>CM066989.1:77375094-78684094 GCA_033977485.1 Hydrangea macrophylla
CAATGCATTGTTGGAATTAGTTCATACTGATGTGTGTGGACCAATAAATATTAGAGCAAGGGGTGGTTATGAGTATTTCATAACATTTACCGATGACCACACTAAGTATGGATATGTGTACCTAATGCAGCACAAGTGTAAAGCCTTTGAAAAGTTCAAAGAGTTTAAGGCTGAAGTGGAAAAGCAATTGGGCTCAAATATCAAGGCCATTCGATCTGATCGAGGTGGCGAGTACCTCTCTAATGAGTTTATTGATCACCTCGTACAGAATGGGATTCTGTCACCGTTGACTGCACCTGGCACGCCTCAGCAGAATGGTGTAGCGGAGAGAAGGAACCGGACTTTTAGACATGACTAGGTCAATGATGAGTTATTCAGAGTTGCCATTATTCCTTTGGGGTTATGCTTTGGAAACCTCTGCATACATACTAAATCTAGTACCAAGAAAATCTATTCCCAGGACGCCACGGGAGATGTGGATTGGGCGCAAGCCTTCTTTGCAACATCTCCGGATATGAGGGTGTCCGGCACATGTGCTGAAAGGAAAGATGAGCAAGTTGGATTCTAGATCAGAAGTATGTTATTTTGTAGGGTATCCAAAGGGTACTTATGGATGGTATTTTTATGATCCAAGAGAACAAAAAGTGTTTGTTAGTACAAATGCTATTTCCTTAGAGGATGATTATATCATGAACCATAAACCTAAGGGAAGGATAAATCTGAGAGAAATAGAAGGAGAGCCCTCAGTCCAACCCGCAGTTGATAACGATGTAAATCAAGAAAATACCACTTCTTTACCCATTTTTGCACCAATACCTCATCGTAGTGGGAGGATTATCAGCCAGCCTGATAGATACATGTTCTTAGGAGAAGTTTTTGAAGCTGTCTTCATAGAATTTGAATCTGATCCTGCCACATACGAATTGGCACTGGTTGATGTTGATTCAGATCATTGGGTTAAAGCTATGAAGGTTGAATTAGAATCTATCGATTCTAATAAGGTCTGGGATCTTGTAGAGCTTCCAGCCAATATTAAACCCATTGGTTGTAAGTGGGTCTACAAGAGGAAAAGAGGATCTGATAGAAAGGTTGAGACCTTTAAGTCTAGGCTTGTAGCAAAAGGTTGTACTCAGAGGGAGGGCATTGACTATGAGGAAACCTTCTCGCCGGTAGCCATGCTCAAGTCCATCAGAATACTCTTATCCATTGCTGCATGCCTAGATTATGAGATCTGGCAGATGGACGTCAAGACTGCATTCTTAAATGGCAATCTTGAGGAGGACATCTATGCAACAACCAGAAGGGTTCATAGCTGGTCAAAAAGGTAACTTGGTATACAAGTTGCAAAAGTCCATTTATGGACTTAAGCAGACATCCAGGAGTTGGAACATCCGATTTGACCAAGCGGTCAAGTCGTTTGGTTTCATACAGAATCTGGATGAACCTTGTGTATACAAGAAGAGTGAAGGGAAAGTGGTGGCCTTTCTTGTGCTTTACGTTGACGACATTCTACTCATTGGGAATGATGTAGCAGCATTGTCAACGATCAAGGTTTGGCTAGCTAGTACTTTCGATATGAAGGATCTAGGAGAGGCGAGCTATATTCTTGGGATAAAGCTCTTTCGGGATCGCAAGCGAAAGATAATGGGATTGTCTCAAGCTGGTTATATCGATAAGGTGTTAACTAGGTTTTCAATGGATAATTCGAAGAAAGGTTTGTTACCTTTCAGGCATGGTTTAGCGTTCTCCAAGGACCAGTGTCCCAAGACACAGGAGGAGAGGAATCGCATGGCAGGAATTCCATATGCTTCGGCAGTTGAAAGTCTCATGTATGCGATGTTATGCACTAGACCAGATATCTGTTTTGTCATTGGCATGGTTAGCAGGTATCAATCGAATCCAGGTCCAGAGCACTGGACAGTCGTTAAGCACATTCTTAAGTACTTGAGAAGAACTAAAGATTACATACTTATGTACGGCGGTAGTGAGTTAATTCCAGTAGGATATACTGACTCGGACTTTATGTCAGATAAAGATTCGAAGAAGTCAACATCCGGACATCTCTTTACCTTGGGAGGTGGTGCTGTTCGTTGGAGGAGCATTAAGCAGAAATGCATTGCAGACTCAACTACAGAAGCTGAGTATGTGGCTGCTTGAGAAGCCGCAAAGGAAGCTGTTTGGCTCAAAAAGTTCCTTATGGACCTCGAGGTGGTACCAGCGTCACTGTCACCTATTACACTTTATTGTGATAATAGTGGGGCAGTGGCTCAGTCCAAGGAGCCAAGGAACCACGGAAGAGGGAAACACGTAGAGCGGAAATATCATCTTATCCGAGATATTGTTCAACATGGAGATATGACTGTCACCAAGATTGCCACCGTTGACAATCTTGCTGATCCCTTTACAAAGGCTTTGCCACAGAAGGTCTTTGATCGTCATCTAGATAGTCTAGGTCTCAGATGTAATCCTGTATGATTGTGAGTGCAAGTGGGAGTTTGTTGGGTTTGTGCCCTCAAACCATTACTTTATATAGGAGACATTGACATTTTAATATATGGATATCAGTTTTACATTTAGTTATGTATGTTTCTTTCATGAGATGATTGTTATCCTTAAGTATCAGAGTAAGTAATGCGTGTATGTATGATATACATACAAGTGAGATACGAATTACTATTCTTTGTTACTTAGAACGTGTCACAGTGGTTGATGAGACTGGATATCTCATCAGGTTTACACTGTAGCATGATTAACTACCATTGGATGGAGTGATTAATCTCAATCACTAGAGTGTAACTCTTAGTTAATATGCTAGTGCTTATAGTGCATTGACGGACCTGAGCTTTCCTATTGACACTCAAGACTGTCAATCATTCGATAGGAACTCATAACTTGTATAAGGTACGTGTTCTCAATCTTGAGACGATTATGAACACAGACTGTGGATATGACTGCTTTGACTTCCCAATCAGTGAGGTCTATAGAAGATCAACACCTGGGTATCTTGGGTATGTCACATTCATAGGGTTGTGAACATATATTGTCAAGACAGAATCTATCCTCTGTTTCAAAGTAAGCATTCCCTTGAGAATGTCACCAAGTCAATTACTGAGTACTGCAGTCTTGTTGATAAGAGTTATCAACATGTTTAGTAATCATGAAAGGTGAATGGGACTCAAGGAATACAAGAAGTAATCGTGATTCAGGTTGACAGTAACAGTTATCCGACTACCTGAATATGATTACGAATGCTGAAGATAGAGGGACATTAGTACAACATACAAGTCTAGTTATCGCTTCGGATATGTTCTTTTGCGATGGAGTTCAGTTATCGTTTTATAGTGGAGTAACGTTAACTGACCAGTTAGTTAGTTTGCTGATCAAAGAGTTTGGTCACGGTAATTAACAAACTGGTCTGAGCCAACAATAAAGAGCCTAGGAGGTCCCACTCTTAGCTCCGCCAGGATACTTGGAAAGACACATGAGGAAGTTGTCAAGACAAGTTCCATCTATTGAAGTATGTTCGATCGATTGAAGTCTTGGCAGTCTCGATCAATCGAGAATGGTTCGATCGATCGAAGATCTTCAATCGCTCGAAGTCTAGGTCGGTTCTGGAAATCTATAAATAGGGCAGCTACGTTCTGGAAAGTGAGTTCGTCGTTTTTATTAACCAGACGCTGCAGAAACTATTATAGTGCACCAAACCTTCCACTAGAAGGAAAAATACTTTTTATGTCACTCAAAAAGTGACATAAATAGGTATTTATGTCACTTGTTTTTCCAGTAAAAAGTGACATAAATGGAGGCGGCATAAATGTTTTAAAAGTGACATAAATGTTTTATAAAAGTGACATAAATGTTTCATAAAACCAACACATATGTTAATGAAAAGTCACATAAATACTTAAAAGTGACATAAATACCATTTTATTTATGTCACTTTTAACCAAAAGTGACATAAAAGTAAACAAGTGACATAAATACCAAACAAAATTATTACATCAAAGTCTTAAAAGTGACATAAATACTTTAAAAGTGACATAAAAACTTTAAAAGTGACATAAATACTTTATAAAAGTGACATAAATACTTGATAAAAGTTACATAAATGTGTAATTAGTTATGTCAATTTTTTTAAAAATGACATAAATGTTTTAAATAATACTGATTCAATACCACCCTGTAAAAACAATATATACCACCCTGTACATACAATACCACCCTATACAAAATTAAATCCAACACAATGATCTATTTCAACCACTAAATTTGATGGATTCATCTCAATATCAACCATAATATTGGAATGAACAAAATATATATACAATCGATCCACGTCAAGTGCTTAATAACATATACATATTATATATTCATCAAAAAGTACTAAACAAAACTATGAAAGCAACAAAAAAAGTGGTTTCGCTTGTTAGAACTCTCCATCAAAATGTGAAACTTTGTACCTACAAAAAAGAAAAAAAATTCATTAATTAGTTGTATATATAAAATAATAAAAGAGTAAAACTAAGTTTGGGAGTTTTGAGAGACCAAAATGTGTTCGGGGACTCGGAATGACACAGGACCGGAACCTAAACTTCATACTCACCTTGTAGGAATAAACGGCACGCAATTCCAATTTACGGATTACAATTTAGACGCGAATACACAAATTCATAGACTTAACGCTTCTAAAATTATAAGTTTTGGGGTTTTGAGAGACCAAAATGTGTTCGGGGACTCGGAATGACACGAGACCGGAACCTTAACTTCATACTCACCTTCATACTCACCTTAATAAAGCTAATTTATGTATCTATGATCTATATTTATGTTTTGCAAAATTAAAATCAGTCATGTTTCAACAAGAAAGACTGATTACAAACAAGATAAATCCATAAAATTAACATTTCCATTCAATAAAGGGTACATGTGTAAGCATTTATCTTACACCAAGATTAAGTCAATTCAAGCCTCATAATTTAGAAATTTAAGCTTCAAGCCTAAAATTCAACAATTATTACCTAGAACTACGAATACTTATAAACAACACTAGGCGTAACACGTGCGTTGCACATGTTGACTAAGAATTATGCATTTCATGTTTAAAGAGTTTAATTTGCAAGCCGTATAATCCGCACACAAGTAGAATGATGCATGTGAGTTTTACGCCAAAGAAGGAAACAATTTCTACTTATGTTTCTAACCCGACAATTTTATCATTCATCAACCACCATCGTACAATTGAAATGCCTAGCTTTCAAAAGTTAAATTCCAGTCCAAAAACTCACTTGTATCAATTACAACTTAGTCATTGTCAAACATTAAAAAGATATTTAATAAAATTTGCTTCCATGTCATAGAAAATGGTCAAGGATCAAATCAAAAAGCAATAAGACAACACAAATAATCCTGAGGGAAGCAATCTGCTAACTGCAGCTAGGTTTTCATTTTCTTGCTGAAAAATCAACATATGGCACAAATACTAAGCTTTATTTCTTTTCTTTCCCTTAATTTTCTCGGCAACCAAATAGGGGTAAATGCAACATACCTGAACTGATTTGCGCAAAACAAAATTTGTATGCAACTTTCTATTTAGGAAGTCGGACAGCAATACCTTTGAGTCCTTATTGGAAAGGCTGATCTGTTTACAATCAATCGACTTGTTTTTAGGGCACCAAATATGAAAATCAAGATGAAATTAAGCTTTCAGTTAATCACACAATATTATTCCTGCACTCCACTCGCATAATCTGGTTTTATTTTGGGTAAAATTTTTCCTCTGCAAACAGAGTTGCTCATCCATGTCCACTCTAGTGTGATTTATTTCATAACATGGGAATCCAATTTTAATCCATTTGATCAGTTTGAATAGGAAACAGACGTAAAAAGTAAAAAGTAAAAAATAAACCAGATGGATCACGTAAAAAGTTTACAAGAACCAAGATCCTTGATGGTGAAAACAAGTACCATTGCAGCAGGTTGGTTGGTTTTTGTTTTTATGTTTTAGAACTCTTGAGAGCATCTTTGGTATTATAATGTTAATTGCTTACATTGTTGAATTACAATTTTATTTTCCAACTAGTATAGCTTTCTGGACTGTTCATTGGGGATTTTTTCTCACCAAACCTTTAGGCACAAAACACGCGAGTTTTTAATTTGTATTCTCTTCATACATATCCTAAGTGGAGGCACATCTGGAATTGGATCAATCAAGTCCCAAGTGCCTATGTGATAGATACGATTTTAATATTGAATGGGCATTGCCATCCTGAGATTGTTCATTTTGTTTTATTGCATGAGTTCATGTAATTATGTAGTATCCTCAAGTTGAATGTTCAAAAGTTGAAAAGTTTATATAGACAAAAATTAAGAATTTAGAAACTGAAGCTGTAATATGTATATATCTGTCATATCTGTAAAAGTGTATATTTTGATTTACCTACATCTAATTGATTTGACAAGAACTTCAGTTTTTTATATTTAAAGTTAGTACTTTAATAAAAAGAATTACCGAAAATAACAAAAATGGATCCCTTTTAAAGATTTCATAACCTAAATTGATATCATTGTACCTTGTTTCTCATACTTGTGATTTGCTTCTTTTTCACGAAGGGGCTACTACTTGTTCTAATATCTGAATGTCAAATCATTCCTTAACTGTTCAAATATAGTTTTCTTAAGATAAATATTGTATTGAATTAGCTTTCAGCTATTTTGAATACTTGAATACCTAAGCTGCTAATTTTAATTATTGATAAATAAAAAGTCCCATGTTAAACAAGTTAAGGATGTAAAAATTTCCGTTGTTTATCCATCTGTGAAAACCTTGTATCTTCTCTAAATTGTGCCTTAACCCCATTGTCATGCTGCTCAAAATTTATATGTGAATTTATAGGATTTCAAGTATGGGAAATATGAACATTCTTGGATAAAGTCAATATGCCCATAAAAATATCCAAATTATAGGAAAATTGGAGAAGAAGAAGAGGCGAAGCACGTACCTGCTGGGCCGAGATCGAGATTGAGAGAGTGAGATAGTGAGTGATGGAGGATAAAGAGAAGCTGTAGATACTAGATGTCAAGCTTCTGCTATGAAGGAAGTGACGGAGGAACCAATTCTGTGACAACTGCAGAAAACAATACATACGTGGACCCTTGCCAATGAAATGGAAAATGACCAAAAACACCCAAAATGAAAAATCAAAAGAAAGCTGTAATAAAGGACACAATAGTAATTTCATACCCAGAAGCCATGCAGCCAAGCAACCTCAATTTTCTTCTAATTTCTTAATAATTTCTTCCTAATTTCTATAAAACTTAGTATTGAGGGGCCTGCCTTAATTTGAAAGTTCGCTTGTGGCCTCAGACAATTTTTGGAATCTCAGGACTGACCGTATAGAGTGTACAAACATTGGTCTATGCAAAGTAGTTGATTTGTAGGGAAAATTGCTTTACCACATCTAGCCAACTTCTTAATCGTCTTTAGTCGTCATATAACATTTTCCCGTGCAATGCACGGGGTTAGAAGCTAGTTCACTGAAAATTACTGAAGACATGTAGTTGCCATGGACTTAGTTTTCTCTTCTTGTTTTTTCCAACACCAGGAAGATAACACCGATAAGGTTATTCAATGACACATTCCATAATTTGGGTCTATAATCTCACTTAACTGTGTAAACTCCTTAGCTTTTCAAATTATCAACAACTTAAAACATACGTAAACAACACACTCCTTGAGCAAATATGGCGGCAATGAGATCAGATTAATTAGCTTCTTGTTATAAGTATATCCTGGGCATCTCTAAAGCCATGCAACATATTTTCATTTGTTAGTTTAAGTTATTCGTTTTTAAGATATAAGTTCTATGGATCCTATTTGCATGACAATTGTGAAGTAATCGCAATTAAATCATTAAAGATTTATGATATGACAAATTCATATAGTGTACAAAAAGGGAGAAAAGGAACTCATGGCTTCTAAATGATTGCTTGTGGGTTTGGCCATAAGATTTGGGAACATAATTGATTAGCTTATACATCAACTCTAAAAAACATTACTTAAATCTATGACCATCAAGATGAGTTTTTGCCATTGTATCACAATTTGGTTTTGGTTTGTGTTAATCTTTAATGAGTTGATTTTAAGGAAAGGATGAAGTATTAACAATCTAGCATAAACCTAACACAAAGGCTTTATATCCAATTAAGTTGAGAAAGTTTTCAAAAATCATCATCACATTAAAAAAAAAAAGGAAGGAAAAAAAACCAAGAATCAACGCTACTTGAACTCCCAAATTCAATCAACCAAGGAAATTTAAAACAATCACCCAATAAGAATATACAAAATCATATTGGAAGCCACAGCTATGAAACAAACCACATTCAATGTTCCAGTAAGTCTAAAAATGGAAGCATAAATGGAAGTCGGGGATATACCTGGAAGAAGCACAAAGCACATCAATTGGGAGTTTGGAAGTTGTTTGGACAGAGGATGTTGAAGTGATATATGCACATGCATAAAAAAGAAGGAAAAAAACCAAGAATCAACACTACTTGAACTCCCAAATTCAATCAAACAAGGAAATGTAAAACAATCACCCAATAAGAATATACACATGTTCCTGTGTGTATCTGTTTGCAACACATCAAAATGATTATGACTTTATGAGTCAAGAGTGAAACTTCGGTAAAATGAAAATTAAACACTCATTGGTTTAATCATTGTTTACGTTTCGGTTAGATTGTGATGATTTTAAGGCATTTTATATAAAATAGGATCAATTTTATGAGAGACAGAACAACGAAATCAAAGTAAGAGAAAATATCAGACAAAGACAAAACAATTGATAGAGGATTAGTGAGAGTAAAGACTAAATTACCTGAATTTTGCTGGATTAATGCTTCACATTCCTGTCAATGGCAGTTACCTAAATTAGTTTAGAGGGAGAAATTGAATTTGAGGTTAAGGGACAGGAAGGGACAAGTCTTTGAAGAAATTCAACCAAAAGAGCCTTTTAGACTGAAATATAAAATTAAAACGGAGAGATATTTTAGTAATAACCAATTACGCAATCCCCAATAGTCTCCAAGGTAAGCAACTATGAACTTGAGAGATGGCCCAGGCACCAATTTGCTTGGTTATATACATGTAAAATATAGGTATCCATCCAACTTATTTAAATTTAGGCAATTCTATCGAAAGCAAATGAATATAAGTGTACTGGAAGCTAAAGCATTGCCTTTGGTAATAGAAAGCTGAAGAAAAACTACAAAATTAAAGAAAGCTAAAAAAATGAAAAGGGGTCACTTCCATCCAATTGAGGTTGTTAGTTGTGCATTTAAAATTCACAAATTAAGCCTCAAATGCAATATACTAAATGGAAAGGGTTGGTCCAAAAAAACCCAACTTCAGTGAGCTAACAGCTCGATTGATCAGCAAAAATTAAGGAAAAAACATTGAAATTGAAAACCCCAGAAGAGCAAATTGAACAAAGAGAGAAAAAAATATGAGAGAGAGAGAGAAGGGGTGGGGGGACTGTGAGAGAGTAAAGAGAGAGACTGAAAGGTTTGGGGTTCTAAGAAAGAGGGTTTTTACAAAAATAGAGAGCTTGGAAAAGGATAGAGAACCTGTTTGGCAGCGACGAAACCACAGGGACCTGCAAAAAATTATAGATTCACGGCTCCTACCTCCGAAGAAATGAAAAATTACAGATTCACAAAAAAACCCTAAAAATACAAATCTACAAAATGCAACAAAACCATTCTAGCATTTGAATCATCGCATAACATTGGGATTTCAAAAACCCTAACACATATACATATATATGCAAAGAGAGAGAGAGAGAGAGACCTAGTTGAAACTCAAAAGCAGGAGCGGCGTCGCGGCAACGTGCATACGGTGGTGGCAGGCGCCGGCGACGATGTGGGTCGCGGGGAAGAGAGGGGGAGAGGGAGGGTGAAAATTGACCTACTGCTTGAGAGGGAGGGGAATATCACCGAGGGTTTTCTAATTAGGTTCGCCCTTGGTGTCGATGACGGAATCGAATCCTTCCTCTACTGGTGAATCCATGGCTTCGTCATTATCCTTCCTCCATGCTCAACCATGAGAAAGAGAGAGAGAGAGAGAAAGAGAGAGAGTGGCGCTGCAAGCGGGAGAAGAACTGAAGAGAGGGAGATATGGAGCGAGTGAACCCTAGGTTGTGAATTAGAAAATATCTATAGGTACCCTTTTTATGTTGCTTTTTTGTGATACGCGGAAGAAGTAAACTTAAAAACATCATTTAGGTCGGTTTTTTGTAAAAGTGACATAAATATTTTGTTATTTATGTCACTTTTACACAGAGTGACATTAAAAAGACAGTTTTATTTACAAAATTGCCACCGTATTTTTATTTATGTCGGTTTTTAAAAAGTGACATAAATACTTCATTACTTATGTCAGTTTTTATAAAAGTGACATAAATACTTTATTATTTGTCACTTTTTCAAAAAATTGATATAAATGATCGGGAGAGAACTAATCCTAAATATACGCCTTAATGAACATTTGTTAGTACATTTTATCCTGTTTTTGTATATTTTTACTTTGTTTTCTAGTTTCTGACAGGTTTTGGAAGAAATCAACTAAACCAGGCTAAACAGGGTGAAAAAGCAGAAGAAAAGAAGCTGAAAAAGCCAAGTCGCGCGCGCGGCCCGCGCCCGCGAAATCAAGAAATCGCTCGCGCGATCCGCTCGCGCGAGATCCCCAGAACCGCTCGCGCGATCCGCGCGCGCGAAGGTCCAATTGTCGCGCTCGCGCGACCCGCTCGCGCGATATGGGTAAAAACCAAAGTTGCGTATTTCAGTGTACTGAAGACTCCTGTGCAAACGAAACTGTAGAATGACGTCCAGATTGTAAATTACATCATTTTCAGTCCGTTTCGAGTTGTAAAGGCTTCCAAAACTTGTTGTAAATCTATATATACTCTATTTTACTTCAATTAAAGGGTTGGCAATTATTACACATCATTACACAACATTAGATACATCAATATACACATATATTTTCAACCATTGAAGAGAGGAAAGCAAGGAGAAGAAGAAGAAGACCAAGGATTTCCATGGCCTCCTCCATCAACCTCTTGCTATTCATCAATTCTATGACCAACTAAACCTAAATCTAGGGTTTCAATGAAACCCTAGCCAAGTAATAGGGTTTTATTTATGTTTTTATTTTAGTTTTATTATGTATGGATGACAGTCACATGTTTAAAGGATTTTTATAAATAAATCATACTTCTATTGATTAAATCATTACTTTCAGAATTTATTCTTGTCTTAGATCTATTTTGACTGTGATGTGCTCAACGATCTATGCTTGCTGTGCTTGTTTAGATTGTTTACATGTGATGGTGCTTTATTGATTTGTGCTATGAAGTATCCGAATAGTCCATGCCTAGGCTAGACGGATTAGATCACAACCCTAGTTTAGTGTGGGATAATTCTTGCTAACCGAAGATGGATTATGTTGGTGCTTGAACCATGAATATCTTCTTGTCGGATGAATTGGGCTTGTAGCTACAATTCCCCATAATCATCCAACTTAGTAAGCTAAAGTAATTCATAAATATTCCTATTATGAAGCTAGTGGTGGATTTGCAATCCTAGGTTCCCTTAAACATCATTTAAACAACTTTAATTGCTTTCATAGTTTAGATTTATTTTTATTTGTTAGTAGTTTAATTCAAACCAAATCAAAATCCGTTTTCATAATTAACTAAAGTTAGGTTTTAAAATTAAGTCGCTGTAGTTAATCAATCTCTGTGGGTTCGACCTTTACTTCCACACTGCAAATCTTTTGAAAAGTAAAGAACACTTTTTATATCTTGATTCTGACAAGATCAATTTTTGGCGCCGTTGTCGGGGATTGTATTACTACCTTTAGTTTTAGAATCGTAGTTTAGTTAATTCGTAAATATTAGATTAGGTTTCCTTTTCTTATTTTCCGTTTTATTTTTAGTTACCAACTTGTTTTTTTTTATTATTTTGTAGTCAACGTTTCCGAGTGGAGCAGCTAATTACATCAAAGGAGCTTACGCAAATAAAAATATAAATAAAATTAAATAAATTGCTTCCTTTGGAATTCGCTTTAAACCGCTGTAAGTCAGGGCGTTGTGACGCACGATTTGCATTAGTTTAGGGTTAATTGCACTGCGTTAGCTAGGAAACCCGGGGCGCTGGGCTTGACGCGGTCATTGCATTACAGGATAATTTGCATGCATCATAGTAGTTGAGTGCTTGTTATCTTATTTGCGTGATTGTTATTTGTTTATTTTGTTTAGTTAGTCTTTGTTTTTAATTTCTTTTCTTTTGTTTTAGTTTATGTTAGGTACACGTTCAAACAAACCGGAATTAAAACCTTTTGACTCTGAACTTGAACGTACATTAAGACTTAACAAGTCTTCAAACTTAACTTCTAGAGCTAGGTTTTTAATAGACGACGATTTGACACCAAAACCAACGTCTTTATTTGAATCTAAAATACGTAGTACTCTTCAAAAACTAAAGAAACCGCGCTTCCATAACATAGAACCGATTAAAATGGCAGACATTGGAAATAATAACGACAACAACCAAAACAACAATGGAGCTAATATGAATAATCCTAATATCCCTCCACCTCCGCCGCTTAAAGATTATTTTATTCCTACGACTTACACGCCACAAACATGTATTGAATTACCGGAGGCGACGGCATCTCACTTTGAGATAAAGTCGTCTACCATCTCGCTACTTCCATCTTTCCATGGCCGTTTAAATGAAGATCCATATAAACACTTAGGAGATTTTCAAGATATATGTTCTACTTTGAAAATTCAAAATCTTACTGATGATGAATTAAAAATGCGGCTCTTTCCATTCTCATTAAAGGACAAAGCTAAATATTGGCTCCAATCTTTGGAGCCAAACACAATTAGAACATGGGAAGACTTACACACCGCATTTTTACAAAAGTTTTTCCCGATTATGCGTACGAATCAGATAAGAAAATCTATAACAAACTTTGTGATGCAAGATGGGGAATCACTCTACGACACGTGGGAAAAATTTAAAGAATTATTACGCTCGTGTCCACATCATCAGGTCCCTAAGTGGCAACTTGTTCAGGTCTTCTATGAGGGGCTTATTCCCTCTGTTAGGAACACCGTCGATGCTGTTTGTGCGGGTACCTTCCTACACAAAAGCGCCGACGAGGCCTGGAAAATATTTGAAACTTTAAGCGAGAATTCGATGCACCAAGCGGTGTCTGTCCGTTCTGAGGGATACCCACAACCTAAGAGGGAGGTAAAATTTGAGTCAAGTCAATCAATTGAAATAAAAGAACTATCTAACAAACTTGACCGACTTTTAACAATGAACCAAACGACAGCCTCACCCGCTCATGAAATTTGTGCATTATGTTCTGATACTTCACATTCGATACTTGCATGTCCATCGGCGAGTCAATTTTCGGAATTCGTGGAGCAACACATTAATTCTATTCAACAATACCCACGAAATAATTATAATGCAACTACTAATAATCCGGATGCGCCATGGAGAAACCATCCTAACTTCTCATGGAAAAATAATAATAATAATCCTAATGAGGCGACTAATTTTCCTAATGCGTATCGACCTCAGTTTCAACCTAATCAATACCAACAACCGCATCCTAATCCGAACCCTCCAAGGGGTAACATTTTTGAGGAAAAGGTGTTGGCATCCCTTAATAAAATTGAAACGCAAGTACAGGAACAAGCACAAATAGTGCACTCTCATACACAATCCATTGCGAAGCTTGAATCCCAAATGGGACAACTAGCTACTATAGTGAGTCGTAGAAACAAGGGGACGTTGCCTAGTCAAACAATTCAAAACCCTAAGGGACAATATGAGGTTAAGGGGTCGAATGAGCAAGTAAACGCCGTCTCAACTAGGTTGACTACACGAGAAGAAGAGGTAATAGAAATTCCGAATGAGAGTGTGAAAGATATGAATAGCAACTCTAATACGACGAAGGGTGAGGACGTGAGCCAAAATAGAAAAGACAATGAACCGGTCCCAACAAATTATATTCCAAAGTTACCATATCCACCTAATGTTGAGGAGCCGTCTAATCTTACAAATAAAAAGTCTAAGGTTGAGGATATACTCGAGGTATTTAAACAAGTTAAAATAAATATTCCTTTCCTCGACGCTATAAAACAAATTCCCGCTTATGCTAAATGTCTAAAAGACCTTTGTACGCAAAAATGCAAAATACGCAATCATACGCCTAAAAAGGTCTTCCTCACGGAAAAAGTAAGTTCAATTTTCCAACACGCTCCTCCGAAGTATAAGGATCCTGGTACGCCAACGATTTCATGTGTCATAGGTGACACTATCATCCATAGGGCTCTCCTTGACTTAGGTGCTAGTGTTAATCTCATACCTTATCACGTCTACAAACAATTAGGTCTAGGTGAACTTAAGCCCACGGCCGCTACAATACAATTAGCGGATCGTTCTGTCAAAATACCTAGAGGAATCGTCGAAGACGTACTAGTAAAAGTGGATCAATGTTTCTATCCCGTTGATTTTATGGTCCTTGACACTGAACCCGTGCTAGATGCTAGGAAACACACTCCTGTCATTCTTGGTCGTCCATTCTTAGCCACGGCCAACGCACGTGTCAATTGTAGAACAGGGGTAATGAAAGTGTCGTTCGGAAATATAAAATTAAAATTAAATGTTTTTAATGCGGTCGATCAACCTCCTAAAGATGACGATTACCTATGTGTGGAGGGTAGTGAGGTTAAACGGAATATTGAGCCTAAGAACGTAATAAATATAAGTGCGGGGAATAATATAGAGGATGATGAGTGGATGAATCCTAATACTCCGGACCCTAATGCTGAATCTACTCGAAAGATAAGAAATCGATTTGACCATACTGACAAACCGTCGATTGAATTAATTCAAAGCGACGTAATTTCTGCTTACCATCGAGCTCTGCCTGACATTCTTAGGGGTACGAAGTCTGATTTACAACCGCCGTAAGTCTTAAGCTAGAACGGTCTAGCTGAAGACATAAAAGTTAGCGCTTCTTGGGAGGCAACCCAAGCTTTATTTCATTCGTTTTTCTTATTTTTGGTCGTTTTTGGGTCTGTTTGTGTCTGTTTTGGACATTCTGGACAGGTTTGGGGTTTGGAATTAACTTATTTTAATAGTGTATACATAATTTTAACCAAAAAATGGAAAATACCATTCTCGCGCGCTCGGCCCGCTCGCGCGGCCCGCTGGCGCGAGAATGTGCCTTAGTGTTTTTCTTTTGTTTTCTTTATATGAGCCCTCAGGTTCTCCTCGCGCCTGATATCGCGGGCGCGAGGTAGCTCGCGGGCGCGAGATAGTGAAAAAAAAAATAAAAAATTCCAGGAATTCGCGCGCGCGACGGCCGCTCGCGCGGACCGCTCGCGCGATTTCCCCTTTTTCTGATAATTTCTTTTGTTTTTTTTATATATCAGTCTTCAACACCTATCACATAGTTTTTCCATTTCTGTTTTTGAGGTCCTTTTCCATCAGATTTTCGATTGTTGCTTTTATTTTCTTTTATCGTATGTTTTATTCTACTTTCTAGTTTATGTTTTCTTTGTTTTGTTATATCGTATAGATTAGGTTCATTTCTTTATATTTCTTTTCGTTGTTTTTCATCTTTTCTTTGTTTAGTTTTTTTTTTAGTATTAACAGGTACATTGAACTTTATAGCCATATTCCTTTGTGTTCACCTGTTTTCCTTGCCGAGATTGCGGTACTATCGTTCCTTCCTTACCTACTCTCCTTTCTTTCGTTTTATTGTTTCATTGGGGACAATGAAAGGTTTAGGTTTGGGGGTATGCACATACATGCACATTATTATGCACTAAAATTTTAAAATATTTCAATAAGTGTGTTTAAATAAACGATGATTACCGACGTTTTTGCAATATCAATTTGATACTTCTTGTTCAATAACTTTGAATTGTTATAGAATGGTAAATAAGAGAATATGTGATTAAACATTTGCTGAAGTTATGATGTAACGTTTTAAGTTATGTATTGTTTGAATCGTAGTTTTATATCATAGATTTGCACATAAACCTATGCACTGCACGTAGTCGCTTGAATACATGTTTGATGTGAACTATAATATGATTCGGATTTCTAGATAACACATGGTGGAGACTAGACCCGGTGAGGTTTTGAGCCTATATTTTCTTTTTCGAGGGTTATAAGTACATATTATCGAATTTCATGGAAATAGCGCATTAACTCGTTGCTTAGTCTCATTATTCTTGTTTTGGTTGATAGTCAAGTTAAAATAGTTACTACCATGCTAAATAATCTTCCGTCGTACATGTTGAAGAACCATATAACCATAGGACATGATTATAGGCCTTCTTTGTTTATTACCGACCGATAAATGAAAAATTTCCTTAGTTCGCCCTTTGAGCCGTTAAAATGCCATTTCTTTCTTTGATTACCATTATTCTTGTTTTTGCTCCGACTTGACAAACTTGGAGTTCACCACTGAGAGATTTGTCACCTTTTAGTAGTGTTAAGGTGATGTGTTGATTGAGAAGAAGAAAATAAGATGCTATTGGGGTAGTTACTGGGTATTCAATGAATAATCATTTGAGAAGCAAGAAAAGAAAAAGGAAAAGAAGAAAAATGAATGAAAAGGAATGAAGAGAAAGAAAAGATGAATGTGGTAGAAGAGACGAATGAAAGAAATCGAACATGCCTTACAATGCCATTCTAAATCTACCCAATATATCCATTTTATCCTTTTTCCATTACCTGAGCCACAATACAACCTTTGAAAAGTCCTAGTTGATCCTAGGAAATATGGTTTAGATATGTAAACGATAGGAGGGGGATTAAAACATGGTAATGAGTAATTTTTCTTAATTATTGGCATCCTATCCATGAGACTACTATTCTTTCATGTCATGCGTCTTTTTCAAGTCATATGTGAGCATTTCTCGTTTTGAAAATATATTTCCTTTGCTCCCATATATTAGAAAAATTACACCTGTTTCTGAGTGTTTCATTTGAGAGTGTAATTCATTGTGAGATTCGCAGTCGAGACATAGTTGGATGGTTATCCGAGTGATATTCCAAGTTTATGACATGCGCGTGTTCATTTGACTCCCATATCACACACGTGCAATTTTATGAGAAATTCTATTGATTTATACGATTCATGTACTTGGGATTGTTTTTCAGAACGTAGGTGAACGTTTGATTCTGTTTCTTCTTGTTCATTATTCTATGTTGAATCATCGTTCTATGATAAGGAGTATTGATTGTTTTGTTTTTCGTTTGAATAAAACTTTTTAAATTTACAAGTTAATAAAGATGGTTGTGGGTGACTTGTTGACGAGAACCCTCACGAGACTTCACTCGTCCGACTAGGGACACCTAGGGGTTTAAAAGGCTTGTTGCATATGCTAAATGCAATCGTGATCCATACGAAAATGGAATAGATTTTTATTAGTAGTTTTTATTTTAGTTTTGCTTGAGGACTAGCAAAATGTAGGTTTGGGGGTCTGATCGGGAGAGAACTAATCCTAAATATACGCCTTAATGAACATTTGTTAGTACATTTTATCCTGTTTTTGTATATTTTTACTTTGTTTTCTAGTTTCTGACAGGTTTTGGAATAAATCAACTAAACCAGGCTAAACAGGGTGAAAAAGCAGAAGAAAAGAAGCTGAAAAACCCAAGTCGCGCGCGCGGCCCGCGCCCGCGAAATCCAGAACTCGTTTGCGCGATCCGCTCGCGCGATCCGCGCGCGCGAAGGTCCAATTGTCGCGCTCGCGCGACCCGCTCACGCGATATGGGTAAAAACCAAAGTTGCGTATTTCAGTGTACTGAAGACTCCTGTGCAAACGAAACTGCAGAATGACGTCCAGATTGTAAATTACATCAGTTTTAGTCCGTTTCGAGTTGTAAAGGCTTCCAAAACTTGTTGTAAATCTATATATACTCTATTTTACTTCAATTAAAGGGTTGGAAATTATTACACATCATTACACAACATTAGATACATCAATATACACATATATTTTCAGCCATTGAAGAGAGGAAAGCAAGGAGAAGAAGAAGAAGACCAAGGATTTCCATGGCCTCCTCCATCAACCTCTTGCTATTCATCAATTCTATGACCAACTAAACCTAAATCTAGGGTTTCAATGAAACCCTAGCCAAGTAATAGGGTTTTATTTATGTTTTTATTTTAGTTTTATTATGTATGGATGACAGTCACATGTTTAAAGGATTTTTATAAATAAATCGTACTTCTATTGATTAAATCATTACTTTCAGAATTTATTCTTGTCTTAGATCTATTTTGACTGTGATGTGCTCAACGATCTATGCTTGCTGTGCTTGTTTAGATTGTTTACATGTGATGGTGCTTTATTGATTTGTGCTATCAAGTATCTGAATAGTCCATGCCTAGGCTAGACGGATTAGATCACAACCCTAGTTTAGTGTGGGATAATTCGTGCTAACCGAAGATGGATTATGTTGGTGCTTGAACCATGAATATCTTCTTGTCGGAGGAATTGGGCTTGTAGCTACAATTCCCCATAATCATCCAACTTAGTAAGCTAAAGTAATTCATAAATATTCCTATTATGAAGCTAGTGGTGGATTTGCAATCCTAGGTTCCCTTAAACATCATTTAAACAACTTTAATTGCTTTCATAGTTTAGATTTATTTTTATTTGTTAGTAGTTTAATTCAAACCAAATCAAAATCCGTTTTCATAATTAACTAAAGTTAGGTTTTAAAATTAAGTCGCTGTAGTTAATCAATCTCTGTGGGTTCGACCTTTACTTCCACACTGCAAATCTTTTGAAAAGTAAAGAACACTTTTTATATCTTGATTCTGACAAGATCAATAAATAATCAAGTATTTATGTCACTTTTGTAAAAAGTGACATAAAAACTTAAAAAGCGACATAAAAAGCTCATGCAAGAAATAATTATATCACTCGAAATAAAAGTAACATAAATACAATTTGAAAAGTGACATAAAAAGCATTTTTTCTTGTAGTGTTCTCCTTCCTCTCTATTAGAGATCCCACCATCTCTAGTCTCTCCGGGAAGCATCCGCAGGAAACATAAGGGTGAAGAAAACCTAGTGGAGGCTGCCACATCACCAAGGAAGTATAAAATCAGAATTGGGTTCAAGACACTAAGGTATGACATTTGTCCCCTCTCTTGTGCGCATCTATAGAATTAGCGAGTAGTAGATCCTGGGATACCAATCAGTTTCTAACTGAGTCTTTTCCGCTGCGCGTTTAAAATAATTTTTAAGCCAGTTTTTCCTACATCCTTTCCATACACCTAGATCATCTACAATTCAACTTGAGAACACATCAATACACTACTCATGTATTGAAATGATACAGGTATACCCATAATATGTAATAACAATCAATAATAAATTCAATTTATTAATAATGAAATGTCTTAACGAGTGGCTTAAAGGGCATACAATCCCAACATTGCATATACACATGCACATTATCCTCACTTAGAATAGTTTATTAGGGATAACACCCTAGCTAGGATTTTACATACACACTACTTCACAGAGTAGTCATGTTTAGATATAAGTAAATGTTATCCACGCTTAGAATAGTAGGGTATTCTTCATGTTTATGCTATATTTTTTATTGTTATCCAAACCATGGTTAATTAGGAATATTTAATTAGGAATGATTTCCAATCCGAGTAAGTTTGCTAAATTCCCTTTCATTTACTATTTTCATAAGATCACATAGAAGCATTCATATATAGGTCGATAAAACCAAGTTTAAATTCCTTACATGACTACTTGTGCTTAGAATCCATGTTTTTCTAGGGTTTTTGAGTGCGATTTGCACGTTTACTTTGATTTACATTTCTTTGCATGCATATAGGGGGAACGTAGTAATACGTTTAGTCCCCGAATTACTACTTTAGCCCATGCATTGCATGTAATTACTTAGTTTCTTGTACGTATTTCTTTCTTTGCTGGCAATGTCTTTGTGAAAGGATCTGCTAGGTTTTCCGTCGATGCAATTTTGGCCACAGTGACATCGCCCCTCTGCACGAACTCGCGAATCAGGTGATATTTCCTCTCTATATGTTTTCCACGCTATGGTTTCTGGGGTCCTTACTCTGTGCAACTACTCCACTATTATCACAATAAAGAACAATAGGAGAGCTCACATAAGGTACTACCCCTAGATCCATGAGGAACTTCTGGACCCATATGGCCTCTTTTGCAGCCTCAGAGGCTTTTACATATTCTGCCTCCGTGGTGGAGTCAGTAATACAAGATTGCTTTACACTCCTCCAACTAATGGCTCTACCTCCAAGCGTAAACACATAACCTGAAGTTGACATTTTGGACTCATGATCTGATTGAAAATCAAAATCAGTGTAACCAACTGGAACCAAATCCTCTCCACCGTAGATTAACATATAATCCTTAATCCTCCTTAAATACTTAAGGACATGCTTTACTGCTTGCCAGTGTGCTGGCCTTGGGTTAGATTGATATCTGCTGACTATTCCTACAACATAACAGATATCTGGTCTAGTGCATAGCATAGCATACATTATACTTCCTACAGCTGAAGCATAATGAATCCTTCTCATTTGCTCCTCTTCCTCGAGTGTCTTAGGACATTGATCCTTAGACAGAGGGACTCCATGTCTGAAAGGCAGAATGCCTTTCTTGGACTCATGCATTAAAAATCTGACCAAAATCTTATCTATGTATGCTGATTGGGATAGGCCTAACATCCTTTTCTTGCGATCTCACAAAATCTTGATCCCAAGGACATAACTGGCCTCACCCAAGTCTATCATATCAACCTGGTTTGAAAGCCATATTTTCACTGTAGATAATACTCCTACATCATTTCCAATAAGGAGTATATCATCTACATAGAGAACTAGATATAATATTACACTTCCCTCAGCCCTCTTGCATACATACGGTTCATCCACGTTTTGATCAAAACCAAAAGACTTGATTGCCTGATCAAAACGAACGTTCCAACTACGCGAAGCCTGCTTAAGTCCATAAATAGACTTATGCAATTTGCACGCAAGGTGCTCTTGGCCTCTTGCCATGAATCCCTCTGGCTGCACCATGTAGATGTCTTCCTCAAGATGGCCATTCAAGAAGGCCGTCTTGACATTTATCTTCCATATCTCATAGACATGATGTGCAGCTATGGACAAGAGAATCCTAATGGACTTAAGCATGGCAACTGGTGAAAAAGTTTCCTCATAATCAATCCCTTCTTTTTAAGTATAACCTTTTGCAACCAGCCTTGCTTTGAAGGTCTCGACCTTTCCATCCATTCCTCTCTTTCTCTTATAGACCCACTTGCACCCAATGGGTTTTATCCCTTCAGGTGGTTCTACAAGCTCCCATACATGATTGGAGTACATAGACTCCATTTCGAATTTTATAGCAATGTGCCATTGCTCAGCATCTCGGTCAGAAATAGCCTTATTGTAGTTGTAGGGATCTAGGTCGTGTTCATCAGGAACAGCCTCGTAAGACTCTCCCAGTAGGGTATACTACTAGGTAGTCTAACTTCTCTCCCACTACGACGAGGCACCGATGTAACATCAGGCTGTGGATCTACTTGTGTAGTCTCGGGCATATCACTCTGTATAGTAGGCTCATACTAGCTAGCAACTGCTAGATCATTTGAAAATTCTTGGAGTACAATGTTACTCTTGGGTGTATGGTTCATGATATAATCTTCTTCTAGAAATAGAGCATTTGCACTAACAAACAACTTCTGATCTCTAGGATCATAAAATAAACCTACCTTACATCCTTTTGGATACTGTGGACACGCGACCTCCGTGAGCCCACCCCCGGTTTCTGTTTCCAGGGTTTTGGAATTGATTTTCCTTTATTTTGAAATTGATTTGAAAGAAAACAAGAGATAAAGGAAGGTCTGTTGAAAACAAATACAGAGTCGCCACTTGGTCTTTAGGGAACCAAGAAATCCAATTTGACTCACCCAAACGGATAAAGGGCACCGACCCTTCATAACCAAAGAACTTGGCTCAGGGTACGAGAGAAGAAGGAGCCTTTGTCACGACTAAAACACCCTCAACTCGCCCCGTCTCTCGACGGGCCTCAATTAGCATCCAAATGATCATCTTATACTATATGTGGTTTGGCAATTAATACTATGATAGTATATTACATTACATAAGAATCTTGAAATGGAAGATCAAAAGATAAGATATCATTCATAAGATCTTAGCCAAATATCATACAATGCAAAGTGAAAGATCACACGAACAAACCTAGGAAAAATTGTCTAATCACATATCAAGTAATCAAGTTTTCCTAATCTAAAAGGAGACATGAATTGTTCTTGAAACAAATAATCAAAGAGATCAAAATACGCTTAGCAAGCTAGAATGATGCATGTTAATCTTTGAGAAAAGAAGACCTCTCAATCCCCGGGACGGATGAGAAAGGAAGAATTAATCGATGGGAAACATGAACGTGTGATCAAGTTCATTTCTTGTAATCTTCTTAGATTAGGAGTCACAAAACTAGGGCTGCACATGGGTCGGGTCGGGTCGGGTCTCTATAGAACCGGAACCGACCCGATTATGAATGGTTCCATGTTTTGAGACCCAGACCCGACCCGATAAGGTTTGGACCCGGACCGACCCGACCCAGTTACTTTGGTTCGGTTCGGGTCGGGTCTGGGCCACAACCCAGTTTTTTTTTTTTTAAAAAAAAAATTTTATTTTTTCTTATATTTTATTTTGTTATTATTTTTATTTATATTCATTAGTGAATACAAATACTTCTATGTATAATACATCCATTAAAAAGATTGATGAGGGCGGAGAGTCATGGAAATTAATTCCAACCACTAGAAAGTGAATATAATATTTTATATATTCATGGATATAATGATGTGCAACCTATAAAAGTTAAAATTAATAAGGTGGTTATGTTTTATATATTCATGGATATAATGAAAAGAAAAATGAGTACTTTGTCACAAAAATAAAGAATTAATTAGCAAAAACAGTTTTATCTATTGACCGACCCAGACCAGACCCGAACCGACCCAGACCCAACCCGAACCGACCCGAAATATATATCATTCAACCGGACCCGAACCAGACCCGACCCATTTCATTCCAGACCCGATCCAACCCGACCCAATCGGGTCGGGTCGGGTCGGGTCTTCGGGTAACGGGTTTTTTGTGCAGCCCTACACAAAACCCCCAAATCTTGCATGGATGCAATGCATGGTCTTATAATGTCCAAAGGTTGTAGTGTGTTTGTGTACATGGACTTTCTAAAGTGGCTTAGAAGTCTAAGATATGCATGAATGCATGAAGAAAATCATCATAGAACATGTACAAATGCAGTATGAACTACTTCCTAAGAGATGAGCTAATTTAGAGTGTATGAAAGTATCAAATCAAAGAATTAAAGTAACAGTATGTTTGTTGTGAATAGTGGACAGAACAGTAACATGATATTTTTGAAATTGAAAAGAGGGGTTAGGAGTGTTTTTAATGCATGATTTTTTATGGAGATATTTATTATTGTGTCTAGAACACAACCCAAAAAGCCAATCTTTAATAACTATCACAGATTGAGAGAAATCACATAAACAATAGAGGTCATTCAGAAACAAAGTCCGTACTGTCGACTGAAATATTAGAAAATCTTAGAAAATGAAAAACGAAGATCTAGAGGCCCATATTATACAGAAAGTTCCCTAAGACATTGAAGTTCAAGGGAAAAATAAGTTGGGACCACTCTTTTGGAAAAGTGTTCTATAAAACAAGTTGAAAGTCAACCAAGCTGCTGTGACAACAAAAACAGAATGTCTGGAAGAAATGTTTGGGTCAAAATGGAACCCTTCCTAGTGTTTTTAGATCATACCGAAAATCATGGGTGTGCTCTAATGAGTTAGGAAGACTTTCCAAGTGGTATTGCATCCATACATTGAGTATTGAGTTCTAGAGAAATCATTGAACTCAGATTATTCATTGTTTTGAAGATTTTGATGAAACAAGGTTTGTTTCTTGGAATCCAAATGTTGGGGTTTTAGAGGGGTTTTGAAATAGGGGTCTTGAAAGTATACTTCCAGAACTTGGATGAATAATCCAACCACTTGGAATATCAATTCCTAACTCATTTCAAGAACTTCCCAAGTATTTGCAAAACATGGTTTTATTTGGAAACCAAACTCAATAATCTATGGGAGTATGGTACATGAGAGGATGGATGATACATGATATGATATAGCATGCTAAAAGTGGTAAAGAATATGTTCATGGGATATGGGTTCATCTAGATACAAGAGAGTGTTGCATCAAAGGGTGAAAGTCAAAAAGTGGCATGCTGTGAATAGTGTCCAGATTGTATGCATTACTTTATAGCAATATAATGAGAGGTCAAACATGCCTAGGAAAATGTGAGAAAAATCAGCGAGCCTCCCTAGTATGTCTAGAATGCACAGAAAAAGACCACAGCTCAACAGCTATCACAGATTAAAAGAAACAAATCATAATGTACACATCACTTAGAAACAAAAGCAGCACTGTTGACTGATTTTGTATGATTTTTCATAAATCAAAGAAAGGGTTCCCGATAACCCATTATATACCAAAGGTTTCCTAAGACACCCACGTGTCATAAAAAAATAGAAAAGATATATGTACAATGACGAAAACATCCATAATTAGTGCAAGAAGTCAGGTAAACATTCTGTGAGAATAGAGGAAGATTATGAACATGAACTTCTAGATTCCGAAAATAATACTTTCACATCTCCATAATTAATGGGAAAAAATGGAGACAAACTATGATGTCTTAGGAAGATTTTCCAAGTGGTTTCATCATCATAACTCAAGTATTTAATTCAAAACAAATCTTTGAATCTGAACAGCTCACTATTTTGGATCATTCTTGAAGAATATGGATTTGGGTTTTGGAATAGAGTTTGAGTTCTTGATTAGGGGTTTTGAAATAGATGGTCAAAGCATGAACTTAAACACTTGAGATGACTATGTGACCACTTAGAATCTCATCCAACCCTGAGTCATCAAAGAACTCCCAATATTACTTGCACAAACATAGTTTTGTTTGAGAATATGACTTCAAGAATACATATGAATGTATTGAAGGAAGAATCATCATCCATCAAACATGTCTTTGAGGTCAAGAGCTACTATCCATAAGGATTCACTCTCCTCAAACAATATGTCATCTAGATGATGATGAACAACTAAATAATCAAAGAAAAGTAAAAAAGAAATGAGGTTAAGAAAGAGATGAACACCAAAGTAAACAAGCATTCAAATAGCAATCAATAGTTGATAATCATTGAGATATTGGACTTGTAGCTTGGTGTTTCACTCATATATGGTGACATTTGGACATGGAAGTAGCTTCCTATCTCATGGATACTCAAGAATGGTGGTGAAAGAAATGTTTGGATGATTGAAACTTTGATAGCAAACTCAAGTAAAAAAGAAAACTCACTTTGATGGAGAAAATAGAAGAAGAAGACTACTTCTTCTCTTTCTCTCTCTATATTTCTCTAGAGTTTTTTCCTAAGCTCCCTCTAAGCTTCCATGTCTCTCCTCTAAATGGAAGTAAATGGCTTCTTTTATAAGCAAATGAGGGGTGGTAACTGGGGTTTTAAAAAGTATAAAAAGGTCTCCCATTGGTCCAAAATTAGTTGGGAACCAAAACTACGTCGTTTTGATTTTCAATTAATCAATTTGGACCCCCAAATAGAATTACAAAAATGGACTGGTCTGGGGGAGAGTGCCGCACCGGCAGTGGGCCAGTGCCACGGCGGCACTGCTCCTCCAATGTCCGGATAATGCTATTTAGGCCCCCAGAGGTTCTGGTATTTGCGAAAATGCCCTATTTCGTCCGAAATTCACAAAAAATGCATACGAACTCCAAATTGAGGTTGTGATATACCGTTGGAAAGGTAATGGAGTCTACTTTACATGAAAAAAATAGTTCGGAGATAGGTCATTTTGAAAAGTTTTGCGGTATTCGCGATAAAAGCCGATTTGATCGCCTTTTTCACCTTCGGAAATTCATAATAAATTCGTCTTAAATCCAGGAATTATGTGCGATATACCGTTAGAAAGCTATTAACCTCTAGTATCCATGAAAAATATTTGAAAAAAGATAGAGTGCTACGGTTTTAAAGTCAACTTTTGGTCAAACTGGTCAAACTTGAGATTCCCGGGAAGTTTTGGAAACCTCTGGGAGCTCCGAGGAGCTGATGTTTTCATTCGGTTTTCTTTTAAAACTCATTTTAATACTTTCCATATAATCTAGAATGATTCTGGATCTTTTTGGCAAATTTGGAAGATTTCGGTCAAACCTTGGTCAAACCGGTCAACGGGGACCTTCTGGGAACTTCCAGGACTTCCGGGGGTCCCTGGGAGCCGACGATTTCATCTGGTTTTGCTTTAAAACTCATTTTACAACTTTTCTTATGACGCAATATGTTTCAGAGCTTTTGGTCCAAATCTGGGAGTTTTCGAGCTTTCAGGGGTATTTTGGTCATTCTGAGCATTTTAAGAGATAGAACTAACTTCCAGGAGTCCTTTTTGAGACTTTTTTGATCATTGTGAACCACTAAGCTATGGGTCTCCTAAATCTGATAGCCGACAAAATGGGGTGTCTACAGTTTGCCCCTCTTTGGCAAGAACTTGCGGGGCAATGTTTGTCGCAAGCGAGTGCCAAAACTTTGAAGAGACAGGTCTTTTGGAGGCTATAGATTTAGGATAAAAAGCGTTGCAAAAGATGCAATGATGCCGAGGCTAGTGCTGGTCGCGCTCTGCGTGAGCTGCCTACGTATCCTAAAGGGAATCAGACCAGGACGTAGTTCGGGGCACAAAGGAATAAATCACACATGCACATACACAACAATCAGGCGGATGCTATACTAAAAGAGTGATATGCAATGCATGGATGTGATATGAATTGTGTCATGAGTCCTACTATGTCTAGTGTTCTGATCCTAGTATGAGCAGGTGCTGTGAGTTATGCCACTCTGAGGGGGCTGATGTTGTGCTAGAGTTCTTCTGATTCTTAAGTAGCGGTCAATTCTGATGAAGATATCAAAGTATTTGAAGACTCTGGGCCTCGGGGCAAATTTTGAAATTGCGGGAAGTGTGCTTTGCGAGTGAATGGGATCGGATGAAGATATCAAAGATAATCGACGGACACGAAAGTCCTGGATACCAAGCGATGGATGAGGAAGTTCAAGATAGCCAATCGGAGAAGGAATTCGCGATAACCGACAAGCAAGAAAGCTCATAATAGCTGATGGGTGGTGAGGGGGCTCACAATTTTGGACAAAGGAGTGAGGAAGCTCACGATAAATGAGAAAGTTCATGATTTGGACAAAGGTGTGAGGAAGCTCATAATAAGTGAGAAAGCTCACGATAAGTGAGAGAGCTCATGATTTGGACAAAGGTGTGAGTAAGCTCATAATAAGTGAGAAAACTCATGATTTTGGATAAAGGACTGAGGAAGCTCACGATAAGTGAGAAAGCTCACAACTTTGGACAAAGGTGTGAGGAAGCTCATAATAAGTGAGAAAGCTCACGATAAATGAGAAAGCTCACGATTTTGGATAAAGGAGTGAGGAAGCTCACGATAAGTAAGAAAGCTCACGATTTAGACAAAGGTGTGAGGAAGCTCATAAAAAGTGAGAAAGCTCACGATTTTGGATAAAGGAGTGAGGAAGCTCACGATAAGTGAGAAAGCTCACGATTTGGACAAAGGTATGAGGAAGCTCATAATAAGTGAGGAAGCTCACAATTTGGACAAAGGTGTGAGGAAGCTCATAATAAGTGGGAGAGCTCACAATTTGGACAAAGGTGTGACAAAGCTCATAATAAGTGAGAAAGCTCACAATAGCTGAGAAGGCTCATGATGACCAACGGACACGGAGCCTTGGATTGTGAATAGACAATGCTTGCCCTAGGAGTCGGTGTCTTTTGATTGCGGGCGGGTTTTTCAATCGTTGACCGATTTTTATGATGACCAATTCAGAAATTTTGGTTTAGATTTCTGCTGGGGATGGTAGAGGATTCTATGAGAATCTCTCTTAACCATTTTAAATTCTTGATCGAGAACCAGGATTCAAATCCGAATCTCTCACGGTTAATCAAATCTTGCAATGGTCGGTCCGAAAAGCCTATACATGCCTCCAAGATGATTGACGGACGTGGATGTCCCAGATAGCAAAGAGTAGATGGGTTAGCCCGAGATAACTAATGGGCATAAAAGTCCTACCTTGATCCAGAGGGTCTTCAATAAAAGATTTTCCTCAATTCAGAGGGCTAGCAGTGAAAGATTTGCCTCAATCTAGAAGGCTGATGACAACAGATTTGCCTCAATCTAAAGGGATGACTATAATAGATTTGCCTCAAACTAGAGGGCTAACAACGAAGGATTTGCCTCAATCTAGAGGGCTGATGACAACAAATTTGCCTCAATCTAGAGGGCTGACAATGATAGATTTGCCTCAAACTAGAGGGCTAACAACGAAGGATTTGCCTCAATCTAGAGGGCTGATGACAACAAATTTGCCTCAATCTAGAGGGCTAACAACGATATAAATTGCCTCAAACTAGAGGGCTAACAACGAAGGATTTGCCTCAATCTAGAGGGCTGTTGACAATAGATTTTCCTCAATCTAGAGGGTTGACAACAAAGAGTTTGCCTCAAACTAGAGGGGACGATGAACATGACATATTTTGAATAAGAGTTATGGTGAACTAAAGATGATTAACGAACTAATGATGTATGAATCGAGATGACGAGTCGACAGTTAACTACTGTGACTGTCATAGGTTAGACCAACGGTTGGACTAACCGCGATCAGAAGGACTGACGATGTACGAATCGAGATGATGAGTCAACAGTGAACTACTATGACTTCCATGGATTGGATTAACGATGTACGAATCGAGATGATGAGTCAACATTGAACTACTGTGACTATCATGGATTGGATCAACAGTTGGACTAACCATAATCAGAAGGGATGATGATGTATGAATCGAGATGACGAGTCGACAATGAACTACTGTGACTGTCATGGATTGAATGGACGATGTAATAATCGAGATGATGAGTCGACAGTGAACTACTATGACTATCATGGATTGAACTGACGATGTATGTATCGATAAGCCTGCTGGGGATGAATCTGTTGGGGATGAAGCGACTCTACTGGGGAGGAATGGACAAGATGCACACCGCTAGGGAAGAAGGTAATACGCCCGCTGATGGGAGTAAAGGTATAATTCTATTCATAGATGATCTGTGGCGGCTATGGATTTGACATTGATGGAGGATGATGATCAACAACCACTCATGGCCTTATGTTGCATGGATGAAGAAAGATGATCAACGGCCACTAATGGACTATGTTGCATGGACGAAGAAAGATGATCAACGGCCACTCATGGACTTATGTTGCATGGATGAAGGAAGATCAACAACGGCCACTTATGGACTTATGTTGCATGGATGAAGGAAGATCAACAACGGCCACTCATGGACTTATGTTGCATGGACGAAGAAAGATGATCAACGGCCACTCATGGACTTATGTTGCATAGATGAAGGAAGATCAACAACCAATCATGGACTTATATTGCACGAACGAAGAAAGATGATCAACAGCCACTCATGGAATTATGTTGCTAGGAGATGATGTTTAACTTTCGGCAGCTTGGAAAGGGATGAGATTTACCCCAAGTTTGGACACTTCTCATGTTGACGCCTTGACTGGTGCTGTTTGGTTCTCCTGCTTGTATTGCCCTTGGAATGCTCATAAAATTTTTATAATTTGATTTGAAAATTTTATTATTAGTCACTGTTGACTTACACATTTGAGACTACGATAGACTCAAAGACTGACAAACATCGACGCACGTATGAGGGCGACACATTTGACACCAAATTAGAAGAAACTCGACTTTGCCAAGATTTGATGTGCATTTATCATAGATGATACCATTTCACTCCTTATCTTAACATGATAGCACTTTGCTGATAAATCTGATTTTTGAAAATTCCTCCCTATTGATCTAGTCGATTCTCTGCTTTTCCCAGGATGTGCTTTGAATTAGTGCCTTAGCTTATAGAATAAAAGATACTCCATTTCAAAAAATTTCAAAGCAACTTGGTGACTTGAAAACTCACCCTTGGTGTGAAGGGGTCGTGTTAGGCAAACGGAGTTTGCCCCTAGTTTGAGGTGTAGGAAGTAGAATTCATAGGCAAACGAGGTAGGTGACCGAAGTTTGCCCCTAGTTTGGAGGATGGTTCTTTGAAGGTTTTGGGCAAACGAGGTAGGTGACCAAAGTTTGCCCCTTGTTTATGTGATGGTTCTTTGAAGGTTTTGGACAAACGAGGTAGGTGACCAAAGTTTGCCCCTTGTATGAAGGGTAGATAGTAAACTCAGGCAAACGAGGCGGGTAGCCAAAGTTTTCCCCTAGTGTGGAAGGTGATTTCTGGCTTGAGATAAGGACCGTGACTTTAATCTCTCAAATGCTCATAACTTTTGCCTAGGCACTAGTGAGGTGACCTAGCGAGCTCTTTTCTCTCTTTTGTTATCGCTCACCTTGGATTTAGCTCTAATTTTTGCCTAGGCGTCCTTTCGGATTTTTGACCTAGCGAGCCATCCTTCTTTCACATCGGTTCGGTCGCTTTACCCATAAAAATAGCCCATCTCTTTCAAAGCCTTGCCTTGAACTACGCCCGACATGATTGCCACTTGGGGATACGTAGGCAACCGCATCGGTTCGGTCGACACCATCATACCTTAAACCCCTTCTTTCAAGCCTTGCCTTGAACTACGCTCGACCTGATTCCCACTCGGGGATACGTAGGCAACCACATCGGTTTGGTCGACGCCATCATAAACAAACTAATTTCCTTCAAGATCCTGGCCTGAACTACGTTAGACCTGATCCCCACTCGGGGGTACGTAGGCAGACTTTCAAAAAGAAAAGAAGGATGGCTCGCTAGGTCGAAAATCTGAAAGAACGCCTAGGCAAAAATTAGAGCTAAATCCAAGGTGAGCAATAACAAAAGAGAGAAAAGAGCTCGCTAGGTCACCTCACTGGTGCCCAGGCAAAAGTTATGAGCATTTGAGAGATTAAAATCCACGGTCCTTGCCTCAAGCCAAAAATCACCTTCCACACTAGGGGCAAACTTCGGCTACCCGCCTCGTTTGCCTGAATTTACTATCTACTCTTCATACAAGGGGTAAACTTTGGTCACCTACCTCGTTTGCCCAAAACCTTTAAAGAACCATCATCCATACTAGGGGCAAACTACGGTCACCTACCTCGTTTGCCTATGAATTCTACTTCCTACACCTCAAACTAGGGGCAAACTCCGTTTGCCTAACATGACCCCTTCACACCAAGGGCGAGTTTTCAAGTCACCAAGTTGTTTTGAAATTTTTTGAAATGGAGTATCTTTTATTCTATAAGCTAAGGTACTAATTCAAAGCACAGCCTGGGAAAAGCAGAGAATCGACTAAATCAATAGGGAGGAATTTTCAAAAAAAAAAAATCAGATTTATCAGCAAAGTGCTACCATGTTAAGATGAGGAGTGAAATGGTATCATCTATGATAAATGCACATCAAATCTTGGCAAAGTCGTGTTTCTTCCAATTTGGTGTCAAATGTGTCGCCCTCATACGTGCGTCGATGTTTGTCAGTCTTTGAGTATTTCGTTGTCTCAAATATGTAAGTCAACAGTGACTAGTAATGAATTTTTTAAATCAAAATTATAAATTTTTTTAAGAGCATTCTAAGGACAAAACAAGCAGGAAAACCAAACACTATTACTGCACCAGTCAAGGCGTCAGCATGAGAGGTGTTATTGAGATAATTTAGGGCTCAGAGCCCAGATGTGTTGTTGAGGAGCATCAGATGTGTCGAGGAGCATAGGATGTGTTGAGGAACATAGTTGAAGTGTGGAGGAGCATCAGATGTGTTGAGGACCATCAGATGTGTCGAGGAGCATCTGATGTGAAGAGTTGAGGAGCATTAGATGTGTTGAAAAGTTGAGGATCATCATTTGAGAAACATTTTTGAGAATCTGAGAGTCACAGAGTCCATGAGTGGCTGTTGATCATCATCCTCCATCAATGTCAGATCTATAGTCGCCGTAGATCATCTATCCTTTATCCCGAATAGAATCATACTTTTACTCCCATCAGTGGGCGTATTTCCTTCTTACCTAGCAGTGTACATTGTATCCAGTCCTCCCCAATAGAGTTATTTCATCCCTAGTAAATTCAGATTCATCCTCAGCAGCCTTCTCAATTCTTCCATCGTCAGTTCAATCCATGACAGTCATAGTAGTTCACTATCGACTCGTCATCGTCAGTCCTTCTGATCACGGTTAGTTCAACCACTGGTCCAACCCATGATAGTCTTAGTAGTTCACTGTCGACTCATCATCTTGATTCGTACATCATCAGTCCAATCCATGACAGTCACAGTAGTTCACTGTCGACTCGTCATCTCAATTCGTTCATCGTCATTCCTTCTGATTATGGTTAGTCCAACCGTTGATCCAATCCATGACAGTCACAGTAGTTCACATTCGACTCGTCATCTCGATTCGCTCATCGTCATTCTTTCTGATTATGTTTAGTCCAACCGTTGATCCAATCCATGACAGTCACAGTAGTTCACTGTTGACTCATCATCTCGATTAGTACATCGTCAGTCCAATCCATGACAGTCACAGTAGTTCACTGTCGACTCGTCATCTTGATTCATACATCGTTAGTTCGTTAATCATCATTAGTTTATAGTCGCTCTCATTCAAAATATGTCATGTTCATCGTCAGCCCTCTAGATTGAGGCAAATCTGTTGTCGTTAGCCCTCTAGATTGAGGTAAATCCTTCGTCGCCAGCCATCTAGATTGAGGCAAATCCTTCATTGTCAGCCCTCTAGATTGAGGTAAATATGTTGTCGTTAGCCCTCTAGATTAAGGCAAATCCTTTGTCGTTAGCCCTCTAGATTGAGGCAAATCCTTCATTGCCAACCCTCTAGATTGAGGCAAGTCATTTGTCATCAGCCCTCTGGATTAAGGCAAGTCATTTTTCATCATCCCTCTAGATTGAGGCAAATCCTTAATCATCAGCCCTCTAGATTGAGACACATCCTTTTTCATCAGCCTTCTAGATTGAGGCAAATCCTTCATCATCATCCCTCTAGATTGAGGTAAATCCTTAATCGTCATCCCTCTAGATTGAGGCACATCCTTTTTCATCAGCCCTCTAGATTGAGGCAAATCCTTCATCATCAGCCCCTCTAGATTGAGGCAAATCCTTCATCGTCAGCCCTCTAGATTGAGGCAAATCCTTCATCGCCAGCCCTCTAGATTGAGGCAAATCTTTCATCGCCAACCCTCTAGAATAAGGCAAATCTTTCATTGTAAACCCTCTCGGTTGGGGTAGGACTTCTACATCCATCAATCATTTAAGGGATTCCATGTCCATTAACTCCCGAAGGCCCAAACCGGCTCTTTTGGATTGAGCATTACAAGATTTGATCAACCATGAGAGATTTGGAGACGAATCCTGGTTCTAGGTCAACAGTTAAGAGAGATTCTCAGAGAGTCCATCAGCTCCCGAAGGCCCTAATCGGCTCTTTTGGATTGAGCATTACAAAATTTGATCAACCATGAGAGATTTGGAGACAAATCCTGGTTCTAGGTCAACAATTAAGAGAGATTCTCATAGAATCCTCTACCATCCCCAGCAGAAATCTAAACCAAATTTCTGAATTGGTCATCATAAAAATCGACCAACGATTGAAAAACACCGCCCGCAGTCAAAAGACGCCGACTCCTAGGGTAAGCATTGTCTATTCACAATCCAAGGCTCCGTGTCCGCTGGTTATCGTGAGCTTCTTCACTCCTTCGTCCAAAATCGTGAGCTTCCTCACTCCTTTGTCCAAAATCGTGAGCTTTCTCACTTATCGTGAGCTTCCTCACTCCTTCGTCTGAAATCGTGAGCTTTCTCACTCCTTTGTCCAAAATCGTGAGCTGTCTCATTTATCGCGAGCCTCCTCATTCCTTCGTTAAAAATCGTGAGCTTTCTAACTTATCGTGAACTTCCTCACTCCTTTGTCTAAAATTGCGAGCTTTCTCATTTATCGTGAGCTTCCTCATTCCTTTATCCAAAATTGTGAGCTTTCTCACTTATCGTGAGCTTCCTCACTCCTTCGTTCAAAATCGTGAGCTTCCTCACTCTTTTATCCAAAATCATGAGCTTTCTCACTTATCGTGAGCTTCCTCATTCCTTCGTCCTATATTGTGAGCTTTCTCACTTATCATGAGCTTCCTCACTTCTTCATCCGAAATCGTGAGCTTCCTCGCTCCTTTGTCCAAAATCGTGAGCTTTCTGACTTATTGTGAGCTTCCTCACTCCTTTGTCAAAAATCGTGAGCTTTCTCACTTATCATGATCTTTCTCATTCCTTTGTCCAAAATCCTGAGCTTTCTCACTTATCGTGAGCTTCTTCACTTATCATGTGCTTCATCGCCTATCGTGAGCTTCCTCACTCCTTTGTCCCAAATTATGAGCTTCCTCGCTTATCGTGAGCTTCCATACTCCTTTTTCCAAAACCGTGAGCTTTCTCACTTATCGTGAGCTTCCTCATTCCTTCGTCAAAAATCGTGAGCTTTCTCACTTATCGTGAGCTTCCTCACTCATTTTTCCAAAATCGTGACCTTTCTCACTTACCGTGAGCTTCTTCACTTGTCGTGAGCTTTCTCACTCTTTTGTCCAAAATCGTGAGCTTCTTCACTAATCGTGAGCTTTCTCACTTATCATGAGCTTCCTCACACCTTTAATCAAATCATGAGCTTTCTCATTTATCATGAGCTTCCTCACTCCTTTGTCCAAAATTGTGAGCCCCCTCACCACCCATCAGCTATTGTGAGCTTTCTTGCTTGTCGGTTATCGCGAAGTCCTTCTCCGATTGGCTATCTTGAACTTCCTCATCCATCGCTTGGTATCCAGGACTTTCGTGTCTGTCAATTATCTTTTATATCTTCATCCGATCCCATTCACTCTCGAAGCACACTTTTTGTAATTCGAGAAGTTTGCCCCAAGACCCAAAGTCTTTTCAGACCTTGGTCGGCCACTGCATCGTAATCAAAGCACAAGCCCACTCGGAGTGGCATAACTCACAGCACCTGCTCATACTAGGATCAAAACATAAGACATAGTAGGACTCATGGCATAATTCATATCACATCCATGCATTGCATATCACTCTTTTAGCATAGCATCCGCCTGATTGTTGTGTATATGCATGTGTGATTTATTCCTTTGTGCCCCAAACTACGTCTTGGTCTGATTCCCCTTGGAATACGTAGGCAGCTCACGCAGAGGGCGACCAGCACTAGCCTCAGCATCATTGCATCTTTTGCAATGCTTTTTATCCAAAATCTATAGCCTCCAAAAGACCTGTCTCTTCAAAGCTTTGGCATTCGCTTGCGACATGTGTTGCCCCGCAAGTTCATGCCAAAGAGGGGCAAACTATAGACACCCCATTTTGTCGGCTATCAGATTTAGGAGACCCATAGCTTGGTGATTCACAATGATCGAAAAATATTTAAAAGGACTCCTAGAAGTTAGTTCTATTTCTCAGAATGACCAAAATGCCCCTAAAAGCCTGAAAACTCCCAAATTTGGACCAAAAGATCTGGAAACATACTATGTCATAAGAAAAGTGGTAAAAAGAGTTTTAAAGCAAAAACAGATGAAATCGTCGGCTCCCAGAGACCCCCGGAAGTCCCGGAAGTTCCCAGAAGGTCCCGGTTGACCGGTTTGACCAGGTTTGACCAAGGTTTGACCGAAATTGTCCAAATTCACCGAAAAGCTCCGAGATCATTCTAGATCATGTGGAAAGTACTAAAACAAGTTTTAAAAGAAAATCGGAAAAAAACGTCAGCTCCCGGGAGCTCCTAGAGGTTCCCAGAACTTCCTGGAGGTCCCTAATTTGACCAGTTTGACCAAAAGTTGACTTTAAAACTGGAGCACCGTATCATTTTTTAAATATTTTTCATAGATACTAGAGGTCAATAGCTTTCCAACGGTATATCGCACACAAATCCTGGATTTAAAACAAATTTATTATGAATTTCCGAAGGTGAAAAGGGCGATCAAATCGGCTTTTATCGCGAATACCGCAAGGTTTAAATATTTTTGAACTTTATTTTTACGTAAAGTAGACTCCATTACCTTTCGAACGGTATATCACAACCTCAGTTTGGAGTTCGTATGCATTTTCTGTAAATTTCGGACGAAATAGGGCCTTTTCGCGAATACCAGAACCTCTGGGGGCCTAAATAGCATTATCTAGACATTGGAGGAGCAGTGCCGCCGCGGCACTGGCTCACTGGCGCCGCGGCACTCTTCCCCAGAACAGTCCATTTTTGTAATTCTATTTGGGGGGTCCAAATTGATTAATTGAAAATCAAAACAAACGTAGTTTTGGTTTTCAACTTATTTTGGACCAATGGGAGACCTTTTTATACTTTTTAAAACCACATTTACCACCCCTCATTTGCCTATAAAAGAAGCCATTTACTTCCATTTAGAGGAGAGACATGGAAGCTTAGAGGGAGCTTAGGAAGAAACTCTAGAGAAATACAGAGAGAGAAAGAGAAGAAGTAGTCTTCTTCTTCTATTTTCTCCATCAAAGTGAGTTTTCTTTTTTACTTGAGTTTTCTATCAAAGCTTCAATCATCCAAACATTTCTTTCACCACCATTCTTGAGTATCCATGAGATAGGAAGCTAATTCTATGTCTAAATGTCACCATATATGAGTGAAATACCATGCTACAAGTCCAATATCTCAATGATTATCAACTATTGATTGCAATTTGAATGCTTGTTTACTTTGATGTTCATCTCTTTCTTAACCTCATTTCTTTTTTACTTTTCTTTGATTATTTTGTTGTTCATCATCATCTAGATGACATGTTGTTTGAGGAGAGTGAATCCTTATGGATAATAGCTCTTGACCTCAAAGACATGTTTGATGGATGATGATTCTACCTTCAATTCATTCATATGTATTCTTGAAGTCATATTCTCAAATAAAACTATGTTTGTGCAAGTAATATTGGGAGTTTTTGATGACTCAAGGTTGGATGAGATTCTAAGTGGTCACATAGTCATCTCAAGTGTTTAACTTCATGCTTTGACCATCTATTCCAAAACCCAAATCCATTTTCTTCAAGAATGATCCAAAACAGTGAGCTGTTCAGATTCAAAGATTTGTTTTGAATTAAATACTTGAGTTATGCTGATGAAACCACTTGGAAAATCTTCCTAAGACATCATAGTTTGTCTTCATTTTTTCCGATTAATTACGGAGATGTGAAAGTATTATTTTCGGATTCTAGAAGTTCATGTTCATAATCTGCCTCTGTTCTCACAGAATGTTTACCTGACTTCTTGCACTAATTATGGATGTTTTCGTCACTGTACATATATCTTTTATATATTTTTTTTATAACCTTGGGTGTCTTAGGAAACCTTTGGTAAATAATAGGTCATCAGGACCCTTTCTTTGATTTATGAAAAATCATACAAAATCAGTCAACAGTGCAACTTTTGTTTCTAAGTGATGTGTACATTATGATTTGTTTCTTTTAATCTGTGATAGCTATTGAGGTGTGGTCTTTTTCTGTGCATTCTAGACACACTAAGGAGGCTCCCTGATTTTTCTCACATTTTTCTAGGCATGTTTGACCTCCCATTATAATGCTATAAAGTAATGCATACAATCTGGACACTATTCACAGCATGCCACTTTTTGACTTTCACCCTTTGATGCAACACTCTCTTGTATCTAGATGAACCCATATCCCATGAACATATTATTTACCACTTTTAGCATGCTATATCATATCATGTATCATCCATCCTCTCATGTATCATACTCCCATAGATTCTTGAGTTTGGTTTCCAAATAAAACCATGTTTTGCAAATACTTGGGAAGTTCTTGAAATGAGTTAGGAATTGATATTCCAAGTGGTTGGAATATTCATCCAAGTTCTGGAAGTATACTTTCAAGACCCTTATTTCAAAACCCCTCTAAAACCCAACATTTGGATTCCAAGAAACAAACCTTGTTTCATCAAAATATTCAAAACAGTGAATAATCTGAGTTCAATGATTTCTCTAGAACTCAATACTCAATGTATGGATGCAAGACCACTTGGAAAGTCTTCCTAACTCATTAGAGAACACCCATGATTTTCGGTCTGATCTAAAAACAATTGGAAGGGTTCCATTTTGACCCAAACATTTCTTCCAGACATTCTGTTTTTGTTGTCACAGCAGCTTGGTTGACTTTCAACTTGTTTTACAGAAAACGTTTCCAACAAAAGTGGTCCCAACTTATTTTTCCCTTGAACTTCAATGTCTTTGGGAACATTCTATATAATATGGGCCTCTAGATCTTCTGTTTTCATTTTCTAAGATTTTTTAATATTTCAGTCGACAGTACGGACTCTGTTTCTGAATGACCTCTATTGTTTATGTGATTTCTCTCAATCTGTGATAGTTATTAAAGATTGGCTTTTTGTCTTGTGTTCTAGACACAATAATAAATATCTCCATAAAAAATCATGCATTGAAAACACTCCTAACCCCTTTTTCAATTTCCAAAAGATCATGTTACTATTCTGTCCACTATTCACAGCAAACATACTTTTACTTTAATTCTTTGATTTGATACTTTCATACACTCTAAATTAGCTCATATCTTAGGAAGTAGTTCATACTACATTTGTACATGTTCTATGATGATTTCCTTCATGCATTCATGCATATCTTAGACTTCTAAGCCACTTTAGAAAGTCTATGTACACAAACACACTACAACCTTTGCACATTATAAGACCATGCATTGCATCCATGCAAGATTTGGTGGTTTTGTGACTCCTAATCTAAGAAGATTACAAGGAATGAACTTGATCACACGTTCATGTTTCCCATCGATTAATTCTTCCTTTCTCATCCGTCCCGGGGATTGAGAGGTCTTCTTTTCTCAAAGATTAACATGCATCATTCTAGCTTGCTAGGCATATTTTGATCTCTTTGATTATTTGTTTCAAGAACAATTCATGTCCCCTTTTAGATTAGGAAAACTTGATTACTTGATATGTGATTAGACGATTTTTCCTAGGTTTGTTCGTGTGATCTTTCACTTTGCATTGTATGATATTTGGCTAAGATCTTATGAATGATATCTTATCTTTTGATCTTCCATTTCAAGATTCTTATGTAATGTAACATACTATCATAGTATTAATTGCCGAACCACACATGGTATAAGATGATTATTTGGATGCTAATTGAGGCCCGTCGAGAGACGGGGCGAGTTGAGGGTGTTTTAGTCGTGACAAAGGCTCCTTCCTCTCTCGTACCAAAATCCCGAGCCAAGTTCTTTGGTTATGAAGGGCCGGTGCCCTTTATCCGTTTGGGTGAGTCAAATTGGGTTTCTTGGTTCCCTAAAGACCAAGTGTCAACTCTGTATCTATTTTCAACAGGCCTTCTTTTCTTCAAAACAAACCTCTTTTTCTCTTTCAAATCAATTTCAAAACTAAAGGAAAATCAATTTCGAAACCCCGAAAATAGAAATCGGGAGTGGACGACGGATTCCGCGTGTCCACAATCTGGCGAAAGAGAAAGTGAATAAGCTACAAACCATTGTTGAACAACTATGTTTAAGGATAAGACGATTTGAGAAAATGGCGCAGAGCATCAATAAAGGGGAGTATGGGTTGTCCGACGCCGTCTATCCAAGCCCATTTCCACATCCAAATCCCTACTTGTATCCAAGCCCGTACCCTAGCCTTGGTAATCCTAGTCCATATCCAATCCCAAGAGCCACTCCAAGGACCCACTTGAACTCAAAGTTTAAAAAAGCCCGCCAACCAAGAACCTTTGCCAACCTGGGTATGCCGTTGTCCGTTATCCTTGATAACCTCATCAAAAAGGGGCACCTCCAACTCCTTCAACCTCGTTCCAATCCCCCACCACCTAACTGTAACCTGTCCAAATGTTGTGCCTACCACCAAGGCCCAGGCCACGACACCGACAGCTGCATGCGCCTTCGTCATGATATCCAAGATCTCATGTCACGCCCCGGAACGGCAAAAATAGAGAAAAATAAATTTCCTTTTTGGGTCCAAAGGCAGCGACGGGTGAAGTCACATGATTGTCCACACCACATAGTACTAAGCAACAAGAAGTAATAGTGTAACAACAATGAAGTCTAGGTTCTGATCACAACGTATCACAAAGTCAACAGAAGTTACTAACTATTACATATCAGAGTCTCGAATCAAATATAAGACAGCGGAAGTACAAATGTCAAGGCAACATATGCCTGACTACGAAAAGGGTTCTAAAACGGTAAAGACAATTAGCTACAATTATAGTCTAGTCTTCAGTTGGCGTAAAGGTAGTCCTTGGCGTAGTAGTCTTCTTCAGTCTGACCTCCGTCGGGGAAATCCTCCACAGGGACTCCGTCACCGGCATAGTAGTCCTCTCCTGCAGGCCCTTCACCTGTATAGTCATAACTAGGGTGCGCTGGAACGTAGAAATGTCCAGCGGCATAAACGCCGTCAGCTTAATGAAAGCCGAGTGAGTTAGATACTAACAGGGTATCAACTATTGAAGTTATTACAAGTTATAAATAATAACCAAATTAGAATTCAGTAAGGGTAACTCCTTTAATCAAACCAATGATCCGATTACTAATGTCTTACTCATTTTAAGATCGACAACGCATCCTGATAGGGGAACAGACTCGACAGTAGTTCAACTCTATAACACACCATTGCTCATCCACCGCTTTTAAGAACATATGCACAGTTCACCGCATGTCATGGATACCACGTTAGTCCATCCCCCGCTTTTAAGAACATATGCACAGTCCAACGCATGTCAGGGATATAACGCTTTAAACAACAGTACATCATTCTATGCCACGACTTAGCGACGTCAACCAGTGATCACGGTCCACCGCATGTCATAGACACCTTCGTCTGTCTACCGCTTTTAAGAACATATGATTAGATCATCTGGCTATCTTAGGGCAAATGGTCCGGTTCACCGCATGTCATAGACACCTTCGTCTGTCTACCGCTTTTAAGAACATATGATCGACCAAAGCCCGCCCACGCAAATTTCCCGAATCTTAGCAAACCTACTTAAGTTCAACTCTATCACCGATACATGACAATCCCAATGTGGCCCGACTACTCTGAACGAAATGAACGTTAACTCCAAAGGATTCACGACTATTCCGTTATCTAACGTTATAAACATTATCCATTAATCTTGTTATTACTACGATCCTACGCCGCATTAACTCGTTATCATGTCTGTATTACAATAATAAAGCATGCTGGGAAATACTGAACAGTAAATAAACAACTAAACAGTTATTACATTATCTAAACAAGTAAAACAGTAAACTGTAACTGCCAATCGATTGGTATAGATGTCAATCGATTGGTATAAAAGTGGCATCAATCGATTGGAAGAAGGTTCAATCGATTGGTATAAAAGTAGTGTCAATCGATTGATAAAGAGGTCAATCGATTGGATCACAATCTATGTCAATCGATTGCATATAGTGTCAATCGATTGGTATAGATGTCAATCGATTGACACTTCGTTTTCTTCACAGAGAAGACTGCCCAGCAACATATAAACGGGAATACATGGTTTCTTCTCCATTTCTTCATTTAAGTATGTTCTAACACCAATATAAAGGTACCAAGTGAGTTTAAAACTCACCTTAGGCGTTAAGGGCGTGTTTGGTTGTGTGAAATGAAGCTTGGAGCTTCAATGGTGGTCTCCCTCTCTCTCTCTCTCTAGTTCTCTGTCTTCTCTCTTCTCCTTCTCCTTCTTTCTTCTTTCTGATCTTCTCCTCTTCTTCCTTCTTGTCTCAGTCCATCTCTGTGTGTGTGTAAGTATATAAATACATATATATATGTGTGTATATATATATGAGTGTTTATATATACATAACACACACACAAACACTCCCTCTCACTGATTTTTCTAAAAAGAAAAACGCAGGAAAAGGGCTGGTATATATAAGGAGAGAGTGTTCACGTGGCCTCTCCTCAGCCAGAGCAAAAGAATCTGCCCAGCTGCCTCCAATCGATTGGCATAAGTGTCAATCGATTGATACAATCAATCGATTGATATAAAGTTCAATCGATTGGTATCCAAAGCAAGGCAATCGATTGGAAAACTTGTCAATCGATTGGTATCCAAATTATACCAAGGTAAGGCCAAGCTCAAACAAGTATTAAAAGAAACATACAGGGTCTTATTTACATAATATATTACAAAAATACAGGGTATTACACCATCCACCACTCATTAAAAGATTTCGTCCTCGAAATCCGAAATAAGCAGGGTTTGAGTAGCACATGATACCTCGAACTGGCGAGACTTTGAGTAGCACATGATCTCCAACTGCAAACTCTAGATCTTTCTGTCGCTTGTCGGCATAGCTCTTGTGTCTGGATTGCGCTGTCTTCATCTTCTCTCGTACAATCTGGATTTTCTCGTTGGTTTCTCGAATCATCTCGGGCCCAAGTAGTTGAGTATCTCCGACTTCGGCCCAACATAGCGGCAATCGGCAAGGTCTTCCATACAAGGCTTCAAACGGCGCCATCCCTATGCTCGTGTGGTAGCTATTGTTGTAGGCTAACTCGATTAAAGGTAGATGCGTCTCCCATGAATTCTCGAATTCAATGACACAGGCTCGCAACATATCCTCCATCACTTGATTGACTCATTCTGTCTGACCGTCTGTCTGTGGATGAAAGGCTGAACTCAAATTCAATGAAGTTCCCATTGCTGTCTGAAGGCTCTTCCAGAATTCTGCGATAAAGCGTGAATCTCGATCTGAAACTATTGAAACGGGTACACCGTGCAGTCGCACTACTTGCTCTAGATACATCCGGCTCAATTTTTCAACACGGTACGTCATGCTGTAGGCGATGAAATGTGCTGACTTGGTGAGTCGATCCACTATTACCCAAATAGCGTCGTGGTTTTGCTGAGACTTGGGCAATCCAACCACAAAATCCATGGTGACGTGCTCCCATTTCCATTGGGGAATCGGTAGCGGTTGTAGGAGTCCAGGTGGTTTCTGATGCTCCGCCTTCACTTGTTTGCAAATAAGACATTGCAATACATACTCGGCCACTTCTCGCTTCATTCCTTGCCACCAGAAGTTTCTCTTCAAGTCCTTATACATCTTGTTTCCTCCTGGGTGGATAGTCATCCTTGACTTGTGTGCTTCATCCAGAATGTTCTTCCTGAGACCATCGTCATTTGGCACACAAAGTCTACCTTTGCATCTCAGTGCTCCGTCCATACTAATACTCCATATCTCTGGTTCCTTTCCGGACATCTTGGCAAACCATAACTTGAAATCCTCGTTCGACTGTTGAGCTTCCAAGATGCGGCTGATGAGAGTCGGTTGTACAACAAGACATCCAAGGTGTTGTCCTTCTCCTGATTCCACTGGTCAAAGGTCGAATTCGGCTAACATCTCCATTGCTCGCCATTCTCTAATCAAAATTGAAGCAACCAAAAGGCGTGGCCTCCGGCTCAGAGCGTCGGCTACAACATTTGCTTTACCCGGGTGGTATTGCAAAGAGAAGTCGTAGTCCTTGAGTAGTTCCATCCATCTCCGTTGTCGCATGTTCAACTCCTTCTGAGAGAACAGGTACCTTAAACTCTTGTGATCTGAGAACAAGTCGAACTTTTCTCCATACAAATAGTGTCTCCAAATCTTCAGGGCGAACACGATTGCGGCTAGTTCTAAGTCGTGCGTCGGATAGTTCTTCTCATGCTGCTTCAATTGTCTCGATCCGTATGCGATGACATTCCCTTCTTGCATTAGCACACAACCAAGTCCTTGGTGTGATGCATCACTATTGATTATGAATTGTTCACCACTCTTAGGTATCGCAAGCATGGGTGCTGAGGTTAGTCTCTCCTTCAATTCCCGAAATGCATCCTCATGTCTATCAGTCCATTCGTACTTTGTCTCCTTCCTAGTCAGGCTTGTCAACGGTCCTGCGATTCTAGAGAATCCTTCCACAAATCTCCGGTAATACCCAGCCAATCCTAGAAAACTCCTAACTTCGGTCGCGTTGGTTGGCCTGTTCCAGCTCAAGACTGCATTGATCTTAGATGAGTCTACGGAAATCCCATCCTGTGATATCACATGTCCCAGGAATTTAACTTCCTGAAGCCAGAATTCACATTTGCTGAATTTCGCATACAGACTATTGTCTCTAAGAGTCTGTAGAGCAATTTGTAGATGCTTCTTATGTTCTTCTTCCGTCCTTGAATAAATTAGAATGTCGTCAATGAATACTATAATGAATTGATCCAGATAGGGTCTGAATACTCTATTCATTAGGTCCATGAATACTGCCGGGGCATTAGTCAATCCAAAAGACATCACTAGAAATTCGTAGTGTCCATATCTCATCCTGAAGGCAATTTTCGGTATGTCTTTCGGTCGAACTAACAATTGATGGTATCCTGAACACAAATCGATTTTTGAGAATATCCTTGATCCTTGTAGTTGATCGAACAGGTCGTCTATCCGGGAAAGTGGATACCTATTCTTGATCGTGACCTTATTCAACTCCCTGTAGTCGATACAGAGTCGTAGCTCTCCGTCCTTTTTCACAAATAAAACAGGTGCTCCCCAAGGTGATGTACTCGGGCGAACAAAACCTAAGTCTTCAAGTTCCTGAACTTGCTTTTTCAATTCCAACATTTTTGTTGGCGCCATCCGATACGGGGTCTTGGAAATCGGCAACGTTCCGGGTGCTAACTCAATGCAGAAGTCTATCTCTCTCTTCGGCGGAAGTCCTGAGATACTTCGGAACACATCTTCAAAGTCTTGAATAATGGGGATCTGGTTGATAGTAAGCTCCGTGCTTGAAGTCTTAATCGTGGCTAGACAACTCGTGATAAACATGTCGCTCAACGGTTGGCACTGAAATCTGATCTGCGGGCAACCAGGCGTCGAAAAGACAATGGTCCGACTAACATAATCCAGGTTAGCGCCATACTTAGTAAGCCAATCCATTCCTAGGATCACGTCGAACTCAGACATTGACAAGACTATCAAGTCTGTCGGAAAATTCCTATCCTCTAGTGTCAAGGGACAATCCTTGCATACCTTACCTAACTTAACGGATACTCCCAAGGGCGAAACGGCATTAAGGGTCGGCTCAAGTGCTAGGGGTAACAAACCCAAATCACGTACCATCTTAATAGCTATGAAAGAACGGGCGGCACCGGTATCAAACAAAGCTCTAACTTGACAGTGAAATAAAATGAGTGTACCTTCCAAGTTCTGCTGTTCCTCAGCATTATACCCTGCATTATCAGGAATGATGGCATTCACCCTAACCTGTCCTTGCTGTCCTTGAGCAGGCGCCCCATAGTAGCCTCCACGTGGTGCTCGACAATCCTTGCTTATGTGACCAGGCTTGTTACAGTTGCGGCAGACGAGGTCATTACGGCGGTTGGTCTTGGGGGCTGTGCAATACCTTGCAATATGTCCGGGCACTCCACAGTTGAAACATCCATCAGTGTTCTATCGCTGGGCGGCGGGCTGTGCCTGAGGTGGTCCTCGCTGTAGATTCTGTTGTCAAGGAAAATTAGCTTGGGGCTTCCTTGTCCCATCCCATGTGCGCTTGGTTCCCTGGTAATTGTTGGTCTGGGGTTTCCATCCTTGATTGTTCCTTGATGATTGCGCGGAAAAGTTCCTTGGTTGGAAGGTCCTGGGTGGAGGTCGATTCACTTGTGGTCCTTGTACAGGGTAAGCATCCTTTTCCAAACTTGAAGCAAGACGGACAATCCCTTCAAACGACTGGCCCAGATGGCCTATCATCATGTGCCAGAGGTGTGGGTTGAGTCCTTGGTGGAATCGCTTGACCTTCTTGACGGAGGTGTCTATCATATGCGGAGCAAAACGGGAAAGTCGCTCAAATTGTGTAGTATACTCTCTGACTGTCCAGTTTCCTTGGGTTAGACTCAGGAAATTCCTCTCTTGTTGGTCTCTTTCGTCCTCAGGGAAATACTTCTCGAGAAATCGAGTCTTGAATGCTTCCCAAGGCATTCTCCTTGCAGCGTCAATCCCAATCGTGGCTCTCTCGGCCTCCCACCAGTCCGCGGCGGAGTAAGTTAGTTGAAATGTGGCTAGACGTCTCTTGTCAAACTCACTGCACTCCAGGGCTTCAAAGATTAGCTCCAACTCTCGTATCCATTGCTCTGCTTTCCAGGACTCTGCCATGCCGTCGAACTTTTCGGGTCGCAGGCCACGAAATCGTTCCAACAGTTTATCGCCTGTCTGCCTTGAAGGGACAAAGTGGTTGTTACCATTGTCGTTGGTGGCATGATTGTAGGTATCGCCGATGTGCTCCATCCGTTGCATGAAAGCTTCGAAGACTCCAGTTGGGTCCATACCCTCGGGAATGGGTGCTCCCAGTCGTGCTTGGTTCCTTGTGGGTCCCACCATAGTGATCCGTGTGAGGTGTACCTATGAAGGATCTAACGATTAGCCGACAATCTCCTCGGGGAAATGATCATACTTAAGTAACAGAAAGCATAACATAAATCAAAATCACAACCATAACATAATAATGAGATGATAACAGAAATAACCAAGAGAAACGATCTGCCATATATATATACCCAAAAGATGTACAGCAGAGTACACAATAGATCATCTGTGTACTGCGCAGTACATGATCCTATACAAGATCTAAACAAAAGAAAGATATACCCAAAACCACTACTGGTGGCTACCTATACAAAAGGCTACGGTCAATAGCTGTCTATGTAAGCGTCAAAAGTAAGCGGACAACATGTCCTAAAGTCAAACGTAAAAGTCTAAGTCCTAAAGGTACTGGACTCAAAAGTTGTCCACATCGGATCCATAGATGGAAGCCTCATCCTCTGGGGCAACCTCAGACAAAACATCATCCTCATCCATATCATCGTCATCCATCATGTCCTCATCCTCTATCACAACATCCTCAATCATCTCGGGTCCATCATGCTCCATAACAGCTCCCAAATCTCCTGCATCAGCGGCCATGTCAGCCTGGGCTGCATCAAATGCGGCTGTAAGTGCCTCAGCCTATACCATAGCCTGTGCCAACTCTGGTGCTCCAATCTCAAATCCATAGGGATGTGCAGCCATCTCTGCAGCCCACTCAGCTGCCAGCTGTGCTATAACTCCTCCTGGTAAGACTGGTACTACTGCATCATCACTTGCATCATCGTCTGCGGCTACCTCCTCTCCCTCTATCGGATAGCCCTCTGTAACTACAATATCTACGCCAACTGGCACGTCCATACCGACTGGGTCCACGGGGTCCTCCTCCTCTGGATCATACTCCGGCTCTTCATCATCGGTGTCATCGCTCTCATCATCATCCTCCGGATCCTCATCTGCTGGGGGTGCATCAGCCATGTCCTCTTCTGGTGGGGGTGGAGGTGCTGCTCTAACCTCTGCAAGTAGAACCTGGTACGAAGAACGGTCTCGTAACATCAGTAGAGAATCCTCCTCGATGCGTTTGAAGGTCTCCTTGCGGTAGATCATCTCCTGACGTATCACTTCTGGGTCCTGGGTCCCAAATCTCTGCTGCTCAATCCGCATGTCTCGCTCTGTCTCTGCAATAGCTCTCTGCCTAACCTTCCAGGCATAGTACTCTGGATCTGCTGGCGCAATACTCTTCTCATACACATAGTGTCCTCCGAACTCGTCTGGAACGAACAGGGACGGTGCTATGCTACCTGAAAAGGGACTACCTTAAGTCAGAACTAATCTTAATACTCATCTATAGAATCTCGAGGTTCTAGGACCAGATGGTGTGGGACAATCTGTGAACGAAAAGGTATAAAACCTAGGCTCTGATACCAAAAATCCTGTCACGCCCCGGAACGGCAAAAATAGAGAAAAATAAATTTCCTTTTTGGGTCCAAAGGCAGCGACGGGTGAAGTCACATGATTGTCCACACCACGCAGTACTAAGCAACAAGAAGTAATAGTGTAACAACAATGAAGTCTAGGTTCTGATCACAACGTATCACAAAGTCAACAGAAGTTACTAACTATTACATATCAGAGTCTCGAATCAAATATAAGACAGCGAAAGTACAAATGTCAAGGCAACATATGCCTGACTACGAAAAGGGTTCTAAAACGGTAAAGACAATTAGCTACAATTATAGTCTAGTCTTCAGTTGGCGTAAAGGTAGTCCTTGGCGTAGTAGTCTTCTTCAGTCTGACCTCCGTCGGGGAAATCCTCCATAGGGACTCCGTCACCGGCATAGTAGTCCTCTCCTGCAGGCCCTTCACCTGTATAGTCATAACCAGGGTGCGCTGGAACGTAGAAATGTCCAGCGGCATAAACGTCGTCTGCTTAATGAAAGCCGAGTGAGTTAGATACTAATAGGGTATCAACTATTGAAGTTATTACAAGTTATAAATAATAACCAAATTAGAATTCAATAAGGGTAACTCCTTTAATCAAACCAATGATCCGATTACTAATGTCTTACTCATTTTAAGATCGACAACGCATCCTGATAGGGGAACAGACTCGACAGTAGTTCAACTCTATAACACACCATTGCTCATCCACCACTTTTAAGAACATATGCACAGTTCACCGCATGTCATGGATACCACGTTAGTCCATCCCCCGCTTTTAAGAACATATGCACAGTCCACCGCATGTCAGGGATATAACACTTTAAACAACAGTACATCATTCTATGCCACGACTTAGCGACGTCTACCAGTGATCACGGTCCACCGCATGTCATAGACACCTTCGTCTGTCTACCGCTTTTAAGAACATATGATTAGATCATCTGGCTATCTTAGGGCAAATGGTCCGGTTCACCGCATGTCATAGACACCTTCGTCTGTCTACCGCTTTTAAGAACATATGATTAGATCATCTGGCTATCTTAGGGCAAATGGTCCGGTTCACCGCATGTCATAGACACCTTCGTCTGTCTACCGCTTTTAAGAACATATGATCGACCAAAGCCCGCCCACGCAAATTTCCCGAATCTTAGCAAACCTACTTAAGTTCAACTCTATCACCGATACATGACAATCCCAATGTGGCCCGACTACTCTGAATGAAATGAACGTTAACTCCAAAGGATTCACGACTATTCCGTTATCTAACGTTATAAACATTATCCATTAATCTTGTTATTACTACGATCCTACGCCGCATTAACTCGTTATCATGTCTGTATTACAATAATAAAGCATGCTGGGAAATACTGAACAGTAAATAAACAACTAAATAGTTATTACATTATCTAAACAAGTAAAACAGTAAACTGTAACTGCCAATCGATTGGTATAGATGTCAATCGATTGGTATAAAAGTGACATCAATCGATTGGAAGAAGGTTCAATCGATTGGTATAAAAGTAGTGTCAATCGATTGATAAAGAGTTCAATCGATTGGATCACAATCCATGTCAATCGATTGCATATAGTGTCAATCGATTGGAACATGAAAGATGTCAATCGATTGGTATAGATGTCAATCGATTGACACTTCGTCTTCTTCACAGAGAAGACTGCCCAGCAACATATAAACGGGAATACATGGTTTCTTCTCCATTTCTTCATTTAAGTATGTTCTAACACCAATATAAAGTTACCAAGTGAGTTTAAAACTCACCTTAGGCGTTAAGGGCGTGTTTGGTTGTGTGAAATGAAGCTTGGAGCTTCAATGGTGGTCTCCCTCTCTCTCTCTTTCTAGTTCTCTGTCTTCTCTCTTCTCCTTCTCCTTCTTTCTTCTTTCTGATCTTCTCCTCTTCTTCCTTCTTGTCTCAGTCCATCTCTGTGTGTGTGTGAGTGTATGAATACATGTATATATGTGTGTATATATATATATATGAGTGTTTATATATACATAACACACACACAAACACTCCCTCTCACTCTCACTGATTTTTCTAAAAAGAAAAACGCAGGAAAAGGGCTGGTATATATAAGGAGAGAGTGTTCACGTGGCCTCTCCTCAGCCAGAGCAAAAGAATCTGCCCAGCTGCCTCCAATCGATTGGCATAAGTGTCAATCGATTGATACAATCAATCGATTGATACAATCAATCGATTGATATAAAGTTCAATCGATTGGTATCCAAAGCAAGGCAATCGATTGGAAAACTTGTCAATCGATTGGTATCCAAATTATACCAAGGTAAGGCCAAGCTCAAACAAGTATTAAAAGAAACATACAGGATCTTATTTACATAATATATTACAAAAATACAGGGTATTACATCTCATCGATCAGAAAATTATCGATCCATCACCCGTCCAACCCTATGTCAACCAAAATGTCAGCTTCATCGAACCTAAAGCCCCTGGCTCATCTGTTCAAACGATCCCTTTTGCTGATACCCATGAATGTTGAACCTGTGCCAATGAAGCGATGGTGTTTGGGACTTTTAAACAAATGAGGATGCTCTTTCAAAAAAAAAAAAAAAAAGAATAAGGAGTCACCGTGATACTCCATTGGAGACAAAGCCGAGTCTAGTCGAGTTTGTCCTATGTTTTGAATCTATTTCAAGTTTAGTCTTGTTGTCCAGTCTGTCAGTCTTCAAGTTGTTATGAGTCTGTGTCAAGTAATATAATCATTCTTCTTTTAATGGAATGAAATTTCATTTTTGCCTAATTTGATGTGTCTAGTCATCAATGCAAGAATCATCGAACTGAAATGTCACTTTTCAAATTACCATGGATATTACTCTGCTAATAAATTTTTGCATCAAACAAAAAAAAAGAATCCTGAAAGGGTCAAAGTCGATTTCACGCTGGCACCGATGAAGAGCCGAGAATTGAATAGTCTTACTTTAAGAATTGAAAAGATGCTTTTGCTCAAATCTCAAAAAGACATACTTGAAACTGACTTGGGGCTTGCCCAACACCCTTTTTCCACCATTTCGAAGCCTTAAGCCCAATTCAATTGGGAGACATGCAATCTGTCCGATTGGAAGCAATACAGACTTAGTCCTTGATGGTAGCCAAACATTTCAGCGAGTTTCATCTCCACTTTCAAAAAAAAAAAAAAAAAAAAGAAGAAAAGAAAAGAAAAAGCTCGCTAGGTTGAAAACTCGAAAGGGCTCCTAGGCAAAAGTTAGAGCTGAAAAGGTATTGATTTCCGAGATCTGACCCTAGCCAGTCAAAATGATGAAAATTTTGGTGATGCAGAGAATCGTACACTTCAAGGTACATCATGAAAATGTGTCTAGATCATATTTCAAAAGCTCTGAACGACCAAAAACAAATTTTGAAAGCTGACATGCACATTATGAAATTTTGAGACCGTAATCAAAAGATCTCACATGAATCGACTATGTGAAAAGAAAAATTGACTGGCTAGGCAAAAGTGAAGGATCAATCCTCAAAACAAAACAAAAAATAAAAAGAAAAAGAAAAGAAAGGGAGACTGAAACTGAATCTTCTTATTCAAGGCTACCACAAATGACCTAAGTTTGAACTTCTTTGACGATTGGTTTAAAAAACCCTCAACCAATTTCCTTCAAGACCTTGCCTTGAACTACGCTCGACCTGATTCCCACTTGGGTATACGTAGGCAAACACATCGGTTCGGTCGACACCATAATCAAACCAATTTCCTTCAAGCCTTGCCTTGAACTACGCTCGACATGATTCCCACTCGGGGATACGTAGGCAACCGCATTGGTTCGGTCTGTATCATAATTAACCCCCCTTCTTTCAAAGCCTTGGCCCAAACTACGTTGGACCTAATCCCCACTCGGGGGTACGTAGGCAGACTTTCAAAAAGAAAAGAAGTATGGCTCGCTAGGTCGAAAATCTGAAAGGACGCCTAGGCAAAAATTAGAGCTAAATCCAAGGTGAGCAATAAGAAAAGAGATAAAAGAGCTCACTAGGTCACCTCACTGGTGCCTAGGCAAAAGTTATGAGCATTAGAGAGATTAAAAGTCACGGTCCTTGCCTTAAGCCAGAAATCACCTTCCACACTAGGGGCAAACTTTGATTACCCGCCTCGTTTGCCTGAATTTACTATCTACTCTTCATACAAGGGGTAAACTTTGGTCACCTACCTCGTTTTCCCAAAACCTTTAAAGAACCATCGTCCAGACTAGGGGCAAACTACGGTCACCTACCTCGTTTGCCTATGAATTCTACTTCCTATACCTCAAACTAGGGGCAAACTCCGTTTTCCTAACACGACCCCTTCACACCAAGGGCGAGTTTTCAAGTCACCAAGTTGTTTTGAAATTTTTTGAAATGGAGTATCTTTTATTCTATAAGCTAAGGCACTAATTCAAAGCACATCCTGGGAAAAGCAGAGAATCAACTAGATCAATAGGGAAGAATTTAAAAAAAAAAAAAAAAAAACAGATTTATCAGCAAAGTGCTACCATGTTAAGATGAGGAGTGAAATGGTATCATCTATGATAAATGCACATCAAATCTTGGCAAAGTCGAGTTTCTTCCAATTTGGTGTCAAATGTGTCGCCCTCATACGTGCGTCGATGTTTCTCAGTCTTTGAGTCTGTCGTTGTCTCAAATGTGTAAGTCAACGGTGACTAGTAATGAATTTTACAAATCAAAATTATAAATTTTTTTCAGAGCATTCTAAGGACGAAACAAGCAGGAGAACCAAACACTATTACTGCACCAGTCAAGGCGTCAGCATGAGAGGTATTATTGAGCTAGTTTAGGGCTCAGAGCCCAGATGTGTTGTTGAGGAGCATCAGATGTGTCGAGGAGCATAGGATGTGTTGAGGAACATAGTTAAAGAGTGGAGGAGCATCAGATGTGAAGAGTTGAGGAGCATCAGATGTGTTGAAAATTTGAGGATCATCATTTGAGAAACGTTGTTGAGAATCTGAGAGTCACCGAGTCCATGAGTGGCTGTTGATCATCATCCTCCATCAATGTCAGATCTATAGTCGCCGTAGATCATCTACGTATCCTTTATCCCGAATAGAATCATACTTTTACTCCCATCAGTGGGCGTATTGCCTTCTTCCCTAGCAGTGTACATTGTATCCAGTCCTCCCCAATAGAGTCATTTTGTCCCAAGTAAATTCAGATTCATCCCCAGCAGGCTTCTCGATTCGTACATCGTCAGTTCAATCCATGATAGTCATAGTAGTTCACTATCGACTCGTCATCGTCAGTCCTTCTGATCACGGTTAGTTCAACCACTGGTCCAACCCATGATAGTCTCAGTAGTTCACTGTCGAATCGTCATCTTGATTCGTACATCATCAATCCAATCCATGACAGTCACAGTAGTTCACTATTGACTCGTCATCTCGATTCGCTCATCGTCATTCCTTCTGACTATGGTTAGTCCAACCATTGATCCAATCCATGATAGTCACAGTAGTTCACTATTGACTCATCATCTCGATTAGTACATCGTCGGTCCAATCCATGACAGTCACAGTAGTTCACTGTCGACTCGTCATCTTGATTCATACATCGTTAGTTCGTTAATCATCATTAGTTTATAGTCGCTCTCATTCAAAATATGTCGTGTTCATCGTCAGCCCTCTAGATTGAGGCAAATCTATTATCGTTAGCCTTCTAGATTGAGGCAAATCCTTCGTCGTCAGTCCTCTAGATTGAGGCAAATCCTTCATTGTCAGCCCTCTAGATTGAGGCAAATCTGTTGTCGTTAGCCGTCTAGATTGAGGTAAATCCTTCGTCGTTAACCCTCTAGATTGAGGCAAATCCTTCATTGCCAGCCCTCTAGATTGAGGCAAGTCATTTGTCATCAGCCCTCTGGATTGAGGCAAGTCATTTTTCATCATCCCTCTAGATTGAGGCAAATCTTTCATCCTCAGCCCTCTAGATTGAGACACATCCTTTTTCATCAGCCTTCTAGATTGAGGCAAATCCTTCATCATCATCCCTCTAGATTGAGGCAAATCCTTAATCGTCATCCCTCTAGATTGAGGCACATCCTTTTTCATCAGCCCTCTAGATTGAGGCAAATCCTTCATCATCATCCCTCTAAATTGAGGCAAATCCTTCATCGTCAGCCCTCTAGATTGAGGCAAATCCTTCATCGTTAGTCCTGTAGATTGACGAAAATCCTTCATCGTCAGCCCTCTAGATTGAGGCAAATCTTTCATCGCTAGCCCTCTAGAATGAGGCAAATCTTTCATTGTAAACCCTCTTGGTTAGGGTAGGACTTCTACATCCATCAATCATTTTAGGGATTCCGTGTCCATTAACTCCCGAAGGCCCCAACCGGCTCTTTTGGATTGAGCATTACAAGATTTGATCAACCATGAGAGATTTGGAGCCGAATCCTAGTTCTAGGTCAACAGTTAAGAGAGATTCTCAGAGAGTCCATCAGCTCCCGAAGGCCCTAACTGGCTCTTTTGGATTGAGCATTACAAAATTTGATCAACCATGAAATTTTTGGAGACAAATCCTGGTTCTAGGTCAATAATTAAGAGAGATTATCATAGAATCCTCTACCATCCCCAGCAGAAATCTAAACCAAAATTTTGAATTGGTCATCATAAAAATCGGCCAACGATTGATAAACATCGCCCGCAGTCAAAAGACGCCGACTCCTAGGGTAAGCATTGTCTATTCATAATTCAAGGCTCCGTGTCCACTGGTTATCGTGAGGTTCCTCACTCCTTCGTCCAAAATTATGAGCTTCCTCACTCCTTTGTCCAAAATCGTGAGCTTTCTCACTTATCGTGAGCTTCCTCACTCCTTCGTCTGAAATCGTGAGCTTTCTCACTCCTTTGTCCAAAATCGTGAGCTGTCTCATTTATCGCGAGCCTCCTCATTCCTTCATTCAAAATCGTGAGCTTTTTCACTTATCGTGAACTTCCTCACTCCTTTGTCCAAAATCGCGAGCTTTCTTATTTATCATGAGCTTCCTCACTCCTTTATCCAAAATCGTGAGCTTTCTCACTTATCGTGAGCTTCCTCATTTCTTCGTCCAAAATTGTGAGCTTTCTCACTTATCGTGAGCTTCCTCACTCCTTCGTCCGAAATCGTGAGCTTCCTCTCTCCTTTGTCCAAAATCGTGAGCTTTCTCACTTTTTGTGAGCTTCCTCACTCCTTTGTCCAAAATCGTGAGCTTTCTCACTTATCATGAGCTTTCTCATTCCTTTGTCCAAAATCGTGAGCTTTCTCACTTATCGTGAGCTTCTTCACTTATCATGAGCTTCCTCGCCTATCGTGAGCTTCCTTACTCCCTTGTCCCAAATCATGAGCTTTCTCGTTTATCGTGAGCTTTCATACTACTTTTTCCAAAACCGTGAGCTTTCTCACTTATCGTGAGATTCCTCATTCCTTCGTCCAAAATTGTGAACTTTCTCACTTATCGTGAGCTTCCTCACTCATTTATCCAAAATCGTGAGCTTTCTCACTTATCGTGAGCTTCTTCACTTATCGTGAGCTTCCTCACTCTTTTGTCCAAAATCGTGAGCTTCTTCACTAATTGTGAGCTTTCTCACTTATCATGAGCTTTCTCATTTATCGTGAGCTTCCTCACTCCTTTGTCCAAAATTGTGAGCCACCTCACCACCCATCAGCTATTATGAGCTTTCTTGCTTGTCGGTTATCGCGAAGTCCTTCTCCGATTGGCTATCTTGAACTTCCTCATCCATCGCTTGGTATCCAGGACTTTCGTGTCTGTCAATTATCTTTTATATCTTCATCCGATCCCATTCACTCTCGAAGCACACTTTTTGTAATTCGAGAAGTTTGCCCCAAGACCCAAAGTCTTTTCAGACCTTGGTTGGCCACTGCATCGTAATCAAAGCACCAGCACAACACAAGCCCACTCGGAGTGGCATAACTCACAGCACCTGTTCATACTATGATCAGAACATAAGACATAGTAGGACTCATGGCACAATTTATATCACATCCATGCATTGCATATCACTCTTTTAGCATAACATCCGCCTGATTGTTGTGTATGTGCATGTGTGATTTATTCCTTTGTGCCTCGAACTACGTCCTGGTCTGATTCCCCTTGGAATACGTAGGCAGCTCACGCAGAGCGCGACCAGCACTAGCCTCAGCATCATTGTATTTTTGCAACGCTTTTTATCCTAAATCTATAGCCTCCAAAAGACCTGTCTCTTCAAAGCTTTGGCACTCGCTTGCGACATGCGTTGCCCCGCAAGTTCATGCCAAAGATGGGCAAACTGTAGACACCCCATTTCGTCGGCTATCAGATTTAGGAGACCCAGAGCTTGGTGGTTCACAATGATCGAAAAAGACTTAAAAGGACTCCTGGAAGTTAGTTATATTTCTCAGAATGCTCAGAATGACCAAAATGCCCCTGAAAGCCCGAAAACTCCCAGATTTAGACCAAAAGTTCTGGAAACATACTGCGTCATAAGAAAAGTGGTAAAATGAGTTTTAAAGCAAAAATAGATGAAATCGTCGGCTCCCAGAGACCCCCGGAAGTCCTTGAAGTTCCCAGAAGGTCCCCGTTGACCGGCTTGACCAGGTATGACCAGGTTTGACCAAGGTTTGACCGAAATTGTCCAAATTCGCCAAAAAGCTCCGAGATCATTCTAGATCATGTGGAAAGTACTAAAACAAGTTTTAAAAGAAAATCGGACAAAAGCGTCAGGCGGGAGCTCCCAGAGGTTTCCAGAACTTCCTGGAGGTCCCTGGTTTGACCAGTTTGACCAAAAGTTGACTTTAAAACTGGAGCATCGTATCATTTTTTTAATATTGTTCATGGATACTAGAGGTTAATAGCTTTCCAACGGTATACGCACACAATTCCTGGATTTAAAACAAATTTATTATGAATTTTCGAAGGTGAAAAAGGCGATCAAATCGGCTTTTATCGCGAATACCGCAAAACTTTTCAAAGTGATCTATCTTCAAACTTTTTTTATGTAAAGTTGACTCCATTACCTTTCCAACGGCATATCACAATCTCAGTTTGGAGTTCGTATGCATTTTCTGTGAATTTCGGACGAAATAGGGCCTTTTCGCGAATACCGGAACCTCTGGGGGCCTAAATAGCATTATCCGGACATTGGAGGAACAGTACCGCCGCGGCACTCTTCCTTATAATAGTCCATTTTTGTAATTCTATTTGGGGGGTCCAAGTTGATTAATTGAAAATCAAAACGACGTAGTTTTGGTTCTCAACTTATTTTGGACCAATGGGAGACCTTTTTATATTTTTTAAAACCCCATTTACCACCCCTCATTTGCCTATGAAAGAAGTCATTTACTTCCATTTAGAGGAGAGACATGGAAGCTTAGAGGGAACTTAGGAAGAAACTCTAGAGAAATATAGAAAGAGAAAGAGAAGTAGTCTTCATCTTCTATTTTCTCCATCAAAGTGAGTTTTCTTTTTTACTTGAGTTTGCTGTCAAAGCTTCAATCATCCAAACATTTCTTTCACCACCATTCTTGAGTATCCATGAGATAGGAAGCTACTTCTATGTCCAAATGTCACCATATATGAGTGAAACACCAAGCTACAAGTCCAATATCTCAATGATTATCAACTATTGATTGCTATTTGAATGCTTGTTTACTTTGATGTTCATCTCTTTCTTAACCTCATTTCTTTTTTACTTTTCTTTGATAATTTAGTTGTTCATCATCATCTAGATGACATGTTGTTTAAGGAGAGTGAATCCTTATGGATAGTAGCTCTTGACCTCAAAGACATGTTTGATGGATGATGATTCTACCTTCAATACATTCATATGTATTCTTAAAGTCATATTCTCAAACAAAACTATGTTTGTGCAAGTAATATTGGGAGTTCTTTGATGACTCAAGGTTGGATGAGATTCTAAGTGGTCACATAGTCATCTCAATTGTTTAAGTTCATGCTTTGACCATCTATTTCAAAACTCCTAATCAAGAACTCAAACTCTATTCCAAAACCCAAATCCATTTTCTTCAAGAATGATCCAAAACACTGAGCTGTTCAGATTCAAAGATTTGTTTTGAATTGAATACTTGAGTTATGATGATGAAACCACTTGGAAAATCTTCCTAAGACATCATAGTTTGTCTCTGTGTATATCGCAATTTTTCTTTCTTTTATCCACAACTTTTCTTTTAAAATACTTTCTCAAAATCAATTTCAAAACCAATGAGTCGCCACTTAATTTTTAAAAGGAAAAATTAAGAAATCATTTTTAAAGCAAACTGATCTTTTTTAGAAACCAGAGATTAACTAGGTCCGGGGATTATGGAATGAGAGAGGAAGGAGCCCGTCGAACTAAAACACCCTCTCTCATCCTATCTTGCGATAGGCCTCTACTCAACATCCTTCTAATCGAATTATTAATTTAAATGTGCCCTCAAATAATACATAGGTATAACATATAAATTACAAGAGCATGTCCAAAGGGTATAAGATTGCAAATAACAAAATATCATTCAAAAGCCATATAGTTCAAATAGCAAGCAAGATGATGTGCGAATAAGGAACTAGGAAACTTACCCGGGATCCGGCCGCGGATATTTAAGCGTGCAAATGCATGCGAATAGGTAAAACCTAAGAAAAAAAGGTCTCTAATCCATAAATACAAGTAAAACAATCCCTAATTCTAAGGTATCGCGCATTAAGTCAAAAAATCAATAAAATCAAAAAATGGAATAAACTAGAGAGGGGATGAGAAATTGTACCTCAAATGCGCTACAAAACAAAGATTAGTCCACATGCTTCACATAATAATATGATATCAAAACAATCAATCATGATCCTCTAGCTTAAATCTATTAAGCATGAAATCCAACTTTATTCAATAGCTAGTTCTAATCATAAGCATTAATGTACATGAATGAATGAATGTGAACAAGAATAAAACATGGATTTATTCACTAATTTGGATCACTTAGCCTCTGGATTTAAGCTAAATTATCGTTATTCAAAACATGATTTGGGTCCCAAGACATTAGGGAACCATTTGAGTTGAAGTAAATAAGATTAGACAAAAACAGTAGAAGTTTTTTATGAATTACAGAGAGCAGACCAGATCTTAGAAAATGGAAAAGCCATACTCCCAATGGTTGGATCTTAATGATTTTTGGATATAATATGCCTCTGTGAGTCTAGTTTATAACCCAAAAAGAAAATCAAAGTTTGAACGGTTAGATCTCCGGGAATATGGAAAACACTAGACATCACTCAGGATTCTGCAACTCTCTGTCCAGAGATCTTGTACGATTTTCTAAAAATAGCAAAAAGATGAGAAACACTTAGATCGTTTTAGGGGATCTTCCTAACACATTAAGGTATCTAGGAAAAATTATTAGAAACCTCTATAACTCTATTATGATTCTGATTTATGAATTTCAAAATGAACTTGCTGTTCTGAAATTTCGGACAGAGAGTTGCATGCTTTAAAATCATGAGACCAAACCACCTTAGGCATGGAGTTTCATCAAAACAAAAATTACAGTGGTAAATCATTGTGTTATTGACATTTTCCCGTTGGTTTCATTTGATTCCAACAGTTAGATTTTGGATCAAAAATCTTTGATCAAAAACAGTTTGTGAACTCACTGTTTTCATTTGACAAGTCCAACTTTTGTTTGTTAACCCCAACTATTAAACCAATGAGTTGGACTTAAAACCAAACCATTTCTTCTACCATTTGATGGTCATTGAAGACTAAAGACATCGATATTTGGAGATTTCATTGAAGTATGAATGACCTTCATAAAATCTTAAGACATATGAACCTAAACCATAGGGGTTAGATTAGATTCAAGCCATTTCTCCTACCATTTGATGGTCATTGGAGACTAAAGACACACATACATGTAGGTTTTAAATGAAGTATGAAGAACTCCTCAAACCTAAGAAAAAGATTAGCTTAAGCCATGGAGATGGACTTAAACTAGGCTACTTCTCCTACCATTTGATGGTCATTGGAGACTAATAACACTTGAACTCATGGGTTTCAATGAAGTATGAAGGACTTCATAGAACCTCAAAGTAATGATCTCAAACTATGGATGAAGTTTGGACTCATTAACTCAATAAACTAAAAATAAACCTCAATCCCCACATGAATCATGAGTTTATAAGGACATTGAAGGACTCTAAACACATGGATTTAAGTAAGACATTGAAAGTCTTATAAATCCAAGGAGATAAACATAATCAAAAGAAAATGACCTCAACATAATCCAAGGAGATAAACATAATCAACTCATGTAAGACATTGAAAGTCTTATATATTGTGATTGAGCTACTAAATACACTAATTAGTTTAGAGTTTTACCTCTAATGATCCTCAACTTCTTGGTTGCTTTAAGGCCTTCCAAATGGTGATTAAGCTCCTCCTTTTTTCTTTCTTCCAACAAACCTCTCTAATACTCTCTTGATTTTGGGTGAGAATCAATGTAGGAATCCCAACATTCTAATGTTCTACCTCTCAAACAAGGGATATACACCTTCTATTTATAGGCAATCTTTAGGGGGGCATTTTGGAAATTTCGCAGCCAAAACCCTAATTTCCGCCGCCACTTTGAAGGTATAAGATGACCTAATTTCGGACAAACTGTTACAAAAACGCAGCACTCGCTGAGAGTCATTGCACTGCAATTCAGCACTATTCAGCACCTTAATTTCATTTCATGTCATTTAAGTAAATGTCGTTTAATTTATGTATTTACTTAAGACACTAAATGTAATTAAGGAAATACCCCCCATTTGTATTCAATAAAAATATCTAAAAAATCAAAATCCTTAAGGAAAAAAAGTCAACTCTCCCTCCGAAGGCAAAATATCGATTTTCTGCACAATTCTCCTTAAAAGCCTTTCGATTTCACCATGATTCCTTTCATTTAAAAATTCTTAAAAATCATTTCTAGCATAAGGGAGACCCAATGAACAATTACCAGGACTTTTCATTTTGAAATTCGAAAATTTTATGATTGACTCCCTTTTGACCCGTTGACTTTTCACTGGGTCAACTGTTGACTTTGTTTTTCGGGGTTCATGCTGAATTTCTCTCCTTTTTCTTTTATTTTTAAATTGAAAGAGCTTTCGGAAGAGTTTGAATCACCTGTGGAAGTCCTAGGTTAGTTCGGATATCGTCATCATCAGATCTTAGAGGTAACACTCCCCTTAATTCGACGCTTGGTCAAAATTGGGGTGTCTACAGTTTGCCCCTCTTCGACAAGTGAATGTCCTAACCTGTGTGAAGTCCTAGGTTGTGGAGCAACGCGTGTCACAAGTGAATGTCGAAACCTGTGTGAAGACAAGCCTTTAACCAGACCGTCGAATTTAGATAAAAACAAAACGCGTTGCAAAAATGGCTACACAAACGGTTCATGGTGGTCGTGCTCGATGGTGAGCTGCCTACGTATCCCATCAGGAATCAGACCAAGACGTAGTTCGGGCAGGGATCAAACACACACAAGCACAGGTAGCCACACGGATGGATGCACCTATCCTGTTGTGATGCACATGCTATGCAATGGTATTTTCTTGAATTGACCTGATTATGCAAACGTCATGCTTACCCTACATCGTGTCTATACGACGTACTTTACACGATGTGCTGATTAAAGAAGATTACCAAATCTTGGACTGATGCCAAATCTGTTAAGAAAGCTACTTTTGACTGAACATCGAAGGTTGGCGTAAGTCTGTTGTGAAAACTGAAAATGTAAATCCGTTACACTTTCAAACAAAGGATCGTCGTAAATCAGTTGCGAGGATCGAGAATATAAATCCGTTATATTCTCGAAACGAGGGTTAACACAAATCTGTTGCAAGAACCGAGAATGTAATTCCGTCACATTCTCAAAGGATCGTCGTAAATCTGTTACGAGGATCGAGAATATAAATCCGTTATATTCTCAAAACGAGGGTTAGCGCAAATCCGTTGCAAGAACCGAGAATGTAAATCCGTCACATTCTCAAACAAAGGATCGTCGTAAATCTGTTACGAGGATCGAGAATATAAATCCGTTATATTCTCAAAATGAGGGTTAGCGCAAATCCGTTGCAAGAACCGAGAATGTAAATCCGTCACATTCTCAAATAAAGGATCGCCGTAAATCTGTTACGAGGATCGAGAATAAAAATTCGTTATATTCTCAAAACGAGGGTTAACGCAAATCCGTTGCAAGAACCGAGAATGTAATTCTGTCACATTCTCAAACAAATGATCGCCGTAAATCTGTTACGAGGATCGAGAATATAAATCCGTTATATTCTCAAAACGAGGGTTCGCGCAAATCCGTTGCAAGAATCGAGAATGTAAATCCGTCACATTCTCAAATAAAGGATCGCCGTAAATCTGTTACGAGGATCGAGAAATTCGTTATATTCTCAAGACGGTGGTCATAGTTTGGGAGCCTGCAGGTTTAAATTTATCTTCAAGTTTTCAAAATTGGGAACCCGCGGGCTCAAATTTATTTCAACTTTTCAAAATCTGGAGCCCGCGGGCTCAAATTCATTTCAACTTTTCAAAATCTGGAGCCCGCGGGCTCAAATTTATTTCAACTTTTCAAAATCTGGAGCCCGCGGGCTCAAATTCATTTCAACTTTTCAAAATCTGGAGCCCGCGGGCTCAAATTCATTTCAACTTTTCAAAATCTGGAGCCCGCAGCATCAAATTTATTTCAATTTTTCAAAATCTAGAGCCCGCGGGCTCAAATTCATTTCGATTTTTCAAAATCTGGAGCCCGCGGGCTCAAATTCATTTCAACTTGAGGACCAAATTGATCCTAAAAACAGCCTCAGGGGCTAGAAGTGTAATGAGGGCAATTTTTGGGGGACTTAAGTTCAATTTTCGGGACCTGATTTGAATTTTGGGGAGAAATGAAGGTTCTTTGAACCGACTTAACCGCGGCAGACGTGGATTTGCGCAGCAGTTCGTGACTACCGTGCGACACTCACGGAGTGCCGTTGCGGCAGTCACTGAGTGCCGCTCGACAGTCCGTCAACGGCCGTGCACAGAAAACTGAGTGTCGCGGGTAAGTGGGGTTCCATTCTCCTATTTATACTTCTTCCTCCCCAATACTCCGCAAAACACCATCTTCCCTTCTTTACTTTCTCCCCAAATGGCCCCTATTAGCTCCCAAATCCTTTTCCCATGGATGGATACCCTTTCCGGTATTGATAGGCTCAATTTCGAGTGTTTCAGACTGAATGATCTCTTCTCCTTCCGACGGATGAACTTAAATGAGGGCCTTCTTCGAGCTGTTATCCAATGTTGGGATCCTTCGCTCCACGTCTTCCGTTTTGGTCATCAAGAGATTTGTCCTTTGTTTGAAGAATTCAGTGCTATCCTTCATACTGACCCTTTCGCGGATCTGACTGTTCCGCTGGTGCAAGCCGGGTATGTTCAGGACCTGGCGTCCCTTCTCCGTATATCTCGCGGTGCCGCGGGCTCTTTCATTCATGACAGACAGGTAGACTTTGAGCGTCTTTCTTCGGTTTACGCTCTCATTGGGGATCCTTACGACGGCGGGTATCAAGTTATACGGCGTAGTGCTCTATCGATTGCTATGCTTTCTTACTTTCTCTTTCAGTCGTCCTCCGACATTCTCATACCCATTGCATGCGGTTTGAGAGAGATGAAGAGTGCAGTTATGCTGGTTCTTGGCGAGACTCTGATAGGTCTGGATCATGCCCATGCTACCGGGACCATGTTATCTGCGGGGGCACCTTTTGTTTTGCAGATCTGGCTCATGGAGCATTTGGACCTCTTTATACACCCTTCCCATCTTCGCGGGTCACTTTTCTATGATCGTATGGAGATTCACAACTTGTTTTACTCCGCCGATGCATGGCTTGGTTGGCTTCAGGGCCTCTCTTCCAGTGACATCTGTTGGATCTGTCCGCAGTGGGTTTATCGCTCCATTGCTGTACGTCTTCCTGGGCGACCCGGCATTTGGTTACCGGGCTTGCGTGTTACTACTTTCTACATTCCCGATCGGGTGGTCCGTCAGTTTGGACTTTTGCAGGATACTACTGGATCTGTGACTACTGATTTCACCAGGGGGTCCACTTTGCGCCCTTCTATAGTGAAGGCTTTCATTGAGGCTTGGCTCAACAGGATGGCTGCTCCATGCCCAGGGATTCCTGCTCCGACTGTGCCTACTGCTAGGTATCTTCTAGGGATTCAGACCTTGGTTGCGAGACGAGCTTGATAGACGCATGCATAATAGAGTAGACGAAAACAGGAAAAAACTTTCTGACAGACCCTGCCTACTCTTTTTTTACGCTTTTGAATGTGATTTTTTTTTTTTTTTTTCAGAAGTGTTGTCATCTTTAGGAAAATTCCAACATATTTAATCAAAGTGTTCACTTCTTCGATTAATCTTTTATGAAAAATTCTCCCTTCAATGTCTTTTCTTGGCTCTTTACTTTACTTTGTGTTCTACTTAAAGCTTTATTCCTTCTATACCATGAATTCTCATTTGTTTCCTTATAGTACTTATTTTGATAGCCAGGAGATCTAGAGATGGGTTTCAGGTAAATATCTGGGTTCTTCGGATAACAAATGAAGTTTGCCCCTAGTTTTGGGACTTCGAAGTGGTTCTGGGCAAACGCCAGTTCGCCCCTAGTTTATCATAGGGCTTTTTTTCTTTTTAGGTTTTCAGGGGCCGAAGGCTTTTGAGAGCCCGCCTACTTATCCCAGAATGGGTATCAGGACTGCAGTAGTTCGGTCTAAGGCTTGAAGGAAGACGCTGTTCGGGCGATTTTATTTTCAATGACCGAACCAACTAGGTTGCCTACGTATCCCCTAGCGGGAATCAGGTCAAGCGTAGTTCATCAAGGTAGGAGGTTTTGAAAGAAACGATTTCAAGCAAAATATTTCTTGAGGCGATCGAGGTTAATTGGTTGCTTAAATTCAACTCCATCTAGGTCCATGAGATAGGTCGCTCCTCCAGAAAGGAGAGTCTTAATGATGTACGGCCCGACCCAGTTGGGTTTGAATTTTCCTCTGGGGTCATAAACAGGCACTTTCAGTTCTTTAAGGACTAGGTCACCCTCAGCAAGCTTCCTTGGGCGGACCTTTTTGTTGAAAGCACGAGCTATCCTCCTCTGGTAGCCCCGAGTATGGTTTATTGCGGCCAGCCTCTTCTCATCGAGTAACATCAACTCCTCATATCTTCCTTGTACCCATTCTGATTCGGTGATCTCACACTCTGTCAAAACCCTAAGGGAAGGTATTTCTACTGGGAGAACAGCCTCCATACCGTAAACCAATGAATAAGGTATGGCTCCCGTTGAAGTTCTCACTGAGGCTCGATATCCCCATAAAACGAACGGCAGCTTCTCATGCCAATCCTTATATGTTTCCGTCGTCTTCCCCAAGATTGCTTTAACATTCTTATTCGCTGCCTCTACTGCCCCGTTCGTCTGTGGCCTATATGGAGATAATTGATGGCGAGTGATCTTGTACTTTTCTAGGAGCGGGATAACTTCTCCCTGGAAATGACTGCCATGATCGGAGATAAACTCATTCGGGACCCCATACCTACAGATTATGTTTTTCTTGATGAAACTCACCACGTCTTTGGCCTTCAAAGTTGCGTACGAGGCTGCCTCTACCCATTTTGTAAAGTAATCGATTGCCACGATTATGTATCGGTGCCCATTGGAAACCTTCGGAACTATCTCGCCAATGATATCAATCCCCCATACGGAAAACGGCCAAGGGGTGGTCATGCTATAGAGTTGTGACGGCGGGGTATGCATCAGATTTGCATGGATCTGACACTTGTGACACCTTCTAACATATTCGCAACAGTCTTTGTCCAGGGTCGTCCAATAGTACCCTTGTCGGATGATCTTCTTTGCCAGCATGTGGCCATTCATGTGGAGTCCACACACTCCCTCATGTATTTCTTCCATCATTCTTTTAGCTTCATTCCCATATAGGCACTCCAGATTGTACCCGGTGTAGGATTTCTTCCATAGCTTATCCGCATAAATCACAAATTGAGCTGCGAATCGTCGAATCGCCTTCTTGTCCTTTTCTGAGGCTCCTTCGGGGTATTCTCCTCCTTTGATGAACTTCCACACATCTTCATACCAAGGCACTTCATCTTCTCTTTCTATGGCCGCGATCATTTCAAATGATGGTTTCTTCCTCACTTCTATGGATAGCGGGACCATGGTAGTTTTAGAAGGGATTTGGATCATTGATGCTAAGGTGGACAAGGAGTCGGCTAGTTGGTTCTCTTCACGAGGAAGGTGGTAAAAGGAAATCTTCTTGAATCGCGCTTTCAGGCTTTCCAGGTAATCATGGTAAGGTCTCAATTTCTCATGCTTTACCTTCCAATCTCCTCGGACTTGGGATATGATCAAATTGGAATCACCGAAGACATCAATATGTTCGACTTTCAAAGCCAAGGCTGCTTCTATCCCAATTATACATGCTTCCTACTCCGCGGTGTTGTTGGTTGAGTTATACTTGAGTTTGACAGCTAATGGGGTAGGGGTCCCATCGGGTGCTATGAGAATGACCCCGACCCCGTAACCTAGTTGATTAGCTGCTCCATCGAAGTACATTCTCCACAAATCCTCTTTTACCTCCATTATTCTTTCATCTGGGAACTTGAATTCTCCCTCATCCTCGGATTCTATAGCGAGGTCGGCTAAAAACTCAGCGACAGCCCTTCCTTTCACAGACTTGGCAGTGACATACTTGATGTCGAACTCGGCTAGCATCATGGTCCAACGGGAAATCCTACTGGTCAAGACGGGTTTTTCGAATAGGTATTTTAATGGGTCCATTCGGGATACCAGGATTACAGGGAAAGCTAAATGTAGTGGCGAAGACGACGGGTACACCAAACCAAGGCCCAACAGGCCTTTTCCAAAGGCGAGTACTTTAACTCATACCCGACCATTCTTTTGCTCAAGTAGTAAATGGCCTTCTCCACGTGCCCCTCCTCTCCCTCTTGGGCCAGCATACACCCCATCGAGTCTTCAGATACGAAGAGATAAAGTAACAAGGGTCTCCCAGGTAAAGGTGGCGATAGGACAGGTGGGTTTTGGAGGTAGGTTTTGATCTTGTCGAAGGCTTGTTGGCAAGGAGCGTCCCATTTGAATTTTTCTCCTTTTCTAAGTAGTTTGAACAGTGGGTCGCATGTTAAGGTGAGCTTGGAAATGAAGCGGCTGATGAACTGTATTCTTCCCAAGAAGCCTCTCAGTTCCTTCTCATTTTTTGGTGGGTTCATTTCGGTTATGGCTTTTATCTTGGTGGGGTCCACCTCTATTCCCCTCTGAGTAATGAGAAACCCCAATAATTTCCCGGTGGTGACTCCGAACGTGCATTTCTGCGGGTTTAGCCTCATCTTGAACTCCCTCAATCTCTCAAAGAATTTTCTCAAAGCCTCTGGGTGCCCTCCCCTGTCCTTGGATTTCACAATCATATCATCCACATACACCTCCACTTCTTTGTGGATCATGTCATGTAGTAAAGTGGTGGCAGCCCTTTGATAGGTCGCACCTGCATTCTTAAGTCCGAATGGCATGACCCTATAGCAATATGTCCCCCACGGAGTGATGAACGTGGTTGTCTCCCTATCCTCGGGTGCCATGAGGATTTGATTATACCCAGAGAATCCATCCATGAGAGATAGAAGCTCGTGCCCCGCAGTGTTATCAACCAACACGTCGATGTGGGGTAATGGGAAATCGTCTTTAGGGCTTGCTCTGTTTAAATCTCGAAAATCAATGCAAACCCTAACACGACCATCCTTTTTTGGGATAGGTACAATGTTGGCAATCCACTCAGGATACTCGGTGACCATCAAGAATCCAGCCTTTAATTGCTTTTCAACCTCCTCTTTTACTTTAAGTGCCCATTCTGGCCTCATTCGCCTCAATTTTTGTTTTATGGGTTTTGAATTGGAAAAGAGAGGCATGTGGTGCTGGACTATTTTTGGATCAATACCTGGCATATCATTATAAGACCATGCAAAAACATCTTTGAATTCATTTAATAGATTGATTAGCTCTTTGCTTTCTTTATTGCTAAGTGTGGAGCCGATAAAGACATTCTGAGGATTATTTTCATTTCCTAGATTAATCGTTAGAGTGTCCTCAATGATTTTGCATGCAGATTCTTTTTCTTTTTCAATTAATTTTTGCAATTCATCAGGTATTCCATGATCATCACATTCATTAAGAGCATTCGAGTAGGCGGAATCAGTCATACTTTCATTGATTTTGTTGGGAGTGATTACAATAGACATAGCAATAGTAAGACGCCTCATTTGGGCCATTACAGACTCTGGGTGAGGGGGATACTTATCACTAAACTCAAAGACCCACTCCTTGTTGATTCCCTGCTTGAGCTCCATAGTGTTACAACCTGGCAGTCCCCCGGTTTCCGTCTTCTCTTCCTTCTCCGGTTCTTCCTCTAGTTCTCCTTTCGGCTCTTCTTCCACCTCAACCTCAACATTCCCCTCCTCAGTCTCGACTTCCAGACCTTTGCCTTCTTCCCCTTGTCCTTCGGCTTTTACCCCTTCTTCGCTCAGCAGGTTCTGCATGACCGGTCCGTCCAGTACACCAATCCAATCATTGGCGGTAACAGCTTTTTCAGGTATTTGCAGGAACGGGTCTTCATACGTGGAGAATTCATGGGAGAAAAAGATCTCGAACCCCGGCTTTAGGCATTTGTCTTTCTGGTCCATCCATGGTTCTGGGAAACCACAGAAGGGGAAATCTTCTCCTTCCTTTACGAAGCAACCGTTGAGTGTTTTCGAATAAGGATCCATTGGTGCGTCTGCTGTCTTCTTCTTTGTCCTCAGCTCCTTCTTTGTCGGCTGGTAACCCAAGCCATGGGTGTGAGTCTGCGTCGGAATGAGCGGGAATTCAAGCATGCCTTGATGATTCTTTCCTAATCCCATGCCTGGGAAGAAACCCATCTTTTTCATTATCCCTGCAACCATTGGACTGGCATACTGATCGAAGTGGAGCGGTAGAAACTCTCTCGGCTTTCCCTCTTCCAACATGCTGATAAACTCGAACCCTCCTATTTTTGCTTCTTCTTCTTGCAATTGAAGTTCTAAAACCGGCGCGCTAGATGATGCTTCGGTCAACCGATTCCAACTATCCCCGAGGATATCACAGACTTCGCTCTCCTAGATGCATTTAACCTTCTGATGGATTGTTGACGGTATGGCCCCCAAACTGTCCAACCAAGGCCTCCCTAATAGCAGATTGAAGGAAGCGGGTATGTCAATGACCTGAAACTCAACTTCTTTTTCACAAGGGCCAATAGTGAGACGAAGAAGGACTATCCCCATAACTGTTCTCTGGGTATTATCGTAGGCTCTTACCCTTTACTCAAATGGTGTAAATGTTGACTCGCCCAGACCCATTCGCTTAGCTGTTCGGAAAGGACATACGTTGAGGGCTGATCCATTGTCAACCAGGCAAGTAGGCACGACGTTCCCTAAGCATTCTATAGTGACATATAACGGTTTGTTGAGCACGGGCCCTCCCGGAGGCAGGTCATTTGATGAGAAGGTAATTGTCAAAGTTGGGATTTTGCCGATCAGTCCTATGAGATCCTCCGGGGTGGTGTTGATAGATATGTAAGACTGGTTCAGAGCATCTAGGATCGCCTACCTATGACGTTTGGAGGCAATCAGCAACCCCCAAACGGTGATGTTAGCCTGAGTTTTCTTCATCTGCTTCAGAACCCTGTCCTCTTCCTCTTCTTCATTCATTTTCCCTTTTCCCTTGTCCAATTCTCTCCCCGGATGATCCTCCTCTAGCTCATGCGGCTTGAAGTGTCTGCCAGACCGAGTTAAGTGACTGACTTCTTCCTTTGCCCACAGATTGTCAACTTCTGAATCAACTTTCAAAGTGCCCTCCACTATCTCCGTTTCTTTATCACTCTCGTACAAGAGGTCGTCTTCTACCCAGTTCTCGTCTCGACTGTCGCTCCCTTGAATCCACCAGTCTGACTATCCCATTTCATTCTCCTTTAGCTGATCCTCCAAAGCACAGATCGTTAAATCCTCGGGTAGCCAGTATGGCTTTCTTGGTGTCCCGGACTTAGTGATTAGCCTAGACGGATCGAAGGTTGCCTCTTCTATCCGCAAGAAATAAAGGCCTCGCGGTGGTGGTACGGCTCGGTGATCCGGAAGCGGATTTCTAGTAACATTCGGGGCTTTGGTAGGGGGCTCTGAAATTACCTTGTTATCAATGAGGTCCTGAATCTCATGCCTTAGTCTCATACATCTATCCGTTGAGTGACCCTTCTGCTGATGGAACTTGCAAAAGAGGTCTCCTTGAAAGTTTGGCGGAAGCGGACTTGGTAGAGGGCGAGGTTCCAACTGACGGAGATGCCCCTTGGCTAACAATCTATCGAGGGCGGTTGACAGTGACACTCCCAAATCTGAAAACCTCCTTGGTGCTTTATCCCCTCCTCTCCTTGGTGCTATGTCGAACTTCCTTTCCGGTCCATTCAGTGCATTTACATCGGTAGGGCCGGAGTGACCCCCCGTTTGTCCTCCGTTGGACCCATAGTTTGGCCTCCTGTACCGATTTGGTTGCTCCTCTTTCTTGATTACCCCTTCTTGGATTGCATCCTCTATCCTTGTCCCGACATCGAAAACCTCAGCAAAGGTGTTGATCGACTGGAATCTCATCTTTTCTTGGTACACTGGCTGTAGATTCTTCATCAACATTCAGATCTAATCTTTCTCAGACGGCCTTTGTACCATTTTAGCTGCATTTCCCCTCCATCGGCTCAAATACTCAGCGAATGATTCTTTGCTTCCTTGCCTGGTTGTTTCTAGATCTCGGACGGTGACATCCAAATCTTGATTGTACTCGTACTGCGCCACAAATGCTTTAATTACTTCCTTCCAAATTCTGGTTTTGCTTGGTTCGAGAGTAAGGTACCAGGACAGAGCAGCTCCAGTCAAAGTTTGTTGGAATAGAACCGCCATCATAGTTGTGCTCAAGCCGCTCGGTTGGAAGGCCCCAATACACATTCTTATATGACTGCGAGGATTTCCGGTGCCATCAAACTTATCAAAAACCAGCATTTTGAACCCGGCGGGTAGTGTCTCGCGGACCCCGTCGTACAGGCCTTCTAACTCCATTAGATAGGTATTAACCCCCTGAGCCTTGCGCATCACCCTTTCCAACTTCTCTATTTTCTCGGTCAGTTGCTTTTCCTTCTTAGTCTTTTCCCTTTCTTTCTTCTCTCTTTCTACCCTGAGTGCTTCGGTTCTTGGTATCTCTAGATCATCAAACCAAACTTCTTCTCTGATGGGCAGATTCGGGTTCGGTGGGTTTACGACTGGCGGATCTACAACAGGTAGTGGACGTGTTATTGCTTCTATCATAACCATCATACGAATCATATTCTCGGCTTGCCTCCTCATATGTTCAGCTTGTTGCTCTACCAGTGCTCTTAGTTCTGCCACTTCCCCAGTATCTCTTTCCTCTGCCATCTCGAAATCTTCTCTTCTTCTTACTAACCTTGTTGTGGGCCCTCTAGACCAAACAGTGCCTGTATTAAGTGCTATTTTTGCCCCTCTAAAAATTTGAAAAAAAAGTTTTGTTGGTTCTTTTTTTTTCGAAAAGAATTTGCTTATTACCATTATTTGAAAGTTTTGGGAATGAATGGTCCATATGTCACACGGATGCGATGCATGTGTGTGTGTGTGTGCCTATTCTATATGCCAAAGAAACGGAAAATCCTAATCCTAACACATAAGCATACAAGCACATAAAAATCCTTCCCATGTCAAGTGTGGTAATTTCACCTCTCATTGTGATCCTTACTACCCTTTCAAAGGTCAGGTGTTCAAAATTTTTCGAAAAATATTTCTTAAAATGATTAGATCTTTCAAAAACAATTCTCAAGGATTCTGAACGAGAACAAAGATTTATCGATAAAGATGATTGGGTTTAAATTTTGAAATTCATTTAAAGAACATTTCTTCTAAAAGAATAGCTCCCAAAATTTTCGATTTTTCCTTAGAAAATGATTATGTGAAAATATACCTTAATAAGGGTTGATTTAAAATATTCTTTTTGGAAAGAGCGATTGAAAACTTTAGGATAAAGATGGCAAAAATCTGTTTGCTTTCAAAGATGGATTAGAAATTCTTTGGGTAGAAGGATCACACGATCGGATTATCACCGTACTTTTTATGAATTTGGATACATACAAGGCCGATGATGCTTAGCAAATCATGATACCAGAGATGTAATCTTATAATCAACGTCTAACATATTCCCAAATGTCATGGGACATGAAGAGGAATTGCTCAAAAGTGATTAAGAGTTTACACATCCAATATCAAGTAAGTATCGTCATCATCTCAAGTAATCCCTTCCGGGCATACAAAACTTCCTAGCATATAATCCTAATCAAGAATTGACTCCTAAGATTGAAAGGTTCTATAGAAATTACTATGCAAAGGCTGGGTTTTGGTCAAATAAGGGACCCTTGACACACACCCGATAGGATGCTTAATATACCAAATCATGGTACGAGATCAAGGGTGATCACACAGTCCCATGATGACTTGACCGACCGGGTTGCCCCGAGCCTCCAAGGTCATAGTTCCGTGCAATCGAATGGTTGGACATGCAAGTGAAATGCAACAGGCATACAAAGATTAATTAATTCGATTAAAAGGATATTTTTCAAATCTAATCCTCGAGTGAACCCAAAATTAGAATTCTGGTCTGCGAAACCAGAGATTCTGGGTTCGATCCCCAGCAGAGTCGCCAGATTGTGGATATCGCAATTTTTCTTTCTTTTATCCACAGCTTTTCTTTTAAAATACTTTCTCAAAATTAATTTCAAAACCAATGAGTCGCCACTTAATTTTTAAAAGGAAAAATTAAGAAACCATTTTTAAAGCAAACTGATTTTTTTTAGAAACCAGAGATTAACTAGGTCCGGGGATTATGGAATGAGAGAGGAAGGAGCCCGTCGAACTAAAACACCCTCTCTCATCCTATCTTGCGATAGGCCTCTACTCAACATCCTTCTAATCGAATTATTAATTTAAATGTGCCCTCAAATAATACATAGGTATAACATATACATTACAAGAGCATGTCCAAAGGGTATAAGATTGCAAATGACAAAATATCATTCAAAAGCCATATAGTTCAAATAGCAAGCAAGATGATGTGCGAACAAGGAACTAGGAAACTTACCCGGGATCCGGCCGCGGATATTTAAACGTGAAAATGCATGTGAATAGGTAAAACCTAAGAAAAAAAAGGTCTCTAATCCATATATACAAGTAAAACAATTCCTAATTCTAAGGTATCGCGCATTAAGTCAAAAAATCAATAAAATCAAAAAATGGAATAAACTAGAGAGGGGATGAGAAATTGTACCTCAAATGCGCTACAAAACAAAGATTAGTCCACATGCTTCACATAATAATATGATATCAAAACAATCAATCATGATCCTCTAGCTTAAATCTATCAAGCATGAAATCCAATAGTTCTAATCATAAGCATTAATGTACATGAATGAATGAATGTGAACAAGAATAAAACATGGATTTATTCACTAATTTGGATCACTTAGCCTCTGGATTTAAGCTAAATTATCGTTATTCAAAACATGATTTGGGTCCCAAGACATTAGGGAATCATTTGAGTTGAAGTAAATAAGATTAGACAAAAACAGTAGCAGTTTTTTATGAATTACAGAGAGCAGACCAGATCTTAGAAAATGGAAAAACCATACTCCCAATGGTTGGATCTTAATGATTTTTGGATATAATATGCCTCTGTGAGTCTAGGTTATAACCCAAAAAGAAAATCAAAGTTTGAACGGTTAGATCTCCGGGAATATGGAAAACACTAGACATCACTCAGGATTCTGCAACTCTCTGTCCAGAGATCTTGTACGATTTTCTAAAAATAGCAAAAAGATGAGAAACACTTAGATCTTTTTAGGGGATCTTCCTAACACATTAAGGTATCTAGGAAAAATTATTAGAAACCTCTAAAACTCTATTATGATTCTGATTTATGAATTTCAAAATGAACTTGCTGTTCTGAAATTTCGGACAGAGAGTTGCATGGTTTAAAATCATGAGACCAAACCACCTTAGGCATGGAGTTTCATCAAAACAAAAATTACAGTGGTAAATCATTGTGTTATTAACATTTTCCTGTTGGTTTCATTTGATTCCAACGGTTAGATTTTGGATCAAAAATCTTTGATCAAAAACAGTTTGTGAACTCACTGTTTTCATTTGACAAGTCCAACTTTTGTTTGTTAACCCCAACTATTAAACCAATGAGTTGGACTTAAAACCAAACCATTTCTTCTACCATTTGATGGTCATTGAAGACTAAAGACATCAATATTTGGAGATTTCATTGAAGTATGAATGACCTTCATAAAATCTTAAGACATGTGAACCTAAACCATAGGGGTTAGATTAGATTCAAGCCATTTCTCCTACCATTTGATGGTCATTGGAGACTAAAGACACACATACATGTAGGTTTTAAATGAAGTATGAAGAACTCCTCAAACCTAAGAAAAAGATTAGCTTAAGCCATGGAGATGGACTTAAACTAGGCTACTTCTCCTACCATTTGATGGTCATTGGAGACTAATAACACTTGAACTCATGGGTTTCAATGAAGTATGAAGGACTCCATAGAACCTCAAAGTAATGATCTCAAACTATGGATGAAGTTTGGACTCATTAACTCAATAAACTAAAAATAAACCTCAATCCCCTCATGAATCATGAGTTTATAAGGACATTGAAGGACTCTAAACACATGGATTTAAGTAAGACATTGAAAGTCTTATAAATCCGAGATAAACATAATCAAAAGAAAATGACCTCAGCATAATCCAAGGAGATAAACATAATCAACTCATGTAAGACATTGAAAGTCTTATATATTGTGATTGAGCTACTAAATACACTAATTAGTTTAGAGTTTTATCTCTAATGATCCTCAACTTCTTGGTTGCTTTAAGGCCTTCCAAATGGTGATTAAGCTCCTCCTTTTTTCTTTCTTCCAACAAACCTCTCTAATACTCTCTTGATTTTGGGTGAGAATCAATGTAGGAATCCCAACATTCTAATGTTCTACCTCTCAAACAAGGGATATACACCTTCTATTTATAGGCAATCTTTAGGGGGGCATTTTGGAAATTTCGCAGCCAAAACCCTAATTTCTGCCGCCACTTTGAAGGTATAAGATGACCTAATTTCGGACAAACTGTTACAAAAACGCAGCACTCGCTGAGAGCCGTTGCACTGCAATTCAGCACTATTCAGCACCTTAATTTCATTTCATGTCATTTAAGTAAATGTCGTTTAATTTATGTATTTACTTAAGACATGAAATGTAATTAAGGAAATATCCCCCATTCGGATTCAATAAAAATATCTAAAAAATCAAAATCCTTAAGGAAAAAAAGTCAACTCTCCCTCCGAAGGCAAAATATCGATTTTCTGCACAATTCTCCTTAAAAGCCTTTCGATTTCACCATGATTCCTTTCATTTAAAAATTCTTAAAAATCATTTCTAGCATAAGGGAGACCCAATGAACAATTACCGGGACTTTTCATTTTGAAATTCGAAAATTTTATGATTGACTCCCTTTTGACCCGTTGACTTTTTACTGGGTCAACTGTTGACTTTGTTTTTCGGGGTTCATGCTGAATTTCTCTCCTTTATCTTTTATTTTTAAATTGAAAGAGCTTTCGGAAGAGTTTGAATCACCTGTAGAAGTCCTAGGTTAGTTCGGACATCGTCATCATCGGATCTTAGAGGTAACACTCCCCTTAATTCGACGCTTGGTCAAAATTGGGGTGTCTACAGTCTCCATTTTTTCCCATTAATTATGGAGATGTGAAAGTATTATTTTCTGATTCTAGAAGTTCATGTTCATAAACTGCCTCTGTTCTCACAGAATGTTTACCTGACTTCTTGCACTTATTCTGGATGTTTTCGTCACTGTACATATATCTTTTCTATTTTTTTTTTTTATGAAATTTGGGTGTCTTAGGAAACCTTTGGTATATAATGGGTCATCAGAACCCTTTCTATGATTTATGAAAAATCATACAAAATCAGTCAACAGTGCAGCTTTTGTTTCTGAGTGATGTGTACATTATGATTTGTTTCTTTTAATCTGTGATAGCTATTGAGGTGTGGTCTTTTTCTGTGAATTCTAGACACATTAGGGAGGCTCTTTGATTTTTCTCACATTTTCCTAGGCATGTTTGACCTCCCATTATAATGCTATAAAGTAATGCATACAATTTGGACACTAATCACAGCCTGCCACTTTTTGACTTTCACCCTTTGATGCAACACTCTCTTGTATCTAGATGAACCCATATCCCATGAACATATTCTTTACCACTTTTAGAATGCTATATCATATCATGTATCATCCATCCTCTCATCTATCATACTCCCATAGATTCTTGAGTTTGGTTTCCAAATAAAATCATGTTTGGCAAATACTTGGGAAGTTCTTGAAATGAGTTAGGGATTGATATTCCAAGTGGTTGGAATATTCATCCAAGTTCTGGAAGTATACTTTCAAAGCACCCATTTCAAAACCCCTCTAAAACCCAATATTGGGATTCCAAGAAATAAACCTTATTTCTCTCAAAAAATCTTCAAAATAGTGAGTTGTTTGATTTCAAAGAATTATTTTGAGTTCAATACTTAAGGTATGGATGCAAGACCACTTGGAAAGTCTTTCTAACTCATTATGGAACACCCATGATTTTTGGCTTGACTTGGAAGAACTTGAAAGGGGTCCATTTTTTGTCCAAACATTCTGCCTCTGATGTCACAGCAGCTAGGTTGACTATCAACTTGTTTTACAGAACACTTTTTCCAAAACGAGTGGTCCTAACTTATTTTTCCCTTGAACTTCAATGTCTTAGGGAACTTTCTGTATAATATGGGCTTCTAGATCTTTTGCTTTCATTTTCAAAGTTTTTCTAACATTTTAGTCGATAATACGGACTCTGTTTTTGAATGACCTCTATTGTTTGTGTGATTTCTCTCAATCTGTGATAGTTATTAAAGATTATCTTTTTGGGTTGTGTTCTAGACACAATAACAAAGATCTCCATAAAAAATCATGCATTGAAAACACTCCTAACCTCTCGTTTTAATTTCCAAAAGATTATGTTACTGTTCTGTCCACTATTCACAGTAAACATACTTTTACTTTAATTCTTTGATTTGATACTTTCATACACTCTAAATTAGCTCATCTCTTAGGAAGTAATTCATACTATATTTGTGCATATTCTATGATGATTTCCTTTATGCATTCATGCATATCTTAGACTTTTAAGCCACTCTAGAAAGTCCATGTACACAAACACACTACAACCTTTGCACATTATAAGACCATGCATTGCATCCATGCAAGATTTGGGGGTTTTGTGACTCCTAATCTAAGAAGATTACAAGGAATGACCTTGATGACACGTTCATGTTTCCCACCGATTAATTCTTCCTTTCTCATCCATCCCGGGGATTGAGAGGTCTTCTTTTCTCAAAAATTAACATGCATCATTCTAGCTTGCTAAGCATATTTTGATCTCTTTGATTATTTGTTTCAAGAACAATTCATGTCCCCTTTTAGATTAGGAAAACTTGATTACTTGATATGTGATTCGACGATTTTTCCTAGGTTTGTTTGTGTGATCTTTCACTTTGCATTATATGATATTTGGCTTAGATCTTATGAATGATATCTTATCTTTTGATTTTCCATTTCAAGATTCTTATGTAATGTAATATACTATCATAGTATTAATTGCCGAACCACACATAGTATAAGATGATTATATGGATGCTAATTGAGGCCCGTCGAGAGACGGGGCGAGTTGAGGGTGTTTTAGTCGTGACAAAGGCTCCTTCCTCTCTCGTACCAAAACCCCGAGCCAAGTTCTTTGGTTATGAAGGGCCGGTGCCCTTTATCCGTTTGAGTGAGTCAAATTGGGTTTCTTGGTTCCCTAAAGACCAAGTGGCGACTCTGTATCTGTTTTCAAAATACCTTCTTTTCTTCAAAACAAACTTCTTTTTCTCTTTCAAATCAATTTCAAAATAAAGGAAAATCAATTCTGAAACCCCGAAAACAGAAACGGGAGTGGACGACGGATTCCACGTGTCCACAATCTGGCGCCTCTGCTGGGGAAACCCCATGCACTTAGCAAAGCGCTTCCAGTGTCAAATTCGGTCGTTCACTCTTCCAGTTTGTTTTGAAATTGTTTTGAAGAAAACAAGAAGGTTTGTTTTGAAGAAAAGAAGGTCTTTTGAAAACAGATACAGAGTCGCCACTTGGTCTTTAGGGAACCAAAAAACCCAATTTGACTCACCCAAACGGATAAAGGGCACCGGCCCTTCATATCCAAAGAACTTAGCTCGGGGTTTTGGTACGAGAGAGGAAGGAGCCTTTGTCACGACTTAAACACCCTCAACTCGCCCCGTCTCTCGACGGGCCTCAATTAGCATCCAGATAATCATCTTATACTATGTGTGGTTCGGCAATTAATACTATGATAGTATATTATATTACATAGGAATCTTGAAATGGAAGATCAAAAGACAAGATATCATTCCTAAGATCTAAGTCAAATATTGCACAATGCAAAGTGAAAGATCACACAAACAAACCTAGGAAAAATTGTCTAATCATATATCAAGTAATCAGGTTTTCCTAATCTAAAAGGGGACATGAATTATTCTTGAAACAAATAATCAAAGAGATCAAGATATGCTTAGCAAGCTAGAATGATGCATGTTAATCTTTGAGAAAAGAAGACCTCTCAATCCCCGGGACGGGTGAGAAAGGAAGAATTAATCGGTGGAAAACATGAACGTGTGATCAAGTTCATTCCTTGTAATCTTCTTAGATTAGGAGTCACAAAACCCCCAAATCTTGCATGGATGCAATGCATGGTCTTATAATGTGCAAAGGTTGTAGTGTGTTTGTGTACATGGACTTTCTAAAGTGGCTTAAAAGTCTAAGATATGCATGAATGCATGAAGGAAATCATCATAGAATATGTACAAATGTAGTATGAACTACTTCCTAAGATATGAGCTAATTTAGAGTGTATGAAAGTATTAAATCAAAGAATTAAAGTAAAAGTATGTTTATTGTGAATAGTGGACAGAACAGTAACATGATCTTTTGGAAATTGAAAAGAGAGGTTAGGAGTGTTTTCAATGCATGATTGTTTATGGAGATCTTTATGATTGTGTCTAGAACACAACCCAAAAATCCAATCTTTAATAACTATCACAGATTGAGGGAAATCACACAAACAATAGAGGTCATTCAGAAATAGAGTCCGTACTGTCGACTGAAATGTTAGAAAAACTTAGAAAATGAAAACAAAAAATCTAGAGGCCCATATTATACAGAAAGTTCCCTAGGACATTGAAGTTCAAGGGAAAAATAAGTTGGGAAACTCTTTTTTGAAAAGTTTTCTGTGAAACAAGTTGAAAGTCAACCTAGCTGCTGTGACAGCAGAGACAGAATGTTTGGAAGGAATGTTTGGACAAAAATGGACCCCTTTCAAGTTCTTCCAAGTCAAGCCAAAAATCATGGGTGTTCTATAATTAGTTAGAAAGACTTTCCAAGTGGTCTTGCATCCATACCTTAAGTTTTGAACTCAAAATAATTCTTTGAAATCAAACAACTCACTATTTTGAAGATTTTTTGATAGAAATAATGTTTATTTCTTGGAATCCCAATATTGGGTTTTAGAGGGGTTTTGAAATGGGGGCTTTGAAAGTATACTTCCAGAACTTGGATGAATATTCCAACCACTTGGAATATCAATTCCTAACTCATTTCAAGAACTTCCCAAGTATTTGCAAAACATAGTTTTATTTAGAAACCAAACTCAAGAATCTATGGGAGTATGATACATGAGAGGATGGATGATACATGATATGATATAGCATTCTAAAAGTGGTAAAGAATATGTTCATGGGATATGGGTTCATCTAGATACAAGAGAGTGTTGCATCAAAGGGTGAAAGTCAAAAAGTGGCATGCTGTGAATAGTGTCCAGATTGTATGCATTACTTTATAGCATTATAATGGGAGGTCAAACATGCCTAGGAAAATGTGAGAAAAATCAGAGAGCCTCCCTAGTGTGTCTAGAATGCACAGAAAAAGACCACACCTCAATAGCTATCACAGATTAAAAGAAACAAATCATAATGTACACATCACTCAGAAACAAAAGCTGCACTGTTGACTGATTTTGTATGATTTTTCATAAATCAAAGAAAGGGTTCCTAATGACCCATTATATACCAAAAGTTTCCTAAGACACCCAAGTTTCATAAAACAAAAATAGAAAAGATATATGTACAGTGACGAAAACATCCAGAATTAGTGCAAGAAGTCGGGTAAACATTCTGTGAGAACAGAGGCAGATTATGAACATGAACTTCTAGAATCCGAAAATAATACTTTCACATCTCCATAATTAATGCGAAAAAATGGAGGCAAACTATGATGTCTTAGGAAGATTTTCCAAGTAGTTTCATCATCATAACTCAAGTATTTAATTCAAAACAAATCTTTGAATCTGAACAGCTTACTGTTTTGGATCGTTCTTGAAGAAAATGGATTTGGGTTTTGGAATAGAGTTTGAGTTCTTGATTATGGGTTTTGAAATAGATGGTCAAAGCATGAACTTAAACACTTGAGATGACTATGTGACCACTTAGAATCTCATCCAACCTTGAGTCATCAAAGAACTCCCAATATTACTTGCACAAACATAGTTTTGTTTGAGAATATGACTTCAAGAATACATATGAATGTATTGAAGGTAGAATCATCATCCATCAAACATGTCTTTGAGGTCAAGAGCTACTATCCATAAGAATTCACTCTCCTCAAACAACATGTCAGCTAGATGATGATGAACAACTAAATAATCAAAGAAAAGTAAAAAAGAAATGAGGTTAAGAAAGAGATGAACATCAAAGTAAATAAGCATTCAAATAGCAATCAATAGTTGATAATCATTGAGATATTGGACTTGTAGCTTGGTGTTTTACTCATATATGGTGACATTTAGACATGGAAGTAGCTTCCTATCTCATGGATACTCAAGAATGGTGGTGAAAGAAATGTTTGGATGATTGAAGCTTTGATAGCAAACTTAATTAAAAAAGAAAACTCACTTTGATGGAGAAAATAGAAGAAGAAGACTACTTCTTCTCTTTCTCTCTCTATATTTCTCTAGAGTTTCTTCCTAAGCTCACTCTAAGATTCCATGTCTCTCCTCTAAATGGAAGTAAATGGCTTCTTTCATAGGCAAATGAGGGTGGTAAATGGGGTTTTAAAAAGTATAAAAAGGTCTCCCATTGGTCCAAAATAAGTTAGGAACCAAAACTACGTCGTTTTGATTTTTAATTAATCAATTTGGACCCCCAAATAGAATTACAAAAATGGACTGTTCTAGGAGAGAGTGCCGCGGCGGCACAAGGCCAGTGCCGCGGCGGCAGTGGGCCAGTGCCGCGGCGGCACTGCTCCTCCAATGTCCGGATAATGCCCCTAGAGGTTCCGGTATTTGCGAAAAGGCCCTATTTCGTCCGAAATTCACAGAAAATGCATACAAACTCCAAATTGATGTTGTGATATACCGTTGGAAAGATAATGGAGTCTACTTTACATAAAAAAATAGTTAGGAGATAGGTCATTTTGAAAAGTTTTGCGGTATTCGCGATAAAAGCCGATTTGATCGCCTTTTTCACCTTCGGAAATTCGTAATAAATTCGTTTTAAATCCAAGAATTATGTGCGATATACCGTTGGAAAGCTATTGACCTCTAGTATCCATGAAAAATATTTGAAAATTTATATGGTGCTCCAATTTTTAAGTCAACTTTTGGTCAAACTGGTCAAACTTGGGATTCCCGGGAAGTTCTGGAAACCGCTGGGAGCTCCGAGGAGCTGATGTTTTCGTTCGGTTTTCTTTTAAAACTCATTTTAATACTTTCCATATGATATAGAATGATTCCAGAACTTTTCGACGAATTTGGACGATTTTGGTCAAACCTTGGTCAAACTTGGTCAAACCGGTCAACGGGGACCTTCTAGGAACTTCCAGGACTTCCGGGGTCCCTGGGAGCCGACGATTTCATCTGGTTTTGCTTTAAAACTCATTTTACCTCTTTTCTTACGACGCAGTATGTTTCCAGAGCTTTGGTCCAAATCTGGGAGTTTCCGAGCTTTCTAGGATATTTTGGTCATTCTGAGCATTTTAAGAGATAGAACTAACTTCCAGGAGTCCTTTTTTAGTCTTTTTCGATCATTGTGAACCACCAAGCTATGGGTCTCCTAAATCTGATAGCCGAAAAAATGGGGTGTCTACAGATACCCAACAAACAAACATACATCTGATCTTGATTCCAACTTATCCATCTTTCCCTTCCTCACATAAGCAGGACACCCCCAAATGTGCAAGTGTTGTAAGCTTGGCTTTTGCCCTTCCCACAACTCTCTAGGTGTCTTGGGAACAGATGACATGACTAAAAAGTTGTGCGCTCTTGTGCAACACCCAATTGTAGGTGATCGTGTAAGTAATACTGGATAAGTCCAGGTCGATCCCACAGGGAAGAAAAGAATGTATACTAAGTTACAACCTGAAGAAAAAGAAAAGAAAATAAGAATGTAGGAGTGGAGGTTCTAATGAATCCTAATTAATTAAATTAAACTAAATAACAAACTAAAGCATAAAGAGACATAACAAATTAAATAGATAAATTATAGGTGTTGGAAACACGTGAATTCACATTGATCCTAACCATCTACCATGCACATTCATTAACGTTCGATGCAGTTCATTCCTCTTTAGTATTCCGTATTTTTCTAAAGATATAGAATCAATAGCCCTTACATGACCGAGACTACATCATCACAGTTCATTTAAAATACTTGGAAGACGGTTTAAAACTATGGTTATTACTTGCACTCTAAATGGTGCTAGCCTTCAAAGTGGTTTTCAAAAGTCATTGAAGAAAATAGCCTTAAGGCTTTAAGTTCTAAAAACTGTTGTGACAAACTAAGCTTATAGGGACAATTTGATGACAGATTTCTAAAATAGAAAGTCTTGGAATACTTAAAAGAATCATCTCAGGAATCAACAGGTTCGATCGATCGAAGCACTCTCGATCAATCGGACAGCATTATCCTTCAATCGATCGAAATGTCTTCGATCGCTTGACTATGGCTCTGGTTCGATCGATCGAAATATTCTCGATCGATCGAGCCCAGGTTTTCTAAAGATTGCATGGAAGAGGCTGGGAATTAATGTTTCATCATATATTCCCAATGTCTAAACTACGAAAAACATAATAAAACTAATGCAGAAATAGTAAAACATAGCAATCATAACAACTAGATTAATAAACAATCAAATAAAGAAAAGGAACAAAAAAACCTAGAATAAATCTGAATATAACATGTAATAAACTTGAAATCTTCAACAATCTTCAGTATAATAATGAAAAAGAGGAAGAAGAACATCAATATAACCTAATCTACTCCTAATTTAACCCTAAAACTACCCTAAAGCTGCTATTTTTCGCGTTCTGGAGCGTCCTCCCTTTGTCTGCCATCAAAACGACTTATTTATAGGGTTCCTGCAGAGTGTATGCAACTTTTGGGGGAAAATAAAGTTCAATCGATCGACCTTAGTTCGATCGATCGAACTCTCAATCGATTTAACACTCCTCATGCCCTTGAACTTCTCTAATTTTGACAGCTCTACGCACCGATGGGAGAATGGCCATATCTTTTCACTCAGACCTCGGATTGACCTTCCATTTGCGGCTACGCAACCGTAACTCAAAAATCTACATTTTACATTTCTAGGGAAAAAATCTTCCAAATTTGAAGTCTTCAATGTCAAAAATGGCATTTTCTTAGCTGCTTCCGTTGTTCTCTCCACCAGAATGACTTTCTATGCAACGATTGCTTTCCATGACCTGTAAAATAGTGTAAAAACACATGTTTGAGTCCCAACATCATAGAAAACACTTAATCATTGATAAGCATCTAAATGTAGGGACTTAGAGATAAAAGTATGCATGAAAGACCATATAATATGCTATAAATATGCACTTTTCACCTCTAATCAACAGACTTAGAAAGAACTAAGTTCAGAATGTACATTGCTATCTCTAGGGCATGCATATCCCCAAAAAGATAATAGTAAAGTTGAGTAACTCATCGTCGATCTTACCATGTCAAGTAAAGTTCTATTCCTCCGTTCAGCGACACCATTTTGTTGGAGAGTCCTAGGTGCAGCTAACTGGGATATAATCCCATGATGTGTTAAGTAATCCTTGAACTCTCCTATGAGGTACTCGCCTCCTCGGTCAGACCGAAGAGACTTAATGTGTTTACTTAATTGCTTCTCAACTTTTGCCTAAAACTCCTTGAATTTCTCAAAAGCTTTAGACTTGTGATGCATTAAGTAAACATAGCCATATCTTGAGTAATAATCAGTGAAGGTGATAAAATACTCAGAGCCTCCTCTAGCTCGAATGTTCAAGGGGCCATACACATCCGTGTGAACTAGCTCCAACGGCCCTTTGGCTATTAACCCTTTGGCCAAAAATGACCGTCTAGTCATTTTTCCTTCCAAACAGGATTCACAGTCTAGTAGCAGTTGGATAGAAAGAGATGTGAGAAGTCCATCAACTACTAGTCTTTGGATTCTATTCAAATTAATGTGACCAAGACGTAAGTGCCAAAGATACGTTGAATTCACTTGAGAAACCTTCCTTTTTAATGGTAATATCTTGGATGAATCAACAGTCTCAGTGTCATGTACAGTGTAAGTATTAGGATATATCAAGTATAAACCATCTTGCAAAACACCAGAGCACAAAATAAAATGATCCTTCTTTATTAAAACTTTTTTACTAAAAAACACTGAATATCCAAATTTTGAAAGACATGAAACAGTAATCAAATTTCTTCTTTTTTTTGGTGCATAAAGACAGTCTTCTAATACTAATACCCTACCACTACCAAACTCTAATCTCATGACTCCAACTGCTTCCACTGCGACTCTTACATCAGATGCAAGAAAAAGGTATATCTCATCTTTACCGAGCTTTCTGGTTACCTTGAACCCCTGTAATGAATTGCAAACATGATTAGTGGCGCCTGACTCTACACACCAGGTATTAGTAGAATCTGCCACATAACATGCCTCAATAACAAAAGACTGATGTATACCTTTATTAGCCTGCTTCTTTGCCAAATAGACCGGGCAGTTTGCTTTGCAGTGTCCTTTCACTCCACACTCAAAACACTTTCCTTGAGGTGCCTGATTCTCAGCCCGAACTACCTTCTTGCCTTTCCCCTTATTTTTCTTAAATTTACCTTTGGGTTGTTGGGTGGGTTTCTTCTTTTCGAATCCTTTACCCTTAGGCTTAGACCCAGAAGAAACCTCAGCAACCATAACACTGACCTTGGGTTTTACAACAGTCTCTGCTGCCTGTAAGGCATTCAACAGTCCAGGTAATGTGTAATCAAGCTTGTTCATATTATAGTTAAGCCTGAACTGATTGAATGACTCAGGCAGAGACTGCAAAATAAAATCAACTTGGGACTCTGCATCAAGATCTGCTCCCAAGACCTCCAATTCATTTAAGTAAGCAATCATTTTTAAACATGGTCTCGAACTGGAGTACCCTCAGCCATCTTAGTGTTTACTAGCTTGCGGAATGTAATTTGACGTGCATCACGTCCATGCTCACAAACACCTCCTTAAGGTTGAGCATTATATCTTTACCAGTAGAGGACATTTGACATGGATGCCAATATATAGCACTTAGCCATCTCATCAGCCTTTGCCCACCGCTCATAATGGTTACGGTCCTCTTTAGGAGAGTTTAAGGCAGGAAGTTCAGAATAATCAGTTGAGAGCACATATTTGTGCCCTTCAGCAGTAAGCACTACATCCAGATTACGTTCTAATCAACATAATTTGGTCCAGTTAATTTATTTTCCTTGAGGATAATTGACAATGGGCTGAATGAAGACATTTTATCTGAAAGTCAAAACTTAAATAAACATATAAGAATACATGTACGCCAATGGGTATTAGCATCAAATATGTATAAGTATCTAGTGATCCCCTCTAAAAAATCACAACTACATATTTGAGTAAATTAGAATACTAATTCTGTGATTACATGGCTCCTTGGGGAGATCATATGTTGGCACTAGTCAGCGGTAATCCCATCACTAACATACCATCTAGACATAAATGTCAAGTATTTAGTGACTTCCAATTTATCCTTAGCCTTCTAAAATATGAAAGTACTGTCACTCCTTAGGGAGAATACCTATCATATTTTAGTCAAGTGTATACCATGACCTTAAGTTCAAATTAGTTTTGTGAGTTAGTGTTTCCTTGGGGAAAAATTTCACTCCCACTCATCCTGATTTAAGCTTTAAAAAAATGTGACTCAACTTGGTAACTTAGTATGTTGACACCCTCCATAGGGGAGCCCTTTATAATTAGAGACGAGGTGACAACATCCCTTACCTTGAGTTGGTCATGGAAAGCCGTGGGGTATTGTATCTATACCCCTCACACACTTGAATTTTATTGTAGAGGTTAAATAGTAATTCATATTTCACATCACAAATATATATATGAATCTATTTGAGGTTGTCTATGCAAATTATTTGGAAAGGTCCTTGTATAATTTAATATTAAAAAATATTTGTTGGTTATGTCTCCCACTAAATTTCTAGAAAACACATTTGTCACAATTTTATTTTATTGGAAAAAATAATTAACATTTTATAAAATAAAATGATCTTGACAAATGAATTCTAGAAAATCTAATTTAAAAGGATTTTATTATTAAAATACTTTATTCTAGATAAACTAGAAAAAATTAAAACCCTTATCTAATTTGAATTATACTTTGCTTAGGACCCTTTTCAAATTCCAACTTGCATAGATAACAAAAGTATGCATGAATTAAATTCATGGATCAAAATCATAATGAATATTATAATCCTAACATGTAAGATATAATTATCATGCAACAAATAAGATAACCACAAAAAATTGGGATTCCTTCATGCCGAGCCTATTAAAAAAAATACCTTAAAATAAAATCTTTCACAGACTGTTCCAAAGTAGAACCGCAACCTCACATTGACCGTCCATACTCCATATGCTTGCAACAGTCGTACAAGACAATCAAAAATCTTCATGACTTGCCGGAGAAAGGCGATCAAAATTTGACAATGACATCATACTACATGACAAAATAGATGACATCACCCCATACTTTGAAAGTTTATCAACTTGAATTGTGACCAAAAGCAATCCGTGCAGTGTATCAAAAAAACGTGTCGGCTGGCAACTTGCTTCGATCACGTCCTCGGCTTGGTCTGTTAGTCTGTTGTTTGGTTCGCCGTGTACATTATAGTTTACATAAAAAAAATAATAATAATAATAATATGGTATAGGCGAAACAGATCTGGATCGTCCATTCGCGGGATATTCGATCCAAACCCCCCTTTACAATTGCCAAACAACCTACTACATCAGATCTATTTTTAGGCTTTGAAGGAATCCAATAAAAAAAATATAATCATCATACACAACCAAAAACTACATATCTATGAACGATTCAAATGCAGAATTAAATATGATGATCCATGAACCTTTTTATTTAACCTTTGGATCAATCAACGATCTGTGAGACCGCTCTGATACCACTTGATGGAAATATTATAGAAAATACAGCGAAAGGATTTCAAAAATTTTCTGGATCATCACAATGGTTGATTAATCAAATGATTAAGTAAAACAATATTATTTTTATTCATTACCTCAAACTCTGAAGTTGAAGATGATACAGTATGTAGTCGTTGTCACCACCGGACCTTAACCGTTGTTCTCCAACCTTCAGATGCGCAGAAAGATGGTAGGAATCTCCCAAGCCACTCAAAGCTCTCAATATGGTGTATGTAATATTTCAGAACGTTAGTTTTTTCCTAACAGATATGCCTATATATATAAGATATGGATACAGAGATATAGTAGCACTAAATCTCTTTTAAATTCAAATTAAAAATTAATTTAAATTTAATATATGTATATATATTTATCTTTACAAAAAGATAAATTATCCATATACTTATATATAAATACAATCTGTTATATACAAACACCATACACAGCTTTAGTATGCACCTTACGATTAGGAGCCAACGATAGGATCTAATGGCCATCCTTTTTTTCTGGTTTCCAATCACATCTTAGCCAATCTGATCAATTCTTGATCTAACTAAAACTGATTAATTACAGACACACCCTACTACAATGCTGTAATTGCACTCCAAGAAAATAAAAATTATATTACGGCCCAACTCACTAAATTTATCTGCAAATTAGCCCTCCACGTAAATAAGCAACACAAGGTAAAATATTAATTGACTGTCTACCTTGTTGGTCACCTATTATTTACCACTTTTGGAAACTCTAGTTATCTACAATCGATCACGTATGGAAAGACCATACTACCCTTTTGCAAATAATTATTATTTAACTATAAATAATATATATAAAAACTGGTTTAGAAAATAACCAACTGAGTACTCAGATTTCTGTGATCGAATGAAACTATTCATAAGTTATCCAACATGGATTCCATATTGAAGATACACGTTCACAGACCTCATATACTAATCACCCAACATACCGAGGTATTGATCATAAGATCTCACTATGTAGTATATCAAAGTAATTAGCATAAGAGTGCTGAGTCCATTGATCTCCTCAGGATTAAGAGTAATTCAAAATTTAATGAACTAGATAAACAAACACTTAAGAGACAGTCATTTAGTGCAGTAATCTAGTTAGCAATCATGTTCAACGCATCAACCACGTTAACATATAAGTTGTGAGTTCAACCACTCTAATGACATAGTTATGTCACCCCACCATGTAGCAACTATATGTTACAGTCGCCCATATGAATTGTCCCAAATTCATACTAACTGCGAATCAAGGTTCAAGTATGAAAGGAACTGATGATCTCGAACTCCCGTGTGTGAATCATTTCCATGCACCTAGATCATCTACAATTCAACTTGAGGACAAATCAATACACTACTCAAGTATTGAAATGATACAGGTATACCCATAATATGTAATAACAATCAATAATAAATTCAATTTATTAATAATAAAATGTCTTAACGAGTGGCTTTAAGGGCATACAATCCCAATATTGCATATACACATGCACATTATCCTCACTTAGAATAGTTTATTAGGGATAACACCCTAGCTAGGATTTTACATACACACTACTTCACACAGTAGTCATGTTTAGATATACGTAAATGTTATCCATGCTTAGAATAATAGGGTATTCTTCATGTTTATGCTATATTTTTTATTGTTATCCAAACTATGGCTAATTAGGAATAATTAATTGGGAATGATTTCCAATCCGAGTAAGTTTGCTAAATTCCCTTTCTTTTACTATTTTCATAGGATCACATAGATTCATGCATATATAGGTGGATAAAACCAAGTTTAAATTCCTTACATGACTACTTGTGCTTAGAATCCATGTTTTTCTAGGGCTTTTGAGTGCAATTTGCACATTTACTTTGATTTACATTTCTTTGCATGCATAGAGGGGGAACGTAGTAATACGTTTAGTCCCTGAATTACTACTTTAGCCCATGCATTGCATGTAATTATTTAGTTTCTTCCACGTATTTCTTTTTTTGTAGTTTCTTGCATAGAGTAAATGAAACATTACTCATAATGTCTAGTCATAAACATTGAAAACTAAGTAGAGGCTCATCTTACAATAGGGCGAGACAGTGTGTTTTAGCACAATCTAGCTCATTCATCTCTCGTGCCATAACCCCCGAACTAAGTTCTTTAGTAACGAAGGGGCAGTGCACTCTTCCATTGAACGAATATATTTAGTTTTCTTGGTTACCTTTATCAAACCAAGTGGCGACTCTATTAGTGAGGATCTCTACTGATTTATCCTCATGGGATAAAACGTGCAATACTCATTCGTGTAGCCTCGAAAATAAGGATCTTGGGCATCGGTTGTAGCCTCGGGTATAGATAAATTAAAGCCTCGGCCATGGAATCCAAATACGAGTGATCCAAATCGGTCAGATCGGACAAAGACTAATGATGAGTGGTGAACCTCACTCGTAGTTGTTGACATGAAATTTGGTGTGAGATCAATCAAGTGGGCTTGGTCTCTCTTAGCGGAATACTTGATCGAGTTACCCACACAAGGTTTGCATTTTGAAAGGAAAAAGAATAACAATAGAAATTTCATATGATGAAATAAAGGATCAGTTATTTTTAATAATGATTGAATACCAACTACTCACTCACACAACATGATTTTTTATTCTCCTGGCTACTCTTGTAGATTACTCGTGGCTTACTGATCAACTAGAAAATCACATGGACCCAACATATCGAGTTGGCCTGTAGGTCACTTTACTTTTATTTTTGTAGGTACAAATGATCAGTCACATTGGTATGTTATAATTTGACAGTGAAATAGTCCGTACATCATTACGGGTAGAGAGAACTAAGCATTTAATCACAAGTTGCAAACATAGGGGTAAGACTATAATTAAGGCCTTTCTAGGAGTGCTTTTATAAATTTGTCAAAATTGATGCTAAAAGTGACAGAGAAGGCAAACTGCCACAAAATATTAGTTGAGGGAACAAAATGCGAAAAAAAAATTTGTTTAGGGACCAAAGTGCCAAACAGTGTATACTTTGAGGCTGCAAAATGCATTTAACCGAAATGTAAATATTTCCAAAAAGAAAAATTTTGAGTTGGCACTACAAAAACATAAAGCCTGATTGTAAGATCTCAAAACAATTGATGGAACTTAAATGGTTGTTTACATAATTAGTACCAGAAGGGGCAAATTCGAGGTTTTCAGGGTCATTTTCTCAAATAGATAAAAACCGACTTAAGCAATATCATAGAAATTGGTTTTGTTTATTTCGGCGTTTCCAGAAAAAGAAGTTCGAATTTCATTAATTTCTGAGAAAGTCGACTTTTCATAAACAGTCAAAAATAATGATACAACTGTTTTTCTAAAACTTTTAGGCCTTTTAAAAGATTTCAATTATAAATAGTAAAATTAACGGAGAATCATGTGATCATAAACATTTGCTCTGATACCACATATTAGAAATTCCATGAATATGAAAGGCGGAAACATTCAATCGTATAAACCTAAATCTAACAAGACATAAACCATAAAACCCTAAGATCTTAATCTTCATGATCTGACAACATAGCAACGATAAAACTATAAATTACATACCTCAATCGACAATAGTAAACTTGAGAATCAGAAGACCTTCTCTGTTGTTCAGTTGCCTTTGATGAAGATGAATTGGACTTTGCAATATACAGAGTTTGGACTTTGGATTTCTTCCTCTTTTTCCCTATAAACTTTCGTGTATGTGTATTTTGTGTATTCACAAGTTATAGATTTTTGATTGAGCCACCTACTCATTTATAGGGAGAGAGAGGTGATATCTGCAAGATTTCTATCTTGCCATGCATGCATTTAGGTAGTAGTCAATTTTCATTTACTATGTAATAAATATAATCCCAGGTCAATAGGCATGATTGCATGTTTCCATGTATTTCCTTTTAAATGCATTAGTTTCCCTTGCAAAGAGGCATGATTCCATAAGGCTATATATACAGCCACAATATGTTGAGATAATATATAAAATGATAATATAAGTCTTCCTCCTTCTATCTCGTTTTCTCTCTCTTTCTCTCTCTCTCTCTCTCTCTCTCTCTCTCTCTCTCTCTCTCTCTCTCTCCACAGTTCAATCATATCAGTGGTATCAGAGCCGGGTTCCACGGACACCCGTGGCAAAACCAACACCGAGTTCCACAATGAAGTGAGCAAAATTTTGGCTCGTCAAGAGTCGAATTTCGATCAAGTACATAATACCCTTCAAACTATCCTAACCGAGCTTCAAGCTCTAAAAGCCTCTCGCATCCAACCCCAAGTCCCCGATGTGGGCGACGTTAACCCCTTTGTCGTTGGTGAAGCATCCCAGCTACCCAAACGCCAAACCGCGACCCACACTACTCAATCCCTTGTTCCAAATTCCAACCTCAAGCTATATTTTCCAAAATTCACTGGTGAAGACCCAACCGGGTGGGTTTATCGCGTTGAACAATATTTTGAATTCCAAAATATTGCCCCACTTGGCGTACAACTCGCATCCTTTCACTTGGAAGGAATTGCCTTACAATGGCATCATTGGTTGACCAAATTCAAAGGCCCATTGTCATGGAAAGATCTTACCAAGGCGTTATTTCTTCGATTCAGTCCCACTGACTTCGATGACCCCTCCAAAGCTCTCACGCGGCTTTAACAGACCACCACGGTGCATGTTTACCAGGAGGAGTTTAAACGACTCTCCCAACTCATTGATGCTTTACCCGAGAGTTATTTGATTGGGTGTTTTAAAGCCAGTCACAAAGATGAAGTTCGTCTTGATATGAAACTCATGAAACCTCGAGCCTTATCTGAGGCCATCGGAATGGCCCGACTAATTGAAGAACGCAACATCCTCCAAGAAAAATCCACAATTTTTCCCCGATCATCAACTCGCACCACTACACCCCAAATCGGTATCCCACCCATCACTACCACTGCCGATATCCTTGGACCATCACCCACTGGTAAATTGAACCCTTCCAACACTACTTCCACTGCATTTAAAAAAATCACCGGCTCAGAAGCTCGAGGGAGTAGGGAAAAAGGCCTTTGTTACTACTATGACGAAAAATACATACCTGGCCATCGCTGTAGCGATCCCCAGCTCCTCATGATTGAAGATTCCCCATTCACCGACGACCCACCTCTTGAACCAAACCCACCTGACCCTATCTCTGAAATTTCGGGATTCTAATTAGCCATATCATGCGCGTATCCTTGCGGCCAAGGATATTTCTAGCAGAGGGGATTGATACGTGCAAGATTTCTGTCTTGCCATATATGCATTTAGGCAGTAGTCAATTTCCATTTACAATGTAATAAATATAATCCCAGGTCAATAGGCATGATTGCATGTTTCCATGTTTATTAGTTTCCCTTGCGAAGAGGCCTGATTCCATAAGGCTATACATATAGCCAGAATATGCTGAGCTAATATATAAAATGATAATATAAGTCTTCCTCCTTCTATCTCTCTCTCTCTCTCTCTCTCTCTCTCTCTCTCTCTCTCTCTCTCTACGGTTCAATCATATCAAGAGGACCCAAATCCTAATCGCAATAGGACTCCTTTAATTTCTACACTCCATCATAGTAGCCTTTAATTTAGGAATTAGACCCCATAAACTTTACCAAATACTGACTTACCCAAAATAATCCTAATTAGACCCAAATTCTTATATGGACCACATCAAGTTGGGAAATGATTTTATTTCATGTTTTACCCTTGATTGTAATTACTTCCAACATTCTGCATATGTTTACCAGAGCTATATCCTCTTGTAAAAGAAGAGAAATAAAGAGCACACAACTTCTATTGTTAGTAGAAACTTACTCTCAAGATTTAAGTGACTTCTGTCTTTTTAAGTGACTTGAAGACCTTGCGGTGTTGCTATATATTATGAATTTGACACACGTGGCTTCAGAATATAATTCAATTTGTAGCAAACTATCATCCTTGTAAATTAATAAACAATTCTACTTACTCTTTCTAATTCTCTTCATAGTAAGTCTTGTTTGAGCTTAAGTGATTGTGAGCTCTTACTTTGATACGTTGTACAGTAAATTGTGAAGTAAAATCTATCATCCTTCTAATATGCGATTGCATCGATCAATTGTCATTTAAACTTTTTAAAACGAAGTGCACTACTATTTCTTGGTCTAATAACTTTTCTATTGAACATCTTATTTACCTAGTAATTTGGAAAAGAAACCAGACGCATTATCTACAGGAGGTTGACAAACAAGCCTAAAACGCATTTGCTCATCACTTGAGAAAATCTAAAATGGCAGGCAATTACAACATGAAGTATGCAAACTCACATACTCAATTCAACTAAGATGTTATAATAATGCTAAAAATAGTAATAATGAGTAATCAGAATAATAGTAATAAGATAGACATCTTAAGCACTTCACCAGATACACATTTTCCACTACAAATAACTTTCTTGAGAAACAATCTCTTGAAAATTGCTTTTCCAAGATTAATAGTGCTTATAAAACCTGCAATTAGATCTTTTCATCCCAAAGCTCCTCAAGAGATTTAAATGGGCCATCCTTCGAAATGAAATGTGGAGCTAAAAGTCCCTTACTCTGTGAGATTTGACTAATCTTTTGGCATTCCTCGTTGCTTAGGCACCAATCAAAAATGTCGAGGTTCTGTTTCATTCTCTCCTTGTTAAAGCTCTTCACAAGAACTCTTACTCCTTGCTCATAGACCCATCTCAAACAAACCTTTAAATGTAGCAAAAAGGAAGACTATTAGTCATATTTGGGTTCTCTTTGAGTGTGAATACCTGCATTTGTACTTATACATAGCATAAATGAAGACATTTGGAAAAACATTTTTATTTTGTTTAAGCAATAAGAAAAGTAAGAAACATAAGGAAAAAAAATGGTGCGCTAATAGATTATATTTTCATAAAAGCATGTTTTCTCAAGCTTTCATAATAAGAGTTTTTTTAAATCTTTGACGTTATTTAGCAAGGTAAAAAAAACTAGCTGCAATTTTTCCTTTCTTCAGGTAAGCAACCAACAATGCATCGAGGAAAATTTCAAAAGTTTGTGGGCGGCCGTGGGAAGGTTCCTCAATGACGCCCTGCCATTACAATATCTTACAAAATGATTGATTTAATTTAGGAAACTTCTGCTTAAAATCATGAATTGTGTCAATTTATTTTAACATAAAAATGACTACATAAGAAGAAATATAATTTATGCTACTGTGTAAATTATGAGTTGAGACTATTTAAATTCAGGTGGCAGCTAAACATGTTATTACTAATTCATAAAATTGAAGAGGCACAAAAAATATACTATACTCTTAGCTACATCTGAAGTGCTTAAATAGTCACATCGAAGTGATATAAAATAAAAAAATTTTATTTCAATTAATTATTTCAATGGCACCCTCCCCTTGCAAGTCAATTTTGAAGAGTGATTTCTAACTTGGCCAGATACTTATTAATGCTTGACATTCATTGTTAGCATTTACACCTCGTGAAAGGTTTCCACTCACTCACTCACTCACTCACATTCTTACTCTCTATGTCACCTGTAAGATGGGATTGTACGTGAGGGAGGGTGATAAAGCTTGATATTCATTTTTTGGTTACATTATTTAACATCTTAAGGTTTTGGATCAACTGGTAAATTCAAATTCCATCAAGCTAGGGTTCTAATAGGTTTTGGATTCAAGCCTCTTCCCCTGTTATATCGTGGATTATGTTCACTTTATTATTAATTTTATCTTTTTGGGCCCCCTCGCACAATTTGTACATGAATGTGCCAGCTTAACTCTCCACGTGCAAGATGCATTACACGTAATGGATTAAAGCTTGATATTCACCTAGGTCCATTCTCTAACAACTTAAGCTTTTGGACTTATTATAAACTTAACATGTTTGAAAATATATATTTATATATATATATATGAGAGAGAGAGAGAGAGAGAGAGAGAGAGAGAGAGAGATGTTCTCTATATTGAATGGTGTGAATGCGTACAAGGATGGATTTAGTTATAGGCATGTGTAGTGTTAGGGATATATTTTAAAAGTCAGGGTTTATGTACAAGATTTATTTTTTAGCTAATATAACCTGTTGGGTTGGTTTTGTATTTGATAATCTATGCGGGCAATGTTTGCATTATCTTATTTATCTAATGTTAGGGCATATGAGTCTTTTGCATGTTCTATATAGTAGATGATCTAGACTAGTGTGTAGAGTTTGACTTATACATGAAAGATCATATCATCGGTATAAGTTTTTTGTTCACATTCTTAAATGGATTTGGACACATTATCGGTGGGATTAAAATATAGTGTTTTAGTACGTACGTTTGTCTTAATTTATCACAAAAAACAATATTGTTTCAACTCATTATGCTGGCACATTTTGTGTATTCTGTTGAGAATGTGCCCTCAAACCTATTGCTTTATGCGTTAGAAATTTTGACAGTTAAATTTATGGATATCAGTTTACAATTCATTATGTATGTTTCATGAGATAAATGTTTGTTTGCTAGTAATCCTTAAGCATTGGTAAGGAATCTATATGAATGTATGTGATGTTTAGAAATGTCGTAGTGGATTATGAGATTGGATACATCATTAGCTTTACACTGTAGTATGATTAACTACTATAGGATAGAGTGATGTATCTCATTCACTAAAGTTTGTTACTCTTAGTTAATATGCTAAGGGTAATACTTGGGACACAATCTTCATACAACTTTCATACAACCTCTCCAAAACATGTGTCTATCTCTTTCCTGTGTCACTGTGGGGTCCAGTGACATCACAGGAGAGAGATAGACACATCTTTTGGGGAGGTTGTATGAAAGTTATATGAAGGTTGTGTCCCAAATATTACTCATATGCTAATGCATATGATACATTGACGGACCATGAGTTACTGACATTCAATCACTGTCAACGGTTAATAGGAACTCAACACTTGTATACGATATGTGTTCTTAATCTTGAGCCAATTAATAATGAATACAAGCAAATCTTAAATTTGGAAAGGGCAAAAAAAAAAAACAAAAACAAAAACAAAAACAAAAAAAAAACAAATCTAGGGTATTGAAAGTTTTTTTTAAAAAAAAAAATCTTTAAAAAAAAATGGAAAGGAAAATTAAAAAACAGAGTTCTGAAAATAAAATAAAAAAGAAGATTTGGGGAAAACAAGAAGCAAATTTGGGGAGGAAAAAAAAAAAGAAGAGTTCTGGAAAAAAAATTCAAATAAAAAAAAAAATAAAAAATAAAAAAAAAAAGATTTTTAAAAAATCTGAAAAAAAATGCAAATAAAAAAAGAGTCCCAAAAGTTATCCCAAACTCCCTTATCCCACCTAATACCACCCCCCTTTGGTATTGAGTTATCCCAAACTCATTGGGATAAAATTGTCCTATCCAGTGTGCACCCCAAACACTGAATTGGATAAAAGTTATCCAATCCGACCTCCTTATCCTGACTGTCATACATGGCCCTAGTGTCTACATGTATTGTTTAAGATAATGCGCGTATGATAATGTTTATGATAATATCTAGTATGTAGTGTCTAGTATATTTGAAAATATGTTAATGCTTATGATTGTATTTGTTATTTAATGTTTACTTTACTTATATTAATTTGATTTCACTAATAGTAATTGTGTTTTTACTATTTTTTGGGTATAATGTTTGTTATATTTAAAATTACCAATTTTGTTAACTTTTAACAATTGTTATTTAATGTTTAGTTTACTTGTAAAATAATATTGTGATTTTTGCATATATTATTACAGATAATATAATATGTGATGTGACATCAGATATTAGATCGGCAGCGTGTGGATTGATTAATATATCATTTTATAATTGTACATTGTGTATTGTGGTAATGTATTAGGCCAATTTTGTTATTCTTATTATTATTATAAAAAATTTCATTATTATTTTTTTTTAAAGCTTAAATATAGCCTATTGTTGTGTATCGCCTGATATATGCCAGGCCACAGTGCCGCATCCAAGTCGTCTTAGATGACCTCCGTTACGTTGACTAATGCCGCGACCTTAAATCATGATATAGGCTATTTGCCGAACCACTTTTTCTTTTATTTACCAGTTTCATACAATAACATATTTGTTAGAGCTCAAAGATGGCCTCAACTCATGAATGTTTCATGACATATGACATTCTCACCAAACTTCCGCTACTGGAATTGGTATTAGTACAAATGCACAAATAGGGTAGGCGGTGAGTTTTCGGGAGCCCTTCGCGAGCTTTTATAATGGGGTCCTCTATATATTACTCTCTCCGTCTCATATAAAGAGTCTCTTTTGAGAATTCTAACTTATTAAGGGAACAACCTTGATTTTGGTGAGATTCTCAACTTTTCAACATTGCCCTTTTTGAAATTCAAAATTATAGTATCACATCAAAAAAAAAAAAAAAAAAAGAAAGGGAAGAGTTGGATATAATAAAGGACAAAATTGAAAAGTGTGTATTAAAGTACTTTGACTTTTCAAAGAGAACTCTTAAAATGGGACATAAAAAAATGACTTCAAAGACTCTTAATATGAGACAGAGGGAGTAACATAAATTGACTATCAAAAAATTTCAAACTACTACAAATTACAAAAATACAACGAACTAACCACAGTGAAATAATTAACCAACATGCTACACAAAAAATAATAATAATAATAAAAATAAAAAAAAATAAAAAAACATACCATAAACAATTAGCTTATAACCATTCACTTTACAACAAGGCTAAAATATTAATATCTATCACTGAACTTTACCCTTTTGAGTATTTTTAGTCTCAAAATTCTTAATTAAGCTTTTCTCTATCATATCTTCAAGGAAAATTATTTTGTATTTGGGATAGGGGTTGGGGCAATTGGACTGCGATTTTATCTAATTTTTGAGCAATGTTATGCTTCCCAAATTTGTATCCCAAATGAAGTCTCAACACATGTGACAATTAGACCACCTTTAATAATGATGGAACCACTTCAACATCCACCAATAAAATTCAGTGAGCCCACTGCGACATATGTTGGGAATACTATTTGGTACAATATCTAAGAAGTATAACATTACTCTTTCATTAGAGGATATTGGAAAGCATATATAGCATTACTCTTTGATTTTATTTGAGTTTAGGATATGTTTGAGCTTTATTTACCAATGCTAGTGGCCTACTAGGCAAATTGTGGGAGCCCTAAAATGTTCATGTGATTTGGGGCCTATGCCCAGGGCCAGTCTGGGTACAAACCAAACATTTTTTTTAGCTAAAACAATTTAATTACAAACCAATTGTTTGCACACAAAGAAAAAACCCTTGGTTTAGCATATAATGGACCAAAATTATTTAGATCATCCTTTATTTATTAGTTGGTATAGAGTGACTTCATATGAGGACGTAGGTGCCAGGGTCTGAGAGATGGGGCAAGCTTGGTTCGAACCCTAGTATGAGGGTGGCATGAAAAGCGTTTTTACCAATTAGACCAAGCAGTTGCTCAAAAATATTGAATATATCTAGTCAAGTATAACTCCCTTGTTTTCAAGAAGGTAAATATAAGTGGTCTTCCATTAAAGGTATACTTTTATTTCAGTTAGTCTCGTAACATTAGTTTAATGATCCCCCTTGCTTTTTATGTTTGGGTAGTAGCTCACTCCACCAATTGAGTAAAAAAAAAAAATTAACAGTAGTATGCTATTTTTTTCAGGATAATAGTATACCCAAATTATTTTAAGAATTTATTTTTTAAAAAAAATGGAAATTGTAAAAAATTACTGTGTTTATGTAGACATGCATTTGTTCGTGTGTGGGTATATATATATACATGTATAGATAAGTTTAATAATCCCCCTTGTGTATTTTAATATGGACCAGGCAAGAGGAAATAATGTTACCTGAGCAACTGTCTTCCCCTTAGCCTCAGCAATATCTTGTTGGATAAATATGTGTTTTGGCCATGTTTAAGGGCTAAGGAAAGTGGGACCCACTTAGAGTTTAAGTGGGGTCCTTATGGATTTGTGTTCTCCTCAATGAGGAGATGAAGTTTGGATATTCACATGTCCAAAGATATTGATGGGTGAATGAGAAATTAATGGTTAAAGGTTGCCCCATACAAGGAGTTGTTGAAATGAAAGAGGTTCACAACTTGCCTTGTCCCACATAGGAAAACTAGAAGTAGCTTATAGTGTATTTATAAGGCTACTTCAAGTTTTGGGTTTGGGCCCCAAGGGGTACCCAGTTTTGTGGAAGGGGGAGGACCTAAGGCCCTTTGGGTTTACTCCACACACCCGCGTCGCCGCCACCGCCGTCCGTCCGACCGGTCGGCCGTGCCGTGCTGGGTCGTGGGTGCGGGTGCGGCCCGCACAGAATATTTCTTTTTAGACCCCTCAAGTTTGGTTTTTTCCAAAATGTAATGAGAGACCCTTGGGATTTCTGCACATGTTTTGCATTGCAGAAACCTTTGGGATTTCTAAACTGTTGCAAGATGAACAGGTTGTAGTTACAGAAAATGGAAAGGCATATGACTATCCTATATATATCTCAACTAGAAGCCGCTGTATCCTGGGAGACAGACGCCGACGATTTCCTCAAGCACATCCGGTGAGGCGGCGAATCTGTTTTAAGGAAACTGTGAATGAAAATCACAGGCCTCGGTTTGATTTTCCTATTTAATTTTTTGTCTCTGTCAAAGTGTAATTTTACTGTTTTCATTTGTTATATTCAGAATCTGTTTTTATTTCCAACTATATCAATGAAATATTTCTAACAATTTTGTATGAGATGAAATATTTCCAGCAATCTTAAAACAGATTATATATATTTTTCAAAAACAAAAACAGATTCGATTTTGGGAAAACAAAAACTATTTTGGAAAACAGTTTTACAAAAAACTGCTACTGTGATTCTCATTTTCTGCCCAAACGGTGCAGAATCTGAGAAATTTGCATTAGACGAAAAGTGTGCAGAATCGAGTTCTGCTTGGGACAACGCGGGCAGAATCTTAAATTTCATTCGTTTTCCTAACAAAAATCGGAAAACAAAAATCTGCTACTGTTAAAATTAAAAGAGAAAAAGGAAAAAAAAAATATATTAGATTTAATTTCTTTTCTCTTGTGATAATTTTCAGAAATGGCAAATGAGAATGTGAACACTGCAACCGACGGGGCTACTGGCTCCAACACCGTTGTGATTGGCTCCATACCGGTGAAGGTTCCCTCAATCCAAACGGTTCCTGTGAACCACGGGGAGAAACCCGAGAAATTCAATGGCATGGATTTCAAGAGGTGGCAGCAAAAGATGCTGTTCTACCTTACCACCTTGAACCTTGCGAGGTTCTTGAAGGAAGAGGCTCCTGTGCCTAATGAAAACGAACAAGACCGAGAGGTTGTGCTGGCTATTGATGCTTGGAAGCACTCGGACTTTCTGTGCCGAAACTATGTATTGAATGGCTTACACAATACACTCTATAATGTGTATAGTGTTAAAACCACTGCTAAGGAACTGTGGGAGTCCTTAGACAGAAAGTACAAAACCGAGGATGCCGGTTCAAAGAAATTTGTAGTGGGGAGATTCCTCGACTATAAAATGGTGGACTCGAAAACTGTGATCAGTCAAGTTCAAGAGCTGCAAGTGATCTTGCATGAAATCCATGCTGAAGGGATGACCTTCAGCGAAACTTTCCAAGTTGCTGCTATAATTGAAAAGCTACCCCCTGCTTGGAAGGACTTCAAGAACTATTTGAAGCACAAGCGAAAGGAGATGAAGATTGAAGATCTCATCGTAAGGCTTCGAATTGAAGAAGACAACAAAGGGGCTGACAGGAAATTGGGGGACTTTGGGGCCAAGGCTAATATGGTTGAGCATGGTCAAAAATCACGTGGGAAGAAGAAAATTCCTTCTGGCAAAGGGTACAATATGGGGCCAAAAGGTGGTATCGCCAAGAAGCCGAAGTTTCAGTTTCAAGGCAAGTGCTACAACTGTGGCAAGACTGGACACCGGGCTTCTGAATGTCGCCTGCCAAAGAAAGTCCAGAATAATCAAGCTAATATGACTGAGTTAGATTCTATCTCAAGGGATGTCTCTGACATTAATCTGTCTGCTGTGGTCTCTGAAGTGAACTTGGTGGATTCAAACCCAAGGGAATGGTGGATAGACACTGGTGCTACTCGCCACATTTGCTCCGACAAGGCTATGTTCACTTCCTTCGAACCAATGACTAATGGTGAGAAGATGTATATGGGAAATTCTGCCTCCTCAGATGTTGAAGGGCAAGGGAAAATAATTCTGAAGATGACTTCAGGAAAGGACCTAACTCTCAACAATGTCCTTTATGTACCGGAAATTCGCAAGAATTTGGTATCCGGTTCTCTCCTAAGCAAGCATGGTTTCCGTATGGTCTTTGAGTCAGACAAGGTGGTGTTGACCAAAGCAGGAATGTATGTGGGGAAGGGGTATATGTGTAATGGGATGTTTAAATTGAATGTAGCGACTGTATTCCCAAAAATTAATAAAATGAGTACCTCTTCTGTTTACTTGCTTAAGTCTTCCAATTTGTGGCATGGTAGACTAGGACATGTTAATTTTAATTCTTTGCGAAGATTAATTAAATTAGACCACATACCAAACTTCCATATTGACACAAGTGAGAAATGTGAAACTTGTGTTGAAGCAAAATTAACAAAGACTTCATTTCAATCAGTTGAAAGAAGCACTGAACCATTGGGTTTAATTCATACTGATGTATGTGATTTAAAAATGGTTCAATCTAGAGGTGGCAATAAGTATTTTATTACTTTTGTTGATGACTGCACTAAATACTGTTATGTGTATTTGCTAAAAAGTAAGGATGAAGCTTTGGATAAGTTCATTCTATACAAGACAGAGGTTGAGAATCAACTTGGGAAAAAGATTAAGGTGTTAAGAAGTGATAGAGGTGGTGAATATGTAGCACCATATGGTGACTATTGTGCAAAAAATGGAATTATTCACCAAACCACTGCACCTTATTCGCCTCCATCAAATGGAGTTGCTGAAAGGAAAAATCGTACCTTAAAAGAAATGATGAATGCTATGTTAATAAGTTCTGGATTGCCACAGAACTTGTGGGGGGAGGCAATTCTCTCTGCAAATTACATTTTAAATAAGGTGCCTCGAAAGAAAGTTGATCAAACCCCGTATGAACAGTGGAATGGTCGAAAACCATCATATAAATTCTTACGAATGTGGGGGTGTCTTGCAAAAGTTCTTGTACCTACTCCTAAGAAAGAGAGGATAGGTCCAAAAACTGTTGACTGTTTATTTATTGGCTATGCACATAATAGTAGTGCGTATCGGTTTCTTGTACACAAATCTGAAAACCCAGATATACACAAGAACACGATCATGGAGTCTAGAAATGCGTCGTTCTTTGAGAATATATTTCCTTGTAAAGAGGAATATACTTCTAAAAAATGCACATTTGAGACTGTTGGGGAAACTAGTAAAACCCAAGAAGATAATGTTAATGTTGAGCCTAGACGTGGGAAACGCACTAGGACCTCAAAATCTTTTGGCCCAGACTTTCTAACTTATGTTATAGAAAGTGAGCCTCAAAGCTATAATGAAGCTATTAGATCACCAGATGGTCCATTGTGGAAAGAAGCAATCAAGAGTGAAATTGATTCTATCCTACAAAACCATACTTGGGAACTGGTAGATCTTCCTCCTGGTTGTAAGCCATTGGGCTACAAGTGGATTTTTAAAAAGAAAATGAAGACGGATGGTACTATTGATAAGTATAAGGCAAGGCTTGTCATTAAAGGGTATAGACAAAAGGAGGGTCTAGACTACTTTGATACGTATTCTCCTGTTACGAGAATAACTTCCATTCGTATGATTATTGCGATCGCAGCTTTGCGAGGTCTCGAAATACATCAAATGGATGTTAAGACAGCCTTCCTTAATGGAGATTTGAATGAAGAAATCTACATGGAACAACCTAAAGGATTTTCTGCTCCAGGGCAAGAAAATAAAGTGTGTAAGCTTGTTAAATCATTGTATGGCTTGAAACAAGCTCCAAAACAATGGCATGAAAAATTTGACAAAGCTATACTCTCTAGTGGGTTTAAAATCAATGAGTGTGATAAATGTGTTTATGTCAAAGACACGAATGAAGGCTATGTCATCTTATGTCTATATGTTGATGACATGCTAATAGTGGGTAGTAATGATAAGATCATTAAATCTACCAAGAAAATGTTGAATTCTAAATTTGACATGAAAGATATGGGACTTGCTGATGTTATATTGGGCATCAAGATCTCTAGAAATACCAATGGACTTGTTTTATCACAGTCACATTATATAGACAAGATTCTAGAGAAATTCAGCAAGTCTGATACAAGTGTAGCCAGGACGCCTGTGGACTCAAGTCTACACCTATCCAAGAATACTGGTGAGATTGTTTCTCAACTAGAATATTCTCGAGTGATAGGAAGCTTGATGTACTTGATGAGTTGTACAAGGCCTGACATTGCTTATTCAGTTAGTAGACTGAGTAGATACACTAGTAATCCTAGTGCTGAACACTGGAAAGGGATAGTAAGGGTACTGCGGTACTTACGATATACACGTGATCAGGGATTGCACTACATGAGATATCCAGCTGTATTAGAAGGATACAGTGATGCGAACTGGATATCCGACATGAAAGATTCAAAATCTACAAGTGGATATGTTTCCACACTTGGTGGTGCAGCTGTGTCATGGAAATCTTCAAAACAAACTTGTATTGCTAGGTCGACAATGGAATCTGAATTAATTGCGCTAGACAAGGCAGCTGAAGAGGCTGAATGGCTTCGCCATTTTGTAGAAGATATTCCTAGATGGTCAAAACTTGTGCCAGCTATTTGCATACACTGCGATAGCCAATCTGCTATTGGAAGGGCACAAAGTAATATGTATAATGGTAAGTCTAGACATATTCGTCGTAGACACAATACCATTAAACAAGTACTCTCAAGTGGGATTGTCACAATTGACTATGTAAAGTCAAAGGACAATATTGCGGATCCGCTAACCAAAGGGTTAAATCGAGAGTTAGTTAGTAAATCGTCTAGAGGAATGGGACTAAAGCCTATGACATTACAAGGGAATGGAATGGAAACCCAACCTAGTTGACTGGAGATCCCAAGATCTAGGTTCAAAGGGACAACCTAATTTCATGTACCTTAAGAGAATCACTGAGAAGAAATGTTCTTCTGCCCATTTCTATGATTCAACAGTGATACCTGCATGGTGTAAGGGTAAGCTTAGCTTTTAATGACTATGTGCGTTGGTATAACAAGCGGAGTATAGCAGGATACTCTAAATAGTCACCTATGTGAATGTGAAGTGGGGCCGCTTCTAAAAGAATTTGAGAAAGGCGAAATTCTTTGATAAACATTCACTGAACCAGGCGAGTGTTCAAGGCCAAAATGAACACAAGTGTAAGAACTAAACTATGTTTGGAAAGCTCCTGTGTGATGTCTGTCGGTTGTTTACACTAATGGCAATCAGTTCAAGACTATACGTTCACTGGTCAGCCAGTAAATATGATAGATTGTCACAAGGGAAGGTTCAAAGCCAAAAGCTACCTATCCTTTGCAGGAGTGATCCGTTGTGCTCTCTCTCTTGTCGAGTCACTGTCTCACATCGTTTCGGTTAATTTCATTCATGTGGGGGATTGTTGGATAAATATGTGTTTTGGCCATGTTTAAGGGCTAAGGAAAGTGGGACCCACTTAGAGTTTAAGTGGGGTCCTTATGGATTTGTGTTCTCCTCCATGAGGAGATGAAGTTTGGATATTCACATGTCCAAAGATATTGATGGGTGAATGAGAAATTAATGGTTAAAGGTTGCCCCATACAAGGAGTTGTTGAAATGAAAGAGGTTCACAACTTGCCTTGTCCCACATAGGAAAACTAGAAGTAGCTTATAGTGTATTTATAAGGCTACTTCAAGTTTTGGGTTTGGGCCCCAAGGGGTACCCAGTTTTGTGGAAGGGGGAGGACCTAAGGCCCTTTGGGTTTACTCCACACACGCGCACACACGCGCGCGCGCGCGCGCCGTCGCCGCCGTCCGTCCGACCGGCCGTGCCGGGCCGGGTCGTGGTCGTGGATGTGGATGTGGGTGCGGGTGCGGCCCGCACAGAATATTTCTTTTTAGACCCCTCAAGTTTGGTTTTTTCCAAAATGTAATGAGAGACCCTTGGGATTTCTGCACATGTTTTGCATTGCAGAAACCTTTGGGATTTCTAAACTGTTGCAAGATGAACAGGTTGTAGTTACAGAAAATGGAAAGGCATATGACTATCCTATATATATCTCAGCTTCCCCTCAATCTAAAGATACGAATTACAGAGTCTTCTCTTCTCTTCTCCTACTGTCCTGAGTTTTCTGAGAGAGCACAAAACATAAGAAGTTCGCCGGAGCAGTCTACGTTGTGCAAGTACTACTGCTAGAAGCCGCTGTATCCTGGGAGACAGACGCCAACGATTTCCTCAAGCACATCCGGTGAGGCGGCGAATCTGTTTTAAGGAAACTGTGAATGAAAATCACAGGCCTCGGTTTGATTTTCCTATTTAATTTTTTGTCTCTGTCAAAGTGTAATTTTACTGTTTTCATTTGTTATATTCAGAATCTGTTTTTATTTCCAACTATATCAATGAAATATTTCTAACAATTTTGTATGAGATGAAATATTTCCAACATATCTTTGAGAACCTCACAATCCATGACTTTGTTGTTTTCCCATACGGTTCCTTTGGCCCCCAACGGTGCGTATGCAGTCAGATGAATGCCCTTTCTCTCACAATACTCCCTCAGCTTCTTTTGTTGCCAAAGTGGGTTCATCTCCACCTTCCATATATACATATACACACATATCATATGTACGTATTAGACTCTTACCAATAAATATAGTGAAAAGTCCCTCATTTTTAAAGGATAACTTGTTCTCTATTTTGGCCAGAACAATTAGTGAAACATAAACGGATCAAGACATTTTATGTGACATTGCACATAATTAGTACAATTCTTCAAAAAAGTTATGTGAATTTCAAAAAATTATATAGTGCACACTTATGGTTTGCGAGCACCAAGCAGTGTAAAATGTGAGATTGTGGTGATGTCACATTGGTTTGCACAAAAAAACTGTCAATTTTAGTAAAGCGACGTGGCAACAGGTGAGGAACCGAAGCCATGGGTTTCGGGCTGATGTATTGATCGGGCTAATGCCGCTGGACGTACAACAACACGGGCTCGGGTTATGAGAAATTAATCATGTACGTACAGACCAATGGGATATTTCATGATCACGCACTGGCCCAGTATTCAATATTGAAAAAACTAAGGCATGAATAGGATTTCACTTCAACAGGCAGGCGTGTCACAACTGATGTATTCGGGCTAGCTAAGATTGTACCTCAAGATGGAAGCTCGATCAAGAATTAAGTATATTTGTCCAATCTCAGCTTATCTAATAGACCGAAGCCGTAAGACAGTTCGGCCATAGCAAAGATCTTGCGTGTTTAATATCCTTCTTTTGAGTTGTTAATTTCGAATATGAAGCAATAAAATGACTCATTTCTTCAAGGTATTTTTATTCTTTTTTATTTGTTGATTTATTTACTTCTTAGCAGATTTAGCACAATTTTCGGCTTGTGTGCTTTAATACTACCATATGACCTTCAGCGAGTACATGTTGGAAATATTTCATCTTCAAAACTGTTAAAAATATTTCATTGAAATAATAGGAAACGAAAACTGATTCTGATTATAAGTAATGAAAACAAGAAAATTACAGTTGAACAGAAACAGGGAAATAAACAGGAAAATTATCAAACCGAGGCCTGTGATTTTTATTCACAGTTTCCTTAAAACAGATTCGCCGCCTCATCGGATGTGCTTGAGGAAATCGTCGGCGTCTGTCTCCCAGGATACAGCGGCTTCTAGTAGTAGTACTTGCACAATATACAACTGCTCCGGCGAACTTTTTATGCTTCGTGTTCTCTCAAAAAACCCAGGACAGAATATGACAGTAGAAGAAGACTCTGTATTTCGTGTATTTGGATTGAGGGGAAGCTGTGATATATATAGGATAGTCATATGTCTTTCCATTTCCTGTAACTACAAACTGTTCATATCTTGCAACAGTTTAGAAATCCCAAAGGTTTCTGCAATGTAAAACATGTGCAGAAATACTAAGGGTCTCTCATTACAAATTGGAAAAAACTAAACTTGAGGGGTCTAAAAATAAATATTCTGTACGGGCCGCACCCGCACCCGCACCCACGACCACGACCACGGCCCGGCCGGTCGGTCGGACGGATGGCGGCGGCAGCGCGCGTGTGTGCGCGTGTGTGGAGTAAACCCAAAGGGCCTTAGGTCCTCCCCCTTCCACAAAACTGGGTACCCCTTGGGGCCCAAACCCAAAACATGAAGTAGCCTTATAAATACATTAAAGGCTACTTCTAGTTTTCCTATATGGGACAAGGCAAGTTGTGAACCTCTTTCATTTCAACAACTCCTTGTATGGGGCAACCTTTAACCATTAATTTCTCATTCACCCATCAATAGTTTTGGACATGTGAATATCCAAACTTCATCTCCTCATGGAGGAGAACACAAATCCATAAGGACCCCACTTAAACTCTAAGTGGGTCTCACTTTTATTAGCCCTTAAACATGGCCAAAACACATATTTATCCAACAATCCCCCACATGAATGAAATTAACCGAAACGATGTGAGACAGTGACTCGACAACAGAGAGAGCACAACGGATCACTCCTGCAAAGGATAGGTAGCTTTTGGCTTTGAACCTTCCCTTGTGACAATCTATCAGATTTACTGGCTGACCAGTGAACGTATAGTCTTGAACTGATTGCCATTAGTGTAAACAACCGACAGACATCACACAGGAGCTTTCCAAACATAGTTTAGTTCTTACACTTGTGTTCATTTTGGCCTTGAACACTCGCCTGGTTCAGTGAATGTTTATCAAAGGATTTTGCCTTTCTCAAATTCTTTTAGAAGCGGCCCCACTTCACATTCACATAGGTGACTATTTAGAGTATCCTGCTATACTCCGCTTGGTTATACCAACGCACATAGTCATTAAAAGCTAAGCTTACCCTCACACTATGCAGGTATCACTGTTGAATCATAGAAATGGGCAGAAGAACATTTCTTCTCAGTGATTCTCTTAAGGTACATGAAATTAGGTTGTCCCTTTGAACCTAGATCTTGGGATCTCCAGTCAACTAGGTTGGGTTTCCATTCCATTCCCTTGTAACGTCATAGGCTTTAGTCCCATTCCTCTAGATGATTTGTTAACTAACTCTCGATTAAACCCTTTGGTTAGCGGATCCGCAATATTGTCCTTTGACTTTACATAGTCAATCGTGACAATCCCACTTGAGAGTAGTTGTTTAATGGTATTGTGTCTACGACGAATATGTCTAGACTTACCATTATACATATTACTTTGTGCCCTTCCAATCGCAGATTGGCTATCGCAGTGTATGCAAATAGCTGGCACAGGTTTTGACCATCTGGGAATATCTTCTACAAAATGGCGAAGTCATTCAGCCTCTTCAGCTGCCTTGTCTAGCGCAATTAATTCAGATTCCATTGTCGATCTAGCAATACAAGTTTGTTTTGAAGATTTCCATGATACAGTTGCACCACCAAGTGTGACAACATATCCACTTGTAGATTTTGAATCTTTCATATCGGATATCCAGTTTGCATCACTGTATCCTTCCAATACAGCTAGATATCTCATGTAGTGCAGTCCCTGATAAAGTGTATATCGTAAGTACCGCAGTACCCTTACTATCCCTTTCCAGTGTTCAGCACTAGGATTACTAGTATATCTACTTAGTCTACTAACAGAATAAGCAATGTCAGGCCTTGTACAACTCATTAAGTACATCAAACTTCCTATCACTTGAGAATATTCTAGTTGAGAAACACTCTCACCAGTATTCTTAGATAGGTGTAGACTTAAGTCCACAGGCGTCCGGGCTATACTAGTATCAGACTTGTTGAACTTCTCTAGAATCTTGTCTACATAATGTGACTGTGACAAAACCAGTCCATTAGTATTTCTAGAGATCTTGATGCCCAATATAACATCAGCAAGTCCCATATTTTTCATGTCAAATTTAGAATTCAACATTTTCTTAGTGGATTTAATGATTTTATCATTACTACCCACTATGAGCATGTCATCAACATAAAGACATAGGATGACATAGCCTTCAATTGTGTCTTTGACATAAACACATTTATCACACTCATTGATTTTAAACCCACTAGAGAGTAGAGCTTGGTCAAATTTTTCATGCCATTGTTTTGGAGCTTGCTTTAAGCCATACAATGATTTGACAAGCTTACACACTTTATTTTCTTGCTCTGGAGCAGAAAATCCTTCAAGTTGTTCCATGTAGATTTCTTCATTCAAATCTCCATTAAGGAAGGCAGTCTTAACATCCATTTGATGTATTTCGAGACCTCGCAACGCTGCGATTGCAATAATCATACGAATGGATGTTATTCTCGTAATAGGAGAATACGTATCAAAGTAGTCTAGACCATCCTTTTGCCTATACCCTTTGATGAAAAGCCTTGCTTTATACTTATCAATATTACCATCTGTCTTCATTTTCTTTTTAAAAATTCATTTGTAGCCCAATGGCTTACAACCAGGAGGAAGATCTACCAGTTCCCAAGTATGGTTTTGTAGGATAGAGTCAATTTCACTCTTGATTGCTTCGTTCCACAATGGACCATCTGGTGATCTAATAGCTTCATTATAGCTTTGGGGCTCACTTTCTATAACATAAGTTAGAAAGTCTGGACCAAAAGATTTTGAGGTTCTAGCTCGTTTCCCACGTCTAGGCTCAATATCTACATTTTCTTCTTGGGTTTTACTGGTTTCCCCAACAGTCTCATATGTGCGTTTTTTAGAACTATATTCCTCTTTACAAGGAAATATATTCTCAAAGAAAGACGTATTTCTAGACTCCATGATTGTGTTCTTGTGTATATCTGGGTTTTTCAGATTTATGTACAAGAAACCGATACGCACTACTATTATGTGCATAGCCAATAAACAAACAATCAACAGTTTTTGGACCTATCCTTTCTTTCTTAGGAGTAGGTACAAGAACTTTTGCAAGACACCCCCACATTCGTAAGAACTTGTAGGAAGGTTTTAGACCATTCCATTGTTCATACGAGGTTTGATCAACTTTCTTTCGAGGTACCTTATTTAAAATATAATTTGCGGAGAGAATTGCCTCCCCCCACAAGTTCTGTGGCAATCCAGAACTTATTAACATGGCATTCATCATTTCTTTTAAGGTACGATTTTTCCTTTCAGCAACTCCATTTGATGGAGGTGAATAAGGTGCGGTGGTTTGGTGAATAATTCCATTTTGTGCACAAAACTCACCATATGGCGCTACATATTCACCACCCCTATCACTTCTCAACACCTTAATCTTTTTACCTAGTTGATTCTCAACCTCTGTCTTGTATAGAATGAACTTAGCCAAAGCTTCATCCTTATTTTTTAGCAAATACACATAACAGTATTTAGTGCAATCATCAACAAAAGTAATAAAATACTTATTTCCACCTCTAGATTGAACCATTTTTAAATCACATACATCAGTGTGGATTAATTCCAGAGGTTCAGTGCTTCTTTCAATTGATTGAAATGAAGTCTTTGTTAACTTTGCTTCAACACAAGTTTCACATTTATAACTTGCATCAATATGAAAGTTTGGTATGTGGTCTAATTTAATTAATCTTCGCAAAGAATTAAAATTAACATGTCCTAGTCTACCATGCCACAAATTGGAAGACTCAAGCAAATAAACAGAAGAGGTACTCATTTTATTAACTTTTGGGAATACAGTTGCTACATTAAGTTTGAACATCCCATTACACATATACCCCTTCCCCACATACATTCCCGCTTTGGTCAACACCACCTTGTCTGACTCAAAGACCATTCGGAAGCCATGCTTGCTTAGGAGAGATCCGGATACTAAATTCTTGCGAATTTCTGGTACATAAAGGACATTGTTGAGAGTTAGCTCCTTTCCTGAAGTCATTTTCAGAATTATTTTTCCTTGGCCTTCAACATCCGAGGTAGCAAAATTTCCCATATACATCTTCTCACCACTTGTAATTGGTTCGAAGGAAGTGAACATAGCTTTGTCGGAGCATATGTGGCGAGTAGCACCAGTGTCTATCCACCATTCCCTTGGGTTTGAATCCACCAAATTCACTTCAGAGATCACAGCAGACAGATTAATGTCAGAGACATCCCTTGAGATAGAATCTAACTCCGTCATATTAGCTTGATTATTCTGGACTTTCTTTTGTGGCAGATGACATTCAGAAGCCCGGTGTCCAGTTTTGCCACAGTTATAGCACTTTCCTTGAAACTAAAATTTTGGCTTTTTTGGCGATACCACCTTTTGGCCCCATTTTGTATCCTTTGCCAGAAAAGGATTTCTTTTTGCCTTTCGAACTTTGACCATGCTCAACCACATTAGCCTTGGCCACAAAGTTCCCCAAATTCTTGTCAGCCCCTTTGTTGTCTTCTTCAATTCGAAGCCTGACGATGAGATCTTCAATTTTCATCTCCTTTCGCTTGTGCTTCAAATAGTTCTTGAAGTCCTTCCAAGCAAGGGGTAGCTTCTCAATTATAGCAGCAACCTGAAAAGTTTCGCTCAAGGTCATCCCTTCAGCATGGATTTCATGCAAGATTACTTGCAGCTCTTGAACTTGACTGATCACAGTCTTCGAGTCCACCATCTTATAGTCGAGGAATCTCCCCACTACAAATTTCTTTGACCCGGCATCCTCGGTTTTGTACTTTCTGTCTAAGGACTCCCACAGTTCCTTAGCAGTGGTCTTAACACTATACACATTATAGAGTGTGTCGTGTAAGCCATTCAACACATAATTTTGGCACAGAAAGTCCGAGTGCTTCCAAGCATCAATAGCTAGCACAACCTCTCGGTCTTGTTCATTTTCATTAGGCATAGGAGCCTCTTCCTTCAAGAACCTCGCAAGGTTCAAGGTGGTAAGATAGAACAGCATCTTTTGCTGCCACCTATTGAAATCCACACCATTAAACTTCTCGGGTTTCTCCCCGTGGTTCACAGGAACTGTTTGGATTGAGGGAACCTTCACAGGTATGGAGCCAATCACCACAGTGTTGGAGCCTATAGCACCATCATTTGCAATAGATGGGTTTGCAGCAGTGTTCACATTCTGATTTTCCATTTCTGAAAATATTATCAAAGGAGAAAATAAATTAAATCTAATATTTTATTTTTTCCTTCTCTTAATTTTTAACAGTCGCAGAATTTCGTTTTCAAAAAACTATTAGGAAAACGAATGAATTTTAAGATTCTGCTCGCGATTCTGCACACTTTTCGTCTAATGCAATTTTCCCTAATCCTACATCGTTTGGCCAGAAAACGAGGATTACAGTATCAGTTTTTGTAAAACTGTTTGTAAAACTGTTTTTCAAAATAGTTTCTGTTTTCCCAAAACTGAATCTGTTTTTGTTTTGTAAAATATATAGAATCTGTTTTAAGATTGTTGGAAATATTTCATCTTCAAAACTGTTAGAAATATTTCATTGAAATAATAGGAAACGAAAACAGATTCTGATTATAAGTAATGAAAACAAGAAAATTACAGTTGAACAGAAACAGGGAAATAAACAGGAAAATTATCAAACCGAGGCCTGTGATTTTTATTCACAGTTTCCTTAAAACAGATTCGCCGCCTCGACAGAATATGACAGTAGAAGAAGACTATGTATGTCACGACCCATCCCACTACGCGTGGAAATAGGACACGTGGCACGCCACCAAGGCTCAACCAACATCATCTAATAATACGCAGCGGAAAGAACTTCTATAAAACAACCCTGGTAGTTTAAAACTTAGGAAACGTTCCCCTCTGTGTTTGTAAAATACATTGAAATCAGAGTTATAAAAAGTTTTGTCCATTGAAAACACATTCAAAGAAAACAGTTTTGAAAAACAGAGGCTCAGTCGACTGCCCCGTCGACTGCACCAGGGTCCAGTCGACTGCTCCGTCGACTGTGTCAAGCAGAACCAAAATACACCATACAGCAAAGAGGTCCAGTCGACTGCTTTCTGAAACCAGTCGACTGCTTTTATATCAAAGGAAGCAGTAGCTAAAGTCATCAGTGTTCAGTCGACTGCCCAAGGGGTCCAGTCGACTGCTTCTCTGGTATTCACTTACAGTATCTCACATACACAAGATCCAGTCGACTGATCAGGGGGTCCAGTCGACTGCTCCTCTGCTGGCAGCCCTGTGCTGGAATTTACAAGTCCTACTACTCAATACCAATAACAATCACAATCACAACTGATTTTAACGCATTAAAACATAATTACAGACATTGAATTACATAATTACAGTACTGCAGGACTAATCTATGGTTCTATTACAACATATTACCAAACCTTACACAAGTTTAGGATTTAAAACAAAAACATATACAAGTGTTATCCCCGGCGTTCATCGGCCTCACTCATCGCGCTTCTTCTTATCCTTCTTCTTACCTGCAATGGAGTACATCTCCACTGCTCAGCTATATGCTGAGCGTACAAGTCTAACATGTGCAATATATGATGAAACATGCTTTAATCTCATAAATCATACAATAGTCTCTAGGAAGAAAAATACGCATTCATCCGGTAGCGGCAAGTCCAAGCCTTAAACCGCGAATGGCAAGTCCAAGTCTATCAACCATTGTATCCACAAGTGCCATGGCAAGTCCAAGTCTATCAACCATGCACAGTAGCCGTCGCTACTAAATTCTCAAACATCGAGAAGCTTACTCCGGCATGAAATTGTATAAGACTCCCTTTTGACCCACATAGACAACTTAACGTGCTCGCATAAATTTAGACATGCTTTTCACAATTTAGCGCGTGCATAATTAACGGGCCTACAATTAACACATGAATTTCGCCCGGATCACAATTTCGTCGTCGAAATATAAAACATGTATTTCCCTATATTTCACAAGTTAGAACTTCATACCTCGTGCGATTTCCCCCAAACTTTGAAGGATCGACTAGGAGGCTAAATAAACGTCGGATTTCGAATTTGGTGCAATTCCTACAAGTTTATACCTGCTTTTCCCAAAAGTCCAAAATTAAGATTTTTACAAAACTTGGCCAAACATGACCTAAGTGGTATCAAAACGTAGATCTTACCTCCACGAGTTCAAATCTGAAATCTGGAGAAAATCTGACGGACGAACGGTCGTCGATCGGCGTCGCAAAGCCCGTGGCTACAAAATCTCCTTTCTCTCTCCTCTCTCTAGATATTTAGGAGTTTGGATGAGATTGAAATCTCATCTCAATCTATATATAGGCAAATTTCCGGAGAATCACGTTTACCTCCCCACGAGTTTCTCAAACTTCTAATTACCTCTCGAAACTTTGCACGCGTCCATTTTATGCCTTTACGAGTGAAAACTATAAATTTTAAAAGTTTCCGACTAAGTTTCGTTTGGGTCCAAAATAACGTCCGAAAACTATATTCTGTGAAATCTCTACACAACCTACCTTTTTAATTAACGCATCTCTCACGTTCTCACCACAGTTCTCAAAATGATACTATCATATCCAAATTACCAGAATTATACTACACAGGTATAATTACTATTCAACAAATACCAGATAAAGTCAAATAACATTTAAATCACATAAATGTCATTTACTCATGATTATGCAATATGAACTGCCATGTTCCTGTGTTCTCATTGACACCTTACCGTTGACTCACAGTCAACCTCAATCCACCATTATCAATTAACATTGATAACCTCTCAATCTACAATTATGCATGATAAAACTATAAATTTTTGGAACGGGTGTGACAACTCTCCCCTCCAAAAAGGAAGTTTGTCCCCAAACTTTACCTCAAGCGTCGAACAAGTACGGATACTCATTCCGCATGTCTTCCTCACTTTCCCATGTAGCCTCTTCCACTGTATGACTACGCCATAGTACTTTCACCATTGAAATAGTCTTGGTTCTCAAAACTTGCTCTTTTCGATCTAGAATCCCTACAGGATGTTCCACATAAGTCAAATCTCCCTGAATCTGCAATGGTTCAGGTACAATGATCTTACTCGTGTCAGTCATACAACGTCTCAACATAGACACGTGAAACACATTGTGCACATGTTCCAACTCTGATGACAAGGCCAAACGATAAGCTACTGGACCAACCCTCTCTAGGATTTCAAAAGGTCCTATGAATCTCGGATTGAGCTTTCCCCTCTTCCCAAATCGTACAATGCCTTTTGAAGGCGATACCCGCAAGTATACAAAATTTTCAACTTCAAATGTCATCGGTCGTCGCTTAGAGTCCGCTTAACTCTTATATCGGCTCTGAGCTACCTTAAGTCGCTCTTGAATCAACTTCACTTTCTCAGTAGTCACCTGTATTAACTCAGGTCCTAACAACTTCCTTTCTCCAACCTCGGTCCAACAAACTGGTGATCGACATTTACGCCCATACAAAGCTTCATACGGTGCCATCCCGATACTTGACTGAAATCCGTTATTATAAGCAAATTCAATCAACGGCAAGTGGTGCTCCCAATCGTTCCCAAAATCTAATACACAAAGTCTCAACATATCCTCTAACGTCTGAATCATGCGTTCTGACTGCCCATCGGTCTGAGGATGAAATGCAGTACTGAAACTCAATTTCGTACCCATAGCTTCTTGCAAACTTCCCCAAAATCTTGACGTAAAACTACTATCACAATCTGACACAATCACAGCTGGGACTCCATGTAGTCTTATAATCTCTTTCACATACAATTCCGCTAACTTGGACGGTTTAGTCGTCTTGATCGGTAGAAAATGAGCTGACTTTGTTAACCGGTCAACTATAACCCAAATCTTATCATTCTTATTACATGATCGTGGAAATCCTGAAACAAAATCCATCGTAATCTCGTCCCATTTCCATTCCGACACTGGCAAAGGTTGTAGTAACCCCGCAGGTACTTGTCTCTCAGCTTTAACCTGTTGACATGCCGAACATTCGGATACAAACTTAGCGACTTCACGCTTCATACCCTTCCACCAGAAGTTTTCTCTCAAGTTTCGGTACATCTTATTACTTCCCGGGTGCACTGAATATCTAGTACTATGAGCCTCTTCCAAAAGTCGTTCTTTCAGGTCTTTCACATTTGGTACACATAATCGATTTCCCAGTTTCAACGTTCCTTGATCTAATACAAAACCAGGTCGTTTTTCCAAAGATATCTCATCTCTCATTTTACACAAATAAACATCGTTAAATTGTTCCCTCTTGATTTCATCAATAATATCTGGGTGTGCCATGATTGCCATCATTAAGCCACCATTTACCCCTGGTATCACATCCAAGTCTAAACGTTCTATTTCTTTTACCAATTCTTTTTGTTGTGTTAGCTCATCGGCTAGATTCCTCGGCGTCTTCCGGCTTAATGCATCGGCTACTACATTCGCCTTCCCCGGATGATACTCAATCGACAGATCGTAATCCTTCATCAATTCCAACCATCTTCGCTGCCTCATGTTCAAGTCCCGTTGGGTAAAAATATATTTCAAACTCTTGTGGTCCGTGAATATCTCACACTTTTCCCCGTATAAGTAGTGTCTCCAAATCTTCAAGGCATGAATTACTGCGGCTAATTCAAGATCATGAGTTGGATAATTAATCTCATGTGTCTTCAACTGTCTAGAAGCATAAGCGATCACTTTACCCCCTTGCATCAACACGCATCCCAACCCTTTGTGTGAAGCATCACTATAGATCACAAATCCCTCGGTTCCGGATGGTATTGTCAGAATAGGTGCTCTCGTTAGTCGTGCTTTCAATTCCTGGAAACTGTCTTCACATTCCTGACTCCATTCAAATGTAACACCTTTTCTCATTAACTTTGTCATTGGCAATGAAATCTTCGAGAAATGTTCAATAAAACGGCGGTAGTATCCCGCTAATCCCAAGAAACTTCGAATTTCGGATACAGAAGTCGGCCTCGTCCAATTTGATACAGCTTCTACTTTGTGAGGATCAACTGATACTCCATTCTTGTCAATCACATGACCAAGAAAAGTAATGCTAGGTAACCAAAATTCACATTTCTTGAATTTCCCAAACAATTGTTTCTCTCGTAATCTCTGAAGTATCAACCTCAAGTGGTTCTCGTGTTCTATCTCACTCGGTGAATAAACAAGGATATCGTCGATGAACACTATCACAAAATCATCCAAATAGTCCTTAAAGACTCGGTTCATAAGATCCATGAACGCAGCTGGTGCATTAGTAACCCCAAATGGCATAACTAAGAACTCATAGTGTCCATAACGCGTTCTAAAAGCTGTTTTCTCAACATCTTCGGCCTTCACTTTCAACTGATGATAACCCGATCTTAGGTCTATCTTGGAGAATACTTGTGCCCCACGAAGTTGATCAAATAAATCATCAATTCTGGGTAGTGGATACTTATTCTTGATTGTCAATTTGTTCAGTTCCCGGTAATCAACACACATACGCATGGAGCCATCTTTCTTCTTCACAAACAATACTGGAGCTCCCCACGGCGAAATACTTGGTCGAATGAAACCTTTATCAAGTAACTCTTGTAGTTGAACCTTCAGTTCCTTCAATTCTACTGGTGCCATTCTATACGGTGCTTTGGATACCTGCCTTGAGTCTGGTATAATCTCAATAGTGAACTCGACCTCTCTCTCAATAAGGACATCTGGTAGCTCATCAGGAAATACATCTGAATATTCTCGCACTATCGGAATGTCTTCTACTTTTAATTCAGTCGTCGAGACATCAGTCACTGAACATAGAAATCCATGACATCCCTTTTTCAATAACTTTCCCGCTCGGATAGCTGAAATCAAATACGGCGGCGATATAACCCCACTCCCTTGGAAACAGAAGCTCCCATATACCGGTGATCGAAAATTAACCTCTTTCCGTTCACAGTCTATTGTGGCTTGATTAAGAGCTAACCAATCCATTCCCAGTATTACATCAAAATGATTTACCCCAATCGGTATAAGGTCTACAGTCATCAACTTCTCGCCTAGTTTGATCTCACAGTTCTTATATATAGTAGACGTCATTATTGCTTTACTAAGTGGCACAGCAATAGACAAATCATATCCTAACGGTGCCGATTTAACATTCAAATTTTCAACAAAAGCATGTGATACAAATGAATGCGTAGATCCCGAGTCAACAAGTATGCGTGCTAAGTGCGAACATACAAGCACCATACCTGAGACTACTGTCTCGGAAGCAGTCACATCTCCTGGGTTCATCTGATATGCTCTTCCTTGACGTTGTTCCGTCCTTTGTCCCCCGTCATTGGATTGTCTAGGCTTCGACCCACTGGAAGCCATAGAACTAGCTCCTTGCTGAAGATACTTCCTCGGGCAATCCCTAGCTTGGTGTCCAAATACTCCACAATCATAACACTTGCCTCTCATGTCGGGTGTTGAATTTGTACTACCCCCGCCTTGGTTCCTGTTCTGGGGTTTGGTCATGAAACATCGGCCTGAGTGTGGTCTGTTGCAAAGTGAACACAACGGTATGCTACTTGGCGTTCTCCTGAATTCACTGAAACTAGAACCAGAGCCTCTTTGAAACGGCCTCTTGAAAGATCCGCCTTGGTTCCTATCCCCACTCTCATTCTTTCGTTTTTCGTGCTGATTCTGCCTCGACCTTTCCATCCCACTCTCGGCCACTAGTGTCGTTTGTTGTACTGCTGCCACGGTCGAATGCTCGTAAGTCTCTACCCTCAAACGGATATTTTCCCTTAAGCCTTCTTCAAATTTCCTTGCCCTTTCTTCCTCTCCTGGTACAGAACCTTTACCAAATCTCAACAACGCATTATACTTGGAAGTATATTCGGTTACAGTCATATCTCCCTGCTTCAAGTTATCAAATTCTCTCTTCTTTGCATTGTAGGCGGCTCGCGGAAAGAACCGGCGATTGAATTCCGCCTTGAACCCCTCCCAAGTAATCGGTTCCCCTTGATCTAAAACGTTTACCCACCAGTTCTGGGCTTCACCCTTCAGGACATCGCTTGCGTTCTCAATCTTCTCCTTATTGGTCATCGGAATCGATCGAAAAATTCTCTCCATATCCATGATCCAATGTTCTGCGAGCGTTGGGTCGGGTGTCCCATGAAATTCCATCGGTTTCTTCCGAGCAAACTGTTCTGATATTGACCTCATACCCCTATTTTCAGGCGCATGTGCTACAACTATCGGTTCTGGCTCCAATGGAGGTGTTGGAGGTAATCTGTCCGCTATATTTCGTATCATCTCTCCCATGTTCCCCATCATCTCTGCCATTTCATTCATTCGGCGAGTATGTGGCGATAATTCTCGCTCTTCGTCACTCATGATTATAGTCCTGTAGTTCTCAATGCATAAACACTATGCATGTACAACAATAACAATAGTATGTATGTAAAACAACATCCATATGCATCAAACATCTCTAAGATGCATGAATGCAATTGAAAACATGTGGCAAATCACTCAACACTCCACTCGTCGTCGAACGTTCCCAAAGTTTTGTTACCTCTAGCTCTGATACCAATAAATGTCACGACCCATCCCACTACGCGTGGAAATAGGACACGTGGCACGCCACCAAGGCTCAACCAACATCATCTAATAATACGCAGCGGAAAGAACTTCTATAAAACAACCCTGGTAGTTTAAAACTTAGGAAACGTTCCCCTCTGTGTTTGTAAAATACATTGAAATCAGAGTTATAAAAAGTTTTGTCCATTGAAAACACATTCAAAGAAAACAGTTTTGAAAAACAGAGGCTCAGTCGACTGCCCCGTCGACTGCACCAGGGTCCAGTCGACTGCTCCGTCGACTGTGTCAAGCAGAACCAAAATACACCATACAGCAAAGAGGTCCAGTCGACTGCTTTCTGAAACCAGTCGACTGCTTTTATATCAAAGGAAGCAGTAGCTAAAGTCATCAGTGTTCAGTCGACTGCCCAAGGGGTCCAGTCGACTGCTTCTTTGGTATTCACTTACAGTATCTCACATACACGAGATCCAGTCGACTGATCAGGGGGTCCAGTCGACTGCTCCTCTGCTGGCAGCCCTGTGCTGGAATTTACAAGTCCTACTACTCAATACCAATAACAATCACAATCACAACTGATTTTAACGCATTAAAACATAATTACAGACATTCAATTACACAATTACAGTACTGCAGGACTAATCTATGGTTCTATTACAACATATTACCAAACCTTACACAAGTTTAGGATTTAAAACAAAAACATATACAAGTGTTATCCCCGGCGTTCATCGGCCTCACTCATCGCGCTTCTTCTTATCCTTCTTCTTACCTGCAATGGAGTACATCTCCACTGCTTAGCTATATGCTGAGCGTACAAGTCTAACATGTGCAATATATGATGAAACATGCTTTAATCTCATAAATCATACAATAGTCTCTAGGAAGAAAAATACGCATTCATCCGGTAGCGGCAAGTCCAAGCCTTAAACCGCGATACCAATGGCAAGTCCAAGTCTATCAACCATTGTATCCACAAGTGCCATGGCAAGTCCAAGTCTATCAACCATGCACAGTAGCCGTCGCTACTAAATTCTCAAACATCGAGAAGCTTACTCCGGCATGAAATTGTATAAGACTCCCCTTTGACCCACATAGACAACTTAACGTGCTCGCATAAATTTAGACATGTTTTTCACAATTTAGCGCGTGCATAATTAACGGGCCTACAATTAACACATGAATTTCGCCCGGATCACAATTTCATCGTCGAAATATAAAACATGTATTTCCCTATATTTCACAAGTTAGAACTTCATACCTCGTGCGATTTCCCCCAAACTTTGAAGGATCGACTAGGAGGCTAAATAAACGTCGGATTTCGAATTTGGTGCAATTCCTACAAGTTTATACCTGCTTTTTCCAAAAGTCCAAAATTAAGATTTTTACAAAACTTGGCCAAACATGACCTAAGTGGTATCAAAACGTAGATCTTACCTCCACGAGTTCAAATCTGAAATCTGGAGAAAATCTGACGGACGAACGGTCGTCGATCGGCGTCGCAAAGCCCGTGGCTACAAAATCTCCTTTCTCTCTCCTCTCTCTAGATATTTAGGAGTTTGGATGAGATTGAAATCTCATCTCAATCTATATATAGGCAAATTTCTGGAGAATCACGTTTACCTCCCCACGAGTTTCTCAAACTTCTAATTACCTCTCGAAACTTCGCACGCGTCCATTTTATGCCTTTACGAGTGAAAACTATAAATTTTAAAAGTTTCCGACTAAGTTTCGTTTGGGTCCAAAATAACGTCCAAAAACTATATTCTGTGAAATCTCTACACAACCTACCTTTTTAATTAACGCATCTCTCACGTTCTCACCACAGTTCTCAAAATGATACTATCATATCCAAATTACCAGAATTATACTACACAGGTATAATTACTATTCAACAAATACCAGATAAAGTCAAATAACATTTAAATCACATAAATGTCATTTACTCATGATTATGCAATATGAACTGCCATGTTCCTGTGTTCTCATTGACACCTTACCGTTGACTCACAGTCAACCTCAATCCACCATTATCAATTAACATTGATAACCTCTCAATCTACAATTATGCATGATAAAACTATAAATTTTTGGAACGGGTGTGACAATGTATTTCGTGTATTTGGATTGAGGGGAAGCTGTGATATATATAGGATAGTCATATGTCTTTCCATTTCCTGTAACTACAAACTGTTCATATCTTGCAACAGTTTAGAAATCCCAAAGGTTTCTGCAATGTAAAACATGTGCAGAAATACTAAGGGTCTCTCATTACAAATTGGAAAAAACTAAACTTAAGGGGTCTAAAAAGAAATATTCTGTACGGGCCGCACCCGCACCCACGACCACGGCTCGGCAGGTCGGACGGCGGCGCGCGCGTGTGTGGAGTAAACCCAAAGGGCCTTAGGTCCTCCCCCTTCCACAAACTGGGTACCCCTTGGGGCCCAAACCCAAAACATGAAGTAGCCTTATAAATACATTAAATGCTACTTCTAGTTTTCCTATGTGGGACAAGGCAAGTTGTGAACCTCTTTCATTTCAACAACTCCTTGTATGGGGTAACCTTTAACCATTAATTTCTCATTCACCCATCAATAGTTTTGGACATGTGAATATCCAAACTTCATCTCCTCATGGAGGAGAACACAAATCCATAAGGACCCCACTTAAACTCTAAGTGGGTCCCACTTTTATTAGCCCTTAAACATGGCCAAAACACATATTTATCCAACAGTACATTCGTACTTGCTTTACTTTCGTTAAAGTAAGATCTTTAAAACTTTTGCATTACTGGTATTAATATGCTTAGGATACTTGAGTTTTGTATTCGAGCCATGCACTTGGCTCTGGTACGACCGAGCATAAAATATAGCAAACAACGTATCGCATTGATTAGTAAAATTATAATTTGATGAGAGAAATTGCAACTTTATGACAACAAAAATTGTAACTATAATGAAAAAAATTATAACGGTCGAAATAAATTATAGCAAAGGTGGTTTTGTAACCATGATAACAAAAAATTGGTCTCATATTAAGAGTCCTTTTTGTCATTTTTTGATATCTCATTTAAGAGTCCTCTTTGAAAAGTTAAAGTATTTTAATACATACTTTTCAAATTTGTCCTTTATTATATCCAACTCTTCCCTCTTTTTTTTTTTTTTTTTTTTTTTTATGGATACTATAATTTTGAATTTCAAAAAGGGTAATATTGAAAGTTAAAAATCTCACCAAAATCAAGGTTGTCCCCTTAATAAATTGGAATTCCCAAAAGAAACTCTTAATATGGGACGGAGAGAGTAACCATCAAGGGCGTATACAAGGGTGGGCTGACCTGGGTTGTAGGCTTGTAGCCCACCCCAAAATTTTTAAGTCTTTTGTAAATTTTACATTCTAGCCCAGCCCATCATTAATTAATACACATTTATGCTCAGCCTAGCCCACCCATCATCAATACATTACCTTTTGACTACCCAAATAATATAGTTCTAGTCCAATCCATCTAACTTCGCCTAGCCTAGCCTAGCCTAGCCTAGCCTCTTGAGAATTTAGATTAGCTCATTCTAGCCCATTTCTAACCCAGCCCATATTTATGATGTTGTTTTGTTACTTCAAAATCAATTGCTGGTTCTAGCCAGTCCATATTTGTATGCCATTTGTTTTGTTTTTGTTTTTGTTTTTGCTTCTGACTTGTAATTTATTAAATGCTTATGTAAATTATAAAAAGACCAGAAGCGAAAGTTAACAATAATATTTATGATACAAAAATTCAGAAAACATGCATAAATAAATTCAAAAAAAATTATTCGGGGTGTCGCCCCCAATCTCCTATGGACCCACATAACATGTATTTCCAGCTCACCCCAATCTATCATCTGGATACACTTTTGATAACCATGATGTCAAAAAAGTGTAACACTGTAACATGATTACAAAAAATTGAAAAGAGCAAAACCACCGTGGCTTTTCCGAAAAAAAAAAAGTGTCACTCTCTCTCTCTCTCTCTTGCGTGGTTGGTGCTCACATACCGCCAGCGCACAATTTCGGAGAGTTTAACACAAATTTTATAACGTACGGACCTCTCTCACTCTATTGTATATACATATATACATGTATACATACATACACACCATATATACGGACCATGTATATATACATACATGCATACATATATACACACCATATATATACATAAATATTTGTATACATATAGCCATTGAATGCATATATGCATAGATACTTGTATACATCTTTAAGGTCTGTTTGGCATTTTGGGTTTAGATCATGGGTTTTTGGAACAAATTGATTTTGTATTTAAATCTTATGAAAAAAATTAGTTTTTGGAATAAATTGATTTTGGGTTTAAATCTTAGGAACATATTTTTGATTTTTTGAACAAATATATATTCACATATATATAATATATGTATGTCCATATATTATGTATATACTTGTATATCTATATCTATATATCTACATCTATACACACACAGTAGAGAGAGAGAGAGAGAAAGAGAGAGAGAGAGAGAGAGAGGGGTGTGTGTAATTTAGTAAGGGAATTGATTTTGGCACTTCAAAAGTTATAATTGGCTCTCCATAGTACCACATCTAGCGCATGTAGTACCATGCAGTTAATATACTACATGGAGTGCCAATGGTAACTATTGGAGTGCCAAAATTAATTCCCGTTAGTAAAATGGTAAACAAGTAAGGGTAAAATAATAAATTCATGCTAGAGAGGTCTGTGTAATTTTGTAATACAGAGAGAATGTCCATGTAATTTCACCAAACCTCAGGGGAGGTCTGTGTTATTAACCAATAAAAAAAAAACGAGTTGGACGTAATTCTTAAAAGAAAAATAAAAAATAAAAAAAAACTTTGAGAGGGTTTTTTTTTTTCACAATACCCCTTAAAATGAAGGAAAAATTAGTGAAAAACCCCTCAAAGTAATCTTTAAAAGTTTAAATGTCAAATTATAAGTTACGAAGATTAAAATTTTAAAAGCTTTTTTGAAATGGGAGCTGCTATATATGGTGTGACCAATTACACAGTGTGAGGGCTACACCATATCATTTCTTTTAAGTGTTAGTTGAAGGGGAGCGTGTGAGCGTTTGGGACGCGTTTGGAAGGTAGTTCCGGAATTTTTTTTTTTTAATGCTTTTATCCTTTTTGTCAAAGATTTATTTTTTTGTAAAGTAGTTTTGATTAAATTAAGATTCAAGTTGTCCTTAGGAGAAAACTTGTAATATTGTCCTTATCTCTAAGTGCTCCAAAACTTAAACGTTAATTACTTGATTAACAGCTGGTAAAATTTTGGCTGTGAGAAGCAACTGGTCGAGCTTTTTGCAAGAGAAATTGCTGACTCCTATATTTTTGGAGAGGCCAAGCTTATGACACTGCTCCATGGCTTCCCAAACAGACTTGAAATCCATGAGAAGAATGTCCTCCGGGTTGAAAGGCATCTTAAAAGCTACCCCCGGTTTCATGCTTACTGGTACGTGAATGAGATACAGATCCAGGTACTCCAATCCAAGATTCCTATATATTTAACAAACCAATCAACATATGCATACAAGAAAGTTAAACCAATTTAAAATCCATATCCGGATTAGAAAGGCAATTAAAGGCTTTGTTTGGCCACTAGTCGCGCGAATGGGAAAAAAATACTCATTATCCCGATTATTGTAATAAGCAAAGGGAAATGTTTGGCCGAGATGTGTTCGGTGATAGGATCTATGCTAATCAATGACCGGATGACACTTTACGTCGTGTCAAAAAATGTGTGTGCAACACTACTCATAAGTAAAAGTGGTATCCCAAACTAATACAAACTCTTTGTTTGTACATTTGTCCTTCTATTTCTAGGGAAAACTCTTCTCACAGCAGCAAAATTTTCAAAAAATATTAGTAACATTACAGATATATTAGTGTTGCTTCTGCATATTGTTCCATTGGCATCGTTGGGTGAAAACAACGATTGGCCATAAGCTAGCAAACCCAGTTTTCTGCGATGAGTACTCCCAAAATACATTCTAATTAATGATGGGTTTGCTTATTGAAGGAAGAAATCTCATTTGGCTGTAACGCACGTTTGGAAATACTTTGAAGTCCAAAAAGCTATTGTAAAATCTTTTTACGAATCCACCTTGTGTATTACAATCGCAAAAGCAATATTGGAATTTACCACCTTTCAGTACCACTTTTGCTTCAACAACTCCATTGAAAAAGTACTTTAAAAAACTAACTTTCACCAAAAGTTACTTAGGGTGGATTTTGGTGTGGCTGCAAAAAAATATTTTTTTTTGCAGAACCTGGTTTTCTCAAGCAATTTTATTTTAACTCAGTAAAATTCCATAATCACTTATGTAATTGAAAAGTTGTTGCGAAAAGGAGTTGTTCACTTACTTCAAAGTGTTTTTCAGTGCCGGGACAACGCGGTCATGGTGAGCATCGGCGGACCAGAGCTTGGAGGTGATGAAAAGCTCATCGCGAGAACTAACGAGGCCAAGTTTTATAGCTTCGGATATGGCTTCGCCGAGAGATTGTTCAGACTGATAAATTGAAGCAGTGTCAAAGTGTCTATAACCAAGCTTGATCGAGTGTAGAATTGACTCTTTCTTGGTTTCTGATCCTGCAAATGGGAAAGCAGCTGTTCCAAACCCAAGTACAGGAATGGCTTCACCGCTTGAGCCTAGTGCTACCTTTGGAATGCTTCCCATTTTTCTTTAATTTGGTTTTTTCACAAACTCCCACCAGTACCTTTTGGTTTTTTGGTTTACATATAGAGTAACTCTTTGGGCAATCTCACAAAAACAACAATGTTTCTTTCTCTCTTCTCTCTCTTGGTAGGGTCCGCTGACATTATGGGCTTGAGGAGAGAGATAACTCATAAAGTTTATGTATATTATTTTTGTGAGATTATTTAATTTGTACCCAAAGAGTTACTCTTACATATAACCATATATCTATTACGTCTATACTACGTGTGTGTACATATATCTCTTATCTTATCTTGAGCCTATCGGAGAGTTTTGCCAAAGATGAACAAGGTGCTGACACGTGTCATGCACATATCACAGTGTCAAATCCATAACTCCAAAAGGCTAATCACACTTGTCTTTTATACTAGCGTAGTCTATTCACACTTGTCTTTTATACTAGTGTAGTCTAATCATGCACACTTGTCTTGTTGACCCGTGCTATGCACAGGTTTTAAACAAATTAATCTATAACCATATATTTGTTATGTCTATACTACATGTGTGTGTAGATATATCTCTTATCTTATCTTTAGCCTAGCGGAGAGTTTTGCCAAAGGTAAACAAGGTGCTGAAACGTGTCACATATCACAGTGTCTAATCCATAACTCTAGAAGTCTATACACATGCACTTGTATTTTATACTAGAGTTGACCACAGGTTTTAAAAAAATAATTCTATAACCATATACATCTATACTACGTGTGTATATACATTTCTTATCTTATCTTGAGTCTAGCTAGCAGAGAGTTTTGCCAAAGGTAAACAAGGTGCTGAAACGTGTCACATATCACAGTGTCTAATCCATAACTCTAGAAGTCTATGCACACTTGTCTTTTACACTAGTGTTGACCCGTGCTATGCATCGGTTGTAAAAAAAATTATTCTATGACTGTATATCTATCACATCTATACTACATGTGCGTGTATATATATCTCTTATCTTATCTTGAGCCTAGCGGAGAGTTTTGCCAAAGTTAAAAAAGGTGTTGACAGATGCCACGTATCACAATGTCTAATCCATATATAACTCCAGAAGTTTATACACACTTGTCTTTTATACTAGTATTGACCCGCGCTATGCACGGGTTCTAAAAAAATTATTCTATATAATGACAAATAAATTAGATTGGTTGTCAAATTAGTAAACTATAATTTCTCCCTTACTTTTACAAATACTGGTATGCTTCGATAGCCCAAAGCAATATGGAAAGAATTCCTATTTTTCTAGGGTTTGAGTGTGCTTTTCATGTTTACCTTCATTTTATTTCCTTTTGCATGTCAAAAGTGCATCCCCCCAAAATGATATTGAGAGGTTGGCCTACACCGTCAAAGATCTAGGCATAAGCTTTAAATCCCCATAACTTTTGATCTACAACTCTAATTTTTACAAAATTTATACTATTGGAATCGTGTCGATGAGAGCTACAAATCTAGTACCATTGTTGATATGTTTTGAACAAAACTTGAATCCACTCTTCTATATGTGGCTCCGTCACTGGACTTTTTCCATGTCTAATCAATGTGTATGTGTGTAGGTGTTTGTGTATGTTTGTCCAAGGGTAGATATGGGGTGGGGTCCACCTGACTTTAGTTCTGAGAATTCTCCTTATTTAGTTTACTTTCGGCCTTTCACTTGTTCTTTGTTATGTCAACAACTTATTGGTTCAAAACCATCTTGAAAGGGGGAAAGAATGTGGGTTAAGGTAGTTTTCTTAGACTGGATCGTGGAGAGAGAGAGAGAGAGAGAGAGAGAGAGAGAGAAGGAGAGAAGGGAGATATAGATAGACAGATATACATGTATTTGCTTATTATTTGCCTTCGGGTGTGCCAGAACCAAACATGGTTCAAAAGTGCAAAACTAGGTTTCCTAACTATGCTAATGCAAGTGCTGTAAAAGGGTCGAAAAATAAATCTAGCTTTGTCATGCCCGTCCCAAAAAGTACATTCATGTTAAATGTATAATTGAGATTTTGAGAATTATCAATGTCGATTAATAATTGCGAATGAGGTTGACATGAGTCAACAGTGAGATGTCAATTGAGGACACGATAATCGAAAAATTAAGGCGGCATTGACATGAGTAAATGACATTTATGTTATTTAATATTTTCTAGTATTTGTGAATAGTGATTATGCCTGTGTAGCATACTTTTATGACAGTTTTGATCTTGATTCATATCACCCTGAACGTTATAGTGAGAATGTAGGTAATACGTTACATAAAAGGTACGTCATCTAAAATTCCACAGAATTAGTTTTCGGAACGTAATTACGAACCCAAACGGAAATTAGACAAAAACTTTTGCAATTCATAATTTCACTCGTGAAGTAATGAAATAAACAAGACATTTCAGAAAATAATTAGAAGTTTTGAGAACTCGTGGGGAGTTAAATGTATTTTTGAGAGTCGAGGCTATATATATAGAAAGTCCAAGATATTTCTCATAATATCTTTAAATCAAAAGTTGAGATCTTCGGAGATTTGGGGATTTTGGTTGCTTAGAGCTTCAGGACACAAATCGACGACCTTCTGTCCATAAGTTTTTCTCCAAATTTCATATTTGAACTTTTTGAGGTAAGAGCTTGATTTTGATACATCTTAGGGCTTGCTTGACTAAGTTTTTATGAAATTCTAATATAAAGTTTTCTTGGGAAACGTGTCAAAAACTCATAGGTTTTTGCTTGTAATTAGAAATCTAGCTTCGTATCACTATCCTAGTACTTCTCTTGAAATCTCAAGGGTATACATAGCTTAAGGTATGAATTCTAGACCATTAATGTTTATAGCAAATTTCCATGTTATAAATATCCGACTTGATATTTTGGATCCAGGCAAAATTCATGTATTAATTAGGCCCATTAATTATGCACATGAAAATATATGTAAAGCACATATATATGTGATTATATGCGCATGCTATGTGTCAATGTGGGTCGAAGAAGAGTTTTATACAATTTTAATCCGGGGATAAGCTCTTTGATGTTTAAGGATTTAATTGTAGCGACGGCTATAGTGCATGGTTTGGGAAAAGGCCCTGCTTGGGCACAGTACATGGTTTGGGAGAAGGCTCTGCCAGGCACATGGATGAGTGGTTGGGAGAATGCCCTCCACAATATCAGTTTCATGATTTCATTACCGGATGAATGTGTATCTCTCACCTCGAAGACTATTTTGATGTGTGTTGATGTTTAGAGCATGAATCGTCATCTAAGCATATGTTTAGAATTGTTCACTCAGCATATAGCTGAGCAGTGGAGCTTTACTCCATTGCAGGTGAAAAAAAGAAAGGAAAAAAGAAGCGTGAGGAGTGAGACCATGAAAACGACGGGAATCATCCTTGTACATGCTTTTGGTTCCATTCCAATATTGTAATAATGAGATTTTCGAATAGTTAGAACTATGCACTTAACTTAGAATCCTTGGAATGGCTTAGTAATGTTGTAATAAGAGTTATAAACTTCTTTGGTTATGTGGTAACTAATCCGAACTCGTGGATTCACATTTTGTACACTTGACTTGTCGAATTTGAGTTTTGAATCAATGTTGCTAATGTTTTTTTTATTTGAGCAGCCAAGTCATAACTTATTTCCTTTCTGTTTTCCTTTTGATGTTTGGCAAGAGTTAAGTATATACTTGTAGCCTTGTTATGGGTTTGAAGGATTGGAATATGGTTGGCATGTTGAGTCGTGTGCAAGGAATGAAGGTTGAATGGACCCTTACCAAAATTTTACTACAAGAAGGAATTCCGCTAAAGGGGCATTCAACCGGTCAAACGGGGCAGTTCGACCGTTCAAAAAATGTGCTGCATGCCTTCTTTTTATACATCTTCCAGAAAATATTTAAATGTTTTGATTGTTTCTTAGGGTACCTTTAGGGCTCCTTTTAACATAAATTCATTTGTCATGAAAAATAATTACATTTTCAAATTTATGTGGATTTTACAAGCTAGAGGGTAAAGTTTTCTAAGGACTTGAATACTCTTTGTTACTTTTAAGTTTCTTTTCTGCTGCGATAGTTATTAAATGAATTAGAGAAGCCTTGGTGACATGTCACGTGTCCTATTTTCGCCCATAGTGGGATGGGTCATGACATTTATTGGTATTAGAGCAATAGGTTACAAAACTTTGGGAACGTTGGACGACGAGTGGAGTGTTGAGTGAGTTGATGTATACTCTAGAATGAATCCACACATAGTAGAGATGTTTGATGCATATGGTATGTTGTTATGCATACATGTTCATATTTTTTGTCATGCATGCATAGTATTTATGCATTGAGATTGGTAGGTTGAGAATTATGAGTGACAACCGGGAATAATCGCCACATGCACGAATAGACCATTTGGCAGAGATGATGGGAGCATCAGAAACTTAGTATAGAGCATGTCGGAGTGATTACCTCCAACACCTCTTTTTGAGACAACACCAATAGCTGTGGTGCCTGCACCTGAGAATCGGAGTAGGAGATCTGTGTTCGAACAGTTCACAAGGAAAAAACCGACGGAGTTTTATGGGACATCTGACACGATGCTAGCGAAGCATTGGGTTATGGGTATGGAGAGGATTTTCATATTTATTTCGATGTCAGATGCACTGAAAATCGAGAACGCATGTGATGTACTCAATGGTGAAGCCCAGAATTGGTAGGTGGATGTTTTGGATCGAGGGGCAGCGATAACTTGGGAAGGATTCATGATGGAGTTCAATCACCGATTCTTTCCACTAGCTACTTACAATGCGAAGAAAAGACAGTTCGATAACCTTAAACAGGGATATATGAAGGGGACTGAGTATACATCAAAATACAATGCGTTGTTGAGGTTCGAAAAAGGTTCAGTACTAATGGAGGAGGATAGAGCAAGAAAATTTGAAGAAGGATAGAGACAGAATATCTGCCTGAGGGTTGAGACCTATCAACACTCGACTGTTGGAGTAGTGCTTGGCGGAAAGTGGAATGGAAAGGTCAAGACAGAATCAACAAGGGAAGAAAAACAGTAAGAGTAGTGACCAGAACCATGGTGGACCTTTCAAGAGGTCGTTTGCACGAGGCTCTGGATCTAGTTTTAGTGAACCCAGGAGAGCGCCAAGTAACATCCCGTTGTGTTCACTTTGTAATCGACCACATACAAGCCGATGTTTCATGACTAGCATTCAGAACAAGAACCAAGGCGTGAGTAGTGCAAGCTTTACACCGGATTCACAAATCAAGTGTTTGATTGTGGGGTACCTGAACACAGAGCAAAGGATTGCCCGAGGAGACGCCCTCAGCAAGGGGCTAGTTCCATGGCTTCAAGCGGTTCGAAGCCTAAGCAATCCACCTAGAGAAGACAAGGGACATTGCAACGTCAGGGAGGTCATAACAGATGAAACCCAGAGATGTGGCTATTGCGAATACCGTGGTCTTAGGTATGGTGCCTATATGTTCGCATCTAGCACGCATACTCATTGATTTGGGATCTACGCATTCATTTGTGTTGCATGTTTTTGTTGAACATTTGAATGTTATATCGGCACCTTTAGGATATGAATTATCCATTGTTGTACCTCTTAATAAGCCGATTTATAAGGATTGTGAGATCAAACTATGCGAGAAGTTGATGACCGTAGACCTTATACCACTTATCGTGAACCGCTGTGATGTGAGATTCAGAATGGATTGGTTATCTCTTAACCAAGCCACGATAGATTACGAATGGAAAGAAGTTAATTTTCAATTATCGGTTCACGAGGATTTTTGTTTCCAAGGGAGTGTGGTTGCACTGCCACTGTATTTGATTTCAGCTATTCGAGCGGGCAAATTGTTGAGGAAGGGATGTCATGAATTTTTGTGCTCAGTAATTGACTTTGATAACCGAATTAAAAGTAGAAGACATTTCAATAGTATCAAAGTATCCGGATGTATTTTCAGATGTTCTTATTAAGAGGGAGATTGAGTTCACCATTGAGATAATACCAGACTCAAGACACGTATTGAAAGCACCGTATTGAATGGCACCAGTAGAATTGAAGGAATTAAAAATCCAACTACAAGTACTACTCGATAAGGGTTTTTTTTTTACCGAGTATATCATTGTGGGGAGCTCCAGTGTTGTTTGTAAAGAAGAAAGATGGTTTAATGTGTATGTGTGTTGATTATCGGGAACTAAACAAGTTGACAATCAAGAACAAGTATCCGTTGCCTAGAATCGATGACTTACTTGATCAACTCCATGGAGCACAAGTGTTTTCCAAGATAGACTTGAGATCGGGTTATCGTCAGTCGAAAGTAAAGGTGGAAGATGTAGAGAAAATAGCTTTCAGAACACGCTACGGACATTATGAGTTCTTAGTTATGCCACTTGGGGTTACTAATGCACCAGTCGTGTCCATGGACCTTATGAATCGAGTCTTCAAGGACTATTGGACGATTTTTGTGATCGTGCTCATAGACGACATCCTTATCTATTCGTCGAATGCGGAAGAACACAAGAGACATTTGAGACTTATACTCTAGAGATTACGAGAGAAACAACTGTTTGGGAAATTGAAGAAGTGTGAATTTTGGCTACCTAGTACTGCTTTTCTTGGTCATGTGATTGACAAGAATGGCATCTCAGTTGATCCTCACAAGGTGGAAGCCATATCTAATTGGCAAAGATCGACATCCGTATCCGAAATTCAGAGTTTCTTAGGATTAGCCGGATGTTGCCGCCGATTCATTGAAAATTTCCAAGATTTCATTTCCTATGACAAAGTTGATAAGGAAGGGTATTACATTTTAGTGGAGTTCAGAATGTGAAGGCAGTTTTCAAGAGTTGAAGTCGCATTTGACAAGAGCACCTATCTTGGTGATATCATCTAGAACCGAAGTTGTAATTTATAGTGATGCTTCGCATCAAGGCTTGGGATGTGTACTTCTATAGAGTGGCAAGGTGATTACCTAGGCTTCAAGACAGTTGAAAACTCATGAAGTCAATTATCCGACTCACGACCTTGAATTGGCCGCAGTGATATATGCTTTGAAGATTTGGAGACATTAGTTATACGGGGAGAAGTGTGAGATCTTCACGAACCACAAGATTTTTGAGGTACATATTCACCCAACGAGATTTGAACATCAGATAGAGACGATGGTTAGAGTTGATTAAGGATTTTAATCTTTCAATTGAGTAATCTGGGGAAGGCTAATGTAGTAGCCGATGCTTTAAGCTGGAAGACGACAAGGAATTTAGCCGATGAGCTAACCAAACAAAAAGAATTGGTAAAGGAGATGGAACGTTTGGAGTTGGATGTAATTCCAGAGACAAATGATGGCTTAATGATGGCGATCATAGCTCACCCAGACATCATTAAGGAGATCAAGGTAGAATAATTCAATGACTATTACTTTTTGCAAAATGAGAAACGAGATACCTTTGGGAAAATAACCAGGCTTTATGTTGGAGCAATGAGTGTTGATGCTTGCTTGTGTGTTTCAAATTTGAAGGACTTAAAGGAGCAAATCCTAGAAGAAGCACATAGTACTAAGAACTCAGTTCATCCGGGGAGTAGCAAGATGTACCGGAACTTACGAGACAACTTTTGGTGGAGAGGTTTGAAGAAGGAAGTTGCTAAGTATGTTTCAGAATATTCGGCATGTCAACAAGTCAAAGTAGAGAGATAAGTACCCGCGGGACTATTACAACCACTACCTGTGTCAGAGTGGAAATGGGATAAGATCACAACGAGTTTTTCTTTGGATTTCCATGATCACCTAACAAGGACGACAAGATTTGGGTTATAGTTGACAGATTGACAAAGTCAGCTCATTTTTTGTCGATCAAGACAACTAAACCTTCAAGATTAACAGAGTTATATGTGGAAGAGATTATGAGACTACACGGAGTTCCAGTAGTGATTGTATCAGATCGTGATAGTAGTTTTACGTCGAGGTTTTGGGAAAGTTTGTAAAAAGCTATGGGTACAAAGTTGAGTTTCAGTACTACTTTTCATCCTCAGACCGATGGACAGTCAGAGCGAATGATTCAGATGTTGGAAGATATGCTTAGATTATGTGTTCTAGACTTTGCAAGCGATTAGGGAGAAATACTTACCCTTAGTTAAATTCTCTTACAACGATAGGTTTCAATCAAGTATTGGAATGACACCGTATGAAGCTTTGTATGGGCGTAAATGTCATTCACCGGTTTGTTGGACCGAGGTTGGGGAGAGAAGGTTGATAGGACCTGAGATAGTACGGTTGACTACTGAGAAGGTATAATTCAGGAGCAACTTAAAGTAGCTTAGAGCCGTTATAAGAGTTGTGCTGATTCTAAATGACGACTGATGACGTTCGAGGTAGGAGACTTTGTATACTTGCGAGTATAGCCTTCGAAACGCATTGTCTGATTTAGGAAATAGGGAAAACTTAACTCGAGATTCGTGGGACTATTTGAGATTCTGGAGTGGGTAGGACCGATTGCTTACCAACTCACTTTATCATCTGAGTTAGCATTTGTGCACAATGTGTTTCACGTGTCTATGTTGAGACGGTGTATGTCAGATACGAGTAAGATCATCATACCGAAACTTTTGTAAATCCAAGAAGACTTGACTTAAATAGAACATCCAATAGAGATTTTGGATCGAAAAGAGCAAGTGTTGAGAACGAAGACGATTCCGATGGTGAAGGTGTTGTGGCATAGTCACGCAGTCAAGGAGGCTACATAGGAGAATGAGGAAGAAATGACTAAAGAAGATCTACATCTTTTTGACCTTTGAGGTATAAGTTTTGGGACAAACTTTCTTTTTAGAGGGGAGAGTTGTCACGCCCGTCCTGGAAAGTACACTAATTTTAAATGCATAATTGAGATTTTGAGAATTGTTATGTCGATTAATAATTACGAATGATATTGACGTGGGTCAACAGTGAGGTGTCAATTGAGGACACGATAATAGGAAAACTGAGACATTGACATGAGTAAATGGTATTTATGTGATTTAAATGTTATTTGGTATTTTCTAGTATTTGTGAATAGTGATTATGCCTGTGTAGCATACTTTTTTGAAAGTTTTGATCTTGATTTAGATCGCTCTGAACATTATAGTGAGAATGTAGGTAATTTGTTGCATAAAAGGTAGATTATCTAGAAATTCCATAGAATTAGTTTTCGGAACATAATTACAGACCCAAATAGAACTTAGCAAAAACATTTGTAATTCATAACTTTCACTCGTGAAGTAATGAATTGGAAGTGTAAGACGTTTCGGAGAATAATTAGAAGTCTTGAGAAATCATGGGGAGTTAAAAGTAATTTCTGAGAGTTGAAGCTATATATAGAAAGTCCAAGATATTTCTCATAATATCTTCAAACCAAAAGTTGGGAGCTTGGGAGATTTGGGGATTTTTGTTGCTTAGAGCTTTAAGACAAAAATCGACGACCTTTCGTCCGTCAGTTTTTCTCCAAATCTCATATTTGAACTCTTTGAGATAAGTGCTTCATTTTAGTTCCTCTTAGGCCTTGTTTAGCTAAGTTCTTATGAAATTCTAATATTGAGTTTTCCTGGGAAACGTGCAAAAACTCGTAGGTTTTGCTTGTTATAAAAAATCTCGCTTAACATCACTGATACGCCCAAACTTGGCCGTACTCTGTGACAGAGCGGTTGTACTCAGCGACCGACCTCTATCCTGATCTCCCGAGCAGTACACGCAATGTCAACGGGCCCCGACCAACAGGTCAGGAGTGCAATACGGACCCGGCTCGTACAGTGCAGTCCACCCAGGCCCGCGAGACACGACCCAGAATATTCCAGGCTGTTTCCTACTCAAGTTAGAAGACTAATAGCATGTATGGAAAGTTTCCTAATACAAATAGGAAACTCATTTAATTCATATCAATCACATCCTAATCATGGTTAGATTACTTAACCTGCCCAATTTCCTTGTACGAGTAGGTCTCTTGCATCTATAAAAGAGACCACTCACCCCCATAGGAGGGGATCAGCTCTTAGTCAATATAACACCTCTATAGCAGTCATCATCATGCCCGGCCGACCTACGGTAGCTCCAAACTATTGTTGGTTCACCACAGGTCCCCGACTTTTTACAATAGAGTGAACGTGCTCAGACACACACGTGGACGTAAGTTCCTTCATTAACAGGGCCGAACCATATACAAAAAACCAGTCTCTCTCTCTCTCTCTCTCTCTCTCTCTCTCTCTCTCTCTCTCTAATCTTCTCTAATTTATCTTTAACCAAATTTAGGCATTATCTGCTTGGCGCCATCTGTGGGAAACGACGAATTTCTCAAAAAACAAATCTCTTGATTGTTTGTCATGCCTCTGAAGAAGAGTAAGAAGGCTGCGTAGTGGGCTGACCGGGCTATCCCGCCAACCCCGACGGTTCTGACTCCGGAGCAGATCACCGTCACCATCGCACAGCTCTTGAAGATCCATCATCAAACCCAGCAACAGATCGAAGCCCTGCTGGCCTAATAAAGCAATCCTCTGGTGGCCGGGAAATAGCCCGAGAATGTTACATACGGTCGAGAATCGATGTTGACCAGACAACGTGCCCGAGCCAACCCGTTCCGCATGAAAGACAGCAGAGACATCAACGGTAGGAGTGCTGCCCTGGAAGAGAGGTATGATCGTGTGGCCCGGGAATCAATCCAGGACCGCTCAGTCAAGAGCCGAAGGGACCTTAGGCACACAATCAACCGAACTTAAGGCTAAGCTTGATCCCAGAGTACAGCGCATCGCCATGAGAAGGAAGCCTCATTCACTGACCCGACCTACGTCCCGGATACCGGTCGGGAAGGTGTGGTGGCCCTTATCGAGGATTTGGAGAAATAGATCGATGGCATGGCCAAAGACCTAGGCCAGAATGCTACTCATGTTAACACCGAGACAGAGTCACCGGTCCTAGCCGAATCATGAGGCTTGCCCTCCTGCGCAAATTTAAACAACCTCGTCTAGATTCTTACAACGACTCGGAAAGCCCGGTCGATAACGTCCGAACCTATAAGGCTCGGATGGCCCTGGCCACCAACACCGACGAACTGTACTACCTAGCCTTCCCCAACACTTTGAAAGGCCTGGCCGCTTTACTCCTTGAAGCCTCAATCGGTTAGCAGTTTCAAGCAACTCAGCAAGCAGTTCATCAACCAATTCATCTGTATACATGAACGGCCAAAGCCTGACACACAGTTACTGACAGTCAAGCAAAGGAATAATGAGTCCCTCAAGGAATTCGCCGACCAGTTTAATCAAGAGAAGCTCAAGATCTATGATCTTGACGAAACCGTCGCAATTACAGTCTTTTGCTCGAGAGTTCAACGCACCAAGTGCGCCACGTTGTTTCAAAGAAACCAATCGAAAACCTTGGTTGAACTCGCCGAGAGGGTTGGAAAGTATGTTGACACTAAAGAATTTATAAAGACCTAAGACCCCGGGCACGTAAGTGACGAGCCTTCACGAAATAAGCGGAAGCGAGATTAGCCCGATAGTTCTGGAAGTTCCTTCAGTTCACAGCAGTCCGGGTCCGGCAGCCCCGACCCAACCTCTAGTTCACAGCGGTCTGAGTCCGGCAGCCCTGACCCGACCTCCAGTTCACATCGGTCTAGGTCTGGCAGCCCCGACCCGACCTCCAGTTTGCAGCAGTCAGGATCCAATGATCTCGACCTTGCCTCCAACTTAGAGTAACTAGGACCCAGTGATCCCGACTCGACCTCTTGTCTCCAACAGTCTAGACGAGTTCAACTACAGTGGTACTTTTGCCCAATCATAGCATGAGGCTTCACAGACTGTCAGAGAGCTCTTGCAAAGACCTCGGGATCACCCTCGAGGCACCCAAAAGACCTTGGGATCACACCTGAGGCACCAAAAAGACCTCGAGATCACACCCGAGGCATCCCAAAGACCTCGGGATCACGTCCGAGGCATCAAAAGACCCTGAAACTACCAACGTTCTAGGTCAGCCACCTACAGTGATTGTTCCAACAATGCCCACCTCAACAAAAGCTTGAGGGGCAAGAGGGAATGAAAACTACAGAAAGTTATATAAGGTATTTACAGGCCTTGGGGTTAACTAAGTCAAACTCTTATATAACCTGAGCGCCTACAATACTCAGAGGCACTGACTCTACTTAGGTCCAAACTGAAGATAGAGGAAAACATCTTAGGTTGAACCACAATAGAGGAGTAAAAGAAATCCCTAAAATCCATGCATTTTGGGCATCCTCTTAGGTCCAAACCAACGATAGAGTGACTAATTAGGTTGGCCCACGATAGAGGAGCAAAGGGACCCTAAAGCAATACACTTTAGGTCAGCTTTACCAACATGGTCAAGCTCTTCTCGCAACAGTCTTGACGAAGGCTAGCTGATTCAAGGTGAAAAGTGCATGTTCATAGCGTATTACATGGTTCTTTATGCATACTTTTATCCCCAAAGCCCCTACATTTAGGTGCATTCTAATAACAATGTTCTTTTTATTGTGTTAATGCTAAAACGTATGTTTATGCGTTGTTTTATAGGTATTAGAATGTAAATCAATGAAGTAAAGCTAAAGAAAAGTGATTCTGGTGAAGAGAACAACGGAAGCAGCTGAGCAAATGCCAATTTTGACAATGAAGCCTTCAGATTTGGAAGATTTCCCCAGAGATACAAAATGTAGGTCTTTGAGTTACGGTCGCGTGGCCATAAACGGGAGGTCAATCCGAGGTTCGAGTGAAACGTTATGGCCATTCTCCCATCGGTGCGCAGAGCTGTCAAAATCAGAGGAGTCCAAGCGATTGAGGAGAGTTCAATCGATCGAACCTTCGATCGATCGAACTAAGCTCGATCGATCGAACTTTATTTTCACCCAAAAGTTACGTAAACTCTGCAGGAACCCTATATATAAGTCGTTTTGATGCCAGACGAAGGAAGGATGCTCCAAAACGCAGAAAACAGCAGTTTAGGGTAGTTTTAGGGTTAGATTAGGAGTAGATTAGGCTAAATTCATCTTTTTTTTTTCCTCTTTTCCATTGATTTATTGAAGATTATTGAAGATTCAAGTGGATTTCATGTTTATTTCAAGTTTATTTCAGATTATATCCAGGTTTTTCTTTTCAATCCTTGTTATTTGATTGTTATTAGTTTATATGCTATGATTACTCTAGGTTACTATTTCTGTACTAGTTTATTTATGTTTCCGTAGTTTAGACGTTGGGAATAGGTGATAAAACATTGATTCCCAACCTCTGCCATGCAATCTTTAGAAACCTTGGTCTCGATCGATCGAAGGTATTTTGATCAATCGAACCAGAGCCATAGTCAAGCAATCGAAGACATTTTGATCGATTGAAGGATGATGCAGTCCGATCGATCGAGAGCGCTTCGATCGATCGAACATGTTAATTCCTGAGAGGATTCTTTTAAGTATTCCATGACTTTCTGTTCTAGAAATCTGTCATCAAATTGTCCCTCTCAGTTTGTCACAACAGTTTTTAGAACTTAAAGCCTTAGGCTATTTTCTTTAATGACTTTTGAAAACCACTTTGAATGCTAACACCATTTAGAGTGCAAGTAATAACCATTATTTTAAACCGTCTTCCAAGTATTTTAAATTAACTATGATGATATAGTCCCGGTCATGAAAGGGCTATTGATTCTTTATCTTTAGAAAAATACGGAATGCTGACGAGGAATGAACTCCGTAGAACGTTAATGAATGTGCATGGTAGATGGTTAGGATCAATGTGGATTCATGTATTTCCAACACTTTAATTTATCTGTTTAATTAGTTATGTTTCTTTACGCTTTAGTTTATTATTTAGTTTAATTTAATTAATTAGGATTCGTTAGAACTTTCACCCCTAGATTCATATTTTTCTTTTTCTTTAGGTTGTAACTTAGTAGATATTCTTCTTATTCCTTCCCTGTGGGATCGACCTGGACTTATCCAGTATTACTTGCACGATCACCTACACTTGGGTATTGCACAAGAGCGCACAACTTTTTAGTCGTGTCACTAGCTGGGCAGAAGATAACCATCCTAGGGTGTTAATCATAAAAGGACCTTAAAGCAATACACTTTAGGTCGGCTTTTCCAACATGGTCATATTCTTCTACCAACAACCTTGACAGAGGTTTACGGGCAGAAGATAACCATTCTGGGAGTTAACTTAAACAAAAGACTTCGAATTAGGCCAAGTCTCAATCGGTATCAAACAGATTTCCAAACTTGCCCCGATATATCATCCAACCAACCTTGGAAATGGGGGGCAACTGATATGCCCAAACTTGGCCCTACTCTGTGACCAAGTGGTTATACTCAGCGACTGACCTCTATTCTGATCTCCCGAGCAGTACACGTAATGTCAACGGGCCCCAACCAACAGGTCGGGAGTGCAATATGAGCTCGGTTCGTACAAGCGCAGTCCAGCCAGGCCCGCAAGACATGCCCCATAATATTCCAGGCAGTTTCCTACTCAAGTTAGAAGACTAATGGCATGTATGGAAAGTTTCCTAATACAAATAGGAAGCTCACTTGATTTATATCAATCACATCCTAATCAGGGTTAGATTACTTAACCTACCCAATTTCCTTGTACGAGTAGGTCTCTTGCATCTATAAAAGAGACCACTCACCCTCCATAGAAGGGGATCAACTCTTATTCAATATAGCACCTCTCTTGCTCAATTAGGTCTCTTGCATCTATAAAAGAGACCACTCACCCCCCATAGAAGGGGATCAACTCTTATTCAATATAGCACCTCTGTAGCAGTCATCATCACGTCTGGCTGACCTACGGTAGCTCCAAACTATTATTGGTTCACTACAGGTCCCTGGCTTTTTACAGTATAGTGAACGTGCTCAGACACACAAGTGGTCGTAGATTCCTTCATTAACAGAGCCGAACCACATTCAAAAAATAAGTCTCTCACTCACTCTCTCTCTCTCTCTCTCTCTCTCTCTCTCTCTCTCTCCTTAATCTGCTCTAATTTATCTTTAACCAAATTTAGGAATCATCAATCTCTATCCTAGTACTTCTCCTGAAATCTTAAGGGCATAGGTTAATGTATGAATTCTAGACCTATGTTTATAGGAAATTTCCATGTAATAAATATCCAACTTGATATTTTGGATCCGGGAGAAATTCATGTATAAATTAGACTAGTTAATTATGCATGTGAAAATATATTAAAAGCACGTACATGTGATTATATGACCATGCTATGTGTCTATGTTGGTCGAAGGGGAGTTTGGTACAATTTCATTCCAGAGGTAAGCTCCTTGATGCTTGAGGGTTTAATTATAGCGACGGCTACAGTTCATGGTTTGGGAGAAGGCCCTGCCAGGGCACAGTGCATGGTTTGCGAGAAGGCCCTACCAGGGCACTTGGATGAGTGGTTGCGAGAAGGCTCTCCATGGCATCAGTTTCATGATTTCATTACTAGATGAATGCATATCTCTCACCCCGGAGACTATTTTGATGTGTGTTGATGTTTAGAGCATGAATTGTCATATAAACATATGTTAAGAATTGAGCACTCAGCATGTAGCTGAGCAGTAGAGCTTTACTCCATTGTAGATGACAAAAAGAAAGTAAAGAAGAAGCATGGGGAGTAAGGCCATGGGAACGACGGGAATTATCTTTGTACATGTTTTTGGTTTCCATTCAAATGTTGTAATAATGAGATTTTTGGATAGTTAGAACTATGTACTAAACTTGGAATCATTGGAATGGCTTAGTAATGTTATAATAAGTGTTAAAAACTGTCGCGCCCGTGCCCTCGGAGTGCCGGGCAGTCGGTTTGGGCCCGGCTTCCTAAAGTGGGTGAATGGCGACTTGATTTTTATTGAAAAGGGTGAAAAGAATATGGTAGGGCCTATTTGAAATGTTCAGAGTCGCCACCTAACATTTGGGGTGTTAGGACCCCTGCAAAGACAATTAAAGTAATTTATCTTTAACTTTTGAAAAACAGTTTTGAGAAAAGTGGACCCTTTAAAAGTATGACTCTGAATAGCCATGCGAAAACCAGAGATTTTGAGATGGGTTCGGGGACTCGATTATGTCAAGGGAAGGTATTAGGCACCCTCGAACATCTGTGCGAACACGGTTGCCAATTTTAGTAATTTTTATTAAAATGGGGCATTTTGATTGAAAAAGAAGAAAGATTATTCTTTTTTTTTTAAAAGTGAATAAGACAAAAAAATGGTGATAGGTATGGCCGCACTCTTTGAGAGTTGCTTACGTATCCCAAGACGGGAATCAGGCCAAACGTAGTTCTGACTGGTGTGTGCGAGTGTATGCATGATTTTTGTAGAGAAAGAAAAGACCGTTCACGTGTGATATAGTGATTTAAGAAAGAGTTGGTGTAACTAGGAACTTTAACCCACGTGGTATAGTCCTAGATTTTAACCTTTGGAAAGTAATTGCAATTGAAATGAGACTATGCAAGTGATTGGAGAATGATGCATTTTTTTGTACTTTTCTATTTTTTATTTTTTTTTCCTGTGCTTTTATTCCTATGCTGGAAATAAGAATCTGTGCCCAAATGACTGAAAAGAAAAGAGAATTTTTTTTTTTTTATATTTTTTTTATGCCAGAAGTAGGGGTCGGTGCCCAAATAACTGAGAAATGAATTTTCTATGCCGGAAATAAGGGTCGGTGCCCAAGTGACTGAAAAGTATACCGGAAGTAAGGGTCGATGCCCAAATGACTGAAAAATGCACCGGAAGTAAGGGTCGGTGCCCAAAAGAAAGAAAAAAGACTTTTTATTTTATATATTTTTATTTTTATGCCAGAAGTAAGGGTCGGTGCCCAAAAGAAATAAAAGAGACTTTTTTGTATTTTTATTTTTATGCCGGAAGTAAGGGTCGGTGCCCATTAGAAAGAAAAAAAATGTGAAGTGTGTGTAGAATAAGAAGACTTACATGTCTTACCTGTGCTGTTTGCAGATTCCAAGCAAAGGTGGCATTGGAGTTTTATTTTGAGAAAGTCCATTTTTTGTATTTTTCTTTTTGTCTTCTTTTTTTTTTGTATTTTTGATTTTATACCGGAAGAAAGGGACGGTGCCCAAATGATTGAAAAGTGATTTTTATTATTTAGACATGGAGTTCCATATTAGAAAACCATGTAGTCCCCAGTAGAACATTGGTCCCCGTAGTAGCAATCACGTCATCCCCAGTAGAACATTCCTTATTAGAAACCACGTAGGATTCCTGTATTGGGAACCATGTAATCCCGAGTCGGACGTGACTTTTATATTAGAAACCAAGTAATTCCGAGTATGACGTGGCTTTTATTATGTATTTTTTTTCATCAAGCAAGAAAAAAATGATATGTACAAAAAAAAATAATATAAAAACTTGAGTTATTGGAGGAACTCAAGAAATCGGCTAGAATATTGATAGTAAGTGACAGGGATGTTGGACAATAATTTGAGGCAGTATGATGACGGCGATGGTACAGTGACTGTGAGGTATGTTGATGAGAATCGTGATGATATGATAGCTAGGTGGAGGGTGGTGATTGTAGTGATGTCCTTGATGGTGATGGTTAGAAGGGGTGGTATAGTAGTGAAAAAATGTAAACTCTTTTTTTTCTGTAGGGGTTTTTTGTATTTGATGATGAAGTGAGGGGGAGATGTGGGGTATGAGGGAGATACAAAGAGGAGCCTATTTTTTCTTTCGTTCCTCCTCCCTCTTTGAATGGTAAGCATTGGCAGATTTTATAGTCAAATAATAGCATCTTTTTTTTCTTTTTTTAACATTTGATTTTGAAAAAGCTCCCACTAACTAAAGGAGACATACCAACTTTTGCTGCCCTTTTTTTTGTTTTATGGCATGTTTCCACCGAGCATTCTCTTCAATTATTTGTTGGAGGATAAGAAATAATCTGCGTGGTAGGGTGCATGCGGAATTGTTAACCTTTTGACCCCATAGCTTTGATTTGTAATTTTTTTCCATTCGAGGTCAGATTCGGATGATTCAAAAAGTGATAGGCTCATGTCAACGGGCACTTTATTTTTGAAATGATTGGGTTGGGCAAAAATAGGGTGTCTACAGCTGCCCCTCTTTGTCATGTTTTGCGAAGCAAATCGTGACAAAGATAAGGAGACACCCATTTTTGCCTCAACTCCTTCTTGAAAGCAAGAATGTGAATGATCTCAAAGTCTGTTCGAGATGCCCACGTATCTTATGTGGAGAAAAATCTCATCGAGCGTAGTCCAAGCGAGTGACACCATGATTGGTGAAGAGTGAAACGAAGTGCCAAAGTAGGCAAGTGTGTGGTATGCCAAGGTAGGCTAGTGAATGTGAAATGCCAACGTAGGCAAGTAAATGTGAAATGCCATCGTAGGCAAGTGAGTATGAGGTGCCAACGTAGGCAAGTGAATGTGAAATGCCATCGTAGGGAAGTTACTATGAGGTGCCAACGTAGGCAGGTGAATGTGCAATGCCATCGTAGGCAAGTGACTATGAGGTGCCAACGTAGGCAGGTGAATGTGAAATGCCATTGTAGGCAAGTGAGTATGAGGAGCCAATGTAGGCGAGTGAATGTGAAATGCAATCGTAGGCAAGTGAGTATGAGGTGCCAACGTAGGCCAGTGAATGTGAAATGCCATTGTAGGCAAGTGAGTATGAGGTGCCAACGTAGGCAGGTGAATGTGAAATGCCATCGTAGGCAAGTGAGGATGAGGAGCCAATGTAGGCGAGTGAATGTGAAATGCAATCGTAGGCAAGTGTGTATGAGGTGCCAACGTAGGCCAGTGAATGTGAAATGCCATTGTAGGCAAGTGAGTATGAGGTGCCAATGTAGGCGAGTGAATGTGAAATGCCATCGTAGGCGAGTGAGTATGAGGTGCCAATGTAGGCAGGTGAATGTATAATGCCATCGTAGGCAAGTGGGTATGAGGTGCCAATGTAGGCAAGTGGGGATTGTGGGTACCACCAAAGTAGGCAAATAGATCCGCTGGGGATTGAGAGCCCAGAAAGGGTGAACGACTCTGTTGGGGATTCATGTGAGAATCGAGTAGAAGAGGGATGGTGTAGTCGAGAAGTGCAAAACCGTGTAATCTCGATCTTTAACCGATAAAGTAGTAAAGTAAGGGTATGGTCGAGATCTTAGAGCTGCCTACGTATCTCCCGTCGAGGAATCAGATCGTGCGTAGTTCGTGATGCTGGGGAAAGAGGGGTGTAGTCAGGAAGTGCGAAGCTGCGTAATCCTAAACTGAGGTTGATGTTGGTGATAACAGGAAGCCATTTGACGGACTTACTCTCGACGATGATATTGTGAATAGGATACCTTTTGACGGACTCACTCCTGAGCTTGAAGATGTGAACGGGATGCCACTTGACAGACTCATCCCCAATAGTGAGATTGTGAATAGGATGCCTCTTGACGGACTCACTCCTGTGCTGAAGAGGTAAACGGGTCTCCACTTGACGGACTCATTCTCGACATTGAGATTGTGAACAGGATGTCCCTCGACGGACTCACTCCTGTGCTAAAGATGTAAACGGGACGCCACTTGACGGACTCATTCCCAACTTTGAGATTGTGAATAGGATGCCCCTTGACGGACTCACTCCAGTACTGAAGATGTAAACGGGACGCCACTTGACGGACTCATTCCCAATAGTGAGATTGTGAACAGGATGCCCCTTGACGGCCCCACTCCTGTGCTGAAGATGTAAATGGGACGCCACTCGACGGACTCATTCCCAATAGTGAGATTGTTAACAGGATGCCTCTTGACAGGCTCACTCCTATGCTGAAGATGTAAACAGGACGCCACTTGATGGACTCATTCCCAATAGTGAGATTGTGAATAGGATGCCCCTTTACGAACTCACTCTTGGGTCTGGATGAGATGAACCTGGTGATCTTGAGTATGGGACATACTTATTGATGATCCATAGAGGAGAGGTTAATTTGACATGTGGACCTGAGAAGAGGGGTTATTGTAGAGTTGGCGAGCCTGAGCAAAAGCTGCTTGAAGTGAGAGGTCTTAGAAGTATGTTGGGCCAGTGGTTAGGCTTTTGGAAGTATTTTGGGGTAGTAGTTGGGCTTTGGAAAGTATATTGGACCAGTAGTTGGGCTTTGGAAGTATGTAGGGCCAGTGGCTAGGCTTTTGGAAGTATGTTAGGCCAATCGTTGGGCTTTGGAAAGTATATTGGGCCAGCGGTGAGGTTTTCGGAAGTGTTGGGCTAGTGGTTGGGCTTTGGAAGTATATTGGGCTAGTGGTGAGGTTTTCAGAAGTGTTGGACCAGTGATTGGGCTTTGGAAGTATATTGGGCTAGAGGTGAGGTTTTCGGAAGTGTTGGGCCAGTGGTTGGGCTTTGAAAATATGTTGGGCCAGAGGTGAGGCTTTTGGGAGTATGTTAGGCCAGTAGTTGGGCTTTAGAAGTTTGTTGGGCCAGTGGTTAGGCTTTTGGAAGTATGTTGGGCCAATCGTTGGGCTTTGGAAAGTATATGGCTAGTAGTTGGGCTTTGGAAAGTATGTTGGGCTGGAGGTGAGTGTTCTCCTTACAATGATGATAGAAGTGTCAGGACCAGTTGCCCCTATTACAAAAGATATGCATTTTCTGCTATGCTGTAAAGTATGAATGATTTTTTATTTTTATTTTTTTTAATGCAATGTTATGCTATGTACAGAGTATTTACAAAAGTATTTGATGCATGAGTTTATCATCTGCAAAAGAATGTTCATAAGTTAGTGGATATTATATGCCTTGTTGCTTGTTGGAACACTAGAAGGCAACGTATTTGACTGTATGAGCTCAGTGCCTCGGTATTCGGTGAATGCCCAGTCCTTATCCGTATTTGCTGCATCAACAGTTTTGCCATAGTCTTGATTCATAGCACCCCTTTTTTTTCTTAGGTTTTCACTACACCCGCCGGACTATCTTGAAATTGACAGTACGTGATGGCCCATGTCTTTGAAACGATGCAAAAGTATGATTTAATAAATCCAACAAGACTTGTGTCAATCAGAGTGGACTTTTAGTGAATTGTATTGTAGGCCAGGGTCATGGGTTAAGAAATGAAGGATCACATGAAGGCTCAAAGTTTTTATTTTTTGAAAGGTCAATGCCTGAGATCACCTTATACTCTATATATTTTCTTTTTGCCTGGCCCAATCTAGTGTGGGGTGAGTATTACCGAGTGAAATGCGACTTGGGGGGAATGCCCCAGTTCGAAGCGAGTATCCAAGTTGGATAGTATTCTGTGGATTGTCCAGCTTCCGTATTTTTTTTTATTTTTTATTTTTTTGCTTTTTCATTGAGCTTCGTTTCTTTTTTTTCATTGCCCAAGTGTGGGGAGTGATCCTCAGGGGGTTTGAATTTGGAAAGAGATTTTCATTGTATGGCTCAAGTGGGCTAGCAAGTGAATAATAGTGTATGGATAGCTGAAATGATTGCCTCTCATCATTTTGACACAAACATAGTTGGATTTTAGAAATCATGTACGTGCAATATTGAAGTTCGTGCAATGTTATGGGGAACAATGGGCCGCCCCACTTGGTATTTGATGATGTATGGCGTGCCTTGAGTTGAGGTATTTCTGCCCTGAGAGTGTACTGTCTATATGCTATAGAAGTGGTAGAGCAGCATGCACTTGTGATGATGAGCAGTGTCAGACACTGTAATGATTAATCATGGTCTTGAAGCCTTTTTGGCGTGTTCTATCGTGTGTCGTGTCCAAAAGTCTAATGCGATGTCCAAATTGGCTTCAACAAGTTACAAGACAGTCATATCCAATGAATCATGAGATTTTAAAGCAAGATGATAAAAAAAAGCTTTTTTTTTTCTTTTTGTTTTTGTTTTTTTTTTTTTGAACTTGTTTCTTTTTTTTTTTATAAAAGAAATGTATGTACTGATACAAAGCAGACAATGCATATATTTAGTAGTGGAGAAACTGTCCCTGTGTGGCGTTTTAATGCCTTGTAAGGAGTGAAATTTTAGGCAGTGGGTGAAGTATTGGCCTTTTGCGAGTGATGAGAGCTGATATTGGCTTAATATTAGCTCGATAAGGAGTAAAAACTGACTGGATATAACCTCATTTCTCTGGTATTACCTGCAATTGTGTTTAATTTGCTTCTTTACACAATGATGTGTTTTTCGTGGTATGTTGTTGTGTTTGGCTCTGTGAGTGCAGGTTCTGAAGCTGAAGGGAATTACAAGTTGAAATGAATAACTCAAGAAACAAATTGATGAAGTCTTGATACCAATCGATTGACATAGTTTCAATCGATTGACATGCTTTCCTTACCAATCGATTGAACTACTTGTCAATCGATTGACATCTTTTTCAATCGATTGACATCTTTGTCAATCGATTGACTTAAACTGGAAACAGTCTGTTTTAATGGCGCAAGATCTCAGCAATCAGGCGACGACCAGCCGTTATGGAATGAACCTGGACGCCTCTAGCTCATTTTTATGACATTATATATAAAGGAGAGTAGAGAGGGTTGGGGGTTGGCTCATATTTTGTATGGTTTTGTAGGATTTGTTTGGTTTATCGGATCAAAGCAAAGGAATAGTTGGAGGTTTATTTCTTTTAATTCAGTTTAAGTTCAGGTTCATTTCCAGTTCCCTTGTGGTTTTGCTGTTGAGTGGTTGCATGATACCTTGATTTGATTTGAATTCAATTTTTGAAAGTTATTGTGTTTAAAGTTTAATTCATGCCTTTTGATTATAATTTCCTTAGAAATAGTTCTGTTCTTATTAAATTAAACATGTCTGAGTAGACCTTGGTTGGGAAAAATGTGAAGAAACATCGTTCCCAGCCCGCTGCCATGATTCTGTAAAAGAGTCAATGTCAATCGATTGAATACAGAGTTCAATCGATTGACATTGATTCCAAGTCAATCGATTGATATTAATGTCAATCGATTGAGAACCATTTCATATCAATCGATTGATATCATGTCAATCGATTGGTATGATTATGACTTGGGTTTACTCCTTTCTGTATTCCAGTAACTTTTGTTTCAGAAACAAAGTCCAAATTGATCTTCCTAGTTTAAATTGCAATCTGATTTTGAAACAAGAGCTCTTTTGAATAATTAACTCAATGAACACTTATAACAAACACTTTGAATACTCCATACTCAATTTGTCAGTTATCGTTCATAGTTTTAATTAACTACTTATTTCAGTTCTTCATAAATAAGTGAGGTAAACGAACCACTAAATATGCAAGATTCACATACTTAGTGTCTAGAATGCTTAACTTAATCATTTCGAAATAAGGAATACTCTAAGGATAAAACCCCAGCTGTTCATTCTTGTTAAATCATGGTAGTGGTTGGTACTTTGTGGATTCACATGTTCCCAACTCTTTTTCATATTTGATTTATATCACAGTTTTTAATCTTATCTAGTTAAGTCTTTGCTTCACTATAAATTGTTTCTTCTATTTTTTTAGGACTGTTAGAACACCCCTACTACAAGAAATCATCTTTTATTTTATTTTAGGATTCAATCTAGATTCTTCCGCCTTTACATTCCGTCCTTTGGGATTCGACCCTGTCTTACCGGTTTTTAACGCGACGCGACCGTCTACACTTGGACCTACTCTTCAGAGAACACAATTTCAGTCGTGTCAAGTTTTTGGCGCCGTTGCCGGGGACGGTAACAAAGGCCAGGAATTTCGATTTGATCCAATCTTTTCTTATCCCATTTCTATCTTCCTTTTTCTTTTTATTTCTTCAGAACACAAGCCGTATTGTTGTGTCCTCCTATGTCCTTTGATTCCACTGAAGCCTTCATCACAAATCTTTTTGAAGATCCAATCCATAGTGCTGATAATCCCATTTTCACCCCATCCACTTCTAACTCAATGTCTGATACGGAGAGCCAACAAGGAGAAAATAGGCATGACCTCATCGATGAAGGTCAGCGACCTTTACGAGAACTCTTGGCCCCTGATCGAACAGCCACACCTTCTTGTATCCGCATCCCTCCACACACAGGCACATTCCATTTTCGTAATGGAATGATTCAACTGTTACCCACATTTCACGGGATGGATAAAGAGAAGGCGTACTTGCACATTCGAGATTTCGAAGATGTTTGTGGCACTTTCACAGATCAGACTTGCCCAAGTGATATAATCCGATTAAAGCTTTTTCCCTTCACCTTGAAGGACAAAGCGAAGTCATGGTTATTGTCACTTAAACCGAATTCGATTTCGACTTGGGCAGCAATTCATGAAGCCTTTCTTAAAAAGTTCTTCCCTAATCGGTTAACAACTGACATCTTGAGACAAATCAAGATGTATAATCAAAAAGAGGAAGAAACTTTTGCTGAGGCATGGGAGCGTTTCAAGGATTTGTTACTGCTCTGCCCGCATCATGGTTTTGAGAAGTGGCGAACAATAAGCTTCTTCTTTGATGGCTTAAGTCCAAAATCAAAGAAGCTCGTAGAAACTACGAGTGACGGTGAGTTTATGAGCAAGAATGCCGAACAAGCAGAGGCTCATTTCGAATGGTTAGCCGAACACGCACCGGAATGGGAAACTCAAGTGACAAGAACTCAGCCCAGTTCAAGTTCAAGTAAAAAGAGTATTTATCAGCTGAAGGCGGAAGATGGCTTATTGGAGAAATACGAGCAACTAGCTCGTAAATTGGAAGTTTTGGAAGCAAAGAAGGACTCGGTAATACAATTTGCATCTGAAGAATCATGTTCGAGTTGTCTACAGATGGGGCATACCTCTCAACATTGCCAAATATACCCTGTTTACCAAGAACAGAGTTCAGTGGAGGTACATGCTGTAAATGCCCCTAATCGTTTCAACCCCAATGATAGGTGGAGTCATCCTGGTTTCGATCATAGAAACAGTGCTGCTGTAGCAAACCCATCTCAACAGTGGCAGCCGAATAAAGGAAACCAATACCGACCTCAGAACCAAGGATACCACCAGAGTTACCAACCTCCTTCTACTTATCAACAAAGTCAAGGGTATCACCAGAACCAATATCAAAATCATTCACCTCAATCCAACTACAATCAGGGAAGCAACAACCAACTCTCACCAAACACTTATGTGCCACCTCATAAGAAGGCACAAGAAGATTCTAATACACTCATGATGCAGCAGATGATGCAGCTAATGAGTAAACTCAATACAAGTGTAGAGAGGTTAGCTTCCCAACAAGGGGATCGAGAACGAACTATGTTCCCTGCACAGCCAGAGCAAAATCCTAAAGGCCAACACTCGGGTACAGGATCCTCGGGATCTGGACCACATGAGGAGGCCAAGGCGGTAACTGTGTTGAGGAGTGGAAAAGAAATTGAGAAAGTCTCTTTGCCCTTACAACCTGTAGTTAGTGATGAAGAAGAGGTAGAGATTGAAGAAGAATTGGTGGAAGAAGGAAAACAGGGCGAAACAGTTGAGCCCAAAATAACAATTCCTGAGGATAATGAAATAAAGAGAAGACCTGGAAAAGAACCTCTCATCGAGGAAGCACCCAAATGTCCTTTTCCGGCACCATATCCTCAGAGGTTGAAGAAACCTCAACAAGAAACGAAAAGTCAGGAGTTTCTGGAGTTATTAAAGCAGGTAAAGATCAATCTCCCACTCCTAGACGCAATTAAACAAGTGCCTTCCTACGCCAAGTTCCTTAAAGACTTGTGCACTGTAAAGAGGAAGCAAAGTGTTAAGAAGAGTGCTTACTTGGCATGCCAGGCAAGTGCGATCGTAAAACACGATTTGCCTCCTAAATACAAGGATCCAGGCACACCAACAGTTTCTTGTATAATCGGTCAGAAGAAAGTGAACAAGGCGTTACTCGATTTAGGATCGAGTGTTAATCTCTTACCTTACACTGTTTATCAACAGTTAGGGTTAGGAGAACTTAAGCCCACTCGCATTACCCTTCAACTGGCAGATCGATCAATCAAATACCCGCGAGGAGTTTTAGAAGACGTTCTGGTCCAGATTGACACCTTTGTCTTTCCTGTTGACTTCGTTATCCTAGACACCGAACCAGTACACAATGCTAAATCTCAGATTCCGGTGATCTTTGGACGTCCTTTCCTCGCGACAATTGATGCGACGATCAAAGTAAGAAGTGGAGTTATGACCGTTGTTTTTGGGAATATGACATTGAATATCAAGATCTTTTCAAATCCAAAAATTGAAGATTTTGATGATGAGGAAGAAGAGGTGAATTGGGTAGAAGCAGTAATTCAAGATTGCTTTGATTCAACTGCTCACTCTAACCCTGTGGAGTCCATTATAACTAACTCATGTTATGAATTGGATAAATACACTCCACAAGATGAAAGGATGAGTCAGATATGCTCTATATTGGAGGTTGTTGAAGAGGAAGTTGCAAGAACAATGTGGACGGCTCAATATGAGCAACTACCGCCAAAGACCAAGTTGGCTGTGCCGTCAAACTTGCAATTTCCAGAGTTGGAATTGAAAGAGCTCCCAAAAGAATTGAAATATGTATTCTTGGGAGAAGAGAAGACCTTTCCTGTGATAATTTCATCTGTTTTAAAGCACGAACAGGAAGGCAAACTGATACAGTTGCTTAAGCAGCACAGGAGTGCGTTAGGATGGACCGTTGCTGATTTAAGAGGAATTAGTCCATCCATATGCACTCACAGGATTTACCTTGAGGAAGATGCCAAGCCTTGTCGACAAATGCAAAGGCGTCTTAACCCAAACATGCAAGAGGTGGTGAAGAAGGAAGTTCTGAAATTACTGGATGTTGGGGTCATTTATCCAATCTCGGATAGTCCCTGGGTAAGTCCGACGCAAGTAGTGCCAAAGAAAGCTGGCATTACAGTGGTAGAAAACAAAGAAGGAGAATTGGTACCCACACGTGTAACCACCAGCTGGCGCATGTGTATTGACTATCGAAGGTTGAATGCGGTAACTCGGAAGGATCATTTTCCATTACCCTTCATGGATCAAATGCTCGAAAGAGTAGCGGGTCACCAATTCTATTGCTTCTTGGACAGCTATAGTGGTTATAACCAAATCGAAATTGATCCTGCCGATCAAGAAAAAACCACTTTTACCTGTCCGTTTGGAACATTTGCATATCGCCGGATGCCATTCGGATTGTGCAACGCGCCTGCTACTTTTCAGCGGTGCATGCTAAGCATCTTTAGCGATATGGTGGAAAAGATCATGGAGGTTTTTATGGACGATTTCTCCGTATTTGGAAGCAGTTTTGATCATTGCCTGGAGAACCTTCAGAAAGTCCTAAAAAGATGCGAGGACAAGAATTTGGTCCTCAACTGGGAGAAATGTCACTTTATGGTGACAAAGGGGATTGTCTTGGGACATATCGTGTCCGCTGAGGGAATACAAGTAGACAAGGCAAAGATCGATATAATTTCAAATCTTCCTGTCCCCACTACTGTGAAAGAAATACGATCGTTTCTAGGTCACGCCGGTTTCTACCGGAGGTTTATTAAGGATTTCAGTGCTGTATCTAGACCACTATGTCAACTCCTTGTTAAGGACCAACCTTTTGAGTGGAACATCAAGTGTCAGGAATCCTTTGATAAACTCAAACATCACCTAACAACAGCTCCGATAATGCAATCTCCGGATTAGAGTCTTCCTTTCGAGCTGATGTGTGATGCGAGTGACACAGCGATCGGAGCTGTTTTAGGGCAAAGGAAAGACAAAAAGCCTACTGTGATCTACTACGCTAGCAGAACCCTTGATGGAGCTCAACGTAATTACTCTACTACCGAAAAGGAGTTGCTAGCAATTGTGTTTGCATTGGAGAAATTCAGGCAATACCTAATTGGCTCGCAGATCATTTGCTTCACCGATCATGCTGCATTGAAGTATCTGCTATCCAAAAAGGATACAAAACAGCGATTGATACGCTGGATTCTTCTGCTCCAAGAATTTGATTTGGTTATCAAAGATAAAAAGGGAGTGGAGAATGTTGTTGCTGATCACCTCTCACGATTGACGTTTGAAGACAATTCTTCACAATCTATTCCAATCAGTGAATCTTTCCCAGATGAGCAACTTTTTGCAGCAACCAGCTTGCCCTGGTATGCTGACATTGTCAATTACCTGGCAACAGGGGAGACCCCATCCCATTGGTCCACCCCTGACAGAAAAAGGTTTCTGTCCATCGCCAGATGGTTTTACTTTGATGATCCGTACTTGTTTAAGTACTATGCGGATCAAGTAATTAGGCGATGTGTCCCTGAGGAAGATATCTCTCACATCTTAGCTTCCTGCCACTCAGAAGCTTGTGGTGGCCATTTCTCAGCCCAGAAAACTGCTCAAAAAGTGTTTAGTAGTGGTTTCTACTGGCCGACAGTTTTCAAAGACTGTTATGCATTTTGTAGAGCATGTGCTAGATGCCAAATGCTAGGAAGTTTGTCAAAGAGAAATGAAATGCCGATGACCCCGATTATTACTATTGAAATCTTCGATTGCTGGGGCATCGATTTCATGGGACCATTCCCGCCATCATCACATTACGAATATATTCTTCTGGCGGTCGAATATGTGTCCAAGTGGGTTGAGGCCATTCCGACAAGGAGAAATGATCACAGAACAGTGATCTCATTCTTAAAGGAGAATATTCTGTCAAGATTTGGAACACCAAAGGCCATGATTAGTGATCGTGGAACCCATTTCTGCAATAAACCCTTTGAGGCGCTGATGAAGAAGTATGGGGTCAACCATAAGGTTGCTTTATCATATCACCCACAGTCAAATGGTCAGGCAGAGTTAGCCAACAGGGAGATCAAACATATCCTGGAAAAGACTGTTAACATCAATAGAAAGGATTGGTCGTCGCGTTTAACTGATGCTTTGTGGGCGTACAGGACAGCGTATAAGACGAATCTTGGGATGTCTCCCTACAGGCTAATTTATGGAAAAGCTTGCCACTTGCCTGTGGAATTGGAGCATAAGGCATATTGGGCAACGAGATTGCTAAATTTTGATATTCATGAGAGTGGCACACTGAGGAAGTTACAACTCAATGAATTAGAGGAGATCAGAAATGATGCATATGATCGTGCTCGAACTTATAAGTCAAAGTTAAAAGCTAAGCATGATCAATCGATACTGAGAAAGAAGTTTGAACCGGGACAGAAAGTATTACTTTACGATTCAAAGCTTCATCTCTTTCCTGGGAAGCTGAGGTCAAGGTGGATAGGACCTTTTATTGTCAAAGAAGTGTTTCCACACGGAGCAGTAGAGATTGTTAACTCCAAAAATGGTAATGTTTTTAAAGTCAATGGACAACGTTTAAAACCATTTTTGGAGAGGTTCGAACCAGAATCAGAGACCATCCACCTGGATGATCCTGATTATTCTTCTTGAAATTTGAGAACCTGATGTTGTTGTATAGTAGTTTTCTTTTCTTTGTGTGCTTCTTTGTTTCCTTTTATTCTTATTCTGTCTTTTTGATTGGCTGTAGGATGAATCCATTGCATTACCTACCACATTTGCTCTACCATGGGGTCCCTTCTCCAGGAACCCCAGAACAGACGGAGCAAGAAAGGCCAATTTTTACTCCACTTTCCAGTTCATGCCCAGATTCTCTTATTGCGGTAATCACCAATATGAATACCTGGGATTTGCTTTGCGCAGTTCGAGAAATTCTGGAAGATCTTCAGATTGATTCGGACGGAGAAGTTGTGGAATACTCTGTGGAGTATGCTGTGGGAGAAGACTTTTCTTCCCCTGAACCTGAGCAGAATTGATAATTCCTTTGGCAGATGAATAGACAGAATTTTGTTCTTGTTTTTCTGTTTGTTTGTTTGTTTCTTGACCAAGATCTTGTACTCATTGGATGATAATAATCCATTTCAAACTTTGAATTGATGATGTTTGGAATAAATTCTTCCTATTTGTGTGATTGATGAGTCTAATGCTTGTATGAATGCTCAAAGTCTTATCTCTGTCTTGAAATTGCATTCTTAAAATTGTTGGGGATGATCACATGAGGAACATTTGGGTTCCCATGAATTTCTTTTTCAATCGATTGATATTATTGTCAATCGATTGGTATAAATGGTTGTCAATCGATTGACAATTTTATCAATCGATTGACTTGAATTGTGTTCAATCGATTGACATATATTGTCAATCGATTGAAAAGCCCTCCAGACGTACTGACTACTCTTCTCCCTCTCCCTCATTTCAATTCAAATCCTGTGAGAGAGAGAGGGAGGAGGCGATTTCCAGGGAAGTGTGAGGTAAACCCCTCCCCATACTTTCATCACCAGTTTCATTCATCATCATCCCTCATCATCTCCATTTTCATCATCTTCATCTTCATCACCACTGCCGCGGCCACTGTCCTCGCATGGATAGAGGGTGAAGAGAAAGGAGAGGGATTCGGGCCTCATTTCATCACCATCATCTTATTCATCATCATCAATCTCCTTGTCATCTCTTTTGGCGGCGAACTTTCTGCCGCGATTCCGGTTGAGGTAACCCCCAAACCCATTTCACTTCCTTATCATTTTCATTATTCAAATCAATTGAGGGAGTCCATCATGGTCTTAAGACCATTAATTTAATCATAGGGGGACGTGAGACCTTGTTGTGGGCAGCCCCCTGTGATCGCTGATGTCAATCGATTGACATCAGGGTTCAATCGATTGGAACTCAACTTCAATCGATTGACAACTTATGTCAATCGATTGACATAAACAGAGAAGCAGATTCTAAAATTCTTTCATCCTAACTCTCTGTTATGCTTCTTTTGCAGCTCCCATGGCTCCGAAACCCAAAAATAGTGGGCCCCACCCAGAAAAGTCAACCTCTCTCCAGATTCCAGACCCACCGCTCGCTCACGGGTTCAGGAACGCCAAAGAGAACACATGGTACACCAAATATTTCCGAACTCGCGCAGTTATGGTGGAAAGGCAATTCGAAAATTTGTGGAGCGATGACAAGATTCCATTCCATTTGGCCCGTCTTAGAGCTTATCCCGATTGGATCCCAGTTCTTACAGCAGATAAGAGAGTATTTGCTTCTTGGATTCGGCCAGCATGCGCCAGTTTGGTTAAGGTGCCGAACGTTCCTTACACATATTTCTCGTGTGTTTCGGGACGGGCAATTGAGTTCAGCCCTGCGACGGTCGCTCAGGCACTGGGTATCCCTGAGGTTCCTGATCATATGTACCCCATTCATCCTGACCGTCCTTTTCCATCATTTGATGTTGTGGCCACAGAGATCTCAGGCGGGAAGGTGAAGAAATATTCAGGGATCACAGTATTCGACGATCACGACCTGACGCCAGACTATCATCTTCTACATTTGACTCTCTGCAGCTGTATCCTCCCCACCACTTATAAGTTAGATTTTGCTGGGTGGTACGCGAGAGTTCTTTATGCTATTGGGACAGGTTTGCCCATCTGCCTCGCTAGGCTCTTCATCGAGTTCTTAGTTGAGCCTACACGTCATCCTGGCAAGGCCCAGCACCTCAAGGGTGCATGGGTGATACATAGAGTTTGCGAGCAGGCAGGGTTGGTGATACCAGCAGGGGAGGCGCAGTTAAAATCTAAGATTGGTGTTTTTGGTGAGTCGGCTGCTAGACGTTCAGCAGCGCAATTTAAAAAATTGTCAAAAGGGAAGGGAAAAGAAGGTGAGAGTAGTAAGAGAAAGAAGAGAAAGAGAGGAGATGTGACGTCAGAGGAGGAAGACGTGGACCCAGGGACGCCTACTGAGGCGGAGGGTCAGGATACAGAGGTAGCTGAGGAGGAGGAGGATGAGGACTCTGGGACGCCGACTAAGGCTGAGGGTCAGTATGAGTTGAGGATGCGTGAGACATCTACAGCCTCTACACCACCTACAGCCTCTACATCTACCCCTCCATCCCTTCAGACTATTTATGACTTCTTGCTAGAGGAGCGAGCCGCGAGGGTACAGCTTCATGCGATGATTAGAGAGCTCACAGCTGAGCAGTTATTTACCCAGATGTCGCGGCTAGGTGGTCAGATAGAGCAGATTTCGATGTTGCTTGGGATCGAGCAATCTTTGCGCTCATCTATGCCACCTCCATCGACAGATCCAGCTTCGACATCAGCTCAGCCAGAGGGCGTCACCTTGGAGACACCTTCACAGCCACCACCTCCAGCTACTGCTTCACCGCCAGCTGTGAGTGACCCGGCGGTTGTCGCCCAGACTGGGACAGCTGCTGAGGGTGGCAGTGAGGTAGTTATCACGCCATCCGTTGACCAGACTACCGATCCTTAGGAGGGAGTGATGGAGAGCGAGAGAGAATTTTGTTAATCTTATTTTGTAATCTCTCTTGTATTTCTTTTGTTTGATTTGTGGAATTGTTGTAGATGTGTGGATGGTTTATTTTGGTTGGTTGAAAAGCTAGGTTGTATAGTTTATGTTCGCTTATATCTGTACTGGGATTTCAGTAATTTTGGACATTCGTATTACAGATAGCTCTTTTTGTTCATGGATTATGCTTCTATTGTTGATACTTTCAATTATTATCCATATGCCCTTGATCTTGGTTGTTTGGGGAGTTTGTTTTATTAAACCAGGTGTATTCTCTGATGTGTATGGAAATGCTTTAATCAGGTGATATCTTCTTTTTCTTGAAATACTTCCATTATGGATAATGTCGATTTCAGTTGGGGGTAGGGAATAGATATCCACCTGTTTTCTCTCTTGAATTTAAAATGCACACCTGTTTAATATTTGAATTTCCAAGTTTCTAGCTTTCTTAGTTTGTGTTGATTTAAAAAAAAAAAAAAAAAAAAAAATGTTGTCAAAATTTCTAAACTATAAGAACTTCGTTCCTCCTAGCTAAATTATTGTGCAATGATGCATTCATGTTTTCCTTACTATATTATGGATTTCGATTACATGTTACTTAGTCACTAATCGAGTTTTCCATCCATAGCACGAATATATCCTGAAACAATTTTGCACGAGTTGACAATTACGAAAGAATCTTTGAATGAGAATGAAATACGATTGTCATGGTTAATGGATTAATAGTGAAAACTTTTAACCCTAGTGAGTTTTGAGCCATTCTTTTATTCTGAGGGTTAATCGCAAAACTCGTGTTAATTCTTGAAATACACTTTTATCTCGTTGAGAGTTTCATTCTTGTTTCATTTGGCTGATGCCTCAGGAGAACGTTCAGGATTTACTAATTTTAAAACTCAGGAAATATTTGAGATTAGTTATAATGTCTAGAAAATGATTTAGGCCATCATTTCCTCACCTCATCTCTCGAGAAAGTCTAAAACCTCACTTACCTATCACAAATCAAGACCTCTCCCTAAAATCACAAATTTATAATCGAGCATGTGACGGTTTGGTGAAAATAGTTAAAGGAGAAAAAGGAGAAGTGATTGCAGATATATACATATATATAAAAAAAAAAAGAAAAGAAAAGAAAAGAAAAGTGGAAAGCAATAAATAAAAGAAATTGGAGGATTGTTAAATAAAAGATGTGAAGTGGAGTTGGTTTTACTATGTCACATGCTTGAACTCATTTTTCACAGTCCATTATCTCTTACCTCTCCTCATATTTCTGTCACAAGTCCTAAGGATTCTAGATTAATTTTAACAAATCTCGAGTATGAAATGAGTTTTCCACAGTAGATCGCTCCTGTTGTAATTGGTATTCCATCCATGAGACTCATGCACCTCAAATAAGCGTTATTCAGTGTCTAGTATGTAAGCATGTTCGATTGCCTCTACATTTACTCATTTGAGCTTCATACTATGAGTGCATAAGTTTTTCGCCAGTTTCAGAGTGATTTTTATTTTTGAGCGTAAACTGTGTGAGAATTGAGTTGAAACTATGAAGTCTTAAACATGTCAATCTAAATAATTCTAAGATAAAGATTTATATCGTAGTTGTTAACTCCTCACACACACACAAGGATATAGAAAGGCTGTGAATGTAGCTTAACTTGAATAAGTTACTTCGTAACATGTTGTTTACTTTCATAGCATGGTAAAGGAATTCATATCCTTGTTAAGCAGAATTGTAGCATAAAAGAGTAATTGAAGCTTTGACAAGTTTGGAAATTTGACATCTGAATTTTGTGGGTAAATTCTCTGAAAACCCTCACGAGACACAACTTGTCCATTAGGGTAAACCTAATGGTTCAAAGGCTTGTTGCATACGCTAATTGCAACCGCGATTCCTGCGACAGTGAGTTAGGATTTCCCTTTTGTTTTAGCTCAATAAAACTGTAACGTTAATAGTTGGTCGTCTCAATTTGTGTTAATTCCGCTTCATTACTAGAGACTAGCAAAACGCTAGTTGGGGGTCGTGATGAGAGCTGATATTGGCTTAATATTAGCTCGATAAGGAGTAAAAACTGACTGGATATAACCTCATTTCTCTGGTATTACCTGCAATTGTGTTTAATTTGCTTCTTTACACAATGATGTGTTTTTCGTGGTATGTTGTTGTGTTTGGCTCTGTGAGTGCAGGTTCTGAAGCTGAAGGGAATTACAAGTTGAAATGAATAACTCAAGAAACAAATTGATGAAGTCTTGATACCAATCGATTGACATAGTTTCAATCGATTGACATGCTTTCCTTACCAATCGATTGAACTACTTGTCAATCGATTGACATCTTTTTCAATCGATTGACATCTTTGTCAATCGATTGACTTAAACTGGAAACAGTCTGTTTTAATGGCGCAAGATCTCAGCAATCAGGCGACGACCAGCCGTTATGGAATGATCCTGGACGCCTCTAGCTCATTTATATGACATTATATATAGAGGAGAGTAGAGAGGGTTGGGGGTTGGCTCATATTTTGTATGGTTTTGTAGGATTTGTTTGGTTTATCGGATCAAAGCAAAGGAATAGTTGGAGGTTTATTTCTTTTAATTCAGTTTAAGTTCAGGTTCATTTCCAGTTCCCTTGTGGTTTTGCTATTGAGTGGTTGCATGATACCTTGATTTGATTTGAATTCAATTTTTGAAAGTTATTGTGTTTAAAGTTTAATTCATGCCTTTTGATTATAATTTCCTTAGAAATAGTTCTGTTCTTATTAAATTAAACATGTCTGAGTAGACCTTGGTTGGGAATAATGTGAAGAAACATCGTTCCCAGCCCGCTGCCATGATTCTGTAAAAGAGTCAATGTCAATCGATTGAATACAGAGTTCAATCGATTGACATTGATTCCAAGTCAATCGATTGATATTAATGTCAATCGATTGAGAGCCATTTCATATCAATCGATTGATATCATGTCAATCGATTGGTATGATTATGACTTGGGTTTACTCCTTTCTGTATTCCAGTAACTTTTGTTTCAGAAACAAAGTCCAAATTGATCTTCCTAGTTTAAATTGCAATCTGATTTTGAAACAAGAGTCTTTTGAATAATTAACTCAATGAACACTTATAACAAACACTTTGAATACTCCATACTCAATTTGTCAGTTATCGTTCATAGTTTTAATTAACTACTTATTTCAGTTCTTCATAAATAAGTGAGGTAAACGAACCACTAAATATGCAAGATTCACATACTTAGTGTCTAGAATGCTTAACTTAATCATTTCAAAATAAGGAATACTCTAAGGATAAAACCCCAGCTGTTCATTCTTGTTAAATCATGGTAGTGGTTGGTACTTTGTGGATTCACATGTTCCCAACTCTTTTTCATATTTGATTTATATCACAGTTTTTAATCTTATCTAGTTAAGTCTTTGCTTCACTATAAATTGTTTCTTCTATTTTTTTAGGACTGTTAGAACACCCCTACTACAAGAAATCATCTTTTATTTTATTTTAGGATTCAATCTAGATTCTTCCGCCTTTACATTCCGTCCTTTGGGATTCGACCCGGTCTTACCGATTTTTAACGCGACGCGACCGTCTACACTTGGACGTACTCTTCAGAGAACACAATTTCAGTCGTGTCAGCGAGGGTGACCAAAGGCTTGTGGGTGTATCAGACTGTTGGTAAAGGGTTTAGAAACAATGCATGTACTGGATGGATGGGAACAACACATATGATTGGTTGCTCATGTATTTACACAATCCTTGACATTCTCTTTTTATTGATGATATTTTTTTTTGATACATATAAGAGCAAAAAGAGAACAACAAGAAAACTCTTACATTTCATCAACCCATTGTTCATTGGTAAAGATAACCCACCCCAACAAATGATTTGAATCACAGGGACAGTCCGAGCTTCCAAGAACATTTTTCCTAATCTTTATGGACTTCTTCATTATCAGAAGGTTTGAGCCAGAAGTAAGCTGCAGCCGCCACAGCCATCCAAAGAAGAATGCACGCTTCGCAGAGTAGAATAATCTCACCCAAATCCATATCGTTCTCCAAACCCCTTTTTTTTAGCACCTGAAAGCCTGAAACAAGATCAAACTTCTAGTCTTGGTCACAATGGTGGAAGACAATGACTATGAGTGGGGTAAGGGGAGAGAAGTGAAAGAAATATGAGTGAGTAAGAAGGGAGAGGAAAGAGAGAGAGAAACACAGAGATGCAGAGATGGGGGCAGAGCTGCGTTTCGAGGAGGAGGAGAGAATGAGGGAGATAGAGAATATTTATGCTCTTTTTTTTTCAACCGACGCTTTCTCTCTCTCTCTCTCTCTCTCTCTCTCTCTCTCTCTCTCTCTCTCTCTCTCTCTCTCTCTCTCTCTCTCCGTCTTTTCTTCTTTTCTTTTTCTTTTTCTCTCTCTTCTAGTGACCGACAATCTCTCTCTCTCCTCTTTTACTTTTTTGACTTTTTTTTTTTGCCTTTTGATTTGAAAGAGTGTAAGAGTGTGTTTGAGAGAGTAGAGTAGCCTATTGATTTGGAATGAGATGATTTGGACAGTTGCAAATATGTTGGTACTGCTTGGAGTTGATAATATCAATGTTCGCAATTTTGACTCGCACGTGCTGTCATTGTATCGAATTAGGCCTGAATGAAGGATTAGAAATGATCAAGCATGTCATGTCAGCCTTTGAGCTGGTTCAGTTTGATGATAGCAAACACAAGTGGATTATAAAAGTGTTGATGAGGGAATAGAATCCTCATTTTAGAAAGTGCACTTATGTTGTTAACAAGAGATAGTATTTCCACAGCTGATTCTTGAACTGATTGCCCAATGTGAGGGTACATTGCATAAGAAGCGAAGATAGTGCTAAGGAGGATATATTTTTTTTTTTTTTTAGAAAAAAAAATGAAAAGTTACAATGCTACAAATGTACATTTGGATTTTGATGAGCGGGAACAGAGTTCTGCCAACGTGAGGCTTCCTTTCAGAGGTCGAATGCTAACGACATCCTACGCGTTATTCAGCAACCATATAGATCCTATAGTCCGTTCCACAGAACCTTGGGTTAATGTTCTTCAGGACTTACTTCTGAGGACAATACCGTCCTGGGATGCTTACCCTCCCAGTTGCCCTATAAAGCAGTACCCAAAGGTCCAAACTACATTAAGCTGGTGGAGGGACATGCGTAGTAAGACATGTGGGCTCAATCCCACGTACACTCGACGTACAGGGACTACCTCGAATACGGACCGTGATGTTCATTCCACTTTTTTTTTTTTTGAATTTATTGAAATTTTTTTTAAAAAAAACAAACAAAAAGAGCCTTAGTTCTAAGGCTCATACCACCTCGTGAATTTTCTTTTCTTTTCTTTGAAGGCATGTTGATTCTCCATTTTGTCAATTAAATCCAAGAAGGAGTTTTGATCTAAGTTATTGACAGTGAAGAAAGAGTAAGGATCAGTGGATGGAGTAGATGCTTTTGACAAACTCGTTTGAAGATTTAGAGGGAGATTTGGATATTTTGGGACTCTTGATTTTTCTGATTGATTCAAGGTAATTTGGGACTTGCCAAATTGCAAGTATTGGACTAGATCAGACCAGTGGGAGCAATTTGGAGTAGCAGAGGGGGTGTGGGTAGGACTAGAGACTGGAGAGCTCGTGTTGGAAGTAGAGAGATCCAACGGACCTGGAGACTTTTTGTGGTTGTTGCTAGATTGCGAGTGCTGGACTAGATCAAACCAACGAGAATGAGAAGTTGTTGAACAGATTTGAGTGACAGGAGGAATATGGGTAGGGTTAGAGATTTCAGAAGAGATTGGAGCAGTTGTGATGGGAGAAATGTGATTAGAGTATTTTTGAAGAATTTCTTTGTTACAATCTAGATCTTCTATGACATACTTGAGCCAAGGATCCAGATCATGCTCTTTGGATTGTTTGGGTGATTCTTCTTTTGATTGAGCTTGAAGTTGTGAAACCTGTTCCTTCAGTTCTCAAACTTGTTGTTCAAGGTGAAAGATATAAGAAACACATCTCAAGATGGGCTCCTGAAGTCTAGCTTTGGCTTCATATACAAGGGAGTTGATAGTTTGTTGGTGATCTGCCTTGGATACATTTTGAATAAGGCGTAAAAAGTTCCTGTATCCAAAAAATCTGTGAATTGCCCCATAATCCTTGTTACTTCCTGCGTACCAAAAGTAGGAAGTTAAGGGACAATCAGTTCGGCACTGTCTTCTATTATATATACATGCACCACAACGATGATATGTTGGGTCCATAACTCTCTTCATACCCATTTTTTTTGTTATGATTCTGTGTTCCTCTTCTTGATCTCTATGAGAAGCTCCTGTACAGGGCTTGTTTTAGCTTCTACTTATTCAGATTATAGTTTTTTTTTCTGGTTTTCCCAAGAAGAGGGATGAGTTTCTACAGAGAGATGGAAGGAGGAAGAGAAGAAGAAAGATAGGAGGAGAGTGAAACAAAGAGAGGTTCGTCAAAGAGAGAGGGAGAATGTGTGAGAAGGACAGAAAAAGAGGGGGATATGGGGGATTTTTAAAATGAGGGGAAGAGAGAGGTCATTGAGAGTGATAGAAAGAGAGAAAGGGAGGGGGGTCGTTGAGAGAGAGAGAGAGAGTCTGTGAGAGCGACAGAAAGAGAGGAAGCAGGTGAGAAAAAGAAAGAGAGAGTGAGAGGGGGTGTCCATGAGAGTGACAATGAGAGAGAGAGTGTGTGTTGGTGAGAGAGACAAAGAGAGAGGGAGCAGGTGGGAAAGAAAAGAAAGAGAGAGAGAGAGAGAGAGAGAGAGAGAGAGAGGGTGTCCATGAGGGTGACGGAGAGAAGGAGCAGGTGGGAAAGAAAAAAAAAAGGAGAGAAAGAGAGGGGGTCAGTGAGAGTGATAGAGAGAGAGAAATAGAGAGAGAGTGTCTGTGTGTGTGTGTGTGTGTGTCCATGAGAGTGACACACATATATACACACACACACACACACAGGGAGGGCCAGTGAGAGTGACAGAAAGAGAGAAAGAGAGAGTGTGTGTGTGTGTGTGTGTGTGTCCATGAGAATGACACAGAGAGAGAGAGAGAGAGAGTTAGAGAGAGAGAGAGAGAGGGCCAATGAGAGTGACAGAAAGAGAGAAAGAGAGAGTCTGTGAGAGTGACAGAAAGAGAGAGAAAGAGGGAGTCTGTGAGATTAACAGACAGAGAGAGAAAGAGAGAGAGTGTGTGTGTGTGTCCATGCGAGTGACACACACACAGACACACACATACACACACACACACAGAGCACGTGGAGAGAGTGAGAGTATGTGGAGAGGTTGATGTCTAATGCAAACTTAAATCAGGTCCGGTCCCCAAACCTTCAAACCTCCAGCGTCGAAGCACTTTTTCAAGTTGGTGGTTCGAGCGGAGGAAGTTTCGGCGCTGGTACCGGCGGTACTACCGCAACGGCCATGCCACTTACTAATCCTCCTATCTAATCTTAAAGATTTCCTCTTAAGGAAGGGTTATGTCATGCTTGCATGCCAGTAAGTGTGCGTGATAGTTAAAGATCTTGGCATTGGCCTTTGCAATTTTGGCATTGGCCTTACAATTTTATTTCAGCCTGAGTCACGAATACCTGTACAAAAGAATATGAATTTGCAAAGAAAAGGTGAAATAAAAAAAATTGTTAGTACAAAAGAAATGCCCCATTGTAATGAAAATCACTAAAGTGATGGCCTGAGTCTTCTTAAGAGTAAGAGTCGCCAGCTGTCGCGCCCGCGCCCTCAGAGCGCCGGGCAGTCGGTGTGGGCCCGACTTCCTGAGAGTGGGTGAATGGCGACTTGATTTTTATTGGAAATGATGAAAAGAATATGGTAGGGCCTATTTAAAATGTTCAGAGTCGCCACCTAACATTTGGGGTGTTAGGACCCCTGCAAAGACAATTAAAGTAATTTATCTTTAACTTTTGAAAAACAGTTTTGAGAAAAGTGGGCTCTTTAAAAGTATGACTCTGAATAGCCATGCGAAAACCAGAGATTTTGAGATGGGTTCGGGGACTCGATTATGTCAAGGGAAGGTATTAGGCACCCTCGAACATCCGTGTGAACACGGTTGCCAATTTTAGTAATTTTTATTAAAATGGGACATTTTGATTGAAAAAGAAAAAAGATAATTCTTTTTTTAAAAAAGTGAATAAGACAAAAAAATGGTGATAGGTATGGCCGCACTTTTTGAGAGTTGCTTACGTATCCCAAGACGGGAATCAGGCCAATCGTAGTTCTGACTGGTGTGTGCGAGTGTATGCATGATTTTTGTAGAGAAAGAAAAGACCGTGCACGTGTGATATAGTGATTTAAGAAAGAGTTAGTGTAACTAGGAACTTTAACCCACGTGGTATAGTCCTAGATTTTAACCTTTGGAAAGTAATTGCGATTGAAATGAGACTATGCAAGTGATTAGACAATGATGCATTTTTTTGTACTTTTCTATTTTTTTTTTTTTCCTGTGCTTTTATTCCTATGCTGGAAATAAGGATCTGTGCCCAAATGACTGAAAAAAAAAAAGAGAATTTTTTTTGTATTTTATTTTTATGCCGGAAGTAGGGGTCGGTGCCCAAATAACTGAGAAATGAATTTTTTTGTATTTTTATTATTTTGTATTTTTTATTTATTTTTTTTTTTTTTTAGTCCTTTTAGTCCAATACTGGAGGTAAGGGTCTGTGCCCCAGTGACTGAAACAACATACCGGAAGTAAAGATCGATGCCCAACTTTAAGAAAATATATTTTTGTATTTTTTATTTTTTCTGTTCTTTTATTCCTATGCCGGAAGTAAGGGTCGGTGGCCAAGTGACTGAAAAGTATACCGGAAGTAAGGGTCGGTGCCCAAATGACTGAAAAATGTACCGGAAGTAAGGGTCGGTGCCCAAAAGAAAGAAAAGAGACTTTTTTTATATTTTTATTTTTATGCCAGAAGTAAGGGTCGGTGCCCAAAAGAAATAAAAGAGACTTTTTTGTATTTTTATTTTTATGCCGGAAGTAAGGGTCGGTGCCCATTAGAAAGAAAAAAAATGTGAAGTGTGTGTAGAATAAGAAGACTTACATGTCTTACCTGTGCTGTTTGCAGATTCCAAGCAAAGGTGGCATTGGAGTTTTATTTTGAGAAAGTCCATTTTTTGTATTTTTCTTTTTGTCTTCTTTTTTTTTTGTATTTTTGATTTTATACCGGAAGAAAGGGACGGTGCCCAAATGATTGAAAAGTGATTTTTATTATTTAGACATGGAGTTCCATATTAGAAAACCGCGTAGTCCCCAGTAGAACATTGGTCCCCATAGTAGCAATCACGTCATCCCCAGTAGAACATGACCCTCCTTATTAGAAACCACGTAGGATTCCTGTATTGGGAACCATGTAATCCCGAGTCGGACGTGACTTTTAGATTAGAAACCAAGTAATTCTGAGTATGACGTGGATATTATTATGTATTTTTTTATTTTTATCAAGCAAGAAAAAAATAATATGTACAAAAAAAATAATATAAAAACCTGAGTTATTAGAGGAACTCAAGAAATCGGCTAGAATATTGATAATAAGTGACAGGGATGTTGGACAATAATTTGAGGCAGTATGATGACGGCGGTGGTACAATGACAGTGAGGTATGTTGATGAGAATCGTGATGATATGATAGCTAGGTGGAGGATGGTAATTGTAGTGATGTCCTTGGTGGTGATGGTTAGAAGGGGTGGTATGGTAGTGAAAAAATGTAAATTCTTTTTTTTTTGTAGGGTTTTTTGTATTTTATGATAAAGTGAGGGGGAGATGTTGGGTATGAGGGAGATACAGAGAGGAGCCTCTTTTCTCATTCGTTCCTCCTCCCTCTTTGAATGGTGAGCATTGGCAGATTTTATAGCCAAATAATAGCATCTTTTTTTCTTTTTTTAACATTTGATTTTGAAAAAGCTCGCACTAACTAAAGGAGACATACCCACTTTTGTTGCCTTTTTTTTTGTTTTCTGGCATGCTTCCACCGAGCATTGTCTTCAATTATTTGTTGGAGGATAAGAAATAATTGTGCATGGTAGGGTGCATGCGGAATTGTTAACCTTTTAACCCCATAGCTTTGATTTGTAATATTTTTTCCATTCGAGTTCAGATTGGGATGATTCAAAAAGTGATAGGCTCGTGTCAACAGGCACTTTATTTTTGAAATGATTGGGTTAGGCAAAAATGGGGTATCTACAAAAACTTCTTTTGGTTATGTGGTAACAAATCCGAACTCATGGATTCGCGTTTTGTATACTTGACTCGTCAAATTCGAGTTTTGAATGAATATTGTTAATGTTTTTATGATTTGAGCCATCCAAGTCAACTTATTTCCCTTCCGTTTCCCTTTCGACGTTTGGAAAGATTTAAGTATATACTTGTAGCCTTGTAATGGGTTAGAAGGATTGGAATAAGGTTGACATGTTGAGAAGTGTGCAAGGAATGAAGGTTGAATGGACCCATAGCAAAATTCTGCTGCTAGAAAGAATTCTGTTAAAGGGGCATCCAATCGGTCAAACGGGGTAGTTCGACGGGTCAAAAAACGTGTTGCATGCCTTCTTTTTCTACCGCTTCTGAAAAATATTTAAATGTATTGATTGGTTCTTAGGGTACCTTTAGGGCCCCTTTTAATATAAATTCATTCGTTTCAAAATCTAATTACGTTTTCAAATTTATACAGATTTTACAAGTTAGAGGGTAATATTTTCTCAGGAGTAGGGGCGGACGGAGAGAGGGTAAAAGGGGGGCTCAAGCTCCCCCCCCCCCCCCCCCCCCTCCCAGTTTTTTTGAAAATTGTAGACTGCTCCTAAAAAAAGAAAATTTAAGCAGTTAAGACCCCCTCTAAAATTTTGAAAGCCCCCTTGTTTTTGAAAATAACACAGAATGCCTTCCTTATAAAAACTAAGATTAGGGCTTTTGTATTTTTCACGCCTCATTTCAAAGATCCCACTCTCTCTCTCTCTCTCTCTCTCTCTCTCTCTCTCTCTCTCTCTCTCTCTCAGCACTCAACAGCGATGGTCGTTGTCTCTCTCACTCAAGCGACGCCGACGACCGGAGAGTAAACGATACCCAGGTACTCCTTTGGTCTTTGCTTCTCAATTCTCCTCTCCTCTCCTCTCCTCTCCTCTCTCTCTCTCTCTCAAGTCTAATGATTGACTATCATTTACTTGATTGTTTTGTTTCCCTTTTGATTTAACCATCTCAAGACTCACCACAATCGTCAAATGTGCATCTTGATTCATTGGCTTCCAAATTTTTACCACTGGCAGGCTAGTAGTAACCACCAATTATCACATGAGGTTAGTGTTTTTTAATTGTTTTTGTAATTTTTGCTTGTTTTTCATTGTTTCTTGGAAATTGTTTGTTGTACAAATGGGATTTGTGGTTTGAAGTTATAGATATTCAGGAATTATGGATAAATTAAGTTTAATGTTATTGATATTAGATAGCTATTTGTTCAATTATTCAAGTAATTGGGTTTGAAGTTACAATGTTGTAGACATTCAAAGATAGTTATTGTAATAACCTGCATTTTCTTGCATTGTCATATTTAAAATTAAATATACATTGTCGGCCTTTATTTAAATTTCAATTCTTATGTGTAAGATTTATTTCTTGACTGATCTCATAATTGAAATTAATTTTGGGGTCAAAATGCGATTTTTATAAAATTTGGCAATACCTGTGTTGAATTTCAAATCTGTATTTCCAAAACAGTGAAAATAAATTCTTTTAACTCAAACTGAATTTTTATAAAACCGAAAAATTGTTTCTTTCAATAAAATGAATTTTCTGTATTTTTGTGATGAACACCGTGTCACGAAAATACCAGTTTAAGTTTAAAACTATCCGCGTGGTACTAAACTTCCACAGATTTTGGAAGTAACTGATTGGACAATTGCTTTATATACAATTAATGCTGCTAATGATTTTCCTTAGGCCTTGTTTGGCAATGCTTGTAGTATGTGTGTTTTTCTAATGCCATAAGATTAAATTCCCAAACACACCTTGACCCCTATCGATCTACACTACCCTTTCAATATTAGTGCAGCTATATGTGCATCAGTGTATGTTTACATCATCTTGCATATTCTACTAATCTACCAATTAATTAGAAGTTAGTGGTCATCATCTTGCATATTCTACTAATCTACCAATTAATTAGAAGTTAGTGGTTATCATCTTGCATATTCTACTAATCTACCAATTAATTAGAAGTTAGTGGTTAATGATTAGATTGTTAGGCCATTGTCTCCAAGTGGAGGCTTGGTTATTTATACACTAATCTGTGGAGCTATATGTGCATCAGTGTATGTTTACATCATCTTGCATATTCCTTATAAACTACCAATTGATTAGAAAGTTAGTGGTTAATGAGTGGATTGTTAGGCCATTGTCTCCAAGTGGAAGCTTAATTATTTAAACACTCACCTACTCTCTCAAACACACATTCTGCACTTCTAGCACAGAGAGCTTGAGAGAGTCACACAGAGAGATAAGAGAGTGCAGAGAGTTCATAATTTCAGAATTTGAAGAGCTCAATCCTCCATAGCCAAAGCTTGAAATTGGAAATTCGTAATTCTTGTTCTTGTATTTCTTTCTCAACAACTTCTTCAATCTATATCACAGTGAGTATTCTAAACTCACTTGGAATATAATCTCATATTTATTTACTGTTAGTTTAGTCTAATTTGAAGAACACCATTGTTAATTTTCGTATGAAAGCTTGAAGCTCAAAAATGGTAATTTTTCAAAATTAACCAAAATCAATTCTGTGAATTGGGAATGAAAGATCTTAGTCCCAATAAGTTGTGGTTCGAATACTACGGCTTAATTCATCCGTATCGCGACGTACCGTTGATTTAAAGTTTTGTCACCTCTCGGTTTTACGTGAAATCCGAGAGCTACGATTGACATTTTTCAGTACTGACGACTTTTAGTAAAACGGCCATAACCTCCTCTAGGAAACTCGAAAACGCACACGGTTTAAAGCGTTGGAAACTAGACTCAAAGACCTTTCTGTTGATATGTAATTCATGTATACAAATTCTAACTCATTGTTGAGGGCATTGCTTCAAAGTAGACCCACTTGTATTCTAGTAGCGATAAAAGCATATTAGAACATTCTTTGATGAATTCACCTGTTATTTCATATAAGATTTGATTTCTCCTCGTATATCCATGGTTATCGTTCTCAGTACTTTTTATTTCTGTATTAAGTCACATATCATTCATGTGGAGTCAGTTGTACATGCATGGTGAGTGTTGGTCAGTATGGAAAAGAGTAATGGACAGTGTGGTATAGTGAGTGCGGTTGAGATTGTGTTGTGGACACTCCCTGGTAAGTGAGTACCAAAGTGTGTTGTGATTGAGATTGCGGCGAGGGTGTCTTTGAAATGCGACGGTGGCAAAATTGGACACTCCTTGACGACCATGGTAGCGTCAAAGTATGTGAAGCCGAACTCGGACATTCCCTGGCACCCATGGTAGTGCTAAAGTGTGGCCTACGGACACTCCCTGATACCCGAGTCTGGATACTACGTGAGGGTTCCTCCGGTATTTGCATGGCGGATTAGGTATTAAAGTGTGAGGCATTGGACACTCCCTGGTACCCCGGACCAAAGTGTGAGGCAAACTGGACATTCCCTGGCACCCCTGTGCTAAAGTGTGGCTATCGGAGTATTTCAAAGATACTGGTGTGTGATAGTGGGTTGTTGGGTTTTGTCGAGAGAAAAGAGTCGGCAAGATGAGTTTGGTGCATTGTTTTCATACACGGTCACATATATGTGAATTATAGCTTTCAAATGATATTGTTGTTGTTTTCTAAAATGAACTCTTTACTCTAATGTAAACTCATTGAATTAAATGGGAATTTGAAAATGGTAAATGAGCATGTTTTACATTCAAAGTTATGTTTTTAATACTCACCAGCTTCTTGAAGCTGACGGCGTTGATGCGTCCTGGACATTTGTGTTCAGGCTTTTCAGGTTACAATCAGGAAGAACCTTGTGACTACGCTAATTGAGAACAACTGCTGGAAAGAGAATTTACTTTTATATGCTTTAAGTTTATGTGCTTTAAGTTATGAATTAGTTTTGTAATAAGGATGACTGTAATAGATGACAAGTTATTATTTGTTTCAAGGCGGCCTGTGCCTTTAGATGACCCGTACTGTAATATTTATTAAGTTAGAAAAATTTTATAAGCCTTGATTGCTCTACTTTGATTAATGGTTTTATGTTGTTCGACGTTTGGGACGGAATCGATCCTTCAAACTGTCGCGACCTACGGGTCCATAAAGGAAATTAAACGCTTTCCATATTTATGCTACGTCGGGGCGTGACAGGATTTAGTGGTATCAGAGCCATGTTTCCTAGATTGACCAGGCTCAGTTATTCACGCCACAGATTAGTGACACAGGTTACCTTTAAGTTTTACTAAGCTATACAACCAAGTTTCTCTAAGAATAGTCTGATTTACCAAGCTCATATTTACCGAACAACCAAGTTCCAGTTTTAGTTTAGTACGGATTATCCTTAGTTCAGAAACTAAGTTCTAGGTTGGTTTCGTCATAGAGATGATTACACGATTGTCTTGTCACATCGACAAGAATGATAGCAGTCGCCATATATCTTCAGACGTATCCATTTAGAATTATCCGAGATGGCCATAACTTATGATGCCCCTACAGACAGATAGTAGCCGAGTTTCTAAGGAGTTAAAGCATACCATAGCCTTCATAAATAGCTTAGGCACTGACAAACTTCCTGAGTCAAATCTCGAAACAGTCAGCATGGCCCACAGCCCAGAGTATGGAGAATAAGAATACAACCTCTTTGCTATTAGACAGCCCTAGTTCGAATGCGTGTTTGGTGTATTATGTGTACTTGATATATATTGCACATTTGGATTTTATTATATGCTTATGTTATCACACGAGTATGTGATATAGTGATATTTACTCTTTTGGATATTATCACTGTTTAAACTGCTTTATGTTACTGCTTCATGCATGTTCCTCATTCTGTTATCATTATCATGCATTAAGAATGGCTGGGAGACCGAGGAGGAATCAGAATTTGATTGAGGGGGCACCCGAGGCTGCTGATCCTACGGGAATGTTCAAAGCTTTTGTCAGACATTTGGAAAGAATCAGTAATACGAATGACAACCGCCGAGACCGCCAAACTGGAGACAAACTGCTGGAGAGATTCCGTGCGCTCAGACCCGAGCAGTTTGCGGGTACCGCGGAACCCTGGAAAGCGGAACAGTGGTTAAGACAGATGGACCGCATGTTCGAAGCTGTCCAATGCAACGAGATGGATAAGAGGAGATTGGCTACATTTCAATTGACCGATGCCGCTGCAGATTGGTGGGATTCGGTCATAGCCACTATCGGGAACACAGCTGCTACAGGAATGACGTGGACTGCATTCAAAGGGAGATTCCTGGAAAAGTACTTCCCGGCTACGGAGAGGCACAGAAGAGAGAAGGAATTCATGGATCTGACGCAAGGAACCAAGTCGGTGCAAGAATACACTACTCAGTTCGAGAGGTTGTCTCGGTTTGCTCCTCATATAGTTGATACTGAAGAGAAGAAGATCCGTAAATATAACCAAGGGTTGGCACCGCAGATTCGTCGCCTAACTCTTGGCCACCTAGACAAGTCGTTTGAAGGACTAGTCGGCCTGGCTACCGATCTGGAAGAAGATGCTCGAGTAAACCGTAAACAATTTGAATTCCGACCGCCTCAGAGGGGTAATTTTGGGAATAGACCACCAATGAATTGTACCCAAGGGCAGAAGAGGAATTTCGATGGGAGCAAGAAGGCACAAGCTATTACCTATCCGACTCAACCCCGAGTAGGAGAAGGAAGTAGTAGTGGAAAGTGCTTCAACTGTGGCAACCCTGGTCATCTGGCTCGAGATTGCAAGGCACCAAGGCGTGCTGCTCAGCAAAGGATAGTCTGCTTCAACTGTGGTGAACCAGGTCACATCAGCAGGTTCTGCACTACTCCTAAGCAAGTGACTTATGGACAACAGGGTCAGACCCGCTTGAATGCTGTTATTCCTGATGTCGCTGGATATGATGGAACTGTATATGAAGAAGGAGATTATGGAGAAGCTCAACCTGATCAGCAAGTAGTGGAAGGTACATTGACTCTGTTTAACTCCCATGTTAAAGTGTTATTTGATACGGGTGCTGCTCTATCATTCATATATGTTAATACAATTCGGAGATTGGGTATCTTACCTCATCGCTTAGAGAAAGCTTTGAAGGCTACATCACCATTAGGAGCTGCAGTCAGATTAGGACACGTGTGCAAGGATTGTCCCTTACGGTTAGGAGACCGTGAAATCCCTGCAAGGTTGATTGTCCTATCGATGAAGGAGTTTGACATAATCCTAGGAATGGATTGGCTCTCTCAGAATCAAGTGAAGTTGGATTGTGCGAGGAAGAGAATTACATTCTCCGACAATGAGAATCAACCCTTTGATTTTCAATGTAACCCTTCGGGAGATATGTTCCTCACCAGATGTTTAGCCAACATCAAAGTCGTCAGTACAGAGGTGACAGCTTCATCTATACCTGTAGTCAAGGACTTCGAAGAAGTATTTCAAGATATTTCTGGATTACCGCCCGAGAGAAGTATAGAGTTCTGTATTGAGCTTATACCGGGTACCATACCGATCACCAAGGTTCCCTACAGAATGGCCCCCACCAAACTATTAGAATTGAAGGAACAAGTACAAGAGCTCGAGAACCTAGGTTTTGTACGTCCAAGTACATCGCCTTGGGGAGCACCGGTGTTATTCGTGAAGAAGAAGGACGGAACACTCAGACTGTGTATCGACTACAGAGAATTGAACCGCGTGACTATCAAGAATAAGTATCCCTTGCCTCGGATCGATGATTTGTTTGATCAACTACAAGGAGCTACGACATTTTCCAAGATAGACCTTAGGTCGGGATATCATCAGTTGAGGGTACGGAAGGAAGACATGCCTAAGACTGCTTTCAGAACCCGATATGGTCATTATGAATTTCTGGTGATGCAGTTTGGAATGACGAACGCCCCGGCAGTGTTTATGGATCTGATGAACAGAGTGTTCAAGCCTTATCTAGATCAGTTTGTCATCGTCTTTATTGATGATATTTTGATCTATTCTAAGTCAGGAGAAGAGCACGAGCAACATCTACAGATTGCGATGCAGACGCTTAAGGACCACCAGTTGTATGCCAAATTCAGTAAGTGTGAGTTCTGGTTACAAGAAGTGAAATTTTTGGGACATAAGGTGTCATTTCAAGGAATTTCGGTGGATTCATCCAAGACAGATGCTGTGTCAAACTGGGTTAGGCCGAGCAACCCTACAGAAGTTCGGAGTTTTCTTGGACTCGCAGGCTACTACAGAAGATTTGTTGAGGGATTCTCCAAGATAGCTGCACCTTTGACTGGGTTGACGAAGAAGAATTTGAAGTTCGAGTGGACAAAGAAGCATGAGCGAGCCTTTCTAGAGTTGAAAGAGAGACTCACTACCGCACCAGTACTAGCAATACCCAAGCCTGATGAGAAGTTCACTATCTTTAGTGACGCGTCATCTCAGGGATTAGGGTGTGTACTTATGCAAGATGGTAGAGTTATCGCTTACGGATCCAGACAGCTGAAGCCGAATGAGTTGAATTATCCCATTCATGATTTGGAGTTGGCGGCAGTGGTATTCGCACTCAAGATTTGGAGACATTATCTCTACGGCGAGAAGTTTGATTTGTTCTCCGATCACAAGAGCCTGAAATATTTGTTCACACAGAAAGAGTTGAACATGAGGCAACGCAGATGGATGGAGTTGATCAAAGATTACGACTTCACGTTGGAATACCACCCTGGTAAAGCTAATGTGGTCGCTGATGCTTTGAGTCTGTAGACTCGGGAGACAATCGCCTCCTTAATGGTTAGAGAATGGCGAGCATTGGAGACGTTGGCGGAGTTCGATGTACAGAGTGCTGAAAGAGGAGAAGGACAACTTTTTGGGGATGTCTTATCCTACAGCCTGTTCTTATCGACCGCATTATTGGAGCTCAGGAAAAAGATGAGAAGTTTCAATCATGGTTTGTGAAGATGTCAGAGAAGGACCCGACAGAATGGAAGGTGGGAATCGATGGAGGGTATCGTTGCAGGAATAGATTATGTGTGCCGGATGTTGGAGAGCTTAGAAAGGATATCCTGGAAGAAGCACATAAGTCAAGATATACAGTTCACCCGGGAGGGACGAAGATGTATAAAGATTTGAGGAGAAATTTCTGGTGGGAAGGTATGAAGAAGGATGTGGCTGAATTTGTATCCAAGTGTTTGACGTGTCAGCAAGTCAAAGCCGAACATCAGAGACTGTCAGGATTGTTGCAACCGCTACCTATTCCTGGTTGGAAATGGGAACACATTACGATGGATTTTGTTGTAGGATTGCCTCGATCACAGCAGAATCATGACGCTATTTGGGTAATTGTGGATCGATTGACAAAGTCGGCTCATTTTATCGCGTACAGTATGACATACCCGGTGGAAAAGATGAGCCGGATGTACATACAACAAGTTGTGCGACTTCACGGTGCACCTGTGTCGATTGTGTCAGACCGTGACGCGCGTTTTACTTCTGGATTTTGGGAAAGTCTGCAAGAAGCTATGGGAACTTTGCTCAAGATGAGTACTGCTTTTCACCCTCAGACAGATGGATAAACCGAGCGTGTTAATCAGATAATGGAGGATATGCTTAGGGCTTGTGTTATCAATTTTGAAGGATCTTGGGAGACACACTTGCAGTTGGTTGAATTTGCTTATAACAATAGTTATCACGCGAGTATCGGTATGGCTCCGTTCGAAGCACTGTACGGACGACCATGTCGTTCTCTGTTGTGTTGGGCAGAGGTTGGTGACACAGAGTTGTTGGGACCGGATTTGGTTAGAGAAACCAACAAGAAGATTTCCTTGGTCAAGGAAAGAATGAGAACCGCTCAGAGCAGGTATAAGAGTTATGCTGATCAACGCCGAAAAGATCTGGAGTTTAGTGTTGGAGATCACGTACTCCTTAAGGTTTCACCGACCCGAGGAGTGGTACGTTTTGGCCTCAAAAGAGGGAAACTAGCTCCGAGATTCATCGGACCATTCGAGATTTTGGAACGTGTCGGGAAAGTGGCCTATCAACTGGCGCTACTACTAAAGATGTCTGGGGTTCACAATGTATTCCATGTGAGTATGTTAAGAAAGTACATACGAGACCCCTCGCACGTGGTTAATTATGACGATATTGAGACGAGTCATAACGTTTCTTACAAGGAGAGACCTGTGAAGATTCTAGATCAGAGTATCAAGAAGTTGAGAAATAAGAAAATTCCGTTGGTGAAGGTTCAGTGGAATCACCGTGACGAGAATGAAGCCTCGTGGGAAGTTGAAGCTGATATGAGGAAGAAGTACCCGGAGTTGTTTCATGACTAGTTAGTCTTGATTTCGGGGACGAAATCCTGTTTATGGGAGGAAGGGTGTAATAACCTGCATTTTCTTGCATTGTCATATTTAAAATTAAATATACATTGTCTGCCTTTATTTAAATTTCAATTCTTATGTGTAAGATTTATTTCTTGACTGATCTCATAATTGAAATTACTTTTGGGGTCAAAATGCGATTTTTATAAAATTTGGCAATACCTGTGTTGAATTTCAAATCTGTATTTTCAAAACAGTGAAAATAAATTCTTTTAACTCAAACTGAATTTTTATAAAACCGGAAAATTGTTTCTTTCAATAAAATGAATTTTCTGTATTTTTGTGATGAACACCGTGTCACGAAAATACCAGTTTAAGTTTAAAACTGTCCGCGTGGTGCTAAACTTCCACAGATTTTGGAAGTGACTCATTGGACAATTGCTTTATATACAATTAATGTTGCTAATGATTTTCCTTAGGCCTTGTTTGGCAATGCTTGTAGTATGTGTGTTTTCCTAATGCCATAAGATTAAATTCCCAAACACACCTTGACCCCTATCGATCTACACTACCCTCTCAATATTAGTGCAGCTATATGTGCATCAGTGTATGTTTACATCATCTTGCATATTCTACTAATCTACCAATTAATTAGAAGTTAGTGGTCATCATCTTGCATATTCTACTAATCTACCAATTAATTAGAAGTTAGTGGTTATCATCTTGCATATTCTACTAATCTACCAATTAATTAGAAGTTAGTGGTTAATGATTAGATTGTTAGGCCATTGTCTCCAAGTGGAGGCTTGGTTATTTATACACTAATCTGTGGAGCTATATGTGCATCAGTGTATGTTTACATCATCTTGCATATTCCTTATAAACTACCAATTGATTAGAAAGTTAGTGGTTAATGAGTGGATTGTTAGGCCATTGTCTCCAAGTTGAAGCTTAATTATTTAAACACTCACCTACTCTCTCAAACACACACATTCTGCACTTCTAGCACAGAGAGCTTGAGAGAGTCACACAGAAGATAAGAGAGTGCAGAGAGTTCATAATTTCAGAATTTGAAGAGCTCAATCCTCCATAGCCAAAGCTTGAAATTGGAAATTCGTAATTCTTGTTCTTGTATTTCTTTCTCAACAACTTCTTCAATCTATATCACAGTGAGTATTCTAAACTCACTTGGAATATAATCTCATATTTATTTACTGTTAGTTTAGTCTAATTTGAAGAACACCATTGTTAATTTTCGTATGAAAGCTTGAAGCTCAAAAATGGTAATTTTTCAAAATTAACCAAAATCAATTCTGTGAATTGGGAATGAAAGATCTTAGTCCCAATAAGTTGTGGTTCGAATACTACGGCTTAATTCATCCGTATCGCGACGTACCGTTGATTTAAAGTTTTGTCACCTCTCGGTTTTACGTGAAATCTGAGAGCTACGATTGACATTTTTCAGCACTGACGACTTTTAGTAAAATGGCCATCACTTCCTCTAGGAAACTCGAAAACGTGCACGGTTTGAAGCGTTGGAAACTAGACTCAAAGACCTTTCTGTTGATATGTAATTCATGTATACAAATTATAACTCATTGTTGAGGGCATTGCTTCAAAGTTGACCCACTTGTATTCTAGTAGCGATAAAAGCATATTAGAACATTCTTTGATGAATTCACCTGTTATTTCATATAAGATTTGATTTCACCTCGTATATCCATGGTTATCGTTCTCAGTACTTTTTATTTCTGTATTAAGTCACATATCATTCATGTGGAGTCAGTTGTACATGCATGGTGAGTGTTGGTCAGTATGGAAAAGAGTAATGGACAGTGTGGTATAGTGAGTGCGGTTGAGATTGTGTTGTGGACACTCCCTGGTAAGTGAGTACCAAAGTGTGTTGTGATTGAGATTGCGGCGAGGGTGTCTTTGAAATGCGACGGTGGCAAAATTGGACACTCCCTGACGACCATGGTAGCGTCAAAGTGTGTGAAGCCGAACTCGGACATTCCCTGGCACCCATGGTAGTGCTAAAGTGTGGCCTACGGACACTCCCTGATACCCGAGTCTGGATACTACGTGAGGGTTCCTCCGGTATTTGCATGGCGGATTAGGTATTAAAGTGTGAGGCATTGGACACTCCCTGGTACCCCGGACCAAAGTGTGAGGCAAACTGGACTTTCCCTGGCACCCCTGTGCTAAAGTGTGGCTATCGGAGTATTTCAAAGATACTGGTGTGTGATAGTGGGTTGTTGGGTTTTGTCGAGAGAAAAGAGTCGGTAAGATGAGTTTGGTACATTGTTTTCATACACAATCACATATATGTGAATTATAGCTTTCAAATGATATTGTTGTTGTTTTCTAAAATGAACTCTTTACTCTAATGTAAACTCATTGAATTAAATGGGAATTTGAAAATGGTAAATGAGCATGTTTTACATTCAAAGTTATGTTTTTAATACTCACCAGCTTCTTGAAGCTGACGGCGTTGATGCGTCCTGGACATTCGTGTTCAGGCTTTTCAGGTTACAATCAGGAAGAACCTTATGACTACGCTAATTGAGAACAACTGCTGGAAAGAGAATTTACTTTTATATGCTTTAAGTTTATGTGCTTTAAGTTATGAATTAGTTTTGTAATAAGGATGACTGTAATAGATGACAAGTTATTATTTGTTTCAAGGCGGCCTGTGCCTTTAGATGACCCGTGCTGTAATATTTATTAAGTTAGAAAAATTTTATAAGCCTTGATTGCTCTACTCTGATTAATGGTTTTATGTTTTTCGACGTTTGGGACGGAATCGATCCTTCAAACTGTCGCGACCTACGGGTCCATAAAGAAAATTAAACGCTTTCCATATTTATGCTACGTCGGGGCGTGACAGTTATTGTGGCTTCAAAGGTGTAGATAGTCAATAGTCATGCACTCTATGTGTTTGTTTAAATGTCTATGCATAAATGTGGGAAGTTGGAGGCATGGGGCTTTGGCCGACTATGGTTTTGGGAGGGGCTCCTGATTTATGGCTCTATTTAATAAAATTTGTTGTTAAAAAAATAGTTATAAAGCTATTAAATAGGAAATTCTTTGTTGTCTTTAAAATTGGGGGGGCTATTAAATAAATTAGAGGAGCTTATGTGGCGTGCTAAGTGTCCTATTTCCGCCGTAGCGGGATGGGTCATGACAAACTTCTAATTAAACGAAAGTAATGGTGAGTACCTCAAATTCAAAAGGCTTGAAAAATTGCAAAAATAGCTCTTCAAAAATTCACTTCTTTCATTTTTTTAAGGAGTTAGGTGGCAATTGTTTGCACCCAAAATATGGATTTTATAACATGACCAATCAATTGAGAGTTTTTGGCTAAAGGTCAGTGATCGGGCTTGAAAATGCATACATGCAGTGTAAATATCAAGGTGGTAGGGCTCATGTGTTTATTCTGATAGTGTAATGATCATGGTGGGATCCAAAGTCATTTGCTAGTATAGTAACATGTTTGACTTTGTTGGACAGTGTCATTCGACCATGACTATGGCCATCGAGCTATTTTTGTTTTGGAAGTAACATGGCACATTCATCAACCATCAATATGATGGTGGCCCGTGTGGCTTAAGTGATTGTCAAGGCCATATAATACACACCAAGCCATGCCAATTTGGACCACATGACAACATCAAAGGCTTTTGGCCTTTGGACATTTGGGCTAGGCTAGACACTTCTCGGGCATAATTCATTTGGTAGAGAGGTAGGGCAAGAAGATATTTTGGAAGTTCCAATACATTGCACATGGTTAAGTGAGAGCCCCAAGAAGCATTGAGAGTGACAAATTGATTATCCCAAGACAAGCAAGCTTCCACAAGAAGTTTCATCACTTCCCTCCAAATATAGAGCAAACCCCAACAGCAAAAACCTTTCCAACAGTCCGAGCAAAACACACAACAATTTTCCAAATGCATTCAACAGTAGCTTTTTATTTTGCATTCCAATAGCTTTATTTTGCTTCACTGAAGCTTTAATTTGAGCATTTCAAAGTGTTCTTCCTCTTTTAATTGCTCTATGACATAATTTTCTTTGGTTGTAATATATTTCATGTACTCCCTCCGTCCCTTTTTTAGAGTTCATCTTTGGAAAATCAACTTATGAAGGAGACAAAAAGAATATACACCTACTTTCCACTATTGCCCATAATCATTGCAATAACTTTTTTTATTTTGTCTTGGGGGGAGATATCAAGGAGGGTAATTTTGGAAAGTAAGTAAAAATTTTCTACCAATTTAGAAAGAGGACAATAATTTTGGGACATCCCAAAATTGAACAGTGGACTCTAAAAAAGGGGCAGAGGGAGTAATTTTTTTTTAATTTCAAAAGACTTGCTTTAGTTCGCATCAGTACTGCCAAATAACCTAAAGCTAGAGTATTTTCATACTGGTTTTTAGCAATCCATATATGATAGTAGTCAGATCGTGTATTACTTGCACAAAATATTTGGAAAACCATGTTTGTTAACACACACACAGAATCGAGCTACTTTAGCTCTGGCATACTTGAAGCAAACAAAAGTGCGAAACAGGTTTGTGATTGCAATGCAATGGTGATCGAACTTGTCGGTTTGGATCAAGATCACTGTGGGATTTAGAGAGAGAGAGAGATATTTTATTCTGTGTGTATTGTGGTATTAGGGTATGTTCGTCCAAAGAAAATTGACAGACTTAAACTAATATATTTTTTTTAGTTGTCCTTAGACCAATATATTTACGTTAGATTATCCTAATATTTAATTAGCCCTAAAAGAAAAGCTAAGAAGATCAGAAATCTTATTCAAGCTTAAAAAAACACATGGTTTCCACCATTGCCATTCAAACTGGCCTCCCATGGGTTCACAACATTATACATTTTCGTATCACAATGCACCGAACATCCTATCAATTAAGGGCACAACCACCAGTACTTTTCTTCTAGTCCATGTCATACATTTTAGTTGATTTTACTTTCTCTCCTCTGCCACTTGGTTCATCAAACACCAAAAAAAACAACCTCTCCATCACGCATACGAAAAGTTGAAGTCCTCTCCGCCGCTACTAAAATCCAACCTTTTTCTTTGTTCATCATAAACTCCTGGAGAAGAAGATGCCTTTAATGCGGGCGAAGCAATGATTGTTTGTTGGACGAGTTTTACCAATAAGGGCAAATTGTCCAAATTAAAGCCGGTCAATGGGTCAAAGGACCTTATTTTGCAAAAATATTATTACGATAGATTTTTTACTAAGATAGATATTCGCGTGTCCTTTAAACTCTTTAAATATCCATATAGAGGTCTTTTATGCTAAATTTTTTTTTATTTTTTATTACTAGAGAGTAGAGAGAGAGATAAAATAAATATTAAACAATTTTAAAAATATTACTCCCTCCGTCCTTTTTTTTGAGTTTATCTTTGGGAACTCAACTTATTAAGGTGACAAAAAGAATCTACACCTACTTTCCACAATTGCCCCTAATCATTGCAATAACTTTTTTATTTTGTCTTGGTGTAGATTTCAAGGAAGGATAGTTTTGGAAATTAAGTAAAAATTGTATGCCAATTTAGGAAAGTAGACACTAATTTTGGGACATCCCAAAATGGAATATAGGAATCAAAAAAAGGGACGGAGGAAATACTACTTTTGGTTACTATGATTGGATATTTAGAGTGCATAAAGCCTATTTAAAAAATGGTGATGTTCGAATCCCCCCTCCGTGAATAAAAAAAAAATCAAAATAATAATAATAATAATAATAGTCGTGTTATGTTTTTCAAATTTGAGACATTCGAAATCTTATATATGAGTAGTGTTATAATTTTTAAATTTCAGATATTCCAAATTCTATAAGGATGGTGAATGGGTACCACTGAGTACTGTCAATAACTGATGATAAAACTCTCACAGCATTTAAAAATTGAAATACCCTAAATTTAATGACCACAGTACTGTTTATTCAAAATTGGCCGAACCATTGGAGATGCTCTTCCCCTAAAAAGGTTAGCACCCCCAAACTTGTTAATATTGTATATATAATCTAACACAAAACAAATCTTTTTGGAAATGTTCAGAGTGGGATTAAATCCACCACTATTATTGCTATATTTATCACTTTTTAACATCCTAAATGCACATAATACTACTCTGTAATACTTATATAGTAGTGGATATAACAATAAGAGCAGGGGCGGACCGAAGTGAATGTAAGGGTGGCACAGGCCCCCTTGAACTTTTGAAAATTACATAATTATATATAATATTTTACAAATTTTACAAATAGGCCCTTCTAAAATTCACACAGGCCCCTCCTGAACTTTTAAAAATTATAAATTTGCATACAATATTTTATAGGTTTTAGACACAGCGCCCCCCCCCCCCCCCCCCCCGCTGGACTTTTGAAAATTCTAGATTTATGTGTAATATATTACAAATTTTAGAAATAGCCCCCCCTAAAATTACATGATTTACACCAAACTAGGGGTGTTAAACCAATTTTACAGTTTTACACATAGTTGTGTATAAGTAGACCTAAAAAACTTTGCCTCAAGGACGCTGCCCCCGAACCCCTGTATAATTTAGGCCCCCTTCTGACCAAAAATTCTGGATCCTCCCCTGAATAAGAGTGGTGGATTTAGTCGTACTCAAAGTTTATTGGCATTAAATTGATCCATCTACCAAAGTACACGGTAAAGGACTAGAATACCCTTAACATGTCTTTGGGAAAGAGATGTCTCTATCAAATACCCTATTCAGCTATACTATAGGCTAAGAAGCACGATATGGTAACTTTTATCCTATCCAGCGTTTGGTGGCGCTATTGGACAGGATAAAATAGTCCTAAATTAGGTTTTTATCCCATGGAAAGTGGGATAACTCTAACCCATGGGAGGAGGTGGTATTAGGTGGGATTAGAAGTTTGGGATAACTTCTTGGGACAAAAAAAACTTCTTTTTTTTTATTTTCAAATCTTTTTTTTTTCTTTTTCATTTTCATATGTGATTTTTTTTCCTTTCTTATCATTTTATGATCTGCTTTTTTATTTATTTATTTGTTTATTTTCAAATCCGATTTTTTTGAGATCTTTTTTTTTTTCTTTTTTTTTTTCATTTTTAGATCTGCCTTCTTTTTCTTTCTTTCTTTTTTCCTCATATCTTCTTCTTTCATTTTTTTTTCTGTTTTTTTAGATCTCTTTTTTTTTTGTTCAAATCCATTTTTTCCCCATTTTCATTTTCAGATTTCTATTCTTTTGTTTTTTTTCAAATCTCTCTCTTTTTTTTTTTTAATATAGATCTACTCTTTTTTTTTCTTTTTCCCTTTCTTCAAAACTCATGTTGTGTTAAAAAACAATAATTTAGTTATTATCCAGAACTTATATCCGAGCATGACCAAACACAGAATTAGAATATAACAGCTTATCCGACAGTTTTATCCAGCACGTTCCAAACACAAGACAGCATAACAGCTTATCCGACAGTATTACTATCCTATCCGATCCTACCTTATCATGTCCTATCCAACAGTTTCATCCGGCCTGCCAAACGAGACCTAGGAGTATTTATTGGTTTTAATGATAAAATAATTTTATTGTAAGCAATTTTTCATATAAATTTTTTTAAAGATGTTTTCTCATGTGAAAAATTGCTACCTAAATGACATCTGATCGGATTAGTGGGTAGCAACATAATGTGGTACCAGGCACAATTTAATTCAGACAGTGGTGTGGTACAATTATTGGGACGCCATTGCACGCCCACGGATTTTTGACAGTATGTTGCCTGGGCGGCACCCAGCAGCGTCTGCGTGACGTTGGTAGGATCACACGATGCAAAAAAAATTATCATGTGATCCTATCAGTGCCACGTAAGCGTTGCCCGAGTAGCACGCGACCGCAGATCCGGACTCCCACTGCACAAAGGTAATCAATATTAACGTGTGAAAAGGAAATCACAGGTGTACTCAACTGACCTATCATGTACTGGCTGAAAATGGATTAATTGATAAGAATTGGCAAAACATTGTTCTATTCTTCTAACTACTACTAGGAAGACGGCCCGTGCAATGCACGGGCGTTGGATTTTGTAGAAAAAATACAATATATATTTTTTTCTAATGTGGATAAGAAAGAGAAATAAGTTTTATTAATTTTTAAGATGGTGTTAGAAAAATATGGTTTAACACCAACAATATTAATTGATGCTAACCTACAATTTAAGGCTCTTTTCTTTAACTTATAGATAATAAATATATATATATATGTATATGTATATATCTACATACATATATACAAAAAGGATAATATAAAAAAGGCAAAAGGGTAATTTGGTAATTCGATTAACAAAAGAGTAATTTGCAAAAGGCTTAAGGGTAATTGATTATTCAATTTGTGATTGTACATATTTTAAACTTTTAGGCTCTTTTCTTTAACGTATAGATAAAATATATATATATATATATATATGCACACACACATGCACGCACACTCGTATATACAAAAGGGTAATTTGGTAATTTGATTTAACAAAATGGTCATTTGTAAAAGGTATAAGGGTAATTAGATTATTAAATAAATATATATATATATATATATCGTAATATAATAAAAGGGTTTTTGGAAATTCAATTTAACAAACGGGAATTTATAATTGTAAACAATTTAAACTTTAAGCTCTTTTCTTTAAGGCATAGAAACAAAGGGTAATTTGCGTAAGGCATAAGAGTAATTTGGCTATGCAATTTATAATTGTACACAATTTTATTCAATTTTGGTATATAATATATTCAATATATATATTATAATAAAACAATATATGTATGTATATATATATACATACAAGGGTAGTTTACAAAAGAAAAAAAGGGTAATTTGATAATTCAATTTTTAATTGTACACACTTTAAATACATAAATAATAATAGTAATAAATTATAATATGTATAAATACATATACACATATATACAAAATGGTAATTTTCAAAAAAATAAAAGGGTACTTTGGTAATTCAATTTAACAAATGAGTAATTTGTTTATTCAATTTATAATTAGATACACTTTAAACTTTGAAAAAATGGTACTTTACAAAAGGCAAAATGGTAATTTTAATAATATAATAATATAATGTATGTATATATATACACACGCACACATATACGAAAAGATAATTTACAAAAGTAACTTAAGGCTTGTTTGGTAATTATAAGATTCCTTAAAAGTTGTCTTAAGGCTCAAACAAGCCTTGTCAAACAAGCATTAAATTTTAAAAGTAATCTAAGACTTGTTTTAGAAAAGTAATTGAAGGCTTGTTTGGTAATTCAAAGATTTCTTAAAAAGTTTCTTAAGGCTCAAACAAGCCTTACCAAACAAGCATTAATTTATAAAAGTTATCTATAGCTTCTTTGGTAATTCAAAGAAATAGTACAAAAAACACAAACAAATGTTAATGTTTTGTTTGAGAAAACCAAAAAAAGAAAAACAAAACAAAACAAAACGAAACAAGGCATAGCCCAATTCGGGTTGTGTTGTGCCTTGTTTGTGTTAGTGATATATTTGGAAAAATCCAAATAAATAAAAACAAAACCAAACAAAACAAAACAAAAACAAACAAGTTAGTGACTTGTTTGGGAAGAACGAAAAACCATACAAACCACAAAGCCAAAAAGCGTTTGTGCCAAACAAGGCACAACCTACAATTTGTTGACTTTTGGGTGTTGTGAACCAAATTGTAAATATTTGCAATTATTGCTTGAAAAGTTGATTGATTGTAGATTAAATAATTTTAAAAGTTGAATCAAATTGTGAAAGTTTGTAATTATTGGTTGAAAAGTTGATTGAATCATCATTTCTAAAATAATTTAATTTTAAAAGTTGACCTAATAATAGTAAGAGTTGTTTTGTGGGTGAAATGACCAACCTACCCTCACAAAAGGACAAAAACTCAAAATATTCATTAAAGGAAAATGGAATAAAAGATAAAAGTAAGGGTAAAACCGTCATTTCAAACAAATCAAGAAATGCCAAAATTGGACAAAATTGAAATTGAAGCCATCCCTAAGCCTCTTTTATAGTACTAGGATAATTGCCCGTGCAATGCACGCGTCCGTCAAAATTGGAAAATAAATTAGATGTATTTATTGTTAATGCATTTATAGTTTTGTCACTTGAAAAAAATTAAATCAAACAATACTAAATCCTAAAAAAATAAAATCAAACAACATTAAATCCTAAATGTATTAAATATGTACTACTAACAAAATAAAGTTGTAAACGTAAAAGCTTCAATAATCCTGGCTGAAAGAATATATTTTCTTTTCTTTATTTTTTTTTTCGTTTCCAAATCTTTCTTTAGTGTTTTCACTTCTGTTTGTTTTAGCATTTCTCTCCTTTAATTAATTTATTTTTTTTAACCACAATTTATTGTACGAACTATGTACAAAATAATACAACTACTTATAAACTTTATACAATAAAGTTGAGAGTAATGTTGTTTAAAAGTAATAACTTATTTTTAATATCATAATACGTGATATTTTGAAAAACCTTATCATCCTTTTGTCTTTTGTCTTTTTTGTTTAATTACATACAAACTTCATACAATAAGATTGAAAGTGTTATTTAAAAGTAATAACTTAGTTTTAACATTATAACACATGATATTTTGAAAAAACTAATCATATTTGTTCTCTTTTTTGTTTTCCTTTTTATGGGAATGATATGAAATTGCATGAAATTATAAATTTCAAAAACAAATTAATTAAATTTATTAAAACTATTATTATTATTAAAGATTTATTATGAGTATGTAAGTAATTGTAAATTACAATTTGTCTTTTAAGTTTGCAAAGTATTTCATATATATTTATTATGCGTATGATAGAAGTGTGTGCGTATGTGTGTGTGGAATGTGTACGTAATAAAATATTATTGTAGATGTATTAGTAATTGTAAATTACAATTTGTCTTTTCACTTTGCAAAGTATTTCTTATTATTATTATTATTATTATTATTATTATTATTATTATTATTATGTATTTATGATGATGAATTAAATTTATTATATGATATGAAACTAAATTTAAAAAGCAAACGAATGTATGTGTGTGTGAATTAAATTTATAGGTATGTGTGTGTAATAAAATATGATTTTAGATGTATTAGTAATTGTAAATTACAATTTGTCTTTTAACTTTGCCAAGTATTTCTTATATATGTATTATGATTATTATTATATATTTATTATGAGTATGAAACAACAATGATAGGGATACACACCAAACGACACACTGTCCTTTAAATGCATGTACCCTGTGCTGTTTGAATTTTTCACACTTTTCTGTGCACACTTACACAACACATGGTACATACATTTAAAGCTGGTGTGTCGTTTAGTGTGTCATTTGGTTTACATCCCTATCATTTTTTAGTATGAAAAGATATGAAATTGTATGAAATAATAATTTTATAAAACAAATGAATTAAATTTATTAAGTGTAAATTATATGTGTGTAAAGCCTTGTTTGGGAATAACCAAAATCAAAAAACAAAAATCAAAGCACAAAATCGATTGCCAAACAAGGCACCGAAAATTGTTGACTTTTGATCCAATATATATGTGTAAAGCATTGTTTGGGAAAAACGAAAACAAAAAAACAAAAATAAAGCACAAAATCGGTTTGCCAAACAAGGTAACCAAAATTGTTGACTTTTGATCCATGGGTTTAGTGCCTTGTTTGGGAAAAAGTGGAAACAAACAAGACAAACAAAGCCACAACTGATTTGCCAAACAAACCCTATTAGTTTTTGAGTGCCTTGTTTGGGTTTAAAAAAAAAAAAAAAAACACAAACACAAATAAAGGCAAAATTCGGTTTGCCAAACAAGGCATAGCATCTCAATGTATCACTAAAGGCAAAATTACATATAAGGAGCAAATAATTTAAAGAATTCTAAATTAGGACAAAATTGAAATTGAAATCATTGTTAGCCTCTTTTATAATATAGTATAGATAGTGTAGATAGGTAGTCTATGTGTATGTTCATGTTGTGGAGTTAAGTCAAGGCATTTGTATCTGTGATTTCGTAGTGTGGTTGTAGGGTGTCATTTGATAAGTTTTATCTTATAATTTTTTTAAAATTATATATAAGTCGTAATAGACACTTCATTTCAACTAAATTGCAACTTACAAACTACCCCGAAAGCACCCTATAGGCTATTATGCAGCAATAAAGAATAAAGATGGATTGTAGCCGGCTTTTCACATGGTTTCAAAATAGGGTTAATTGTAGTTTACCTCTCGGTAGTAAGGCTCATTTTTACTTTATCTCATGTGTTTTAAAAATGGACACTTAATACACACACACACACACACTCTTCTGGTGGTGGTTTTGAACTAAAGTGAAACTGTTTAGATGTCCTTAAAACTGATAAAAAAAACTCTAAAATTAGTCTAAAAATTAACACTTAACCCTATTTCTGAAGTTTGTTTTGGGGTTAAACACTTATGTTGGACTAATTTTTAACACTTAACCCCCTATGGGACCAATTTTGGGGTTAACTTTTTAAGTGGGGTTAATTGTGACACTCAAACTCTCTTATGTGAGATTAATTTAAACACTTAATCCCCATGTGAAGCTATTTTGAAAAAAATCGTAACAGTTTCACTTTAGTCCGAAAGCCACATAAGTGGTTGAGTGTCTACTTTTGAAGTGCAACAATCGGTAAAATGTAATTAATCGTTCAAAATATTATACTCCATTTAACAAAAGTGGGAAAAAATTAACACGGTTTTAGAAGATATTATTTAAAGAAAGTAGGAGGAAATTGACATTGTTTGAAATGGATGAATATAAAATAAACACAATTATACAACTAAAAAGAACAAATTAAAAACATACAAAGAAAACAAACTATGACAGTCAGGTAAAATGAATCATTAATAATCTCATTAACACAGTTAAATATTTATGTCTTAGTTTTTAGTAAATCCTATACTATTTTTATGAGAACAATTTATGTATCAATCTCATGGAAGCCTCCTGACAAGATGTGACATCTAATTCCTTAAACATACCATGCACAAAGCTAAGATAGCTTTTTTTTATAAAAAAAAAAAAATCGGAGTATACCAAAAATTGTATGTCAGGAAAAAAATAATAACAAAAATGATACAAGCACAATGTTTTGCACAATAGGGGCATCTTAGCAAATATTAGATAGTTTTGTGGGGCCCACTGTTGACTAAAAGACGACTCCCTCTCATTTGGTTTTTTCATTTCATTTCCCCCAAGTTTGGTCTGGAAGAAAGAACGAGAGAGAGAGAGAGAAGACGCAGACGGTGACCCGAGAGAATGGCGGCGACGGGGGAATCGGCGACTGAGGTTCACTCTCTCTCTCGTTCTCTATGAGAAACACCTGAGAGAAAAAAACCCCAAATTGATAACACTAACCCCTGATTCAGCACCAACCACCCCTGATTCAGCACTAACACCTGAGAGAGAGTGAACCTCTGTCGCCGATTCCACCGTCGCCGCCGATTCCGCCGTCGCCGCCGTTCTCTTGGGTCGCCGTCTACGTCTTCTCTGTCTCTCGTTCTTTCTTTCAGACCAAAATGAGGGGAAATGAAATGAAAAAACCAAATGAGAGAGAGGAGTCTTTTAGTCAACAGTGGGCTCCACAAAACTATCTAATATTTGCTGAGAAGCCCCTATTGTGCAAAACGTTGTACAAAACATTGTGCGTGTATCATTTTTTAATAACAAAATTGATGATTGAGAAGACACTGGGTAAAGAAAGCCGACTTATTTTGTGACTTGAGTTATGAAGGTCTCTTTAGGCTGAAGGTGTCTTAAATAATGTAGTATATTAGTATTGAAAGTGCATACCAGTAATTTGACATATCAATTTAGTAGATAGCATTGCTAAAGAATAATGCTAAGCTTCTCAAACTCTAATCTTAAATTTTTATCTCAAATGATGTGGCAATGATGTGATAGAAGGACCACTGTCAATAATGATAGAATCACTTAACATCATTCAATTAAAATTTAATGAGTCCATTGCCATATCATTTAAGATAGGAATTTATATTTTGAAATTGGGAAGCAAAACATTACTCATTGCTAAAAGGGGAGGATCTTCCATTGTCAATGGCTCAAAATTAGGCTTAATCACAAAATAGACCCTTGAAATTTGGTCCTTATGTTATTTTAGTCTTTGTAGTTTTAGTTGTGTCAATTTGGTATATATGAGGTTTTAAATAAAAGCAATTTGATCCAAATGACCTATTATATCAAAAAACTTGTCAAGATTTAACCACTGTTATGCACAATTACGCTGATAAACAGTTTGGGATATTAGTGGTGTTCCATTTTTGCCTTTAAAAAGTGTGACAGTGCATAGTATGTGAGTAAATTTGGCAATTTTTCCACAGACATTTGAATCAAATTACTATAATTTAAAATTTCAGGGACCAAATTGACACAATTGAAATTGTAGGGACTAAAATGATACAGGGACCAAACATCAGGGGTATATATTTTGTATTTAAGCCCTCAAAATTAAGTTGACCAATTTGAATTAATTGCAAAGACAAAGTTGAGTTATTGGCTAACAAATGCAAAATTGAGCAACTTGCTATGTTTAAAAATGTAAATACTACTATTAAATTAGATGTATACACTTCTATATACTATTGGAGCTCAGTGTGTGTCCAGTCATATCTTGTAAGTTAGTTTGGTGTGTGTATAGTCAGTGCTTGGCGAATTTAATTAGGGGCAGTTGGCCACAGCTCCTTGTAAATGACCTAAATAAGCCAACAATCCAGCCTATTTTTTTAATGCCATAGGTCCTCATAGTTTTTTAATCTTTAAAATGCCATAACTTTCAATCTACATGTCGGTTTTCAATAAATTTTATATATCCGTGATCTACAAAACAAAAGCTACACAACCACATCCATATTGGCTATAAAAAAACATGTTTTACAAAAAAAAAATCTTTATTTGTAGCTCCAACAAGGATACTGAAAAAAAATATTTTTTTCGTCAAATCAACACTTTAATTGCGTAGATCTCGAATAAATAGCTCAAATCAAAAAAAAAAAAATTCCGTCCAAAACAGCCCTAGGATCGCAAAGTTACAACCATTTTAGCAAATGTCACTGTCCAATGTTATTGTCATTATAATGCTACCAGGTAATGACAGTGACATTTATTCAACTCAATCGAAAAACGCAAAATTATGGCCAATTTTCATATGTTACTGTCTTTACAATACTATCCAAGTAAAGACGGTAACATATCATCAAATTCCAAAAAAACATTTGAAGATAGTATCATGTCATTGTCATTTGCGACGGTGACGTCATACAGTGGCATCATTTTTATTTTTATTTTTTTATTTTTTTAGTTTAATAGATTTTCCCTTCTAGATTACAGATATATAATTTTACTCACATTGGAGTTGTGGTTTGAAAGTTATAGCATTTTAAAGTTTGAAAAATTAAAAAATTATCCTTCTTGCATTAAAAAAAAAATGGCCTGGACTAACTACATAATACTACATATTTCAGGGACTGCTAATTAATTTTTCCATTAAATTATGCCACAAAAGTCTGAATTGGCCAAATATCCCCTGATCTATACTGACTGGACCATTTTGAAGATTTTTAAATTGAAGTCTTTCAAAAAGACATGATGCAATTCAAATGTATGTTCAAATTTGAATTCTCAATATATAACTAATTAATACAATAGATAAATATAACACATATATAGATTTTGATTGATTATAATATTGGAGCTCAGTGTGTGTTCAGTCATATTTTTCAAGTTGTTTTGGTGTGTGTACAATTAGCACTTAACCAATTAAATTGTGCCACAAAAGTCTGATTTGGCTAAATATCCCCCTCTCTATGCTGACTGAACTATTTTGAATTTTATACAAGATTTTTTTAAATTGAAATCTTTCAAAAAGATATAGCATAATTGTAGACGCCCCAATTTTGACCAACCATCGAATTTAGAGAACGATTACCTCTAAATCGATGACGATAATGTCCGACGGAATTCGAAGATTTTTTTTTATTCAAGCTCTTCAGAAGGTTCTTCAGTCTCAATAACATTTTCGAGAGAGAAAGACCGGATGTTCAAGAAAATTCGAGTATAAAATACGTATAAGGAAAATAGTTTGGAAATTTTTTTTTTATATAAAATATAGAAAATTATTTGAAAAGAAAATAGAAAGGAAGAAAAAGAATTTTAAAAGGAAAAGAAAACAAAAAAATATAATTAAGTATATAAATATATATAGTCTATATAAATATATATAAATAATAAATAAATAAAAAGAGAAGTATGTTAGAAATGGCACGCGGCGAAGCCGGCGGCAATCGCTGAGTGCCGTGCCGGCAGTCAGTGAGTGCCGGAACGGCACTCGCTAAGTGTCGCCCGCTGCAACGGACTATTTTTCTTCAATACGTATTGAATACCATGTCACATGTGTTTTCATCCCGAATTTACTAAATTAACTCGTGGAGATTGGTCTATATAAGGGGATGCTCATCTCCATTATGGGGGGATTTTTACAAGGTGAAAAAAATATTGGAGATATAGATACAATTGAGAGGAATTGAAAGAATTTTTTAAGAAAGCTCAAGAGTTTGAAGAAGAACTTGAAGATTTGGAAGATCTTCACCAAGAAACAAAGAAAAATCTGAGGATTTCTAGAGGCAATCTTCTAATGTTGACTTAGTTTGTCTCCAATTCAATCACAATTCAAATAACTCTAGGACCTTTTACACAATTTTCAAAAAGTCTCTATCCACCTCATTTGATCACACACCACTAGAATTGTGATTGATTTCTCATTTATTTTCATTGATTTGGATCTAAGTAGCTAAGGATTTGAGACAAAACAAGTTTCTAAAAAGAGTTTTGACTTTGATCATCAATTAAACTTTGATTTCATCTCTTTTTGTTTGTATTCTTCTCTTGGGATTCATGAGATCTTCAATATCTCATTTGAATCCCTTGAGGTTGATCCTTCAACTCGTTGTAAATTCATGATTTAAATGTGTAATACCCTGTATTTTCAATAAATATTTAATGCAGAGAGATTCTATATACTTCCCTTGATCATTCTTGAAACTTTATCTTCGATCGATCGAATCTCTTTCGAGTGATCGAGCATTTCACAATTCAAGCGATCGAACCCCTTTCGAGCGATCGAAACCCTACCGACATAAATTTAATACGTGGTCCCTACCTCGATCGATCAAACTTTCTTCAATCGATCAAAACCTGACCAACCTGCTCTCGAGCGATCGAACTACCGTCGATCGATCGAACTTGTAATCATCTGAATTATCAGGTTTCCTGCAGAAACAGCCACCTGCACCCCATAATCCCCTATATATATTTTGGTTTCGTGCGTATTGGGGAGTTTGCTGAACCTTTGGTTATATTTATACACACACGTCCATACCTCTGTACACACACCTATAGATATATTTAGGGTTAATTACAGAAACACCCCCTGTGGTTAGGCCTTTTATCAAATATCCCCATGTACTTTAAATTTTATCACTAATACCCCCTGTGGTTTGGACTAAAGTGAAACAGTCACTTTTTCCGTTAAAGTTAACGGAAAATTGATAAAAGTACAAAATTACCCCTATTACATGCTAATAACAACACCCTTATATGCTTAAATGTCTATTTAGGCATAAGTGGTACATTATTGATTATTATATTATTTTGATATTACATTTGTTGTTAAAGACCATTATACGGTCACTTAACTTAGGAGTACCTTTGTGAGAGCGAATTTGACACACACACACACACACACACACACAAAATTTTGGGGATAATTTTTTTTTTAGATCTTAGCACATAACTACACTGGATTTCACTGTGTGTGGTCAAGAGTAGATTAAAAAAAAAACTAACATATCACCAAGATTGTGTGTGTCTAAGAGTAGATAAAAAAAAATATAATAATAATAATATATTGCCAAGACTGTGTGTGGTGTGTGTGTGTGTGTGTGTCCAAGGGTAGATCAAAAATAAAATAAAAATTAAATAAATTTACTCTCATGAATGTACCTCAAAGTGGCTATAGAATGGTCTCTAACAACAAATATAATATCAAAATAATACAATAGTATACCACATATGCCTAAATAAACATTTAAGCATATAAGAGAGTTGTTAGTAGCATGTAATAGGGGTAATTTCATATTTTTACCCATTTTCCGTTAACTTTAACGGAAAAAGTCACTATTTCACTTTAGTCCAGACCACAGGGGGTATTAGTGATAAAATTTAAAGTATAGGGGGGTAACTGATAAAAGGCCTAACCACAGGGGGTGTTTCTGTAATTAACCCATATATTTATACAAGTAGAGAGAGAGAGAGACAAGCAGGGGAAAAAGAAGGAGAAGAAGAAGAACAGAAAGAAAAGGAGACAGAGAGAGACGAAGAGAGGAGTAGAGAGAGAGAGAGGAGAGAGGAGGCCACCATTGAAGCTTCGAAATTCAACGTGCTAAACGCACCCTTAACGGAGTTCGGTGAGTTCCAAACTCACTCGGTAGCTTGGTTATAATGTTTTACAAGTTTTTGTACGTTTAATAAGGATCCAAACACGCCCTACCAAATTCTGGACGTTCACTGCAGAATCTGTGGAAGACTACGTTCGAGCGATCGAACTGCGTTCGAGCGATCGAACATCCCTGAGTCTTAATCGATCGAAAAGACTTCAATCGATCGAGACCACCTTGACTTCAATCGATTGAGAACACTTCGATCGATCGAAACTTACTTTTCTCAAGTGATTGAATTGACTTCAATCGATCGAACATAAGTCCAGAATTGATCTTCTTATATTGCCACTTTATGTTGTAATAGTGTTCGAAACCTCTATCCAGAATCGATCTGCTCTCGATTGATTGAAGTATTTTTTATCGATCTTCTTATATTGCCATTTTGGACTCTTCTTATATTGCCACTTTACTTTCCTCAAGTTGAATTGATTTGAGTCTGATTGACTCCCGATTTAAGAAATTGAACCGAACTGAATTGATTTGAGTCCAATTGACCCTCGATTTTTTTTTTGAATTAAATTGCAACATAAGTCCTTGCGAGGAATTTGATCTCTGTTTTTGTAACATAAGTCCCCAAAAGGACTATTGATTGTCGCTTTTGCAACATAAGTCCTTGCGAGGCTGTTGATCTCTGCTATTGCAACATAAGTCCCCAAAAGGGCTGTTGATTGTCGCTTTCGCAACATAAGTCCTTGAAAGGCTGTTGACCATCGTTCTTGCTTGTAAGCCTCTGAGTGGCTGTTGACCAATATCTTACCATGTTGTTTAGTGCTTCTCTAAGCATTAGTCCTCAATGAAAACTTTGCATTAGTCTTCAATGACAGCATTATCGGTGTTAGTCCTCAATGGCAACCCTCCATAAGTCCTCAATGGCGGCATTATCGGTGTTAGTCCTCAATGGCAACCATGCATTAGTCCTCAATGGAAGCATCATTGGTGTTAGTCCTCAATAGCAACCTTGCATTAGTCCTCAATGGCAGCATTATTGGTGTTAGTCCTCAATGGCAACCTTGCATTAGTCCTCAATGACAGCATTATCGGTGTTAGTCCTCAATAGCAACCTTGCATTAGTCCTCAATGGCAGCATCATCGGTGTTAGTCCTCTATGGCAACCTTGCATTAGTCCTCAATGGCAGCATCATCGGTGTTAGTCCTCTATGGCAACCTTGCATTAGTCCTCAATGGAGGCATTATCGGTGTTAGTCCTCAATGGCAACCTTGCATTAGTCCTCAATGGCGGCATCATCAGTGTTAGTCCTCAATGGCAACCTTGCATTAGTCCTCAATGGCGGCATTATCGGTGTTAGTCCTCAATGGCAACCTTGCATTAGTTCTCAATGGCGGCATTATCGGTGTTAGTCCTCAATGGCAACCTTGCATTAGTCCTCAATGGCAACATCATCGGTGTTAGTCCTCAATGGAAACCTTGCATTAGTCCCCAATGGCGGCATTATCGGTGTTAGTCCTCAATGGCAACCTTGTATTAGTCCTCAATGGCAGCATCATCGGTGTTAGTCCTCAATGGCAACCTTGCATTAGTCCTCAATGGTAGCATTATATGTGTTAGTCCTCAATGGCAACCTTGCATTAATTAGTCCTCAATGGTAGCATCATCGGTGTTAGTCCTCAATGGTAGCATCATTTGTGTTAGGCCTCAATGGCAACCCTCATTAGTCCTCAATGGCAATTTTTGTTAGTCCTCAAAGGCAATCCCCGTTAGTCCTCAATGGAGATCTCTGTTAGGCCTCAATGGCAATCCTCGTTAGTCCTCAATGACAATCCCTCATTAGTCCTCAATGGCAACTTTTCTATAAAGGCATTAGTCCTCAATGACAGCTTCTTTACATAAGCATTAGTCCTCAATGGAAGCATCATTCGTGTAAGTCCTCTATGGCATCCAATACTAGTATTCAATGGCAACCTTGCATTAGTCCTCAATGGCAGCATCATTTGTGTTAGTCCTCAATGGCAACCTTGCATTAGTCCTCAATGGAAGCATCATTTGTGTTGGTCCTCAATGGCATCTGCATTAGTCCTCAATGGCAGCATCATTTGCGTTAGTACTCAATGGCGATCTCTTTTAGGCCTCAATGGCAATCCTCGTCACTCATCAATGGCAATCTTTTTGAACTTGCGTTAGTCCTCGATGGTAGCATCTTTTTGGTCGATATTAGTCCTCGATGGCAATCTTTACTGAAGTCCTCTAGATTGAGGCAAATCCCTATTGAAGGCCTCTAGGTTGAGGCAAATCCGTTAAAGTCCTCTAGATTGAGGCAAACCCCTGCTGAAGTCCTCTAGGTTGAGGCAAATCCGTTGAAGTCCTCTAGATTGAGGCAAATCCTTGTTGAAGTCATTTATGTTGAGGCAATTCATATCGGCATAAGGCGTAGAATGCATTCATATCACCAGAAAGAGCATGATCGTGGGTCTTCGCATCTATATAGCATGAAATTGCATTGACAGTCATTATTCCATGAGCATGTGCATCACGATAGGATAGGTGCATTCATCCGTGTGATTATTTATGTTTGTATGTGGTCTCTTACCCGAACTACGTCCTGGTTTGATTCCCATTGGGATACGTAGGCAGCTCACCATCGAGCACGACCAACACCGACCGTCTCCACGAATGTTTTGCAACGCATTTTGTTTTTACCTAAATTCGACTGTCTGGTCAAAGGCTTGTCTTCACACAGGCTTCGACATTCACTCGTGGCTGTGGACACGCGAAGTCGGACCACTTCTCTTGTTTGAGATTGTTTTGAAAAGGAATTTGACTCAAAGAAAAGGAAAGGTCTGTTGAAAACAGATACAGAGTCGCCACTTGGTCTTTAAGGAACCAAGAAACCTAATTTTGACTCAACCAAATGGATAAAGGGCACCGGCCCTTCATAACCAAAGAACTTGGCTCGGGGTTTTGGTACGAGAGAGGAAGGAGCCTTTGTCTCGACTAAAACACCCTCAACTCGCTCCGTCTTCCGACGGGCCTCAATTAGCATCCAAATAATCATCTTGTACTATGTTTGGTTCGGCAATTAATACTATGATAGTATATTACATCACATAAGAAACTTGAAATGGAAGATCTAAAGATAAGATATCATTCATAAGATCTAAGTCAAATATCATACAATGTAAAGTGAAAGATCACACAAATAAACTTAGGAAAAATAGTCTAATCATGTATCAAATAATCAAGACTTCCTAATCTAAAGGGGGACATGAATTGTTCTTGAAACAAATAGTCAAAGAAAACAATGATGCTTAGCAAGATAGGGTGATGCATGTTAATCTTTGAGAATAGAAGATCTCTCAATCCCCGGGACGGATGAGAAAGGATGATTAGGTCGAGGGGAGCATGAACGTGTGATCATGATCATTCCTTATAATCTTCTTAGATTAAGAGTTACAAAAACCCCAAATCTTGCATGAATGCAATGTATGTATCTAAAATGTGCAAAGGTTGTAGTGTGTTTTGTGTACATGGATTTCTAGAATGACTTAGAAGTCTAAAATGTGTATGAATGGACGGATGAAATCAATATGGGATATGTACAAATGTAGTATGAACTAATTCCTAAGATATGAACTAATTTGGAATGTATATAAGCATCAAATCAAAGAATGAAAGTTAAAATGTGCTTGCTGTGAATAGTGGACAGAACAGTAGCATCATCTTTTGGAAATTGAAAAGAGGGGTTAGGAATGTTTTCAATACATGATTTTTTATGGAGATGTTACTTATTGTGTCTAAAACACAACCCAAAAGGCCAATCTTGAATATCTATCACAGATTGAGAGAAATCATATAAACAACACAGGTCACTCAGAAACAGAGTCCGTACTGTCAACTGAAATGTTAGAAAATATTAGAAAATGAAAAAGAATGATCTAAGGGCCCATTTTATACAGAACGTTCCCTAAGACATTGAATTTTAAGGGAAAAATAAGTTAGGACCACCCCTTTTGGAAAAGTTTTCTGTAATAGAGGTTGGAAGTGGACCTAGCTTCTGTGACAGCAAAATCAGAATGTTTGGAAGGAATATTGGGATCCAAATGGACCATTTCCAAGTACTTCCAAGTCAAACCAAAAATCATGGGTGTTCTCCAATGAGTTAGGAAGACTTTCCAAGTGGCCTTGCATCCATATGTTGAGTATTGAGTTCTAGAGAAATCTTTGAACTCAACTCACTCACTGTTTTGACTCATTGTTTTGAAGATTTTGGAGAAAACAAAGTTTTGTTTCTTGAAACCAAATGAGAGGGATTGAGAGGGGTTTTGAAATAGATGTTTTGAAAGCACATTTTCAATACTCAATAAGGATTATAGCCACTTAAAATGTCAACATTAAACTCATCATCAAGAACCTCCAAGATTGTTGGAGAGATTTATTTTTATTAGAACATAACTTCAATACACTTCAAGAATACCTTGGAGGTATTGAAGTTATGATCATCATCTATCAAACATGTTTTTGAGGTCAAGAGCTACTATCCATAAGGATTCACTCACCCCAAACTTCATGTCATCATTTAGATGATGAAGAACAAGTAAGTAAATAAAGAAAAATAAAAAGAAATGAGGTAAGAAGAGATGAACATAATATAAACAAGCAAGCAAATAGCAATCAATAGATGATAATCAATGTGATTTTGGACTTGTAGCTTGGTGTTTCACTCATAGATTTTGACATTTGGACATGGAAGTAGCTTCCTAACTCAAGAATGCTCAAGAATGGTGATTGGGGGTGTTTGGGATGTGAAGTATATAGAAGTATAATGGAAGAAAACAAGAATAAAACTCACTTTCTTATGGAAAATCAATGGGAGAAGCTCCCTTTCTTTCTTCTAAACCTATCTCTATCTCTCTTCTTCTCTACAACTTTTCAAGCTTTGCACTTGGCCCCCCCCAAAATGAAGAGCAATGGGGGGTTTAAATAGGCCAATTTGGGGTGGTTTTGGGGTTTTAGAAGTACTCTCATTGGTCCCAAACAACTGTGAACATAAAACTATGTCGTTTTGGCTTTCAATTAATCAAATTGGACCCCCAAAAAAATTACAAAAATGGACTCTGCGAGGGATGAGTGCCGCGGCGGCACTGGGCCAGTGCCGCGGCGGCACTGCTCCTCAGAAGCCCAGAAAATTACGTTTAGGCCCCCAGAGGTTCCGGTATTCGCGAAAAGGTCCTATTTTGTCCGAAATTCACAGAAAATGCATACGAACTCCAAATTGAGGTTGTGATATACCGTTGGAAAGGTAATGGAGTCTACTTTACATACAAAATAGTTCGGGGATAGGTCACTTTGAAAATTTTTGCGGTATTCCCGATAAATGCTGATTTGATCGCCTTTTTCGCCTTCGGAAATTCAAAATAAATTCGTTTTAAATCCAGGAATTATGTGCGATATACCGTTGGAAAGCTATTGGCCTCTAGTATCCATGAAAAATATTTGAAAATTGTTTCGGTGCCCCGATTCCAAAGTCAAATCTTGGTCAAACTGGTCAAACCTGGGATTCCCGGGAAGTTCTGGGAACCTCCGGGAGCTCCCAGGAGCCGATATTTTTGCTCGATTCTCTTTTAAAACTCATTTTAATACTTTTCTAATGATTCTGGTGAATTCGGACAATTTTGGTCAAACTTGGTCAAACTCTGGTCAAACCTTGGTCAAACCGGTCAACGGGGACTTTCGGGGAACTTCCGGGACTTCCGGGGGTCTCTGGGAGCTGACGATTTCATCCAGTTTTACTTAAAAACTCATTTTATCATTTTTCTTATGACATAGCATGTTTTTAGAACTTCGGGACTAAATCTGGGAGTCTTCGGGCTTTCAGGGGCATTTTGGTCAATCTGAGCATTCTGAGAGATAGAGCTGACTTCCAGGAGTCCTTTTGAGTCTTTTACGATCATTGTGAACCACCAAGATATGGGTCTCCTAAATCTGATAGCTGACAAAATGGGGTGTCTACAGTTTGCCCCTCTTTGGCAGGAACTTGCGAGGCAACGCATGTCGCAAGCGAGTGCCAAAGTTTTGAAGAGACAGGTCTTTTGGAGGCTATAGATTCAGGATAAAAAGTGTTGCAAAAGATGCAATGATGCTGAGGCTAGTGCTGGTCGCGCTCTGCGTGAGCTGCCTACGTATCCCAAGGGGAATCAGACCAGGACGTAGTTTAGGGCACAAAGGAATAAATCACACATGCACATACACAACAATCAGGCGGATGCTATGCTATAAGAGTGATATGCTATGCATGGATGTGATATGAATTTTGTCCTAAGTCCTATCATGTCTAGTGTTCTGATCCTAGCATGAATTGGTGCTGTGGGGTGTACCACTCCGAGTGGACTTGTGTCGTGCCTGTATTGTGTTCTAAAACGCTTGTGGTTCTAGTACATGTGTTCAGTGTATTTGCCACTCTCAGTGGGCTTGGTGATCTATGCTTCACTATGACTAATGGACTTGTGAGGGAGCTCGACCTGGAGGTCTTACTCAAGGAAGATCGTGGTGCTCAAAGTGATACTGTGGTGCTCAAAAGAATGCTTATGGTGTGTTTGCCACTCCAGTGGGCTTTGTGATTTGTGTGTGCCGCAACCGATGGGCTATGTGTCATGTTGGGTGAAGTGATTCTTGACTCGTGCTCCTCTTAGTCGTGACACTATGGACTCGGTGACTCCCAAAGTCTCAACGGTGCTTCTCAATCCTCAATTCTCAATGGCGCTTATGTTGTTCCTCGAATCTTTGACGGTGCTTTCTCAAGGCTTCTTGATTGTCAACGGTGTTCTTCAAATCTTAACGATGCTTCTCGACTTTTCCATGATGCTTCTCAACAAATCTGATGTTCCTCAACCCATCCGATATTCCTCAACTCTTCAACGACGCTTCTCAACAAATCTGATGTTCCTCAACACATCCGATGTTCCTCAACTCTTCAACGACGCTTCTCAACAAATCTGATGTTCCTCAACACATCCGATGTTCTCTTCAACAATACTCTCTTCTGATGTTCCTCGACACATCTGATGCTCTTCCTCAACAACACAGTTGGACTTTGGGCACTAAAATACGTCTTATCAACACTCCTCATCAACACATCTAGACTTTGGGCCCTAAAACACCTCAACAACACGTCTCATCGACACACCTTATCAGCAATAGTTTCTCGGTGTTGGCAATATTTCCTCCGATCGGCCATCTTGAGAAACAACTGTCGGTTTGTAGTTTGTAACCACTTACGAGTTTATGCCACTCGTACCTGGGACATTCTCATGTTGCGACCTTGACTGGTGTAGTAATAATGTTTGGCACTTCTGCTTATATCCAAAGTTTTTTTATAATTGGGAATCACCTTTAACCCACACATTTGAGACCATCAGGACAAATGGACTTAACAGGAACGACAAGGAAAGTTGGGTTAGTTTGTATGAAACCTTGGTCTCTGACACACTTGTGATCAGATTACTACTGACTCAAATAAAGAAGGATTGACTTGGACATGAAATTCTCAAATTGCCACGATCCAAAGTGCCTTTACCATGAATGATGTACCGCTCATCTTTTATGTTCACTCCTCATCTTGATATGTCAACACTTTGCTAATAAATCTGGTTTTTTGAAAATTCTTCCCTACTGATCTAATCAATTTCTTTGCTTCTCCCAAGATGTGCTTTGAATTAGTGCCTTAGCTTATAGAATAAAAGATGCTCCATTTCCATCTGTTCAAGATAATGTTTGTGACTTGAAGGCTTACCATTGGTGTATAGGGATCGGGTGGCAAACGAAGTTTGCCCCTAGTTTGAAGGGCATGAAGTGGGATCGGTAGGCAAACGAGATAAATGACCGAAGTTTGCCCCTAGTTTGGAGGAAGGTTCATTGGAGGTTTTGGGCAAACGAGGTAGGTGACCGAAGTTTTCCCCTTGTGTGAAGGGTAGATAGTAAAAGTCAGGCAAACGAGGCGGGTAGCCGAAGTTTGCCCCTAGTGTGGAAGGTGATTTTCTGGTTTGAGGCATGGACCGTGACTTTAATCTCTCAAATGCTCATAACTTTTTGCCTAGGCACCAGTGAGGTAACCTAGCGAGCTCTTTTCTCTCTTTTGTTATTGCTCACCTTAGATTTAGCTCTAACTTTTGCCTAGGCATCCTTTCGGATTTTCGACCTAGCGAGCCATCCTTCTTTTTTTTTTGAAAGTCTGCCTACGTACCCCCAAGTGGGGATCAGGTCCAACGTAGTTCGGGCCATGGTTGAAAAGAAGCGGGTTGATTTTTAGGTAGGTGGGGTGACCGAACCATTGTGGTTGCCTACGTATCCCCGAGCAGGAATCAGGTCGAGCGTAGTTCGGGGTAAGGCTTGAAATAAGGGGTTTGAGGTATGAGGGTTTTTCAAACCAATCGTCAAAGAAGTTCAAACTTGAGCCACTTGTGGTAGCTTTGAATAAGAAGATTCAGTTTCGGTCTTTTCTTTCTTCTTTTTTTATTTTTTTATTTTGAGGATCGATCCTTTTCACTTTCGCCTAGCCAGTCAATTTTACTTTTCATGTAGTTGATTCTTGTGAGACCTTTTGACTGTAATCTCAGAATTCCGGAATGTGCATGTCAGCTCTTGGAATTTATTTATGGTTGTTCCGAGCCTTTTGAAATATGATCTAGACACATTCTCATGATGTACCTTGAAGTGTACAATTCTCTGTATCACAAAAATCTTCTTTCTTTCATTTTCTCCATCATTTTGACTGGCTAAGTTCAGATCTTGGAAATCAATACCTTTTTGGCTCTAACTTTTGCCTAGGTGCCCTTTCGGGTTTTCAACCTAGCGAGCTTTTTTTTCTTTTCTTTTCTTTTCTTCTTTTTCTTTTTCTTCTTTTTTTTTTTGAAAGTCGAGATGAAACTTGCTAAAATGTTTGGCTACCATCAAGGACTAAGTCTGTATTGCTTTCAATCGGACAGATTGCATGGCTTCCAATTGGATTGGGCTTAAGGCTTTGAAATGGTGGGAAAAAAAAGGGTGTTGGGCAAGCCCCAAGTCAGTTTCAAGTATGTCTTTTCAAGATTGAGGCAAGAGCGTCTTTAAATTCTTAAAGTAAGACTATTCAATTCTTGGCTCTTCATCGGTGTCGGCGCAAAATCGACTTTGGCCTGTTAGGGATTCTCTCTTTTTTTGTTTGTTGCAAAAATTTATTAGCAAAGTAATGTCCATGGTAATTTGAAGAGTGACATTTTCAGTTCAGCGATTCATGCACTTATACACATCAGATTAGGCAAAATGAGACTTCATTCCATCAGAAGAGAAGGATTACATTACTCGATACGGACTCACAATAACTTGATGATAGACAGACTCGACCACAAGATCAAACTTGAAATAGACACAAAATATAGAACAGACTCGACTTGGTCTCAAATGGAGTGTCTTTGTGACCCATTTATTATTATTATTATTTTAGCAGAAGTTCCAAACACTATCAACTCTCTGCGTAGCTTCAACAATCCTTAGTGAAGGAGATCATTTGAAAGGACCGGCCAGGGGCTTAGGTGACATGGGGTTGAATGGTTGGTGGTTCAATGACTCTTCGGTCAATAAGGTCTTGGATATCATGGCGGAGACGTATGCACCGGTCGATGTCATGGCCTGGGACTTGGTGGTAGGCACATCGTTTGGACAGGTCACAATTAGGTGGTGGGGGATCGGCACGAGGCTGAAGGAGTTGGAGGTGTCCCTTTTTTAGCAGGCGGCCTAAGGCTACGGAGGGGGAGATATCTAGCTTGCAAAATTCACGGGGTACCCTATTTTGGTAAGGGCGGCTAGGCGAGCTGGTTTGGTTTGTGAGCTGGTATGATTGGGGAGAATAGGCTATGGGTTGGTTACTAAGGGCATTGACATCCGAAGGGTTTCGGGAGTAGTCGGGCCTCTTGGACTGGCTTTGTGATCCTTCATTCTTGATTTTCCCTTCCCTGATTGCATCCTCAATTCTAGTCCCAATCTCAAACAGTTCTTCAAATGTTGAGATGGACTGGTAGAATAGTTTCTCATGGTACAGCGGCTGTAGATTCTTGATCAACATCCGGACTTGTTCTTTTTCGATTGGTCGGTGGGTCATTTGGGCTACTTTGTTCCTCCATCTGCTCAAGAATGCAGCGAAGGACTCATTGAAGTTCTGCCGGGTAGTCTCCAGATCCCGAATGGTGACATCGAGCTCTTGGTTGTAGGAGTAATGATCAACGAAGACCTGGACTATATCTTCCCAAGTCCGCGTCTTAGAAACCTCCAAGGTCAGAAACCAAGATAGAGCAGCCTTGGCGAGGGTTTGAGGGAACAACATTGCGATGTGCTCATGGCTGCAGCCCATTGATTGGAAAACACTCATGCAGAACTTTACATGGCTCTTCGGATTCCCAGTTCCATCAAAACGATCAATTTCAGGCATCTTGAAGTTCTCGGGTAGCTTCACCTTGTTGGGCTCGAACAATCCTTCCAGATCTAATATGTAATCGTCGACCCCCTTACTCTTCCTTAGTATGTTCTCGAGCTTGTCGACCTTATCCATTTTTTCTTGGAGCTTTTTCTCATATGCAGGCGGCGGGACCCCTTGAAACCATACTTCTTCTCTGTCGTTCTCATGTAGGGGTGGTTCAAACCCAGGTGGAGGCTGCGGCCGCTGCTGCTTCAATTCCTCCATAAAGGATAAAACTTGGGCCAACCGTTCAGACTGTTGGTTGATCATTTCTGTCATTCTTGCTTCCAAACCTTCTGGATCCATAAATCTGACTTTCGGCTGAGTGATTCTGACAAGGTGACTCCCTAATCCTCTGACTCACAAATGCAGATCCTGGGTGCTCAAAACTTGTACTAACATATAGGTGTGAAAAGACTGTGTTAGACTTGTAACAGTGATGATTGAGATGACAACTATAGTGATGTTAACAGACGTGGACTGACTCGTGTACAGCCTGACTGAAACAGTGCGTGCAGATCGATAGGAACGGTGTATGCAAATGAGGCAAGCATGCGGATGTAGGCCCTAATCTATATGATGCTCCTATTTCTAACAGATAGCAGTTAAACAAACAAGGTCCTAACCATATAGAGTGTGCCAACTTTACCTTCCAGTATGATCACCAAGAGATAACAGGGGTTTCCAGGGTTTTATGAAGGCTTCTAGGAGAGACTGGGCATTTCTGGTTGGTTTGGATAGAGTTTCTGGGGGAAACTGGTTAATGCGGTTATATCTGGGATATCGGGACAGAGTTTGTGGGAGAAACAGGTTATATCTAGGATATCTAGACAGAGTTTCTGGGAGAAACATGGTTAATATGGTTATATCTGGGATATCTGGACAGAGTTTCTGGGAGAAACATGGTTAATATGGTTATATCTGGGATATCTGGACAGAGTTTCGGGGAAAGACTGGTTAATATGGTTATATCTGGGATATCTGGACAGAGTTTCTGGGAGAAACTGGTTAATATGTGGTGATAGTGATCATACTGTCTAGCAGGTTTTCATACTTTTATGTCTTAGGACCGATAAACAAGGTTTGCGGTGTATATCTTTGTGAGCATGGAGCAGACATCCTTGTCATGGTGCCTAGGCAGGTCAACTCAATGTAATCACATGTGAGTGATTGCCTTGGGAATCATAAGAAAGAGGTTCTGTTCTATGCCACATAAGCGTCTACACTGCTCAGGTAATCCCATCAGGGCATACATCAGTTATATCACATTGTCCTATCTGAAAAGATAAATGAACAGTCCTATGAAAGGTTCTACAGGAATCTATATGCAAAGGCTGGGTTTAGTCAAAGAGGGTCCGTTGACGAGAGTTCCAATATACCGTCGGAGAGACAGTACGGAGGTTTTTTACTCTTTTTGATATACCTTGGAAGGTACAGTATCAACGGTGACTTGTGCCCTGGCACAGCAAGACCTGAACAATGTCAGCGCCGCGTTTCAGACACAGTCGGAGTGGAAATGCAGAAGTGCAATGCGGTGAACTGACACAGTAAAAAGATGATTTTAAGGATGCTTCTTATGAGTCAAACCTCTGTATTTTTTTTGTTTTGAAAATAAAAATCTCCCCAGCAGAGTCGCCAGATTGTGGACACGCGGAGTCGGACCACTTCTCTTGTTTGAGATTGTTTTGAAAAGGAATTTGACTCAAAGAAAAGGAAAGGTCTGTTGAAAAACAGATACAGAGTCGCCACTTGGTCTTTAAGGAACCAAGAAACCTAATTTTGACTCAACCAAATGGATAAAGGGCACCGGCCCTTCATAACCAAAGAACTTGGCTCGGGGTTTTGGTACGAGAGAGGAAGGAGCCTTTGTCGCGACTAAAACACCCTCAACTCGCCCCGTCTTCCGACGGGCCTCAATTAGCATCCAAATAATCATCTTGTACTATGTTTGGTTCGGCAATTAATACTATGATAGTATATTACATCACATAAGAAACTTGAAATGGAAGATCTAAAGATAAGATATCATTCATAAGATCTAAGTCAAATATCATACAATGTAAAGTGAAAGATCACACAAATAAACTTAGGAAAAATAGTCTAATCATGTATCAAATAATCAAGACTTCCTAATTTAAAGGGGGACATGAATTGTTCTTGAAACAAATAGTCAAAGAAAACAAGGATGCTTAGCAAGCTAGGGTGATGCATGTTAATCTTTGAGAATAGAAGATCTCTCAATCCCCGGGACGGATGAGAAAGGATGATTAGGTCGAGGGGAGCATGAACGTGTGATCATGATCATTCCTTATAATCTTCTTAGATTAAGAGTTACAAAAACCCCAAATCTTGCATGAATGCAATTTATGTATCTAAAATGTGCAAAGGTTGTAGTGTGTTTTGTGTACATGGATTTCTAGAATGACTTAGAAGTCTAAAATGTGTATGAATGGACGGATGAAATCAATATGGGATATGTACAAATGTAGTATGAACTACTTCCTAAGATATGAACTAATTTGGAATGCATATAAGCATCAAATCAAAGAATGAAAGTTAAAATGTGCTTGCTGTGAATAGTGGACAGAACAGTAGCATCATCTTTTGGAAATTGAAAAGAGGGGTTAGGAATGTTTTAAATGCATGATTGTTTATGGAGATGTTCCTTATTGTGTCTAAAACACAACCCAAAAGGCCAATCTTGAATATATATCACAGATTGAGAGAAATCATATAAACAACACAGGTCACTCAGAAACAGAGTCCGTACTGTCGACTGAAATGTTAGAAAATATTAGAAAATGAAAAAGAATGATCTAAGGGCCCATTTTATACAGAACGTTTCCTAAGATATTGAAGTTTAAGGGAAAAATAAGTTAGGACCACCCCTTTTGGAAAAGTTTTCTGTAATAGAGGTTGGAAGTGGACCTAGCTTCTGTGACAGCAAAATCAGAATGTTTGGAAGGAATATTGGGATCCAAATGGACCATTTCCAAGTACTTCCAAGTCAAACCAAAAATCATGGGTGTTCTCCAATGAGTTAGGAAGACTTTCCAAGTGGCCTTGCATCCATATGTTGAGTACTGAGTTCTAGAGAAATCTTTGAACTCAACTCACTCACTGTTTTGACTCATTGTTTTGAAGATTTTGGAGAAAACAAAGTTTTGTTTCTTGAAACCAAATGAGAGGGATTGAGAGGGGTTTTGAAATAGATGTTTTGAAAGCACATTTTCAATACTCAATAAGGATTATAGCCACTTAAAATGTCAACATTAAACTCATCATCAAGAACCTCCAAGATTGTTGGAGAAATTTATTTTTATTAGAACATAACTTCAATACACTTCAAGAATACCTTGGAGGTATTGAAGTTATGATCATCATCTATCAAACATGTTTTTGAGGTCAAGAGCTACTATCCATAAGGATTCACTCACCCCAAACTTCATGTCATCATTTAGATGATGAAGAACAAGTAAGTAAATAAAGAAAAATAAAAAGAAATGAGGTAAGAAGAGATGAACATAATATAAACAAACAAGCAAGCAAATAGCAATCAATAGATGATAATCAATGTGATTTTGGACTTGTAGCTTGGTGTTTCACTCATAGATTTTGACATTTGGACATGGAAGTAGCTTCCTAACTCAAGAATTCTCAAGAATGGTGATTGGGGGTGTTTGGGATGTGAAGTATATAGAAGTATAATGGAAGAAAACAAGAATAAAACTCACTTTCTTATGGAAAATCAATGGGAGAAGCTCCCTTTCTTTCTTCTAAACCTATCTCTATCTCTCTTCTTCTCTACAACTTTTCAAGATTTGCACTTGGCCCCCCCCAAAATGAAGAGCAATGGGGGGTTTAAATAGGCCAATTTGGGGGTGGTTTTGGGGTTTTAGAAGTACTCCCATTGGTCCCAAACAACTGTGAACATAAAACTATGTCGTTTTGGCTTTCAATTAATCAAATTGGACCCCCAAAAAAATTACAAAAATGGACTCTGCGAGGGATGAGTGCCGCGGTGGCAGTGGGCCAGTGCCGCGGCGGCACTGCTCCTCAGAAGCCCAGAAAATTACGTTTAGGCCCCCAGAGGTTCCGGTATTCGCGAAAAGGTCCTATTTTGTCCGAAATTCACAGAAAATGCATACGAACTCCAAATTGAGGTTGTGATATACCGTTGGAAAGGTAATGGAGTCTACTTTACATACAAAATAGTTCGGGGATAGGTCACTTTGAAAAGTTTTGCGGTATTCGCGATAAATGCTGATTTGATCGCCTTTTTCGCCTTCGGAAATTCAAAATAAATTCGTTTTAAATCCAGGAATTATGTACGATATACCGTTGGAAAGCTATTGGCCTCTAGTATCCATGAAAAATATTTGAAAATTGTTTCGGTGCCCCGATTCCAAAGTCAAATCTTGGTCAAACTGGTCAAACCTGGGATTCCCGGGAAGTTCTGGGAACCTCCGGGAGCTCCCAGGAGCCGACGTTTTCGCTCGATTCTCTTTTAAAACTCATTTTAATACTTTTCTAATGATTCTGGTGAATTCGGATGATTTTGTTCAAACTTGGTCAAACTCTGGTCAAACCTTGGTCAAACCGGTCAACGGGGACTTTCGGGGAACTTCCGGGACTTCCGGGGGTCTCTGGGAGGTGACGATTTTATCCAGTTTTACTTAAAAACTCATTTTATCATTTTTCTTATGACATAGCATGTTTTCAGAACTTCGGGACTAAATCTGGGAGTCTTCGGGCTTTCAGGGGCATTTTGGTCAATCTGAGCATTCTGAGAGATAGAGCTGACTTCCAGGAGTCCTTTTGAGTCTTTTACGATCATTGTAAACCACCAAGCTATGGGTCTCCTAAATCTGATAGCCGACAAAATGGGGTGTCTACAGTGGCACGCGTTGCTCCACAAGCTCTGCCGAAGAGGGGCAAATTATAGACACCCCAATTTTGACCAAACGTCGAATTAAGGGGAGTATTACCTCTAAGATCCGATGATGACAATGTCCGAACTAACCTAGGACTTCCAAAAGGTGATTCAAACTCTTACGAAAGCTCTTCCAATTTAAAAACAAAAGAAAAAAGGAGAGAAATTCAGCATGAACCCCAAAAAACAAAGTCAACAGTTGACCTAACGAAAAGTCTACGGGTCAAAAGGGAGTCAATCATAAAATTTTCAAATTTCAAGATGAAAAGTCCCGGTAATTGTTCATTGGGTCTCCCTTATGCTAGAAATGATTTTTAAGAATTTTTAAATGAAAGGAATCGTGGTGAAATCGAAAGGCTTTTAAGGAGAATTGTGCAGAAAATTGATATTTTGCCTTCGGAGGGAGAGTTGACTTTTTTTTCTTAAGGATTTTGATTTTCTAGATATTTTTATTGAATCCAAATGGGGGGTATTGCCTTAATTACATTTAATGTCTTAAGGTGCTGAATAGTGCTGAATTGCAGTTCAGCGGCAGTCGGGGTGCACGAACGGCATTCAGTGAATGCCGGTGCTCCGGCATCCAGTGAGTGCCGCAACGGCTCTCAGTGAGTGCCGCTATGTTTCTCCGAGTGCCGCGTTTTTGTGACATTCTGTCCAAAAGTAGGTCGGTTTATACCATCAAATGGCGGCAGAAATTAGGGTTTTGGCTGCGAATTTATCAGAATAGCCCCCTAATGATTGCCTATATATAGAAGGTGTATACCCCATTATTAGATATACAAAAAGATATACAAAAAAGTGGCAAAAAAGAGAAGAATATTAGAATGTTAGGATCCCAAGGTTGATTCTCACCCAAAAACTTTCCAAATTAAGAGAGTATTAGGAAGGAACTTTTGTTTGAAAGAAAGAGCAAGAAGGAAGGGCTTAATCACCATTTTGGAAGATCTTGAAGGAATCAAGAAAGTTGAGGATTATTAGAGGTAAAATTCTAAACTAGTTAGTATATTTAGTAGCTCAATCACAATATATAGATACTTAGGACCTTTTACACATTTTCAAAACATCTCTTCCCACCTCATTTCATCACACACCACATATATTGTGATTGAGCTTTTATGTCATTAGTTTGGATCAAAATAGTTCAATGGTTAAAGTTTAATAAAATCTTGAAAGTAAAACCTTGGTCATTTTCTTTTGACTATGTTTATCTCCTTAGATTTATAAGACTTTCAATGTCTTACCTAAATCCTTGTGTTTAGAGTCCTTCAATGTTCTTATGAGCTCATGATTCATGAGGGGATTGAGGTTGATTTTGGTATATTGAGTCAATGAGTTCAAACTTCATCCATAGTTTGAGCTCATTACTTTGAGGTCTTATGAAGTCCTTTATACTTCATTAAAATCCATGAGTCCAAGTGTTATTAACCTCCAATGACCATCAAATGGTAGGAGAAGTAGTTTAGTTTAAGTCCATCCCTATGGCTTAAGCTAATCCTTTTTTTTTAGGTTTTGAGAAGTCCTTCATACTTCATTAAAACCTACATGTATGTGTGTCATTAGCCTCCAATGGCCATCAAATGGTAGGAGTAAAAAGTTGAATCCAAGCTTTGGTCCATAAGTTTGAGTTCATTGTTTGGGATTTTGTGAAGTTCATTTCATACTTCATCAAAGTCCATAAGTCTGAGGTGTCTTTAACCTCAAATGACCATCAAATGGTAGGAGGAATTATTTGTTTTAAGCCCAACATTATAGTTTAATAGTTGAGGTTAACCAACAAAGTTGAACTTGACAAATGAAAACAGTGGGTTCACAAACTGTTTTTTATCAAGGATTTTTAGTTCAAAATCAGACCGTTGGAATTGAATAAAACCAACTGGAAAGTGTCAATAACACAATGTTTTAGCACTGCAATTTTTGTTTTAATGAGATTTCATGCTTAGAATGGTTTGGTCATGAGTTTTGTGAGTTAACAATAATCTGTCCAGATTTCCAGAACAGTAACACCTTTTTGAAATTAGTAAATCAGAGTCTTAATCAAACATTCTTGACTCCAAATAATTTTTTTCATGTAGTTTAATGTGTTAAGAAGATTCCCTAAAACGAATGGAGCATATTAGATTTACTTGCTATTTTTAAAAAATCATACAAGATCTCTGGACAGAGAGTTATAAGTCTCTGAGTGACGTCTGGTTTTTGCCCATTTCCCAGAGATCTAACCGTTCAAACCTTGATTTTCTTTTTGGGTTAGAAACTAGACTCACAGAGGCATAACATACTAAAAAATTATCAAGCTCCAACCATTGGAAGTATGCTTTTTATTTTCTTGAAGTTCAAGTCTGCTCTCTGGAATTTCTAGAATATAGTGACAGATTTAATGAACTTTGTAGATAATGGTTCAAATGATCTTTTCTTAACCTAGGGCTTATACCATGCTTTGATATAGATGAGTTAAGCTTAAAACCAGAGGCTAAATGATCCAAGTCAATGAATAGTTCATAGCTTTATTTCATTCATACTCATGTGTTCATGTGCATTCATCCATGTAGATTGATAATTGTAAATAGAACTTATCTTGTGTTAAGATTTACTATCTAGGAAGTTCAAATGATATGTTTTGTTTAAAATGTGGACTAACCCTTTGCTTTGTAGCGCTTTCGAGGTACATTCCCTCAACCCTTTCCCTAGTTTGTTTATTTATCGTTTTAAATTGATTTTTCGACTCCATGTACGACACTTTAGACTAGGATTTGCCTTACTTGTTTACATGTGAATAGAGACCCCTTTTACTAAGTTCTTGCTTATTTGTATGCATTGCACGTTTAACAATAGCGGCCGGGTCCCGGGTAAGTTCCTTAGTTCCCTACTTTGCATATCATCTTTGCTTGCTACTTGAATTAAGTGGTTTTTGAATGATATTTTGTCGTTAGCAATTTACACCCTTTTTGACATGCTTTTGTATTGTATATTTATATATATATATATATATTAATTGAGGGCATACTTAGATTAATAATTAGATTAAAAGGATGTTGAGTAGAGGCCTATCGCGAGATAGGATGAGAGAGGGTGTTTTAGTCTGTCGGGCTCCTTCCTCTCTCATTCCATAATCCCCGGACCTAGTAAATCTCTGGTTTCTAAAAGATCGGTTTGCTTTTAAATGGTTTCTTAATTTTCCTTTTAAAAATTAAGTGGCGACTCATTTCGTGTTTTGTATTTTGAAATTGAAAAAGGTTTTAAAAGAAAAGCTGTGGGTAAGAGGAAAAATGCGATATCCACAGCGTGTTTCTATTATGCAATATTATGGATTACAGAGGTAATAGGATACGATAATGAGATTTAGATAACAGGGTAAGTACTGTAGTCAGGTTCGGAACGTTAGTATCGGCACAATGCAATGACAAGATAAGGTTTGTGTTATGTTGGTGGGTAACATGGGTTAATCCTGGTAATCGAATCAGTGGAGTATTAGTGTTTCGGTACAAGTATTGTCAGTATCAGTGATCAGTTGTGAACACATCTGCGAGGGATGTGAGCGTTATGTATACTGTACTCGCAAGAGTTATCAAAAGCGGTGAACAGGAGTACGAATACATATTGAAGTGGTGAACAGGAGTACGGATACGTATTGAATATGAACGGACGATACTCGCAAGGGTTCTTAAAGGCGGTGAACAGTAAGAGTTCTTAAAGGCGGTGAACAGTAAGAGTTCTTAAAAGCGGTGAACAAGAGTATTGGTGCGTCCATAGACTAAGTCGTTATATGAGAGCGATGTACGGTGTTCGCAAGAGTTCTTAAAAGCGGTGAACAGTAAGAGTTCTTAAAAGCGGTGACCAAGAACACTAATATGTCGTGATGATATAATCAGTTCGTGGTAGTCCGATGAGATGGGTACAATCAGTCTTAGAGTTGGAAGACGATGAGAGTCGGTTAATGTTGTGTCGGATTAAAAGAGGAAAAAATGCTATTAATATCACTGCTTTCTATCTGTCAGGACTGGTAATCGCATTATTTCTATGAGACTGTGTTTGTTAGTTCTCACTCAGCTTTTAGTAAGCTGACAACCTTTATTTCCCTGGACATTTTCCGTCCAAACTACCATGTCCTTAACAATGCAGGTGATGGAACCTACGATGATGGCTACTACCTAGAGATGGATTATGCAGAGGGTGGCCCCACTGATGATAATTATACTGGAGAGGAGTATTATGCTAACGACTATCCTTACGCCAGCTGAAGACTGAAGTTAGTTTATCTAGTTTATATTTTACCGGGTACTTGGGCACATGTTGTCTCCAGACCTGTTGTGATCCTGTGGACCACACTCTGATGTTTTGTAATAGTGATAGTGTTATTTTATATTCAGTTGTTTACGGTTCTTGTTTATCTTTTAGACTAGTACTGTGTTGTGTGGATAATTAGTGACTTTCACCCGTCATTCCCTATTGACCCAAAAAAGAAATTTATTTTTCTTTATTTTTGCTACTCCGGGGTGTGACAGGATTTTTAGTATCAGAGCTTTAGGTTTGTGATACTTTCGTTCACTAATTAATTATTAGTTCGACCGAAGGATGTATCGAAGACTGCATTTAGGACAAGATACGGGCATTATGAGTTTCTAGTTATGCCTTTTGGACTGACAAATGCGCCAGCAGTATTCATGGACTTAACAAATAGAGTATTCAAACCATATCTGGATAAATTCGTTATAGTATTCATCGACGACATACTGATCGACTCAAAGACGGAGCAAGATCACAAAGAGCACTTACAGATTGCCTTGCAGAAGCTTCAAGATAGTAAGTTGTATGCAAAGTTCAGTAAGTGTGAGTTTTGGCTACAGGAGGTCAAATTCTTGGAACATGTTATATCTCAAGATGGTATCTCTGTGGACTCATCTAAGATCAATGCAGTCTTAAGTTGGAATAGACAGACCAATGTGATGGAAGTTAGGAGTTTCCTCGGCATAGCAGGATATTACAAGAGATTTGTAGAAGGATTTTCTAAGATTGCAAGACCTTTGACGAATTTGATAAGGAAAGAGGCGAAGTACGAATGGACAGCCAAACATGAGGGTGCATTTCAGGAGTTGAAGGAAAGATTAACTTCTGCGCCAGTACTCGCGATACCTAAAAGTGGAGAAAGATACATAATATATAGTGATGTATAGCACCAAGGTTTAGGTTGTATGCTTATGCAGGATGGGAATGTCATTGCATATGGATCAAGACAGTTGCAGGTACATGAGAAGAATTATCCTATGCATGATTTGGAACTAGCAGCAATAGTGTTTGCATTAAAGATCTGGAGACACTATCTCTATGAGAGAAGTTTGATCTATTTTCCGATCATAAGAGCTTGAAGTATTTGTTTTCTCAGAAGGAGTTGAACATGCGATAATGGAGATGAATGGAATTACTTAAGGTCTCTGACTTTTCATTGCAATACCATCTAGGTAAAGCAAATATTGTAGCAGATGCTTTGATTTGTAAACCTCGACTAGTGATCGCTGCATTACTAATTTGAGAATGGAAAGCATTGGAAGTGTTAGCTGAATTCGAGCTTCAGCCAGTGGAACCAATGGAAAGACAACATTTTGGATGTTTGATGGTACAACCAACTTTGATCAGCCATATCATAAAATCTCAATAGATGATGGAAGATTTGAAGTTATGGTTCGCGAAGATGACAGCTAAGGAGCCCTTTTCTCTCTTTTGTTATTGCTCACTTTGGATTTAACTATAATTTCTGCCTAGGCGTCCTTTCGGATTTTCATCCTAGCGAGCCATCCCTTTTTTTTTTAAAGTCTGCCTACGTACCCCTGAGCGGGGATCAGGTCAAACGTAGTTCGGGCCAAGGTATAAAAGAAGTGGTTTGTTTTCTGATGGGTGGGACAACCGAACCGATGAGGTTGCCTACGTATCCCCGAGTGGGAATCAGGTCGAGCGTAGTTCAAGGCAAGGCTTGAAAGAAATGGGCTATTTTTATGGGTGGAGCGACCGAACCGATGTGGTTGCCTACGTATCCCTGAGTAGGAATCAGTTCGAGCATAGTTCAAGGCAAGGCTTGAAAGAAATGGGCTATTTTTATGGGTGGAGCGACCGAACCGATGCAGTTGCCTACGTATCCCCGAGTGGGAATCAGGTCGAGTGTAGTTCAAGGCCTGGCTTGAAAGAAATGGGCTATTTTTATGGGTGGAGCGACCGAACCGATGCGGTTACCTACGTATCCCCGAGTGGGAATCAGGTCGAGCGTAGTTCAAGACAAGTCTTGAAAGAAATGGGCTATTTTTATGGGTGGAACAACCGAACCGATGCGGTTGCCTACGTATCCCCGAGTGGGAATCAGGTGGGCTATTTTTATGGGTGGAGCGACCGAACTGATGCGGTTGCCTACGTATCCCCGAGTGGGAATCAGGTCGAGGGTAGTTCAAGGCAAGTCTTGGAAGAAATGAGCTATTTTTATGGGTGGAGCGACCGAACCGATGCGATTGCCTACATATCCCCAAGTGGGAATCAAGTCGAGCGTAGTTCAAGGCAAGGCTTGAAAGAAATGGGCTATTTTTATAGGTGGAGCGACCGAACTGATGCGGTTGCCTATGTATCCCCGAGTGGGAATCAGGTCGAGTGTAGTTCAAGGCAAGGCTTGAAAGAAATGGGCTATTTTTATGGGTGGAGCAACAGAACCGATGCGGTTGCCTACGTATCCCCAAGTGGGAATCAGGTCGAGCGTAGTTCAAGGCAAGGCTTGAAAGAAATGGGCTATTTTTATGGGTGGAGTGACCGAACCGATGCGGTTGCCTACGTATCCCCAAGTGGGAATCAGGTCGAGCGTAGTTCAAGGCAATGCTTGAAAGAAATGGGGTATTTTTATGGTTGGAGCGACCGAATCGATGCGGTTGCCTACGTATCCCCGAGTGGGAATCAGGTCGAGCGTAGTTCAAGGCAAGGCTTGAAAGAAATGGGTTAGAGTCAAGCATAGTACTTTTTGAGGTGATCCACGTTGATTGGTTCTTTGAATTCGACACCATCGAGGTTTATGAGGTAGGTCGCTCCTCCAGAAAGGATAGTTTTGACGATGTAGGGGCCAACCTATTTAGGTTTGAATTTTCCGCGTGGATCAAAGATCGGGACTCGCAGTTCCTTAAGAACAAGGTCACCATTGACAATTTTCCTCGGACAAACTTTCTTGTTAAAAGCACGTGCTACTCTCTTTTGATAGATTCGGACATGGTCGATCGCGGCTAGGCGCTTTTCATCTATGAGAGCCAATTCTTCGTATCTTTCTCTTAACCAGTCAGATTCTGAAATTTTATATTTTGCCATCACTCGCAGGGATGGTAACTCTATCTCGACCGGGAGCACTGCCTCCATGACCTATACCAGTGAATAAGGAGTCGCTCCTGTAGACGTCCTTATCGAGGTTCTGTATCCCCACAACGCAAATGGTAGTTTATCGTGCCAGTTTTTGTAAGTATCGGTCGATTTCTGTAGTATGGCCTTAACATTCTTGTTTGCAGCTTCGACTGCCCCATTAGTTTGCGGCCTGTATGGTGACGACTTGTGATAAGTGATTTTGTATTCCTCAAACAGATCCCTGACTTCTGCTTTGAAATGACTTCCGTTGTCCGAAATGATCTCATGAGGGACTCCATAATGGCAGATGAGATTTCTCTTGATGAATTTGGCCACTTCCTTGGCCCCCAACTTGCTGTAGGATGCGGCTTCTACCCATTTGGTGAAGTAGCCAATGGCCACCAAAATGTATCGGTTCCCGTTTGAGCCCTTCGGAGTAATTTCGCCAATGATATCGATTCCCCAAGTTGAGAATGGCCACGGGGAGGTCATACTATAGAGCAGAGATTGCGGTACATGCATCATGTTTGCATGGATCTGGCACTTGTGGCACCTTCTCATGTATTCGCAACAATCTTTTTCCAACGTTGTCCAATAGTACCCTTGTCTTACGATCTTTTGGCTAGCATGTGACCGTTCATGTGTGGTCTGCATACCCCCTCGTGTATTTCCTCCATCATTCTTCTGGCGCTTTTTCCGAATAAGCAAGTCAGATTGTCACCATTGTATCCTTTCTTCAACATTTTTCCCCCGCAAATGATGAACTGTGCTGCGAACCTTCGAATTGCTCTTTTATCTTTCTCAATAGACTCTTGGGGGTATGTTCCCTTTTCTATAAAGTTCCAGATATCTTGATACCATGGTGTTTCATTCTCTTCTTCTTCGATTGTAGCGATCATGCTAAATGATGGTTCGTATCTTTACTCGATTACCAGAGGCATCATTTTTACCCCTACAGGGATTTTGATCATGGAGGCTAGGGTAGCCAATGAATCTGCTAACTGATTCTCTTAGCTTCCTGGGTAGGTAAAAGAATGTTATGCTCTTGAACTGTTTCTTGAGTCCATCGAGATGGTCATGGTAGGGCTTCAACATCTCTTCTTTCACCTTCTATTCTCCTCTGGCTTATGACACAATGAGATTTGAATCTCCGAAGACATCCAACTTCTGAACTCTCAACTCTATGGCCGCTTCCATCCCCAGAATGCATGCCTCGTATTCAGCAGTGTTGTTGGTGGAGTTATAATTGAGCTTGACTGCTAGCGGGGCGTGGTCCCCATTTGGTGATACCAGGATCATACCTACTCCGTATCCTTTCATGTTGGTTGCCCCATCAAAGTACAACTTCCACTGTTCTTCTTTGATTTCCATGATATTCTCGTCCGAGAACGGGAAGTCTCCATTTTCTTCAGAATCAACAGTGTGTTCTGCAAGATGCTCAGCTATAGTTATCCCTTTTACCGATTTGCTTGTTACATATTTGATATCGAATTTAGATAGTAGGAGTAGCCAACGGAATATACGACCGATCAGGGCGGGTTTTTCGAGGAGTTATTTTAGAGGATCCATGCGGGATATAAGCATAATTGGAAAGGCCAGCATGTAGTGCCTTAATCGGCGGGTGCACTAGACTAAAGCCCAACATGTTTTTTCGAGGGTAGAGTAATTGAGCTCATACCCAGTCATCCTCTTGCTAAGGTAATATATGGCTTTTTCAAAGTGGCTTTCTTCTCCTTCTTGGGCCAACATGCACCACCCCATGGCATTTTCGGAGACAGATAGGTAAAGAAATAAGGGCTTGTGAGGAGTGGGTGGTGAAAGGACGGGAGGATTTTGAAGGTAGGCTTTTATTTTATCAAATACGGCTTGGCACTGGTCATCCCATTAGAACTTTTCTCCTTTCCTCAGTAACCGGAATAAGGGATCACATGTAGTTGTGAGCTTGGAAATAAAACGGCTGATGAATTGGATCCTCCCGAGGAATCCTCTCACTTCTTTCTCATTCTGTGGCGGCGCCATTTCTAGAATTGCCTTGATTTTAGAGGGATCGACCTCTATCCCTCTTTGTGTAAATGAGAAAACCTAGGAGCTTCCCAGAGGTCACACCAAAAGTGCACTTCTTTGGATTCAATCTCATCTTGTACTTGTGCAATCTTTCAAAAAACTTCTCCAGTGCCACCAAGTGCCCTTCTCGATCTTTGGATTTCACGATCATGTCATCTACGTACACTTCTACTTCCTTGTGAATCATGTCATGCAACAAAGTAGTGGCAGCTCTTTGGTAGGTTGCTCCAGCGTTCTTGAATCCGAAAGGCGTCACCCTATAGCAGTAGGTCCCCCAAGGTGTGATAAATGTTGTCTTTTCCCGATCTTCTGGTGCCATTAGAATCTGATTGTACCCCGAAAACCCATCCATGAATGATAGTAGCTCATGTCCTGTAGTGTTATCTACCAAAACATCAATGTGGGGAAGCGGGAAGTCATCCTTTGGGCTGGCTTTGTTTAGATCACGGAAGTCGACACACACACAAACTTTTCCGTCCTTCTTGGGCACTGGCACGATGTTGGCAACCCATTCCAGATACTCTATAACAATGATGAACCCTGCCTTGAACTGTTTTTCTACCTCTTCTTTGACCTTTAGTGCCCATTCTGGCCTCATGCGCCTTAGTTTCTGCTTAACAGGTTTAGAATTGGGAAGGAGGGGAATACGATGTTGGACAATGTTGGGGCCGACCCCAGGCATGTCCTCGTAAGACCAAGCAAAAACATCTTTGAATTCTTTTAGCAAGAGAGTCAATTTTTCGTTTTCTTCTTTATTAAGCGTTGAGCCAATTTGCACAATTTGTGGATTATCTTTTTCACCTAGGTTAATCGATAAAGTATCTTCGATTATTTCATAAGTAGGTGATTTTTCAATTAGTTGCTTAAGTTCGATTAGGAGATCCTCGGAGGGATCTGTGCATTCACAAGTATTAGACACAGAGGAGTAAGCAGAACCGTCTTTCATTTCATTCATGACAGGTGGAGTGATTACATCAAACAGTGATGGGCCCACAGTGACCGACTTTGGTACAGACTCGATAATAGGAAGTACAGACTCCGGGGGAACAGGGGATAGGGAGACACAGATAGATGACTCTACAGCCTGGTTGCTCAGACCCTCCTTAGTTGGCATGATCTAATCATCTTGGCTCTTGGCCTTCTTTCCTTCCTTTTCTTCAGCGAGCTCTCCCCATATCTTCTCGATAGCCTCAATGTCCAGATACTTCAACCAGTCTTCCTTTGGGGTTTTCGTAATTTTTTCCGGATATAACAGATCTTGATAGGGGGCCTTTCGTAGTCAACGGAGATTTCAAGCCTAGGGTGCCTTTTTTCGGTGGTCTGATGGATCCCAGGTTCAAGAAACCCAAAGTAGGGGAAGTCATCCCCTTCTTTGATGAATTTCCCATTCAAGGTCTTACGGTACGGTGGGAGACTCCTCACTCTCTTCTTCCATGGCTTTTGGAGCTCAATGTCTTCTTTAGTGGGCTTGTACCCAATTCGAAAGTGCCTTTTTGTCCTTTGATCTGAGGAACTCACGAAGCCCTTGTTGGCGTCGTCCCAATCCCATTCTAGGGAAGTAGTTCATTTTGCGGATGATATTGACCACTGCGGAGTGGACCTCGGGGAACCTGTCTCCATCACTAACCATATGGATCCTTTCCATGAAGAATCCTCCGATTTCTCCTTCTTCTAGTTCAGGTATTTGGATTTCAAAGACGGGAGTGTAACTTGGAAATGCCTTATTTCCCCAACTGTTGCCAAGGATGATTTTTACCTCTTTCTCATTAATATATTTGATCATTTGGTGCACAGTAGATGATACCACTTTGTTGACATGCAGCCAGGGCCTCCCAATCAACAAATTGAACGAGCCAGGTATGTCCATAGCTTGAAAGATTTCAGTGCTAACCAAAGATCCTACCCGGATTTGGAGAGAAACAGTCCCCATCACATTTCTCTTGATGTTATCGTAGGCCCTCACGCTTACACAGATGGTGTGATGTCAAGGATGTTGACCCCCAAGTCAGTGGCGGTTCTTAGAGCACAAACATTTAAGGTGGAGCCTGTATCAACCAGATAGAATGGCACCTGCTGCCACTTGCATCCGATCGTAATGTACATAGCCTTGTTATGCGCAGATCCTTCCAGTGGCAAATCCTCATCGGAGAAGGTGATGACTGGATCAGGGGTAAGTGTACTTAAGAAGGCCACCATATCTTCCGGTGCAGCATCAATGGGGACCTCAATTCCAGCCAAGGCATTCAACACGGCTTGCCTGTGCCTGTAAGATGTTCCCATGATGTCCCACATCGAGAGATGTGCCTGAGTCATCTTCAACTGCTTTATCAATTCGTTGTCCTCTTCAATGACCTCATCCATTTTTCCTTTCCCCTTGTCCTTGACTGGCCCTTTCTCTATTATTTCCGTGACCGGTTGTGGACGCTGATAATGACGACCCGACCTAGTCAAATGATCAATCTCGACAGGAGTAGGTCCTTCCACAGTCCCATCTTCTTTGAACCACTCGCAATCTGTTCCCATAAATGGTTTTTCTGGCTCATCCCACACGGAGGTACCACTTTCTTTGTTAGGATCGTACCATTTGAGATCTACTGCCCCTAGATCATGCTCTTCTAGGAAGAACAAATCTCGTTCATCATCTAGCTGTTGCTGCCATTCCTCATCTTCCCTTTCAATCAGATGGATTTCTGTAGAATCCTGGATGTCAAAGCGGGCTAAGAGAAGTCCTATGGGGATTATGAGGGTAGAAGGGTCGAAAGTAGCGGGGTCAGATTCGATGAGGCTGATATTTTGGTGTGGTAGGGGATTTTGGGTGACATGAGGCTGCTTGGGAGGTGGCTCAATGATATTCTGGTCAATGAGGTCTTGGATATCATGGCGGAGGCATATGCAATCATTGGTGTTGTGGCCAGGGGCTTGGTGGTAGGTGCATCTTTTGGACATATCACAACCGGGTGGTAGTGGGTTGTTTCGGGGCTGAAGGAGTTGGAGGTGGCCTTTTTTTAGGAGGCGGTCTTAAGGCTGAGGAAAGCGAGATTTCTAGCTTGGCAAAATTGCGAGGAGGCTTTTTCTGGAAAGGGCGATTGGAGGAGTTAGCTTGGTTGGAAGGTTGGTATGGCCTAGGAGGGTATGCCATGGGTTGACTGCTAAGAGCATTGACATCCAGGGGGTTGCGTAGCTGGGCCTTTTTTGCTGACTTGGAGGCTCTTCTTTCTTAATCTTCCCTTCCCTGATAGCATCTTCAATTCGAGACCCGACTTCAAACAACTCTTCGAAGGTGAAGATGGATTGATAGAACAGTTTCTCATGATAGAGCGGCTGCAAATTTCGGATTAACATCCTTACCTGTTCCTTCTCAACCGGTCGGTGGGTCATCTGGGCCACTTTATTTCTCCATCTGCCTAAGAAAGTGGCGAAGGATTCATTGTTGTTTTGCTGAGTAGTTTCCAAATCCCTGATTGTGACATCCAGCTCCTGATTATAGGAATAGTGATCAACGAATACCCGAACAATGTCTTCCCATGCCCGAGTTTTGGAAGTTTCCAAGGTAAGGAACCATGATAGTGCAGATTTTGCGAGAGTTTGTGGGAACAACATCGCAATGTGCTCATGAGAGCAGCCCATTGACTGGAAGATGCTCATGCACAGCTTCACATGACTTTTCGGATTTCCAGTTCCATCGAAACGGTCTATGGAGGGCATTTTGAAGTTTTCTGGCAGTTTCAATTTAACAGGCTCGAAAAGGCCTTCCAGGTCTAGCATGTAGTCATCAACCCCTTTCCTTTTTCTCAGTATGCTTTCTAGCTTGTCAACTTTGTCTATTTTCTCCTGGAACTTCTTCTCATATGCAGGCGGTGGGACTCCTTGAAACCAATCTTCTTCCCCATTATTCTCAAGAGGTGGTACAAACCCTGGCGATGGAGGTGGCACGAAACCTGGTGGTGGCGGGAACCCAGGTGGATATTGCGGCTGCTGCTGTTTCAATTCTTCCATAAACCTCAAGACTTAGGCCAGACTGTCGGACTGCTGGCTTATGGTGACTCCCAATTCGATGACCTTGTTTTCCAATTCTTCCTGATTCATGTTGAAATAACTTCTTGGGCTAATTCTAACTAAACGATTATCTGAATTTCTGACCCAGGACGAAGATCCCAGCTGCTGACTTTGAGAATCTATAGTGATCCTACAGATTTAAGAGGATCGTATCAGATTCTGACAGTGATGACTTTAGACAGACAAATGACAGTGATGTTTAACCAACGCGGACTGACTTGTGTACAAATTAACTGAGATAGTGCATGCGGACTGACAGGTACGGTGCATGCAAATGAGACAAACATGCGGATGCAAGCCCTAATCTATATGGTGCTCCTACTTCTAGCAGATAGCAGTTAAGCAAATATGGTCCTAGTCATACAGAGTGTGCTAACCTTACCTTCCAATATGATCACTAGGGGATAGCAGGGGTCTCTAGGATATTTTGAGGGGTCTGGACAGAGTTTTTGGGAGAATCTGGTTATTCCTAGGTATTTCTGGGATAGAGTTCTGGGAGAAACAGGTTACATCTAGGATATCTGGACAGAGTTTCTGGGAGAAATAGGTTATATTTGGGATATCTGGACAGAGTTTCTGCGAGAAACTGGTATATCTGGGAAATTTGGGAGATTTGGACAGAGCTTTTGGGAGAAACTGGTATATCTGGGAAATCTGGGAGATTTGGACAGGGCTTTTGGGAAAATGGGTATATTTGGGTAAGTCGAACAGAGTTTCTGGGAGAAACTGGTCGTATTTGGATGTTTCTGGGATATATGGACAGAGTTTCTAGGAGAAATTGGTTATATCTGGGGTGAGATGGATAGAGTTTCTGGGGGAAACTGGTTAAATATGATGGTGATCATATTGTCTGGCAAGTTTTCATACTCCTATGTCTTAGGACCAACAAACAAGGTTTGCGGTGTATATCTTTTTTAACATGGAGTAGACATCCTTACCATGGTGCCTAGGCAGGTCAACTCAATGTGGTCACATGTGAGTGATTGCCTTGGAAATCATAAGAAAGAGGTTCTGCCTCATGCCGCATAAGCGTCTGCACCGCGCAGGTAATCGCGTCAGGGCATACAACAGTTATATCACATTGTCCTATCTGAAAAGATAAATGAACAGTCCTATGAAAGGCTCTACAGGAATCTATATGCAAAGGCTGGGTTTAGTCAAAGAGGGTCCGTTGACGAGAGTTCCAATATACCGTCAGAGAGACAGTACAGAAGTGTTTACTCTTTTTGATATACCGTGGAAGTTACAGTATCAACGGTGACTTGTGTCCTGGCACAGCAAGACCTGAACAATGTCAGCGCCGCGTTTCAGACACAGTCGGAGGGGGAGAAATGCAGGAGTATAATGCGGTGAACCAGACACAGTAAAAAGATGATTTTAAGGATGCTTCTTATGAGTCAAACCTCTGTATTATTTTGTTTTGAAAATAAAAGTCTCCAGCAGAGTCGCCAGATTCACCTCTTTCAGTTGGTTTGAAATTGATTTGGATCAAAGAAAGAAAAAGGAAGGTCTGTTGAAAACAGACACAGAGTCGCCACTTGGTCTTTAAGGAACCAAGAAACCTAATTTGACTCACCCAAACGGATAAAGGGCACCGGCCTTTCATAACCAAAGAACTTGGCTCGGGGTTTTGGTACGAGAGAAGAAGGAGCCTTTGTCACGACTAAAACACCCTCAACTCGCCCCGTCTCTCGACGGGCTTCAATTAGCATCCAAATAATCATCTTATACTATGTTTGGCTCGACGATTAATACTATGATAGTATATTACATCTTATAAGGATATTAAAATGGAAGATCAAAAGATAAGATATCATTCATAAGATCTAAGCCAAATATCACACAATGCGAAAGTGAAAGATCACACAAACAAACTTAGGAAAAATCGTCTAATCACATATCAAGTAATCAAGTTTTCCTAATCTAAAGGGACATGGATTGTTCTTGAAACAAATAATCAAAGAAATCAAAATACGCTTAGCAAGCTAGTATGATGCATGTTAATCTTTGAGAAAAGAAAACCTCTCAATCCCTGGGATGGACGAGAAAGGATGATGTGATCGAAGGGAAGCATGAACAGGTGATCAACTTCATTCCTTATAATCTTATTAGATTAGGGGTCATAACAACCCCAAATCTTGCATGGATGCAATGAATGGTCCTAAAATGTGCAAAGATTGTAGTGTGTTTGTGTACAAGGACTTTCTAAAGTGATTTAGAAGTCTAAAATATGAATGAATGCATGGAGGAAATCATCATGGGATATGTACAAATATAGTATGGACTACTTCCAAAGATATAAGCTAATTTGGAGTGCATGTAAGCATCAAATCAAAGAATGAAAGTAAAAGAATGCTTGCTGTGAATAGTGGACAGAATAGTGACTTGATCTTGTGAAATATGAAAGGTAGGGCTAGGAATGTTTTCAATGTATGATTTTTTATTGAGATCATCCTTAGTGTGTCTAGAACACAAATCAAAAAGCCAATCCTCAATAACTATCACAGGTGGAGAGAAATCATATAAACAATAGAGGTTACTCAGAAACAGAGTCCGTATTGTCGATTAAAATGTCGAAAAATCTTAGCAAATGAAAACAAACTATCTAGAGGCCCATATTATACCAAAAGTTCCTTAAGACACTGAAGTTCAAGGGAAAAATGATTTGGGATCACTCCCTTTGGAAAAGTTTTCTGTAAAACAAGTTGAAAGTCAACCAAGCTTCTGTGGCAGTAAAGGTAGAATATCTGGAGAGAATGTTTGGTCCAAATGGACCACTTCCAAGTATTTCCAAGTCAAAACCAAAAATCATGGGTGTTCTATAATGGGTTAGGAAGACTTTCCAAGTGGCCTTGCATTCATATATTGGGTATTGAACTCAGAATAATTCCTTGAAGTTAGATAACTCACTATTTTGAAGGTTTTGGGAAGAACTAGGGTTTTCTTCTTTGAAATCAAAATGAGGGATTTAAGAGGGGTTTTGAAATAGAGGTTTTGAAAGTATATTTTCAGCACTTAAATGGAGATTATGACCAGTTGGAATATTAACATTTGAACCCATCTCAAGAACCTCCAAGATTGTTGGAGAATATTGTTTTATTTTGAAAACAACTTCAAGAATACATAGGAATGTATTGAAGTTGAAATCATCATCTATCAAACATGTTTTTGAGGTCAAGAGCTACTATCCATAAGGATTCACTCACCTCAAACTTCATGTCATCATCTAGATGATGATAGACTAGTAAGTAAATAAAGAAAATAAAAAAAAAATGAGATTAAGGAGAGATAAAACAAGCAAGTAAGTAATCAATAGATGATATTCATGATGATTTTGGACTTGTAGCTTGGTGTTTCACTCATATATGGTGACTTTAGACATGGAAGAAGCTTCCTATCTCACAAATGCTTACTAAAATGGTGGTGGGTGTATTGAATGTGAACTAAATGGGAGTAATGAAGTAGAAAACAAAGTTTAGAACTCACTTTTTAGTTAAAAATCAAAGGAAGAAGCCCACTTTCACTCTCCTAACCTTATCTTCTACAACTTTTCTCTCTATCACTTCTCTAAGCTTTTGTATTTCCCCCCCCCCCCCCTAAATGAGAAGTCAAGGGGGGTTTATATAGGCCAATTTGGGGTGGTTTGGGATTTAAAGAGTGCTCTCATTGGCTCCAAATGTCTGTGAACAAGGAACTACGTCGTTTTGGTTTCTAATTAATCAAAATGGACCCCCAAAACAATTTACAAAAATGGACTGTTCTGGGGGAGAGTGCCGCTGCGGCACTGCTCCTCCTTCGTCCAGATAATACTGTTTAGGCCCCCAGAGGTTCCGGCATTCGCGAAAAGGCCCTATTTCGTCCAAAATTCACAGAAAATGCATACGAACTCCAAACTGAGGTTGTGATATACCGTTGGAAAGGTAATAGAGTCTAATTTACATAAAAAAAATGTTCAGAGATGGATCCCTTTGAAAAGTTTTGCGGTATTCGCGATAAAAGCCGATTTGATCGTCTTTTCCACCTTCGAAAATTCATAATAAATTCGTTTTAAATCCAGAAAATATGTGTGATATACCATTGGAAAGCTATTGACTGCTAGTATCCATGAAAAATGTTTTAAAAATGATACGGCACTCCGGTTTCAAAGTCAACTTTTAGGTCAAATCGGTCAAATCGGGATTTCCAAAAGTTCTAGGATCCTCCGGGAGCTCCCAGGAGCTGACGTTTTCGTCAGATTTTCTTTTAAAACTCATTTTAGTACTTTTCACATGATATAGGATGATTCCAAAACTTTTCAGCGAATTTGGATGATTTCGGTCAAACCTTGGTCAAACTTGGTCAAACTTCGGCCAAACCAGTCAACGGGGACTTTCCAGGAACTTCCGGGACTTCTGGGGGTCTCTGGGAGCTGACGATTTCATCCGATTTTGCTTGAAAACTCATTTTATGACTGTTCTTACGACATAGCATGTTTCCAGAACTTTCGGTCCAAATCTGGGAGTGTTTGGGCTTTCAAGGGCATTTTGATCATATGTACCACTTTCTAGCATTTCGAGAGATAGATTTAACTTCCAGTAGTCCTTTTTGAGTCGTTTCGATCATTGTGAACCACCAAGCTATGGGCCTCCTAAATCTGGTAGCCGACAAAATGGGGTGTCTACACATGGCAAATAATGTGCTTCGCTAAAAAGCTAATTGTTGTAGTGAGTACTGGTCCCCTATTCAATGGTCCAACGAAGCAAAAGGGAGTACTGTGAAGTTGATGTCTAATTCTTTCAAGTCTCAACCTACGGTGAACTAGCCAGTGACAAAATCAATTATCAGGCACATCTTGTTCAATTCATATACTCCAGTTGTTAATGAAGTTTTTTTTTTAAAGAGTGGCGTGTGACAATGGGTAACTTTCTCTTTCCATATTACCTAAAAAAAGCATCGGTGCCATTAGTTTGCTATAAGGCTTGTGGCTGTTCGTATTTGTTTATTGTGACAACGAGTAACTTTCTCTTTCCGTATTACCAAAAAAACAAACACAGAGGATTGTTCAAATGTGTTGCTCTATAATTCCGTAATTCTCCATCTTGTTTATTGTGTTTGTTATCTACTGTGATACTACCTTAATTAGAGAATTTAAAAGTATCAGTGCCTTTAGTTTGTTATAAGGCTTGTGGCTGTTCGTATTTGTTTTCCAATAAAGTGCTAAATACTATTATGATATATAGTAATTAAGTTTTAATGCAAGTTTTTTAATCAACTTTCTAATTTAGACAAAATTTACAAAGCTAATATGTTGAACATTACTGTGGACCTAATGAACACACTCATCAATGATAAAAAGTGGGTCAAATCATTTGGGCAACCACTGATGCTAAGTAGCGGTTGCATGCATAAGATCTTCTTGATGGATGCCTTTATGACTAATGGACAAAATATAGTTTGACCAAGTGTAGACACCCCATTTTGTCGGCTATCAGATTTAGGAGACCCATAGCTTGGTGGTTCACAATGATCGTAAAAGACTCAAAAGGACTCTCGGAAGTCAGCTCTATCTCTCAGAATGCTCAGAATGACCAAAATACCCCTGAAAGCCCGAAGACTCCCAGATTTGGTCCCAAAGTTCTGAAAACATGCTATGTCGTAAGAAAAATGATAAAATGAGTTTTTAAGTAAAACTGGATGAAATCGTCAGCTCCCAGAGACCCCCGGAAGTCCCGGAAGTTCCCCGAAAGTCCCCGTTGACCGGTTTGACCAAGGTTTGACCAGGTTTGACCAGAGTTTGACCAAGTTTGACCAAGTTTGACCGAAATCGTCCGAATTCACTGGAATCATTAGAAAAGTATTAAAATGAGTTTTAAAAGTGAATCGCGCGAAAACTTCGGCTCCTGGGAGCTCCCGGAGGTTCCCAGAACTTCCCGGGAATCCCAGGTTTGACCAGTTTGACCAAGATTTGACTTTGGAATCGGGGCACCGAAACAATTTTCAAATATTTTTCATGGATACTAGAGGTCAATAGCTTTCCAACGGTATATCGCACATAATTCCTGGATTTAAAACGAATTTATTTTGAATTTCCGAAGGTGAAAAAGGCGATCAAATCAGCTTTTATCGCGAATACCACAAAACTTTTCAAAGTGACCTATCCCCGAACTATTTTTTATGTAAAGTAGACTCCATTACCTTTCCAACGGTATATCACAACCTCAATTTGGAGTTCGTATGCATTTTCTGTGAATTTCGGACAAAATAGGGCCTTTTCGCGAATACCGGAACCTCTGGGGGCCTAAACGTAATTTTCTGGGCTTCTGAGGAGCAGTGCCGCCGCGGCACTGGCCCACTGCCGCCGCGGCACTGGCCCAGTGCCGCCGCGGCACTCAAACCTCGCAGAGTCCATTTTTGTAATTTTTTGGGGGGTCCAATTTGATTAATTGAAAGCCAAAACGACATAGTTTTATGTTCACAGTTGTTTGGGACCAATGGGAGTACTTCTAAAACCCCAAAACCACCCCAAATTGGCCTATTTAAACCCCCCATTGCTCTTCATTTTGGGGGGGCCAAGTGCAAAGCTTGAAAAGTTGTAGAGAAGAAGAGAGATAGAGATAGGTTTAGAAGAGAGAAAGGGAGCTTCTCCCATTGATTTTCTATAAGAAAGTGAGTTTTATTCTTGTTTTCTTCCATCATCCTTCTATATACTTCACATTCAAAGTCCACTCCACCCCTCATTCTTGAGCATTCATGAGATAGGAAGCTACTTCCATGTCCAAATGTCAAAATCTATGAGTGAAACATCAAGCTACAAGTCCAAAATCACATTGATTATCATCTATTGATTGCTATTTACTTGCTTTGATTATATATATGTTCATCTCTCCTTATCTCATTTCTTTTTCTTTTCTTTATTTACTTACTAGTTCATCATCATCTAAGTGATGACATGAAGTTTGGGGTGAGTGAATCCTTATGGATAGTAGCTCTTGACCTCAAAAACATGTTTGATAGATGATGATCATAACCTCAATACTTCCAAGGTATTCTTGGAATGTATTGAAGTTATGCCCAAAAATAAAATAAATCTCTCCAACAATCTTGGAGGTTCTTAAATGATGAGTTTGATGTAGGTATTCTAAGTGGCTATGATCCTTATTGAGTATTGAAAACATGTTTTCAAAACATCTATTTCAAAACCCCTCTCAATCCCTCTCATTTGGTTTCAAGAAACAAAACTTTGATTTCTCCAAAATCTTCAAAACAATGAGTCAAAACAGTGAGTGAGTTGAGTTCAAAGATTTTTCTAGAACACAATACTCAACATATGGATACAAGGCCACTTGGAAAGTCTTCCTAACTCATTGGGGAACACCCATGATTTTTGGTTTGACTTGGAAGTACTTGGAAATGGTCCATTTGGGTCCCAACATTCCTTCCAAACATTCTGTTTTTTGCTGTCACAGCAGCTAGGTCAACTTACGACCTCTTTTCCAGAAAACTTTTCCAAAATAGGTGGTCCTAACTTATTTTTCCCTTACAATTAAATGTCTTAGGAAACTTTCTGTATAAAATGGGCCTCTAGATCATTCTTTTTCATTTTCTAAGATTTTCTAACATTTCAGTCGACAGTACGAACTCTGTTTCTGAGCGACCTCTGTTGTTTATATAATTTCTCTCAATCTGTGATAGATATTCAAGATTGGCCTTTTGGGTTGTGTTCTAGACACAATAAGGAACATCTCCATAAAAAATCATGCATTGAAAACATTCCTAACCCCTCTTTTCAAATTCCAAAAGATCATGCTACTGTTCTGTCCACTATTCACAGCAAGTACATTTCAACTTTCATTCTTTGATTTGATGCTCATATGCATTCCAAATTAGTTCATATCTTAGGAAGTGGTCCATACTACATTTGTACACATCCCATGTTAATTTCATTCATTCATTCATACACATTTTAGACTTCTAAGTCATTCTAGAAATCCATGTACACAAAACACACTACAACCTTTGCACATTTTAGATACATACATTGCATTCATGCAAGATTTGGGGTTTTTGTAACTCTTAATCCAAGGAGATTATAAGGAATGAACTTGATCACACGTTCATGCTTCCCCTTGATCTAATCATCCTTTCTCATCCGTCCCGGGGATTGAGAGGTCTTCTTTTATCAAAGATTAACACGCATCATACTAGCTTGCTAAGCATATTTTGATTTCTTTGCTTATTTGTTTCAATAACAATTCATGTCCCCCTTTAGATTAGGAAGTCTTGATTATTTGATACATGATTAGACGATTTTTCCTAGGTTTATTTGTGTGATCTTTCACTTTACATTGCATGATATTTGGCTTAGATCTTATGAATGATATCTTATCTTTCGATCTTCCAATTTCAAGTTTTCTTATGTGATGTAATATACTATCATAGTATTAATTGTCGAACCAAACATAGTATAAGATGATTATTTGGATGCTAATTGAGGCCCGTCGAAAAGACGGGGCGAGTTGAGGGTGTTTTAGTCGCGACAAAGGCTCCTTCCTCTCTCGTACCAAAACCCCGAACCAAGTTCTTTGGTTATGAAGGGCCGGTGCCCTTATCCGCTTGGGTGAGTCAAAATTAGGTTTCTTGGTTCCTTAAAGACCAAGTGGCGACTCTGTATCTGTTTTCAACAGACCTATTTTCTTTCTTTGATTCAAATCAATTTCAAAACAATCTCAAACGAAGAGAAGTGGTCCGATTCCGCGTGTCCACACCAAGGTGGATCAAATATGCAAGGGTTTTTCTTATTTTTTGAAATAATTATGATTTATGTTAATATCTATGAAAACTTGCATCATTTACCTCGAAATTGTTTTGGATATATGATGGTGCTGAGAAGCTATCTGGATTAAAAATATATATATATATATATTCTATTTGTAACAAGGTTTTGAAAGTTTAGAAGTGTGATAAAGAGGAACATCCTGGCATTTTTCTTCTTCGCGTAGTATCATAAAAGGGGGAGTGGGGGAACAACCCATGTACAAGGCTAAAAGTTGAGCTATAGAGAAATCGTAGTATGTAAAAGTATAGTATTTTGTGAGGGATGAGAACTATGTTAGGTCCAACATTTGTGCTTTGAATTGAAATGCTTTTCACCTAATATCTAGTTGCCTGAAAACTCTAGTACAATGTGCAAAGAAATAGCTGGTATTTTTGGATAGTTATTTTTTCTGTGATTCATTATTTAATCTTATCTCTATTTAGATTTTAAATATTGTTGGTCCGACCTTTGGGACATCTTACTAATCTTAACATTTTGTTAATTGGGGTTTTTGAGTACACCAAATTAGAAATATATATATATATACATTCAAAACTCCCAATTTTTTTGCCAATTCAGTTCTCTCAAAACCTTCTTGTTAAGACCCTTCAGTGAGGATGTTTACGTTTTTCAATGAATATATTGGGTTGGGTGGAAGTAAAAAAATAGTTAGTCAATCCCATTTGATCCACGAAATGTTGATACATTTTCTTGATGGTTTTCTTTGTAATTGCTTTCGTTTGTAACAAACTTCTTGTCCCTAGTCTACATTTGGTAATTGCTAGTTTTGATCGCATAACATACAACACATATATCTTTTGGAGTAATGCTATGCATCTCAAATTTGAATCCTGGATTTGATTCCCAAATGCTTTATAAGTTGTACCAATGCAGTGGTATGTGTTACAACAATTACAGTATTTGGGAACCAATGCAAATACTTTGTCTTACTTTGTTTCTTTTGTTTCTTTTAGGCTCTCCGTCACAAATTAATGAAGCTTTATTGAAATAACAAATTAAGTTTTAATTAGTTAGAAAATCCTTAATTATTATTCTGATTTTTTTCTTCTGTTTAATTAATTTCTATTTTTGCAGGAAGACAAGATGAGACTTGAGAATCAACCACATGATGTAGCAGTGAGGGTATCAAATGACCATTTAATCTTTTTGACATATAAATTTTCTATCTGTGGAGGTTGAGAGGCTTTTTGAAGAAACTTTTGTGTGTCTTTAGGCTAATAATTGGGCAAGTGAATTCTCTGGAGTGACTGAAATCAACGACTTGTTTTGATCTCATTGCATGGAACAATATACATCTTTTTTTTTATTTGTATTTGCTATGTATTTTGGATTTTAATTGGTTGATATGAATGTTGTGGATGTTGTGAATATTTTTAGATTACTAGATCAGTAGGTGGACAAAAAAAAAAATTTGGTTTGAAAACGTAATATTTCCCCAAAAATGACATACATCTTTAGTGATGAAATATTTCATCACTAATTGTTCAATTTTTTTTATTGACATTTAGAGACAAAAAATTTCGTCAGTAATAATGACCTTTTACCCAGGAAATTGATTTCGTCAGTAATAGTATACTATTAGTGGCAAAATTTTTCCTCGGTAATAGTGATCTTTTAACGACGAAAAGAATTCGTCGACAAATGCTCATCTTTAGCGACAAAATATTTCGTCGACAATAGTTATCCTTTAACGATGAAATTATTTCGTTGGTAATTACTCACGTTTAGCGATGAAATATTTCATCAATAAAATTATACTATTGGCGACGAAAAGACTTCATCAGCAATTGGTAACCTTTAACGACGAAATTTCGTCACTAAAGGGTACTTTTAGAGACGAAATTTCATCGCTAATAGTAGGACTCTCTTGTGACAAAATTTGGCTCGTTGCGAAAAGTACATTTTTCTTGACGAAATATTCGTCACTGAAGGGTACTTTTAGCGACAAAATTTCATCGCTAATAGTAGGACTTTCGTGACGAAATTTGATTCGTTGGGAAAAATACACTTTTCGCGATGAAATATTTCATCACTAAATGCTATTCTTTAGTGACGAAATATGATTTCGTCACAAAAGACCTTTCCCATCAAGGAATTAGTGAAGGACGTGCGACAAAATTTTTTCTTTAGTGACGAAAATCTGACTTGTAGCGACGAAAATTTTAGTCACTGAAAGTCAATTTTCTTGTAGTGTAAATAAATTCGCTTTCATGAAGGTACCTCAAAGTGAGCACAGAATGATCTCTAGCAACAATATAATATCAAAACAATATAATAATGTACCACATATGCCTAAATAAGCATTTAAGTATATGAGGGTGTTCTCATTAGCATGTAATAGGGGTAATTTCATACTTTTACCCATTTTTTGTAAACTTTAACGGAAAAAGTAACTGTGTCAATTTAGTCCAGACTACAGGGAACATTATTGATACAATTTAGAGTACAGGTTGGTAACTAATAAAAGGCATAACCACATGGGGTGTTTCTATCATTAACCCTATAATATTTTGGCTTATGGTTTATTACAACTAGTCGATACCCCGTGCAAATGCACGGGATTTTGTCAAAATACTTTTTCAGCCAGTAGATATACATACATAATGCATCTATATATCATTTTATAATTACCTTAAAGACCTTAAGAGCTATTATGTTTATGACAAATACATGAACATACATTGAATACAAAATAAACTATTGTATGTATTTAAATGTAATACCGACAAATGATTATAAATTAAATTAACAAATTTGAATGCTAAGAGATTTATTTGTCCAAAAAATATAATTCAATAAGTGAAAGATAAAAAGACTCTAGAAAAAGAATTTATTAAAAAAATGTTAGGAAAAGTTGAGGAGGTTTTGTATTGTCATATATTAAAAATGATTCATATATATATATATATATGAATATTGTGTGTGTGTGTGTGCGTGTATATTATAAAGAAAAAAAAGAAGAAGGATGTGCCACATCGCACAAAAATGAATTTATAAACACAAAAAAAAATCAGAATAAAAATAAGAAATGATAAGTGGATAAAAGAAAAATGCACAAAATGCCAGTATTCACAATAGGTCCAAAAAAGTTTCTACAAATATTGAAGGTCCTATTTGTGGACCACCTTTTGTTAAATCTATTTGCCTAAAACGTACCCAGTAGGATAGAAAACAAAAATATTAGCGATACAAGATCGGTATAATTTTGTCCTATTGCTAAGCAGCATTGGGGTCTGCTCTTTTCCATAAACGGTGTTCATTTGCTTATGTCAGGCTAAGTCTTGGACATGGTTAAATGTTAGGCTGCAGAAGTGCAGAGTTCAAATGGTTTTTTTTTTTTTTTTTGAACAGTGATTTATTAAAAATCACTCTACACTTAGGGATAACAACTCACCCAATACATGCAAGCATCTCCCAACAAAACCAATCACTGTCTTTTGTGGTGCATTTGGAAAGAGGGAAATGGAAGGACTTTTAAGTATGTACAACTTACAGTGTGTGTACATATAAGTGGGGAGTTTTTTTTTTTAATTGGTCAGATAAGTGCGGAATTATGAGGGTGATGAATAGATAATTTTTTGAAAACTGAAAGCCAAACCTATTCATGCATGTGGGTAGGAAAGTGGAAAGTTATGAGAATAAGAAATAGTTAATTTGACAAAAAAAAATCAAAAAAAAAAAAAACCCAAAGAAAAAGAAAATAAAAAATACCAAGTGGACAAAAGAAAAACCCACAAAATGTCATGTGACATAATGTGGGAATTTTGACTTTTTCTTTTATGCATATATATATATAATAGATGAGTGTGGTAATTGTCTATAAGCATGAACCATATTTTAAGAGTAATGCAACAACATCCTAATAATAATGATCTCCCCCCACACGCTATCAAGCCGAATTTCAAGGCATGTGTCTCAATCAATCATAGGAAAATTGAGCTTACTCACATACTCTGAATCCATTTTAGAATGTAGATATATTACAACTCAACAATAATCTCTTAGAATCAACTTAGAGCCCATACCTACGTAGACTCTTTAAAATTTAAGTTACCCAATACCGGCAAAATGATGTGATGTGAAAAGTTTATTTTGTCATTTTTTTTTTCAGTGATGGTGTTTGCACCTAAATAATACACTTTTTAAGTCAAAGTTGTTTAAGGCCGATTGGAATTCTTTTAATCAGACATAGAGACCGATTGCAAAAATTAATGGGTAAGTGTTTGGTTCAAAGTTGATCGGGCATCACTGTAATCGAACTGATCACCATCTCATCGGGCCACTACACATGGTAAGCCCTGTTTCAATATGATTGTATTACATCACCATCGGGCTAGCTCCCTTGCTCACTCGGACTGGCCACCATGAGATCGGACTGACTTATATAATTTTTGCCATCGAACTGGTCAATGTTGATCACTTATTTTTATTTTTCAGATTGTGGGTCATGTGCATGATGACCCCACGTGGGGTCAACATACAAAAGTCATATGGTGGGCCACCTTTAATAATGACCACCTAAGTGACCATTTCTTCATTTTGGCCAGCTGGGTTGACCATTTAATAATTATGCTCAAATGGTTTTTCATTCAATTGGCAACGTGGATGTTCATTTCCATTTAGTAATTCATTCGTATATGAAAGTATATTAGAATTGAAGTTTTGTCACCCCTCGGTTTTTTGTAAAATTCGAGAGTTATGATTGAAATTAGTTAAAACCAATCGCATATTCACGATCCTTGCAAAAAAACGGAGAGAACCATATATTACAAGTCCTGTTTGCATTCGGATTTGAAAATGGGTCAAAAATAGGCTTTAAATTCGTAACAAGGGAGAAACTGCTGATGCCAATCGATTGGCATATTTACCAATCGATTGAAATGTATACCAATAGATTGGCAATTTTGCCAATCAATTGGCATTTTTCAGCACTGACGATTTTTAGTAAAATGGCCATAACATCCTCTAGAAAGCTCGAAAATGCGCACCGTTTGAAGCATTGGAAACTAGACTCAAAGACCTTTCTTTTGATATATAATTCATGCACAAAAATTATAACTCATTTTTTAGGGCATTGCTTCAAAGTAGACCCACCTGTGTTATAGTAGCGATAAAAGCATATTAAAGCATCCTTTGATGAATTCACCGGTTGTTTCATATAAGATTTGATTTCTTCTCATATCCATGGTTATCGTTACCAGTACTTTATATTTCTGTATTAAGTCACATGTCATTCATGTGGAGTCAGTTGTACATGAATGGTGAGTGATGGTCAGTGTGGAAAATAGTATGTGGTCGAGATTGTGTGTGGACACTCCCTGGTATTGGTGTACCAAAGTGTGATGTTACGATATTGCGACTAGAGTGTCTTTGAAATGCGACGGTGAAAAAACTGGACACTCTCTGTCGCCCATGGTAGTGCTAAAGTGTGTGACGCCGACTTGGACATTCCCTGGCACCCATGGTAGTACTAAAGTGTGGCCTACTGGACACTCCCTGACATGCGCGATATGGTTAAAGTGTGAGGCATTGGACACTCCCTGGTACCCCGTACTAAAGTGTGAGGCAAATTGGACACTCCCTGGTACCCCTGTACTAAAGTGTGGTCATCTTAGTGTTTCAAAGATACTAGAGTGAGAGAGTTGGATTGATGTGTTGTCGAGAGAAAAGAGTCGGTAAGATGAGATTGGTTGCATTGTTCCCATACACGGTCACATGTGTTATGAATTACAGTCTATTAATGTTATCTTTTCTGTTTTATAATGTAAACTCATTTCTATATTGTTAACTTGTTGAATAATGAAACTTTAAATGGAAAATAGTAAGTGAGTATGTTTTACATTCAAGTTATGTTTTTAATACTCACCAGCTTCATAAAGCTGACGACGTTGATGCGCCCTGGACATTCGTGTCTAGGCTTTTCAGGTTATGATCAGGCTGAACCATATGATTACGCGAACTAAGAACGACTACCGAAGAAGAATTTACTATAATATGTTTTAAGTTATAAACTGGGTTTGTAATAAGGATATCTGTAATAGATAAAAGATATTATTTTGTTTCAAGGCGGCTTGTGCCTTTAGTTATCCCGTGCTGTAATAATTATTAATTTGGTAAAATTTTGTAAGCCTTGATTTGATCCACTCTGATTTTTATATTATTGTATTGTTTGACGTTTGGGACGGAATCAATCCTTCAAACTGTCGCGACCGACGGGTCCATAAAGGAAATTAAACGCTTTCCATATTTATGCTACGTCGGGGCGTGACACCTTTGATAATGAAGGTTTGTAATTTGGTACTGAATGTTTGTAATTATGTAGGGAATCATTATTCTTAGGGTAACAAATGTCTGTATTTATTGTAGAAAGACTTTAGTTCATAACAAATTTTTTCTTATAAGGAAGCTTTCAACTTTGGTAGTCTGTACTTTTTGGTAATGAATGTTTGTAATTCTGTAGAGAATCTTTGTTCTTAGGTTTGTACCCTTACAAAATTTGTTGAAAAATGTACAATTATTTCTTACTAAAGTACACTCATTGATTACTATGGTACAAACCTACCTTACCATCGTCATAATGTATAGCAGTTCTAAACTAAAGTACAACAACTGAACCATAATGTATAACATTTTTAAACAAAGGTACAACATTCGTTGCATGAGGTCACGCATTTTACTAACCATGTACAATAATTTATTACCAAAGTACAATTATTGCTTACCATGTACAAACATACCTTACTATAATTTGATAACCGGTCATGACCGATTGCTGTGTATTTAATACTGCATTTAATTAGGGGTGGCAATCGGGTCGTGTCGGGTCATTATCTTGTCGGGTCATTGTCGTGTCGGGTCATAATCGTGTCATTCTTAACGTGTCATAATCGTGTCGGATTATAATCGTGTCGGGTCATACATGGGTCGCCCGTTTAACTCGTCTACCCCGTATAGGGTGTCATCGGTTCGGTTCGAATTTTTATTTTTAAAATTTTCGATTTTTTTCATGTTTTGAAACCAACTGAAGTGGTCGGTTCGGCTGATTTTTTCGCCTTTTGGTTGAGTTTGTCAATTTGGGTGGTCGGATCGGTTTTTAGTTGTAGGTAATTTTAAAAAAATAGACCGGTTAGCTCGGTTCAGTTATTCGAAAAAAGCTTACAGTCCTACTAAGAATACAAACAAGTCTTCCATCAAATGTATTAATTATTAACACGTACATCTTAAATACCAAAATACTACAAATATAACAATATCCAACTATTATAAACTTAACACCTAAGCACATCCAAACAAAATCAATAAAAAGAAATATTGTTTGTACTAACTGTATAAAGAAATTTCTTCATTTGCCATCCATAAAAAATCAAGATTAACAGTTATATTTGTCTAATTGACTAATTTGTCTCCCTCCCAATCCAGTAAACCTGGAAGGCTTCCTTCTTTTTTTATTTTATTTTATTTTATGCAATGCTTGATGCATGGATGCTTCCAGGCTCCAGCTTCCTTCTTCCCTTATTAGTTATTATATTTTTATTACATTAGTTATTAATTATTATATATAAATTTACTTGTTTGGTAAGTTGGTAACTGCTCTTTTTTTTTTTTGTGAGCAAAAAAAATAAAAACAATTTTAGTTTATATATTTATATATTTTAAATAAATATTTTTAAATTTTTTGTTTAATTCTTATTTATATTATTTGTATTTTAGACTTTCATATTATTAAAAATTATTGTTAGAACTTAATAATAAATAAATAAATAAATACCCCAACTGCAGTTAAATACTTAATCGGGTCAAACGGGTTTGACCCGTTTCAACCCGTTTATCAATCGTGTCAAACAGGTCGACTCGTTTATGACTCGTGCCCTTATACGGGTCACCCAAACCCGTTTATTTTCGTGTCGGGTCGAAAATTGCCACCCGATTTAATACACATCAGCCTTCTCTCTGCACCAATTAACAAGTGATACGTGGCGAGTGGTTTGGTTGTATGATACAACCAAACCACTTTTTTGTATGGTAGAATGCGCTTAGCAACATAGGACTGTAGCTAGGAAGCACCGACACTTCAGAAAAGGGCTTCGTACCCGTGTCCGACACTTATCGGACACCGATACTCGCTTGACACACCTCCGACACGTATCGGAGGCGGCAAATATGTGTCTTGTTTTTGTTATCCAATGTTTAGAAGTGGACACATTACCGATACACGGTGGGATACTTCAAGGGACATGGAGGGAAACTCTTTTTTGATCAAAAAGCTGCATTTTGTTAGTTTATTTTTTTTTATTTATTTTTTAATATTTTCAAAACCAAAAAGGAGTTGATTTTGTCAAGCATTACATCACTTATCTCCTCACGTTCTCCCGACATTAGTCTCTCAAAATCCTCTTTGTCCGATCTCATCTATCTCTATCTTCTTTGGCCGTCTCACACTCTTCATTTTGTTAATATTAAACAATAACGTTCGAAAAATGTGAAGTGATCATCCTGTTGATATAACATTTGAATAACATTTCTAAAACATAAGAAATAACTTAAAATTAAACTTAATTTTTTAAATTGAAAAAAAGTATGTATTTCGTCGTGTCGTGTCATTATTTTTTTGATTTTAACGTATCGACGTACCAACATCGTGTCGTTTTTGTGTCGGTGTACCCGTGTCGTGCTTCACAGGACTGTAGAATTTTTACCTCCTGACAAAACCATACCTCCCACAAAGTTTTTCCCTCCAGTTGACATATTCTTCCGTTAGCGTGCCTTGACAATTAAGCCGAGAGCAATATCTCTCTCTCTCTCTCTCTAGGTTGCTGGAGCGGAATAGAGAAGATGATGGGGGGCCTCGCCTTGGCGTTGCTCCTAATATGCAGTGCGATTGGAGTGAGATCAGATGCGTCTGATCATCGATACAAACTAGGAGATCATGTCCCTCTCTATGTCAACAAAGTCGGTCCCTTTCGCAATCCCAGGTTCAGATCTCTCTCTCTCTCTCTCTCTCTCTCGCTCTCCGTATTCGATCAATCGCTCGTTAATTATGTGATTTTGTGTATTATGTAAGTTTTATAGCTTGACGTAGAAATTTGTGAAATTTTGGTGTTTTGTTATGTGTATGTAGTGTTTAATTAATAATAATTCATTAATGCCAGTGGAAAGCCCGTGAGATTCAGTGAGAGCCACATGTAGTGTAGGTGGATATGGAAGTCAGCTGTGAAATGAGTGTTTTGTAACATCATAGTTTTTTCCTTTCATCTATAAAATTGTAGCATCATACTATTATTTATCAATTGATGATTGATATTCGTTGGTTCCATGTGAAAGCTAATCGCATTGCGTTTCTAATAAATAAGATCAATGATCTTTGGAGAATTTAATTTAATTTTTAGTGCCAGCAAGCTGCGAAACTGGTGCGATTAATTAGATGATTATTGTTTGACCAATTCTGGGTGTTATAGGGAGAGGGAGGCAAAGTGAGAAGTATTTAGAGTCGCTGTGTTATATAAGGTGTCGTAGCGTCTTGTAGAGCTCATTTGTTTTTAGGTTTTGTGACCGACATGTGTCTCTACTCTCTACCCATGTCGTGTGTGGTTTTTCGTGTTGACACTGGTCCCAAGGGAAAAGTGCCAAGTCCATGTTGGTTGATGACAAAAATGATGTCAAAGAAAATAACCCGTGAAGGTGAGACTTGTGAAGAGTCTATAACTTTGAGAAATAAGACAATGAAGAAGAAAAGACATTCATAAGTGGTGACTATCACCAATAGACTGCAATAAATCATATTCTAAGTGGTAGGAGCAAAGGATCACAGCAAGATGGCAAAGGAAGCCCCTTCAAGTTAAGGAATGAAGTGTGTATGACGGAAGACAAAACACAAGATTTAATCCTCCACAACAGACTCTTTAAGTTAAGTAAGGCAGTTCAAATGAGCAAAATGCAAAGCTAAATATGTTACACTCTGTAACAGGATCATTTCTGAAGTGAATGGAAAACTTGGTTTCTCTGAGAAATCTTAATAATACGTAGTAGATAGAAAAGCCTGTGAACGAGTTTCCGAGTCAGCGTTAAAGTTTGTGACTTTACCTTGCTGCATATTAATAGGACTTATAGAAGTATTCAATTGTAAAAAGAAATGTTGATTAGCCTGTTAATTAAAGTATTTGGGGCCAAAAATAAATTCAGGGCTTTAAGCTAATTTTAATTCTGTTTTGAATGAAAGTTTAGACACCGAAATTTTGGTTGTGAGGTGTTTGGGTTTGAGTGGTTTCAGGGTATTCTATATTTTTTTTCCCTCTCTTATAATGGTCCAATTTTGTATAGGATCTAGGCGTTGTTGCATTTTGAGTTTATTTACCTACCAATGTTTCTTGATTATGGGTTAATGGAATTTTGTGTTCTCAATTCCAGCGAAACATGCCACTATTTTGATCTTCCCTTTTGTTTTCCAGGTAAACATCCGATCACTACTTTAGTTTATTTATATTCTATTGTGTGGTTTCTATTGGGTTCACATGACTGATGTGGTGTGAATGGCAGCTCATGTGAAAGAGAAAAAGGAATCTCTTGGTGAAGTATTGAAATGGAGATCGGTTGGTTAGTGCTCCCAATAAACTTGACTTTTTGGTAGATAGAGACTCTGAAACCATTTGCAACAAGAAGTTGACAAAGGAAGAAGTCACTCAGTTCCGAGCTGCAGTTGCAAAGGACGACTACTATCAGATGTACTATGATGACTTGCCCATTTGGGGTTTCTTAGGGAAGGTTGTCATTAAGATTCATGTACGAGCTGATCCTAATGCCCATGCCCTTGTGGACCTAACTGAAGTCAGTGAAACAAGCACTCCTTTTGAGAAGAGGGTGGAGAAGTACTCACAGTCTTCTTCACTACCACATCACTTGGAAATTCACTGGTTCTCGATAATTAACTCATGTGTGACTGTTTTCCTATTAACTGGTTTTCTTGCAGCAATTCTTATAGTCCTGAAGAATGATTTTGTCAAGTAAGCAGTAATTTCCAATTTTCCATTTCGTATCATCTGCTGTTAGGCATAGATGTTATTTTGAAATTATTCGTCTGTGAGTGTTTGTATGAATTTGATTTTATTTGTACAAGGTATGCCCATGATGACGAGATGGCTGAAGACCAAGAAGAAACTGGCTGGAAGTACATCCATACTGATGTTTTCAGATATCCCAAGCACATTTACCCTGCTGCTCTTGGTTCTGGCAGTCAGCTATTTACCCTGTTTGTGTTTAGAGCTGTTTTATTCTATTTGTGGCTTGCCAAGATATTTAGTTGTTGAGGAGTACAATAGTCCCAAGTGTTTGCATTTTCTTTTCAGTACACTGCTTATATGCATCCTTGCACTGGTTGGTGTGTTCTATCCTTACAATCGTGGGGCTCTGTTCACAATGTTGGTTGTTATATATGCACTTACGTCTGGGATTGCAGGCTATACTGCGGTCTCTTTCTACTGCCAGCTAGAAGGAACAAATTGGGTATGTTTAGTGGATTTTTATATATTTTTTTAGTTCCTTTTTTATTTATCCCTTTTTTGTTTATTGCCTGTTTGTAGATTTCTTGCTGAAATTAGGCTGAACTACACTTTACACCCTCCTAGTTTGCCCCTTGTGTCAATTTGGTCCCTGTGGTTAGAAAGTGTCATTTTAGTCCCTGTAGTTTCATAAATGTGTCATTTTAGTCCCTCAAACACTTTTTGCAACAAATTTTTTATTTTTAGTGACAAAATTATTCGTCGCTAATTGACTAATTGGACTTATTTGACATACTTATGAAACTATAGGGACTAAAATGACACACTCTAAACTACAGGGACCAAACGCCTTCAAGTGACAAACTACAAGGGTGTAAAATGTATTTAACCCCTGAAATTATTGCTTCCAACTTGCATAACTTTGGGGCTTTTGCTCACTCCTAGCTCACCCACCAACAATTTCTGTCACGTGTCCCATGCTTGCCCTATTCGGTAATTATGTTGATAGAGTACGGGCAAAATGGGGATGGTATACGACATGTGTCAGAAACTGTTGGTGGGTGAGCAAAAATGCACTCTCTGAAGTTAGTTGTTTTAAGGATCCAGTTTGCTTTCGGAAAATGGGGAATAATGCTATTCAACCTTAGGAAGCAATCTTGCTCATTGTGTTTGGACTTTGCACCATTTGTGCTATAGAAACAAGGACTCTATGGAAAAATGTTCAAAATATTCCATCTTTGGCAAAATATCAGCTGAAGTTTGTTTTCAGCGTAGTCAAGTTGCCTGAGGTTGTTCTTTCTCTCACACACTTAACTCACAGTGTTCATGTATGGTGAGACTGGTCTGAAGCCTTTGTGATTTGAGCATTTGACATAGTTATCTTATGATATCATTACCTGCCAAATTGATGAAGAGGGATGTAGCTTTACTACTGAAAATTTTTACATCATCTTTCACCATAAAAATAGCACATTTTGCTGGTTTATTGAAAAACTTAGAAATGAATCCTAAACATGGCTACCAAAACTTAGAATATGCTGATACATTTTTCCGTCTTGACTCACAGGTGAGAACTTTGTTGTTAACTGGAAGTCTGTTCTGCGGGCCTCTGTTTGTCACATTCTGCTTTCTCAATACTGTTGCAATTTCCTACAATGCCACCGCTGCGCTGCCTTTTGGTACAGTCGTTGTGATCGTTCTCATATGGACTCTAATAACATCGCCTTTGCTAGTGTTGGGTGGGATTGCAGGAAAGAATAGCAAGGCTGAGTTTCAAGCCCCGTGTCAGACCACAAAATATCCTAGAGAGATTCCACTACTGCCTTGGTATCGTGGAACTCTTCCCCAGATGGCTTTGGCAGGGTTTCTGCCTTTCAGCGCAATATATGTTGAACTATACTACATCTTAGCAAGTGTTTGGGGTCACAGGATTTACACTATATACAGCATCTTATTTATAGTCTTCATCATTTTCCTGATTGTTACTGCTTTCATTACGGTTGCGTTAACATATTTTCAACTTGCTGCTGAAGACCATGATTGGTGGTGGAGGTATGAATCATGTTCACAGAATTACAGAATTTGTTGTGCTCACAAAGTATTTTATTTCCACTGTACTACTTGCTGAGTTGCTGTTGAACTGGTTATATTCTTGATATTTCTTTCTGATGATTTGTTTTTCAACAGAGATTGTTGGCTTAAATACAAAGCATACCCTTGAAGTTTGGTCCGTGTCATTTTAGTCCCTGTAGTTTCAATTGTGTCAATTTGGTTCCTGAAGTTTTAAATCGAAACAATTTGATCCAAATATCCATTTCTATGGGAAAAGCTGACATAATTTACTCACATCATATACTATGCACTATCACAAATGTTTATGGACAAAAATGGAACACCACCAATCTTCCAACCCTGTTATCAGCGTAATAATGCATACATCATATACTATGCACTATCACAAATGTTTATGGACAAAAATGAAACACCACCAATCTTCCAACCCTGTTATCAGCGTAATAATGCTATGCATACACTTTTTTACACACTATGCTTTAAATGAATGTACCTTGTACTGTTTGAATTTTTTACACTTTTCTGTGCACTACTTATACAACACAAGGTACATACATTTAAAGCTGTGTCAAAAAGTGTGTAGAAAAGTGTATATACCTAGCATTACTCTTATTGCTATCTTTGTAAAAGGGGTCAAAACTCAAAAGTTAGTTATGGTCTTACTCGATGTCCCGGTGGGATAGATTGGAGACAGATAATAACCTTCCTCTTTGATCGACTTTAGGGCTTTTTCCTGCTTGTTTTACACTTTAACTTAGATGCAATTTGGTTTCTGTGATCGGGTCTTTCCTTTGTGGCGGATCAACTGGTTTGTTCATCTTCAGCTACTGCTTATATTACTACTACGCACGATCCGACATGTCAGGTCTAATGCAAACCTCGTTCTTCTTCAGATACATGGCTTGTATATGCTATGGTTTCTTTCTCATGCCAGGGACTGTTGGTTTCCGTGTGGCTCTGTTCTTCGTTCGATATATATATATATATATATATCGGTCAATCAAATGTGAGTAGCCATGGAGAAGTTGGTTGGCTCACTGTGCTCAAGAGGTATGTATGTTTACAAGGACAATAGGACTTCTTAGGAGGAAGCTTATATTGTTTTACAATGGCATTACGCCGAAATTGTTCTTTGCACGTTATCATTTTTATAGCTCAACATTATATATAGATATATTAGTCTCTTTTTTTTTTATTTATCAAATTCAATTTTTGTCTCAATGTTTAAAATAAAAATGGACTTAGGCACAAGAAGATGGTCAATTGATTCATCATTGGTTATTTTCTCCGCTTTATTTAATTAACATGGTGGTGTAATAGCCCTGTGCTTTATTGCTCTCCGTTGCTTGATATACTTTTTTCTCCATTATATCTACATAATATGAAAAATAAAAAATCAACTGTCTTTATGTGCACATAATTTGTGGGGCAATCAAGGGAAAGGGCTGTCGGGGAATAAAAAATAAGTGAAACCAAACCAAGCAAGGAAAATGGTTGCCCCGTGTTTGGATTGATTGATAATTTGTGGAAGGACATCAATAGTAGTAAAACCATTCACAGAAGCGCTTCTCTTGGGCATTGCTTTGTTAAATTAACATGAAGGATCCAAACACGGCCTCAGCTGTCTTTTCGTAATATATATATATATATACTAGTACGTACCCGTGCCTGCGGGCACGGTGCAACAAAATAAAAGAAGAAAGAAAGAAAAAAAAAATTTAATTGAGTTCTCTATTGACATTAATTGCAGCTATCGTGAGTCCGTGACCGCTTCTTAACATGAGCAAATCATTGGCCATTTTGGTTTTTTGAACTTTTCAAAGGGTAATACCTGGGACACATCCAAAGAAATAATTTTTGGGACACAACCTAAGAGATGTGTTTATCTCTCTCATGTGTCACTGTGAGGTCTAGTGACATCACATGAGAGATATAGATACATTTTTTGGGTTATGTCCCAAAAGTTGTATCTTTAGGTGTGTGTCAATCTTTTTCAAAACCACTTTTTTTGGTCATATTGCATTTCTTCATGTGTATATGGTTTGTTGACAGCAAATCTAAGCAACAATAGCATAGAGCGTAATGTTATTGTCAGAGCAGTAATGGCTAATTCTAGAGCAAAAAGTATAGCTAAAAGTTTTAGCAACACAAAAAAAATGTCGCTAAAACTTTTAGCAACACTTTTTTGATCTGGCATTAGCCATTGTTGCTCTGGCAATAAAGCTAGCCTAGCATAGAATAAATTTTTTCTCACCCCAAAATTGATCACTTTTTGCTCACCATTTGCTTTTATCCTCTTCTCTCATTGGCTAATGCAGTGAAACTCAATATTAAATGAGAATTAATTAATGGTGTTAATTACTGGATCCCACTACATTAGCCAACAGGAGAGGAGGGTAAACAAATAGTGAGCAAGTTTGGGGCGAGCAAAATTGCACTCTAGTAGCATAATAATAACCTCACACAAAATTAATTCATCGGCAACAGTTACTAATGAAAATCACAAAGCATGTAGGATGAAAATGAGTTTGCTAATTCGATCAACTAAAATAATGTAAGATGAATTTGCTAAATTTGCAAATCTAACCATCATAAAGTACAACCAAAGTTAATACAACATAAACAAAATACTAAACTGTATTAGTTTCTTGCTGATTCGATCAACTCTTCTGTTCTCTAAACATAACAACATCACATCTTTAAGAGAACCCATAATTTAATTCACATCATAAACAAAATATAACTATTAAATAACAAAATAATTACACGATTCATAAACACAAATAGTCTCATTAAAAAACCATGCTCTTGCTTAAAACAACTTTTGGCCATTTGCACCTGAAATTACAACAAATAGAGTATGAAGTCATTGCTTACTTTGAAAAATTAGGAAGAAAAAGAAAACAAAAGAGAAGAAGATGGCAAATAAATGGAGAAAAAACCAAATTTTGGACATGTCTCAGTCATGCCTAAATCGAACACAATAAAATATTTCAAACCGACGTTAATTATATAAAATAGGCCCAAAATCAGACACAATAAATAAAAGAAAAATCAAACGGTAAACATATGATTAGGTAACATGAATCCCAAAATATAAAAAAAAAGATTCAACTATCCAACATGCAAAGCACCGCCCTTCCCAATAAAAAATGCATTAGATTGAAAAATAGACAATGAAGTACATTAAAATTTCAAAACCCACAGGTGACTGGTCAAGAATGTGAGGCTAAAATTGGCCCATGGGTGCAGACCAAAAAAAATAAAAAAATAAAGAAGATTGGCAGTAACTATTTTTAAGTACTTTGCATCGTAGCCATCCTAAATGCAAGGCAATTTGGACCCTAGAGCTGTGCCAATCCAAGACCATGTGGTTTAATTTGGACCCTACAAAAGATAAGTAGGAGTAATTGGTTTGATTGAACAATACAATAAAAACAAATTTACACCTAAAAACCCCTAAGCTACAGTTTTAAACACCGTTAAGAGAGTTCAAATTTGCAAACAGTTATAGCCTTCTATTCGACTTCAACATGTAGGTAAATTCACCATCTTTATGACATTAAACTATCATACACTTGAAGAAATATACATTCTTATTCAAGAGCATGTGGTTTAATCCAAAAATAAAATTCAATTACCACCATTTACACTATCCAAAAGACCAAGTAATCAAAGTTTCCTCTTCACTTTGCAATAGCTATACGAAATTAGCAAACATTGGGATGCGTAAATATCACGTTGACCACATTTTCCAAATTCCAACTAAACGAACATAAAAATTGGGAAGTAAAATCATGTAATTTGTATTTAAAAAAAGTATATAATTAGATACTTCATTCTACTTTGCAAGATGCTCTGATATGCATGGAGCTCCTGTCTTAACTGGGCCGTGGCAAAAGATGTCTGAATTTCTTTCAGAATAAAAATATGACTCCCAAATTTAATTCCCCATTTGGACTTATTTCCCGACAATCCAACAGCCTAGAATTTCATGACAATATAAAGTGTAAAATGCTAAGAATTTGGCCAATTCAAGCTCAAAATTTTTTGACTTGTTTCCAATTTAAGCTTTTAAATTTTTGGCCACAGCTCATGAATTCATCGCCGAAATTCCCAATGAAAGAAATTTCCCCAGTTGGTTCTTGCTTCAAATCTTAACCATCCTCCATATACCAACACATTTATTACAGTTGAAGTCATGTTCTACCTCAATTGGACTATCAATGCTCATACACATTTTGAGCTAAATTGTGTCCAAACAGGATGCTCTTCATTGTAGCTAAATTGTGGGTAGGCAAAATACAATCACATTTAAGGGAAGTACATTGTTTCAAAAGATTGGAAATTAGGGAAAATTAGCATTTTGTATTGAAATGTGCTCATCTTTCTACCATAGAAATTAGCTGAGTCATAAGAATCAGTTTCTTCAAAATATGATTATCATGTGAAGCCGTGAAGGTTTATTATAGTAAGATAAAAATGAGAGCTAGAAATGGCAAAGTTAGTCATATACCTCCAGACATTTCTTATTATATTATGATGCTTCAAAGATCTATGGTACATAATCTCCCTCTATACATGTTCATCAATTTGTCAAACCAAAGAGAACCAAATTCCTCAATTAATAAAGCAAAAGCCACAATTTCATGTTATCGTTCAAATCCAAAAGTTGAACCCGCTAAACTAATTCAAGAAAAAATTGAATAAAAAGATTTGACATCAATAGGGTGAAATTAGGGACAAACAAAGATAAAATGAAGCATTACTAAATTTAGAGGTGAAACTGAAATATTGGAAAGAAAAAAATGGTTGGGCACCAAATACAAAGCCATTATAACACAAAGTAAAGCTAACCATAATAAACATTAGTCATGTTGTAGGGGGAAAAAAAGAAGAATAAGTGATAAGAGAAAAAATCTAAAACATAAACTGAAATAGATAAAGAGAAAGAGGTGAATATGCTTACGTATTTCTTGTGGCCATAGCCCTCCCCATCTACATTGAAATTGAAACCTAGAAATTAGAAACCCTGACCTTGGAAACAGAGAGAGTACCAATAAAGAGATTAGCAGAGAGAGAGAGAGAGAGAGTACCATGTTGGTGGTTCCTCGATGTGTTGGGGATGGAGTTCCGGGCGAGCGTGGTTTTGGGTGTGAGATACAGATATAGTTCAGATCAATACCATCCACGATCAGAGAGGGGAGAAATAGTGAGAGGATAGAAGATAAGAGATAATTTGAATGGAGAAAATTTGAATAGAGAGAGGAGAGAGAGACGTCTAGGTTATTGGGGGAGGAAATTACGTGACTGATAGTGGGATAACAACTTTCGGAAGGGATGTTTCAAAGACTGATGAGAGAGTTTTAGGGTATGTGAGGTATGTTGGTGGGTTGATTGTGGAACGTTGGATTAAGTTGATCCAAAGATGGAAAGTGAATTTGGTGTGGATAAGGGCCAGAATCCAAAGTTGAGTAAATTTGAAAATTCTTAGCCCTTAGATCAATTTTTTTTGGGACCCACACCTTTGCCCAATATAAGATAGATATATATTTTTTTAAAAAAAAAATTCACAATGCATTAGCACCTCTCTCTCTCTCTCTCTCTCTCTCTCTCTCTCTCTCTCTCTCTCTTTTCTTCAGTTTATCCTAAAAAATTTAATATAATTCACTACATAGTACATATCCAACTCCACTCTCAGCCACCATGTTGAGGATGCCGGGAGGGCGGAGAACTATTTTTATTTTTTTCTTTGAATGATTATTTGACCTAAAAATGTGTATTTGTACAAAATGATACTAGTTATTTGATTCACTTGTTTGTTCATCATAAATTAAATATTCGTCCAGTAAAATTACTGAGAAGTTATTTGGGGTGACTGTCATGCCACGTTATTTTGCTGACTACTAACTAAATTACTGTGTGAGTTTTTTTTTTTTTACAAGATGGTATTCTCTTATTGAAAGACCAAAACATTATTATAACAAACAAAACTCAGTTGAAACACTTTAAACACCATATAATCATATAGATTATGATTGGAATTGGTCAATTGAACCATTACTTATTTTAAACATTTTCAAACACGTCTTTAAGGGCATATTTGGAAAACCCCAAAGCATGACCTAGTTTAACTCAAGTCCAATTTTTATCAAGTTCTTGTGAGAACCTAGTTTGGGAGGGTGTCTATTTTTTACAAACGATTCCGTGTCCAGTCTAATAAATTTCCTAAAAAATGTTCGCTAGTTTGGGAGTGCAGAGCCGCGTGGGTTGGTGGTGGTGGTGTTGTGTTTATTACTAATATTTGAAGCTAAATTTTATTAACTGAATGAGTTTGCTAAAATTAATTACCATCTCTAACTAGGTCACTAACGTATTGTCTAGTCTATTAGTTGTCGCGTTAACGTCTGAATTTGGTTGAATTTGAAAACACTCGGCGTGTGATAAGGCAGGGCCGTCCCAAGTGTACACGTATCCACAGTCACATGGATGTACCCAGGGCCCGTGTGCCCAAACAATGTAGTATTTGTAGGGTAACTGGACATGATCGACGCTGGTGTCCGGCACGACCACGGGTTGCTGATTCTAACATTCAAATGTAACTTGAGTTTTGTGATTTTATGATTTTCTTTTCCCTTAAATATATGGATTTTACTCATAATGAGCGTTTTGTTCTCTTAAATTATGAGAGGCAAAAAAAATCAAGCCTACCTCTTTAAAATGCATATATATGTTCATACATTTTTTATCACAGTATGTATTGTGTCCGTCCAATTTTTATTAAGTTCATGCTGAGATTATCTAAAAATCGTAAAAGTAATGGTAAATCTGAATAGTTATATAATTCTCAAATTTAACTGTCCATACTATTAAGATAACGAAGAGTGTAATCAGGGTTGAGTTGACAACTCACAGACTTCGTACGCCTGACTTGACAACTCACTGATGTCTGATGCCTGATTTGACAAATCACTGACTTCAGAACACTCACTGACTTCTGACGCCTGACTTTACAACTCGCAACGTCTGATGTCGGACAGATCATTTCACAACTCACTGACTTGATAAATCAATGACCTCTAACGTCATATCGTATGCCCTATATATAATGGATTCTTTAACTCTAAGGACATATCTAACCAATCTAATATATTATTGCAAACTCCCTAGCAGATGGAAAGAGGAGGTTCATCCCGAGGTAATTCATCACGAGCTCCCATGAGGCACATCCTCGACCCGACCAGTTTTCTTTAAAACTCAAAACTTGGACCAGGCGTTCAGATTGCTGGCTTGTAGTTGCTCCCAACTCAATGAACTTGTTTTCTAATTCTTCCTAATTCATGTTGGAATAACTTGGCGGGCTAATTCTGACCAAGCAACTATTCAAACTTCTGACCCAGGAAAAGGATCCCAATTGCTGACTTTGGGAATCTGTACTGACTTACAGATTCGAGAGGAGAGGTACATCTGATTCTGACAGTGACGACTAGACAAACAATGATAGTGATGTTAACAAACATGGACTGACTTGTGTACAGGCTGACTGAGACAGTGCGTGCAGACTAATAGGAATAGCCCTAATCTATATGGTGCCGCTACTTCTAACATATAGCAGTTAAGCAAGTAAGGTTCTAGTCGTACAGAGTGTGATAATCTTTCTTTCTAGTATGATCACCAGTAGGAAAGAATTGGAATTTTCTAGAAGAAATATGGAATTTTTGGGAGGTTTGGGAGATTCGGAGGAGTTTATGGGAGAAACAGGTATTTTATGGGAAATCTGGGAGATTTTGGCAGGGTTTCTAGGAAACAAGGATTTCTGGGAAATCTGGTGGACTTTGGCAAAGTTTCTGGGAATTAAGGATTTCTGGAAAATCTGGGTGAACTTTGGCAAGGTTTCTGGGGGAAAGAGATCTTGGTAGAGTTTCAAGGAAGCATGTGAAATTTAGCATACTCTTAGGGATGCAAGGATTTTTGGGAGATTTTGGCAGGAGTTCGAGGGAAACATGGGTTTTCTAGAATTTTGGGTGAAACAAGGATACCTGGGGAGTTCGAACAGGGTTTCTGGGGAAAGCAGGAATATCTGGGTGATTCGGACGGAGTTTCTGGGAGAAACAAGCATATCGGAGTTTCTGGGAGAAACTGAGATTTCTGGGTATTCTGGGGAGAAACAGGTGTATACGACAAGAGTCTGTGATGATGGTGATCATACTGTCAAGCAAGTTTTCATACTCCTATGACTTTGGACCAACAAGTAAGGTTTGCGGTGTATATCTTTGTGAACACAGAGCATACATCCTTATACATGCGAGTGATTGCCTTGGGAATCATAAGAAAAAGGTTTTGTTCTATGCCACGTAAGCGTCTACACCGCGCAGGTAATCCCACTAGGGCATACAGCAGTTATATCACATTGTCCTATCTGAAAAGATAAATTAACAGTCTTATAAAAGGTTCTACAGGAATCCATATGCAAAGGCTGGGTTTAGTTAAAGAGGGTCCATTGACGAGAGTTCTAATATACCGTGAGGGAGACAATACAGAGTTTTTACTCTTTTTGATATACCTTGGAAGGTACAATATCAACGGTGACTTGTGCCCTAGCACAGCAAGACCTGAACAATGTCAGCGCCGTGTTTCAGACATAGTCGGAGGGGGAAAATGCAATAGTGCAATGCGGTGAACCAGATACAATAAAAAGATAATTTTAAGGATGTTTGAGTCAAACTTCTGTATTATTTTTCTTGAAAATAAAATTCCCCAGCAGAGTCGCCAGATTGTGGACACGCGGCCTCTCAGTTCACCCCCATTCTTTCCCGGCGTTTCGGAATTGATTTTTCTTTTGAAATTGTTTGAAAAAAAGAAGAAGAAAGTCTGTGAAAACAGATACAGAGTCCCCACTTGGTCTTTAAGGAATCAAGAAACCTAATTTTGACTCACCCAAGTGGATAAAGGGCACCGGCCCTTCATAACCAAAGAACTTAGCTCGGAGTTTTGGTACGAGAGATGAAGGAGCCTTTATCACGACTGAAACACCCTCAGCTCGCCCCGTCTCTCTACTGGCCTCAATTAGCATCCAAATAATCATCTTATACTATGTTTGGTTCGACAGTTAATATTTATGATAGGTATATTACATTGCATAATAATCTTAAAATGGAAGATCAAAAGATAAGATATCATTCATAAGATCTAAGCCAAATATCACGCAATGCAAAAGTGAAAGATCGCATAAACGAACTTAGGAAAAATTGTCTAATCACATATCAAGTAATCAAGTTTTTCTAATCTGAAGGGGACATGAATTGTTCTTGAAACAAATAATCAAAGAAAACAATGGGGCTTAGCAAACTAGTATGATGCATGTTAATTCTTGAAAAAGAAGACTTCTCAATCCCCGGAACGAATGAGAAAGGAAGATTTGATCGAGGGGGAGCATGAACGTGTGATAGATTTCATTCCTTATAATCTTCTTAGATTAGGAGTTACAAAAGCCCCAAATCTTGCATGGATGCAATGTATGATCCTATAATGTGCAAGTAGTAGTGTGTTTGTGTTCATGGATTTTCTAAAGTGACTTGAGACTATGGAATATGCATGAATGCATGAAGAATATCATGATATGTTATGTACAAATATAGTATGAACTACTTCCTAAGACATGAGTTAATGTGGAATGCATCTGAACATCCAATCAAAGAATAAAAATCAAAACAAGCTTGTTGTGAATAGTGGACAGAACAGTGAACTCATTTTTAAAAAATGCAAAAGTGAGGATAGAAATGTTTTTAATTCATGCTTTTTTATGTAGATCATCCTTGTTGTGTCTAGAACACATATCAAAAAGCCAAATCACCATTGAAGTTACAAATTGAGAGAAATCACATAAACAAGGAAGGTTACTCAAAAACAGAATTCGTATTGTCGACTGAAATGTGGAAAAATCTTTGAAAATGAAAACAAAACATTTAGAGGCCCATATTTATACAGAACGTTCCTTAAGACACTGAAGTTTAAGGAAAAAATGAGTTGAAATCACTCTGTTTGGAAAGGTTTTCTGGAAAACAAGCTACAAGTCAACTGAGCTGCTGTGACAGAGAAAACAGAATGTCTGGAAGGAATGTTTGGGTCAAAATGGAACCCTTCCAAGTGTTTTCAAATCAAACCAAAAATCATGGGTGTTCCTTAATGAGTTAGGAAGACTTTTCAAGTGGTCTTGCAGTCATCCATTGAGTATTGAACTCAGAATGATATTTTAAATTTGAATAACTCACTGTTTTGAAGATTTGGAGAAAAACAAGAGTTTTATTTCTTGAAATCAAAATGAAGGGTTTAAGAGGGGTTTTGAAATAGAGGTTTTGGAAATATATTTCTAGCACAAAATGGAGATTATAACCACTTAGAACATCAACCTTAAACTATTCAAGAACTTCTAAGATTGTTGGTGAACATTGTTTTATTTTGAAAAATAACTTCAAGAATACTTGAGAAGTATTAAAGTTAGTATCATGATCTATCAAACAGGTTTTTGAGGTCAAGAGCTACTATCCATAAGGATTCACTCACCTCAAACACCATGTCATCATCTGGATGATGATGAACTAGTAAGTAAAGAAAGAAAAATAAAAAAGAAATGAGGTAAGAAGAGATGAACATATAGAAACAAACAAGCAAATAGAAATTAATAGATGATATTCAATGAGATATTGGACTTGTAGCTTGGTGTTTCACTCATATATAGTGACATTGGACATGAAAGTAGCTTCCTATCTTATAAATACTCACAAACATGGTGGTTGGGTGTATTGAATGCAGGGGCGGACCCAGGATTTTTGGTCAGGGGGGGCCTAACCTATATGGGGGTTCAGGGGCAGCGCCCCCGAGGCGAATTTTTTTAGGTCTACTTATACACAATTATGTGTAAAATTGGTTTAACACCCCTAGTTTGGGGTAAATCGTGTAATTTTAGGGGGCCTATTTCTAAAACCTGTAATATATTACATACAAATCTAGAATTTTCAAAAGTCCACGGGGGCCTGTGTCTAAAATCTATAATTTTTATAAATCCAGGGGGGCCTGTGTGAATTTTAGGAGGGCCTATTTGTAAAATCTGTAAAATATTATATATAATTTCATAATTTTCAAAAGTCCAGGGTGGGCTTGTGCCACCCCTGGACACTGTGTCGGTCCGCCACTGATTGAATGTTAAGTAAAGAGGAGTAATGAAGTAAAAACAAGGTTGGGAACTCACTTTTATATGGAAAATTAGTGGAAGGAAGTTGTCTTTATCTTCTCTAACCTTATCTCTACCTCTAAAACTTCCTAAGCTTTTCACTTGCGCCCCCCCCCCCCCCCCCCCCCCCCCCCCCCCCCCTAAATTGAGGAGTCAAGGGGGGTTTATCTAGGCCCATTTGGGGGAAGTTTGTGATTTAAAAAGTGCTCCCGTTGGTCCCAAACATCTGTGAACAAGAAAACAATGTCGTTTTGGCTTTCAATTATTTAATTTGGGGCCACAAAACAAATTACAAAATGGAGCTGTCTGGGGGAGAGGCAGTGGGCCAGTGCCACGGCAGCACTACTCCTCAAACATTCAGATTATTGCATTTAAGCCCCCAGAGGTTCCGCTATTCGCAAAAAAGGCCTATTTCGTCCGGAATTCACAGAAAATGCGTACGAACTCCAAACTGAGCCTGTGATATACAGTTGAAAAGGTAATGGAGTCTATTTTTCATTAAAAAAAAAGTGTTAAGAGATAGGTCACTTTGAAAAGTTTTGCGGTATTTGCGAAAAAAGCCGATTTGATCCCCTTTTTCACCTTCGAAAATTCATAGTAAATTTATTTTAAATCCAGAAATTGTGTGCAATATACCATTGGAATGCTATTGATCTATAGTATCCATGAAAAATGTTTGAAAGACGATACAGTGCTCCGGTTTCAAAGTCAACTTTTAGGTTAAATCGATCAAACCGGGGATCTCCAAGAAGCTCCGGGAACCTCTGGGAGCTCCCAGGAGCTGACACTTTCGTTCGGTTTTCTTTTAAAGCTTGGTCAAACTGGTCAACGGGGACTTTCCGGGAACTTTCAGGACTTTCAGGGATTTCTGGGATCTGACTATTTCATCCGATTTTGCTGTAAAACTCATTTTATTACTTTTCTTATGACGTAGTGTGTTTCCAGAACTTTTAGTCCAAATCTGAGAGTGTTTGGGCTTTTAGGGGGCATTTTGGTTATTTTTTCCACTTTTCTGAGCATTTTGAGGGATAGAACTAACTTACAGGAGTCCTTTTTGAGTCTTTTCAATCATCGTGAACAACCAAGCTATGGGTCTCCTAAATCTGATAGCCGTCAAAATGGAGTGTCTACAACAGGCGACATATTCGGACTCCTAGAGGTGAGTCTAACCTGTTGGTACCAAGTTTATTAAGTTCTATGGCAATTTTTCCGCGACCCATTTTGGGGTTTTAGCTCATGACTTGTAGTTTTTGTATAGGATTTGTACTTGATTCTTAGTAGGGCTTTAATTTTAAGATTAGGGACGAAATCTAAGAGGTGAGTGATGTTAATTTTGATATTTGGATGATATTCATGTTGGGTTCAATTGTGATGCCAAAGCATGCCTAATTAGCTTAATTTAGCTAACTTAGTTTATTAGGCATATGGGACTACACGTGGAGGGCGTGGATCATGACTAGTCACGTGGGCTTAGGGAGTGGAGCTGCGGGCTAGCCGGTAGTGGTGGGAGTGAACTAGTGATTATCGAAGACTACAGTTCCTTGTAATGTGTTGAATTGAGCATGTTTATTATCCATGTTCATGGTTAGCATTATTCACCAAACATAGAACTTATATACTGCAGTGGTTATTGAATAACCATCGTAGGTGATCGCGGCGAGGAATCGGGGAAGTGAGCCGGGAAGTGGCTTGGCTAGTGTACGGGTTTTGGAAGTTGTTGTAACCTTGTTAATAGTTATTTGTCTTTTTAGTTCTAAACTTACAATATAGTTGTAATCGGCTTAAATCGGCGTTATGGTGTATGTTGCATTATAGTTAGTTCAAGACGTATGTAATATTTCTAGTTAAGTTTTATACTTTAGTCAGATATTTAACTGGTGCAATAATTAGCTTGTATGATCTAGCTCTTGTTTTGTAAGAGTTGTAGTTGTCACTGGTATTGGATAGGTTGGTTGTAAATGGCTATATTTAGTACTTTTCTTAAAAGTTCTAAAAAACTCTTGCTTGAACTTGGAAGCTCATGTTTATGACTTTGGTTGATTCTAAAGTGCTTTGGGGCTTTAGTGTTGATTTAACTTGAGATTTGGTATTATTATATGAGAATTTACTACTTACTAAAACAGGGCAATTGGCTGATAAAACTCTTAGAAGGGCTTTTGGCCGGTCGATTTCCAATATTTATAATTCAAACTTTTTACTTAGAGACGGTCTCTTTGGACTCCTTTGAACATTTGGAAAAGAAACTTTTGTAAATGTTTATTGGTAGATGTGCTTCTTAGGTTTAAGCATATTTTAAACTTGTTTTTGGAACTTTAATGACTTGTGATGAGCTTTGGTGGCGTGCCACGTGTCTTGGGATCATTTGGGTGATTTCAGGGCGTGACAGTATGAGATGGTTTGGTTTGTACAATGAGCATTTTAAGTAATACCAACATTTCTATATTTGTATGACTTGCCGTCATCTGAAACCGTGTGCCTTACAGTCCGGGTTATCACAGATTTTCATGGGTTTGCGTGACCAGTCAGTTCGAGTTTGTAACTTACTGTCTAAGTTAATAATTTATTAATACGTACTACCTCCGTCCCATTTTATGTGTCCATCTTGGGGAATCCAACTATTTAAGGGGACAAAAAGAATCTACACCTACTTTCCACAATTGCCCATAATCATTGCACTTCCTTTTTTTATTTTGTTTTGGTATTGATTACAAGAAAGGGTAGTTTAGGAAACTAAACCAAATTTGCATACTAATTTAGGAACGTGGACAACAATTTTGGGACATCCCAAAAAAGAAAGATGGACACATAAAATGAGACGGAGGGAGTATTATTTATAGATACAGGGTTCTGGAACTAAGGAGTAAAATACAGAAGCCTATTTTATTAACTTGTAAATTTTACGGGTATTATATATATACACACACCCACATGTACAAACTCCAATTACACCTAAACATATACGAGGAGTGAGTTGATCATACTCATTGATGGAATTCGCGATAGTGCAGAGAATCTGAGAATTCCAAATAAACCAAGCTTGGCTATGGAGTTTAAGCTCTCTCTATGACACTCTTATTCCTCTATGTATTCTTTCTTTTCTCTCTGTAGTCAGCATTTGTATGTGTGTTGTGTGAGTATAGACTGTATACATACATATATAATTATGCTAGGTTAGTCCCCAAGTTGGAGTTTATGATCAACAATACTCGCGCGCGCGCGCCCACACACACACACACACACACACACATGAACACACTCGTAGCACATTACACTCAAACACACACACATACACATGTATATGTAAATTTAGGCCTTGTTTTGCTTATAGTTTGATTTAGTGTGAGTGTAGAGTGTATGCATACATATATATATATATATATTATGCTAGCTTTGTCCCCAAGTTGGAGTTTATGGTCCACAATACTCCTACACACACCCCCACACCCATAGGCCATGTTTTGCTTATGGTTTGATTTAGTTTGATTAGTTTGGTTTGGTTTGTGTTTGTTTTTAGAAATAATCTTAAAACAATTATTAGAAAACATAAATGCAAATAATATTAAGTAGCAAATACTCTCTAAAAAGGGCGCCCTTTCTTTATTAAAGAGAGGGCCTCTGTTTTGATCATTAGATCGTGTTTAAAAACTGAAAAATGACAAAACTGCCCTTACTGAAAACGCGATCCGACGGCCAAAACAGAGGCCCTCTCTCTAATAAAGAGAAGGCGCCCTCTTTAAAGCCTGACTGTATTAAGTAGTATTTAATTAGTGATCATTTTATTCTGAAAACGTATGATATTTTCATTGGTGCGGTCTTTACGTGTTGTCGTGTAAAATTCGTTGACAGTCAGGTATGTTTGCGACGTTTGTATCGCATATAAAAATGACGACTCTGGAATCGCGAATAGCAAATCTAAGTACTACTTATTTATTATTACTATAATATGATCTCCGGGTAAACAGAACACACTAGTAGTACAAAAACTTGCATTTTAATTTGAAATACAGAAGCGGAAATTGCAGGTTGCTACATACTTTCTAACAAGTTAACTCTTCTGCAATTAGACCTAATCTGTCCTCTATTGCCAGTCAAGACGCCAAGGTTTCCCAAAGTGATCATGGACTTGCCAAAGCTGTTGAAGAACTTAGTTTGGCTATCTGCAAATTCTCTAACTTTGGCTACAGTGTCGGCTCCGGGAGTGGAAAAAAGCATTTGGTCGGTTGTAAGAAGGCCACGATTTTGCTTAAGGTTGGTGAAGTAGTTCTTATCGAATGTATCAGGAGTTGTGGGGTCAAAACTCACTAATGTGCTTCCATTTCCATTTACGAAGCATTTTTGGCGCAGTGTCTGCGCGTACGTTGAGTCTAGAGTTATGTCTGGGTTGGAGGTGTTAAGCCGAAAATTGAATGTAAAGCATTGAGCTCTCCCAATTGTGTGAGCACCTGCATATAAATAAATAATTCACATTACGTGACTTCTGTCTCTTTATGTTTAATAAATTATGTTAATTTCAGTCCTATATACTATTAACTATTGAATACCCGATAAAGCAACTAGATCGGTTGTGTCAAGTCCCTTGGTATTGAACTTTTGGTTAACAACAGTGAAATTGTCGAAAGGACTTGGAATTTCATTATCGGCTCTAGATTTATTCGCTGTCGTGCTATCTCGTCTTCCCAATTGTACTGTCCATGGATCAGATAGTCCTACCTGCAACATCAATCGTCATATTTTCAATTCCTTCCTTACATGCAATATTCTATGGTATTCAAGTTGAACTTCGAATTACACATACATAAAAAAGTATGTTCTTTCTTTACTTCTTCAAAGAAAACTCATTTGAGCATTAACGACCAATGAATGTGAAGAAGAAATCTCATTGAAAATCAAATATATGGGTTTGGCCTTATGACAAGATGACAAAGAAAAATTTTGATAATGTAACACAAACAAAATAGAAAAGTTTATGATATTTCAAAGAATAAAAAATTTGGTTTTAACTAAACTCATCTTTTATATTTTCGAGTATGTATACACCATATGTTACGTATTGATGGAAGACCAAAATTAGGAAATGTTCATTGTTTTCTCTGCCTTTTTTTTTAAAAAAAAAGAAAATTTATGACGAGAGAGGAAAAAAATTGATTACGTACCAAAGAAACACCAATTTGAGAAGCAATGGCCAAAATATCTGAACAGGACACAACACCACGACAAACGTTCTCCAAAGCAGTTTTAATGGCATCCACAACATTGAATCCATCAATCGATAAATTAGATACTGAATCTTTCTCACTCACTATGCCATCCCCATTGTCTAGCAAAATTGATCCATCGCATCCCTGCATCGACAGACAACCCATGAATATATTCATATTCATGAAAATGTTTGTGAATCGCAAAATATCGTCAAATGAGCCCTAAGACCTATCACCTAACTGCTACACTGATTTTGTTGTTCATCTCAAGGAATGTTTTGTGGTCAACAATACGACGTAGAACTACACTTCAGTAATTTTTCTTACTTAGTTTTCATCGTGTTCTAAAATGTTATTGGTCCACCTATGTTGCACATAAACAGCAAATAAACACACTTGTCATGTGGAGCAATAACACATACAAAAAATAAGAAAAATGCTGGATGCTTTGTTTGGCTCATGGATTTAGTGGAGGAAAATAAAAGAAAACTCAAAGTAAAATGTTTTCCTTTGTTTGGTTACCAAAGAAAATAGGGAAGAAAACAAATGTTAAGTCGGACCTATATTACTAAGTTTTAATTTTTTGTGAATCCTTTCCTGCTTCGCTAGGTTAAAATAATGTTTTAGGAAATTTTAAGTTCTAATGTTATACGGAAGAAAATGAAAGGGAAAAAGTTTTTGTTTTTATTTTTATTTTCTTTCCTCAATGAATCTACAAACCAAACAAAGTCAAAAGAAAGTGTGCAAGTATTTTCCTGAATACTAAGCTATGAGTAATCTTATGATTCTTATTCGCTATCATCAAGTGTCATCAAAGTCTGGTACAACTGACAAGAACATTTGATAACAAAATTGAGAATTCAAAATTGAGAAGCTAATTAGCATTAGTCATAAGCTATTTTAATAGTATTGTAAGTGGGGGAAAAGGATGAATATAGAGAGAGAGAGAACATTACACCGGCAATGCAATCATGAAAAAACATGCGAATGATCTTAGCGCCAATCCGAACATCAGTTTGTTGAGCTTGCTGCATCACACCACGTACTACCGAAAATACATTGGGGCACGTTTTAGCGTAAAACGTGGGACTTAGCTGACCGTTACATCCGCTAAACACAACAGCGAAAAAGAGAGCAACTGTTATTAATTGAAATGAAGACATTTCAATATATTCTTACAGTAATAGTTTTCCTCCTAAATGTTATGTTGTGTTATGATTGACAACTTTCTGGTGGTGTTCTTATTTTATAAAGGTAGAAGTAAAGGTGATGGCTTATAGCCGCCGGGCGTGTGTGCTAAGCAAGCCAGTCGAGAAAACTGCTGGGCGTGTGTCCTACTTTAATTAAAGTATTTGTTTTACATTCATTGAATTGAATAAAAGTATTCGTCACCGACACAACAAAACAAAATAAAAAATAAAAAATAAAATTAGAAATTTGTATTTGCATAGTCTCTTTTTTCTAAAAGCCATGTTGTCACTAAATGGTTAAAAAAAGAGAAAAGAATGAAAAATAGAACTATTTTAAATCTTAAATTTAGAGCTCGCATGGTAACGTTGTAGTTTTTTATTTTTAATTTTTGTATTGATGTCTGCCTCTAATTCAATGCAAAAAAATAAATTAAAACCAAAACCGAAAATCAAAAACGATAACATTACCATGCGAGCCCTTAGTTTTCAAATGTTTTGATATTTTATCATATACAGTAGTATGGTATGTAATATCATCAACCACTAACGCAACATGTGATACAACTATTAGTATTATTCAATTAATTCACATATACAACAATTTTTTACACGTTTCTTTAATTTTGTATCTTAAATATTTTTCAAATGCATGTGCTAGCTAGTGGGCTCATTATATTTTTATTGAAGAATGTTGAAGTAATCCTACCATTTGAATACAAACTTTAGGAAACAGAGCACTATATTTTAGAAAAAGTGTATTGTCTGTCCGTCTAATAAAAATTTTTAATGGTTTCTCAAAAATTAGATTTTTCAAAAATAAAAAATAAAAAAATGAAATCAAACCTGTCGCCGGGATTGTGTGCTCTTATTTTATAGAGGTAGAAGTACGGTGAGGGCTAATAGCCGTCGGGGTCGAGAAAAGTCTTCGAGTATAAAGTCTTTGTTTTACATTTATTGAGTTGCATAAAGGTGAGATCTTATAGCCACCTGGCTTTTGTCCAACTTTAATTAAAGTCTTTGTTTTCCATTTATTTGAGTTGAATAAAGGCACTCATCACCGACACAACAAAACAAAATAAAAGAATAAAAAAAATTTCTAAATTTTCATTTGCAAATTCTCACTAAAAGGGTTAAATAAAAGAGAAAAAGAAAGAAAAATAGAGCTGTTTGAAATTTTAAAGTTGGTTTTCCAATGTTTTACTAGTTTAATCACAAACACTGGTATGGTATGTAATATCATTAATCACTAGTTCAACATGTGGTACAACTATTAGTATTAATCAATTAATTCACATATATACCACTCTTTGACACTCTTCCTTAATTTTGTCTTAAATATTTTTCAAAATACATGACCAAGCTAATGGGCTCATTGGATTTTCATTGAAAGATATTAAAGTGGTCCCACTATTTAAAAACAGAATTTAAGATGCATAGCACTACATTTTAGAAAAAGTTGTATTGTCTATTTAATGGTTTCTCAAAAATTAGTGATGATACTGAAAATTGGTAAGAGAGGGTTAGAGAGAGACACAAGAGATTGTATGTGGTTCGGCCCCGTTAATGAGGTGACCTACGTCCACGGTTGCGTCAGTGCGCTTTCACTAGCAGATCACCGGTGGCCTTTGGTGAGCCAATAGAGTGGGCAGCACTACCAGAAACCGGCTGGGTTTATGCGTAACAATGAGTTGATTATATGCTATTCTTTGGAGTCAGAATGCGATTCCCTTCAATAAAGGCGAGAGGCCTCTTTTGTAGATACAAAAGGCCACTCGTACAAGGTAAGTCTGTAGATTAGGAAGCCTAATTTATCTACAATCTGATTTACACGAATTTAGGAGAGTTTCCTAAGCGGTTTAGGAAACTACTTGCTCCTTCCATTTAGTCTTCTAGCTAGGATAGGTAACTGTCTGGTTACCCGCTGGGCAAGCAACCATGCCTTCTGGAGGCGTGCCCATGTGGGGCCAATCTGGAGCGAACGTCCGGGCTGTTGACCATCCCGGACGGTTCTGTGTAACGGTCCGGGAAGTCTAAACAGTAGGCCCAGGTTCAAGGTGACTTGACTTCTTTTTGCTGAGGTGGCGAGGGTTGACTTTGACCGGATATTTTTGTACATATCAGCTGCCCCCAATTTTCAAAACTGATGGGATGCTTTATCAGATGAGGTTTGAAAATTAGTACTGCTTTGTAAAACCGTTCGGGGAAGAGGCCGGGATCCTTCCGGGGTGTGACCGATCGCGATAGTCTTCCGGGTCTAGACCGAGCGGTTGCTGTGTTGCCCCATCTCACGCCCCGACGTAGCATAATACAGGAAAGCATTTAATTTCCTTTATGGACTCGTAGGTCGTGACAAGTGAGTATGACCAATTGTCCCTGCAACAATTAACTTAACAACATTTCTAAAAAAAAGGATACTAATAAACATAAGCTCCAGAATTTAAAACTTACTAAACTATTACATCAGTCATAATCTTAGGCACAAAACGCCTTATACAAATCTATCATAAGGTCTAATACAACTCTGAAAGGAAAGACATAAGAAATATAAAACAGCTCTTCTGGAACGCCTCCGGTCATCTAACTAGCATAGTCAACGAACTATGGCTGCTCCTGACCTGGAAAATCTGGACATAGAGTCCAGGACGCATCGACGCCGTCAGCTTATGAAAGCTGGTGAGCAAAATAAACAAGTGCTCGCAATGTATATATAAGCATATCGAGCAAAGGTACAAATTAACATTAGCAGTAATATATTCAAGGTTCCAATCTCAACATAAATCACGGGGGAACATAATAAGAAATAAATACGTAATTGTACATGAATTGTGTAATATCTTATCTTGCCAATTCTTTTCTTTAAAACAACCCAATTCAACCAACACATCATCTCAGATACCAGGAGTAATAACTACTCAGTCATCCAATTCACACGCTACACTATCGCCTCCAATACCAGGAATACTATCCGATCGGTATTGAAGTCACACACCACACTACTGCCTCAGATACCAGGAATACTATCCGATCGATATCTAGGCCGATCACAACCAACCATCGCTCCGGATATTAGGAATACTATCCGATCAATATCCGAAACGCGCGCCTTAGATACCAGGAATACTATCCGATCGATATCTAAGTCGTACACAACACTATCACCATCGCTTCGGATATCAAGAATACTATCCGATCAATATCCAAAACACGCGCCTTAGATACCAGGAATACTATCCGATCGATATCTAAGTCGTAAACAACACTGTCGCCTCCAATACCAGGAATAATATCCGATCGATATTGAGGTCGCACACCAGACCGCCACATTTTCTCTTTTCACATTTTCTCACACACCATGCATGTCGACTCCACCTCAACCCTATCATGCATGTCAATGTCCATGAAATGTAACACCAAACAAAAGTACGAGAAATCAAGTCTTTTTATTTTTATCCTTCTTTATTAACAAGGTACAATGTACTTAGAATCATTGAGTTAGCACTCACGATCTAAACTATCAAGTCATATATGAACCAAGAAGTAAATTTATCAAAAACTACTTTAACACGCTTTTACAGCTACTAGTATTCAAGCAGGTCCACTTTAAAGCAATGCCCTTAAAAATGAGTTATAATTTTTGTGGGTGAATTACACATCAAAAGAAAGGTCTTTGAGTCTAGTTTCCAACGCTTCAAACGGTGCGCGTTTTCGAGTTTTCTAGAGGAAGTTATGGCCGTTTTAGTAAAAGTCGTCAGTGCTGAAAAATGTCAATCGATTGACAAAAGTGTCAATCGATTGGATGACATGTCAATCGATTGAATATGTTTCCAATCGATTGGTATCAGTAGTTTCTCCCCTATTACGAGTTTGAAGTCTGATTTTGACCCATTTCTCAATTCTGCTTCAACCAAGACATGTAATATATGGATTTCTTCGTTTTTCTGCAAGGATTATGAATACGCAGTCGGTTTTAACTAATTTCAATCGTAACTCTCGGATTTCACGTAAAACCGAGAGGTGAAAAAACTTTAAATCAACGGTACGTCGCGATACGAATGAATTAAGCCGTAGTATTCGAACCGCAGCTTATTGGGACTAAGATCTTTCATTCCCAATTCACGGAATTGATTTTGGTTAACTTTTACAAAACTCCATTTTTAAGCTCCCATGGTGTATCTACATATATACACATATATACACACATATATGAACTGAAATATACATATATAAACATGGCGAGTGAGTTTATAATACTCACAGAGTCGATTATACAGAAAATTTTGAGACCGAGAATTCCGCCGAATAATCCGCCGTTAGAAATTACTCCTCCGTTCTTGATATATATATAGTTATGTATGTGACATAATATATATATAACCTGTATATGTATGTGTGTGTATTGTTCTTGAGAGAGCAAGAGAGTGATAGAGAGAATTTGAGGGAGATAGAGAGAGACACAGTGAGTGAGAGAGAGACACTGTTATACATATATATATAAACTGCCCAAAATTGGGCTCCAAGCAATGGGTAGAAATCACCCGGTGAGGTTGAGCTCACGTGCTCCCTCACCCAACATGCGATATAGTCGCAGATTTTAAAACAAAACTGGTATTTTACGATTGATATTAAAGTACTTAAATTATTTTAGTGTAGGAAATAAATTTCCGGTTTATACAAAAAAATAGATATTGTTTTTGAAACCATAGAAAATATTTTTCTGTATTTATGGAAATTACAGTTTGACCCCCAAATAAATATTTCAAATAGAAATTAAATCAAATGCTCATGGGAATGAAATGCAATATTTATTAAAAAGAAAGATTCATTTATTTATGGAAAAGAAAAATACAGGGTGTTACAACCCAGGACTGACTACCGCCACGTGTTAACTGGTCACTGGCCAGGTCAGGATCCAACGAGGCTGGTATGAACGTAACCGAACAGTCACGTCGTAACCGGTTCATCCCGTCCACGCTGCGTGCTGAACATCTCAACCGCATTAGGGATAGGTGCCTTCCCGACTACTGCTCCCTGGCCGTGAATGCCGGCGGAGCTTAGATCTACCAGCGGGGTTTCACCACCCTATATGAGGATACCCTCATGGCTGGATTTCGCATTCCCCTCCATCCGGTTGCTCGGGACGCCATGATATACTTGGGTATCGCCTCGGGGCAACTGGCCCCGATCGGGTGGAGGTTTCTCATGGGGTCTATCTCCCTTTGGCCCCAAGTTTTCGGGTATGAACTTTCCGTTCAGGAGTTTTTCTGGACGCACCGACCGTTTCCCGTACATGGGGAGGTCGGGTTCTTTTCTCTTCGGGCTCAGCAAGGGAGAAAGATCATAGTGAATTGCCTGAGCAACAAGGGTTGGAAGAATAGATTCTTCCAAGAATCTACCCTTGGGCTCTGTGAGCAGGCCCCGGGGATCCAGATGAGGACTTCCTGGGCGGGAGAACTTAGGGGTAAGTTAGTGCAGTATCTTCCGTCCACTTCCTTTACTTCGATCCTAGGACTAACTGCATTATATTTTGCCTTACAGTCAGCCCGCCTAGTATTCCCGAGGAGTGTAAAGCTAGGATTAGGGGCTTGACAGGCTTGCCGTCAAACATCTGGAACGTGATGACCGAGACGGGGGATTTCAAAGCGCCTACAACCCGGCCGAGCCCGTCGAAGCTCCTGTCTTTCCACCCATAATTTCTGGTAAGTACCCGGGCACACTTGGTCTTGTCTATATTCCGATTATCTCTGCTGGTTACTAACCGCCTTTCTTTATTTTTTTTGCAGAAATGGCCCTCAAGAGAGATCTTGAACAGTTGAGGGCCAGGCAGGCCGTTGCCGTTGCCGCTGCCTGGATGGCAAATAGAGGAGGAAAAAGGCCCGCTGCGGAGGCCACGCGCAGCGAACGCCCGCTAAGGCAAATCCGGCATGGGACTGCGAACTGTCTTGAACCCGTGGGGACTTTAGCTCCCCACGTGGTGGTGGTAGAGACTTCCCCCCGAGCGGGAATACCGTCCCGGGTGCCAGTTGAGTAATCGACAGTGATCAGGGAGAGGGTCAAATCCGCCCTCCTTCCCAGCCAAGTAGAGACGTGTGCAAACATGTCTCCTGAGGCGTTCCAGGGATGGCCATACAGCCTCTCCCACATGGTAAGCACAGACGCCTCTGCCCATTCATTTCCACTACTTTTCTTTTATATACCTAGTGTAGACACCCAATTTTGACCTGCCAAAAAAAAAATAACTATCATAGGGGGGCCCACCAGGCACTCTAATCGAGGAAAGAGCTCCAGAATCCAAACAGGGATCCCAGAGGTCAAATCAAAGTCAATACAGAGCCCACAACTCATCGATCAGGCGTTCCAGAATCCAGGATCGTCCGGTTACGATAATCGACGACGTTTTTAATCGGAATCTAAGATTGACACAAAATTCAAGACCGAAATCAAGTCTGGGACGACCGAAGGTTGAATTCGATTACATCAGGGCAAAGCAGGAATCAGTTCTAACCCATAGGACTTCAAATCATCAAATTTTGATAAACGATAGAGAATCGGGCTCCGACCGAAGTTTCAACGCCCCAAACTCAAGGAAAAGGGAAACGATCGTCAATCCAAAAACATCAAAAGTCCGACTAGGCATATCTGGATAGAAATATGGAGAAAAACAGGAATCCTGCAAGTCGAATCAGTCCAATCGGACAATCAGAGAAGAAATAGCGTTCAATCAAAGTTTTGAAGCTCAATCAGAAAGACATAGGGCAAAATGGTCATTTCTAAAGTCAAAGAATCTCAATCGAACCGTATCGATTCAAAGAGAACATCAATACGATTTCGAATCATCTTGAATCAGGAAGATCAGACGGTTGGATCAAAAGATATCGACAGTCGAAGCTTAGACGGCCCAGATCAGACGTCGATAGTCTGAAGAAAACGGAGGCATTTTCGGGTTTCAAACAAATTCCAATCCGACCACACGGATTTGAAGAGGACATTAAACCGAGCCCAGATATTTTCAAACCGTCCGAATTGGACGTCCGGATTGAAAGATATGAAAGATCGAAGTACAGGATCGATCGACGGCCCCGATCGAAGGTTGGAACGTACCACTCAGCGTCCCACCTACATGGGATTATAACCCATATAGGGTTTCAAAAATTCTTTCTATAAATAGAAAGCCATGGCCACGCACAAAAAAGGAAAAAATAGGGCTCAACCTCCACCAAAGCCATGTTTGGCTCAAACCAAAAAAAACTCTCAAATCCTTAGGATATGTTTGGTTTCTAACCAAACACGCCAAAATCGTCACCACCATCAACCACCCACATCCACCACAAAAAACCCATCATCCTCAGTCTATTACCCAACTCCTCTCACAAACCCAGTCCATAAAACCCCACTGAAAGTCCAGAAATCAAGTCTGAGCCAAACAGAGCCTTAAGCTTAGCCCAGAATCTGAAAACCCAACCAAACAGGTCCTTAAACAACTCTCTTTTCCTCACCACCCATACCAAAACCTCCCTCTCAGTAAAACGGAGCCAACCCAACTTGAAAGACCACCAAACAAGACCCACAGAGGGCCCACGCGCCTCCCGAAGCTCCCACGCGCCGCCGCTCCACAGAAACCGTACCGGCGAAATCTCTGGCGAACACCGTCGCCAGACACCACTACCAGTCTGATCGTCTGGCCCAAACGATGCCACCACCAGAAGGCCGCCTCCAAAGACCACCGAAAACCGCCGCACGCACTACACGCGCCACCCGCAGTCTGTTTCGCCTCCCCACGCGTAGCCCACAGTCAGCGCTGAGTCAGCGCTGACTCATTAATTGACCAACCAATCAAAGTCTGCCACGTGGCAACAACTGCTGAGTCACCAGTCCAGTCAGCCGCCACGTGCACTGAAACGTCATTACTGAGTCAGCATTGACCACCAATCCGAATCTGACACGTGTAACAGAGTGCCACGTGTCATACCACGTGTACTACCACGTCATTGGCACATCAGATTGACTAACCAATCGGGGATTGACACGTGGCATAGCTGCCACGTGTCACTGCCACATCACTGCTGCGTCAGCACCAACCAACTAATCAGAGGCTGCCACGTGTCCACTGCCTGCCCAGTCAGCGCGTCCAATCAGCGCCTCGTCAGTTTTGACCAGCCAATCAGAAGGCGCCACGTGTCTTTGACTGACACGTGGCATGCTGACGTGGCATTTTGGGCCACACTTTTGGTTTTTCCCAATTTTCTTCACTCCGGGTCCAGATTTCAACGAACGGACACTTGTTCCTAGCTAATTTGGCCGTTCCGGACGCACCGGTGACCTCAGAATTGGTCGAGTCTAAATTTAAAGGGCTGTTTGGCATTCTATAAGTCCACTTCGGGCTCCCCCGGCCAGTTCTAACCCCCGCGGGTCCCGCTCAACTCAGCCCGAACCCATTCCGGCCCGCCTTATAGCTATTCTAACTTTTTTGGCCCTTCTGGACCCAACTATGACGTCCGTTCAAGTCGATTGAGTGTCGAAATATGACTTCGGGCCTTCTCGGCTTATTTATGCGACGTTTCTTGGTGACGATCCTTTCAAATCTCCGAATTCTTTCATTCTTTCTCAACAACACACCGACTCGGCTTCAATAGCCCCTTCTGCACAGGTAACTCCCTCAAACTCTTACACTTAGTGGTCTGGGGCTCCCTATAAATCCACTGGTCGGATATTCCATCTTTTTCTTTTCTTTTATTTACTTATATGCTTTAGTGGTCTGGGGCTCCCTATAAATCCACTAGTCGGATATTCCGTCTTTTTCTTTTCTTTTATTTACTTATATGCTTTAGTGATCTGGGGCTCCCTATAATCCACTGGTCGGATATTCCGCCTTTTTCTTTTATTTTCGTTTATATGCTTTAGTGGTGTGGGGCTCCCTATAAATCCACTAGTCGGATATTCCGCCTTCTCTTGCCAGTCGGAAGAAGGCCTCGAACTCCACCCGATTGGACTTTATATCCTGCGTCAGCCAGAAGGAGATCTAATGACCCACCTGGCTGAACTTTATCAAACTGTTATATCTTTCGCCAGTCGGAAGGAGGCCTCGAACTCCACCCGATTGGACTTTATATTCTACGTCAGCCAGAAGGAGATCTAATGACCCATCTGGCTGCACTTTATCTCTTGTATAGATATTCATTGATATAAATCAGGAAACACAAAAAATGATACTTCTCTCCATTTACACAAGGGCACCGACCCGTACTTCCGGTAAAACTTTCACATCACCTTTTTTACATCATCGGGCACCGACCCATACTTCCGGTACACTCTTTTTTTCACTGGGCACCGACCCGTACTTTCGGCACCTTTTCAAAGCACTGGGCACTGACCCTTACTTTCAGAACACTTTCTCACTCACGAGGGCACCGACCCATACTTCCGGCAAAACTTTCACATCACCTTTTTTACATCAATGGGCACCGACCCTTACTTCCGGCACTTTTTACAAAACTGGGCACCGACCCCTACTTCCAGTACACTTTTTCATTTACAGGGCATCGACCCTTACTTTCGGAACATAAAACAAAAAGACAAAAAAAATTCATAAAAACAAAAAATACAAAAAAACTTATCGCACGGTCGATCTACTCCGACTTTTACTCAAAACACTATCTCATAACTCATTACTTTCTCAAGGTTAAAGTCTAGGACTACACCGTACAGGTTAAAGTTCCTAGCTACACCGACTTTACTCAAACATTATTTTATACACTCACAGTCTAGATCGACCAAAACGCCCATATACTTATACACATCACAGAACTACGTACGTTCTGATTCTCGTGTTGAGATACGTATGCAACCCTCACTTGGGTGCGGCCATAACTATTCTCTTTCAAACTATCTCGTATCGAGATACGTAAATCGGCAATCTTGTGTCACGAATACTCGAATCTAATTCTTGTATCTATACTCTATTACTTCGTACTTACGCCCCGTTACTATGAAAATCACTAAAATTGGCAACCGCGTGTCACGGATGCTCGAGGGTGCCTAACACCTTCCCTCGGCATAATCGAGTCCCCGAACCCACTTCAAGAACTATGGTTTTGCATGACTATTCGAGTCACACTTTTAAAGGGCCTTACTATTCCAAAACATTTTTCAAAAGTCAAAGATGATCATGTCGATTGCCTTTGCAGGGATCCTAACTCCTGAATAAATGTTAGGTGGCGACTCTGAACTCTTACTTGCCCTACTCCCACTTTTCATACACCTCACCTACTTTCACGCTTCTCGACGTAAACGGTCGCGACCCACGAGGGGACCGCCCCCCACCTTCGGGGCGGGCGCGACAGCTGGCGACTCTGTTGGGGACTTCAGCTTAAGAGGACTCAGGCCATCACTTTGGTGGTTTTCATATTCTAAAGGGGCATTTCTTTCACTAACTACTCTATACTTATATAATTCTTTTTTAGGTTATAAACTTGTTTGCACAGGTACCTGCGACTCAAAAGACACTGCAAGGCCAATGCCATACTGAAATTACAAGGCCAATGTCGTACTTTACCGCTATACACACTACACACTTACATTAAGCATGACATAACCCGTTTCTGAAATTGAAACCTTTTAAGATTAGATAGGAGGATCAGTAAGTGGCATGGCCGTTGCGGTAGTACCGTCGGTACCAGCACCGAAAGTTCCTCCGCTCGAAATCACCAACCTGAGAAGGTGTTACGGCACCGGAGGTTTGAAGGTTCGGGAACCGGACCTAAATAAGTCTTCATTAGATGTCAACCTCTCCACATAGTCATATTCTGCACATGTGCATTCAAAACTTTTCAAAATACAAAACGGTGCCGATAGGCTGTCCGATTCTTTTCTATCATCCCCTTATATAAACCAAGGGTGGAAAAACTTTTCAAAAAACATAATACGGCGCCGTTAGGCTGCCCAATTCTTTTCCATCCTCCCCTTATATAAACTGGGGACAAAAAACTTTTCAAAAACAATAAACAGAGCCGACGAGCTACCAGATCCTTCTCTGTCTTCCCCCTGTGCTTTTACAAACAAGGGTGTAATAACCTGCATTTCCATTTAATTTAAAATTCATTTTTATATTTAATTGGTATTTACATTTTCAAATTTAACTTCAATTATTATGGACTGCTTCATTTAAATACAGTCCCCATGTTCTAATTATTATCCCTTGTGTTATTTCATATTAAAATTCTTGTTGGGGTCAAATTGCAATTTTTACAAATTAATAATACCTGTGTGGATTTCAAAATCTGTATTTCAAAACGGTGAAAATAACTTCTATTGACTCAATCAGTATTTTTATAAAACCAGAAAATCAATTCTTACGTTAAAATGAAATTCCTGTATTTTTGTGGTGACCACCGCGCCCCGAAAATACCAGTTTATGTCCAAAACTGTCCATGTTGTGTTTAACTTCCACAGATTTTGGAAGTGACCGATTTGGACATTTTCTTTATTGCCATTTATGGCAAGTAATCATTGGATAAGGCATTGTTTGGGAATGTTTAACTTATGTGTGTTGTGTAGTGCCTATAAGCTAAATTGCCAAACAACCCCATTTGACCCCTATACACCTATCCATGGCCTTTGGCTTAAACTTGGGGCATACATCTGTGCATATATGCTATATACGTATGTATATATGCTGTCATTCTAAGAGTTTAAAGTTTGATTAACTCAATTAGAGAGTGATAAGTGAGTTTTAATTCTTACTTGGCCTCCAAGTTCAATACTTGTGTTTATTTATACACCACACATTCACCAACTGCACAATATACTTACACAGAGAGAGAGCTTGAGAGTTGCTGAAATTCTAGTAAGAGAAGCTTCATTCCATAACCAAAGCTTGATCACCATAGCTATAGTTCATTGGAATTTTCTTTATTGGTCATTCTTTCTCAACAATTACTTCCATCTCTAATCTCAGTGAGTATTACTAACTCACTAAGAATGTAATTACATGTCTATTTACTGTGTGTTTGTTTAATTTTGTATTACACCATTGTTGAACCTACGTATGAAGTTCATAGCTTGAAATCAAGATTTTCAAACCTTAATCTAAATCCGTTTTCAGAGATGAATATCAAAGATTACTGTATGTATTGACTATGGTGAAAGTTTTAGAGCCTAATTTATTCACATGAGAAAGTATATTAGAAATTAAATTTTGACATGTTTTAGTTTTTCATGAAATTGGAGAGTTATAGTTAGAATGGTGTTAAATTGAGTTTAGATTCTTAATCCTTGGGAAAAACCGAAGAGAATCATATATTATATGTCCTATATACTTTAGAAATCCAAAATGGGTCATTTTGGACCCCTTAAGCTGAAACAGGACAGTTTCTGCGAAGAAGACGAAGCCTCAGCTTCATCTCGCGCCACGATCGCGTGCGCGAGAATCGCGCGAGCGGCCCGCGCGAGCGACCCCTCGCGCGAGCGGCCCGCGCGCGCGAGGTAGGCTTCCCCAGGCAGACGTAAGAGTTTACATATATATAATTGAAAATTGGCTGGTCGCGCGAGCGAGGGTCGCGCGAGAACCCCTTCGCGCGAGCGATCCGCGCGCGCGACCTTGCTTTCCTCAGGCAGACAGAAAAGTTTATTAATAAAGGAAAAATGGGCTTATCGCGCGAACGGCCCGCGCGAGCGACCCTTCGCGCGAGCGGCCCGCGCGCGCGAGGTATTGCAGTTTCTGTTTTTGTCTGTTTTTCTATTAAGGGACTGTTTGGATGAAATTTATATACTGTTGAGGTTCTGTTTGGGAAATTTGGTTAATCAGAACTCTATTTGGTTATGTTTGAATGATTAAAATATTGTAGTATGACTCATTAATCCCCGTACGCGTGTTGTTTCTTAATTCAGCATTTTTGTTTAAGTGCATACCATTCATGTGGGTCAGTGGTACATGCATAGGGGTGTCAGTCTGTGTGGAAAAGAGTATGAGTTTGTGCTTGTGGTTGTGGTTGTGGTTGTGGTTGAGTATGAGTTTGTGGTTGTGGTTGTGGTTGTGGTTGTGGTAGAGTTTGTGGAAGAGGGTATCTTTGAAATGCGACGGTGGCAAATATGGACACTCCCTGACGCCCATGGAAGCGTTAAAGTGTGTGAAGCCGAACTCGGACACTCCCTGGCAGCCATGGTAGTGCTAAAGTGTGGCCTACGTACACTCCCTGATAACTCGAGTCTGGATACTGTGTGAGGGGTCGCCCCGGTATTTGCATGGCGGTTAGGGTATTCAAAGTGTGAGGCATCGGACACTCCCTGGTACCCCGGACCAAAGTGTGAGGCAAACTGGACACTCCCTGGCGCCCCGTTGCTAAAGTGTGGCTATCTGAGTGTTTCAAAAGATACCAGGAGTAGGATAGTGGGTTGTTGTGGCTGTCGAGAGAAAAGAGTCGGCAAGATGAGTGTGGTGCATTGTTCTCATACACGGTCCCATCTGTGTAAATTTACCCTCTTTAAATAATGTTGTGGATGTTTTTCTAAACGAGCTCTTTAATCATAATTATAAACTTGTGGAATTAATCTTGAATTGGAAAAAGGTAAGTTGGTATGTTTTACATTCAAAGTTATGTTTTTAATACTCACCAGCTTCTTGAAGCTGACGACGTTGATGCGTCCTGGACATTCGTGTTCAGGCTTTTCAGGTTACAATCAGGAGGAATCATACGATTATGCTAATTAAGAATGGCTGCTGTTGGGACGAGAAACTATTTATTATATGTTTTAAGTTTATCTGTTTTAAGTTATGAACTGTTTTGTTTTAAGGATGACTGTAACAGACTCTAAGTTATTATTTTATTTTCAAGGCGGTCTGTGCCTTAGTTGACCCCGGTTTATAAGATGTAATAAGATAGAAAATTTTTGTAAGCCTTGATTGCTTTACTCTGATTATTATGTTTTGTTGTTTGACGTTTAGGACGGAATCGATCCTTCAAACTGTCGCGACCTACGGGTCCATAAAGGAAATTAAACGCTTTCCTTATTTATGCTACGTCGGGGCGTGACAAAGGGGGGGGGGGGGAAAACTTTTCAAACTCAAAACGGCTCCGAAAGGCTGCGCATTCTTACTCATCATATCCTTACATTTTAACAAGGATGGATACACTCTCTCGAATTCATAAAACGGCACCGAAAGGCTACCCGATTATTCTTTATCTTCCCCTTGTACATGTATATAGACCAGGGTTGGATAAACTTTAAAAAAAAATACTCATAAATGGCGTCGGAAGGCTACCAGGCTTTTTTCAAAGCTCATTCTCACCTTTCAAAAACAAAAATAAAACTCCCCAAGGGCAAATCCACTTTTCAAAGACATTTGGTGACGCCGAAAGGCTATCCAGATGCATCTCATACCTTGGGAACACACATTATACTGGGGCATTACTCTCTCATCTCTAACGAGTCACTGGGAGAAGAATCCCCGTTTCTTTCTTTGAAGCGACTTACTAACTTTACGTCTACCTCTACTTCTTCTGACCTCCGCTGCAGGTACATTTTTTATAGAGGTCAACATGGGAAGCTTCTACACGCTCAACCTACTCTTGGCATCATCGACTTCTCCACGGATCGAGAAAGTCCGAATGGACAACCAGTCCAAGCAACTCTGAATTTCGAATCCAAACATGTCCAAAGCGCCAAGCCTGAGCAGGGCCAGATGACAAAATCCACAGAGGTCAAATCTAAGCAGTACCAGTGCATTCGCGATTGTTCGAACCTTCAAGCCGCTGAACCAATAGGCCTACTTCTACCCATATACATCCACAAGCTCTGTCCATGCTCGAGACGACTCTTGTAAGAAACCCAGTACTCGGCCCACTATCCTGAAACATTACTCCTTGTCATATGCCATATAGGGGCAGTTTCTCCATACTATTGAATTTATGCTTTGTCTGCTTTGCATAAGCGCATACTTTCAAACGAAAAACAAAAACAAAACTCATTCTTTGCATCATTCAATAATTGTCATCTGCTCTCATTCCTTAAATCTCATGAGTATGTTGGATATGACTGTCTTACTACTTGTTGAATACAAATTAGACATTGTACTAGACTTCTGGACTTAACAAAGCTATGTTCGATCCTACCTGAAAGTACGATCAATACAAGGTCATGCCGAGAAATGACTCAAGTTCACAAATCGGCCATTTCATCCTCTGACGATGCTCACATCTTAACAAGAATCAGGTGACAAAAGCATACTTCTCTATGACAGCTTAATGTCATCTGAGGACACAAGAACGGAGCAGACAGCCGATGGGCATTCAAGAGCAGTCCTTGGTCCACTCTCAGGATCATGACATACATAGACTAGGGCAATCTTTGCCCCCCACATCTCAGCAAAAGAGGTCATCATGATCACTCCTGGCCCACATGGGGCCCCTCAATCCTGGTCAGGAAAGTAAATACTCATTCTCAGGATCTCTAACTTCAGCGATGCATATATGTGATCTCTGAACCCGACTCGACTTGTGTCAAAATGATTAGAGGCAATCATTTCAGCTATCTATACACTGCTTTCCCTCGTTAGCCCACTTGAGCCATACGATGATTTCCTTTCAAACTTAAACCCCTGAGGATCACCCCCTATACTGGGGCAATGCCAAAAGGAAAAAGAAAGAGAAAACAAACAAAATAGAATCAATGCAAAGCTAGAGCAAATCCACAAAAGATACGATCCAACTCGGATACATACTTCAAAATGGGGCAATTCTCCCCAGTACATACTTTACTCGGCAATAACGTACCCCACACTAGATTGGGACGAATACAAAAACAAAAAGAAAAAGAACAAAATCAAAAGAAAAAAAAAAGCAGGGCATAAGGTGATCTCAGGAATCTCAACCGACTTTTTAAAATATACTTTGAGCCTTCATGCGACCCTTTCATTTCTCAACCCATGACCCTGACCTATGTTCCAACCCAGTAAAGTCCACTTTGATTGACACATGCCTTGTTGGGTTCACTAAATCACATACTTGCAACATTCCAAACGACGGGAGTGCCACATACTTTCAAATCGCAAGATACACTGAAGTGCACCAATCATATAATCGGATTCGGTGAAAACCCGTGAGGGCGCCGAAGGTAAAAATGGTTTCAGAGAGAATGAGAGCTCGAGAGAAATCGAATACTGAAAAAACTGGGTCCTTCTGAAGGATGATCACTGGGGCACTGAGCCCACACAGTCAAATACTCTGTCTTCTAGTACTCAACAGGCGACAAGACATTCAATATCCACCAACTCATGAGCATTCTTTCACAGATGATAGATTCATGCATCATACTCTTGTAAATACGTATGCTCAGCATGACACGACTTTCAAAATCCATTCATATCTTTCACCATAGCAGACAATGCATACTTTTATAACAGGGGCAACTGGTTCCGACAATCCTCTCAAATAGCCCAAAAGACCACCACTAACTGAGCTACGATATCAACCCTTGCTCAGACTCGCCAACTTCACATTGATCCATCTACTCGGATCCACATATCAAACCGGTCTTCTCCTCGGTAGATTGTCAAGAAAACTATCCCTCGCTCAGGTCTAACCGTTCACGCTCAAATCAGGAATCAGGTATGAGACCCTCAAGCGGCATCCTGTTCACTCATCATCAGAATCCATAATCAAAATCAGCATCAAGTATAAGACCCCCAGCGGCGTCCTGTCCACTATTCACTTCCGAAATCAGGTATAAGACCCTCCAGCGGCATCCTATTCACTACTCGGCATCAGAATTCATCATCGGAACTGGGAATGAACCCGTCAAGGGGCATCTCGTTCATAACTTCAACAAACAAGTAAGGCCATCAAGTGGCATCTCAATCAATCATCAGAATCAAAAGTGAGTCCGTCAAGGGGCATACTATTCACGTCATCGTCTATCATTCAATATCAGGAGTGAGTCCGTCAAGTGGCGACCTGTTCATATCACCTACCATCAGGTATAAGTCCCTCAACGGTATCCAACTTACATCGACATCAAGCATCAGGTATTTCTCTTACCCTCTCGCACTCTATAGCAATCACGCGCATCGCATTTTGCTATCCCCACATTTTCACGGTGATCACGCATACCGCATTTCGCTAATTTCATCACTCTTCACAGCAATCACGCCTCACGTGGCATTTTGCTCTCGAATCGTCATAGAAATCACGCCTCACGTGGCATTTTACTCTCTCATACTCCCAGCGGTCACGCGTATCGCATTCTATTGGACCTTATCTCCACGGCAATTACCCGTATCGGACTTTGCTATTCTCGTCTCTTATATTCAAGGCAATCACGCGAATCGCATTTTGCCACTCTATAACTTCACAGCAATAATGCCCCATGTGGCATTTTGCTTCTCTTATCTCAAACTCTTTACAGCAATCACGCCTTACTCGGCTTTTTGCTCTCTCATATCTTCAACAGTCACGCGCATCGCATTCTGTTAGACCTTATCTCCACGACAATTACCCATATCGGACTTTGCTATTCTCGTCTCTTATATTCAAGGCAATCACGCGATTCGCATTTTGCCACTCTATAACTTCACAGCAATAATGCCCCATGTGGCATTTTGCTTCTCTTATCTCAAACTCTTTACAGCAATCACGCCTTACTCAGCTTTTTGCTCTCTCATATCTTCAACAGTCACGCGCATCGCATTCTGTTAGACCTTATCTCCACGGCAATTACCCGTATCGGACTTTGCTATTCTCGTCTCTTATATTCAAGGTAATCACGCGAATCGCATTTTGCCACTCTATAACTTCACAGCAATCACGCCACGACGCGGCATTTTGCTCTCTTATTTCACAGCGATCACGCTCCACGTGGCATTTCGCTATCTCACACACAACAATCACGCCCCGCGTGGCATTTTGCTCTCTCGTCTCATACTTTTCATCACTCTTATTCTATCATAGCATAAACTACGCTCAGTCTGATTCTCCCGATTGGAGATACGTAGGGAGCTCTAAGAGCTCGACCATACCCTCACTTTACTACATTCCTGGTTAAAGTTCGAGATTACGCGACTACGCACTACTCGACTACACTTTCTCCCACCATCTCTCAGCTACCCAGGTTCGTACGAACTACGCACAGTTTGATTCTCTCGACGGGAGATACGTAGGCAGCTCTAAGAGCTCAAATACACCCTCACTTTATTACATTTTCGATTAAAGTTCGAGATTACGCGATTACGCACTTCTTGACTACACCATCCCTCTTCTACTCGATTCTCACATGAATCCTCAACAGAGTCGTTCACCTATTCTGGTAACGCTCTCAATCCCCAGCAGAGCTGTTTGCCTACTCTGGCAATACTCCCAATCCCCAGCTGCCTATTTGGGCACACCAATCATCTGCCTACATTGGCACCTCATACTCGCTTGCCTACGATGGCATTTCATATTCACTTGCCTACATTGGCACCTCATACTCACTTACATACGATGGCATTTCACATTAACTCGCCTACGTTGGCACCTCATACTTACTTGCCTACGATGGCATTTCACATTAACTCGCCTACGTTGGCACCTCATACTTACTTACCTACGATGGCATTTCACATTCACTCGCCTACATTGGCACCTCATACTCACTTTCCTACGATGGCATCTCATATTCACTTGCCTACATTGGCACTTCATACCCACTTGCCTACGATGGCATTTCACATGCACTCGCCTACGTTGGCACCTCATATTCACTTGTCTACGATAACATCTCACACTCACTTGCCTACGATGGCGTCTCAAGCCCACTTCCCTATGTTGGCATCTCACACTCATTTGCCTACGATGGCGTCTCAAGCCCACTTTCCTATGTTGGCATCTCATACTCACTTGCCTACTTTGGCACGTCATTTACTTATTCTCGTCACTTAAAAGAAAAGGATCAAAATGGGTTATCTTTTTCTTTGTCACGATTTGCTTCGCAAAACATGACAAAGAGGGGCAGCTGTAGACACCCCATTTTGACCTGCCAAAAAAAGAAATAACTGTCACAGGGGGGCCCACCAGGCACTCTAATCGAGGAAAGAGCTCCATAATCCAAACAGGGATCCCAAAGTCAATACAGAGCCCACAGCTCATTGATCAGGCATTCCAGAATCCAGGATCGTCCGGTTACGATAATCGACGACGTTTTTAATCAGAATCTAAGATTGACACAAAATTCAAGACCGGAATCAAGTCTGGGACGACCGAAGGTTGAATTCGATTACATCAGGGCAAAGCAGGAATCAGTTCCAACCTATAGGACTTTAAATCATCAAATTTTGATAAACGACGGAGAATCGGGCTCCGACCAAAGTTTTAACGCCCCAAACTCAAGGAAAAGGGAAACGATCGTCAATCCAAAAACATCAAAAGTCTGACTAGGCATATCTGGATAGAAATATGGAGAAAAACAGGAATCCTGCAAGTTGAATCAGTCCAATCGGACAATCAGAGAAGAAATGGCGTTCAATCAAAGTTTTGAAGCTCAATCAGAAAAGACATAGGGCAAAATGGTCATTTCTAAAGTCAAAGAATCTCAATCGAACCGTATCGATTCAAAGAGAACATCAATACGATTTCGAATCATCTTGAATCAGGAAGATCAGACGGTTGGATCAAAAGATATCGACAGTCGAAGCTTAGACGGCCCAGATCAGACGTCGATAGTCTGATGAAAACGGAGGCATTTCCGGGTTTCAAACAATTTCCAATCCGACCACACGGATTTGAAGAGGACATTAAACCGAGCCCAGATATTTTCAAACCGTCCGAATTGGACGTCCGGATTGAAAGATATGAAAGATCGAAGTCTAGGATCGATCGACGGCCCCGATCGAAGGTTGGAACGTACCACTCAGCGTCCCACCTACATGGGATTATAACCCATATAGGGTTTCAAAAATTCTTTCTATAAATAGAAAGCCATGGCCAAGCACAAAAAAGGAAAAATTAGGGCTCAGCCTCCACCAAAGCCATGTTTGGCTCAAACCAAAAAAAACTCTCAAATCCTTAGGCTATGTTTGGTTTCTAACCAAACACGCCAAAATCGTCACCACCATCAACCACCCACTGCCACCACAAAAAACCCATCATCCTCAGTCTATTACCCAACTCCCCTCACAAACCCAGTCCATAAAACCCCACTGAAAGTCCAGAAATCAAGTCTGAGCCAAACAGAGCCTTAAGCTTAGCCCAGAATCTGAAAACCCAACCAAACAGGTCCTTAAACAACTCTCTTTTCCTCACCACCCATACCAAAACCTCCCTCTCAGCAAAACGGAGCCAACCCAACTTGAAAGACCACCAAACAAGACCCACAGAGGGCCCACGCGCCTCCCGAAGCTCCCACGCGCCCCCGCTCCAGAGAAATCGTTCCGGCAAAATCTCTGGCGAACACCGTCGCCAGACACCACTACTAGCCTGATCGTCCAGCCCAGACGACGCCACCACCAGAAGGCCACCTCCAAAGACCACCGAAAACCGCCGCACGCGCTACACGCGCCACCCGCAGTCTGTTTCGCCTCCCCACGCGCAGCCCACAGTCAGCGCTGAGTCAGCGCTGGCTCATCAATTGACCAACCAATCAAAGTCTGCCACGTGGCAACGATTGCTGAGTCACCAGTCCAGTCAGCCGCCACGTGCACTGAAACGTCATTACTGAGTCAGCATTGACCACCAATCAGAATCTGACACGTGTCACAGAGTGCCACGTGTCATACCACGTGTACTACCACGTCATTGGCACATCAGATTGACTAACCAATCGGGGATTGACACGTGGCATAGCTGCCACGTGTCACTGCCACATCACTGCTGCGTCAGCACCAATCAACTAATCAGAGGCTGCCACGTGTCCACTGCCTGCCCAGTCAGCGCATCCAGTCAACGCCTCGTCAGTTTTGACCAGCCAATCAGAAGGCACCACGTGTCTTTGACTGACACGTGGCATGCTGACGTGGCATTTTGGGCCACACTTTTGGTTTTTCCCAATTTTCTTCACTCCGGGTCCAGATTTCAACGAACGGACACTTGTTCCTAGCTAATTTGGCCGTTCCGGACGCACCGGTGACCTCAGAATTGGTTGAATCTAAATTTAAAGGGCTGTTTGGCATTCTATAAGTCCACTTCGGGCTCCCCCGGCCAGTTCTAACCCCCGCGGGTCCCGCTCAACTCAGCCCGAACCCATTCCGGCCCGCCTTATAGCTATTCTGACTTTTTTGGCCCTTCTGGACCCAACTATGACGTCCGTTCAAGTCGATTGAGTGTCAAAATATAACTTTGGGCCTTCTCGGCTTATTTATGCGACGTTTCTCGGTGACGATCCTTTCAAATCTCCGAATTCTTTCATTCTTTCTCAACAACACACCGACTCGGCTTCAATAGCCCCTTCTGCACAGGTAACTCCCTCAAACTCTTACACTTAGTGGTCTGGGGCTCCCTATAAATCCACTGGTCGGATATTCCATCTTTTTCTTTTCTTTTATTTACTTATATGCTTTAGTTGTCTGGGGATCCCTATAAATCCACTGGTCGGATATTCCGTCTTTTTCTTTTCTTTTATTTACTTATATGCTTTAGTGGTCTGGGGCTCCCTATAAATTCACTGGTCGAATATTCCGCCTTTTTCTTTTATTTTCGTTTATATGCTTTAGTGGTGTGGGGCTCCCTATAAATCCACTGGTCGGATATTCCGCCTTCTCTTGCCAGTCGGAAGAAGGCCTCGAACTCCACCCGATTGGACTTTATATCCTGCGTCAGCCAGAAGGAGATCTAATGACCCACCTGGCTGAACTTTATCAAACTGTTATATCTTGCGCCAGTCAGAAGGAGGCCTCGAACTCTACCCGATTGGACTTTATATTCTGCGTCAGCCAGAAGGAGATCTAATGACCCATCTGGCTGCACTTTATCTCTTGTATAGATATTCATTGATATAAATCAGGAAACACAAAAAATGATACTTCTCTCCATTTACACAAGGGCACCGACCCGTACTTCCGGTAAAACTTTCACATCACCTTTTTTACATCATCGGGCACCGACCCATACTTCCGGTACACTCTTTTTTTCACTGGGCACCGACCCGTACTTCCGGCACCTTTTCAAAGCACTGGGCACTGACCCTTACTTTCAGAACACTTTCTCACTCACGAGGGCGCCGACCCATACTTCCGGTATACATTTTTACTACTGGGCACCGACCCGTACTTCCGGCAAAACTTTCACATCACCTTTTTTACATCACTGGGCACCAACCCTTACTTCCGGCACTTTTTACAAAACTGGGCACCGACCCCTACTTCCAGTACACTTTTTCATTTACAGGGCATCGACCCTTACTTTCGGAACATAAAACAAAAAGACAAAAAAAATTCATAAAAACAAAAAATACAAAAAAACTTATCGCACGGTCGATCTACTCCGACTTTTACTCAAAACACTATCTCATAACTCATTACTTTCTCAAGGTTAAAGTCTAGGACTACACCGTACAGGTTAAAGTTCCTAGCTACACCGACTTTACTCAAACATTATTTTATACACTCACAGTCTAGATCGACCAAAACGCCCATATACTTATACACAGCACAGAACTACGTACGTCCTGATTCTCGTGTTGAGATACGTATGCAACCCTCACTTGCGTGCGGCCATAACTATTCTCTTTCAAACTATCTCGTATCGAGATACGTAAATCGGCAACCGCGTGTCACGAATACTCGAATCTAATTCTTGTATCTATACTCTATTACTTCGTACTTACGCCCCGTTACTATGAAAATCACTAAAATTGGCAACCGTGTGTCACGGATGCTCGAGGGTGCCTAACACCTTCCCTCGGCATAATCGAGTCCCCGAACCCACTTCAAGAACTCTGGTTTCGCATGACTATTCGAGTCACACTTTTAAAGGGCCTTACTATTCCAAAACGTTTTTCAAAAGTCAAAGATGATCATGTCGATTGCCTTTGCAGGGATCCTAACTCCTGAATAAATGTTAGGTGGCGACTCTGAACTCTTACTTGGCCCTACTCCCACTTTTCATACACCTCACCTACTTTTACGCTTCTCGACGTAAACGGTCGCGACCCACAAGGGGACCGCCCCCCACCTTCGGGGCGGGCGCGACACCTAGTTAATTGACCAGTTTTTTGGCTTCTTGCAGGTCAGCTGCATGGCCGCTGGGGCTGAGTCCTTCCTGCCCTCTCTGACCGGGAGGCCCGCTGCTGCTGAAGTCGCTCTGGCAGAGGAAGGGGCTATCTTGAAGGTTAGGAAAAATGCCCTGGCTCTGGAGAAGGACAAGGTGAAGGGCTTAGCCCTGAGCCTCGGGGCAGCCCAGGCAGAATTGGCGACTGCCCTGGCAGATCTGGAGGCATCTCGGGCCATTGCGGCAGCTGCAGAGGCTCAAGCAAAGGCTGCGGCTGAGGCAACGGCGGCGGGGTCCACGGAGGAGGCTTTCGATGATGGCTTCTTTCAAGGTTACGAGGACCTCAAGCGAAGGCTAGCCCGGGATCACCCCAAATGGAACATCTCATCCTATGAGGGTATTGACTCGGACTACTGGGATCTTGGTCCTCCCGCTGCCGATGATTCTGCCACTCTGGCCTGAGAAGCTGATGACTCCGCTGCCTTGGCCGGAGCTGCTGATGGTTCCGCTGCCCCAGGCGGTAGCTCGGTCCCGAGAGAAGGAGCCGCCCTGATGGGAGAGACCGAAGAGACTGAAGACATGGTCGAGACTGACGACGCTTAGTCCCTGACTTGCCCTTTCCTCTCCTTGTTGTTTTTGTTTTGTTTTGTTTTTTTTTTCTTTTTTTGGGGGGGGGGGAGGCTACTACAATTGTCCCCCTAGTATCTGTACAAACTGTTTAATTAATGAAAAGGTCCATCGAGGCCATCTTTTGCATTAATTGTTTATTATTCCATACTTGTATGCCTGTTTGTGTTTGCCAATACCCGACCGGTTGTTAGCCAATCTAAATCCCTGCCTTAGCAAAAGGTTTAGGACCGTAACCGGTAGAGAATACTTGGTCTTTCAGGGACCTGTTATGTGGGTGTCCCTTGGGTATAGTGTAGGCTTATGACCTGTTAACCATCCGAGCGGTTTCTCTGGGTACTGTAGGCACTTAGGAATGTTAGGTGTCCTAGGATTCCAAGCCCTGTTAGTGCCCGGTGTGATTTCCTATTTAGCTTGGTATTCCCTTGCCCCCAAGCGTTTGCTAAGGCAGGCGTATAGAGGAAGTGACCGTAGGAAACCGACCTGGAACGTGGGTGGTTACAGGGTCCTTTGAGGCTTGCTATCATCAGCCACCTAGGGGGTGTGTTGCCCCCATCGTCGGTTGGACCTAAGCGAAGCCTGTGCCTTGGGTTATGGACCCGAGGTCTTTTGGACGCCTGGGGTCTCACTCCGAGGTCTTTTGGATGCCTGGGGTCTCACTTCGAGGTCTTTTGATGCCTGGGGTCTCACCCCGAGGTCTTTTGAGTGAGCAAATACGGAGAAGAATTGTTCGGCGGAAAAAGAAACTTTTATTACTTATATAAATAGAATTGCTCAGGCAGAACTACATGGTTCCTAGCCAACATTATTGTCATGCTTCACTAGAAATACTTGCGGAGATGCTGCACGTTCCAAGGGTGAGAGAGATCGTGTCCGTCCAGAGTTTGTAACCAGTATGTTCCCGGTCAGTTGACTTGGGTAACCTTGTACGGTCTTTCCCAGTTCGGTCCTAATTTACCATGGCTCGGGACTCTGGTAGACTGGTTTACCGCCTTCAGAACGAGATCCCCGACCTGGAAACTCCGGTGCTTGACTTTGCTATTGAAGTATCGGGAGACCCTCTATTTGTATGCTGCCATATTTAGATATGCCCGGTCTCTTTTTTCTTCTACCAAGTCAAGCTCTGCTCTGAGGGCTTCCTCATTGCTCTGCTTGCTAAAATTTGCCACCCGGTACGTAGGCAACCCGAGCTTCATGGGGACTACCGCTTCTATGCCATAGGTTAGTGAGAATGGTGTCTCGCCTATTGCCGCTCGGGGGGTGGTGCGGTAGGCCCACAGTAGGGTCGGTAATTCCTCCGCCTATACACCCTTGGCGTTTTCAAGCCTTGTTTTAACTGACTGTAGAATAGTCCAGTTTGTCACCTCGAATTGGTCGTTGCCTTGAGGGTGCTCGGGACAGGAGTACTGATTTGATATCCTGTATCCCAAGCAGAACTGCCTGAATACCGGGGGGTCAAACTGTCTACCGTTATCGCTGAACAGAACGCGGGGAATGCCGAACCTGTAGAGGATGTTTTTCTCAATGAAACTTTCCATCTTTTTCTCAGTGATTGTTTCCAAGGGGTCGGCCTCCGCCCACTTGGTGAAGTAGTCCACAGCGATGACAGCGAACTTAACTTGTCCTTTTCCCATAGGGAGGGGACCGACAATGTTGATTCCCCACTGAGCGAACGGCCAGGGGCTGCGAATTGGTGTCTGAAGCTCTCCCGGTCGGTTCATCATCGGGGAGTATCTCTGGCACTTTTCACACCTCTTTACATACTCCTGGGAATCCGGGCCATCGTTTGTCAATAATAACCTTGTAGCAAGGCTTTTCATGAAAGTGCCCGACCTCCAACGTGGTTCCCGCAAACTCCCTCGTGGATTTCATGCAATACCGCTGGAATTTGGGCAGGGTGGACGCAACGGAGATAGGGGGTAGTGAACCCCCGCTTGTAGAGGATTCCATCAACAACGTGATATCTCGTCGCTCGGTACTTGACCCGGCGGGCTTCTTCCCTATCGTCCGGCAGCGTGCCAGTTGTGAGGAATGTCGTGATCGAATCCATCCAACTGTGGCCCAAGGCGACAGGTTCAACCTCCATGCCTTCTGAGTTGATCACACTTGGCTCGGGTAAGTATTTTATCCTTATACCGGGCAAGTTTGACTCGGAGGACGAGGCGAGGCGGGCTAACCAATCGGCCCTGGTGTTCTCTTCCCTCAGGATTTGTGTGATCGAGAAGCCCTTAAGCTTCTTCGAGACCATGCGGACGAGGGCTAGGTAAGCTACCATGTTCTCTTCCCGGGCTTCGTATTCCTGATTAACCTGATTGACCACGAGCTAGGAGATGCTGTACCCTTGAACTTGTTGTGCACCCATTGAAGTAACCAGCTGTAATCCTACCAATAAGGCTTCGTACTCGGCCTCATTGTTAGAGGCACGGAATCTGAACCTCAGTGCATACTCAAGCTAGATTCCATCTGAAGTAGTCAGGATGATCCCTGCCCCGCTTCCCTATTTGTTGGAAGACCCGTCCACGTATAGTACCCAGGTTGGGACACTTGACTGTAGGTCGGGCGGTAGGTCGGGAGGGCTGAGCTCTTCAACTGGGTCCTCCGGGTATGTGAACTCCACAAGAAAGTCTGCCATAGCCTGTCCTTTGATCACCGTGCGGGGTCTGTAGGTTACTTCAAATTCCTCCAACTCCAAGGCCCACTTGACGAGCCTTCCGGATGTTTCAGGCCTACTCAGGATCCGGCGGAGAGGCTGATCTGTGAGGACTATGATTGTGTGGGCCAGGAAATACGAGCGAAGTCTCCAGATAGAAGTGACGAGGGCAAAGGCGAGCTTTTCTATACGGGAGTATCTGCTTTCCGCGCCTTGTAGTGCCCTGCTGGTGTAGTAGATCGGGAATCGTATCCCGTGTTCTTCTCGGATGAGAGCCGAGCTGACTGCTGAGGGGGACACTGCTAAATATAAGAACAATTCCTCGTTTGGCACCGGTGTTGAGAGTAAAGGGGGTGATGTCAGGTACTTCTTGAGTTCCTGAAATGCCTCCTCGCACTCTTCCGACCACTGAAAGGCCTTACGGAGGATTTTGAAGAATAGGAGACACCGGTCGGTAGCTCGAGAGACAAATCTGTTCAATGCGGCGACCCGCCCGGCCAATCTCTAAACTTCTTTGGTCGACCTGGGTGACCACATATTGATGATGGCCTGGATTTTCTCGGTATTTGTCTCGATACCCCGTCTGCTGACTAAGAGTCCCAGAAACTTCCCGGACGAGACACCAAACGAGCACTTGACCGGGTTCAACCTCATCCCGAACTTCCTCAAAATGCTGAAGGCCCCGGCCAGATGCTCGAGGTGGTCGGTCTCGTCCCGGCTTTTAACCAAAAGATCGTCAATGTAGACCTCCATGGACTTCGCGATCAGATCCTTGAACATGTGATTAACCAGGCGTTGATAGGTTGTCCCAGCATTTTTGAGGCCGAAGGGCATCACTTTGTAGCAGTACGTTCCTTGATCTGTGATGAAGGAAGTCTTCTCTTCATCCCTAGGATACATGCTGATCTGATTATATCCCGAGTAGGCATCTATGAACGAGAGGAGTGAGTGATCGGCTGTAGAGTCCATAAGGAGGTCTATCCTGGGCAATGGGTAGCAGTCCTTGGGGCATGCCTTGTTCAGGTCGGTGAAATCCATGCACATTCTCCACTTCCCATTGCTTTTATTGACTAGAACCACATTTGCTAACCAGTCGAGATAATGGACCGTTCCGATGGAATTCACCTTTAGGAGCTTCTCGACCTCTTCACATACCGCCGCCTGCCTTTCGGCTGCCATACACCCTCTCTTTTGCTTGATTGGCCGGGAGTCCGAGTTGATGTTGAGACAGTGAGACACGAACCGAGGATCTATCCCTGGCATGTCTTCATGGCTCCAGGCGAAGACATCCTGGCTCTGCTGCAGGAATCAGATCAATTTCTCCTTGAGGCCTAGTTCCAAGAAAGTGCCAATGCTAATGAACCGGTCGGGAAACCCCGGGTCCAGCACCACTTGCTCCAGTTGTTCCATCGGTCGTACTCCATCTCTTTGATCCCTGGGGTCCATTTCATGAATGTTCAATGTTTCAGTGACGGCTTCTCTGCGTAAGGAGCTGACATAGCAGCTTCGAGCGGTCGCTTGATCTCCCTACAAGCTTCCAGGTCCCTAAGGGGTTGGAAACTTGACCACCAGGCAATACGTTGACACAACTGCCTTGGTTTTGTTGAGAGTTGGTCTCCCGAGCATGGCGTTGTACGCGGACGGAGCCTCTACAACTACGAAGTTTGCCAGCACAGACGTCTACTGGGGGTAAGTTCCCATAAGAACCGAGAGCTCTATGATACCGAGCGGTTGTGTGCTAGACCCGTTGAAACCTACCAGGGAAGTGGCCACTGATCAGAGCCAATCCTTGGATATCCCAAGCTGATCGAATACTGAGGCAAACATGATATCAGAGGAGCTGCCCGTGTCCACCAACACCCTTTTAACCACATAGTTTGCATCGGAGAGCGTCACCACCAGCGGATCATCATGGGGGCAATGCAGGCCTAGCATGTCCTCTGATGAGAATGTTAACACGTCGGTCGGGGGGGAGCCGGTGGAGTGGACATGCCAGACATCTGGTCGGGATGCCCTAGCATGCCTCTTCCTGGCCGACTGTGAGTCCCCTCTGCCCGAAGTTCCTCTGGAGATTACATTGATTTTTTCGAGGGGTCGCAGCTGCTCGGGAGCCCGGGTGTCTTGCCGAGGTCGTCTATCTGCCGCCAGGAACTCGGCTAGATGGCCCTGCTCAATCAGCTTCTCAATGGTGACCTTAACCTGAAAGTAATCCTCTGTCGGGTCTTGGCGGCAGCCATAATGAATAGGCTGGGAAAGGGGTGTGAACTTGATCAGGGCTGATCCTGACCACTTTTAGGCTGATCTTGTTTTATCTTCTTTCCCGAACCCATCTCTGAGGCATCGCGCTTCCGCTTTGTTCCCGAGGACTCGTCTTTTGCCAAACTAGCGCACTTGGCCTTGAGGAATTCCTCGGTGTCGATGTACTTTCCGACCCTCTCCGAGAGCTCCACCAAGGTTGCCGGTCGGTCGCAGTGAAACGACGTGACAACCTTGGGTGTTGAACTCCCAAACAAAAGGCCATGATTGCGGCCGTTTCATTCATATTACGGATCTGGAGCTTCTGTTGGTTGAAATGGTCCACATACTCCCTTAGGGATTCCCCTTTCCACTGCTTGACGGTCAGCAGCTGGGTGTCTGGTTGTGGCTGGTCGAACATCCCCACAAACTAGCTGATGAAGATCTTCCACAACGTCTTGAAGTTAACAACTATTCGGGGTTTCAGAGAATGGAACCATTGCACGGCTGGCCCTTTAAGAGTGCTAGGAAAGGCCAGGCACAATAACTCATCGACAGTGGTAACCAGCGCCACTTGAGCTTTGTATGTGTGGACATGGTCCACTCGGCTCCTTGAACCGTCATAGGAGCTAAGATGTGGCGGCTTGAATTTTCGCAGGATGGGGAATCCCATTATCTGGGCGGTATAGGGCAACTCGGTTTCTGTGTTGGTGAGATTCTGGTCAGATTTGCGATTCAACCTTTCGATTTGCTGCTGCAAGTCCTCGATCTGGGCCTTTACATCTCGCCGGACTTTGCTCTCCATATCCGAGCGGTACGTCGGGTTCGATGATGATGCCTCCTCCTCAAAGTGCGTCGTACTCGGGGATAGAACCTAGCTCTGACTCCAGGTAATCGTGTGCTTAAGATCTCCCTGGCTCCTGACCGGAGGGTCTTTGGCCGATTCCCGGGCCTTTTGTCCTGATTCCTCCCCTCTGGCGGCGCGTCGTTTGTTGATGATGTCTCTAGCATCTTCCACCCGGTGAGGATTGGTCTGAGCTCGCCGTCTGGTATGCCTGAGCGCTCTGCTACGGTCACCATCCCTGACACGTTCCTAATCCGATGGGGACACCGGCGCAGAGTGGGTATGGTTCCGGACTCGTGCGAGCTCCCGGTCGAGGACGTTTTTCCCGGGATGGTTCTCGGATTGAGGACGCTTTTCCTGTAGGGCCAACAACGCTTCGATCTGCTGCTGGGTCTGCCGCTGGCCTTCCAGAAGTTGCGCGAGCGTCGCTGTTACTTGCTCGGAGGTCATGGAGGCGGCCTGCTGCTCGAGTTGCAAGTTCTCCTGACCGACCTGGGCGGTATTCTTCTTACTCTTCTTAGACGGAATGTTGATCAGTCAAGAAATTTGTTGGTGAAAAACTTACCGATTCCCACAGATGGCGCCAAACTGATGATGCCGAAAATTGGTAAGAGAGGTTTAGAGAGAGACACAAGAGATTGTATGTGGTTCGACCCCGTTAATGAGGTGACCTACGTCCACAGTTGCGTCAGTGCGCTTTTACTAGCAGATCACCGATGGCCTTTGGTGAGCCAATAAAGTGGGTGGCACTACCAAAAACCGACCAGGTTTATGCGTAACAGTGAGTTGATTATATGATATTCTTTGGAGTTAGAATGCTATCCCCTACAATGAGGGTGATGGGCCTCTTTTATAGATACATGAGGCCACTCGTACAAGGTAAGTCTGTAGATTAGGAAGCCTAATCTATCTACAATCTGATTTACACGAATTTAGGAGAGTTTCCTAAGCGGTTTAGGAAACTATTTGCTCCTTCCATTTAGTCTTCTAGCTGGGATAGGTAACTGTCTGGTTACCCGCTGGGTAAGCAACCATGCCTTCTGGAGGCGCGCCCATGTGGGGCCAATCTGGAGCGAACGTTCGTGCCCATGTGGGGCCAATCCTGGGCGGTTCTGTGTAACGGCCTGGGAAGTCTGAACAGTAGGCCCAGATTCAAGGTGACTTGACTTCTCTTTGCTGAGGTGGCGAGGGTTGACTGTGACTGGATATTTTTGTACATATCAATTAGATTTTTCAAAAATTGAAAAAAAAAAATAAATAAAAAAAGGAAAAATAAAACCTCAAAAAGCAGAGAGCAGTAAATTAAAGATTTCTCAAAAAAAATTTCAAAGCAATACAAACTGCTGATCAACATTTTAGGAAAAATCTCTATAAAAATAAAAAATAAAAAAAAATAAAAAAATTCTCAAAAAGTCTCTTATTTCTACAAAGATACCAAACAAACTCTTACCTGTGCGAGTGTGTACGTGGATACATGGATGCAGATATACGTGTGTGTGCGTGTGTGCACTTCATTTGGTTTCATTAATTTAGCTTAATAATGTCACTCAAATTTTGTTACGATAACACCCCTTCCGCTTGTACGTTGGTCACCATTAAGTTGTTAGTTTGTTGATTATTGTTCATAATTTAATTAGTATCTCAACATGAATTTTGTGTTAGAAAATAGGTAGGATAGTGCTATGAATATAATTGAGGTGTGCAACGTAACAATTTGTATTGTCTTTAAAAACAATTTCGTCCCTCGGAGTCATTGACTTGATATAGAAGATCTCATCGCTCTGTTCTCCAGTATTCAATAATCAAATCTTCCAAACGTACATACGAATTAGAAAGATTATTTGCGTACTCAAAATTACTCCAAACTAAAGAAGGATTTTTCAGAGAGTTTAGAAGACAGAGAAGAGATCACTACAGCGAGAACAAAATTTGTTCTGAAGTCTTAGGAAAAGAGAGAACATAATATTTTTTTTTTATGTATATATTGAAAGGAAGAGAAAGATTAGATTATATATATCAAAAATTGATATATAAAACTAAAAAGCTTTGAAGGCTTTAAGTTCAGTGGAAAAATTTTATTCTCCAACAGTTAAAAAAAAAATAATTCAAATAGTAAAAACGTGAGCCAAACTCTAGTAACCTTGCTACTAAGTTTTGAAAGAGAAATCATGTATATAGAAGAAAATGTCTCTATGTTTAACCAATGTAGAACACAAGTCACATCAAATCAAAAGGATTTGTTTGAGTTTTTTTAAGTGAAAATGGGAAATTTAGTGAAAAGGTTTCAAAAAAAAAAAACTAGACTTTTCAAGTGATACATCAAACCCATGTTTTATTTTGGTGAAAACTCCATATGTTATAAAAGTTATGTGAAATTTCACATAACTTTTTTGAAAAATGAACTAATTATGTGAAACTTTACATAAAAAAGTTATATGAAAATTCACATAACTTTTAAAACATGTGGAGTTTTCACTAAAAAGTTTCACGAGTTATGGAGTCTTACAAAAATAAAAAACGGAATGGAGATTTTGCTAAAAAAAAAGTCTAAAATGGGAGAATTTTCACTAATTTTCTAAATAAAAAAAAAAAAAAAAAAACCCAACTCCCAAATAAGAGATGCTATAACCCAAAGCCCCAATAAATCCAACAAAACCCAAGTTATATGAAACAAATCCAACATTTTGCAAGGCCAATTGATTGATAAATATACTCACTAACAACCTGTGGTCGGATTGTAGTCAATTCAAGTTACATAACTACTTTTATGTAAAAAAAAACTTTTAGTCGCAGACTCTTAAATATATAGTGTTTGCTAGTAGTTATGCGCGGGCGTGCCAGAACCAAAAGTGGTTCGGTGTGTGCAAACTAATTTCCTATACGCTTGAGTCAGTGATACTCAAGGCTTTTAGATCTGACTTCTAAACTAAACAATGTGTGCGGCGAGTAGGAAAGTACCCTCACCAGAAATCCCTTGGCAGTACTGAAGCGCACAAGCCAAATAGTGTATGAGTTTACCAAGTAAACAATCACAAACGATTAATAAAATACAGATTTTATTAAATGTTTGGAAAATACAACCAAAGAACAGATTCAGAACAGACTGATTGCTCGTGAGAATGAAAATAGTAAAAGAAAAAATAACAAAAAGGAATAGATCTAATTGCTATGAATGCAGAAAGAACATAAAAGCTGAATGCTTTTGAATGCTGTTGAATGCTATTTTTGAGATTGACGCGGAGTAATCTGAATAGTTGGCCTGCCTCCATATTTATAGCGGCCATGATTGAATTCTGATTAGGAAAGGTCTCCTTAGCTTGCGCCTTAAGCTACTGATTGATTGGTTAATTGAAGAAATCCTTTTATATCAATGATTCCTTGCCTTATCATTATCTTGATTGAAGCAATCCCATCATCTCAGGGATCATCTCGCTTAAATCCAGCTGTTGGTGATAAGATTCTTTCCCAAACGGACTCGGATTTCCCCAGATCTGGAGTGACGTCACAAATGGCAGCTGTCATCAGAACCACCTTACCTCTACTCCCATCGGCCTCATAACTGTGACTAAAACTCATCGGACTCATGTAATGTCTTTATGTCCGATAACATCTCTCCAGGCGCTCACGTCCGATCGGGCTCACTTATTCACACTTTTCACTTTCAATACATATGGTGCCCGATAGTACGTTCATGTTCTTTATCTCCTCATCGGGCTCCCATTCTGACAAATGCCCAATGAAGTCCCTTATGCACGGCGTCTCAATCGGTCTCCCACGTATATCCTTGCTCCATTGCTTCCACCATTGATGCCCAATAGACCACTGCGGGTCTGATGCTTCCAATCGGGCTCCATCCCATGGAACATCCAGGTTGCCTTCTCTAAACTCCTAGTGACGCTTCCCCTAAGCCCAATATCATCATCTACTCCGGACCAACCGGTGTCTGAAATGCCCATGCCCGACTATCTCTAGGCCCATATCCTCATATCAATCGGGCTAGAAAACCCTTGGCGGTTTTTAGGTGCAAACAATTGCCCCCCAAAAGGTCATATCAAACATCCCGCCTTGATTGATGTGACATTTTAAATTTCAAACTGGCCACGCGTCAATCACGCAACAATTTGTCAGATTATGGAGAATCCCACCGGTCACTCCACATTTAATGCGTCATGATGGCGCCGTGATATTTAAATATCACCCATCTATCGAAACTCTCCACAATCCATTGGCATTCTCTCTCTCTCTAGACCTCCAGCAGGACACAGAGCTCCTCTCTCTAAAACCTCCATCTTTTCCGACGACCATTTCTTCAAACGATGGTTCCTAAGACTGCTCCAGCCACCACTAAAGGCAAGAAAACCTTCGTTGATGCTCCTCCACCACAAAATCGATGCAGGGAGGTTAGGGCTTTAGCCAAAGCTTACGCCGCTGACATATCCACCGAATATCTTACCCCCTACAGCTCCACCGACGGTTCCCCCGTCGCTCCAGGCCTAGGCGCGGCGTTTCTGGGCCACCCTCCGGCGCCTTTCCTTCCTTTCTTTCCTCCGGTAGGAAACGAGACATTCCTACAAGTCCCTGCTCACTGGGCCAAGGTCCAGACTGCAAACCAACCGATTCGAGGATGGCCGACACCAGCCGCTGATTGGGACAAGTGGGTAACTAGGGTTTCGGCCTCCAAAGCCGGTGTCTGGAAGCAAACGGGCATCCACGACGCAATCATGCTCAGTCGGTCAAGAATAGAGATAGACCGACCCCTTCTTCTCTCTGCCTTACTATTCTGGTCCTCATCTTGCAACGGCTTTCTTTTCCGCTGCGGACCAATGGCTCCTACTGTCAAAGATATTAGTTATCTGCTCGGCCTCCGTCCCCACGGCCCAGAGATCATTCCCGGGCTTGACGTTGGGACAGCCAGCTTTGTCTATCCTCAACAGGAAATTGTCAGGGACGGGGCCGTTTCGTATAGGCCGATCACGGCCTTCGGAGGTTTCCTTGCGGCCTGCATAGGGGCAGATGATACAGCGGTGTCCGATGCAGAGCACACTGCCTTCCTCATCTACTGGCTCAACAAGTATCTCTTCTGCTCAGCCAGCCAGGCTATCACTAAAGAATATACAACCGTAGCCCTAGCTCTCGCATCGGGGAAACCTTTAGCCATGGCTACGCTGGTTTGGGCCCACTTGGTCAGAGGCATAACAGATTTTGTTCACTCGGGCTTCGGAGCTGGCGGAAGCCCAATGTGGGTGCTCCAATTGTGGCTTCATTCCTACTTTCCCGAATTCCAACCCACCATCGGCCAATTGGCCGATGTGCCTATCTCCGCCGTTCAGTTTATGAACGTAGCTCCTTCTGTACATTCCTTTGAAGAGTGTTTTTCCTTCTTTTACCAGGGTTGCTCCCCTCGGGACCTCAATCTCTTCACCCCATTCTTTTCTCTTCAATTTTCTTCTTTTCTCCAACTCTCCAATAACCCTTCAAACTGGGGTCCGGGCACCCAGTCAACCTATAATGAAATTTTTTCTAGCTACTTAGTAGCTAGAGACATTATTTTTAGCCCAAGCATCCCGTCGGCCAACAATAAATGCGGGGCCGAGTACTACTTTGCTCCTTTATATGCCCGCCAATTCGGGCTTACTCAACTAGTGCCCGTTCCCCCTGGTATCACTGTCAACGTTGATTGGGTTGAACGGGGCCTTATCGTTAACGACGGGCAGGTGAAGAAGATAGCAGAGAGGTCTGCCCGGCTCAAAGCCGCGTTCAATTTTACACCCTTCTCCGCCCGGCCAGTAGTATCAGAAGAGTTCACCCAATGGTGGGGTGATCGGACTAGACACATATTTCCAAGCACCGCTGCTGAGGCCCTGGCTCCTTTCTCTGCAACATCGGCCACTGTGGCCGATGTCCCTATACCAGCAGCAGCTCCAACCCGGCGCAAACAAGCCGCCAAGAGACCGGCTCGTAAACAAACCCCGGGCAAAAGTCTGCCCCAAAAGAAACAAAAAACACCGGCCTCTGTTCAGGTTTGCTCTTCCCCTTTTGACTTGAGCCCGAATTCCTGTTATTCCATATTAATCCTTTTGTTCTATCTTTGCAGCTTGCTGATGAAGATTCGGGAGAGGATCCACTTCCAAACCTTGCTCAGACTCTTCCCCCAACTCTCCCTACATCACCGGCCTCTGCAGCGGCTTATCTAGAGCGAGTGGCCGTTAGGGTGATGCCACTTCACATCGTGCCTCCTCTAGATCCTTCAAGCGGAGACGGAGACGAAGACCTTGCTCATGTCGGCCAAGTCCCTGAGCAAGTTGTTCTTTCTTCGAGTACTGAGGGTGAAGCCAGCGCTGAACCTGCCACCGAGGCCGCTGGGGAGGAAGTAAATCAAACCGTCCCCTCTGAAACCGAAACTCCAGCCGGTCAAGGGGCACCTACCACCGCCATCAGCTCTCCTGTCCACATCATACCAGGACCGGTGGTGACCGAGGTCACTCCTCCTGAAGTGTCTGCTGTGGAGGCCGGTGATGATTATTCGGGCTCTGTCCCTGAAGCAGAAGCCCCACAGACGACAATGGCCCCAATGAGTCCGGGCGCAGGAACCGGCCTCCCTTCTTCTTCCCAAACATCTTCTCAACCAAGCGAAGCCGATGTTCGCGAAACAATCTCGGCCTCGCTTCGTCCTCATACCCAGGTACTGCTGTTACTTTGCGTTAATTCATACATTTCTAAAAACAATACCTGACTGTATTTTCTTTTCTTGAATAGGCCGATCCTTCAGACCCAGTGCCCGTTATTCCTTTCAATGACTTTTTCTTGGGCCTGGACCTGGGAGCTTTTGACCTCGGCCCCCTTGAGCCCGAAGCGGTTTTACCTTCCGTCCTTCAACAAGCCAAGGACCTGCTCTTCGGACTTGCTGACCAAGAACTTTCCAATCTTCCTGCTGCGGCTGACGTTGACACTGCTTTGAACACCCTCATGGCCGATCCTTCTCTTTCAGACGGGCAGCTATCATTACTCGTGGAGATCAAAGAAAGACTTCCTAGCGTCCGTCTTATGGATAGAACGGCCTTGAAGATTCAAGCGGATGCAGAACTTCATTTAGGCTCCCGTCAGAAAGCATTGAAGTTCTTGGAAGGGGCCAGAACCAAGTTCGAAGCGGGAAAGGCCTCCCGTGCTCAAGTTCTAGCCAGGGGTACTTGGCTGCGGGACCGTATTACTGTATTAAAAACTCAACTCGCCCAATGTGAGGCCGAGGTTGTTACCAACAACGCCTCCATTGAAAAAATTGACGAGGCACTATCTTCACTAGGCGGGGACGCTCAGAAGTGCAGTGATCAGTTACAAGCCAGCGTCCCCATATCCCGGGCTTGGGCCCAGAAGCTAGAAAGGGCCAAGAAGGACCGGTCTGGGGCCGTCAAGACCTGGGAAGACCTGAAGGCTAAGCTTAGGAATTTTGAGTCGGCCTAGAGGCCGACTCCTCTTTTGTACTTATTTTTATTCGCATATATTTGTAAGTAAGCTGTGCTCAGCCTATCAATACAAACCATATTTTTGTTACTCGGGCTCAGGGTCGTAGTTAATGATTTGGTCGTATTCTAATCCTGGATTTGGCTTATAATTCAAATCAATAGTTTCCCACAGAGTAGGGTAATAAGATTTCAAGTACTGACCGTTTATTAATCTAGGATGAATACCACCATCCATATCCCGCAGTCTGTAAGCACCACCATTCTTGACCTGATGTATAATGAACGGACCCTCCCAGTTGACCGACCATTTACCGTACCGATTATCCTTGTCCCCGATAGGTAAAACGGCCTTCCATACCAAGTCTTCTGTACTAAAAGACTTTGCTTTCACCCTCTTGTTATAAGCTCGGGCGGCCCGCTGCTTCTGCACTTTTAACGAGTCCAAAGCCATGAGCCTCGTTTCATCAAGTCCCTCCAACTCAGCTATCATAGCCTCTGTGTACTCTGCGGGCTCAAGCTGGTTCTGTAAAGCTCTCCTGGCCGATCGGACGGTAACCTCCATTGGTAACATAGCGTCGTGCCCGTAAGTCAACATGAATGGTGTGACCCCGGTACTGGACCTCTTAGATGTCCGATAGGCCCATAGAGCCTCGGACAACAACTTGTCCCACTCTCTAGGGTTCTCATCGATCATCTTCTCAATGATCCCCTTAAGGATCTTATTGGTTGACTCAGCCTGACCGTTAGCTTGAGCATAGTACGGGGTAGAATTGAGAATCTTAATCCCTCTGCTCTCCGCAAAAGCGGTCGTTTCAGCTCCTGTGAACACAGATCCTTGGTCGGCCGTTATGGTTTCTGGGAGGCCGAATCGATGTATAATGTGCTCTTCAATGAATTTTATAACGGTGGTCTGGGTCACCGTTTTACATGGTATGGCCTCGGCCCACTTAGTGAAGTAATCCGTCGCCACTATAATGAAACAGTGTTGGCCTGATGATGGTGGCGAGACTTTGCCAATCAGATCCATAGCCCATCCTCTAAACGGCCATGGTTTTATTATTGGTTGAAGCTCTTTAGCCGGTACATGCTGAATCGGGCCATGCTTCTGACACGCTTGGCATCCCTTTGCATAGCTGATACAATCCTTCAACATGCCTGGCCAATAATAGTTATACCTTCTCAGTAACCATTTCATTTTTGTACCGGCCTGATGAGCCCCACAGATCCCTTCATGTACTTCGGCCATCACCTGCATGGCCTGTTTTTTGCCTAAACACCTCAAAATCACGTCGTCACCGATGGGCTTTTTGAACAATTCTCCATCGAGTGTCACAAATCGGACAGCGAAGAGCCTAACTTTTCGGTCTACCCTGACATTTGGGTGATTCAGGTATTCGATGATAGGCCTTCTCCAATCGTCGTCCTCCATCAAGACCGAATTAGTAGTAGCGTACCAATCTCTCTTTGCAACGGAAGGCATTGATCGGACATGAACCGTGATAACTTGGTCTTCCAAAGCCTTTGTCGGAGACGAGGCCGATCCTGTCTTTGCCAGCTTATCGGCCTCAGTATTCGTAGACCTAGGGATATAACTCACGCTAATATCATCAAACTCGTCCATGAGCTGCGTGGCGACAGAGTGAAACGGGCATAATTCCCAACTTTTTATCTGGAATTCTCCTGAGATCTGCCCGATCACCAGACCTGAGTCTCCCTTTATGTGTACGGACGATGCCCCCAACTCAAGGAGTATCTCTAGTCCGATAATTAATGCCTCGTATTCGGCCTGGTTATTTGTGCACTTGAAATTGAGCCGAAATGACATTTTTGTCTTCTTATACTTGGGTGATACAATAACCACACCTGCCCCAGCACCTTCTGCGCTTTTGGACCCATCAAAGATCAATGTCCATGGGACCAAGGAAGTGTTTAACACTTTAGGCACTGGTAGTACTTCTCCCAGATCAGTTGGGTCTGGGTGATCAGCCAAGAAATTGGCTATGGCCTGGCCTTTAACCGATTGCTGTGATCGGTATTGGATGGCAAATTCCATTAGGGCCAAGGTCCATTTTCCAATTCGGCCTCTCATGATTGGTCTTGACAACATATATTTTATCACATCGGTTTGACATATAATATAAGTAGAAACGGGCAACATATACGTTCTTAACTTCTGTGATGAAAAATATAATGCCAAACATAATTTCTCAATCGGCGCATAGCGCTGCTCGATTGGAGTTAATATTCTGCTTAAGTAATAAACGGCTTGCTCATTTCCTTGCTCATTATCCTGAGCTAACATACTTCCTACAGAGCATTCAGAAGCCGATATATACAATTTAAGGTACCTACCCTTCTTGGGTGGCATTAAAACTGGAGAAGTTGACAAATATTGCTTAATTCCCTCAAAGGCCTGTTGATGGCTGTCTTCCCACTTGAACTCTTCGTCGGTCTTGATCTTCAATAATGGGGTCCATACTTGGGTCTTTCCTGCACAGTTAGAGATGAATCTTCTCAGGAAATTAATCTGCCCGAGTAGCCTTTGAAGCTCTTTCTTATTGGCCGGTGGCTTTGCTGCCTGTATTGCTCGAGCCTTGTTCTTGTCAACCTCTATCCCTCTCTGATGCACCAGGAATCCTAAGAAGTTCCCCGCTGAAACGCCGAAAGCACACTTGAGAGGGTTCATTTTTAGCTTGTGAGCCCGCATTCTTTCAAATGCTTTTTCTAAGTCTCTCAAATGATCGGCGTTGTCACTCGATTTTACCACCACGTCATCAATGTAAACCTCCATGAAATGCCCGATCATATCATGGAAGATTGAATTCATCGCCCTCTGATATGTAGCTCCGACGTTCTTTAGTCCGAAAGGCATGACAACCCATTCAAAGGTTCCAATTGCCCCCGGGCACCGGAAAGCTGTCTTCGGGACATCCTGCTCAGCGATGTAAATCTGGTTGTACCCCGAGTGCCCGTCCATAAAGGACAAAATTTTATGTTTGGCGGCCGAATCAATCAATTGATCGGCCATGGGCATAGGGTACTCGTCTTTTGGGGTAGCTAGGTTTAGATTTCTGAAATCAATACAAACTCTCAGCTTACCATTTTTCTTTACCACTGGGACTACATTTGATACCCATTCCACGTACCTGGCTGTCCGAATGAAGCCAGCCCCCAAAAGCCTCTCAATTTCTTCTTTCACCTTCATCGTGACTTCAGGTGACATGCGCCGTGGGAGCTGTTTGAACGGCCTAAAGCCCGGCTTAATTGGCAATCGGTGCTCTACCAATTCTCGGGATAGTCCGGGCATTTCGTCGTAATCCCAAGCAAAGCAATCCTTGTATCTGTGCAAGAGAGCAATGATATCGGCCTGGAACTGTGGTTCAAGCACCTGACTCACATATGTGGGTTTGTGCTCTCCTTCATTGCCCAGGTTGATCTCCAATAGTGGATCCTGCACGTCGGCCTTCAAGTCATCAAGCTTGGCTGTGGCCGTTTCGAGTTCATCCATTTGAATCTCCTCTTCTATTGGCGTTTCTTCTTCATAGATACAATCGGCCAGATTAATCATACCGTCTACAGGGCCGATCTCTAATCTTCTATCGGCCAGATATGCACACCATCTGGCCATGCTGGCCTTAAGGGCCAGCTGTCTTCTAACTTCAATTGGCTGTAGATCCATCAAAGTCTTCCTGTTCATTAATTTCTATCGGCCTTACCTCTTCTGTCCGACTTAGATTGTGATAACCAAGCTTTAAGTTTGGTAGAATTTCTTTACGGAACGTGGCTGCATTTGGTCTACCAAGTTTGCCACATCCTAGTAATTTGATAGGTCCGATATCATCTTCATATAATACTGCATCGGCCGTCTGCACCCGGGCTACGAATGGCTTCGTATCAGCCCCCACCACTTCCACTTCGTCATCTCTCCAAAAGATCAACAATTGATGGAGAGTGGAAGGGATGCAGTAATTGGGATGGATCCAATCACGGCCAAGCAACGCGTTGTAGGCGGCCGATGTCTCCACAATAAAAAAGGCTGTCATGGCCGTTTGGGTTCCCACCCTCAGCTCCAGAGGCAAGATGCCCTTTGTCTTAGACGGTGTGCCCGTGAAGCTCTGAACATTCATTTCGGTCGGAATTAGTTCCGACTCAGATTTTTGAAGGATCCTCAGCATGATTTGGGGCATGATGTTAATTGTAGATCCCCCATCAATCAATATTCTATTCACGGGGATTCCCTCAATGTGACCTTTTACGTACAACGGCTTCAGGTGCTGAGACATCTGATAGGTAGGTTTTTCGAAAACCACCTTGACTGGCCCCGCCGGTTTCAACCCCTCCTCAGTTTGGATCCCTTTCGGCCTCAAGATGGTTATCTTAGGCCGATCGGTTTGTATATCGGTAGTATCCACGTTCTTGCTCGTAGCCTCTACCACCTTGGGTCTGACGGTCTCACCCCCACCCCAACATACACTTTCTATTACTGCCGACTCCTTGGTCCGGCCTTCTATTACGTCACCTTCAATGGCCGTTGGCTGATCCGGTTTGGCCATAAATGACATGGGCAAAGTAAACACCATGTTCGAGGATAGATTTTTTGGGATTGTCCCGAATTGAATCGGTGAATCGTCCTCATCTTCATAATCATCAGCCTCCTCCATTAGATGGGCCGATGGCTCACACTTTTCTTGTTCAAACAGTTTCTTCAAGCGCTCTGTGGCATGCATTGCCCCTTTGCCCGCTTTCTTGTCGAAAACGGGCTCATCTTCTTCCATGGCCGTTATCTGTTTGTCGGCCTTGCGCTGAAGGGACTCTTGAGGAATCCGGACACGGTCTTGCGAGCGCTGCCGTTCCCTCTCGGCCTGTCTCAGTCTCTGGTACCTCCTCTTCTGAGACTTGCTGTATTGAGGCATCGCTGGAAATTTTGGATGCTCAGCTCTATACCATCTCCCATCACTCACTCTTGGTGGGAGTATCATTCGGGAGCGAATGTCCGATGCTGCAACCCTTTGTGATGCACTCATCGTGGGTCGTGCTCCATATTCCCTTCCTTCCCTACGACTCGAGCTAGGCATACTGCTTGCTGGCGGCGGCTTTGGCTTCCACTCGGGCTTTGGGCGTCCCTGTTTGGGCAAGGAAAGCCTCTCATGCACGGATCTTCTCGGGCTGTACTCTCGTCGTTCCTCAACCCTAGGCCTCTTGCTTGGGCTAGAGGCCCCTTTCTTAATATCGGCCTTGCACCTCGGACACAGGCCTTGTTCAATCAGCTCTAGTTGGTGTCGTAAATCCGTAATCAAGCTCTCTGTATTTGACCGGGCTCCATCAGCCTTTAGTTCTGCCTCCTTGCGTTCCTGGTATGTCCTCTGAAGCTCATGAATAGTCACCTTCGGTCTATCAGTTCCTGAAACGGCAATTTGTTTTCCTTCCCTTTGCTTTGGGACTTTCTCGCTGTCGGTCAAGTCTATCTTGACCCTTGGCCGTGTCAGCTTAGTCAAATCGGGCACTACCATGTTGGTTCCAGTGATCTGTGGGAACGGGTTCGCATCAACTCCCATAGCTTTGTCCGAAAATTTGAACACTCCTTTCTCCACGTTCTCCTGTATCACATTACGAAAAACAACGCAGTTGTTAGTTGAGTGTTTCCAGGAATTATGCCACTTACAATATTCCTTATTTTTTATGTCATCGGCCTTGGGTATCCGATGACCTTCACCTAGCCTGATCACTTTTTCAGCCAAGAGGGCGTCAAAAATCTGATCGGCCATTGTTATGTCGAATGTGTAATTTTTTCCTGCCTCGAACGTCATTTTTTTAGCAGCAGCGTTATTATTGACCGGTTTGTTCAAGGCCTTACACACAATAGGCCGCTTAGAGATTAGTTCGGCCATGTCAATTTCTGCCTCGAGGTCACATTCTGCTAGATGGACCTCGTAATTGGGATCTTTGTAATACGTTCCCTTAGAAGAATTCTTCTTTTCCTGTTCATCAAGCAGGATACGCTCGTAACGGGCGGCCCTTGAAGCCAGCTCGAATAAATCACGGAAATCGGTCCCTTCGAACTTTTTGCGAAGCTCGAAAGACATTCCGCCCATAGCCATCTTTGCGTATTCTTCCTCGGGCAATATTGTCTTACATCTGTACTTAGCCTTCCTGAATCGGGCTATATATGTTTCGACGGTCTCTCCTACTAGTTGGAGCATCCTAGACAGATCTGCCAACGAGATCTCGGGCTCAGTCCTATAAAACTGCCCATGAAACAATTCCTCCATTGCTGGCCAATTTCGTACTGAATTGGCCGGGAGATTGACATACCACAGAAATGCTATGCCCGTGAGCGAATTTGGGAACAGCCTTAATTTTAAAGGGTCACTATTGCCTGCATGGCCGCATTGCACAATGAACCGACCTATGTGCTCTACCGTGGTATGCTCACTTTCCCCAGAAAATAGAGTAAAGTTCGGAACTTTATACCCTGGTGGGAAATTAACTTGGTCAATTTCAGGCGGGTAAGGCCGTCGGTACGTCGGCCTCTCCATCCTTCTCATGAACGGGCCATACTCTTCATGTATGGCCGCCACCAACTCCTCCCTGTTAATAGGCTGCGCAGCAGGTCGGGCACCACCCGCAGGGGGTGGTGGTTGCTGTGGGTTGTTATTGGCCTGACGAAGCCAAAAATCATTATCATTCCTTTGCCCCCCAGCAGCGTTACCTGGGGGCACTTGTTGGCCGATTACCTCTGGGTTACGGCCTATTGTTGCAATTACCTCAGGCTGGGCCCCTGTTCCCGGGGTTTGTAGAGGTGGCAACTGTTGATTATTGTTGATCTGGTGGGTCCAAAACCCCCCATTGTTTCTTTGCCCCCCAGCAGCGCGAACTGGAGGTGGAGTCCGGTCGAACTGGGTTTCAACACGGCCTCCTATCTGGACAAAACTTGGTGTCGCCGATCCACTGGGATCGGTGACCACCACGCCACTGGCCGTTTCGTTATGTAATTCGGGCTTCTTGCCCGAGATGTTACCCTCCCTTAGGTTTGGACAGACATAGAGTGGGTCTTTTGGTTTGTCGGACTCAAGCGGCGTGCCAGAGCCCGATCCCGAGCCTGAGCCTGATCCCAAGGCCTTTTGTTTGTTATTGGCCTCAAGAACGGCGCAAAGCTGTTGTATCTGAGTAGCCAGGGCGTCCAGCTTCACGTGGGTAACCCTAGTCTCCATGACCAACTCAGACTGTTCCCGACGTATATCGGCCGTTTGCCTGACCACATGGTTGAGACCTGCCATTGACCCTATCAAGGTGTTATAGTCCTGCCTCAAAGGATCAACGGTGGCTCTCACGGTTTCCGAGATTGCTTCGATAGTAACGCCACCGTCATCCGGAGAATGACCAGTGCTTTCCTCCGTAGGTGTATCAACGGCCGACTCTTCTTGGCCGTTTTTGCCGATCTGCTTATCCCTCTTTGGCGGCATGTCTTGACACTATGGGTCCCACCGGGCGTGCCAAAATGTTTGCTAGTAGTTATGCGCGGGCGTGCCAGAACCAAAAGTGGTTCGGTGTGTGCAAACTAATTTCCTATACGCTTGAGTCAGTGATACTCAAGGCTTTTAGATCTGACTTCTAAACTAAACAATGTGTGCGGCGAGTAGGAAAGTACCCTCACCAGAAATCCCTTGGCAGTACTGAAGCGCACAAGCCAAATAGTGTATGAGTTTACCAAGTAAACAATCACAAACGATTAATAAAATACAGATTTTATTAAATGTTTGGAAAATACAACCAAAGAACAGATTCAGAACAGACTGATTGCTCGTGAGAATGAAAATAGTAAAAGAAAAAATAACAAAAAGGAATAGATCTAATTGCTATGAATGCAGAAAGAACATAAAAGCTGAATGCTTTTGAATGCTGTTGAATGCTATTTTTGAGATTGACGCGGAGTAATCTGAATAGTTGGCCTGCCTCCATATTTATAGCGGCCATGATTGAATTCTGATTAGGAAAGGTCTCCTTAGCTTGCGCCTTAAGCTACTGATTGATTGGTTAATTGAAGAAATCCTTTTATATCAATGATTCCTTGCCTTATCATTATCTTGATTGAAGCAATCCCATCATCTCAGGGATCATCTCGCTTAAATCCAGCTGTTGGTGATAAGATTCTTTCCCAAACGGACTCGGATTTCCCCAGATCTGGAGTGACGTCACAAATGGCAGCTGTCATCAGAACCACCTTACCTCTACTCCCATCGGCCTCATAACTGTGACTAAAACTCATCGGACTCATGTAATGTCTTTATGTCCGATAACATCTCTCCAGGCGCTCACGTCCGATCGGGCTCACTTATTCACACTTTTCACTTTCAATACATATGGTGCCCGATAGTACGTTCATGTTCTTTATCTCCTCATCGGGCTCCCATTCTGACAAATGCCCAATGAAGTCCCTTATGCACGGCGTCTCAATCGGTCTCCCACGTATATCCTTGCTCCATTGCTTCCACCATTGATGCCCAATAGACCACTGCGGGTCTGATGCTTCCAATCGGGCTCCATCCCATGGAACATCCAGGTTGCCTTCTCTAAACTCCTAGTGACGCTTCCCCTAAGCCCAATATCATCATCTACTCCGGACCAACCGGTGTCTGAAATGCCCATGCCCGACTATCTCTAGGCCCATATCCTCATATCAATCGGGCTAGAAAACCCTTGGCGGTTTTTAGGTGCAAACATATAGTCATCAATTATACTTTGTATTTGGACATCCTTACTCAAATTCTTTGAAATTGTCCAGCCTGCATATTCGACTATTGGAATAAAGCAAATTCGACTATTGATGGGATAGGATGGTATTAACATAATGTGATAGAGAACAATCCATAGGAATTAATGAGTTTGTCTTACAAGGTTATGAGGTTAAACAACACATGCATTAAGCCAAATATGCACGATCCCACAGTGATGTTGTATGGGCATCAAAGTCATCGTAATCTGATTGTTTAGTAATCCACAGCTTCTTCAATCTTTTAAAGTGTGAGAAATTTTTCGCTTTGGCAGATCTTAAGAATCATAAAACTATGTGTGAGAAAATTCTCACTTTGATTGTATGTATACAAAATGTTGGAATTATTGGCCTCTTATTTGGCCATTGGGCCTTTTATTTCAAAAAGATTTAAACAAAGTCATTTACATTAATGTGATTACTATCCTCTATTAAAAATATGGCCGTTGGAGGCTATTAAATCTATTAACTCCTGTATTAAAAATATGGCCGTTGAAGGCTATTAAATCTATTAACTCCTGTATTAAAAATATGGCCGTTGGAGGTTATTAAATTTGTTTTAATAAAATGACCGTTGGGAAGTTTATCTACTATAAATAGCCTTCTCTCTTTTCATTTTATACACAGAAAATTCCTCTCTTTTATATTTCTTCAAAAAAAAAAAAAAACCATTTCATTATTTTGGAGCAATTCTGAGTACTCATATATTCTTCCAATTCGAGTGCACATTTGGAAGAAACTGATTGCTGAATCCTGGAGAGCATAGCGCTGAGACCTTGTGCATCGAGTCATTGACTCTGAGGGGCGGAATTGTTCTTAAGGACAGTGCTACCGTAGCATGCCTCAATCAGATTCATAGTTGTATCCTTCCAATTTCCAACAAATTTTCATAGAAAGCGGCCCACTTTCACACTTAAATTATCTCAAACAGCTGTCTCACAATATTATGACTTAGGCGTATATGCCTACTCTTGCCTTTACAGGACTTTTTTCATAGCTCATCCTTTTACAGCCTGGCTATCTCAATGTTTATTCCAAATAGGAATATCTGCTAAGAAGCTTTTAAGCCACTCAGCCTCAAAATTAGCTTTCTCAAAAGCTACAAACTCATATTCCATCATTGACTTAGTTGTGCAAGTTTGCTTGGACGACTTCCAAGATACTGCACCTCTACTAAGTGAAAAAACAAATTCACTCATTGAATTCGTCTTATCTGAATCCGAAATCCAATTTGCATCACTGATTTTTGAATATACATACTTTCCTCCCCCAAAAAATTTGGCCTTGAAAAAACCAAAATTTAATTTCTTTCGAATTTTGAAGTATACAATACATTTTCAAAATAATTTATTCCTTATCTCCGGGTATACAACATTTTTCAAAATTTAATTTCTTCTCGGAGGAGAAAATCAACTTTAAATCCCTAGTACCAAAACATTGGTACTATGCGAGTCATCAAGTAAAACACTTCATTTTCCCTAGTTGGCTACTAAATTTAAAATCTATATAAGGAGTAAACAAATATTCACACTTTACTCTTATTCGGATCTATAAAACCCTACCGGTTTATCCGAATAAAATTTCACCTCTAATTCTCCATTTAATATAAAATGGTTTTAACATCCATCTCATAAATATATACTTATACATATCAACAATAGCTAATAAATTTTAATGGATGTGAAACATGAGAATAAGTATCCAAAAATCAACATATTTCTTTTAGCTAAAAACCCTTCGCTACTAAAGTAGCTTCACATCTTTCAATAAAACTATCGGGTTTAATAATCTTTTTCTAGAGTAAATGTATAAAAACACTTCCAAAGTCTATTTAGCACTTAGCTTGCTTACTCTTCTGTGGTTCAAACTCTATGTCAAGATTTCAGTCATGCATTCTATACTCAATAAATCTTGATGTGACAAAAATAAGAGGTTAACAACCTCCATTATTCCTCAGTTTATAAAAAGATAAATGCTCATAAAAATAATCACCAATAGATTCAAAAGTCACATCAATTTTTTTTTTATATATGTTTTTAAAATTTGAGACATTACTATAAAATGCATTTCCCAAAAGAAATATTTTATGGCTTTACTATCAATTCCCTTAGGATTAAAAATCCTAACAAAAGCCAACTAACCCAATATTCAAGAATAATAAAATTGGGTTTTATTTGAATGCTAAACAGAAGTAATTTTGATTTTAGAGTGGGGTACTCTAATAAAAAATAAAATACACGTTTAGTAAAGATTTTCCCAAATTAGTTTAATCATCTCAAAATGACATCAAAAGTATAAGATATCACGAATCAAAGTTATTGGGTCAAAAAAGACATACAAGTTCATCTAAATCTACCATACCCAACAAAATCTCAATCTCCAATATATATCAACACAGATTGTTAAATAAAATAGCACCCAAAATTTGACAAGATTTTTCTTTTATTAATACCCAACAATCCTGTGAGTATGTACAAACAAAATATTCTAACCATGTGATGTATCCACATGCTCATGGTGCAAAACCCAACACACCAAATTCTCTCACATATGGTTTACAATCTGAAATCTCAAGCCTACATATATATCACCAGCATTTGGGGCATCCCATACATATATAATATATCATTATATATATGTAATTATATATATATATATATAACTGGTAGACTCTCATTTTTTTTTCTTACTTGAAAATTCTCCAAAAAATCATATATGTTACTACTCATTTCTCATGTCTACCAATAGTTGATATGAGGCTACAAAGAGTAACAGTAGCTTTCTACCTTTTATTGTCAAAAGCATAACCACTAACATCTTAATTCTCCAACGGTTTAAAATATAAATAGTATTAAATTTTTCTACACACATAGTTGGTCATTGACCATAATAACATATCAATATATCCTTAATCTTATATTGTTATGCTCTCTTGAGACTTTTCGCCGCAACCATAGCAGCATCCATAAAATTGTTCTTAAGATTGTTGGAAATTGAAAGGATACAGCTATGAATCTGATTGAGGCATGCTACGGTAGCACTGTCCTTAAGAAAAAAAAATTCTTCTGCTGCACCGGTGGTTGGTAAAGGGAAAGTTCTTCTTAAACTCACTTCAGGAAAAACCCTCTCTCTTAGTGATGTGTTACATGTTCCTAATATTCGTGCTAGTTTGGTGTCTGTTGCTTTGCTTGGTAAGGTTGGAATTAAGCTTATTTTTTAGTCTGATAAAATAGTTATGACTAATAATGGCATGTTTATTGGTAAGGGGTACTGTAACCAATGACTGTTTATTTTGAATGTCCTTAAGGTTATTAAATCTATATACTCCTCTTAAAAATGGTGAAGAGCAAGTTTTTATGGGAGATTCTTCTGCTTATATGGTGGACTCTATTGATTTGTGGCATGCTAGATTAGGACATGTGAATATGTCTTATATTAAAAAAATGAAAAACAGTTACCTATGAGAATCAAAGAAGAGAGAGAAAGAGGTTCAAATACATATTTATTTGTATTTAATAGAGTAATAACTATAGTGCAATGACTATCATTTAGTAACATGTTCACTTTCTAGCTGTTGGGCTTTAGGAGCCGTTTGTTTTAATAATTGTTATGCCGTTATGTATATATAACTATTTGGTGATAAATGCTAGTAGCATGTGATGGGTATTACTCTCACTTTTGCACCATAGTACAAAAATAATTCAGTGGGTGATCTATTACATAAAGGGGCCGCACCAAGTCTGTGGTGATGTGCTGTAGTATGTAGTGTGTATTCATGTATTTTTTCCAATTTAAATAATAAACAAATAAATGTTTGGGTGTTATTCATTTATGTGGTACAAATGCCTCATACTGGTATAATATTTTCTAGTTGTTGCTATATATTTGGAATGAGAAATTATTTATTTTCTGTATTGAATTATATGACTGTTGGAGAGTCATTATAATCTCAATCTGTTTGCTATATATATGATCTCACTCATCCAGTTTTAGACACAACAAAACCAATCCTCTCTTCTGTTCTTCTCTATATTTTCTGGAGCAAAATTCTGAGTACTCAATTTACTCTTCCAATTCAAGTGCATGTTTGGAAGAGTTGGTTGTTGAATCATGGAGAACATAGCGCTGTGACCTTGTGCATCGAGTCACTGACTTAGAGGGGCGGAATTGTTCTTAAGGACAGTGCAATACATTGCACGCCTCAACCAAAAAATCATAGTTTCATCCTAGGACTGGCGCAGGGCCTAGAGGTGCCACACCGATTAGAGTTGCTCAGAATCTGAGGAGTTAATGTGGGTATAAGACGATTGGTTTACGTCAAGGGATTCTGGTTCATAGAAATTTTATTTCACCAAATTCCTGTAAGTCACTTCTTATATTCCTAGGGACTGGTTCATAGCCCTAAAGGCACCAGTTTTGATGCATTGAATTCTCTTGCTCCATTCTTTTTATTTGTTGTTTAAATTTTTGAAATAGGGGGGGATTGTTGGAATTATTGGCCTCTTATTTGGCCATTGGGCCTTTTATTTCAAAAAGATTTAAGCAAAGTCATTTACATTAATGTGATTACTATCCTCTATTAAAAATATGGCCGTTGGAGGCTATTAAATCTATTAACTCCTGTATTAAAAATATGGCCGTTGAAGGCTATTAAATCTATTAACTCCTGTATTAAAAATATGGCCGTTGGAGGTTATTAAATTTGTTTTAATAAAATGACCGTTGGGAAGTTTATCTACTATAAATAGCCTTCTCTCTTTTCATTTTATACACAGAAAATTCCTCTCTTTTATATTTCTTCAAAAAAAAAAAAAAACCATTTTCATTATTTTGGAGCAATTCTGAGCACTCGTATATTCTTCCAATTCGAGTGCACGTTTGGAAGAAACTGATTGCTGAATCCTGGAGAACATAGCGCTGAGACCTTGTGCATCGAGTCATTGACTCTGAGGGGCGGAATTGTTCTTAAGGACAGTGCTACCGTAGCATGTCTCAATCAGATTCATAGCTGTATCCTTCCAATTTCCAACACAAAAATCATTAGTGATTAGATAGGCAATTGTTAAAAATAATTTCAGACAGTGAATGCGCTGTCAACATATATTTTAAAACAACTATTTGGAATCAGAAGACAAAAATCCACCTATGCAACTATCCATATACATAAAAATCCATCTACACAAAAATGCTACTATAAATTACACATTTTCTTTACCCAAATCAATTTAAACTCTAAATATTCAGAAAACTAAGAAAAATAGGAATAGCAAGAATTCCATGGAAATGACTTGCCAAACACATTCACTTTGGCTTTTGGTTAGAGTCTACAAACTGTTGCCAAAATTAGTTCACAGTGTTACTATACTTTTATGTGTTGGTGAAGACTTTGCCTTAAATGTATTTTGCAATTACATAAAAGTGTAGTAAAACTGTGAACTAAAAGCAAATAAAAAGAAGCATGTTTAGCTTCTTAACTTGAGCATGCACGGTGAATTTCCAAATTTGGATAGATTGGGCACTTTGGTTTTATGCTTGCTGACATGGAGAACTTGCATAAGAAGATAGAACTATTGACTTACATCCATAGGAATATCTGCAAATTCAAGATCCATAGGAATTAAACAGCAAATGACACACAAATAAAATCTACAATTAAAATCAATTGCAAGTTATATAAATTTTAAAAAAAACCCTATATGAATAAGATTATATATCTTAAATCTAGATTCAAAACGCAGTGAACAATGCTATACTTCTCAAATTTTGAATATGTGATAGTGATTGATGGTACGACATGCTACAATTGACAGGGCATTTGAAAACTAATTTGGGATTCAAATTATATAATATGCAGAGATTGGATATCAAAGAAAGCTATACTTGTTATGTAACAAATCGAGTTACTTCATTTTTTGCAAATCAAGTACTTCTAACTCTTCTAGGGAAAAAAAGAAAACAGGAAAATGATTTACTTCTCACTCATCGCTAGCAACCATGTAAGCACATAAATACCCAATTCATCAATCAAAGCTACCAATCTAAGAACCCAAACCCAAATCATAAAAAATCACAATGTGCAATTAGCAAAGAGAAAAGAGAGAGAAATAGACCGACCTTAGTCCTCAAAGGATGTTTCTCTGAGCGACTACAGAGTAGAGAAGCTTTATTAGAGCAGATAAGAACATAAGATGTGAAACCAAATAAATATAGTGTATTTTTTTGGAAACCTAATAAGCATCATTGATTCATTGGCTTTTGGTTGCATCAAAAAGGTCTGGCTGTGTGAATGGGAGGTGAGCAGAAATTGTCCGGTTTGCAAAAACATCCACAAGTACATATCTAGCCACTTCAGAATACATATAGATATATATATATCACAAACATATGTAGATACATTGACTGAAAAGCATATCATTTATGGCAATCTTGGGGTCCCATTAATAATTTGAATGAGGCCATTCACTACTTATGAATCATTTTGATAAAAAAAATCAATCCTCTTGAATTAGTTGAATAAAAAAAAAAAGTGGTATCTTTTTTTTTTTTAATACGTGGTCATTCGTAAATTTTCTTCAGATCATGCAATTGATAACTTCTAACACAAATTGATCAATTTTCAAAATAGATGATGAATTTCTACATTAAATTACTTTACAAATTACGAATGGTCGTATTCAAATTCATGGAATTCAGACCATTATGCATTACACATTTGTGTTAACAAACACAAATGTGTATATTGATTCAGTTTTTTGGTCTTTAAAGTTGTCAATTAATATAGACCTCTAGAGAGTAAGAACCTGGAATTATTAAGAAATTAAATTCAAAAATACAAGAAATATATATGTAACAAAAATTGTAAAAACATACCATGTTCAAATTATAAGCCATGTGTTTAGAGCTAAAGTTCTCTAAACTATCATAAGTTAGCCTTGCACATTTGAAAACAAGGACATACATGAACCCTGGCATGTCTGTGACCAAAACCTTCACTTGAAGTGTAAGAAATATGTGGGCCATACGGGCACCCACATATTATTGGACTGGGTCCAATGGGCTTTGACTTTTGGAGCCCTAGGGTTTGGTTATTGTGTGTGTATATATATATATATATGATATAAACACACATATACATTGATCCCTAATAGATTGGGCAGCCTCTTTCTCTCTCTCTCTCTCTCTCTCTCTCTCTCTCTCTCTCTCTCCCCCCTCTATCTCTTATGGTTTTCTCTCTCTAAGGCCATCACCATTGGAGCCATGGGAATTAGCTCGTGACATTTATGGAGACCGCTCTAGTAGCGTCTTCCATGACTTATGCGAAGCACAAGAGAGTACATGGAGGCTAATAAGGAGCAGCAATTCGTGGGTGAAGTCGTTGGACTTGTAACAACACCGTTCGGCGATCCGTTGGGTTATTCTGCTAGGTAACGAACCTCTACCCGACTCATATGCTTGCATGCATAATTATTTACATTGGTATCAGAGTATATAGGTTGTTGATTAGCCCGCATATCACCAAAAACGAATCCACCATTGATTGATTTCAAGCTTTTTATAAAAACTTTGAAAAATTGATTTCAAGTGGGTCTAATACAAAACTCCAATAGGGGTCCGAATTTTTTATATGGTTGTGGTCCTTATGGTCCCTTGAGTCCCCTCATGAAGTCTCATGGGCTGATTATCTCCCATGAGGGAGAAATCACAAACCCAAGATTTGGTTTTAGGTTGAGGAGAGTGAGGCCCACTCGTCGGCTGACGTTGGTCCGGCGACCATGGGTTCGGAGAGTGGAGGTCTGTCTCTAGGCCCCGGTCCATAATATGTATTTTATACATTTTTATTAGAAAAACATTTAATTATTTTACAATTAAATAAGTTTCTGCTATTAAATTAAATAGTTTTAATGTTTTAGACTGTTTTAATTGCTTTAAAATTCTGAAAAAATGTGAAAAATTATAGATTTATTTTTCCTATATTATGGACACTGAGTGGGACCATAAATAATTTGATGGTAAATTATTTCATTATTTTTTGTATTTTAGAGCATAAAATATATATTTTATATATGTTTTTAATTGCTTAAAATATCCAAAAATACATACTTATTTTTTAAATTAATATACAGTATTTAGTACATTGTAAGAGACTGTTATATAACTTTTGTGTAAATTATCATGTATTTTTGATATTTTAGAGCATATAATTTATGCTTTTGGGCATTTATTTAATTGCTTAAAATAGTCAAAATACACTATTAATTTTTGTAATTAATATGGGACATAAGTGACACTGTTTAGAGACCATATAAAAGTTTGTGGGATCCATAGATAATTGTTGATAAATTATCTGAATCATATTAATATTTTAGAGCATATAATTATATGTTTTTGTACACATATTAAATTGCTTTAAATATTTTTATTGATTATTAGTTCAAGGAATTAACACAATGTGTTTAGAAAACTAGTGGTAGCTTGAAAAGTTTTTAGTGAATTTTCTCGTTCTTTGGAATATTTTTTAGAGCATATATTGTGTTTGAGCACGCAATATTAATTGCTTAAAATATAACAATTAAGTTTTTAATTCTTGAACTTAGTGAATGGTGTTTTTGTCCACTGTTCGGAGACTTGAAAATTTTTTGTGAATTATCTCATTTTTTGTTTTGGTAATTTAGAGCATACAATTTATGCTTATGGGCATTTATTTAATTGCTTAAAATAGTCAAAATAGACTATTAATTTTTTAAATTAATACGGGGTATTTAGAACACCATATTAGACCACTGAAAATCCTTGGAGAACAAATTCCTTAAAATTTTTGTATTTTTTGGAAATTTAGTTGTTCATAGTTAATCTTGTTTAACTAGATCAATTTATTTTGTTAAATTGATTCAAAATGTTTTTGGGCCTTGATAAAATTCTGAAAAATTCCTTATTTATAATGATAAATTAGTTTTTCAGTTATTTAAATTTTCCATAAGGTTTTAAATTAATATTTAATTTAAAAGCCCTTAAAGAATTGGTTTTAAAATATGTTTTAAAACCTAAAATTGTGTTAAAATTAGTGAAAAATCCTTAATGAATTGGTTTTAAAATATGTTTTAAAACCTAAAATTGTGTTAAAATTAGTGAAAAATCTAGGATTTTTCTTTGATTTTACTTAGCTTATATGGGAGCTATTCGGGCAATGCAATAATTATTTTATTGCACGTTATATTATTTTAGAGGCTCATTGCATAGTTGGTCATATTTAATTATTGATGTTTGTGATTGGATGACCCGAGACCTCTAATCCTCCTCCTTAAATAGAGTGATGGATTAGTCCATTCATTTTTTAAATAGACCGCATGAGTGCTTGGTGTATGTGATTAATGCATTAATCTGGATAAAATGAATGGACGATTAATTGACAATTTGTGGAGCTTGTGTCCTCACAATGTATGTTTAAGACTGTTCTTGTATATGTTTATGAACAAAGCATCCCTATTTTTTTATGGGCTATAAATGTAATGTGAGGATGAGAGTTTTATTTCTTGTATTGGAAAAGCCTATTTGTAAATGGATGATTTTCTTTGTTCATACATCATACACTTGAATTACCTTAGCATGAGCTATGCGTACTTTTGTTGTATGACGCACTTCATATTATTGTGGATGATCTTAGATAGGTAATTGTACCATCTAATTGATATTTGTTTAGAAAAATCAATAATAAAAGGTTTTTCTTGTTTACAAAATTAAGATTTGATTAATGAGCAATATCAAATTTTTTGGTCTTAAATTGTAAAGAGGGGAAAACTCATCTGTAATTGGATTTTAAAACAAACTTTATGAAATGTGCAAATAATAATGTCAATCCCTTGCGTATTTTCTCAAATGTTTTTTCAAACCATGCTTCATTAATCTTTATAAAGATAACAAGTTTAAAAGGGACTAATTTTGTAATATGGCACTGCAAAGTAACACGCCTTCAGGATGAGTAAGAGCTTATAGGCTTTAAACTTATTCTATGGTCCAACCTATTGAACCGAATAATGGGCCTGTGGTCCAACATCATTATAACCTTAATAGCCTATAATACTTGGCTCGAAAAGGATCATAGCACGCGCTTTGTAATAAGCAGCATGCACCATGATCTTGTTGGGAAGTATATGTACTACCCAATAGACAAAGAATTGTGAGATCAGATCAAATTTGTTTTCGATGGCACATTCACTACTAGATTAAGCATCTAGTTATGAAGTTCGAGAAAGTAAAAGAAACGTTCCAAGTACACGATGACTGGACATCTAAGGCCGATGACAGGTATGATTCGTGATTTCAAATTACTCGGAACATCTTTACTGGCGAACTGCAGTTTCAGGCTATGATTAGTTCTTTGCCGGATTCGCGGGTCCATAGAAAACAAATCATGATCTACAACGAAAATGTTAAATTTTTATTTTTTTTAACATTTTCCGACATGTTGAGCTGAATACGGAGCGCTAAAAAGGTAAGGCGAACCGTATAACTACACTCTTGACCACGACTTCCGCAAGTGGAAGTAAGCGCAAGGCCAGTGGGCCTAAACGCAATGGTAAGGGTAAACCCGCCTGGAGGTAGGTTGGGGCAAGTAAGTTTGCGCCCAAGGCTAACAAGGTGGGAGAACGCAGTTAAAAGCGTTTTTCAATTCGCTGGAAATAGGATGGATATTTTTGGGTGGTAGTATTGCTGGGACATAGTTATCTAGAGATAACTACTTAAGGATTTTTTTTTAATAATTCTAGTTTCCTCTGTTATTCATTTATTCTGAGACATGGCATGCTGGACTTGAATGCATAGGATGACTTGATTAGCTCGAGAAGCCCTTTTGGGCCTACTCGCTAAGGTTAACCTACCTATGTGTGAGTCTTGCTTAGTTGGCAAAGCATGCCGAAAGCCTTTTTAGAGAGGCTATTAGAGCTACTTAAGCATCAGAGATAGTTCACTCAGATATTTGTGGACCTATGGTTGTAAAGGCACGTCATGGCACCTCTCATTTTCTCACTTTTATAGATAATTTTGTGCGATATGAGGATCACGAGTACTTATCTAAACAGTTCATAGAACTGTGTGAGGAAAAAGTGAAAACGCAGACAACTTTCTATTTCAGAAACTCCGCAACAATATGGTGTTGCAAAAAGAAGGAATATGACATTCCTAGATATGGTTAGGACTATGATGGCGCAAGTCAACCTCCCAATGTTGTTTTGGGGGGATGTACTCTTGATTGCTGCCTACAAACTAGAGTGCTTCTTCTCAGTCAGTTCCTTCTACCCCTTATAAGCTATAGAAAGGCGAAAAGCTTATTTTGGAGCATTTGCGCCTGGAGAGCTCAGGAGGTTATGTTCACTATACCTCGCATAAGTGCAAGAAACTACGTGCGAGAGCTAGAAAGCATACCTTTATAAGGCATTCTAACAGCTCGACAGGCTATGTTACGTGTAATGAACAAACGGGTATAGGAATGACAGAAATGGTGTCACATAATATTAAGAATAACTTCCCTAAGTTGGTGATACTAAGAGATATCTTGACCTCTATGAGTTGGAGGATGTTGAAGACAACATACCATCTTTAAGCGAGGGTAGGGAGATTGAGATTCCACATCCAATAATTGCTAAAAAATGGTACTAGTCTCCAACCGAGTAGGAGTACACCGCTAGACGCTAGTGGGAGTGTACCAGATAGTGGGAGTGCACCAATAGGCACTCAAGATTCTCAGGTAGTACACTGTATGGTGATGAGGAAAAAGTTCCCTATCGCTGTTTTGAAATTGAGGAAGACATCTTCATATGTGTGCAAATGTGTGCACAAGTGGATGAGGATGAGCCTGCTTCTTTTGTTGAAGCATTTTTCTTCGTCTACTGAAACTGAGTGGATAGTTGTTATGCCAGATGAGATGAGCTCTATGGACGCGAATAAGGTCTAGGAGTTAGTTGACAATCCGCTTGTGCGTAAGACTATTGGAGACAAGTGTTTTTTCAAAAATCTAACGCAAGGCAGATGGTTGAATTGACAAGTATTAGGCGCACCTTGTAGCAATAGTTTGTACTCAGAGAGGGTATGGACCATGGAAATATGTTCTCCCAAAGGGTAAGATCTGACTCCATTCGCCTTATCCTAGCAATCGTCGCATGTTTAGTTTTGGAACCTTTTTAGTTGGATGTTTAAATTGTTCTTTTCTCAATGGAGAGCAAGACGACGAGATGAATATGGATCATCCCATTGGTGTTATGACCAAAGGGAATGAGCACAAAAGTGTGTTGTCTCCTATCTTAAGATCGTCTAGGCAGTGGCACAATGTGTGTAGATTAAATGGTCCAAGAAAAGTGTTCTAATTCTTTGTTTATTGATGACATCCTGAAAGCTGGGAATGAGATGAGTTCCATTATCGCCACTTGAGAGTGGTGATCCTCTCAGTTTGAGATTGAGGATATGGGTGATGCGAACTATGTGTTGGGAGTTTAGATTGTGAGAAATCGTTCTCAGAAGCTTCTCTCGAGGGTTCTTGAATGTTTTTTCACATGAAAGCTATAAACCCATTGACATCCCAATTTTAAAAAGGGACTCACCTTGACCTTAGATCAGTGTCTTAAGAATAATGAAAAGAGGAAACAAATGTCCAATTTTCCATATGCATCCGCAATAGGAAATCTGAAGTATGCTAATGTGTTTACTTGGTCAGATCTCTGCTATGCTGTTGGTTTAATTAGTCGTTGCCATAGCAACCATGGTCCTATCACTAGAGAGTAGTCAAGAGTATCTTGCAATATGTCTGCAGGACTGTGGACCTTACCTTATGTTGTCCATAATGGAAGCATAATTTGTGGTGTGCTTACTAGCTATTTGAGAAGCTGTTTTGGTTGAAGAGTTTTTGCAGTGGCTAGGCTCTTCACCTCATAAGCGATGAGGTTGTGCTGATCTATGGTGATGGCACATAAGCCTAAGCATATGCAAAACATCTTAAAAACCATTCTAGCACGTAGACATTCTTTTTTGTCACATTTGAGATGTAGTTTGCGCAAAGGAAAGTTGTCTTGAGGCACGTCTCCACCTAGGGATTTGATGTGTTTAGACATATTATTGTGTTGTTGACATTATTATTCAAGTTTTTATTATCAGTTAATAATAAACTAGTTGGTTTTCATATATATATATATATTTGTTATATGAATGGATTGAATGCACATTTCTAACATGTCATCGAGCTTGAATCGACCTGCTCAAATGGGTGATTCACCTTGGCTCTGAGATAGGGAACTAGGACATGCATGTCCGTGGCGCTTAAATGGCGAGCAAGATGAGACATTTCTGTTCATGGCACTTAGATAGCTAGCTAGGACATGCGTGTCCATAGCGCTTAGAAAGTGAACTTGAACACTTATATCTATGCAGTGTAAGAACAGCGAGCTAGATATAAACCCTTATTATTTCTATATGTCGCCTTAGATAGAGCTAAGATGAGACCTTTTATTTTTGGTCGAACATAGAGAGATCCCATAACCCATAACTCTATGTAGCCTGTTTATAGCCGATGTGAGTTTTCAGACGGGCGCCAGGAGTGGCAACTGTGCTGGAAAACTCAAGTTAGACGTTTTGTGTAACGTCTAGGCTAAGATTCGTATGGCGTTACTTGTTTTTTCAAACACAGAGTGACATGCCCATTTTTATGGAAGAACGCCATAGCATACATTTCATACTGTATGTGCTTTTGCAATCGGCAGTGGAGCAATGAATGGATTTCTCTTCATTACTGTGTGAGCCACGTAGCATATCCAAGACATTGGTTACCCTACAAACTGGTTGCCTTCACGACCTGAGAATATGTCATGAAGAGGATGCTTGATGACAGCTACTTTAGCATGCTATCCTAGGACGAAGAGACAATTCTGTTCTATGGGGCGTGTCTTGGTAAGCGGTAAAGTTAGTCAGATTGACATGTGGGCTTAGGGAAGACCATTCAATAACACACCATCTTTTGTGACTCATTAGCAGGCCTGCGACAATCGTATTTTGTTACTGATATGTCATGAGTACATTACATTGAGGTGGTGTAGCAATTCTTTTCACCGAGGGATTGAGAATGCTGTGTCCGGTGTGGTTGAATTATCTAAGGCATACACGAGAATCTTCTGAGTGATGTGTCTTGCTGGTTCTATTGATGATTTGGCATTACACTCATATCATTGTACTTTTTTTCGTAAGGTCTTACGTTCTATTTCCCTGTATGAAGAGATGAGAAGTTCTGTTTCGAGAGATTGGTTTTAGTACTAACCCTATGTGGGTGAGTGGGAGATGTAAGAAATATGTGGGCCATACGGGCACCCACATATCATTGGACCGGGTCCAATGGGCTTTGGCTCTTGGAGCCCTAGGGTTTGGTTATTATGTGTGTATATATATGATATAAACACACATATACAGTGATCCCTAATAGATTGGGCCGCCTCTCTCTCTCTCTCTCTCTCTCTCTCTCTCTCTCTCTCTCCCCCCTCTATCTCTCACGGTTTTCTCTCTCTAAGGCCATTACCATTAGAGCTATGGGATTTAGCGCGTGACATTGACGGAGACCGCTCTAGTAGCGTCTTCCACGACTTATGCGAAGCATAAGAGAGTACACGGAGGCTAACAAGGAGCAGCAGTTCGTGGGTGAGTTGTTGGGCTCGTAACAACACCGTTCGGCGATCCGTTGGTTTATCCCGCTAGGTAACAAACCTATACCCGACTCGTATGCTTGCGTGCATAATTATCTACATGAAGAAATGCAGCCACAGAACCCACATTTGTTTCAACTTGTGAAACTGATTTTCTCGATCCAATTGACATTAATTTTCGTGCCTCAACCTTTTGGTCATCTCCACCACTCTCGTTATTTTCTCGGTAAGTTCTTGATTTTCTTAGCCCCTAAACATCTTTTTTCTTCGTTCATTAACTTGATTCGGACTCCAGCTTGGGATTTCCGGTGTCAAAGTTGTAAACATCCATGGCTCCTTTCTTTACTTCCAGATTCACCATAATGGGTAGGTTAGTTTAATTAGGTTATATATAGAAATGTATATAGCTACAATGTCTAAAGACTAAAACTCATAGAAAAGAATGTTGATTAGAAAGTGGTTAAAGACTATTTAAATGGACAAACCATGTGTTAGAGGTGCGTGCATTTGTGTGTATGTTGGGCTTCTTGTCACATTTTTTTTAACCTCGACGGCAAGAGGAAGATTGTATTAAAAAAGGCACCAAAGTACACAACAAAAGGAGGGGGGGGGGGGGGTCTTGATGCCTAACCCTCTGAAAGCAATCTAACCAAACAGCCCAAAAAAACCAACAAAATATAGGCCAAAGCTAATTAGCCATAGAGAAAAACTGAGAGAGCTGGACAGCACCCAAAAACATAGCATTGAGCAAGCAAAAAACAAAGAGCTAATCACAAACATGTCAATTTGTGAGGAAAAAACAAAGAGCTGGACAGCCACCAAAAAATAGAGCATTGAGCAAGCAAAAATTCAAAAAAAAAAAAAAAAAAAAAAACTGTGTATGTGAATGTGCTGTTAGGATGACCCAGCATTGATGTCCCTCAAAGCAAAAGATTTCAAATGAGATTGGTTTTATTAGACCATGCAAAGTCCACTTGTACAATGTAAAACCAAAAAAAAATTTATATGAATGTGTTACCCACACCAAACTAATATTCCTATGTCTTATCCACATCCCACAAATGAAATTATGACCCCATCTGTGATTCTTCAATTCAATATCCTACCCAATATTTTTCTTTTGTATATAGAATCCAATTGCAGTATATATTCCTATAATACAACTTGTAGCAGGTTTTTCCAAGATCTCATGGAATAGAGGCTTACCCATCTTGGATCCCTTTGATTGCACTCTCTATCTAGAATCTTCAAGCCAACTTATTGAAACTCAATTCTTCAATTTGTGCAATTACTAAAATCAATTCTACTTCTTCTTCTTTTTTTTAAAAAAATAAACAAATAAATAAACTGTGTGGGTCTACTGATGAATGTAAAACCCTAAATAGCCAAAACTAAAAAACCCATTACAAAAATTCACCAATATCACCAGGTTTAGATCAAATTGATGGACCTAGGCAACATGAAATTTCCACATCTAGCTAGAAAAAGAGATCAAACCCACAATTGGGTTCTTGGGAAGCAATCAAAATAACTTCTTTGTTATAGGGAATTTCATCAAATTGCTGATCAATAGAAGAAAATGGCAACTACATAGATCATCAGACACTGTCTGATTTGACACAGAAAATGATGAGGAAAAAAAAAGACTTTCCCGTATAAAAAAGATGGACTATATAGTGTATTTCAGGGACTATCAATTTGGAATTATTTAGGGTTTAAGAGTGTTTACACCCTAAATTAGGGTTTCCCAGGGCACGTGACGGTCATGTGGACTCAGGACGTCACCACTAGACCACATAGGCAGGTAAACGAGGACAAGGCCGATGATCCAGGACGACCGATATTTGATCAAGCTACTGATAAAGATGATACGTTCCGAATAAGAATATCGGTATCAAGACTGAGGACCGATTGATACGAAGTTCTTAAGAGAAGTACCCTAGTATGGCTAGTGGCAGAGTAGCCTCAACTGCAGCCCTAACATCGGTAAAATTGGACCGATGCCAAACTTGTTTATTACCCTTGAGTCCTAATATCGGTCTCAACAAATAAGGCCGGTATCAGAAAAGATCAGTAACGCCTCGGCATTAACGGATAAGGTCGAGGACTTTCTCTATAGATCTTGCAGTAACAGGTCCATAGGATGATAACAGCAGTCCATGGGATTAGTAAGGATCAAAGGCAACATCGGTGTAAGACCGAGAGACGTGAGTAGGCTTCCTACTGAAAAGAAGGCCGAGTAATATCATCAGCAGAGATTAAGCTACACAGAGAAACACAATCGGTCATAAATTTACTCAGAAAATAGTTAAGTAGGAATGAGAACGTGGGTCTTCAGTTTTCAGAACATGCTGAGGTGGAAGAAAAAGTAGTTACGTGAAAAGAGGAATGCGGCAGAAGTGGGATCATCACACAAATCATGGAAGTTGATCATGGGACATAGTGGGAGCATAAATTGATATATGCCTAGAAACTAGGGGCCAGGTACCCCACTACTCCATGATCCCCACTAACATGAGCGGTTATGCAAACAAGTCTATAAATATGACATGTGGTGCAACATTTGAAAAGGCTTAACACACACGCCACTTCTGCTCTCAGCAGGCTCTTAATCTTTCCTCATAACAATCCTTTCTTGTTCTTGAGTGATCTGTGAGCTCTTGTTCTTTAGTGCTCGTTTTCTTTATTGTTCTACTGTAAACATTTGTAATCACTTGTCTTTCAATCAATGGAGAAGAGGTTGTCTATGGAGGTATTCTGAATCATTGTATTTAGTTTCCTTTTTTACAGTTTCCGTTTGTATTTTCTTACTTGCATCAGAGTAGAGAAAGCCCACATCCTGTTATTTTATTGTTAAAATAATAGATCGCTTAGATTAGAAGTCAGATTAGGTGACCACCACCACTTTGAGTCCAAACGGACTCTGGCACGCCCAACACACACACCACACCAGAGATTTATTGCAAACAAAGAGAGACGTTTCACACCTTTTGCCTCCAAATAGATTCGAGTTCTTCATGAAAAAGCAGAATTAGATTTGGAAAAAAAGCATGATCATAAGAATTAGATCTTGAAAATGCATATAAAAAATAAGCATAAATCTATATCGACCTCCATAGCCCCGTCGACCGCTTGTTTGTGTGAGTGTCTCGGAGAGAGAGAGAGAGAGAGAGAGAGAGAGAGAGATTACCCAGAGCTGCAAAAACAAAAGGAAACACTCACTCACATAGAAAACACAGGGGCTGGTTAGGGCCGAGAGACGGAAGCATGATTTGATATAGGAACGAACTCAGCCTAAAAGAGAACTATGTTTCAACTTTTATTGCCAAGTAACTGGGTTTGCCAAAAATTAGGGTGTAGTTTGGGAAGAAGTAGACACAGAGTGGCGATATATACAGAGAAACTTTCAAAAATTAGGCAACGGTCAATTACTATGCGGGAGGGGAAGGAGCTGAGGATGAGAGAGAGAAATAGATGGGGACTGGAGTGAGTGCCACCTAAGCTTTTTAATGGGTTTGGAGGTTGATGATGTGGCTTCATGTGGAGGCAGTGTTTGCTTTACTCTTTATATATATGGGAAATATTATTGTGAGAAGCTTCTTACATGAGAATGTGGGTTTTAACCGTTGGATGAACATCTAGCCTTAAGATTCCCAGGAATTTGGAGAGAATCTTAAGGCTAGTTGCTCATCCAACAGTTAAAACCCGCCTTCTCATGTGAGAAACTTCTCACAATAGCATTGCCCTATATATATATATATATAATAGATTTCTTATACTCCGTATTACTTTTCCTCCTTGATGCTATGAATTGAGATTAAGAGATTAATATTAATTTTCAATTTGAGTTGGATAAAGGTACTCGTCGCTATTAAAAAGTGAAATAAAATGAAATAGAGGTACTCAGTCACCAAAAGTCATAAAAGGAAAAAATAAAATTGACATTATTTATTTGCAAGTTCCTCTTTTTTCTAGAAGCCAGTGTGTCACTAAACACTCTAAAAGGTTATAATTTTCCAAAAATTAGATTTTTCAAAAATTGAAAAAAATAAAAAAACAAAATAAAAAAAACCTCAAAAAGTAGCGATTATTTTAAGAGCACTAAATTCAATATTTCTCAAACGTTGAAAAATCTCTAATTTTCAAAGCATTACAGATGCTGAACAGCATTTTAGGAAATCTCTAAAAAAAATAATTCCTTTATCAAAAAGTCTCTTTTTTCTACGAAGATTCCAAACTGGGTGTTACTTATATGAGTATGTACTTGGATGCATGTGTGTGGATATACGTGTGTGTGCGCGCGCGCGTGCACACGCTTGTCATTTGATTCCATTAAATTTGCTTAAGTACATTAAGTGACTCAGACAGAGTATAGTTTATTTGGCATCGAGTTAAATCTTGAAACCCTATACTAAAAACTAAAAACAAGTATCAAAGTACCTTGGGTCACCATCAAGTTGTTTACTTTGTTGATTTTTTTTCCTTTTTTGCTTTATTTGATTAGTGTACCCCCGACATGAATTCTCCAAAGCAAATTGATTGAATTTTGATTAATACAGTCACAAGTCACTAACGGGCCCTTTGTAGTCAATTCAAGTTACATAGCTATCTTAATTTAAAAAAAAAAAAGTTGTTGATCCGCAGTCATCAGTTACGTTAGATGTGGACTTAGTTTTTTTCACATTTTTTTTCTTCTTTCTTGTCCCATCTTATCCAAATAATTTTTGTTCCTTCTTCTTATCTTAAAAAAAAAAAAAGAAAAAAGAAAAAGAAAAACAAGAAATTGGGGAAATTGACTTATTTGATTCATGAGTGTAGTAATAAACGGACTTTATTTTTGGTAGATGTATTTCATGAATGGGGTGGCCCACAATGTTATCACTTCAAAAATACCCATATATCTAGTACAAACCATGACACTAAATTAATGAACGCATTGGTTCATATCCACTGTATTTTTCGAGCAGAAATTGAAACATGAATGCGGAAACCTGTAATATATAAATAAGTTTTTGGTGATATCATTCATTTGCTGCATTGACAGGTGAGAAATTTGCTATTGACCGAAAATCTATTTTGCTGACCTCTGTTTCTCACATTCTGCTTTCTTAATGCTGTGGCAATTGCTTAAAGTGCCACTGCAGCACTGCCATTTGGTACAATAGTTGTGATAGTTCTTATATGGACTCTAGTAAGGGGATTGCAGGAAAGAATAGCAAGGCCAAGTTTCAAGCTCCTTGTCGCACCACAAAATATCTCAGGGAGGTCCCACCATTGCCTTGGTATCGTGGCACTATTCCCCAGATGGCGATGGCCGGGTTTCTGCATTTTAGTGCAATATATATCGAACTATACTATATATTTGCTAGCATTTGGGGTCACAGGATATATACCATATACAGTATCCTATTCGTTATCTCCATCATTCACCTCATTGTTACAGCTACGGTGGCGTTGACTTACTTTCAACTTGCTGCTGAAGACCATGAATGGTGGTGGAGGCATCATCTTTGTTCAAAAAAATTTCGTTTTGTCTTTCTTCTGCATCATGCCCATATTTATTTTATGAGAATTGTCAATTTACTGCATGTCTTGAGAATTTGATGGCCATTTTAATTTAGTTGGTATTCTTTTGTATGATACATTGTGTAGACACCCCATTTTGTCGGCTATCAGATTTAGGAGACCCATAGCTTGGTGGTTCACAATGATCGTAAAAGACTCAAAAGGACTCCTGGAAGTCAGCTCTATCCCTCAGAATGCTCAGAATGACCAAAATGCCCCTAAAAGCCCAAAAAAAACTCCTAGATTTGGTCCCGAAGTTCTGGAAACATGCTATGTCGTAAGAAAAGTAACAAAATGAGTTTTTAAGAAAAATCAGATGAAATCGTCGACTCCCAGAGACCCCCTGAAGTCCCGGAAGTTCCCGGAAAGTCCCCGTTGACCGGTTTGACCAAGGTTTGACCAGGTTTGACCAAGGTTGACCGAAATCGTCCGAATTCACCGGAATCATTTTAAATCATGAGAAAAGTGTTAAAACAAGTTTCAAAAGAAAATCGAGCGAAAACATCAGCTCCTGGGAACTCCCGGAGGTTTCTAGAACTTCCCGGGAATCCCAGGTTTGACCAGTTTGACCAGAATTTGACTTTGGAACCGGGGCACCAAAACAATCTTCAAACATTTTTCATGGATACTAGAGGTCAATAGCTTTCCAACGGTATATCGCACATAATTTCTGGATTTAAAACGAATTTATTATAAATTTCCAAAGGCGAAAAAGGCGATCAAATTGGCTTTTATCGCAAATACCGCAAAACTTTTCAAAGTGACTTATCCCCGAACTATTTTTTATGTAAAGTAGACTCCAATACCTTTCCAACGGTATATCACAACCTCAGTTTGGAGTTCATATGCATTTTCTGTGAATTTCGGACGAAATAGGGCCTTTTCGCGAATACCGGAACCTCTGGGGGCCTAAACGTAAATTTCTGGGCGTCTGAGGAGCAGTGCTGCCGCGGCACTGGCCCACTGCCGCCGCGGCACTGGCCCAGTGCCGCCGCGGCACTCAACCCTCGCAGAGTCCATTTTTGTAATTTTTTTGGGGGGTCCAATTTGATTAATTGAAAGTCAAAACGACATAGTTTTGTGTTCACAGTTGTTTGGGACCAATGGGAGTACTTCTAAAACCCCAAAACCACCCCAAATTGGCCTATATAAACCCCCCATTGCTCTTCATTTTGGGGAGGCCAAGTGCAAAGCTTGAAAAGTTGTAGAGAAGAAGAGAGATAGAGATAGGTTTAGAAGAGAGAAAGGGAGCTTCTCCCATTGATTTTCCATAAGAAAGTGAGTTTTATTCTTGTTTTCTTCCATCATCCTTCTATATACTTCACATTCAAAGTCCACTCCAACCCTCATTCTTGAGCATTCATGAGATAGGAAGCTACTTCCATGTCCAAATGTCAAAATCTATGAGTGAAACACCAAGCTACAAGTCCAAAATCACATTGATTATCATCTATTGATTGCTATTTACTTGCTTTGATTATATATATGTTCATCTCTCCTTATCTCATTTCTTTTTCTTTTCTTTATTTACTTACTAGTTCATCATCATCTAAGTGATGACATGAAGTTTGGGGTGAGTGAATCCTTATGGATAGTAGCTCTTGACCTCAAAAACATGTTTGATAGATGATGATCATAACCTCAATACTTCCAAGGTATTCTTGAAATGTATTGAAGTTATGTTCAAAAATAAAAATAAATCTCTCCAACAATCTTGGAGGTTCTTAAATGATGAGTTTGATATAGGTATTCTAAGTGGCTATGATCCTCATTGAATGTTGAAAACTTGTTTTCAAAACATCTATTTCAAAACCCCCCTCAATCCCTCTCATTTGGTTTCAAGAAACAAAACTTTGTTTTCTCCAAAATCTTCAAAACAATGAGTCAAAACAGTGAGTGAGTTGAGTTCAAAGATTTTTCTAGAACACAATACTCAACATATGGATACAAGGCCACTTGGAAAGTCTTCCTAACTCATTGGAGAACACCCATGATTTTTGGTTTGACTTGGAAGTACTTGGAAATGGTCCATTTGGGTCCCAACATTCCTTCCAAACATTCTGTTTTTTGCTGTCACAGCAGCTAGGTCAAATTACGACCTCTTTTCCAGAAACCTTTTCCAAAAGGGGTGGTCCTAACTTATTTTTCCCTTAACATTCAATGTCTTAGGAAACGTTCTGTATAAAATGGGCCTCTAGATCATTCTTTTTCATTTTCCAAGATTTTCTAACATTTCAGTCGACAATACAAACTCTGTTTCTGAGTGACCTCTATTGTTTATATAATTTCTCTCAATCTGTGATAGCTATTCAAGATTGGCCTTTTGGGTTGTGTTCTAGACACAATAAGGAACATCTCCATAAAAAATCATGCATTGAAAACATTCCTAACCCCTCTTTTCAAATTCCAAAAGATCATGCTACTGTTCTGTCCACTATTCACAGCAAGCATACTTTAACTTGCATTCTTTGATTTAATGCTTATATGCATTCCAAATTAGTCCATATCTTAGGAAGTAGTTCATACAACATTTGTACACATCCCATGTTAATTTAATTCATTCATTCATACACATTTTAGACTTCTAAGTCATTCTAGAAATCCATGTACACAAAACACACTACAACCTTTGCACATTTTAGATACATACATTGCATTCATGCAAGATTTGGGGTTTTTGTAACTCTTAATCCAAGGAGATTATAAGGAATGAACTTGATCACACATTCATGCTTCCCCTCGATCTAATCATCCTTTCTCATCCGTCCCGGGGATTGAGAGATCTTCTTTTTCTCAAAGATTAACATGCATCATTCTAGCCTTGCTAAGCATATTTTGATTTCTTTGATTATTTGTTCCAAGAACAATTCATGTCCCCTTTTGATTAGGAAAACTTGATTAATTGATATGTGATTAGACGATTTTTCCTAGGTTTGTTTGTGTGATCTTCCACTTACATTGCATGATATTTGATTTAGATCTTATGAATGATATTTTATCTTTAGATCTTCCATTTTCAAGTTTCTTATGTAATGTAATATACTATCATAGTATTAATTGCCGAACCATACATAGTATAAGATGATTATTTGGATGCTAATTGAGGCCCGTCGAAAGACGGGGCGAGTTGAGGGTGTTTTAGTCGCGACAAAGGCTCCTTCCTCTCTCGTACCAAAACCCCGAACCAAGTTCTTTGGTTATGAAGGGCCGGTGCCCTTATCCGCTTGGGTGAGTCAAAATTGGGTTTCTTGGTTCCTTAAAGACCAAGTGGCGACTCTGTATCTGTTTTCAACAGACCTATTTTCTTTCTTTGATTCAAATCAATTTCAAAACAATCTCAAACAAGAGAAGTGGTCCACTTCCGGTATCCACAATCTGGCGACTCTGCTGGGGATTTTTATTTTAAAAACAAAATAATACAGAGGTTTGACTCATAAGAAGCATCCTTAAAATCATCTTTTTACTGTGTTTGGTTCACCGCATTGCACTCTTGCATTTCCCCCCTCCGACTGTGTCTGAAACGCGGCGCTGACATTGTTCAGGTCTTGCTGTGCCAGGGCACAAGTCACCGTTGATACTGTACCTTCCAAGGTATATCAAAAGAGTGAAAACCTCCGTACTGTCCCTCCGACGGTATATTGGAACTCTCGTCAACGGACCCTCTTTGACTAAAACCCAGCCTTTGCATATAGATTCCTGTAGAACCTTTCATAGGACTGTTCATTTATCTTTTCAGATAGGACAATGTGATATAACTGCTGTATGCCCTGATGGGATTACCTGAGCGGTGTAGACGCTTATGTGGCATAGAACAGAACCTCTTTCTTATGATTCCCAAGGCAATCACTCACATGTGATTACATTGAGTTGACCTGCCTAGGCACCATGACAAGGATGTCTGCTCCATGTTCACAAAGATATACACCACAAACCTTGTTTGTCGGTCCTAAGGCATAGGAGTATGAAAACCTGCCAGACGGTATGATCACTATCACCTCTTAACCAGTTTCTCCCAGAAACTCTGTCCAGATATCCCATATATAACCATATTAACCAGTTTCTCCTAGAAACCCTGTCCAGATATCCCAGATATAACCATATTAACCAGTTTCTCCTAGAAACCCTGTCCAGATATCCCAGATATAACCATATTAACCAGTTTCTCCCAGAAACCCTGTCCAGATATCCCAGATATAATCATATTAACCAGTCTTTCCCCGAAACTCTGTCTAAATCTACCTGATTTCCAAGATTTATCGGTTTCTCCCAGAAACTCTGTCCTATCTTCCCAGATATACCAGTTTCTCCCAGAAACTCCATCCTATCTCCCAGAAACTCTATCCAAATTTCCTAGAAATATCCAAGGTACCTGTTTTCCCAGAAGCTCTGCCCAAATCTCCCAGATTCTCCAAAAATCCCAGCATCTCTGCCCAAATCACCCAGAAATGCCCAGATATACTTGTTTCCCCTGGAAACTCTATCCATATTTCTCAGAAATACCCAAAATACCAGTTTGTCCTAGAAGCTCAGTCCAAATCAACCAGAAATCCTTATTTCTCCTAGAAACTCAAATGACTTCTAGAAATTTCTCCGAATCTTCTAAACCCATGTTTCTTCCAGAAACTCTATCCGAAATTCCCAAAGTATCCCGGAAATCCCTGTTATCTCTTGGTGATCATACTGGAAAGTAAGGTTAGCACACTCTGTATGGCTAGGACCTTATTTGTTTAACTGATATATGTTAGAACTAGGGGCATCATATAGATTAGGGCTTGCATCCGCATGCTTGTCTCATGTGCATGCACCATTCTCATTAATCTGCGCGCACTGTCTCGACCATTCTTGCACAAGTCAGTCCACGTTTGTTAAACATCACTGTCTTTGTCTGTCTAAAGCCATCACTGTCAAAATCTGATCTAGTCCTCTCAAAATTTGTCAGGTCTATATAGATTCCCGGAGTCAGCAGCTAAGATCCTTGTCTTAGGTCAGAAGTTTGAACAGTCGTTTGGTCAAGATCTGCCCACCAAGTTACTTCAGCATGAATCAAGAAGAATTAGAAAATAAGGTCACTGTGTTGGGAACAACCATAAGCCAGCAATCTGATCGCCTGGCCCAAGTTTTGAGTTTCATGGAAGAATTGAAGCAGCAGCGGCCGCAACCTCCGCCCGGGTTTCCACCACCAGGGTTTGAACCACCCCCACCTGAGAATAATGGGGAGGAAGACTGGTTTCAAGGGGTCCCACCATTTGCGTATGAGAAGAAGCTTCAAGAGAAAATGGATAAGGTTGACAAGTTGGAAAGCGTACTGAGGAAAAGCAAGGGGGTCGATGATTACATGTTAGACCTGGAAGGCCTCTTTGAGCCCATCAAGCTAAGGCTGCCCGAGAACTTCAAAATGCCTGAAATTGACCGTTTTGATGGAACAGGGAATCCAAAAAGTCACATCAAGTTGTGCATGAGCATCTTCCAATCGATGGGCTGCACTCATGAGCACATTGCGATGCTGTTCCCGCAAACCCTTAAGAATGATGCACTATCCTGGTTCCTAACCCTTGAAGCCTCCAAGACCCGAGTCTGGGAAGACGTTGCTAGAACTTTTATTAATCACTACTCTTACAACCAAGAGTTCGATATCACCATCCGGGATCTAGAGACTACCAAGCAGAACTTCAATGAGTCCTTCACTGCGTTCTTGAGCAGATGGAGGAATAAAGTGGCTCAAATGATCCACAGACCTGTTGAAAAAGAGCAAGTACGTATGCTGGTCAAGAACATGCAACCAGTATATCATGACAAGCTATTCTACCAATCCATCTCCACATTCGAAGAGCTATTTGAAATAGGCACCAGAATAGAGGATGCCATCAGAGAAGGAAAGTTCAAAAAGGATGAACCCCAACACCAGTCCAAGAGACCTAACTACTCCCTGGACTCCCCGGATATCAGTGCACTTAGCAACCAATCAATGGCCTGCGCCCTTCGTCCATACCAGTCCATTCCGCCAAATCACCCAAAAGGCCCTCGCGAATTCTCTAAACTTGATGTTCCTCTTTCCACAGCCTTGGACCACCTACTTAGAAAGGGCCACCTACAGCTCCTCCCTCACAAACCGCTACCGGATCCCATACCTTCCCACTACAACATGAGCCTACGATGTGCTTACCATCAAAATCTAGGCCATGCCACCGATCAATGCATCCGCCTCCGCCATGACATTCAGAACCTCATAGAGGATGTATCCCATCCTAATCCAATCCACTATCTTGGCTTGGACCAACCGATCGAATGATCCCTTCCGTCGATGCTAATGAATGTTGAAGCTACGTAGTAAAGTGATGGTGTTTGGAACTTCTGCTAAAAAAATTAATAAATGGGTCGCAAAGACACTCCATTTGAGACCAGGTCGAGTCAAGTTGAGTCTGTACTATGTTTCGAGTCCATTTCAATTCTAGTCTTGTGATCAAGTCTGTCTGTCATCGAGTTGTTAATAAGTCTGTAAACCTTCTCTATTGATGGAATGAAATCTCATTTTGCTTAATCTAATGTGCCCAGTCATAAATGCATGAATCACTAAACTGAAGTGTCACTTTTCGAATTACCATGGATATTACTCTGGTAATAATTTTTCTACGACAAAACAAAAAAGAATCCTAAAAGGTTAAAGTCGATTTCACGCTGACACTGATGAAGAGCTGGAATTGAATAGTCTTACTTTAAGAATTTAAAGATGCTTTTGCCTCAATCTTGAAAAGACATACTTGAAACTGACTTGGGGCTTGCCCAACACCCTTTTTTCCACCATTTCGAAGCCTTAAGCCCGATCCAATTGGGAGCCACGCAATCTGTCCGATTGAAAGCAATGCAAACTTAGCCCTTGATGGTAGCCAAACATTTCAGTGAGTTTCATCTCCACTTTAAAAAAAAAAGGGAAAAGAAAAAAAAAAAAAAAAAAGCTCGCTAGGTTGAAAACCCGAAAGGGCACCCAGGCAAAAGTTAGAGCTGAAAAAGGTGTTGATTTCCAAAATCTGACCCTAGCCAGTCAAAATGTTGGAGAAAATTTTGATGAAACAAATAAGAGAATCATACGCTTCAAGATACATCTTAAGAACGTGCCAAGATCACATTTCAAAAGGCACAGAATGACCATAAATAAATTCCGAGAGCTGACATGCACATTCTGGAATTCTGATTAAAGGATCTTGCAAGAATCAACTACATGAAAAGCAAGAATTGACTGGCTAGGCAAAAGTGAAAAGGATCAATCCTCAAAACAAAAGAAAAAGAAAAAGAAAAAGAAAAGAAAGGGAGATTGAAACTGAATCTTTTTTATTCAAAGCTACCACAAGTGGCTCAAGTTTGAACTTCTTTGACGATTGGTTTGAAAAATCCTCATACCTCAAACCCCTTATTTCAAGCCTTGCCTTGAACTACGCTCGACCTGATTCCCACTCGGGGATACGTAGGCAACCACATCGGTTCGGTCGATACCATCATAACCAAACCAATTTCTTTCAAGACCTTGCCTTGAACTACGCTTGACCTGATTCCCGCTCGGGGATACGTAGGCAACCACAACTGTATGGTCACCCCACCTACCTAAAAATCAACCCGCTTTTTTCCGACCATGGCCCAAACTACGTTGGACCTGATCCCCACTTGGGGGTACGTAGGCAGACTTTCAAAAAGAAAAGAAGGATGGCTCGCTAGGTCGAAAATCTGAAAGGACGCCTAGGCAAAATTAGAGTTAAATCCAAGGTGAGCAATAACAAAAGAGAGAAAAGAGCTTGCTAGGTCACCTCACTGGTGCCTAGGCAAAAGTTATGAGCATTTGAGAGAATAAAGTCACGGTCCATGCCTCAAGCCAGAAAATCACCTTCCACACTAGGGGCAAACATCGGCTACCCGCCTCGTTTGTCTGACTTTTACTAACTACCCTTCATACAAGGGGCAAACTTCGGTCACCTACCTCGTTTGCCCAAAACCTCCAATAAACCATCATCCAAACTAGGGGCAAACTTCGGTCACCCACCTCGTTTGCTTATGAATCCCACTTTGTACACCTCAAACTAGGGGCAAACTCCGTTTGCCTAACACAATCCCTTCACACCAAGGGCGAGTTTTCAAGTTACCAAGTTGTTTTGAAAATTTTGAAATAGAGCATCTTTTACTCTAAAAGCTAAGGCACTAATTCAAAGCACTTCCTGGGAGAAGCAGAAAATTGACTAGATCACTAGGGAGGAATTTTCAAAAATCAGATTTATCAGCAAAGTGCTACCATGTTAAGATGAGGGGTGAACACCAAAAGAGAAATGGTACATCGTTTATAACAAAAGCACATCAAGTTTTGACAAGACGAGCTTGTGTCAAATGTGTCATCCTCGTGCGTCAATGTCTGTCAAGTTTTTGAGTCTGTTGTAGTCTAAGTCAACAGTGACTAATAAAATTTTCAAATCAAGTTATAAAGAGCATGCCAATACAAGCAGGAGTACCAAACACCATTACTGTACCGGTTAAGGCGTCAGCATGAGAAGCGTCCAAACTTAGGGCAAATGCGAATTTCATCCCTTTCCAAACTATCGAAAGTTGACCATCATCTCCTTGCAACATAAGTCCATGAGTGGCTGTTGATTACCTTCCCTCGTCCATGCAACATAAGTCCATGAGTGGCTGTTGGTTTTCCCTCATCTCCAAGCAACACAAGTCCATGAGTGGCTGTTGATGGATCCCGGTTCCAGGCCAGCAAGATTTGATCAACTATGAGAGATTCGAATTTGAATCCTGGTTCCCGGTCAAGAGAAGTAGTTGAAGAGAGATCCCAGAAAGAGTCGCTTCATCCCCAACAGATTCAGTTTAATCCCCCAGCAGGCATATCGATTTGTACATCGTCAGTTCAATCTATGACAGTCACAGTAGTTCACTGTCGACTCGTCTTCTCGATTCGTACATCGTCAGTTCAATCTATGACAGTCACAGTAGTTCACTGTCGACTCGTCTTCTCGATTCGTACATCGTCAGTTCAATCACGACAGTCACAGTAGTTCACTGTCGACTCGTCTTCTCGATTAGTACATCGTCAGTTCAATCTATGACAGTCACAGTAGTTCACTGTCGGCTCGTCTTCTCGATTAGTACATCATCAGTTCAATCTATGACAGTCACAGTAGTTCACTGTCGACTCGTCTTCTCGATTCGTACATCGTCAGTTCAATCTATGACAGTCACAGTAGTTCACTGTCGACTCGTCTTCTCGATTCGTACATCATCAGTTCAATCTATGACAGTCACAGTAGTTCACTGTCGACTCGTCTTCTCGATTCGTACATCGTCAGTTCAATCTATGACAGTCACAGTAGTTCACTGTCGACTCGTCTTCTCGATTCGTACATCGTCAGTTCAATCACGACAGTCACAGTAGTTCACTGTCGACTCGTCTTCTCGATTAGTACATCGTCAGTTCAATCTATGACAGTCACAGTAGTTCACTATCAACTCGTCTTCTCGATTAGTACATCATCAGTTCAATCACAACAGTCACAGTAGTTCACTGTCGACTCGTCATCTCGATTAGTACATCGTCAGTTCAATCGCAACAGTCATAGTAGTTCACTGTCGACTCGTCATCTCGATTAGTACATCGTCAGTTCAATCGCAACAGTCATAGTAGTTCACTGTCGACTCATCTTCTCGATTAGTACATCGTCAGTTTAATCCATGATAGTCACAGTAGTTCACTATTGACTCATCATCTCGATTCATACATCATCACTTCTTCTGGTCACGGTTAGTCCAACTGTTGATCCAATCCATGATAGTCACAGTAGTTCACTGTTGACTCATCATCTCGATTCGTACATCGTCACTTCTTCTGGTCACGGTTAGTCCAACTGTTGATCCAATCCATGATAGTCACAGTAGTTCACTATTGACTCATCATCTTGATTCGTACATTGTCACTTCTTCTGGTCACGGTTAGTCCAACTTTGATCCAATTCATGATAGTCACAGTAGTTTACTGTTGACTCGTCATCTCGATTCGTGCATCGTCACTTCTTTCGGTCACGGTTAGCCCAACTGTTGATCCAATCCATGATAGTCACAGTAGTTCATTGTCGACTCATCATCTCGATTCGTACATCGTCAGTTCATTAATCATCATTAGTTTACCATCACTCTCATTCAAAATATGCCGTGTTCATCATTCTCATTCAAAATCTTAGGCTTCTATGTCCATTAATGGGGCTTCCATGTCCATCACTTGACGTCTCAGGACTTCTGTATCCGTCTCTTAATTTCCAGGGCTTCCATGTCCGTCGGTTATTTGTCAAACTGCATCTCCAATTATAGTCCTCAGGGATCCCACATCTGACTACATTCGCTTGCGAAGAACACTTCCCAAAATTCAGAAGTTTGCTCCAAGACCCAGAGTATTCAAACCTTGATGTCCCTATTCGGGTCAATAACTGCATCACAGTTAGAAATACTAGCACAACATAAGTCCACTTGGAGTGGCACACGCCCCACAACACCAGCTCATACTAGGGTCAGAACACTAGGCATGATAGGACTCATGACACAATTCATATCACATCCATGCATTGCATATCATCCTCATAGCATAGCATCTGCCTGTCTCATTGTGCATGTGTGATTTGCTCCTTTGTGCCCTGAACTACGCCCTGGTCTGATTCTCCTTGGGGATACGTGGGCAGCTCACGCGGAGCACGACTAGCACTGACCTCAACATCATTTTTCAGCATCATTGCATCTTTTGCAACGTTTTTATCCTAAATCTATAGCCTCCAAAAAGTCTTGTCTCTTCAAAACTTTGGCACTCGCTTGCGACATGCGTTGCCTCGCAAGTTCCTGCCAAAGAGGGGCAAACTGTAGACACCCCATTTTGTCGGCTATCAGATTTAGGAGACCCATAACTTGGTGGTTCACAATGATCGTAAAAGACTCAAAAGGACTCCTGGAAGTCAGCTCTATCCCTCAGAATGCTCAGAATGACCAAAATGCCCCTGAAAGCCCAAAAAAAACTCCCAGATTTGGTCCCGAAGTTCTGGAAACATGCTATGTCGTAAGAAAAGTAACAAAATGAGTTTTTAAGAAAAATCAGATGAAATCGTCGGCTCCCAGAGACCCCCTGAAGTCCCGGAAGTTCCCGGAAAGTCCCCGTTGACCGGTTTGACCAAGGTTTGACCAAGTTTGACCGAAATCGTCCGAATTCACCGGAATCATTTTAAATCATGAGAAAAGTGTTAAAACAAGTTCCAAAAGAAAATCGAGCGAAAACATCAGCTCCTGGGAACTCCCGGAGGTTTCTAGAACTTCCCGGGAATCCCAGGTTTGACCAGTTTGACCAGAATTTGACTTTGGAACCGGGGCACCAAAACAATCTTCAAACATTTTTCATGGATACTAGAGGTCAATAGCTTTCCAACGGAATATCGCACATAATTTCTGGATTTAAAACGAATTTATTATAAATTTCCAAAGGCGAAAAAGGCGATCAAATTGGCTTTTATCGCAAATACCGCAAAACTTTTCAAAGTGACTTATCCCCGAACTATTTTTTATGTAAAGTAGACTCCAATACCTTTCCAACGGTATATCACAACCTCAGTTTGGAGTTCATATGCATTTTCTGTGAATTTCGGACGAAATAGGGCCTTTTCGTGAATACCGGAACCTCTGGGGGCCTAAACGTAAATTTCTGGGCGTCTGAGGAGCAGTGCCGCCGCGGCACTGGCCCAGTGCCGCCGCGGCACTCAACCCTCGCAGAGTCCATTTTTGTAATTTTTTTGGGGGTCCAATTTGATTAATTGAAAGTCAAAACGACATAGTTTTGTGTTCACAGTTGTTTGGGACCAATGGGAGTACTTCTAAAACCCCAAAACCACCCCAAATTGGCCTATATAAACCCCCCATTGCTCTTCATTTTGGGGGGGCCAAGTGCAAAGCTTGAAAAGTTGTAGAGAAGAAGAGAGATAGAGATAGGTTTAGAAGAGAGAAAGGGAGCTTCTCCCATTGATTTTCCATAAGAAAGTGAGTTTTATTATTGTTTTCTTCCATCATCCTTCTATATACTTCACATTCAAAGTCCACTCCAACCCTCATTCTTGAGCATTCATGAGATAGGAAGCTACTTCCATGTCCAAATGTCAAAATCTATGAGTGAAACACCAAGCTACAAGTCCAAAATCACATTGATTATCATCTATTGATTGCTATTTACTTGCTTTGATTATATATATGTTCATCTCTCCTTATCTCATTTCTTTTTCTTTTCTTTATTTACTTACTAGTTCATCATCATCTAAGTGATGACATGAAGTTTGGGGTGAGTGAATCCTTATGGATAGTAGCTCTTGACCTCAAAAACATGTTTGATAGATGATGATCATAACCTCAATACTTCCAAGGTATTCTTGAAATGTATTGAAGTTATGTTCAAAAATAAAAATAAATCTCTCCAACAATCTTGGAGGTTCTTAAATGATGAGTTTGATGTAGGTATTCTAAGTGGCTATGATCCTCATTGAATGTTGAAAACATGTTTTCAAAACATCTATTTCAAAACCCCCCTCAATCCCTCTCATTTGGTTTCAAGAAACAAAACTTTGTTTTCTCCAAAATCTTCAAAACAATGAGTCAAAACAGTGAGTGAGTTGAGTTCAAAGATTTTTCTAGAACACAATACTCAACATATGGATACAAGGCCACTTGGAAAGTCTTCCTAACTCATTGGAGAACACCCATGATTTTTGGTTTGACTTGGAAGTACTTGGAAATGGTCCATTTGGGTCCCAACATTCCTTCCAAACATTCTGTTTTTTGCTGTCACAGCATCTAGGTCAACTTACGACCTCTTTTCCAGACAACTTTTCCAAAAGGGGTGGTCCTAACTTATTTTTTCCTTAAAATTCAATGTCTTAGGAAACTTTCTGTATAAAATGGGCCTCTAGATCATTCTTTTTCAGTTTCTAAGATTTTCTAACATTTCAGTCGACAGTACGAACTCTGTTTCTGAGTGACCTCTATTGTTTATATAATGTCTCTCAATCTGTGATATCTATTCAAGATTGGCCTTTTGGGTTGTGTTAGAGACACAATAAGGAACATCTCCATAAAAAATCATGCATTGAAAACATTCCTAACCCCTCTTTTCAAATTCCAAAAGATCATGCTACTGTTCTGTCCACTATTCACAGCAAGCATACTTTAACTTGCATTCTTTGATTTGATGCTTATATGCATTCCAAATTAGTCCATATCTTAGGAAGTAGTTCATATTACATTTGTACACATCCCATGTTAATTTCATTCATTCATTCATACACATTTTAGACTTCTAAGTCATTCTAGAAATCCATGTACACAAAACACACTACAACCTTTGCACATTTTAGATACATACATTGCATTCATGCAAGATTTGGGGTTTTTGTAACTCTTAATCCAAGGAGATTATAAGGAATGAACTTGATCACACATTCATGCTTCCCCTCGATCTAATCATCCTTTCTCATCCGTCCCGGGGATTGAGAGATCTTCTTTTTCTCAAAGATTAACATGCATCATTCTAGCCTTGCTAAGCATATTTTGATTTCTTTGATTATTTGTTCCAAGAACAATTCATGTCCCCTTTGGATTAGGAAAACTTGATTAATTGATATGTGATTAGACGATTTTTCCTAGGTTTGTTTGTGTGATCTTCCACTTTACATTGCATGATATTTGATTTAGATCTTATGAATGATATTTTATCTTTAGATCTTCCATTTTCAAGTTTCTTATGTAATGTAATATACTATCATAGTATTAATTGCCGAACCATACATAGTATAAGATGATTATTTGGATACTAATTGAGGCCCGTCGAAAGACGGGGCGAGTTGAGGGTGTTTTAGTCGCGACAAAGGCTCCTTCCTCTCTCGTACCAAAACCCCGAACCAAGTTCTTTGGTTATGAAGGGCCGGTGCCCTTATCCGCTTGGGTGAGTCAAAATTAGGTTTCTTGGTTCCTTAAAGACCAAGTGGCGACTCTGTATCTGTTTTCAACAGACCTATTTTCTTTCTTTGATTCAAATCAATTTCAAAACAATCTCAAACAAGAGAAGTGGTCCACTTCCGGTATCCACACATTGCTACTTGAAACTTATTCAGAAAGCTTTACAAGTTTATGAATCATGAATATGAACATGAGACTCTCTACCTGATTTGGACACACTGACATGGAAAAATCTTAAATGATCGAGGACATTATTTGGAAATGGCACAAAGAAACATTCTCTTAATGTAATCTTATAATGAAACTTGTAGCTTGTTGATTCTATATTGTCAGTAGTGATCCTATGATAATAAATAAATAAGATTATAATTCCATAAAATAAAATTTGAAGAATTTTACAAGTTAAAATGGAACCCCCCAGAAGCCTTCTGATCAGTCAATCTCTGAGGCTCATCGGATCAATCAGGATCAGGCTGAAAAAGGACCGGGTGGAAAAGAAGGCTCGTGAATATCGAAAAAAGCATGGAAAGACTCCAAATTAGCAGCATTTTTACGCTTCCGCTAATAAATGGATCAAAAAGACATGCCCTTTTCTACCTTTGGCCGAATTTGGCGTTGTGGAGCCTATAGTTCAGACTGACGTGTCTGTGGGGGTTACCATAGCTGGCTATCAGTCTGGTGTCCCCCTAAGCCCCATATTTGGTGGCATTCCAACATTCAGTCATCTGGCTATATGGGCAGACCCCAAATCAACTAGTCGGTCTTCACATCTAGTTCCACAAAACCCACTAGGTAACTTGGTACTAGGGCTGAATAATTCATTTATTTTTGGCCATGCATATCTAACCATTTTCCTTTTCTTTTCCTTTTGGTTAGGTTCTGCCAAGCCCTCCGTTGATGTCTGAGTTGAGAAAGTAAGCATTCCCCCAAAAGCTCCCTCTTCTACTCCAATCAGACGTAACTCCGGGGATACCAAGCGCCCTGACTACAAAGAGATGACCAAAAAGTCTCCTCTGGAGCAAACTATTCTTGAGCATCCTATCCAGTTGGAAGAGGAAGAATCTGAGCACTTCACCCCGTAAGAAACTCCCAGGGAAACTAAGAAAGCCAGGGTGAAAGCCCATGCTCAAAAGAAGTTACATGATGAACCAACCTTGAATGCTTCTCAGACCTCTTATGGTTCAACCTCTCAGCTTACCACCACAAAGACTTCTGGGCTCTCTCCTTCTTCCCTCAAAAGCCCTTCTCCTACAAAGGCCCCTCCTCTTACTGGCCAAAGTGATACTGGGATTTCCAAAAACCCAACTGACATCCTCAAAGTACCACACACGGTCCCTCAGCATCCCAAAACTCTCTTTCCTGAACCCCCATTCTCGGCTGTTGGACCTAGCCCTTCCATCTCTAACACTCCTACCTCATCAGGCTCCCAGATGATCTCGAGTGTCAAAGTGTAAAACCCCTTGTCATGACCCGACGTAGCAAAGTAGGGAAAATTAAATTTTCTGCCTTTGGACCTGTTAGTACATGTGGGATGGATAACCGACCTGTCCTTCTAACTCCGCACAAATATTCATTAGGGAAATGCTAAAACATAGGCATAACTTAACATAACTGAACATAGATACAGCAGCGGAAATAAAACGAGAGTTACAATAATTCAAACTTAATACATGAGGCCATACTAAACTCATTACATAAACTAAAATAAAAGAAACTATATTTCAGCCTTCAGCACAGCTCTAGCTCTATCATTCCTTAGCTTCTCAGCACTACATCCTGAGCTCTTCTATCTAAACCAAACCTGCATCACTCTGGACATGGGAATGCCCAGGGTATAACATGCAGTCAACTTTGAAACAAAGAAGAGTGAGAGTCTCAACCGCACACTAATCAGTAATACAAACATCGCTCAACTCACGTTATTGTTTTGTATCTTAGGATACAGTTAGTCTCTTATCAAAAGACGCATCCTTACACGGGCATAGAAAATGTCTCAATTAAACATGTAAACAGTTAAGCATATTTCAATATCTCTTCATAGAATGCATTCTCCTTATTACATTGTCTTTAAAATGTTGTGCCACTTACCAAAAAGTTAAGACCGAGACAAACAACGGTAGAGAAACCAATACTCGAACCGGAATACAACATGACTCACAACATGAAACAGACCAAACCACAACCAGCTCAATCCCATCTCAATCAACTACTGCTCCTTTCCACAAATCCGGCATAAGCCGTTGGTTCAGGATAAAAGTGCCTTAACGGCCGCTTGGTGAGTAAACTACAGTGCCTTAAAGTGCTTTAACAACCAACTCAACCAAGAAATCCAAGGTCCATGACCTATTCTCATATGAATATGAAAGTGCCTTAACGGCTACTTGGTGAGTAAATTACAGTGCCTTAACGGCTGAAGAGCATATTAAAGTCCTTTAACAGCCGACTCAACCAAGAGATATTCATTTCTGGATCACATTCTCACAATCATGAACCATCATTCTTATCACCAACGAATACTATAACCACATTCATCCAGAAACCTCAACACTGACACTCGATACCAACAACATCGACCGACTAAACCACTGAAGTCGAACTCCTGTACCCGAAACTCGGGCTTTACTAGTCGTCCACCTCCTCAAACCACAACCCATGATAGATTCCCAACACGACAGACTCAACCCAAAGAAGACGACTTCGATGATTTATAGTTTACGCATATATGATTCTTCCTTCATTCATTTACATTATAACATGGCATGCGTTATCGTTCAATTAAGATTCATTGTAGAATATGCATTTAACCTCTTAAAAGCGGGAACATAACATGTAAATCATGGATCATATACCATGGATTTGATACCGATAAAACATATAAATGAAACCCTTAACATGGTCATCTATGCAATAGCACTACCATAGCACAGATATTCATAACAATACCATTACTAGAATACATGTAGCATCATAATCAACACAATACTATACAATACATCATACGGGTAGCTTATAGATATCTTGACTTATTCTTATTAGGATTAGAGTGAGGTTAGGAAAGTCAACTCGAGTCACCGATCCTCGGAAGCAGCTATACGTCAGGTTCTACAGCAATAAACAAAAGAAATAATGATGAAGTATGACTACTAACTACGCCGTATGCATGCTGACACCTCATTCCCTATGCCATATTCTACAAATGCACAAAATGTAAAATAGGCCCTTTGTAAAAATAGTTTCATCTTTTTGCAATTCAATCGTAGGAAATTGTAATTGGCTAAAAACTGTCGAAGCTAATTTTTGGCAAACGTTCAATATTTATCTATAAAACATTAAATATTTTTTAAAGAAACAAACAAAAAATCGTGTGAAAACTTCAGTGATCTTGGAATTTTTTTTACGACTATGTAATCTTACTTATTCGGGGGTAGTGCCCCCGAGGCGAGATTTTTTGGTCTATTTATGCATATTTTTGGTGCCAGACATACAGTCGAATGAATGGTTTTGTGGATTAGATTTGGATCTTGTTTGTCTCACGAGCTGGGTAATAGGGTATTACTCTTCCCCTTCACTATTATGACTGACTATTAATGCCTCACCCCCGAGTAAAATAGTCCTACATATGGGGATTATTAAGTTGATATTGACACTTACTCTTGCACTCTTTGGCCTACCCAAATAACGGATTATGGACAATTTATCAGATGAACTGAATTTACAATACTTTTCAAATAAATGCAATAACATATTATCAAAAACTAAATGTTTTTACAAAGATAGTAACATCATTGCTGCAAAAAGTTGCAAAATTAGGGCCATTTAGTAGATGTTATTATCTTTAAAAACTACCCCCATGCAAAAAACAGCAACATACCATTAAAGATTAGCAACATGGCATTGAAACAAGAAAGAGTAACATGTCGTCTACAATAACATTTCTTCAAATTGACCTAATAATCGCAAAATTATGGCCAATCTTCAGATGTTACTATCCAGTTAAAGACAGTAGCATATCATCAAATGCAAAAAAAAAATAGAAAAAGAAATAAAATAATAAAAAAGAATTCAAAGGTAGTATCATGTCACTGTTGCAAAAGAGTCGGTGACATTACGTTATAATGGTCTGACAGAAACATGATTTTTTTTACATTTTTTCATAGTAACCATAGATTTTGTTTGATAGATCTTTCCTTCTAAGTTACAAATATATAAATTTTATTCAAAATAGAGTTGTGGTTTGAATTTTATGGAAATTTAAAGTTTGAAAAACAAAAGAAAAACACTTCCTTGAAGAACATGATGAGGTGGCAAAACAGCAACGTATGGGTGACAGGGGTAAATCTGTCAATATCCTTATTTTCAGTTTTAAAATGGACTTATGGCCATGTAATTCAAAAATGATTGTCCTTATCTCCTTAAATCCAAACCACTTGTACTTATCTTCTATTTCCTTCCAACGTAGATACTTCTATTTAATTTTCCCAACAAATAATTGTTTTAACTTAAATTAATTTTATTTCTATAAAACTAATATTAATGATATTCATATTTAGATACATATATATATATATTTTGATACATTACATTGGGGGTGGGGAATTTGAACCCACACTCTTGGGTGTGGAGGAGTGGCCCAAAGACCATTGGGGTAGGACCTCAGTCCTAGATACACATTTATTTAATTTAAAGACAGAGAGAGTTCACACGGGAGGATTGGTGTATCCAGAGAGAGAGGAGTGGAATGCAAAAGATGTACAAAAAGTGTGAGAACAATTTTAAACCCAAAGTGTCCTATTCATTAAAAGCAAAACTTCTATGGATACATTGATTGAGTAATGCTAGACTCACACCCAAATCTCACATCTATTTATCTACACTCTGATGTAGACTACTGGGGAGAGGAGAGAGACTGTGGAATCTATTATGGTCCACACCACTTTACAATCTCTCTCCTCTCCTCATTGGTCCACATTAAGGTGTGAATGGATGGGTGTAAAATTTGGGTGTGGGTGTAGCATTACCCACATTGATTTGAGGTGTCAAATGAACTGGACTGGCCCGTGAACGCAATGGGCGGTGCTATGCCAATTCTTTGGGGTAAGTGAATTGTTTTGTGCCCGACAGGCCTATAAACCTTACTTAGAGATTGTTTGGCAATAAGTTTTTAGAGTGAATAAGTGATTATGGAACTTCGAAAATTAAAATGAATATGTTTGATAAACCTGAATCCACAATTTATTTGCAAGAAAATGTGAGTCAGTAATAAAAATTTGCAATTTGCCAAAAGCTACCTCAAACAACTTGTGGTCAATACAAAATTTTTTTCGTAATTGAATCACAAAAACAAAAATTTTTCTAACAAGCCCTTAGAGAATTACTAAATGTATCTTAATATTCTCTCTAAACTCTAAACCCACGTGTCTATATTCCGAGGCGGATGCACATGGGACTCCTCTAGGATAGCAGCCCCCTCAACTTCTGAAAATCCCATAAAGTGTAGCATATCCCCTTACCCTTATTAGTCCACTTTTGCCCCCCCGCCTAAGGATAATTTTAGAATACATATTATTGCTGATTATGATAAGAGTAATGTTATTCTTACAACTCATTCACAATTATCTCTATCTCTTTATTAAGTGACACTCCACTGAATTTTAATCGGATTCTACAGTGATTAAAATTCAATGAAGTGTCACTTAAGAGAGAAAGATATTTGAAAATAAGTTGTAAGAAAGTGTTCTACCCCTAGCATTACTCTTATGATAATACTGGTTTAACCAAAAGGAGAAAGTATTTAGATCCTTCCACTTTGATAATGATTATGGCAATATACCCAATGAATTTCATTATTTGATTGATCATTACGCATATTAAACTAGTGAAAAGTTGATTTAACACCTTTTGACACATTCACAAGGAGATTGAATTTGATCATGATGATCCCCAAAGGACCCCTTTGTGGGGAGAAAATATAGGTTGCAACGGTGAAACTATGTCACCGTCCCTACATGGTATCTCTAACTAATCAGATTTTTGGGGAAAATTATTTTGTGTGACGGTTATATCACGTAAACATGTTGATGTGGTGTAATATTTTAATCTAGACTATACACCTGCCTCTTTTTTTAGGGGATTATGACATGTAGTTGTCAGAAGACAAATTGTCGTGATATGTTTGATAAAGATTAAAATGTCACACCACATCTGCATGCTAACGAGGTGCGACAATTACGTTAAATAATTTATGTGTATGCCTAATGGGTGAATAAGAGGAAGTTGATTGGTTGATGATACCACGTAAGCACGCTGACATAGTGTCGTCGTGGCAACCAGCATTTTATCCCATTTGCGGCACCAATACTTTAAAGCCAAGTCAGCAATTTAAGCTTATAAATACAGTCACACATACTATCTCATACATACAATTACATTTAACTTCCGCATAGTAATTGGAGGAGAATTCAACCATGAAGAACCTGTCTTCCTTTGCCACCAATTTACTTATTCCTTTCCTTCTTGTTGGTAAACATTTCATCCTCAATTTATATATATATATATACATGGTCAAGCTCTTAAGTGAATAGGGTTAAGTGAACATACTCAGTGAACATGTTTGAGTGGTCACATCACGTTAACGTGATGACATAGTATGACGAACTTGCTGAGTAATTTCTGCATCTTAAAGTCTGTCAACCATGTGTGGATACCGGAAGTGGACCACTTCTCTTGTTTGAGATTGTTTTGAAAAGGAATTTGACTTGGATTAAAGAAAAGAAAATGGTCTGTTGAAAACAGATACAGAGTCGCCACTTGGTCTTTAAGGAACCAAGAAACCTAATTTTGACTCACCCAAGCGGATAAGGGCACCGGCCCTTTATAACCAAAGAACTTGGTTCGGGGTTTTGGTACGAGAGAGGAAGGAGCCTTTGTCGCGACTAAAACACCCTTAACTCGCCCCGTCTTTCGACGGGCCTCAATTAGCATCCAAATAATCATCTTATACTATGTATGGTTTGACAAATAATACTACGATAGTATATTACATCACATAAGAAACTTGAAATGAAAGATCTAAAGATAAGATATCATTCATAAGATCTAAGCCAAATATCACACAATGCGAAGTGAAAGATCACACAAATAAACCTAGGAAAAATCGTCTAATCATATATCAATTAATCAAGTTTTCCTAATCTAAAGGGGACATGAATTGTTCTTGAAACAAATAAACAAAGAAATCAAAATATGCTTAACAAGCTAGTATGATGCATGTTATTCTTTGAGAAAAGAAGATCTCTCAATCCCCGGGACGGATGAGAAGGGATGATTAGATCAAAGGGGAAGCATGAACGTATGATCGTGATCATTCTTTATAATCTTCTTAGATTAAGAGTTACAAAAACCCCAAATCTTGCATGAATGCAATGTATGTATCTAAAATGTGCAAAGGTTGTAGTGTGTTTTGTGTACATGGATTTCTAGAATGACTTAGAAGTCTAAAATGTGTATGAATGAATGAATGAAATAATCATGGGATATGTACAAATGTAGTATGAACTACTTCCTAAGATATGAACTAATTTGGAATGCATACAAGCATCAAATCAAAGGATGAAAGTTGAAATGTGCTTGCTGTGAATAGTGGACAGAACAGTAGCATGATCTTTTGGAAATTGAAAAGAGGGGTTAAGAGTGTTTTCAATGCATGATTTTTTATGGAGATCTTACTTATTGTGTCTAGAACACAACCCAAAAGGCAAATCTTGGATAGCTATGACATATTGAGAGAAATCATATAAGCAATGAAGATCACTCAGAAACAGAGTCCGTACCGTCGACTGAAATGTTAAAAAATCTTAGAAAATGAAACCGAATGATCTAGAGGCCCATTTTATACAGAAAGTTCCCTAAGACATTGAAGTTTAAGGGAAAAATGAGTTAGGACCACCCCTTTTGGAAAAGTGTTTCTGGAAAACAAGTTGAAGGTGGAACTAGCTGCTGTGACATCAAAAACAGAATGTCTACAGAAAATGTTTGGATCCAAATGGACCGTTTTCAAGTATTTCCAAGTCAAACCAAAAATCATGGGTGTTCTCTAATGAGTTAGGAAGACTTTCCAAGTGGTCTTACATTCATACATTGAGTATTGAACTCAAAATAATTCCTTGAAGTTAAATGACTCACTGTTTTGAGGGTTTTGAGAAAAACAAGGTTTATTTCTTGGAATCAAAATGAGGGGTTTAAGAGGGGGGTTTTGAAATGGGGGTTTTGAAAGTATACTTCCAGAACTTGGATGAATGTTCTAACCACTTGGAATATTAATTCCTAACTTATTTCAAGAACTTCCCAAGTATTTGCAAAACATGGTTTTATTTGGAAACCAAATTCAAGAGTCTATGGGAGTATGATACATGAGAGGATAGATGATACATGACATGAAATAGCATGCTAAAAGTGGTAAAGAACATGTGCATGGGATATGGGTTCATCTAGATACAAGAGAGTGTTGCATCAAAGTGTGAAAGCCAAAAAGTGAAATGCTGTGAATAGTGGACAGACTGTATGCATTACTTTGTAACATTATAATGGGAGGTCAAACGTGCCTAGAAAAATGTGAGAAAAATCAGAGATCATCCTTATTGTGTCTAGAAAATAAACCAAAAATCCAAACATCAATAGCTATCACAGATTAAAAGAAATAAATCAGAATGTACACATGACTCAGAAACAAAAGCTGCACTGTTGACTGATTTTGTATGATTTTTCATAAATCAAAGAAAGGGTTTATGATGACCCATTATATACCAAAAGTTTCCTAAGACACCCAAGTTTTATAAAAAAAATAGAAAAGATATATGTACAGTGACGAAAATATCCAGAATAAGTGCAAGAAGTTGGGTGAACATTCTGTGAGAACAGAGGCAGATTATGAATATGAACTTCTCACATCCAAAACAAATACTTTCACATTTCTATAATTGATGGGAAAAATTGGGGACAAACTATGATGTCTTAGGAAGATTTTACAAGTGGTTTCATCATCATAACTCAAGTATTTAATTCAAAACAAATCTTTGAAACTGAACAGCTCACTGTTTTGGATCATTCTTGAAGAAAATGGATTTGGGTTTGAAATAGAGTTTGAGTTCTTGATTGGGGGTTTTGAAATAGATGTTCAAAGCATGAACTTAAACTCTTGAGATGACCATGTGACCACTTAGAACCTCATCCAACCTTGAATCATCAAAGAACTCCCAATATTATTGGAGAGATTCATTTTTATTTTGGACATAACTTCAATACATTTCAAGAACATCTTGGAAGTATTGAGGTTATGATCATCATCTATCAAACATGTTTTTGAGGTCAAGAGCTACTATCCATAAGGATTCACTCACCCCAAACTTCATGTCATCACTTAGATGATGATGAACTAGTAAGTAAATAAAGAAAATAAAAAGAAATGAGATTAAGAAGAGATGAACATAATATGAACAAGCAAGTAAATAACAATCAATAGATGATAATCAATATGATTTTGGACTTGTAGCTTGGTGTTTCACTCATAGATTTTGACATTTGGACATGGAAGTAGCTTCCTAACTCAAGAATGCTCAAGAATGTAGATTGGGTATATTGATGATGAAGTATATAGAAAAATGGTGGAGGAAAACAAGATTAGAACTCACTTTGATTGGAAAAAATGGAAGAAGAAGACTACTTCTTCTCTTTCTCTCTCTATATTTCCCTAGAGTTTCTTCCTAAGCTTTCTCTAAGCTTCCATGTCTCTCCCCTAAATGGAAGTAAATGGCTTCTTTTATAGGCAAAGGAGGGGTGGTAAATGGAGTTTTAAAAAGTTTAAAATGGTCTCCCATTGGTCCAAAATAAGCTGGGAATCAAAACTACGTCGTTTTGGTTTTTAATTAATCAAAATGGGACCCCAAAAGAAATTACAAAAACTCACTGTTCTGGAGGGGAGTGCCGCGACGGCACTGGGCCAGTGCCACGGCGGCAGTGGGCCAGTGCCGCGGCGGCACTGCTCCTCCCTTCGTCCAGATAATGCTGTTTAGCCCCCCTGAAGTTCCGGTATTCGCGAAAAGGCCCTATTTCGTCCGAAATTCACAGAAAATGCGTACGAACTCCAAATTGAGGTTATGATATACCGTTGGAAAGGTAATGGAGTCTACTTTACATAAAAAATAGTTCGGGGATAGGTCACCTTGAAAAGTTTTGCGGTATTCGCGATAAAAGCTGATTTGATCGCCTTTATCGCCTTTGAAAATTCATAATAAATTCATTTTAAATCCAGAAATTACGTGCGATATACCGTTGGAAAGCTATTGACCTCTAGTATCCATGAAAAATGTTTGAAAATTGTTTTGGTGCCCCGGTTCCAAAGTCAAATTCTGGTCAAACTGGTCAAACCTGGGATTCCCGGGAAGTTCTAGAAACCTCCGGGAGTTCCCAGGAGCTGACGTTCTCGCTCGATTTTCTTTTGGAACTTGTTTTAACACTTATCTCATGATTTAAAATGATTCTGGTGAATTCGGACGATTTCGGTCAAACTTGGTCAAACTTGGTCAAATCTTGGTCAAACCTAGTCAAACCTTGGTCAAACCGGTCAACGGGGACTTTCCGGGAACTTCCGGGACTTCCGGGGGTCTCTGGGAGCTGACGATTTCACCCGATTTCTCTTAGAAACTCATTTTATCGCTTTGCTTACGACATAGCATGTTTTCAGAACTTTGGGACCAAATCTGGGAGTTTTCGGGCTTTTAGGGGCATTTTGGTCATTTTGAGCATTCTGAGAGATAGAGCTGACTTCCAGGAGTCCTTTTGAGTCTTTTACGATCATTGTGAACCACCAAGCTATGGGTCTCCTAAATCTGATAGCTGACAAAATGTGGTGTCTACACCATGTCAATTAATGTCTAAGTCATGTGTATTTAATTTAGATATTTGTGGGAGTCCTCATTAGAGCGTGACTGTATATATATTCATTTATTTATTTATGCTTGTGTGTGCGTGCACGCACATGCTTATACTTGTGAATTTGAATAGCTATATTGGAGGATGAAAAATCATTAAAATGAGCAGAGTGCCGGCCCTGGGCACAAGCACACAAAGAAACCTTTTCGTGCCACGCATTTTTTCTCAATTTGAGGACCCTATTTTAAGTCTAACCTTTATACTCTTTTGCTTAGGGCCAAAAAATAACAAATTTACTTAAATCCAATCTAATAAAGGGCTCCAACCCAATCTAAAACCCCAAAATATCGACAATAAACAAATAGGCTTAGCCCCCCATTGCAGTCAATAAGGACAAACAAACAGGCTGGCCTGTAGCCCTTCAGTACTCTTACGCCTCGTTTAGTGGTTAGGATATTGTGGATATCGCATTTTTCTTACCCACAGCTTTTCTTTAAAAAAAATCTTTTTCAATTTAAAACACAAAACAAAACAAATGAGTCGGCAATTAATTTTTAAAAGGAAAATTAAGAAACCATTTTTAAAGCAAACTGATCTTTCAGAAACTAGAGATTGACTAGGTCCGGGGATTATAGAATGAGAAGGGAAGGAGCCCATCCGACTAAAACACCCCTTCTCATCCTATCTCGCGATAGGCCTCTACTTAACATCCTTTTAATTGAATTATTAATTTAAATGTTCCCTCAACTAATACATATGTATAGATATACATTACAAAAGCATGTCTAAAGGGGTGTAAAATTGCAAGTGATAAGATATCATTCAAAAATCATATATTTCAAGTAGCAAGCAATATGATATGCAATAGGGAACAAGAGAACTTACCCGGGGTCCGGCCGCGAATATTAAACGTGCAATGCATAAAAAAAAAAAAAGAAAATCCTAAAAAGAGTCTCTAATCACGTGTATTCATATAAGGCAAGATCCTAATTCTAATGTGTCGCGCATAAGATTGAAAAATCGATAAAATCAAGAAATTAAAATAAACTAAAGGGGAATTTAGAAGTCATACCTTAATAGTGCTACAAAACAAAGGGTTAGTCCACATGGTATACAAGATATGAAGTTAGAAATAGCAATTCTAAATTTCTAGCATTAATCTATCAAATGTAATTAAATCTAAAACAAATGAGTCTTAATTACAAGTGTCAAGCCATATGGATGAATATGTACATGAACAAGAATAAATTATGAAACACTTGGTGATTTAGATCACTTAAACTTTGAATTCAAGCTCAACTAATCGTTATTGAAACATGGTTTGAACCTTAACTCATGAAAATATCATCTAGGCCATTACTCATAAGATTGATTAAAACTTGCAGAATTCTGAAATTGCTGAGAGCCGATCATGACTTCAAAGAAATAAAAAGCATGGTTCCTGTGGTTTGATCTTGATGAATTTTGGACACAAGATGCCTCTGTGTGTCTAGTTTTTAACCCAAAAAAGAATAAAAATTTCAACGGTTAGATCTCCGGGAATTGAACAAAAACCAGATATCACTCAGCATTCTACAACCCTCTATCCAGAGTTCTTGCACGATTTTCTAAACATAGTAAAAAAATCAGAAATGCTTTGCTCTTTTTAGGTTGACTTCCTAACACACTAATCTACTTAGAAAAAATTATTTTGGGTCACAAACACTTTATTAAGGTTCTGATATATTTATTTCAAAAGAGTACTACTATTCTGAAACTCTAGAGAGATTGTAGTGACTGCACAAAACTCATGACCAAACCATTTTAAACATGAAATCTCCTTAAAACAAAAATTTAAGTGGTAGAACTTTGAGTTATAGACACTTTCCCGTTGGTTTCACTTAATTCCAACTGTTAGATTTCGAACTAAAAATCTTTGATCAAAACCGGTTTATGAATCCACTGTTTCATTGTCAAGTTCAACTTTTATTTGTTAACCCCAACTATAAAACCATGAAGTTGGACTTAAACTAAATCAAATTCGCCTACCATTTGACGGTCATTGGAGACTAAAGACCCTTATACTTGTAGATTTTCAAATGATGTACGAATAGACTTCTTAAAATCTCAAGATGATGAATCTAAACCATGGAGATGGGCTTAGACTCAAACTACTTTCTCCTACCATTTGATGGTCATTGGAGATGAAGATATGACTAAAACTCATGAGTCTTCAAGGAATATAAAGAGATTCCATGAGAACTCCAAGTTAGGGAACTCAAACCATGGTGAGGGTTTGGATTCATCCACTTGTCCTTATGTAAAAGATGGTAAACCTTAAGTCTTCCATGAAAAGCACAAGCTTACATGGAATCAAGGGATCAAACTCAAGAGTTTTCAAGAGAGATATTGATGATCTCTAAGAATCTCAAGAGGGAAGTATAAACAACAAGAAGGAATGAAACAAAGAAAACTAAGTAGTTTGAAGATTAGAGGCTTAAAAGAAAGGATGAAAAGAAACAACTTGTGGTTAGAGGATCACCTCCAAACTATCCTCAAAGCTTCCCTACTTTGAATATCTTCCAAGCTCTTCTTCAAGCTCTCCAAACTCTCTATCTCTGTTAAATATATGTTGTTATAGTAGTAGTGATCTCTTGGTATATTATGGTATATCTCTCTCTCTCTTTTTCCAAGGAAGATCCCTCTTCTTTTATAGACAAAAAACTAAGGTATTTTCAGTGAATTCGGAGTAAAAGACAGGTGTAAATATCTCATTTGGTGGTATAGTACGTACTCCCTGAAAACAGACAGACTGCTGCAGAAGGCGGCAGTTAAAAATCCTTTGCGGCAGTCAGTGGATGCCGCCGCGGCACTTTGTGACAACCGCGACGACATTCAATAAGTGTCGCCCGACACCCAGTGACAGCCGCTTCGAAATTCTGATTGCCGTGTTTTTGTCAAAATTACTTTTCAGTTTTTTTTTTGTTTTATCCGCATACATATACGTATTGTACCATAAAATACGGACTTTAAAAGCAAACGACAGTCAGAAAATGTTGGCGGCAGTTGATGAGTGCCGTAGCGGCAGTTGGTGAGTGCCGTAACGGCAGTTGGTGAGTGTCGCACGGCACTTATCGAGTGCCGCAAAAACTTCCAAGTGCCGTGTTTTAGAAAATTTCCTCTTTTTCTCCTTTTCTTTTCTTTCTTTTTCTTCTAAAAAGTTTATTTTTCCGAAAATAGTGTCTTATACCCGAATTTTCCTGAACACCTAGTATTTCTCTATTCCTGTGAAAATTTTATCGTGATTGAAGAACTTTCTGAAGAGTTTGGAATACTTCAAATCTTTCGGTCATTATCATCATTGGACTTGGAGGTGACACTTTCCTAAATTCGACGTTTGGTCAAAATTGGGGTGTCTATAGTTTGCCCCTCTTCGACAGAGCTTGTGGAGCAACGTGTTTCACAAATGAATGTCGAAGCTTGTGTGAAGACAAACATTTGACCAAACTGTCGGATTTAGGTAAAAAACAAAATGCGTTGGAAAAAGAGAACATGCGCGTGGCAAGGGTTCACGCTGGTCATGAATCTCTGGTCTGCGAAACCAGAGATTCTGGGTTCGATCCCCAGTGGAGTCGCCAGATTGTGGATATCGCATTTTTCTTACCCACAGCTTTTCTTTTAAAAAAATCTTTTTCAATTTAAAACACAAAACAAAACAAAACAAATGAGTCGCCACTTAATTTTTAAAAGAAAAATTAAGAAACCATTTTTAAAGCAAACTGATCTTTCAGAAACCAGAGATTGACTAGGTCCGGGGATTATGGAATGAGAAGGGAAGGAGACCATCGGACTAAAACACCCCTTCTCATTCTATCTCGCGATAGGCCTCTACTTAACATCCTTTTAATTGAATTATTAATTTAGATGTGCCCTCAACTAATACATATGTATAGATATATATTACAAAAGCATGCCTAAAGGGGTGTAAAATTGCAAGTGATAAGATATCATTCAAAAACCACATATTTTAAGTAGCAAGCAATATGATATGCAATAGGGAACAAGAGAACTTACCCGGGGTCCGGCCACGAATATTAAACGTGCAATGCATACAAAAAAAAAGAAAATCCTAAAAAGAGTCTCTAATCACGTGTATTCATATAAGGCAAGATCCTAATTCTAATGTGTCGTGCATAAGATTGAAAAATCGATAAAATCAAGAAATTGAAATAAGCTAAAGGGGAATTTAAGAACTCATACCTTAATAGCGCTACAAAACAAAGGGTTAGTCCACATGGTATACAAGATATGAAGTTAGAAATAGCAATCCTAAATTTCTAGCTTTAATCTATCAAATGTAATTAAATCTAAAGCAAATGAGTCTTAATTACAAGTGTCAAGCCATATGGATGAATATGTACATGAACAAGAATAAATTATGAAACACTCGGTGATTTAGATCACTTAAACTTTGAATTCAAGCTAACTAATCGTTATTGAAACATGGTTTGAACCTTAACTCATGAAAATATAATCTAAGCCATTACTCATAAGATTGATTAAAACTTGCAGAATTCAGAAATTGCTGAGAGCCGATCATGACTTCAAAGAAATAAAAAAGCATGGTTCCCGTGGTTTGATCTTGATGAATTTTGGACACAAGATGCCTCTGTGTGTCTAGTTTTTAACCCAAAAAAGAAATCAAAATTTCAATGGTTAGGTCTCCGGGAATTGAACAAAAACCAGACATCACTCAGCATTCTACAACCCTCTATCCAGAGTTCTTGAACGATTTTCTAAAAATAGTAAAAAATCAGAAATACTTTGTTCTTTTTAGGGTGACTTTCTAACACACTAATCTACTTAGAAAAAATTAATTTGGGTCACGAACACTTTATTAAGGTTCTGATTTACTTATTTCAAAAGAGTACTACTGTTCTGAAACTCTGGACAGATTGTAGTGACTTCACAAAACTCATGACCAAACCATTTTAAACATGAAATCTCCTTAAAACAAAAATTTAAGTGGTAGAACTTTGAGTTATAGACACTTTCCCGTTGGTTTCATTTAATTCCAACGGTTAGATTTCGAACTAAAAATCTTTGATCAAAACCGGTTTATGAATCTACTATTTCATTGTCAAGTTCAACTTTTATTTGTTAACCCCAACTATTAAACCATGAAGTTGGACTTAAACTAAATCATTTTCTCCTACCATTTTACGGTCATTGGAGACTAAAGACCCTTATACTTGTAGATTTTCAAATGAAGTACGAATTGACTTCTTAAAATCTCAAGATGATGAATCTAAACCATGGAGATGGGCTTAGACTCAAACTACTTTCTCCTACCATTTGATGGTCATTGGAGATGAAGCTATGACTAACACTCATGAGTCTTCAAGGAATATAAAGAGATTCCATGAGAACTCCAAGTTAGGGAACTCAAACCATGGCGAGGGTTTGGATTCATCCACTTATCCTTATGTAAAAGATGGTAAACCTTAAGTCTTCCATGAGAAGCACAAGCTTACATGGAATCAAGGGATCAAACTCAAGAGTTTTCAAGAGAGAAATTGATGATCTCTAAGAATCTCAAGAGGGAAGTATAAACAACAAGAATGAATGAAACAAAGAAAACTAAGTAGTTTGAAGATTAGAGGCTTAAAAGAAAGGATGAAAAGAAACAACTTGTGGTTAGAGGATCACCTCCAAACTATCCTCAAAGCTTCTCTACTTTGAAGATCTTCCAAGCTCTTCTTCCTCGGCCCTTCCTTTGTCGGTCTCCCTCTGATCTTCCTCATCTTTCTTACTCTCGGCTGCCTCCTCCACCAGACCTTCAACATATTCATCCTTGGCCTTTCCATGATCCGCTTTTATAACTTCTGTGCTCCCTTCGCCCAACAGATTTTTCATGATGGAGCCGTCTAGCGCACCAACCCAATCCTTGGCAGTAACCGACTTGGCAGGCAGCTGCAAAAATGGATCTTTATATGCAGAAAACTCGTGAGAAAATAAGATCTCGAACCCTGGCTTCAAACGTTTATCTTTCTGGTCCAACCATGGCTCTGGGAAGCCACAAAAGGGAAAATCTTCTCCTTCCTTCATAAAATACCCGTTGAGCGTCATTAGGTAAGGGTCTAATGGCGCATCGGCGGCTTTCTTCTTTTCTTTTTGCCCTTTCTTGGGTGGTTGGTACCCCAGGCCGTGAGTATGAGTCTGAGTAGGGACTTCTGGAAACTCCGACAGGCCTTGGTGGTTCTTTTCCAGCCCTAATCCTGGAAAGAAACCCATTTTCTTCATGATCCCTGCCACCAACGGGCTTGCATATTGGTCAAAGTACAGTGGCATGAATTCTCTTGGCTTTTCTTTTTCAATCATACCGACGAACTCGAACCCTCCCATGCTTGCTTCTTCTTCTTGTAGCTGTAATTCTAGAACCGGTGCGCTTGATGATGCTTCGGATGAACGAACCCATCTGTCCCCGAGAATGTCACAGACTTTGCTCTTCCAAACACATTTTACCTTTTGATGAATGGTGGACGGTATGGCACCCAAGCTATCCAACCATGGCCTTCCTAGCAGGAGATTAAAGGAGATGGGGATATCAATGATTTGGAATTCAGCTTCTTTGTCTACTGGTCCAATAACAAGATTAAGAAAGATGATGCCCATGACCGTTCTCTGAGTGTTGTCATACGCCCTGACCTTTTGCTGGGATGGCACGAAACACGATTCATCTAAGCCCATTCGTTTGGCTGTTCGGAAGGGGCATACATTCAGAGCAGATCCGTTGTCAATGAGACAAGCGGGCATGGTGTTCCCCAAACATTCAACAGTGACATATAATGGCTTGTTGAGCATGGGTCCTCCGGGGGGTATGTCATCTGAGGAAAAGGTGATAGCCAAGGTCGGGATTCTGCCAATCATTCCCATAATATCTTCCGGTGCTGTGTTGATGGGAACATCGGATTGATTAAGGGCGTCCAACACTGCCTGTCTGTGGCGTTTTGATGCTATCAGCAACCCCCAAATGGTGATATTGGCCTGAGTTTTCTTCGTCTGCTTAAGAACCCTGTCTTCTTCTTCTTCTTCATTCATTTTCCCTTTTCCCTTGTCCAATTCCCTCCCTGGATGATCTTCCTCTAGCTCATGCGGTTTAAAGTGTCTGCCCGACCGAGTGAAATGACTGACTTTTTCCCTTGCCCACAAATTATAAATTTCTGGATCAACTTTCAAAGTACCTTCCACCATCTCTGTTTCTTTATCGCTCTCGTACCAAAGATCATCTTCTACCTGGCCCACGTCTCGACCGTCACTCCCTTGAACCCACCAGTCTGACTGTCCCATTTTACTCTTCTCCGGCTGATCCTCCAAAGCACAGATTGTCGAATCCATAGGTAGCTGGTATGGCATTCTTGGTGTCCCAGCCTTAGTGATTAGCCTAGACGGATCGAAGGTTGCTTCTTCTATCCCTAAGAGATAAAGGCCCTGCGGTGGTGGCACAGCTTGATGATTCAGAAGCGGATTTCTAGTAACATTCGGAGATTTTGCAGGTGGTTCCGAAATTACTTTGTTATCAATGAGGTCCTGGATTACGTGCCTTAATCTCATACATTGATCTATTGAGTGACCCTTCTGCTGATGAAATTTGCAAAATAGATCCCCTTGAAAATTTGGCAGAAGCGGACTGGGTAGAGGTCGGGGTTCCAACTGACGGAGATGCCCCTTTGCTAACAGTCTGTCGAGGGCAGTTGATAGTGATACTCCCAGATCTGAGAATTTTCTTGGTGCTTTGTCTCCTCCTCTCTTTGGCGTCATGTCAAACTTCCTCTCTGGCCCGTTTAGTGCATTGACATCGGCTGGGCCGGAGTGACCCCCTGTTTGTCCTCCGTTGGACCCGTAGTTTGGTCTCCTATACCAGTTTGGTTGCTCCTCTCTCTTAATTACCCCTTCTTGGATTGCATCCTCTATCCTTGTTCCGACATCGAAAACCTCGGCGAAGGTGTTGATTGACTGAAACCTCATCTTTTCTTGATATACTGGCTGTAAATTCTTCATCAACATTCAGATCTGGTCCTTCTCAGACGGCCTTTGTACCATCTTAGCTGCTTTTCCCCTCCATCTGCTCAGGTATTCGGCGAACGACTCTTTGTTCCCTTGCCTAGTGGTCTCCAAATCTCGGACAGTGACATCTAAATCTTGATTGTACTCGTACTGTGCCACAAATGCTTTGATTACTTCCTCCCACACCCTGGTCTTGCTTGGTTTGAAAGTAAAGATACCATGATAAAGCAGCCCCGGTCAAAGTCTGTTGGAATAGGACCGCCATCATGGTTGTGCTCAGCCCACTTGGTTGGAAAGCTCCAATACACATCCTTATATGGCTGCAAGGATTCCCGGTCCCATCAAACTTGTCAAAAATTGGCATCTTAAACCCGACAGGCAGCGTCTCACGTATTCCGTCATACAACCCTTCCAGTTCCATCAGATAAGTATCAACTCCCTGAGCCTTGCGCATTACCCTTTCCAACTTCTCTATTTTCTCGGTCAGTGACTTCTCTTTCTCAGCTTTCTCCCTTTCCCTGTTGGCTTGTAGTGCATTAGCCCATTGCGCCTCCTGATCGTCAAACCAATCTCCTCCTCCTCCATGAGGTGGGTCCACAACTGGCAGAACCATAGGTGGTGGTCGGCGATTCAGCTCTTCTATCATTCCCATCATACGGTTTATGTTTTCGGCCTGTCGCCTCATTTGCTCTGCTTGTTGTTCTACCAGTGCTCTTAGCCCGGCTATTTCCTCGTTGTTTCTTTCTTCAGCCATGTCAGCGTATTCTCTTCTTACCAGCCTCGCCGTGGGATCCCTAAACCACGCTTGATTTAATGTTGATGCTATTTTTGCTCCTACATAAATTTTGAAATTTTCCTTTTAAAAACTTTTTATCTGCTTCCTTTTGTTATACAAAGACATTTTTGTTTTTAAATGACATTTGGTGGAAAACTTTCTTTTATATGTCATACGGATGCAATGCATGTGTGTGTGTGTGTGCCTATTCTATATGCCAAAGAAAAGAAAACCCTAATCCTATCACATAAGCACATAAGCACATAAGACCCTCGCCCATGTCAAGTGTGCCAACTTCTCCTTCCATTGCGATCTCATTACCCTCTAAAAGGTTGGATATTTCAAAATTCATTTGAAAAGCATTTCTTTAAATGATTCCCCAGGATTTTGAACCTTTTTTTGTTTTTAAAAAAAAATGAGGAAGATGATTGGATTTAAAATTAATTTGAAGAGCACACATTTTCCAGAATTTTGAATTTTCCTTATAAAACGGTCATGTGAAAATGTACCTTAACAAAGGTTAGTTTGGGAATTTTGATCGAAAGGTGAACTCAAAAGATTTTTTTGAAAAGGTGATCGAAAACTTTGGGGAAAAGATGGTAAAATCTGTTTGCTTTCAAAGACAGATTTAAAATTCTTTGGGTAAGAGGATCACATGATCGGATTATCACTATACTTTCCATGAATTCGGATACATACAAGGTCAATGATGCTTAGCTAAACCTGATATAAGAAGTATAATCTTATAATCAAAATTCGGCATGTTCTCCAAATATCATGGAATATGAGGAGAAATTGCTAAAAGATGATTAAAAGATTATACATCTTTCATCGAGCAAGTATCGTCATCATCTCAGGTAATCCCTTCCGGGCATACAAAACTTCATAGCACATAACCCTAATCAAGAATTGATTTCCTAACTTTGAAAGGTTCTATGGGAACTATTATGCAAAAGCTGGGTTTTGGTCAAATAAGAGATCCTTGACACACACCCGATAGGATGCTTCATATACCAACACATGGTACGAGATCAAGGGTGATCACCCAGTCCCATGATGACTTGACCGACCGGGTTGCCCCGAGCCTCCAAGGTCATAGTTCCGTGTGATCGACTGGCGAGGCATGCAAGTGAGATGCAGCAGGCACACAAATATTAATTAATTCAATTAGAAGGATGTTTTCAAGTCTAATCCTCAAGTGAACCCAAAATCAGAATTCTGGTCTACGAAACCAAAGATTCTGGGTTCGATCCCCAGCAGAGTCGCCAGATTGTGGATATCGCATTTTTCTTACCCACAGCTTTTCTTTAAAAAAAATCTTTTCAATTTAAAACACAAAACAAAACAAATGAGTCGGCACTTAATTTTTAAAAGGAAAATTAAGAAACCATTTTTAAAGCAAACTGATCTTTCAGAAACTAGAGTTTGACTAGGTCCGGGGATTATAGAATGAGAAGGGAAGGAGCCCATCCGACTAAAACACCCCTTCTCATCCTATCTCGCGATAGGCCTCTACTTAACATCCTTTTAATTGAATTATTAATTTAAATGTTCCCTTAACTAATACATATGTATAGATATACATTACAAAAGCATGTCTAAAGGGGTGTAAAATTGCAAGTGATAAGATATCATTCAAAAACCACATATTTCAAGTAGCAAGCAATATGATATGCAATAGGGAACAAGAGAACATACCCGGGGTCTGGCCGCGAATATTAAACGTGCAATGCATACAAAAAAAAAGAAAATCCTAAAAAGAGTCTCTAATCACGTGTATTCATATAAGGCAAGATCCTAATTCTAATGTGTCGCGCATAAGATTGAAAAATCGATAAAATCAAGAAATTAAAATAAACTAAAGGGGAATTTAAGAAGTCATACCTTAATAGCGCTACAAAACATAGGGTTAGTCAACATGGTATACAAGATATGAAGTTAGAAATAGCAATCCTAAATTTCTAGCTTTAATCTATCAAATGTAATTAAATCTAAAACAAATGAGTCTTAATTACAAGTGTCAAGCCATATGGATGAATATGTACATGAACAAGAATAAATTATGAAACACTCGGTGATTTAGATCACTTAAACTTTGAATTCAAGCTAGCTAATCGTTATTGAAACATGGTTTGAACCTTAACTCATTAAAATATCATCTAAGCCATTACTCATAAGATTGATTAAAACTTGCAGAATTCAGAAATTGCTGAGAGCCGATCATGACTTCAAAGAAATAAAAAGCATGGTTCCCGTGGTTTGATCTTGATGAATTTTGGACACAAGATGCCTTTGTGTGTCTAGTTTTTAACCCAAAAAAGAAATCAAAATTTCAATGGTTAGGTCTCCGGGAATTGAACAAAAACCAGACATCACTCAGCATTCTACAACCCTCTATCCAGAGTTCTTGAACGATTTTCTAAAAATAGTAAAAAATCAGAAATGCTTTGTTCTTTTTAGGGTGACTTCCTAACACACTAATCTACTTAGAAAAAATTAATTTGGGTCACGAACACTTTATTAAGGTTCTGATTTACTTATTTCAAAAGAGTACTACTGTTCTGAAACTCTGGACAGATTGTAGTGACTTCACAAAACTCATGACCAAACCATTTTAAACATGAAATCTCCTTAAAACAAAAATTTAAGTGGTAGAACTTTGTGTTATAGACACTTTCCCGTTGGTTTCATTTAATTCCAACGGTTAGATTTCGAACTAAAAATCTTTGATCAAAACCGGTTTATGAATCTACTGTTTCATTGTCAAGTTCAACTTTTATTTGTTAACCCCAACTATTAAACCATGAAGTTGGACTTAAACTAAATCATTTTCGCCTACCATTTGACGGTCATTGGAGACTAAAGACCCTTATACTTGTAGATTTTTAAATGAAGTACGAATAGACTTCTTAAAATCTCAAGATGATGAATCTAAACCATGGAGATGGGCTTAGACTCAAACTACTTTCTCCTACCATTTGATGGTCATTGGAGATGAAGATATGACTAACACTCATGAGTCTTCAAGGAATATAAAGAGATTCCATAAGAACTCCAAGTTAGGGAACTCAAACCATGGTGAGGGTTTGGATTCATCCACTTGTCCTTATGTAAAAGATGGTAAACCTTAAGTCTTCCAAGAGAAGCACAAGCTTACATGGAATCAAGGGATCAAACTCAAGAGTTTTCAAGAGAGATATTGATGATCTCTAAGAATCTCAAGAGGGAAGTATAAACAACAAGAAGGAATGAAACAAAGAAAACTAAGTAGTTTGAAGATTAGAGGCTTCAAAGAAAGGATGAAAAGAAACAACTTGTGGTTAGAGGATCACCTCCAAACTATCCTCAAAGCTTCCCTACTTTGAATATCTTCCAAGCTCTTCTTCAAGCTCTCCAAACTCTCTATCTCTCTTAAATATATGTTGTTATAGTGGTAGTGATCTCTTGGTATATTATGGTATATCTCTCTCTCTCTCTCTTTTTCCAAGGAAGATCCCTCTTCTTTTATAGACAAAAAAACTAGGTATTTTCAGTGAATTCGGAGTAAAAGACAGGTGTAAATATCTCATTTGGTGGTACAGTACGTACTCCCTGAAAATAGACAGACTGCTGCAGAAGGCGGCAGTTAAAAATCCTTTGCGGCAGTCAGTGGATGCCGCCGCGGCACTTCGTGACAACCGCGACGGCATTCAATAAGTGCCGCGTGGCACCAATTGACAGCCGCTTCGAAATTCTGATTGCCGTGTTTTTATCAAAATTACTTTTCAGTTTTATTTTGTTTTATCCACATACATATACGTATTGTACCACAAAATACGGACTTTAAAAGCAAACGGCAGTCAGAAAATGTTGGCGGCAGTTGATGAGTGCCGTAACGGCAGTTGGTGAGTGTCGCACGACACTTATCGAGTGCCGCAAAAACTTCCAAGTGCCGCGTTTTAGCAAATTTCCTCTTTTTCACCTTTTCTTTTCTTTCTTTTTCTTCTAAAAAGTTTATTTTTTCGAAAATAGTGTCTTATACCCGAATTTTCCTGAACACCTAGTATTTCTCTTTTCCTGTGAAAATTTTATCGCGATTGGAGAACTTTCTGAAGAGTTTGGAATACTTCAAATCTTTCGGTCATTATCATTATTGGACTTGGAGGTGACACTCTCCTAAATTCGACATTTGGTCAAAATTGGGGTGTCTACAGATATGATAAAAGTTATCTTATCCGGGGTTTGGTGGCGCCATCCGACAGGATAAAAAACTCCTAAAATAGGTTTTTATCCCATGAATAGTGGGATAACTCTAACTAGGTGGGATAACTCTAACTAAGGGGGGGGGGGGGGGGGGGGGGGGTGAGTATTAGGTGGGATTAGAAATTTAGGATAACACTTGGAACTAAAAAACTTTTTTTTTCTTTTTCATTTTCATAGTTTTTTTTAAAATTTTATTTTCAGATCTTTTTTTATTATAATTTATTATATTCCTGTTTTTTCATTTTCCTTTTTCATTTTTTTAGATCTTTTTTTTTTTTTTTTTTCCTTTTTTCATTTTCAAATCTTTTTTTTTTCAAATTCGTTTATTTTCCTTTTCTTTTAAATTTTTAGATCTGCTTTTTTTTTTTTTAATAAGTAGATTAGTTATTATCCGGAACTTTTATCCGGGCACGACCAAACACAGGATATAACAGCTTACCCGATAGTTATATATTGCATGTTCTAAACATAGGACAACATAAACAGCTTATCCGACAGTCATATTCGATTCTATCCTATCAGACAGTTTTATCCGATTTGCCAAACTAGGCCTTAGAGTTCCGAGATTAGATTCATATATCGTTAAGTGTTTTATTTTTTAGCAAGGGCTTAGTTCGTCACATTTTTTTTTGGGTTTCCTTGTTATACACTAGATTTCGTTGAATTAAGAAGTATCAAGAGAAAGATTATAGGAATTATTAAAAATCAGTCAAGTTTATTTGAAATTTTAAAGTACAGTCAACTGCTTTTTCTAATTGAAAAGGAAATTAAGTTAAAACTAAAAATTAAAAAACACATCAACTTTTGATTTTTTTTAAAATAAAAAAATAAAAAAAAATTACATTCACCCCCATCTTCTTCCTCACCACTAGCCACCACCACCACCGCCATGACTAGCCACCATACCACACCACAACCACTACTACTACCAGTCACCACCACACAACAACCACCACCACCACAACCCAAATCTCTCTCTCTCTCTCTCTATATATATATATATATGTATGAGTATATGTATATCTAATATATGGCCGCCACAACCCCAACCTCTCTCTATCTCTTCTCTCTCTTCTCGCCACCACCACCACGGGCCTCCTCCATCATCCACTCCCGCCACTATAGAAAAGAAAAAAAAACAAAAAAAAGTTACAGGTTGGAGCAACTGTCCAAATGGCAAAAGCAACTCACCAAACTTATTGGGAGCAACTCACCAAAAGTAAGGAGCTACTCACCAAATAGAAAGAGAAACGTTGATCTTTACGTTTGGTGAGTTCCTCCCAATACATTTTGTGAGTTGCTCCTTCTGGTTGGACAATTGCTCCAAAAATCTACACCTTACTCCACCATCACCACCAGCAGCACCCCCACTCCAATCTCACTATCTCTTCTCTCTCTTTGATCTCTTCTCTCTCTCTTCTCATAGCCACGACTACCACGGGCCACCTCGCTCATCCACAATCGCCACTACAAAAGGAAAAAAAAATGGTGTAGATTTTTTCAGCAATTGTCCAAACAGAAAAAGCAACTCACCAATCATATCGGGAGCAACTCATCAAACGTAAGGAGCAACGTTATTATTTCTGTTTAGTGAGTTGCTCCTGATAAGTTTGATGAGTTGCTCCTGCCGTTTCGACAGTTGTTCCAACCTGTAACTTTTTTTTTCCTTCTTTTCTGCAAGGCAGGGGTGGATGAGGGAGTAGGCCCGTGGTGGTTGTGAGAAGAGAGATAAGAGATGGAGAGAGGTTGGGTTGGTGGTGGCCATATATTAGATATATATTGTTGATAAATTACACGCACACATGCATACGGGTCAGGTATAGGTTCGTTATCTAGCAGAATAACCCAACGGATCATCGAACGGTGTTGTTACGAGCCCAATCAAGAACTACGAACCTGCTGGACCTACATCGCTTCCGTGTACTCCCTTGTGCTTCGCATAAGTTGTAGAACACGTTACTAGAGCAGTCTCTGTCAATGTCACATGCTAAATCCAATAGCTCCATGGTGATGGCCTAGAGAGAGAAAACGTGAGAGGGAGGTGAGAGAGAGAAAGAGGTGGTCAGCTACTAGAGTTGTAGTATGTGTTACCCTAATATACGTGTGCAATATAAATATATATAGGCACACACCCTAGGCCACCAAGGCCAAGGCCCATTGGACCCGGTCAAATTTATGTGGGTGTACAAAATGACCCACAATTTCTTACATCTCCCACCCACTCACATAGGTATGTTACTAAAATAATCTCTCGAAACAGAGCTTCTCATCTCTTCATATAGGGAAATAGAACGTGCGACTTTACAAAAAGAAAGTACAGTTACAGGAGTGTAATGCCAAATCATCAGCATAACCAGCAAGACACATCACTCAAAAGCTTCTCGAGTATGCCTTAGATGGTTCAACCACACCGGACACAGCATTCTCAATCCCTCGGTGAAAAGAAGTGCTGCACCACCTCAATGTAATGTACTCATGACACATCAGTAACAAAATACGATTGTCGCAGGCCTGCTAATGAGTCACAAAATTATATGGTGTTATTGAATGGTCTTCCCTAAGCCCTCACGTCAATCCGACTAACTTGACCGCTTACCTAGACACACCCCATAGAACGGAATTATCTCTTTGTCCTAGGATAGCATGCTAAAGTATCTGTCATCAAGCGTCCTCTTCATGATATAGTCTCCAGTAATGAAGGCAACCAGTTCGTAGGATAACCAATGTCTTGGATATGCTACGTGGCTCACACAGCAATGAAGAGGAATCCATTACAATCGATCACAAAAGCACATACAATATGAAATGTATGATATGGCATTCTTCCATAAAAATGGGCATGTCACTCTGTGTTTGAAAAAACAAGTAACGCCATACGAATCTTAGTCTAGACGTTACACAAAACATCTAACCTGAGGTTTCCAGCACAATCGCCCCTCCTGGCGCCCGTCTGAAAACTCACATTCGGCTGTAAACAGGCTACGTAGAGTCATGTGATCTCTCTATACTCGACCAAATATAAAGGTTTCATCTTAGCTCCATCTGAGGCGACATATAGAAATAATAGGGGTTTATATCTAGTTCGCTGTTCTTACACTGTGTAGATATAAGTGTTCAAGCTCGCTTTCTAAGCACTATGGACACACATGTCCTAGCTAGTTATCTAAGTGCCATAAATACAAATGTCTCATCTTGCTCACCATCTAAGCGCCACGGACACACATGTCCTAGTTTGCTATCTCGGTGCCAAGGTGAATCACCCGTGTGAGTAGGTTGATTCAAGCCCGATGACATATTAGAAATGTGCATTCATTCCATTCATATAACAAATGTATGTAAAAAAATCAACTAGTTCACTATTAACTAATAATAAAAAACTTGAATAATTATGTCAATAACACAATAAAATGTCTAAGCACATCAAATCCCCAGGTGGAGGTGTGCCTCAAGACAACTTCCATTTGCGCAAACCACATCTCAAATCTGACAAAAATGAATGTCCACGTGCTAGAATGGTTTTTGAGATCTTTGGCATATGCTCAGGCTTACGTGCTATCACCGTATATATCTATGAGCATAACTTCATTACTATGAGGTGAAGAGCCTAGCCGCTGTAAAAAGTCTTCAATCATTATAGCTTCTCGAACAACTGGTAAGCACACCACAAATTATGCTTCCATTGCGGACAACATAAGGCAAGGTCCACAGTCCTACGAACATACCGCAAGATACTCTTCACTACTCTCTAGTGATAGGACCAGGGTTGCTATGACAACGACTAATTAGACCAACCGCATAGCAGACATCTGACTGAGTACACAACATAGCGTACTTTAGATTCCTTATTGTGGACACATATGGAAGAATGGACATTTGTTTCCTTTTCTCATTATTCTTAAGACATTGATCTAAGGTCAAGGCAAGTCCCTTTTAAAAATTAGGATGTCAATGGGTTTTTTTAGCTTTTCATGTGAAAATATTCAAGAACCTTCATCTTGTAAGTTCCTCGAGACAAATAGATGAGCTTCTAAGAACAATATCTCACAATCTAAGCTCCCAACTCATACTTGGCATCACCCATGTCCTCAATCTCAAACTGAGAGAAAAACCACTCTCAAGTGGCGACAATGGAACTCATCTCATTCCCAGCTAAAATGACATCATCAACATATAAAGAGTTAGAACACTTTCCTTGGACCATTTAATGTACACACATTGTACCACTGCCTAGACGATTGTTAGCTTGAGATAATAAACAGATCATTTGAGACGGCATACTTTTACGCTCATTCCCTTTGGTCACAACACCAATGGGCTGGTCCATTTTTATCTCGCCGTCTTGTTCTTCATTGAGAAAAGAACAGTTTAAACATCCAACTAAAAAAGTTCCAAAACTAAATATGTGACAATTGCTAAGATAAGGCGAATGGAGTCAGGTCTCACCCTTTGAGAGAACATATTTCCATGGTCTATACCCTCTCTGGGTACAAACTATCGCCACTAGGCGCGCATAATACTTGTCAATTGTACCATCTGCATTGCGTTAGATTTTAAAAACACTCTTGTCTTCAATGGTCTTATGCATAGGCGGAATGTTAACTAACTCCCAGACCTTGTTCGCGTCCATAGAGTTCATCTCATCTGGCATAGCAACTATCCACTCAGCTTCAGCAGACGAAGAAAAACACTTCAACAAAAGAAGCAGGCTCATCCTCATTCACTTGTGCACACATTTGCACACCTATGAAAATGTCTTCCTCAATTTCAAAGAAGCGATAGGGAACTGTTTCCTTATTACCATACAGCATACTACTGGAGAATCTTGAGTGCCTAGTAGTGTACTCCCACTATCTGGTACACTGCCACTAGCGTCTAGCAGTGTCCTCCCACTCAGTTGGAGACTAGTACCATTTTACAGTGATTATTAGATGTGGAATCTCAATCTCCCCACCCTGGCTTAAAGATGGTATGTTGTCTTCAACATCCTCCAACTCATAGAGGTCAAGATATCTCTTAGTATTACCAACCTAGGGAAGTCATTCTCAATATCATGTGACACCATTTCTGTCACTCCTATACCCGATAGTCCATTATACAGAACATAGCCTTTCGAGCTATTAGAATATCTTATAAAGATACACTTTCTAGATCTTGGGCGTAGTTTCTCACACTTATGCAAGGTATAGTGAGAACATAACCTCTTGAGCTCCATGGGCGCAAATGCTCTAAAATAAGCCTTTTCGCATTTCCATAGCTCATAAGGGGGTAGAAGAAACTGACTGTGAGAAAGCACTTTAGTATATAGGTAGCAATCAAGAATACATCCCCCCAAACAATATTGGGAGGTTAACTTGCGCCATCATAGTCCTAGCCATATCTAGGAATGTCTTATTCCTTCTTTCTGCAACACCATATTATTGCGGAGTTTCCGAAATAGGAAGTTGTCTGCGTTTCCCTTTTTTCCTCACACAGTTCCCTGAACTGATTAGATAAGCACTCGCGATCCTCATATCGCGCGAAATCATCTAATAAAAATGAGAAAATAAGAGGCGCCATGACATGCCTTTACAACCGTAGGTCCACAGATTTTCTGAGTGAAGTAGCTCTAATGCTTGATTAGTTCTAATAGCCTTTCTAAAAGGCTTTTTGGCATACTTTCCCAACTAAACAAGACTCACGCATAGGAAAGTCAACCTTAGCGAGTAAGCCCAAAAGGGCATCTCGAGCTAATCAAGCCATCCCGTCACATCCTATGCGTTCAAGTCCAGCATGCAATGTCTCCGAATAAATGAATAACAGAGGAAATCAGAATTTATTAAAATAATTCTTAAGTAGTTATCCCGAGATAACTATGTTCTAGTAACACTACCATAAAAAATATCCATCCTATTACCACCGAATCAGAAAAATGCCTTCGATGGCGTTCTTCTACTTATTAGCCTTAGTCGTAAAAAATTGCTAGCCCCACCCTACCTCTTGGCGAGTTTACCCTTACATCGCGTTTAAGCCCACTAGCCTTGCGCTCACTTCCACTTATGGAAGTTGTGGTCAAGAGTGTAGCAATGTAGTTCGCCTTACATTTTAGGGCTCCATATTTAGCTCGATATGTAGGGAAATGTCAAAAACAAAAAAATTTAACATTTCCGTTGTGGATCATGATTTGTTTTCTGTGGACCCGCGAATCTGGCAAAGAACTAATCACAGCCCGAAACAGTAGTTCGCCAGTAAAGATGTTCCAGTAATCTGAAATCACGAATCATACCTGACATTGACCTCAGATGTTCAGTCATCGTGTACTTGAAACGTCCTGTTTACTTTCCCGAACTTTATAACTAGATATTCAATCTAGTAGTGAATGTGCCATCGAAAAGAAATTCGAGCTGATCCCACAATTCTTTGGCTAATGGGTAGTACTTATACTTCCCAACAAGATCATGGTGCATGCTGCTTATCACAAAACGTGTGCTATGATCCTTCTCCAGCCAAGTGTTATAGGCTTTTAAGGTTATAATGAAGTTGGGCCGAAGGTCCATTGTTTGGTTTAATGGGTTGGACTATAGAATAAGTTTAAAGCCCATAAGCTCTTACTTATTCTGTAGGTGTGTTACTTTGCAGTGTCATATTACAAAAATTAGTTCCTTTAAAATTGTTATCTTTTGTAAAGATCAACAAAGTGTGGTTTGAAAAACATTTGAGAACATGCGCAAGGGATTGACATTATTATTTGTACATTTCATAAAGTTTGTTTTAAAATCAAATTACAAATGAATTTTTCCCTTTTTACAATTTAAGACCAAAAAATTTTCTATTGCTTATTAATCAAATCTCAATTTTGTAAATCAAGAAAAACCTTTTGTAATTGATTTTTCTGTACAAACATCAATTAGATTGTACAATTACATATCTAAGATCATCCACAATGATATAAAGTGCGCCATACAACAAAAGTGCGCATGGACCCCCACGTGGGTCCGAATTGACGACTTAGAGCTCATGCTAAGGTAATTCAAGTGTACAATTTATGAACAAAGAAAACCATCCCTTTACAAATAGGCTTTTCCAATACAAGAAATGTAAACGCTCATCCTCACATTACATTTATAGCCATAAAAAAATAGGGATGCTTTGTTCATATACATACACAGAAATAACCTTAAACATACATCGTGAGGACACAAGTTCCATAAATTGTCAATAATTGTCCATTTATTTGATCCAGATTAATGCATTAATCACATACACCAAGCACTCATGCGGTCTTTTTAAAAAATGAATGGAATAATCCATCACTCCATTTAAGGAGGAGGAGTAGAGGTCTCGGGTCATCTAATCACTAACAACAGTAATTAAATGTGACCAAGAATACAATGAGCCTCTAAAAAAATGATAAAATGTGCAATAAATAGATTATTGCACAGCCCAGATAGCTCCCATAAGCTAAGTAAAATCAATAAAAAATTCTGAATTTTTCACTAATTTAACACAATTTTCAGTCTTAAAACATATTTTAAAACCAATTCATTAAGGGATTGTAAATTAGGAAATAATTTAAAACCTTATGGAAAAAATTAAATAACTGAAAAGCTGATTTTTCATTATTAATAAAGAATTTCCATAATTTTATCAAGGCCCAAATAAAATTTTTGAATCAATTTAACAAAATTAATTGATCTAGTTAAACAAAAATTAACTATGAGCAACTAAATTCCCAAAAATACAAAGCTTTTGAGGAATTTGTTCTCCAAGGATTTTCAGTGGTCTAATTGTTTGCTATATTTGTTGTTCGGGCGTGCCAGAGCCTTGTGAGGTAGACCCAAACTTATATAACACAAAATTTCCTAAAACTACTTGTGTGAGTGATACACAAGGTTTTATAACCTAACTTCTATTAGTGCGATTGTGAAAGGTGAGTAGGAAAGTACCCTCACCTAAAGGTCCCTAGACAGTGTTGAGTGATGAAAAAGCCATGGAGAAAATTAAATAAAAAGATAGATTTTATTTAATTGAAGCAATGAAAGAGAAATTACAAGAGAATTCTAAGAATGCTAAGAAAGCTAAAAACTAATCCTAAGAATGTTGTTGAATGTTGTTTATGATGTTTTTTTCGAGGTGATGCGGAGTGATTCTGCAGCTTGGCCTGCCTGTTGATTTATAGCGGCCTGGACGGTAGAGATAAGGCAAGTAAAATGATAAAACTTATCTGGTAAAAAATACCAGATTTTATCTCCACCAGTCTAATCATGAATCTGGACTGTATCTTGGCTTCATGCAACAGACTTAGCTTCCGAGTAAAAGATATATACACACATATATATATATATGTATGCTGCCATAATATCTTGACATTATCTCCCCATAAAATATTGATAATATCTTCTCATAAATATTATCTTTCCAAAATAATATGATAATCTTCGTAAATATGATAATATAAATATTATCACATTGAGAGCTTATAAGGTGATACACTTCCCAAAAGTGACTAAATCATATGAGCTTTCCTAAAATGACCCGAACAAACAGAGCACTGTCCAACCAAAGCTCAAAGTGATTGAATAAATAGAAATATAAGGTTTAGTCCCTCATAATGGGTGAAAGGAAAAATTAGTCCATTTGACTTTGTATGTATGAAATTCCTCCTCTTACCATAAGGATAATTAGAAATTGGTCCTTTTCCCTCTTTTTGTATATTTTTTTCGGACTTATATGCCCTTGCTATATATTAGTTTGTGAAATTTATATTTTGGAAGATAATACACATTTAATTCTACAATTATTTTGGTTAAGCAGGACCATAAATCAAGAAGAATCTTAAATGGTTTCCTAACTTATCCAAACACATTCCTTTTAAGTTGATTTATTGATTTGACCTACTGTATTCTATTGTATAATGTACCTATATTATTCCATTACAGTTTTGAGTGCATGATATTCAAGGGATTATGAACATAAGGTTCATGTGTATCAACAGTTGGTGAATAATTTAGAACTGTTAAGTTGCCAACAACTCCAAAAGCTTAAGCTATTAGAGAATGGGCCCAACAATGTATATCAAGCTTCAACACCCTCCCTCATGTGTAACCCCGACTTGCACGTGGAGAGCAAACAAACCAAACTCCATCATAGTGGAGACAAATAACAAAGTGCAAATATGCACAACAAAGCGGGGATGGAGAGTCGAACCCAAGACCTCGCACAAACAAGGCTTTGATATCATGTTAAGTTACCAACTACTCCAAAAGCTTAAGCTGTTAGAGAATGGGCCCAACAATGTATATCAAGCTTCAACAAGAACTTTTGATGAACTTGCCAATTTCTGTGAGAAATTTCTCACTTAGATGTGTCATGTGTTTCTTATTTTATTTATTTCTCAGTATTAAGTGAGAAATTTTTCATTGTTACAGTGAGAAGTCATGAATAACAAAGTGAGTAAGTTCTCATTTGTTTTTGAGAATAGTATAATGAGAAGTCCTCATTTGTGACTGAATGATGTATGACAAAGTGAGTAATTTCTTATTCTTGCTCTGACAATAAGTTTATTCACGGAGATTTTGGAGAGAAATTTGTCATCGTTTTTTTTTGTTCATTTTCAAAAAAAAAAATTCTCACCTTTTTTTTTGTTCATTTTCAAAAAGAATTTTCTCACCTTTTTTAAAGAAGTTTTACAAATACATATTTTTGGAATATCAACAAAAAAAATTCAATTGATGAAAGAAGGAAAAAAATGGGAAAAAAATGGGAAACAAAATAAAAATAAAAATAAAATTGTGACTGAGTGATCTATAACAAAGTAATTTCTTATTCTTGTATGGAGATTTCGTGATAAAATTTTCACCTTTTTTTTTATTCACTTTCAAAAAGAAATTTCTCACCTTTTCTTGTAAGAAGTTTTACAAATATAGATTTTTGGAATATCAACCAAAAAATTATAATTGATGGGAAGAAGGAAAAAAGGGAAAAAGAAAAAAGAAAAAAAAAGGGCAAGCACTTAAACTTCTAAACTACATGCATGAGGTCATCATCCACTGAGAATCTAAAAGGCAAATGAGATCTTTAATGAAGTATACCCAACGTAATTACATCACATGAAGTATGAAATGAGTCAGATACAAATCTGCGAGAATTTCTCACTGTCATTAAAATTCAGTGAGAATTTCTCACTTTGTCAGACTCCATATTAGGCCAATATCTCAATCAAACGTTGGGAATTTTTCACATATTGGTGAATTTTTTTTACATGGAGTGTTCACCTTCTGTAGGGTAGGCGGCAAGCGAAAGGAGTGGGTGAAGGTGGTGGTGTGGTGGAGAAGTAATGGCCAGAAATAGTGTGGTTTCGGAGGTTAGGGTGGTGGTTATGGAGGAAGAAGAGTAGACGATGGCGAACGGTGCTTGAAGGAGGATCAGTCGGCGGCGGCAGCAAAAAAGAGAGTGGGGGTGGGTGGGAGTGGTGGTGGTGCCGACAGTGAGTAGATGGAGTCACTCTCTCTCTCTCTCTATATATATATATATATGTGTGTGTGTGTACATGTATATATAGGGTTTTGAATTTTGAAATACTAATTTTTCTCCTAGATGTGGGGAGTAATTAATGTGTGTGTATATATACATGTATAATTACAAATAATTATATAGGATATTTTGGTCCTCAAAATAGTTGAGGGACTAAATCATAAGTGGACTTATTCATTGTATATATTTCTAAAAAAACAGTACATGTAAAGTACTATATATTATATTACCCTATAATAATTTAGTAAGTCACTTTCCTAATCTAATAAGGAAACCATGTTTGATTAGAAGAATTTTTTAAATCAAATATAATACTTACAATATTGTCATAATATTTCTATATTAACAACTTAATATTAAGTAGGCCCTCATAACTTCTTCTAATTACACATTGTCCTTTTGTATCTACTTAGCTTCATACTAATCTGGTAGTAGGGATTAATACTTTAAGTACTACAATTAGAACCCTTTCTAATTAATATTAAATTAGAACATCTTCTAATTCTCCCTGATTAGAAAATAATAACAATAACAAATATATTATTATATTTCTAGCATCTACTAGTTATGAGTGACTCCTAGCAGCGTAACATGACACACCCCAGATAGTCTGAAAAATGGTAAACATTTCTGTTAATAGTTTCGTACAATTCAATCCTTCTATCATACAATGACCCAATTAAATATTTTGGATAATGGACATATTTATCAAACTCGAATCTAGTTATATGTTCTCAATATAATTAATATTACGTGCTCGATTTGGTAAAATTAGAAAATGATTTTCTAATTGTCACCCTACCTCGGCCAAAGAACTTAATTTAATTGAGTTATATCTTAGAAGATCACATAGGACATTCTCTCTCTTAGTTGAGAGTGACAAATTCATTATTGTACATTCACATGCCTCTATGTGCAACTCACTACACCCTAGAATACATTAATAAATACCGCGCGCTGTCAAAGTGTAACAACCTATACATAAGCTAACCAAGATGCTCAGGTCTAAGGATCACTTGTACTACTTGAACAACCAATTGATAGATAAGCAAAACTCTACTTCGATGTTCTTTACAATTGATTACGTTCAGTGACCTTGTTCTCTTAACAACCACCCACATGTATATTCCAGTGTCCCTACACTGATGAATTAAGACTAGTCATATTTTATCAAATAAAATAAACATGGCACATATTAGTTTAACCGGATTATTAAATGTTGAATTTAATAATCGTACGACTAAGAACATTTTAAGAATAAAGTTACTGATCGATAAATATAAGGTCTTGTTAACTCCTTAAGAACATATCTTTTGGACTTCAAGACAATTAAACAACAATAATTATCATGATAAATAATAAACTTGCCTTTAATAATTAATGAGACTATTAATCATTATTAATACACTCTTCTAACAATTGACTTTTAGGGCAAATTACTAACACAAACAAGGCAACTTTCAATGAAATTGGCTCCATAGTAGAGTTGGAATGAGGAATTAAACACCAGCTAATCATAAAGAGAATGATACAAAAATTCAATATATAATTGTTACTCAATCGATTCAATTCAACATAAAGCTAGTACAAATTAACACACTAATCATAATACAATTCATTCAACATTCTAATAAAATCCATGCGCACTGATCATTATAGAGGTTCTTAATTAACATCATAAAGCTATATATCACATAATAGCTGGTACAAGTACTTCTACTACAATTCTAGATTACTTACTCGATCCGATCCAGATCATTTCAATATCACATATGTACAATGGCAGGAAGAAGACATGATCGACATATCATTCACATCATTTCATACTTCAATTCGTACCTTGGATATATATTTGTTGATGATAAGAGAGGATGGTGAAGGTGGTCTGCACTAACGTGAGGGTAAAAATGAAGACAGTAGTAATGACTGCTATGCCGGACCATGGATTACCAAAATAATCACGTCTGAGTTTTCTTAGATTTTTTGGCCAGCGTCTAGTGCAGTACTTTTCCACCTTCGACAATCCATGGATGTGAAAATTATTATTATCCACAACAATATGCTTGCAAAGATTATTGAAGAGCTTTGCAGCCTCGTCGCTGCAACCTAAATGGTTTTGTATCACTCCCGCCTTTTCAAGCAATTCAACATCTTTTGCAGAGTCAATGAGTGTATCCATGAATTTAGCATGCGAGGTGAAGTAAGACTTAATATCTGGGCAGCATTGTTCATAAGCAATGAGGTTTCTCAATAACAGCTCGGTATAATCGTAGAGGGAGAAAGCTGTGATTTGAAATTCAGGTAGTTGACAGAAACGTACATGCAATATTACCCAAGGAATACAACAAATAAATGTAATAAACATTACCGGAATGATAAAGATGTAAGGACAACAATCTAGTAGATATGCTGCACAGTTTACACATGGCCAATGTGCAATTCCCCACTCAAATTCCACAACGAATAGGTCTTCTTTTCCATCTTTTTTCTTGAACTCCACTCCTGCTAAATGAATCTCGGTTGCAGAAAGGTTCAAGGTATTCTTAGTCCCCTTTTTCTGATTCGCACTCTCTGTCTCACCCTTCCCAGACTCCGTAAGGGTGTCAGCCATGTACACATGAATTTTGTGTGAGAAATCAAGCAGATGAGCAACAACACCTTGTGAATCATCTTTAATATAACCCGGTTTTGGTTTTGTATTTGTTATCCTTATCCTCGTGTCGAAGAATGATAGGACACAATCCTCGAGGGAGGGGGGTTGGTTTTCTTGGATACATTCCTCAAGCAAGGGGGGTTGGTTTTCTTGGATACTTTCCTCCCTCAGGGGTTGGTTTTCTTGGATACATTCCTTGAGGGAAGGGGGTTGGTTTTCTTGGATACATTTCACTGTCAGGTCATATAATTTTTTAAGAATAGAGAAAGGAATTTGGTTCTCAAGTAATAGCAAGTCATCCTGGATAGTACTTTTCTGTAAACTGTTTCTTAAAATATGGTCATTCAACTTATTCTGATCTTCTTTTTGGTGATGCCTATATAATAGCTCAATTATGAAGCAACCATCAATTAGCATCATTTCTGCAAACTTATACTTTTCAGTATTGCAATCACAATTTGTGCCTTGGGGGGCAGGCTTTGACTCTAACTCAATGACAGGCTTGACATTAATTTCAATGAGTTTGATCTCTTCTGCATAGCAATTGCGTGCATCTGATTCCATATCCAACATAGCCAATACACAATTTTCCAATGTTTCTTCTTTTTTTTCGCCGGCTCGGTTGAATAGACATTGCATGTAGCTCAATTTTCGCTCCTCCATTGCTAGCAGATGCCCTTTCCCTCTATGAAGAGGACCAATGGATACAATTCGAGGGCTGTATGCATGCTCATTTAGCTCGTGAAGCGCGGCTGATACCCTGTAAATACAAAATTTTTCAGGCTTGGCAGACTCAAAGGCTTCTATATCAAGGATTCTCTTTATCTTTTCTTGTATACAAGACTTCAAACAATGATTATCCCTCATTTCCTTTGCGGCAGAGCTTCCTTCACAACCTCCCTCCATCTAAGAAGGTTCAAAAGGAAAAATAATTAGAAAAAAGATTAATTAAGATATATATATTCTGAAGACCTATAATTTTATACAAGGGTATTTCGGTAATTTGACCTCTAGCGGTCTTGATTAGGCAATTGTATTTAGCTTACATTTAAAATTTTGGTATCACTAGTGGAGCTTCCTTCACAACCTCGCTCCATCTAATCCATAACTCAACTGAATTGGTCTTGAATTATTTTATGATATTGTCTTTTTGTTTTTAGCTGGAAGCTTTGTGTCCTAATGTATATAAGAGTGTTCGTGAAGATGATAACCGATATGGCAACGGTGTAAGTTCATGCATATGCTTCGAGAAAGCTGTTGGAGAGAAGTCACATTTGAAAGCCTTTGCTATTGTAAGTTCAGAATATGATAGCTTTATCTTAATATCCGAAGGAGCCAGCATATATTCAGCGCAGTACGTTGTTTATTTGCCATTCTCACGGGCACGGACAGCTACTAGTAGCTTGATATTGAATCTTTTTTCATATTAGGTGTGGGTGTAAAATGTAAATTTTAGCTTGGATTCTACTTATAATTATTACATAGTATAATTATTATGTTTATTATAAATTAAGCTTGTTATGTGTTTCTTAGAGATTTATTATTCTTGTAAATTCGGTGCGGGTGTGATGTAAATTAGGTGCAAATAAAAATTTGGAAGAATAAAATTAGTTATTTTTATATACATTTATTTTTTATTTACTTGGGAATTACTAACGAATTGTAGTCGTTACTAATGGGATTTCTAACGGTTAAGACCAATAGAAATCCTATTTTTCAAAATTTATTTGGACATTACTAACAGACTAATAGCCATTAGGAATTATATTTCTAACGGACTATATCCGTTAGTAACATTCCATTACTAACGGATATGTTCCGTTAGACATAAAATTCCTAACGGCTATCGTCCCTTAGTAATATTAAATTACTAATTGAAATGGTCAGTTAGAGAACCCATTAGTAATATTACCCACGCCAAAATACTAATGGCAAAATTTTTGTTAGTAATAATTTTTCTAAAGGAAATTTGCTGTTAGAAATGTCGCCTAATGGTGTAGTGATAAAAAATGTAAATTGTCCTGAGCTCTAAAAAAATCTTATCATAATGTCATTTTCACTAATTATCCCTTATTAAATTGGGCATTTAATAATCCGGTTAAGCTGACATGTGTGTCGAGTTTTTTTTATTTGATAAAATATGACTAGTCTTAAGTCATCAGTGTGGGGACACTGGAATAGACGTGACACTGGAATAGACATGTGGGTGCTTGTTAAGTTCACTGAACTTGATCAATTGTAAAGAACATCCAAATGGAGTTTGCTTATCTATCACTGGGTTGTTCTTAGTTGCAATAGTACAAGTGATACTTAGACCTGAGACATCGTGGTTGTCTTATGAGTATCACGCTAGCTTTAACAGTGTGCAGTATTTATGTTTTCACTAGAGCCATATTCATGTATTGTTGGGTGTGGTGAGTTGCACATAGAGGCATATGAATGTGCAATAAGGAATCTATCACTCTCAAGTAAGAGAGAGAATGTCCTATGGATCTTCTAAGATATAACTCAAATTTAGTTCCTTGGTCAAGGTAGGGTGACAATTAGTTTAGAGTTTTCTGATTTTATAGCAGATAGAGTAATATTAATTAGATTGAGAACATGTGATTAAATTAGGGTTTGATAAATATGTTCATTACCCAAAAGATTTAATTGGGACATTTTTAATTGTATGGTAACTGTGAACAGAGAAGTTCACATATTCTTCATACTATCTGGGATGTGTCATGATATGCTGCTAGCTAGGTGTCACTCATGATTAATTAGTAGATGCCTGGAAATAATAATATATTTATTATTTATTATTTTTAATAAGGGAGAATTAGAAGGTGTTCTAATTCAATAATAATTAGAATGAGTTCTAATTATAATACTTGAAAGTATTTAATCTTATTATGAGTTAGTATAAACATAAGAGGCCAAACATAAAGGAGCAATGTGTAATTAGAAGAAGCTATGAGGGTCTACTTGATATTAAGATATTAATATGGAAGTAGTATAATAATATTATAAGTTTATATTTTTAATTTAAGAAAGACTTCCAATCAAATATGGTTTCCTAATTAGATTATGAAAGAGACTAATATCTTTATTATAAATATAAGAGGTAAGGGAAATAAAAACAGATGCTAGCATACCCAAGAATTTTTACAAAATTTATTCTCACTCAATTCATACGGCCATCATTGGCTTTGATATGACTTCCGATTTTCTTCAATTAGTTGAAGAAAATTGAACATACTTCTAGTTCATGATTTGATTGTATGGATACTTTTAGAAGTCGGACGCTTGGACGATTTTGTGAAGTATTTGTGGGACTAATCATAATCAATATTTTCTAAAGGACGCTTCAAGGTTAACAATTCGATTAACCCATGATGATGCCGGATTTTGTTAAACAGGTCAAATGTGGTGTTTAGAATGAAATAAATGCATAAAGAGAAAGAGACAAGATTTGTATGTGGCTCGACACTGTTAACTAAGAAGTCTACGCCCATGTTCTTGTATGTCAGTATTTCCACTAGATAGAAAACTTTTTACAGAGATAAGTGTATGAGACCTTGATGATCCAACAATGGAACTGGAACTGGAACTATCAAAGGGCTGCCTTACATAACTGTTTTTATTATTCGAAGGGAAACTTTGGTTGACTGGAAAGGTGGGAAACCGACTGTATAAACTATGAAAATTGGGATGTAATTCGTATCCCTTGGCAAGGAGAGGGAAACCCTTTTAATAGCACAAAGGGTATCCTTATGCATAGGTTTCCCCAGTTGATTTAGGGTCAAACTTATTGCCCACCTGTTTCCTCATTCTAGTGATCCTAGATTAGGCTGCCTTTAGATGACAGTTTATCTAGGAGTCTCTGAGTAGTGCCGTGTGAGACTCGTGGTTGAGTTGACTGAGTTGGACTAGGACAATCCTACTAGAGAAGAAGTCTGTATGAGCTCCCTATCCCGACCTGTGTGTTAGTGTCTTCACCTTATGAGGCCTAACTCGTGATGGCTAGTCTCTGGTTGACTGCATGGCTTGAGTCTTCTGTCCCCGGACCTCGAGTAGGTTTAAAAAAATTGGTCAGTCGGGAAAAAGTGATCGATTGGGAGTGCCCGATACTATGACCATTTTGGGCATATCAACCCCTGTAGCACCTGTATTTTCCTATCAAATTTCCTGATTTTTTGTATTTCTTTTTTGTAATCCTTTCTACTATATATAATAAAATCGTCTTTCTATTCTTTTTACTATTCTGGGTGATTTATATGATTTATTTATATTTGGTTGCATGTTGCAACCTTGGGGAAGCTTTGTATAAAAAGCTAACCTGAGCGCTTAAGAGACCCTGAGTGCTCGAACTTAACTGGAGCGTGCAAATGAGCCCAGCCTGAGCCTATAAATACCCCTTCATGTTATTTTATTTGTACGTTTTGTTAAACACTACTTTGAGGGAACAAAGCATTGTATCAGTGAGTCTTCATACCTTCATACACCCCATATACCCATATTAATCTCTTGCATGCTTGAATCCAAGCATATACACACACATACTCTCATTTCCTCATACTTGCATACAATATTGGTGATTTAAGAAGTAATCCAGAAGAAGAAACCTTGAAGAAGATGAAAACTATGAAGAAAGAAGCCCAAAAGTTGATCTCTCACATAATCAAGCATTAGAGAAAAAAAGTTGAAGCTCATTTCCACACTTTCAAGTTCTTTCTCAACCTATTCATATATTATCATCATCGAATCACATCCTTAGCATTTGTGAGTATAAATTCTCACTTAGATACCTGAGAAACAATTTTCACATGTTTAAATGTCCATGCATGTGATCCTTACATGTTTTTAGAACTTGCATGTGAGGTTTCCCTTAGAATCTGTTTTCTGCGAAGTTCGAGCACTCGCGCTGGACTGGAGCACTCGAGTGTAGCAATTTTGCTATGTTTTATGTTTTGACATGTGTATATTAGAGTATGGTTTGCTACTTATATGAATTTTATGTTCATGTATTATGTTGTAAGCCTTGCATGACCACTTGAACACACATGCACCTAAGTTACTTGCTAAAATGGTGATCCATATCTAATTTTGCATCTTATGTGTACTTATATATGAATTAGGAATAAGTTCCTTAATTGTATATTAGAATCCAAAATTTGTAAGTCCGAGCACTCGCGCTTTCCTGAGCGCTTGAGACTCAAGTGGGAGCATTTTTCTAAGTGCTCAAGCTACCTGGAATTTAGTTTTCCTTATATGTTATACTTATGAACTTGTGCTACGCGATGATGACTTCCGTGATGTGACAACTCTAATAATGGGAATAACATATGCGTAATAAGACTGAAACTTATAAGTTAACTTTACACTTTGTTCGTCGCTACGTGTAATGCACTCTTGTATTTTGGTCAACTTCTTGAATGGGATGCAAGTAACCATTGTGAGTCTTCGGAATATCATTCAAGTCATAGGAGACCTGTTGGTTGTTGATGTCGGTACTGGTATGGTGATGAGAATGATGGTTGATAATAGTGATGGGATCCGTAAATGAATATCTTGATGGAGTTGGCCATTAAGGCACGTTGCTATGCTCTTGTAGACAGGTCATGGACCTTGAATATTTAGACTGAGTCAGTCATTAAGGCACGTTGATATGCTCTTGTAGACATTGGGGCACGATAGCTTACTCATAAATATTCTAAACCTAACGGTTTATGTCAGATTTATGGGAAGGAGTAGTAGTTGATTGTGTTGGGTTTTGAGTCAGTTAACATTCAATCTATTCAGTTGAAAGTCATGAAACCATTCTTGTTTGGTTTCCATATTGCGATCCAAATGGTCTTATCCTCTTGGTAACTTGTAAAGACGTCTATAAACTGAACTGAGAATAGTGAACATAGTTGCTTTCTTAACTATTGCTAATGATGGTTTGTGAGGAATTATGCTCACTCAGCTTGTATTCAAGCTAACGGTGTTTTATGCCGCTAAACCTTCCACGTCCAAAGATGCCAGGTTTAGGAGATGAGGCTCAGCCTGAGGATAATTACGGTAATAACGGATACATAGTTGAGAGGCATACCGATGAAGGCTACTATGAAGAGGAGTACTCTAGAGAGAACTATTATGGACACTACTATGGCTTTGCCAGTTAAAGATGGAGGTCTTAGTCTTCTACTTATCTTTTACTTATAATGCATTTGGACATTAAGATTCCTTGCGCTAGCACTGGCTATAAGATAGTTTTACTTACAAGTCAGCATGGAGCCAGTTTTTGTCGAGGACCGTACGGAGGATATTTCCAATTTCCCGACCATTTGCAGGTCACTAATCAGGAGTTCCATCTTCAGAGAGTCAGGGAGTATGCTCAGTGTATGCTAGAGGATGATATTTGGAGAGATATCAACATCGATGGTATTCAAGACATCGAGAGAGAGTACGTATTGAGGCTCTACATCGGGTACTCATAGTGATCCAGATGAAGAGAGAGATGGAGGCTATCTTACAAGATAATTTGCGTTACCAGGAGCTTTTGGCACGAGTACTTTATATGCCTCCAGATCATGAAGCACAACCGCCACCATCAGTACATCCCGCACCAGCTCTACCCGAGCCAGAGATGGGTGTTGATGACAATGCCAACGCTAATCCCGAGAAGGGTGATGGTAGAGGAGATGACGACGACAATGATGAGGGTCATGATGATAACGAGGAGCCTGGTGATCTCGCCGAGGCTGACAAGGAAGAAGAGGATGACCCGGAGGAGGAGCCGGAGGATGTAGCGATAGAGGGAGACTTTGAGGATGAGGAAGAGTCGGAGCATCCCCCAAAGAATGATGATGACTCGAAGGTAGTTTTGGAGGAGGAGGGGGAGGGGGAGGGGGAGGAGGAGGAGGAGATCGATGAGGGAGGACATGAGGATGATCAGGCCGAGGATGACATAGTTGCTGGACAGGAGGAGGTTATCCCAGCAGCACAGCCGGATCTACGGGTGGGAGATGCAGCTTGGTTCGAGGGTTTGGGCAATCATCTTGATGGCCCTATGGTTGACGAGTTTGACTTCTGGTTGGATTGGATGCCACCAGAGGAGATTGTTTTAGCAGAGGATGATGTTCCACCGATTGCATCTGATGAGGAGGACTTCTGGTATCTTTTCCCTAGAGATTAGTTCCTCGGTGGTTTATCTTTTGTAGGCCTTGGGTCATTTCTTTTATGTACATATTGTGTATATGATAGTCGTACGTTGTAGATTTGAGTAGATTGCGCGGTTGATACCATGCTGCTTGTGATTCTAGATGTAGCCACGTTGTACATGTTTTTGACCACTAGTATGTAACTCTACTTGTAAATTTCATGCTCATATTAATGAAAGAGCTATTTTGGAGATCTGTTTTAACTTATTTATATTCTTAGTTCTTATTGTGAGACATCTTCTTGTGTATGATAGTGTACTATCCACCTATCAAAGGATTAATGAAAGAGTTATTTTGGACAACTACGGTAATGACGGATACACCGCTGAGGGGTATACGGATGAAGGCTTCTATGAAAAGGAGTACTCTGGAGAGGACTATTATGGAGACTGCTATGGCTTCGCCAGGTGAAGACGGAGGCCTTAGTCTTTTGTTTATCTTTTACTTATGATGTGATAAATTAGTTTTTGTCAGAATTCGTGATACTGGTTGTCACATGCCTATTTCTTTTATTTCGTTTCTTTTGGATTTATTTAGGGTCTGTAATATAATGTTTAACGTATGATTCAGTATTGTCTAATATAATTATGTTGCGCTTGAAATAGATACATGTATAATATTATTATGTTTCTTGTTATTATTTCTGTTGAGGACAATCATTTGAATCTCCAACTAGCCACATGTCCACGGAACCAAAAAGGAAAATTTGAATTTTTCCTATTTTTGGTCTATTCTGGGGCGTGACAACCCCTATTGGTGTTTAATGTATTTTGTATACATTTTGGTCTTGATCATGGGTTTTAGAAAATCGTTAAATATTTTTTCCCGCTACACGAGTCCTTTAAGGGCTCCATACAATTTTCTTTCATACATATATACACATACGTTCTATATATGCATCTACATCAATTTTTCTATACAAATCTGTCACTCATCCCACATTTATTACTGTCTGTTTGTCAATTTATAGAAAAAGAATGGCGTCTCTGGCTCAGTCTTAATGATGATCCAATTAATTTCTTTGGAGTCAATTGGGTATTGATTGGGTATTGAAAGGGGAAGTTCCAGAGTCCTTGATTGAAAAAAACTCATATTACTTGGCATCAACAATAATAGTCTTTCGGGAAATGTAGTACGGTGTATAGAAAAACGGTGTATTAGTGCTCTTTATATAGATGGAATCAATTTTTTTAGGGAAACTTCAAAATAGTGTAAAATCATGACAAGATGGAAATGGAATTTCAGAGAGAGAAATAATTGAGAAGATGGTTGCTAGTGAGAGGGAAAGAGAGTGTTCTATATTTGTTATTGTACAAATTGAGATATTTAGGTATATGTATATATCTCTATATATACATTTATGTGTGATACACCCAAAATCAGCCCATGCCCGAGCGGTTCTATTCTGCAACTACTGGCAAGCATCACACCGAGTGGTTTGGTCCACCTAATGCCTCCCGAGCGGTTAATCCACTACCTGGCCAACAGGTCGGGAAGACCGCACAGGCACATCCCACTGCGGGAACAGCTCATCCGGGCCCACCGGCATGATCCCTAGCATTCCGGGCAGTTTCCTACTCAAACTAGAAGACTAATGGAAAGTGCAAACTATTTCCTAATCCAATTAGAAAACCCCTACAATTAATGCCAATCTATAGTTGGATTATATTTCCTTTTCCTTGTACGAGTAGGTCTCTTACATATATAAAAGAGACCTCTCACCCCCCATTGAAGGGGCTGACTTTTTAGTCTACACAGCACCTCTATAGCATTCATCTACATGCCCGGCCGCCCTACGGTAGCTCCAGACTTGTTGGTTCACCACAAGCCCCCGGCTCTTTTACAGTATAGTGAACGTGCTCAGACACAACCGTGGACGTAGGTTCCTTCATTAACAGGGCTGAACCAGATACAAAAAAACCAATCTCTCACTCTCTCTCTCTCCTTAATTTGCTTTAATTTACTTTAACCAAATTTTGGCATCATCAGCTTGGCGCCGTCTGTGGGAAGCGACAAGTCTTCTCATCAACAAATCTCTTGACTGATCGTCATGGCACCGAAGAAGGGTAAGAAGGCTGATCAGCATTCCAACCGGGATGTTCCTCCGGCCCCGACGCCGACTGCGGCAGTCCTGACATCTGAGCAGATCACCGCGACCTTTACATAACTCTTAGAGGGCCAGCATCAAATCCAGCAACAGATCGAAGCCCTGTTGGCCCAACAAAGCAGTCCTCCAATGGCTGGGAAACGACCCGGGAATGTTGCACACAGTCAAGAACCGATCTTGACCAGACAACGAGGCCGAGCCAACCCGTCCCGCGTTGAGATTGCCAGAGACATCAATAGTAGGCGTGCTGATCGAGAGGAAAGGCAGGATCATATGGCCCGGGAATCAGTCCAGGGTCACTCGGTCAAGAACCGAGTTGTCCCTAGGCGAACGATTACCCGGAGTCATAGCCGAGCCCGATCCCAGAGGACGGTACACCACCATGAAGAAGAAGCCTCTTCCACCGACCCGACTAACCTCTCGGATACCGGTCGGGAAGGAGTGGAAGCCCGAATCAAAGATTTGCAGAAGTAGATTGACGGAGTGGTCAAAAAGCTTGGTCAAAACCGTGCTCAGAATCAGGCCAATAGCGAGACAGAGTCACCGTTCTCCAGCCAGATCACGAGATTTTCCATCCCGCGCAAATTTAAGCAGCCGCGCCTAGATCCCTATAATGGCTCGGGAAGCCCGGTCGACCACGTCCGGACCTACAAGGCTTAGATGACCCTAGCCACCAACTCTGATGAACTACATTGCCTGGCCTTCCCCAGCACTTTGAAAGGCCCGGCCGTACAATGGTTCTACTCCTTGGAGCCCCGATCGGTACGTAATTTTAGGCAACTTAGCAAGCAGTTCATCAACCAGTTCGCCAGTATGCGTTAACGGCAAAAGCCTGACATACATCTACTGACGGTCATACAAAGGAATAATGAGACCCTCAAGGAATTTACCAATCGGTTTAATCAAGAGAAGCTCGGCATCTATGATCTTGATGAAACCGCCACTATTATACCCTTTAGCTCGGGAGTTCAACACACCAAGTGCGCCACATCATTTCACAGAAATCGACCGGTAACCTTGGTTGAACTCGCAGAGAGGGTTGGAAAATACATTGACACTGAAGAATTTCTAAAGATCAAAGACCTTGGGCATGTAAGCAACGAGTCTTCCAAAAGTAAGCGAAAGCGAGATTAGCCCGGGAGTTCTAACAGTTCTTCAAGTTCACAGTGGTCTGAGTCCGGTAGTCTCGACCGAACCTCCAGCTTAGAGCAAGCTGGGTCCAGCAGTCCCGACCCGACCTCCAGTTCACATCGGTCAGGATCAAGCAGTTCCGACTTTGCCTCCAGCACAAAGAAATTAGGAGCCTGACGATCCTAATCCGACCCCCTGTCTCCATCGGTCTAGATGAGGCCAACTATAGTGGTACTTGCCTGATCACCACATGAGGCTCCACCGATTGTCAGAGAGCCCTTGCAAAGACCTCGGGCTTAACCCCGAGGCATACAAAGACCTCGGGCCTAACTCCGAAGCATACAAAGACCTCGGGCCTAACCCCAAGGCATACAAAGACCTCGGGCCTAACCCCGAAGCATACAAAGACCTTGGGCATAACCCCGAGGCATCCAAAGACCTCAGGCCTAACCCCGAGGCACAAGCTTCGCTTAGGTCCAACTGACGATGGGGGCAAACCCCCTAGGTAGCTGATGAAGGCAAGCTTCAAAAGACCCTGCAACCACCATGTTCTAGGTCGGTTACCTACAGTCATGGCCTCTGTAAGACCCTCGTCTTAGCGAAAGCATGGGGGGCAAGACGACGCAGTGAACTAAACAGGCAATCACACCGGGTATCTACAGGCATCGCGGATAACCAACTCAAAATCTTGGACAACCCGATCACCTATAGTACTCAGAGGCATTAAATCCACTTAGGTCCAAATCGACGATAGAGGTGACTAAAATCTCTTAGGTTGGCCCGCGATAGAGGAGTAAAAAGGACCCTATAGCGACACGCTCTAGGTCGGCTCCACCAACATGGTCAAGCTCTTCTCCCAACAGTCTTGACGAAGGCTGGCTGGGCGGAAGACAACCATCCTGGGGAGTTAACATAAAAGGACCCTAAAGCAATACACTTTAGGTCGCCTTTTCCAACATGGTAAAATTCTTCTACCTACAACCTTGATGAAGGTTCATGGGTAGAAGATAACCATCCTGGAGGCTAACTCAAGCAAAAAGACTCCGAAGTAGGCCGAGTCTCAACTCTCGGTCACTTCCCGAGCATTCAAAGACTCCGAATTAGGCCGGGTCTCAACTCTTGGTCAGTTCTCGAGTACTTAAAGGTCCCAAGCTAGGCTGGGTCTCAACTCTCAGCCAGTTCTCACCAGGCTCAGAAGCTCCAAGGCAGCTTCCCCGAGCACTCAGACAGTGGCAGGTGGCATCAAACAGATTTCCAAACTTGCCCCGATATAGCATCCAGCCAACCTTGGAAATGGGGGGCAACTGATACACCCAAAATCAGCCCATGCCCGAGCGGTTCTATTCTGTAACTACTAACAAGCATCACACCGAGCGGTTTGGTCCACCTAATGCCTCCTGAGCGGTTCATCCACGACCTGGCCAACAGGTCGGGAAGACCGCACAGGCACATCCCACCACGGGAATAGCTCATCCGGGCCCATAGGCATGATCCCGAGCATTCCGGGTAATTTCCTACTCAAGCTAGAAGACTAATGGACAGTGCAAACTATTTCCTAACCCAATTAGGAAACCCCTACAATTAATGTCAATCTATAGTTGGATTATATTTCCTTTTCCTTGTACAAGTAGGTCTCTTACATATATAAAAGAGACCTCTCACCCCCCATTGAAGGGGCCGAATTTTCAGTCTACACAGTACCTCTATAGCATTCATCTACATGCCCGGCCTGCCTACGGTAGCTCTAGACTTGTTGGTTCACCACAAGCCCTCGGCTCTTTTACAGTATAGTGAACGTGCTCAGACACAGCCGTGGACGTAGGTTCCTTCATTAACAGGGCTGAACCACATACAAAAAAAATAGTCTCTCACTCTCTCTCTCTCCTTAATTTGCTTTAATTTACTTTAACCAAATTTTGGCATCATCAATGTGTATACAGAGAGAGGTAGGTATAGGAAGAGTGACAGAGAAAGACAAATTAGTGTCTGTATAGAGTGAGAGGAAAAAGATAGGTTTGTCTTCGGGGCATTTTTGGAATTATGTTTTTAAAATAAATGACATCATCATTTTAGTCACAAGTTATGCAGGCCACTAACGGAGGGGAGGTCTGTGTAATTAGGTCAAATCTCAGGGAAGGTCCGTGTAATTTACCCTAAAAAAATATAGTTTCAGTACAAAATCAAATATTTGTACTATTAAACAAGCTCTCTCCTCCAAATGCCTAGGAAAAATCTATATATATATGTTATCTCCTCCAAATCAACGCAATATGTTTATACCTTAAACCCCAATCCTAAACTAAATATGCAGCCCTTATGTCTTCATGTACTGGTTTGAGGCGAAAAATGGCGCATACACAGAGTAGTACTATTAGAGTATTGATATTTAGCTGTAAGGGTAGTTTAGTTTTTTACTTTATTTAGGGTAATATTGTATGCCGAGTTATATTCTCTTTTCTTTTCTTTTGTTCTTCATCATTCATTTTGAATTTATGTGATGAGAAACCCTAGCTCTCTTTTCTCTTTTCCCTTTGCTGTTCTTTGATTATTTGTTGTTCTTAGATGATTCTGGTTCATTTTTGGATCTTTTTCTGATTTTTGGGTTTGTTTTTGGATCTCTCACTGATTCTGGTTCTTTTTTTTTTCTTGGCTCTGTCTTTGATTCTTGTTCATTTGTTTTGTGTTATTTGATTGTTTCATTTTCGTAATGGCTGGTGAAAGAGATGATTCTCTTCAAGCGATTATTGTTAAACTCGATGGAAAGAATTTTACGTATTGGAATTATGTGATGAAAAATTTCCTAAAGGGAAAGAAGATGTGGGGTTACGGCAATGGGGATTATAGTAAACCTAAGAATTAAAAGGCTAAAAAATATGCAGAATTGCTAGATGTTTGGGAACCAAATAATTCAAAATTCATTACTTGGATCAACAACTCCGTTGCACCCTCGATAGGTATACAATTGGCGAAGTTTGAATATGCAAAGGAGGAGTGGGATCATTTGCCCAAATTGTTTACATAGTCCAATTTTGCAAAATGTACCAATTAGAGTCTAATATTCATGCCCTTGAACAAAAAAATTTGAGCATTCAGGAGTTCTATTCTACAATGATAGATCTTTGGGATCAGTTGGCTCTCATCAAGCGAATTGCGGGCCTTTGCACTATATATCGCAAGTAGGGAAGAACAATGTCTTGTTCAATTTTTGATGGCCCTACATGATAACTTTGAGGGCCTTTGTGGGTCCATTCTCCATCATAGACCACTTGACTTTCGTTTGTTGATTTTGTTGTCCATGAGTTATTAATTAGCCGAGGAAATACATCTCAAGACTCACTCCAGAAAGGGAATTCTCCTCGACCCTAATCCATCTTTTTGGCCACCTTCCAACAATCAGAATAAGTCTTACTCGAGAGTTGGTAGTGATGTATGCAGCTGCTATAAGGAAAAGGGTCATTGGAAGGCTCAATGTCCTAGGTTGGGTCGAGCAAACTCGCCCTCAGATAGTCGACCACCACAATAGTAGCAACATCAGCCTTCTCATTGGAAATCTGACAACCAATCACAGTAGTGTTCTTATAGGCCTCCACAGCCTAATACTGCAGCAGTTGTACCACAATCAGACTCATTTGTACTCAGTTCCCCTTCCCCATCTACTCTATCCATGACCTCCATTGCTGAGCAATTTCAGAAGTTTCTTGCCACACAGCCACATGCTACGTCCACCTCTTCTCTAGGTATGTCTTCAGGTATTTAGGTCTTAGACTCTGGAGCTTCTAATCATATGTCACTTGACTTGTCCTCTTTTGTTTCCTTATGTCCTGCTTCGTCTTTGCCTGTTATGGCTGCCAATTGTACTCGAATGCCATTAACAGGTGTTGGGTCTATTGTCACACCTCACGTATCTCTCTCTAATGTTTACCACATTTCCAATCTTACTATGAATCTTATTTTTGTTGTTAGCTTTGTGATGCAGGTTACTTAACCTCTTTTCTTCTACTTTTTGTCATGTGCAGGATCCGTAATCTTAAACGCTTATTGGGACAGGCAATAGGCAAGGAGGATTATACATCTTGGACAAGCTCAATATACTAGTGGTTACAGCTTACAGTGTTGACTTGTCATCCTTTCATTTGAGTTTATCTTCATCTAGTTTTTAGTTTTGACAATCTCGCATTGGTAATGTTTCAGCCTCTCGTTTAAAATATTTAGCTTCTATAGGGAAATTAGGAGATTTACAAACTCATGACATTTCTGATTGTAGTAGTGGTAAAATATTAAAATTTTCAGCTTCACCTTTTAATAGAAGTATTTCTTTTTCTCTTGCACCATGTGATTTAGTGCATTTTGATGTGTAGGGACTCTCTCCTATTACTATAAGAGGGGGTCTCGATATTATGTATCCTTTATTGATGATTGCACTCATTATTGTTGGGTTTATCTTATGAAACGTCATTCAGACTTCTTTGATACTTACAATACCTTTCGTGCTTTTGTCAAAACTCAACATTCTGCTATCATCAAATGTTTTAGATGTGAGTTAGGTGGAGAGTATATTTATCATAAAATTCGTGAATTGCTTACTTTAGATGGAACTATTCACAAGTCCTCTTGTACTTACACTCTTGAGCAAAATGGTGTTGCTGAAAGAAAACATCGACATATTGTTGAAACTGCTCTCTCTCTTTTATGATTTGCATATGTCCCTAGTGATTTTTGGGGTGACGCTATCCTTACCTGTAACAACCTGTATTTTTCTTTTATTTATTAAATGTAATTTCCATACTTTAAATTTGTATTACTTGTTTTATTTGATAGAAATTCTTTATGTGGGGTCAGACTGTAATTTTTATGAATTTCAGGAATACATGTGTCGGATTTCAAACTGTAGTTTCAAAACGGTGAAAAATTTTACTTTTGACTCAAACTGTATTTTTATACAACCGAGAAATACTTCCCTATGCTAAATAATTTTTCAATATTTTTGTGGTGATCACCGCGCCGCGAAAATACCAGTTTATTTAACAAAAACTGTCTGCGCCGCGTTGGACTCCCACAGATTGGAAATCACCAATCAAGAATTGACACTTACTCATTTAATACAACTAATCATTAGATTGGGCTTGTTTGGCAATGCATTTTATGTATGTGTATTTGTAGTGCCATTAGTTGAGTTTCCCAAACACCTTAGTGGATTCCTAGGCAACTTGCTAGTGCCTTATTTCGCAATGCTATATTTAGTGTGTGTTAGTTTGTGCCTATAAGCTACAATTTCCAAACATCTAAATTGACCCCTAGTTCAATTACATGACCCCTACTAGATGTATTACATATTATATATGTATGTATATATCTGTATATTATAGATTTAGAAATTTGAAATTCAATTTGTAGAGTGAGAGAGAAAGAACTTGGAGGCCAAGTCCTTGGTTTTGGTTTTCTATATATACACTTCCTCTCACACCTGCTGGGGATGACAAACAAAAGAAATAAAGATAGAAAGAGAAAGATTCAGAGAATGTTTACAGAATTGTTCTAGAGAGAGAGAACTTGATCACCATAGCCAATGCTTGAGTTGGGTCTTCTTATTTTGAGTTCTTTCTCAACAATTACTCTATTCATCTATCTCAGTGAGTATTTTGAACTCACTTCTAATGTAATCCCAGTTCTACTTACGGTCTTATGGTTAGAATTGTAAACCACCATTGATAATTTCAACCATGGAGCTTGGACCTTGAAAAGTTGATTTTTCAAAATTAACCAAAATTCGTTTGGCTAGATAATTATGAAAGATTACAGTATATACAGGCTACGGTTAAAGTTATAGAGCTTAATTCGTTCATATCGCAACGTATATTAAAAATGAAGTTATGTCACCTCTTGGTTTTTGGTAAAATCCGAGAGCTACATTTCGATTCGTGATAAATTGATTTCATATTCGTAATCCTTGCGGAAAAACGGAGAGAACCATATACTATAAGTCATATTTACATTCGGATTTCAAAATGGGTCAAAGATGGCCTTTAAAACTGAAACAGGAAGAAAAATGAAGAAGATGAAGTCTCTCTACTAACTCACGCGCGTGACCCGCGCCAGCGAGCCTCGTGCAAGTGGCCCGCGCGAGCGACCTGTGTATTTCGGATAAATCTGGAAATTTTAAAAGAGAATAAAAAAAGAGGTATATCGCGAGAGCGGTCCGCACGAGCGACTAGACCTTTTTGTGGTTCTTGTCTGTTTTTTTATAAGGAACTATTTGGAAGAAGTTTTAAGGATTTTTAAAGTACTATTTGGGAGATATGCTAAAACAGAACCCTAGTTATAACATTATGTTAAAAAGGAATGGTTAAAGACTTGATTATTCTCGCACGTACGTTGTTATTATTTTCCCAATAATTTACATTTTCTATATAAAGTCATATGACATGCATGTGAGTCAAGTTTATATGCATGGTGAGTGATGGTTAGTGTGATAAGAGTAAATAGATAATGTTGTGTTTGGACACTCCCTGGTACTCGCGTACTATAGTGTGATGCGGAGATGATATGGGTGTAAGGCATCTGTGAAATGCGACGGTGGCAAATTGGACACTCCCTGGCACCCGTGGTAGTACTATTGTGTGTGACACCGAGTTGGATACTCCTTGGCACCGGTAGTAATGCTATAGTGTGTGGCCAACTGGACACTCCCTGGCATCTGTGGTATAGCTATAGTGTGTGGAAAACTGTAAACTCCCTGGTACTCGTGTACGGTAGTGTGACGCAAATTGGATACTCCCTGGTACCCGTGTACTATAGTGTGGTAACCTTAATATTTCAAGGTACTCGAACGAGAGAGTTGGATGATGTGTCATCGAGGGAAAAGAGTTGGATGGGGTGAGAAGGTTACATTGTTCATGCACGGTCACATATTTATTGTTCGAATGTTATTGTAATGTCTTTATTGCTTTACCATTACAATTTCATTGCTTAATTGCTAATATGTCGAATAATAAAGTTGTAAACATAAATGGTGAGGAAGTATGTTTTACAATACAAGCATATGTTTTTAATACTCACCAACTTCTTGAAGCTGACGACGTTGTTGTGCCCTAGATATTCATGTCTAGGCTTTTCAGGTTATGATTAGGCAGGACAGTACGACTCTCTGAATTGAATACGACTACCTGAGAAGAGAAAATTTGTTATTACTGCTTTATGTTATAAACTGAACTTGCAATAAGGATTAATGTAACAGATAATATTTTGTTACAAGGCGAGTTATGCCTTTAGATGACTACGTGCTGTAATACTTATTATGTGTGAAAAATTTTATAAGCCTTGATTGCTCTTACTCTGATTTAAATTATTATACTATTCGACGTTTGGGACGGAATCGATCCTTCAAACTGTCGCAACCTACGGACTCATAAAGGAAATTAAATGCTTTCCCTATTTATGCTATGTCGGGGTATGACATTACCGTTGTCAATCTGATTAACAAAATTTCATCCTCTTATTGCTCAGGTCTGTCACCATTTGAAAAATTGTATGGGCATGCTCCCGATTATTCTTCCTTAAGGTTTGGTTGTACTTGTTTTATCCTCCGACCTTATGTAGAGCATACCAAATTATCTCCAAAGTATGCTATTTGTGTTTTTCTAGATTATGGTGAGGGTCCGAAGGGATATCATTACTTTGACCTAGTTGCTAAGAAACTATATGTCTCTCGCCATGTTGGGTTTCTTGAGCACATACCCTTATTTTCTATTCCTGATATTTAGCATGAGTTGACTAAATCTGATCTCATTCATCTTGACCCATTCTCTGAAGATACCGATAGTTTGCCCTCTCGAGTCTCTTGCACCACTGATACTATCTCACCCCCATGGTTCTACTTCTACTGATATTAGTATTTTGCCTCTTGATGCTACCTCCCCTTTTAGAGGCCATCCAAGAACCTGTCGAGGCTGTGGAACCTTCTTCTCGCTATCCTCTTTGCACTCGTAAGTCCACTCAATCACCCAATTTGTTTATTCTTGTTATTTGGATTCTCTTGCTTCCTTTTTAGCCCCAGCTCACGATCTCTCTGAACCTTTATCCTATAAAGAGGTAGTTTTTGATCCTCTTTGGTAGCAGGCTAAGGCAGAGAAACTCTCTGTATTGCATAAGACAGACACTTGGAGTTTGGTTCCCTTACTTTCTAGTAAGAGTGTTATTGGTTCTCGTTGGGTTTATAAAATCTAAACCAAGTCAGATCTGTTGAGTGTTACAAAGCAAGATTGGTTGGCAAGGGTTTTTCCCAATAGTATGGTATGGGTTACGATGAGACTTTTGCTCCTGTTGCTAAAATGACTACTATTCGTATTCTAATAGCAGTTACATCTGTTCATCAGTGGCACATATCTTAGATGGATGTTAAAAATGCTTTATTGAAAAGAGATCGACTTCCAAGATGAGGTTTATTTGGTTCTTCCTCTGGCTGTTCCTCATGGTCCTGGTGAAGTTTGCAGACTTAAGAAAGCCTTATATGGTCTTAAACAAGCCCCTTGAGCTTGGTTTGAGAATTTTTCCACTATGATTACCTCTTTTAAGTTTTTCCTGAGTGAGTAAGATTCCCTCTATTTATCAGGTGTACCATTGTTGGTCATTTTAGGCTCTCTTTGTATGTTGATGACATGATTATAATTAGTGATAATGTTGATGAGATTGCAGTGTTGAAGTCTGAATTAGCTTGTTGTTTTGAAATGAAGGATTTGGGTCCTCTATGTTATTTTTTGGGCATTGAAGTAGCATTTTCTCCAAAAGGTTGTTTTCTTTCTCGGTCTAAGTACACAGCTGACATTCGTAATCGTGTTCGCTTCACTGATAATAAAATTGTTGATGCCCCTTTGAAGCTTAATGTTCGCCTCTCCTTTTCTCATGGCGTTCCTTTGTTGGTACCTTATATCGCACTATTGGTGGTAGCTTGGTTTATCTCACTTAATACTCGTCCAGATATTTGTCATGTTGTTCATGTTGTTAGTCAGTTTGTTACATCCCCTACCATAGTTCATTGGGTTGCTGTTCATCGTATTCTGAGATACTCAAAAGGCACTCGGTTTCAAAGTCTTTTACTTTCGTCATCGTCTTCCTTGGAGCTGTGTGCATACTCTAATGCTGATTGGCACATTGACGGCAACAATCTCAAAAGAAAGAAATGAAAGAAACAGAAAGGAAGGGAGAAAGAGAAAGGCGAATCGGTCTACCCTTCTTCACCATGCGCCGTTGTCTACCGACGCCTCGCCTCACCTCGCCACCGTTTGCCATCGTCCTCTGTCCACCGCCGCTCATCTGCTCTCTCTCTCTCTCAAACTCTCAAACAGCATTGACGAAGAGTGAAAGTGTTGTATTTGTTAATTAGGGTTCTCTCTCCAGAAATGGTGATCAGACAACTCTTCGCTATATCGATCAATTTCACATGCTTTGCATTGTTATTTAGGTTTGTGTTGTTATTTAGGGTTGTGTTGTTATTTTGGGTTCTCTCTTCCAGTACTCTAGTTGATCTAAGAAGAAGGTTGTATTTTTTTTCATATGCTTTGTTTGATTTTCATATATTGTGCATTATTTTCATCAATTTCTACTTATGGATCATTTTTTATCACAAATTTAAGGGTTAAATCTCTGATTTAATCATATGAGCTACGAATTTGTGTTGGCTTTTGGATCCTTATGCAATCTGTCAAGGTTGGGTTTGGGGTCTTTGATCAAAGCTCTCATGATTGGTTCATCTTAGCTATGGTTGATTTACTTTTTTGGGTTGTGTAATTTGGTTCTTAGCAAGATACACATTTTTTTATTTGTGGGGGGGGGGGGGGGGGGGGGGGTTATGTGTTTGGCGTGGGGCTGGGGTTAATTTTGGTGATGCTTTAGTCTTGTTCTTTGCTAAATCTTTTATTGTTGATGTTTTTTCCCGGGGTTTCTGTTGGATCCTGCCATGGGGGTCTGGGAAAGTGCCCTTATTGAGTTGTAAAAAAAATCCTAAATGATTTGTCTTTGGGTGGTGTTGGTTCTGCAATTTGCAGGGGTGGCTTTGTTTTTTGCTTGGGTACTTTTTCGCTGGTTTGGCTTTGTATGTGTTAAGAATAAATAAGAGAGAGGGAGAGAGAGTGAGACAATACTAAGAATTGTGTATTGAATGGTGTAAATATCATTACAATAGGTAGCCATTATATAGGCTAAGGGAGAAGCTAAGAAAGGAAAGCGAATGTACTACACTAGTAGTACAACTTATGTAGTACAATGTATCTGGACATCATGCTTGGTAAAAGTACGAAAGCTACATGAACCTAGACTAATAATCTATCATGATTCTAACAGCCCCCCTCAAACTCAAGGTAGAAAATGGAAACAACTTGAGTTTGAAAACTGAATCATGAAGTCGTCTTGGAGGTAGCTGGATGGTGCGGTTGATGGTCACGTTGTAGAGGATGCTTAGGAGAGTGGTGGCTAGAGAATGCTGGATGGTGAGGTTGATGGTCACGTTGTAGAGGATGCTTGGGAGAGTGGTGGCTAGAGGTTCCGTGGTGGCCAGGAGATGATAGACGAAGGTCCGGCTGATCAGGAGGTCCGATAAAGAGGCTGGTTGGTGAGAGTTGAGATCCAGCCGATCGAGAGGTCCGATAGAGAGGCCGATTGGTAAGGTTGAGATCCGGCCGATCGGGAGGTCCGATAGAGAGACCGGGTAGATGAGGTAGAGATCCGGCCGATCGGGAGGTCCGATAGAGAGGCCGGTTGGTGAGGGTTGAGATCCGGCCGATCAGGAGGTCCGATAGAGAGGCCGGTTGGTGAGGTTGAGATCCGGCCGATCGGGAGGTCCGATAGAGAGGCTGGGTAGATGAGGTAGAGATCCGGCCGATCGAGAGGTCCGATAAAGAGGCCAGTTAGTGAGGGTTTAGATGATTGGTGAGGAATGTGGGATGGGTTGATGATGATCGGTGATGATGTAATGATTGGTGATGATGGAATGAATGGGTTGGTGATCAAGGGGTTTGCGACAGATTGGGGCAGATTGGGTTGGTGAATGCAGATTGGGGGTGATGGTGTTGATTCTTTGGATGATCAAGGACTTGTGGCACTTTGATGATGATGAGGCAAAATGATGGTGTTGTGGCAGGGGTGAGTTGGGCTTGTGGCAGAATGATGATGATAGTGATCAAGGGTCTTTTTTTTTGGTTGGTTAATCAGTGAGGGTTGTTTGGTTGATATTTATTTGAACGAGGTCCGACGGGTGACATAATCGTTACCCGCCGGTGGCAGTGGAATATGATAGAGTTGTAGCCAAGATCCAGGAGCTTATAGCTCTGATACCATGTTAAGATAATAAATAAGAGAGAGGGAGAGATAGTGAGACAATACTAAGAATTGTGTATTGAATGGTGTAAATATCATTACAATAGGTAGCCATTATATAGGCTAAGGGAGAAGCTAAGAAAAGAAAGCGAATGTACTACACTAGTAGTACAACTTGTAGTACAATGTATCTGGACATCATGCTTGGTAAAAATACGAAAGCTACATGAACCTAGACTAATAATCTATCATGATTCTAACAGTATGGTTGGATGTAATTATGACCTTTTGGGAAGCTTATTAATAAAACTTCTTTAGTGCTGATGTTCAAACTAAATAAATAAATAAAATAATAGCGTAAACCTTCAATGGGCATCTATAGTCTCACTTTTAGATCCCAATTTTTTGTTTAGTATTTTTGGCAGAGTCTCACTTTACATGTGGGATTTGATGTTTACATCTTTGCGTACAGTTCTAGATCAAACCTTCTCCTGTTTTTAGATTTTGATATCCAGAAGAATGCTTTAGATCCATTCCTAAAATGAAATTGCTTGTTGACTTGCGTCATTTGAGCTTTATACTTCTAGTCCTTAACCATGAAAGCATGGACACAATTTGTGATAATCGATTTATTGATTACTCTATTTCAAGTCTTGGGGATGGAAATATCCCGTTTGAATCATTAGGCTTGTCCCTGGTTAATAGTCACTTTCCCTCCCTCTCTCTATGCATATATGTACATGTGTATGAAATTTGGTCTCAAATGGGTGGTGTTTTGTGAGAACAGGTCCATGAAACTTAAGGAAAGCATGTCCAAGGTTGAGGACCAACCTCTTGATCCACTTTATACTCTTGCTACCAAAAATTGGTAGCACTTGGTGTAATCTGTTATGAGCAATGCTATGCTTCCCAAATCCTAATCCCCAAAACACAGCTCAAATGATGTGTTAGCTGTACCACATTCAATAATGTTGGGACTATTTCAACATCATCCAATCCAATAAAAATTCAGTGGACCCACTGTCACATCATTTGGGTTGAAAATTTGGGATTTGGAATTAGGAAGCATAGCATTACTCATGTGTTATATCTAGTCTCCTAAAGCTTGTAGTTTGATGCATGGCTCGTTAGACTAATTATATATTTTTATATTTATTTAATTGTAATTGTATATGTATATATATATATATACATCCAAGGGTTTTATAATGTAGCATACAGGACAATCAAAAGTCATTAATTTCAAGTTCAAGTGGGCTACATGGATCCTAGGAACCACTGATGGTTATTTAATCAGCATTTAAGTGAAAAATGTTTGCTAATGGAAATGACCACCACATTATAATTTACAACCAACTCTTCCTAGATTTAGTTATCATCATTGATTATGAAAGAACACATGTGAACCCTCTTATCTAGGAATAATGAATAAATTTTGTGCTTACACAAAATTAATAAATTGTGTCTTTGTTTAAGTTGTACACTCGAGAAAAAAGTAACAGTCTTTTCTTTTGCCAAAATATGTTTTTGAAGTGTTGGCCAACTCAATATGTTGGTTCAATATTTGTTGTTGACAGCTTCACATTTTCCCCTTTTCTACCAAATTTCCATTTACACTTACTCAATTTTGCATCAGATCAGTAAGCAGTAAATTAAATAAAGACACCCTATATGTCTTGTTGTAAAGGTTCACGAGGTAAATTAAACGCTTGCTTTGAATCCTATCCAATCTATCAGCTTAAATGGGGTTAATTTTTCATTTTAATAGTACATGTTATTGTTGCAACACAACCCCACCACCCACCGGGTGCCTTTTTGGCCATCGTTTTGTTAACCATTAATTAGAAAATGTTTATGCTGATTGCGTTAGAGAAGTTTAGTGAAGCAACAGTTGGATATAGAGAACAGAGAGGTGGCAGAGAAATGGGTTCAGTTATTCACCACCCCTTAATTCATTGTTTCAGCTGTAAGTGGCATTCCAAAATCATTCCACTTAGTAAACTCTTTCTCTTTGGTGCAAGGGTATGACAATATTGGAATTTAAAGTCTCTATTTACTCTAATCGATGCCATTACACTTTTTTCCGTCATTGTTGGATCTAAGGAGAACCAGATAAATTAGTGAGAAGAAACTTGTATAGTCTTGATATACTTATGAATCCTAATTAGTTTAGTTCTTTTTCTTTTTTTTTGGTTTTGTCTAGAATCTAGCTGCATTGGTTGACTAGTGAAACAATGAGTGGAGTAATAAGTACATGAGTTAGGACAATGATAGTATACTCATTCAGGGTAACGCTAGAGGTATGGGACTATCAAAGTTGATTTGTGCAATTTATTGCTTGTCTAATATTTTCTATATATTGATCCATAGGACCAAGACAACTAGGAAATTCTGAATGTGGATTTTATGTTACTTTTCATGAGAGAATTAATGGAGTATCCATCCAAATCTATCAAGATAAATGTATTATATATCAATGTATTCTTTGTACCAAAGTGTCGGCAACTTGGTCTTCTTCTTGTTTTACTTTGATTCATTTAATTATTGTGGATTTTTTTTCATGTGTGTTGGAGGTGTTTTGTTGTTGGGATGGGGGGAATACTACCTAAGCATCTCGTTCTTTCCTAACATATTCAGATGAAATAGTTGGGCTCAAAAAGAGAAATATGAAAGTCACCAGATAAATGCACTTCAACTTGAGTTCAATGAATTCATTAAAGATTACATTTACGTATTGGACATTTCATTTTTTTTCTTTTTTTTCATTTTTTAGATAATCCATAATTTTATTATTTAAGAAAATTATATACTTGTTATATAGAATCTAATACATTGATTTTTATTTTTGTTTTAGTGTTATACAGTTAGACTACATGGAACAAATATATGCTAGAATTAAGTTGATGTACTAGCAGTGATTGAAGGTTTTAATAGACATTCTTATTTTTTTTTAACAACAATGTTACATATACCATATTAGTTTATTGTTTTAATACATACTTAGTGGTTACTATTACAATTTTCTTGCACGTGACTTATTAGATTCATGAATAAAAAATTTTGGTTAGAAGGAGGATGATATTTAAATATGGTTCTTGAGCTGATTTGTATATGTACACTCATATTTATATGTATATATATATGTATATATGTTAAATTTTTTTTTTTTTTTTTCTGAATTGTGATAGGTTTTGATGTATCTGAATTAAGCAATTCTTGATTATGGGATTATCAACAAAATATTTTTTTAAATATGTGTTTTACATTATTTATGACTGTTTCATAAAAACCAGGGTTAAATGCATTTTGTACCCTCAAACTATAACCTGTTTGGCACTTTAGTCCCTAAAGATTTTTGTTTTTTTTTTTTTTTACATTTTGGTCCCTCACTTTTGGCGTTACTAAAAGTAATTTTTTTCGTCACTCAACTATATATAATACAACAATGCTAGGGTCACAAACAAATCTCACTAACACTTACACTCATACTCTATCTCTCTCCTGAGATAGAGGAGAGAGATAGAGTGTGGATGTAAGTGTTAGTGAGATTTATCTGTGCCTCAAATATTACCCTATATAATATATGATATGATTTGACATTTTCGTCCCTAAAGAATATTGGAATTTAAAGTCTCTGTTTACTCGAATTGATGCCATTACTCTTTTTTCTGTCACTGTTGGATCTAAGGAGATCCAGATAAATTAGTGATAAGAAACTTGCATAGTCTTGATATACTTATGAATCCTACTTTCTTTTTTTCTTTTTTTTATTTTTTATTTATTGGTTTTTGGTCTAGAATCTAGCTGCATTGGTTGGACAATGAGTGGAGTAATAAGTACATGAGTTAGGACACTGATAGTATACTCATTCATGGTAATGCTAGAGGTATGGGACTATCAAAGTTGATTTGTGCAATTTATTGCTTGTCTAATATTTTCTATATATTGATCCATAGTATCAAAACAATCAGGAAATTTTGAATGTGAATTTTATATTACTTTTCATGAGAGAGTTAATGGAGTATCCATCCAAATCTATCAAGATAAATGTATTACATATTATTGTATTCTTTGTACAAATTGTGTTGGCAATTTTGCTCTTCTTGTTTTACTTTAATTCATTTATTGTGGTTTTTTTTTTTCATGTGTGTTAGAGGTGTTTGTTGTTGGTATGGGAGGAATACCAACAATCAAAATAGGAAAACTCTCGAATGCATCCTTTACCACCAAAAAATGAAGAACGTAAATGTATGGTAGTCGTAATAAATCATATGAATGATTCTTTAAGTGATCAAAGTTAGCAAGTGGTTTCTTAAGAGTAGTCATCCAAAAAGTTTAAGACTTCCACTGGTTCACCTCGGTCAACCAATTATTTTGATTAGTTTTGAGTTTCCAATGGGAACTATTGGTCTTTTTTTTTTTTTGCTGAGCAAGAACAATCACATTAAATGCAAAACGAAAAACAACCAAAGGGCACCTAAACCTATTGAGTTCCTTCCTGCTACACAAAGGGAGGAATGGAATCAATTGGAATAGGCTCATCAAAATAGGAATGAGTTGCCCATTGCGCTAGGCAATGAGCTACAGAGTTGGCCAAACGGTTAATTTTGCTAACAAACCAAAAATCAAAAGGACAAGCTAGCAAGGATCTTCCTTTTAGAATAGCGGATTGAATAGTCCATTCCAGGGTACTGAACCAGTCACCAAGAAGGCCACAAATAAGGGAAGCATCACGTTCGAAATGAACACAGTAGAAGCCCAAAGAAACAGCTTTAGAAATGGCACAAAGGGCAGCATTAGCTTCTGCCAAAGTGAGGTTAATGGGGTTTCTTTTCCACTCTCTAGCATGAGCAATGAGAGAATCTTCATTATGGAACACAACTGCTAATGTAGTCGAAGAATCGCAGATGGCCACATCAAAATTTGCTTTGATCCAATTAGGAGGAGGTGGAATCCATGAAGAGGGGTTGGGGCGGGAAGGCAGTCACACCTTCCTTTGAGTATTCCAATGCTCAGTAGTCAAATCTTGGATACGCACACTCTAGAAAGGGATCTCAATAACAAGATCCTCATGGTAGACCTTGTTGTGGAAATTTCAAATTTGATCCATCACTATTATCGCAAAAATAGCAAATTCATGGCCTTCATTTGAAGGTATATTAAGGATATCCTTGATCCATGTGTTGGTACCCTTAGAGAGGTGCACTGATGGGCCAATGGGCCATTTTTGACGTTCTCCAGAAGATCTTAGCCAAATCACAACCAAGGAAAAAGGTGATCCTTGGACTCAATTGCGTGATCACAAAGGAGACAAGCTTTATCCTCGATCGGGAACCATGAAGCGATCACATCTTTAAAGGGGAGGGCATGTGCCTGAATTTTCCATAAAAAAAAGTCTATGTCGCTCATGAATCTTGGCATTCCATAGACAATTCCATGAGAGGGAGAAGGGGTTAGAAGGCCTAGCAAATATGGGAGCTTGGCTAGATAGATAAGCAGACTTAACCGAAAAGACCCCTTTCTTATCAGGAATCCAAATGAATTGATCAAGAGTCCTACCCAAAGGCATTTGGATGTTGAGGATAGCCTCAGCCGAATCATGTGTGAAAATTTCCTTAATCAAACCAGTATTCCATCCTCCCCCAAAAGCCAGCGTGAGATCGCTGACTCGAGTCACTGCGGGTCTTGAGGCCAATATGTAGATGGGTTTAAATTCTGGAAGAGATGGGATCCATGGGTCATCCAAAACATTGATATTGTTTCCTAAACCTATCACCACCTTACAAGTTCTACTTCGTAACAAGGGGATAGATTTAGTAATACCATTCCAAACCCACGAACAATTATTCCTCATCCAAATATTGAAAACATTGGTGTTACCAATATATTTGCTCGATAAGACACGGACCCAAAGCTTATCCCCTTGCGTGATGACATTCCAACCCAGTTTAGCCACAAGAGCCTTGTTGGCCCACCAGCACTCTTAGGTTTACAGATCCCTTTTCCCATTACGGAAGCCCCAACAGAAATCGTGAAAAAGCTTATCCAACTTAGCACTGGCAAGGGAAGACATAGCAAAGATGGACAGAGCATAACACGGAATAGACTGAGCAACGGTACGGACCAAAGTTCCTCTAACTGCTTGAGAGAGAACCAAAGCTTTCCATCCTTGGATCATGTTGTAGATTTTAGACATGACATTAGCTTTAACCACCTTTTTAGACCCCTTCATCAATAGAGGCAAACCCAAATATTTAGACTTCGATACTATCTTATGAAGTCCAGACTCACGATAAATTGCCCTATCAACATCCGGGCACGTGTTCTTGTTATATATAATTCTAATTTTGGAGCAGTTAACTTTCTAGCCTGACCAGTTGCAATAGTTGGACAGACTGTCCAGAATATTATTGGCAAGAATGGCCCGGCCAAAAATAATCAGATCATTTGCGAAAAAAAGATGGTTGATGGTAGGACCCCCTCTTCTGGCTTTGATTCCTTTGATGATGCCCGAGTCAGCTTCCCTATAAATAATTCTAGACAGAATGTTAGAACAGAGAATAAAAGAAAAGGGGAAATTGGATCACCTTGTCTGAGCCCTCTGGTTGGCTTGAAATTTCCTTTAGCATATCCGTTGATGAGGATAGAATAGGACACTGTAGAAATACATTGCTAAATCTGATTTCACCATTTATCATTAATTGAAGCCGAGACACTTAAGCACTTTCAAAAGGAATGACCACTCAATGCGATCATAAGCTTTCTCCATATCAAACTTTATTGCCATAGACCCTTCCTTACTTTTTTATTTCTCATTATATGGATGAACTCTTCGGCAATGATATTATTCATAGATCACTCTACTAGGGACAAATGCCGATTACATAGGAGACACCAACAACCTATTCAACAAGGTTTAAGTCTGTTTGACAAAATCTTGGAAATGGTTTTATAAACCACATTACAGAGGCTAATGGGTTTACAGGTGGTTGGTGGTAATCGGGCTGCTAATCTTTGAATGAGTGCAATATTAGTGTGGTTGAGATTGAGGGGCATGGTCCCTTCCCTGAAGAAAGTTTCCACTATGTAAATGAAATCCTCATTTACTATGTACTAGAAAGTTTTGTAGAAAATGGTAGACATACCATCAGGACCAGGAGCTTTGGTAGAACCAATCTGGAAGATAGCTTCTTTCATCTCGATCTCATCAGGGGTGGAACAGAACGAAGTATTCAGTGGCTTGGAATTTCTCCACAAAAGCTTGACTAATAATATCTTAATTGTCACCCATGTACCATCATCCTTCTTTAAGAGATCAATAGAGTTCCTTCGGCGTCCAGTGATAGTGGATAGATGGAAGAAGCGCATACGCTTGTCACCCTCCTTAAGCCAACGAACACGAGACTTTTGTTTCCACATGATTTTTCCCCCTTCAGATTCTCTTCTAAATCCAATTTAAGCATCGAGATCTTAAAAATGTTAGCATAGATTGGATCAAGAGCTTTCAAAGAATCAATCTCTTTTTTGGCATGCCATATATTATCTTGGACTCTGCCAAAGTGTTGATTGTTCTACCTTCTAAGGGCAATCTTAACCACCAAAAGCTTTTGGCACAATCTAAGTGCAGGGGGTCGTGGCTTGGAGTGTTTCGCCACACATTCTCCACAATCAATGCACAACCTTCGTCACGAACCCACATAGCCTTGAATTTAAAGTTCTTGGGTTTAGGGGAAATGTCCCCTAAAGTATTAAGGATAATGGGGGCATGGTCAGAGTCGGTGATTGCTAGATTGTGAACAGTAGCTCTGGGGAACAACTCTCTCCACTGCATCTCTCCACTACAGATTGGCTATTCCTTGATCCAATCTTTGGCAAATGTTAGCCCAGCTAGCTCTACCATTGTCCCAAGTGTGCGGATTTCCAACAGCACCGAGATCCACCAAATCACAAGACTCCATCGACCCCAACAAGTCTCTTGCAAAGGAGCAAGCAAAGGGTTTCCCTCCTCTTTTTTAAGAATGATGAGTAATACAATTGAAGTCTCTTATAGAGATCTAAGGACCTTTTATAGAGTCTGCAAATGCATCCATGTTATCCCAGAAAGGCCGCCTTATTCTTCCAATAGGGCGGGCCATAGACTGCCAAGAGAACCCAAGGATGAAGAGGGGGGGTCCAAGGAAACTTTTGCAAAAATCATGTTCTGATTGGAGATGGCAACAAAGATATCAAAACCATTCTACCAAGGAAGGATAGTTGAGCAATTTGGAAAACCCATACCAAGCAATAGAGATTTGTTACGATTTGCACTACCTTTTATTTCTGAAAAGAAGATGCACTCCGGCTGGTGTTCTCTTATCAGTGCCCTTAGAGCTCTACCAGCCGCGGATTGGGCCATGCCCCTGTAGTTCCAACCAAGGATAATCGATCATTGGCCTCGGGGGCTTCCCAACTACCTCATCGACATCAACAAGGGCTTAGATTTTAAATGATGATAAAGCAGCTTCAAGGATTGCCTCACCTTCATTCCAAGTGCAGCCCTCACCTTCCTCAATTATGACCAACTTCTAGTGACCATGGAGAGATTGGATGGGATTGGTGGGTTGGGATTGAAAAGATAGAGTTTTGGAAGATGGTAGTGTTAGGTGGAAAGATGAAAGGGTCAAGTCTTCAACAGTGGGTTATAATGGGAAAGTTGCTTAATATGGTGGATTTCTGGCTCTTTTGCATTTTCCTGGTCAAAATAGGTTGGGCTGTTGGAATTATTGGGTTAAGCACTATACTATTTTGGGGGGAAGGGACATTTTGGTTGGGTTTAATTTTGGTAAAGGTTGAGATGGACTGGGCTTTAGTTAAGGGATTATATAGATGCAAGGATTACTATTTTGGGTATGAATGTTTGGGCTTTACAATGATTCGACCACTTAAACTGGGTCTTGAGGGTTTGGGTTGCTACTCTAAAAGATTTTTGGGTACAATCGAGAGGGGTAGATGACTTGGGCTCAGGTACAAACAAACTGGATTTAGGGTTTATGAGAGAGTGGTTTGAGAGGGTAATTGATGAGCTGGAAGCAGGGCTTTGGGCTGAGGGAATATGAACCTTGTCATTATGGGACTGACCTGGAACCGTTCATTGAGTGGTGTGCCTCTGAGTTGTTTCATCATAACCTTGGGCCGGTCTAGAGAGCGCATTTCCTGAGACAGAGCTGGTTGTGGTAGTGATAGGCCTTGCCAGAGACTTTGATCTGGCAGAGTTTTGATCGGACTTTGTTATTCCGGTCCAAAATTTGGTACTCTTGCTGGTGTCGTGGGTTAAACGAGAGATATTTCGAGTCTTGTTTAAGCTTTCTACTCTTAAAACCGGTCCAAAGGCATAAGAATCTGGCATCGAATTATTTGGATTTGGTCTTTGGCCGGTGGTTTCAAAGCTACAGAGGTTAATGGTGTGACAGATTCCCTACGCGAATAGCAAAGACGTTCGTACTTAAACTGAACCCAAGCATCTAGCAGATTTCCTCTCTTCCAGAGAAAACCTATTTTTGCAAGCAAAGAAATATCCACCTCAACTCTCACCCTCATAACTATGGCCCAAATTGGTTGTCTTCCTCCGACCAGGATGGTTTCAACTACCGGGGGCCGATAGTAGCTCTAATGTTTCTTGCATTGCGTTCTGAGATTTGATTTAGTAGAAGGCCATGGACTTGGACCTAGAAGAGAGAGACATCCAATCATAATTATTCTAAGATTAGGCCAGGGGTCCAGGATTTTAGCACCATATGATGTCCCATAACTAACCATGGTACTTGGCTGGTCACTCTTTGATAATCATGACTAAGATTGCTAAAGGCAAGGAGGAAAGAGTTGTCAATAGATGAGATGACAATGTCTCTTGCCGGGTTCCACGCCTTACGAATAGTAACTTGAACTGCTTGACAGTTGAGAGTTTTATTGGATATAATTTTCCCAACAAAGACTCATCACTGTTGGGTATTTTCTCCTTATCAAGACAAAGAGAATCTTCAAAGTAGGTCAAGCTTATGGTTTTTTCTATGATCTATGATAAGGCTGAGGACAAATCTTCCATGATGGGGACCACTACGAGGAAACCAAAGAACTAAAGACAGATAGAAAGGTGGTTGAGAAGTCAAAGTAGGAATAAAGAGGGTTCATAAGTCAACAATACAGAGGGGAAAAAGAAACCAATAGAAAATTGGGAAAAGGATCAGGGACACAGGGAAGGAGAACAATAACAGATGACCACTAAAAATGGACCAATAATGATACACACACTAATCCACACACTTTTTCATACCTAATAATTCAGACCTTTGATTCTAGAGGACCTCACGTGCTTTCACATGGGACCCATGTGGGATCTACATGGGATCCACTGGAATTAAGGGCCAAAATTGTTGGGTGTAAAAAAGTGTGTGGAATAGTGTGTATGTGTGTATCATTACTCAAAACGGACACAACAAGGGAAGAAGAAGAGCAAGAGGACCAGAAAGATGGACCAGAATAAAGGAGGGAGTGAAAGAGAGAACCGCTACCCAGAGCGTGGTTGTTTGGTCCGAACTTTTGCTCTAAATGAAATACTAATTCTCTATTCAAAAATGAAAAATAGACTAAAGTGTGAGAAAAAGTCCGATTATCAGTTGTAATGAAGGGTCAAACTAAACAGAGTGTATGCAATTGACGTTTCAAAAGAATGACTTCAAACATGAATACAATCCTTCGAACAAAAATATTTTTAGACAGAATTATTCACAAATATGCTTCAAACAGACATAGAAACCAACCTTGAAGATTAAAAAGTTGCCTGAGAACTACACTGACCTCTTTGTTATGGTCTGATCTTCAATTCTTCTACAAAATGGAAACTAAAAAGTTATTGAACATATGCCATGAACTGAAGCCAAAATTTTAAAAGCAAACAAAATAACAAATTACACACACATATATTATAAACGTGCTTGTACAGAGTGATATCCTACTGTATCTTTTAACAAAATAATCAGAAAAGAATAATCAGATAAAAAAAAGGCTAGCGCTATTGATAGAGCAGCAATGGCTAATGTTAGAGCAAAAAGTGTCGCTAAAACTTTAGTTAGACTTTTTGCTCTAACATTAGCTATTTATGCTCTGGCAATAGCATTACTCTAAAAAAAAATTGAATACAGATTGAGATTACCTTAGTGGACTGCTCTGAATTTAAAGCATAGGACGTATCAAGTAGTGATGATTTGTCCTCATGGATTCATAACTTGTTAAGTATTTATACATTTTGTAAATGATATGAGACTTTTTTTTTTTGGTGAAAAAAATTATATGAGACTTATCAAACTTCATGCTTATCATTTATTAAGTTAAATTTTAAACCTATAAACTAATCTCAACAAAAGTTTATCAAATCCAACAAATTTTAAAAATCCTAGATTCTCTCTCTCTCTCTCTCTCTCTCTCTCTCTCTCTCACAACTAATTTTGAAATTAAAAAAAAAAAAAAAAGCTTCCTTTTAATAGATTAATTCATTGCTTCCTAAACTTTTTTGGTTGGAAAATTTTGTCTCAAATAATTAACTAGGAATAGTATTGCAATTTAAAACACATATAGATAGAGCTCATTCTACTGTCTACCATTACCAAGAAAGGATAATTGAACAGAAGAATAATTTCTTTACTAATTTGTTTATAAACTAAGATAATTTTTTCCAAAAGTGTGTGAATCAAGAAAAGGAAGAGAAGTGACATCTAATTTATTAAAAAAAAATTCTTCTATTTCATGTAGAAGTCTATTCACACAACAAATCTCATGGAAACGAGAACACAAATTGATGTAGACCATAGGAAAGAACTAATTTAGGACTTTAGAAAAAATTGAACCCAAAAAATCTAACATTGATTTAGAAATCTGCTTTGGTTTAGGACTTTGTTCCGTTTTTGTTGACTTTCTTAATTTTCATCTATTTTCTTTTTTCTTTTTTGTAAAAACAATGGAAAAGATGCAGTTTTTTAAAAAATGAAACGGCAAATATGGACTCTTCAAAATGCAAAGAAAATACCAATTAAGGTGATCGTTTAAAATTAACTACCTTCTGTGAGCGACACCTCACAATTTAATAATGGTTACACGTAAAATTCTTGGCAAAAGCACTAGGCCTAGAACTAGGTATATTGTCGAGATCTAGGCTTTCATCTTTTATGCCTCAAGAGAACTTTCTTTCTATCTGATTCAAAAGTAAATTTTGAATTTTTTTTATTATATTCTTGCATTTAGATTTTAGTAATAGATCAATCCGTGGTAGTAAAGCTTACTTAATTAGCCAAAAAAAAAACACCAATTTTTTTTGTAGTGCCCTCAGGTACAGGTAATTTCTTTTTTCATGGATAATTTCTGGCATTTATATCAAGCATCGAAAGTAAGTAAACAAGGAGCACATGCTGATTAAGAGGAAAAAAAAAAAGAAAAAAAAAAGGACCACATGTAAAACTGTAGATTACCACCGAAAAGTTTGACACGTGTGAATAAGCACGACGCCGCCCAAACCTAACTCTAGAATTGGAAAAGACGCCCCAAAAAAAAAAAAAAGAGAGGAAAGAAACTAGCACTGGCAGAATACACTCTAAAATTCAATTAACCGTATTAAGAAAAATAAAAAAATTAAAAAATAAAAAATAAAAAAGAAGAAAGAAAAAGAAAAGAAACTAGCTTACAGAGATGGCAAACGCTGGTCCTGATGAAGCCTTAGCCTTGCCTCGTCTTATCCAAAGCCCGAGTTGTACTTAAAAGTTGCAACCTTATCCAAGAGATTAAATGCTATACGGTTGATCCGTAAACCCAAATTGCACATGCTGATTGCAACCTTAAAAGTTGCAACCATTGGTTTTACGGCAGCCAACGTATTAATGCCACGCTGACAAATTGCACAAAAAATCGATAACTCTTAATCCATTAGATCTTTCTGCATTTCTGTATATTAATGCCATGTTTGACATCACCATAATGAGAGATTATTCAGTGTGACCATACAACATTTTGAGATGGATTGACCCTCTAATACCGGCCACAAATCTATCATCCACTTTAGGAGAATCATGAAAAAAATTTGAAAAATTATTCAATGAGACCGTCACACGATGACGTGGTGTGACCATTCAATCTTAACCATGCATATGCCCCTTATTTCTAAGGGATCATGACAAGTGATTGGTGTTTTGTTAATTTGAAATGTTGCTAACCACTTGTCATGATCCCCTGCTAATAAGAGTATGCGTATAGTTAAAATTGAGTGGTCACACAAGTAGTGTGATGCCGTGGTGTGACAGGCTCACTGAATAATATCTGACAAAATTTCATACAAATAGAGCGACAAATGTATTAACAAATGAATTTCATTGGTTTATGGTATCATGCCATATAAATTACGATTGTACTTAACCCTTGTCCCTGTTCGTCCATGTTCACTGAGAAGATATTAGCTACCCAATTATAAACTCACTTCCTCCAAATTTTAGGAGAAAATGTAGATGTGGCATCAATATATTAGTTGCCCTAAATCATTGAATTTACGGATCAACCGTCTAGTATTTAAACTCCCTTATCCAAACCCTATCCTCGTCTTCTCCAATACGTGGCCTTTTCCTTGCTTACCATTGGACGAGATCAGATTATTAGTACGAAAGTATTCAAGAATCCATGGCTTTCAGGTGCATTAATTACGAGTCGTTGTGTTGTAACTCTACCAAGCATAAGCCTGTGTTACACAGACCACTCTACCAGTGATCAGTGGCAGATTCAGAATTTTATGTTAATGGGGTTAAGTTAAATGGATTTGGGTTTTTTAGGGCTCGTTTGGTTACGTTGTCGTTTTCTGTTTTCTGTTTTGTGTTTTCGTTTTTTAGAAAATGATAATTGAAAACACGTTTGGTAACGTTTTTGTTTTTTGTTTTTAAAAAACGTTTTCAAATTTTGGGTAAAAAAAGAAAACACCAAAAAGTCGTTTTAAGTTTTCTGTTTTTGTTTTTGTTTTTTTTTTTTAAATAATCAACAATGTTACCAAACAAGTTTTTGTTTTTTTTTTTCAAAAAAAAAAAAACCAAAACTGATTTTTTGTTTTTAAAAAACTGAAAACTGAAAACAGGAAACGTTACCATGGGAGCCTAGTAAACAAGTTTTATGTGGAATTTTTTGATCTATTTATACATGTTTTTGGTGCTAGACAGAGAGTCGAAAGAGTAGTTTGGTCGACTAGATTTAGGTCATTTTTGTCTCATGAGCTAGGTAGTTAGTATTATTCTTCCCACCCTCTATTATGAGGGACAGTTAATGCCACACCCTTGTTCACTGCTAAAATAAAATGTTCTTTTTTGGCTTGGGAGTGTGTGAGGGTGTGCCCAAGAGCGTATCCAGGATCTCTCCAAAGGGTGGGCTAAGATTGAAAAAAAAAAAAAAAAGGACTAGTAACAAAAACATTATATCTCCGTTTTATAACAAAAATCTTTAAATGAGTCCGTACTAAAAATTGACAAAAGTTTTGGGATTGTTTGGCTACTCAATTCCATTGAGACATTGAAGTTTTTCTTGTATTCTTTTAGGTTTAATTTGTGAAGCCTAGAAGGTAACGCTTTGTACTCACTCTCATTATTGGATACCTCAAGTTTTGGGGTAAAAACTTGAGGGAACATTTGTATTCCTTATTTTACATAGTGGAATTTTGTAAAGCTGGCCTGTGATTTTTTTTCCCTCTTCATTAGGAAGTGTTGCTCCTAATAGTGGAGATTCTGATTTTCCACCCAACAAAGTGGTATCAGAGCCAGGTTAATTATTATTTATTATCTTGTGTGATTAAATAGAGGAGTCATCAAATTCGACGATTAAGCTTACGGCTTCGAATTATGCCATTTGGAAGCCAAGAATACCGACCTGTCCTTCTAACTTCGCACAAACATTCAAAAGGGAAATGCTAAAATGTAAGCATAACTTAACATAACTGAACATAGATACAGCAGCGGAAATAAAAATGAGAGTTACAATAACTTCAAGCTTATTACATGAGGCATATACTAAACTCACTACATAAACTAAAACAAAAGAAACTATCTTCTAGACTCGAGCACGGCTCTATCCTTCCTTAGCTACTTAGCACTGCATCCTGAGCTCTTCAATCTAAACCAAACCTGCATCACTCTAGACATGGGAATGCCCAGGGCGTAACATGTCGTCAGCTTTGAAACAAAGTTGAGTGAAAGTCTCAACCACGCACTAATCAGTAATACAAACATTGCTCAACTCATGTTATTGTTTTGTATCTAAGGATACAGTTAGTCTCTTATCAAAAGACGCATCCTTACACGACCATAGCAAAGGTCTCAATTAAACATGTAAACAGTTAAGCATATATCAACATCTCATCATAGAATACATTCTTCTTATTATATTGTCTTTAAAATGTTATGCCAGTTACCAAAAAGTTATAACCGAGACAAGCAACGATAGAGGAACCAATACTCGAACCGGAATACACCATGTCTCATAACATGAAACAGACCAAACCACAACCAGCTCAATCCCGTCTCAATCAACTACTGCTCCTTTCCACAAATCCGGCATAAGCCGTTGGTTTAAGATAAAAGTGCCTTAACGGCTGCTTGGTGAGTAAACTACAGTGCCTTAACAACTGAAGAGCGTAGTAAAGTGCTTTAACAGTCGAGTCAACCAAGAAATCCAAGGTCCATGACCTATTCTCATATGAATATGAAAGTGCCTTAACGACCACTAGGTGAGTAAACTGTAGTGCCTTAATGTCCGAAGAATGTAGTAAAGTGCTTTAACAGCCGACGTAACCAAGAGATATTCATTTCTGGATCCCATTCTCACAATCATCAACCATCATTCTTATCACCAACAGATACCATAACCACATTCATCTAGAAACCTTAACACTGACACTCGATACCGACAACATCAACCGACTAAACCACTGAAGTCGAACTCCTGTACCCAAAACTCGGGCTTCACCAGTTGTCCACCTCCTCAAACCATAACCAATGACAGCTTTCCAACACGACAGACTCAACCCAAAGAAGACGACTCTGATGATGTATAATTTATGCATAACTGATTCTTCCTTCATTCATTTACATTATAACATGGCATGCGTTATAGTTTAATTAACATTCATCGTAGAATGTGCATTTAACCTCTTAACAGCGAAAACATAACCTGTAAATCATAGATCATATAACATGGATTTGATATCGATAAAACATATAAATGAAACTCATAACATGCTCATCTATGCGACAGCACTACCGTAGCACATATATTCATAACAATACTGGTATCGGAATACATATAGCATCATAATCAACACAATACTATACAATACATCATACAGGTAGCTTATAGATATCTTGACTTAATATTATTAGGATTAGAGTGACGTTAGGAAACTCACCTCGAGTCACCGATCCTCAGAAGCAGCTATACGTCAGGTTCTATAACAATAAACAGAAGAAACAACGATGAAGTATGAGTACTAACTACATGGGCAAAGTGGTAACTCTACTAAATGAGGCTATAAACCTCAAGGTAGTGATCTACATGTCATTCTAAGTACAACGCCATTGACTAGACTCATCGGAGTCCGTCACGTTTTACAAGGTAGAAGGCAGGACTTTCTATACTAACGCGGGCCCTAAAGACAAGCTGCAGTTTTGATCGAGTTGAAAGGTCACGAAACTTAAGAGAAACGTTCTAGAAATTATTCTAAGACTCTAGGAACTGGCCGTATATTTATTGGAGTCCCGGATTATTTAATATGAAGTATTGAAAATTAAATATGCTAGAAAATACCCGAAAAGAGATTTAAATACATAAATATATCTAAACTGAGAAATCAGCCCTTGTGAATATTTTTGATAAATACTATACATTAAAAGATACTATCAACATTTTTCACATAATTTTCGAAGCTCGTTTAGTATTTATCATAATTAATATATTCGTAAAATAGCTCCTTAATAATTATTAAAATTACTAAATCTTATTATTAGGACTTTGTAATTTATGAAATATAATAAACTAGTCTCAGGGTCATTAGCCTAATAAACATATATTGGTATTTAAAATCTATTTAAATACCCTTAAAACTAATTATTTAATACTCTTATAATATTAAATAAATAATAATTCTATTATCATAATAATATAAATCTACTCAGCATTTTGAGAATATTGTATAATAATAGTACCCCATATTTTGAAGTACTAATAATACATTAAAATCATTTAAAACTACAAATAACTAATTAATATTATTAATAATATTACCCAGACCCGATGGGTTAGACCCGAACTGACCATAACTAAATGGGTAACCTATATATACACACAGAGGGATCCGAACGGATGGACCAGACCAGACCCGAACCGAAAGCTACCGAACTACCCAAACACTCTCACAACTAAACCCAACCTAGAAACCCATTCGGGTCAAACCAAACCCAAACCGCTATCCGGATCCAAACCCAAACTGACTCACAAACCAACCCTACCCGCTAACCCAAACCTTAACCAAACCCGGGTCACTAACCGGTTGTACAACTCTACCAGGGCAAGCGAGCCCCCCGACCTAAGAAAAAAAAGCAAAATCTAAGGAAATAGAAGTCCCACTTCCTTACGAAGTCTACTGGACCCCTACCCTCCAGAGTTGCTCGGAAATAGAAAATAGAGGAAGAAGGAAATGAAAAGAATGAATAAAGATAGAAGACCGAGCAAAAGAAGACTTACAGTAAACAAAGGAAGAGCTCAGGATGCGGAGGACCGCTCGGTATTTTCTCTGCACAGTAGAAGGAATGAGGAATTGCCCAAGTGTTCCTTATATAGGCAGCATGAATGGTCCAGATGCCCTCAGATTCAACGGTCCTAAAAGCTTCCCACCAAGATACCGACAGCTGGTGCCTCAGGTCGCCCAAGCACTCCTTTGAAAAACGTGCACATTAATTACGCGACTAGATAGGTCGGTTCGGTCGTGATGGTTTGGTTACACTTGCACCGGTCTAGTTGGATCCTGACCAGAACAACCACTTCTGGACACGTGGTGGGTTCCGACCCCAGTCTCCCAGGGTATCCAATCAGTCTGAGCCCCGATTTACCAAGACGACTGGTCTGGACCCGAGCAGTCTCCCGAGCTGCGTCCCGGATAGTTATCCGAGTCATACAGATTTCCAACCCTCATTTGGTGAAGCATCACATTAGCCTTGGAATGGGGGGCAACTGATACTTACAAAAATATTCAGTGAAAGCAAAGCTCATCCTCCATACCGAGGAGGACTTGGTTCATCTAGGGACTGCGTGTCATTTTCAGGCTCGTCCCGAGCGTTAGACCAAAAGTCCCGAGGCCCAACCAATAGGTCGGGGTTGCAACGCTAGCCTGGCTCGCCACGGATACAACACGGCCCAACTCGAGGACGTGATCTAGAATGTTCTAGACAGTGTCCTATACAAGTAAGAAGACTAATGGAAAGTGTAAATCGTTTCCTAATCCAATTAGGAAACTCCCACGATTTGTGCCAATCAATCCGAATCGGATTGTATTGCCTTATTAATTTACTTGCCATATATGAGGAGGTTAATTTCTTAAAATATTAAAGAAACCCCTCACCCCCTTAGGAGGGGATCATAACTTCATTTTGCACTCATATACGTGGCACAGTCAGTCTCTGGTAGCTCCATTCCTTTGTTGGTTCACCAAAGGCCATCGACGGTTTCATATCATAATGCAAGTGATTCGACACACACGTGGACGTAGGTCACTTCATTAACGAGGTCGAACCACATACAATTTCTCTTGTCCAATTCTTCTTATCTCTTACCCAAAATTTGGCATCATCATAAACCATTGAAGAAGCTCCTCAATCATTTTCCAACGGCCACTGCCATTCACTCTTACCTTCAGATTGATGCTGATGCCGTCGCCGGAGTTGACGATTCATAGAGTAGCGTGCCATCTTTGAAGTATCTACATAACTGGAAACAATTTGTGCTGTGGATGAGAATGAGAAGCTTGAAGGCCAGAGTTATCGACACAGATTGATGCAAGAAAGAGAATCATGGATAAAAAATTTGAGAGAAGCATAGTTTCGAGTTTTGGTATAGAGAGAGAGAGAAGTGAGAATTTTCAATTGAAAAGTGAGGATTTTGTTTTTATTTTGTGAGAAATTACTCATCATATCCATTCAAAATGTGTGAAATTTATTTATTTTTAATTCTTGTCGGAAATTGTTAATTGTTGATAAATTTTTCATCAAAACCTCTCTGTGTATGCTTATTTTGTTCTAAAAAGTGGATTATTCTACCTTTCTAGTACAAGTGAGAAATTTTCCATCGTTATACACATTAAAAATGAGAAATTCTCACTATTTTTAGTACTTATCTAATATAGTGAGAAATTTTACACTATTAGCGCAATAGGATGAAGTTGTGAATACGTAGTGTGAAATTATCAAGAGTTTGTGAGAAATTTCACACACACACACACACACACACACACACACACACACACACACACACACACTCTCACTCTCACTCTCTCTCTCACTCTCTATATATAATATATATAGTTATATGTGTTTTGAATTTCAAAACTCTAATTTGTGAGACGTAAATATTATGTCTGTATATATATAGATATTTATATAGAAAATTCCTGTATATATTTGGATTTTTTAATTTGAAAACCATGACTTATGGGAGTAGGGGTATGTATGTCCTTAAAAATACTGAATGACTAATTTTTAGTTAATGTTTAAAATGACCTATTTCTAGAAAAAGTCTACAATCAAGGACTGAAATATAAAGGACTATAATATTTTTTGGGATAATTACATTTCAATTATTTTTATGGGTCAAAATTAAAAGTCAATCTACTACTTTTTTAAAATTGAAAAAATATCAACTTTTTTTATAAAATAAAAAAGTTATCAAATTTTATATAACGTTTTGGAGCAACTCTTTATACGGGTTGGAGTAACTCTTCAAAACATTCGAATTAGCTACTCTTCTAAACGCATCGAGGACCCCGTTTAAAAGTTGGGTACTACTCTTTACAACGTTGAGAGCAAGTTTTCAAACATTAGGAACAAGTAATCAAATGTTTTGGCACAAGTTCAAAACGTTGAGAGCAAAAAGTTGACTAAAATACAAACTGGGTATTAAAAAGTAGATTTTTTAAAAAAAATTGGATGACTTTTAATTTTTAAAAAGTAGCTGATAAAATTTTAAATTTCGTACAAAAAGTTAATTGAAATCTAATTATCCATATTTTTTAGTGTACGGACAGATGTTTACAAGCTTTCAATTTGTTCAAATTGATATACAACCGTGTATACATCAGTTGGACTAACACAAATATACATTTTCAAAACTGTATGAAACTCTTAAAGGTTCACGCAACATAAAACAAAATTTTAACGGTTTTCTAAATCCTATATATGATTAAACTTATGATGTATACAAAATACATAAAATATCCATAATAGTTAAACGAATATTTATCCTTGAAACATGTTTTACAAAATTTTGATTCCAATTTATCCAACGAAAAATTCAACAAATAATCCAAGGGGCTGATCTTTCAAAGTATCCACACGAACAATTTATAAACTAGAAGAAAGGCTTTGATTTTCTTCGACAATTTGAAGAAGATGAAGGTCACATAGTGACCGTACGGTTTTTGGTGGAGGACTTTCTGTTGGAACCAATTTGACGTGCTAGCATCTCATTTGTTCTCATACCTCTTATATATAATAACTCACTAAAAGTCACTTTTTTAATCTAATAACTCTTCATTGGTCCACATCAGGGTGTGAATGAATGGGTGTGAGATTTGGGTGTGGGTCTAGCATTACTATTTTTTAAATCAAATATGATACTGTACTTACAATATTATCATACTACTTCTATATTAACAACTTAATATTAAATAGGCCCTCAGAACTTCTTCTAATTACACATTGTCCTTTGTATGTGACTACTTAGCTTCATACTAATCTAGTAGTAGGAACTAATACTTTAAGTACTACAATTACATACTAATCTGGTAGTAGGAACTAATACTTTAAGTACTACAATTAGAACTGTTTCTAATTAATATTAAATTAGAATATCTTCTAATTCTCCCTGATTAGAAAATAATAATAATAACAAATATATTATTATCTTTCGGGCATCTACTAGTTATGAGTGACACCTAGCATTATAACATGACACACCCCAGATGGTCTGAAAAATAGTGAACATTTCTGTTAATAGTTTCATACAATTCAATCTTTCTATCATACAATGACCCAAATAAATATTTTGGGTAATGGACATATTTATCAAACTCTAATTTAGTTATATGTTCTCAGTGTAATTAATATTACGTACTCGATCTGGTAAAATTAGAAAACTATTTTCTAATTGTCACCCTACCTCGGCCAATGAACTTAACTTAATTGAGTTATATCTTAGAAGATCACATATGACATTCTCTCTCTTACTTGAGAGTGACAAATTCATTGTTTGTACAATCACATGCCTCTATGTGCAACTCACTAACTACACCCAAGAATACATGAATAAAGACCGCGCACTGTCAAAGTGTAACAACCTACACATAAGCTAACCAAGATGTTCAGATCTAAGGATCACTTATACTACTAGAACTAAGAACAACCAATTGATAGATAAGTAAAACTCCATTTCGATGTTCTTCACAATTGATCACGTTCAGTGAACTTGTTCTCTTAACAAACCACCCACATGTATATTCCAGTGTCCCCTCACTGATGAATTAAGACTAGTCATATTTTTATCAAATAAAATGAACATGGCATATATTAGTTTAACCAGATTATTAAATGTTGAATTTAATAATCCTACGACTAAGAACATTTTAAGAATAAAGTTACCGATCGAGAAATGTATAAGGTCTTGTTAACTCCTTAACAACATATCTTTTCAACTTTTATTCTATAGACTTCATGACGATTAAACAAAAATAATCATCATGATAAATAATAAACTTGCCTTTAATAAATAATGAGATTGTTAATCATTACTAATACACTCTTCCAATAATTGACTTTTAGGGCAAATTACTAACACAAACAAGGCAACTTTCAATGAAATTGGCTCCATAGTAGAGTTGGAATGAGGAATTAAACACCAGCTAATCATAAAGAGAATGATACAAAAATTCAATATATAATTGTTACTCAATCGATTCAATTCAACATAAAGCTAGTACAAATTAGCACACTAATCATAATACAATTCATTCAACATTCTAATCAAATCCATGCGCACTGATCATTATAGAGGTTCTTAATTAACATCGTAACATCTACATATCACATACTAGTTGGTACAAGTACTTCTAATACATTTCTAGATTACTTACTCCGATCCAGATCGATGAGACAACATATGTACAATAGCAGGAAGAAGACATGATCGATATATCATTCACATCATTTCATACTTAAATTCGTACCTTGGATTGTATATATATTTATTGATGATAAGAGAGGATGGTGAAGGTGGTCTGCAGTAACGTGAGGGTAAAAATGAAGAAGGTAGCAATGACTGCTATGCCGGACCACGGATTACCAAAATAATCACGTTTGAGTTTTCTTAGATTTCTTGGCCAGCGTCTAGTGCAGTACTTTTCCACCTTCGACAATCCATGGATGTAAAATTTTTCATTATCCATAACAATATGCTTGCAAAGATTATTGAAGAGCTTCGCAGCCTCGTCGCTGCAACCCAAATGGTTCTGTATCACTCCCGCCTTTCAAGCAATTCAACATCTTTTGCAGAGTCAATGAGTGTATCCATGAATTTAGCATGCGAGGTGAAGTAAGACTTAATATCTGGGCAGCATTGCTCATAAGCAATGAGGTTTCTCAATAACATCTCGGTATAATCGTAGAGGGAGAAAGCTGTGATTTGAAATTCAGGTAGTTGACAGAAACGTACATGCAATATTACCCAAGGAGTACAACAAATAAATGTAATAAACATTACTGGAATGATAAATATGTAAGGACAACAATCTAGTAGATATGCTGCACAGTTTACACATGGCCAATGTGCAATTCCCCACTCAAATTCCACAGCGAATAGATCTTCTTTTCCATCTTTTTTCTTAAACTCCACTCCTGTTAAATGAATCTCAGTTGCAGAAAGGTTCAAGGTATTCTTAGTCCCCTTTTTCCGATTCGCACTCTCTGTCTCACCCTCCCCAAACCCCGTAAGGGTGTCAGCCACGTACACATGAATTTTGTGTAAGAAATCAAGCAGATGAGCAACAACGCCCTGTGAAGCATCTTTAATATAACCCGGTTTTGGTTTCGTATTTGTTATCCTTATCTTCGTGTCGAAGAATGATAGGACACAATCCTCGAGGGAAGGGGGTTGGTTTTCTTGGATACAATCCTCGAGGAAGGGGGGTTGGTTTTCTTGGATACATTCCTCCCTCAGGGGTTGGTTTTCTTGGATACATTCCTCAAGGAAGGGGGGTTGGTTTTCTTGGATACTTTCCTCCCTCGGGGGTTGGTTTTCTTGGATACATTCCTTGAGGGAGGGGGGTTGGTTTTCTTGGATACATTTCACTGTCAGGTCATATAATTTTGGAAGAATAGAGAAAGGAATCTGGTTCTCAAGTAATAGCAAGTCATCCTGGATAGTACTTTTCTGTAAAGTGTTTCGTAAAATATGGTCATTCGACTTATACTGATCTTCTTTTTGATGATGCCTATATAAAAGCTCAATTCTGAAGCAATCGTCAATTAGCATCATTTCTGCAAACTTAAACTTTTCAGTATTGCAATCACAATTTGCACCATGGGGGGTAGGCTTTGACTCTAACTCAATGACAGGCTTGACATTAATTTCAATGAGTTTGATCTCTTCTGCATAGCAATTGCGTGCATCTGATTCCATATCCAACATAGCCAATACACAATTTCCCATTGTTTCTTCTTTTTTTTTGCCGGCTCGGTTGAATAGACATTGCATGTAGCTCAATTTTTGCTCCTCCATTGCTAGCAGATGCCCTTTCCCTCTATGAAGAGGACCAATGGATACAATTCGAGGGCTGTATCCATGCTCATTTAGCTCTTGAAGCGCGACTGATACCCTGTAAATACAGAATTTTTTAGGCTTGGCAGACTCGAAGGCTTCTATATCAACGATTCTCTTTATCTTTTCCTGTATACAAGACTTCAAACAATGATCACGGTTTTCATCATCTCTCATTTCCTTCGCGGCAGAGCTTCCTTCACAGCCTCCCTCCATCTATGAAGGGGTTCAAAAGAAAAAATTATTAGAAAAAAAGCATAATTAAGATATATATATTGTAAAGACCTGTAATTTTATACAAGGTTATTTCGGTAATTTGACCTTTAGTGGTCTTGATTAGGCAACTGTATTCACTTACATTTACAATTTTGGTATCACTAGTGGGGCTTCCTTCACAACCTCTCTCCATCTAATCCTTAACTCAACTGAATGGGTTTTGAATTATTTTATGATATTGTCTATACATATATTTTTTTTCATCTGGAAACTTAAGTGTCCTGATGTATATAAGAGAGTTCGTGAAGATGGTAACCGATATGGCAAGGGTGTAAGTGTTCATGCATATGCGTCAAAAAAGTTGTTGGAGAGAAGCCATATTTCAAGCCTTTGCTATTGTAAGTGCAGAATCTGAGAGCATTATCTTAACCTCGGAAGAAGGCCAGCATATTGAATCTTTTTATTTGCCATGCTTACGGTCACGGACAACTACTAGTAGCTTGATACTGAATCTTTTTTCATATTAGGTATGGGTGTATAATGTAAATTTTAGGGACCAAAATACGAAGAAAAAAAATACATTTTGCACCCTCAAACTATACCCTATTTTGCACTTTGGTTCTTAAATAATTTTTTTTTTTTTTTGCATTTTAATTGTCCCTCAGCTAACATTTTGTGGCGGTTTGCCCCCTCCATCATGCTTAGCCGTTAAAAGTAACGGGAAAAGTTTTTTAATTACATATACACCCCTACAGTTAGACCTTTTCACTTTGTCCCCTATTTTATTTTTTGGTCAATCAAAAGTGAGTTTCATTTTAGATATGAAAAAATCATGAGGAGGTACAACACACTTCAACAAGTAGCAGAGCTCAATAAAAGACAAAAATCTATCAAAGAGCACAAAAGTACCCCTTGTGGATTGTTTGGAAGCTCCTTTTTTTTTAATTAATTAAATCACAAAAAATTGCGATTGGTAAAAGTTGTCCAGGGTAACTTTTGGCCAATTGCAATTGCAGATGCTATTTTGCTAAATATTTAATTTTAGCTTTTGGAGTTTCATAAGTATTGAAAAAATGACATTGTTGCCAAACATGGTCCAAATAGGGGTATATATGTAATTAAAATAATATTTTCCGTCACTTAATTTAACGGCTAAAAGTGACGGATGGGGCAAATTGCCACAAAATGTTACTTGAGGGACCAAAATACCACACAATGTTAGTTGAGGAACCAAAATGCAAAAATTTTTTTTATTTAGGGACCAAAGTGCAAAAAAGGGTATAGATTGAGGGTGCAAAATGCATTTTACGCTTAATTATTCTTGTAAATTCGATGCAGGTGTGATGTAAATTAGGTGCAAATAAAAGTTACAGAAAATAAAATTGGTTATTTTTGTATACATTTTTTTTACTTGGGAATTACTAACGGATTGTAGTCGTTACTAATGGGATTTCTAATGGTAAAAACCGATAGAAATCCCATTTTTGGAATTTATTTGGACATTACTAATGGACTAATAGCCATTAGGAATTATATTTCTAATGGACTATATCCGTTAGTAATATTCCATTGCTAACAGATATTGTTCGATAGACAAATAATTCCTAACGTCTATAGTCCATTAGTAATATTACGTTACTAGCGGAAATGATCCGTTAGAGAATCCGTTATTTCCGCTAGTAATAGTACCCACGCCAAAATACTAACAGAAAATTTTTGTTAGCAATAATTTTCCTAACGAAAATTTGCCATTAGAAATATCGCCTAGGGTGTAGTGATAAAAAAATGTAAATTGTCCTTAACTCTAAAAAAAATCTTACCATAATGTCATTTTCACTAATTATCTCTTATTAAATTGGGCATTTAATAATCCAGTTAGACTGCCACGTGTCAAGTTATTATTATTATTTTTTTATAAAATGTGACTAGTCTTAAGTCATCAGTGTGGGGACACTAGAATAGACATGTGGGTACTTGTTAAGTTCACTTAACGTGATCAATTGTAAAGAACATCCAAATGAAGTTTGCTTATCTATCACTGGGTTGTTCTTAGTTACGATAGTACAAGTGATACTTAGACTTGAGACATCGTGGTTGTCTTATGTGTGGGTTGTCACGCTTTAACAGTGTACAATATATATGTTTTCACTAGAGCCATATTCATGTATTGTTGGGTGTGGTGAGTTTTGCACATAGAGGCATATGAATGTGCAATAAGGAATCTGTCACTCTCAAGTAATAGCAAGAATGTCCTATGTGATCTTTTAAGACATAACTCAAATTAAGTTTCTTGGTCAAGGCAGGGTGACAATTAGATTTGAGTTTTCTGATTTTATAGCAGATAGAGTAATATTAATTAGATTGAGAACATATGATTATATCAAAGTTTGATAAATATGTTCATTACCCAAAAGATTTATTTGGGACATTGTGTGATAGAAAGATTTAATTGTACCGTAACTGTGAACAGAGAAGTTTACATATTCTTCAGACTATATGGGGTGTGTCATGATATGCTGCTAGGTGTCACTCATGATTTAATTAGTAGATGCCTGGAAATTATAATATATTTATCAATAATTTTTTTCAATAAGGGAGAATTATAATGTGTTCTAATTCAATAATAATTAACATGAGTTCTTATTATAGTACTTGAAAGTATTTATTCTTATTACGAGATTAGTATGAACATATGGGGTCACACACAAATAAGTAGTGTGTAACTAGAAGAATATGGAAGTACTATAATAATACTCTAAGTTTATATTTGATTTAAGAAAGTCGTACAATCAAATATGGTTTCCTATATAGATTAGGAAATAGACTTATAGCTTTATTATAAATATAAGAGGTAAGAGAAACACAAATGGATGCTAACCCACCCAAGAATTTTTATAAAATTTATTCTCACTCGATTCATACGACCATCCATGGCTTTGACAGACTTCCGATTTTCTTCAATTAGTTGAAGAAAATTGAACATTCTTCTAGTTCATGATTTGGTCATGTGGATACTTTTAGAGATCGGACGCTTGGACGATTTGGTGAAGTGTTCGTGGGACTAGCCATAATCAATATTTTGTAAAGAACACTTCAAGGTTAACAATTCGATTAACCCAAGATGATGCCGGATTTTGTTAAACGGGTCAAATATGGTGTTTAGAATGAAATAAATTCATGAAGAGAAAGGGACAGGATTTGTATGTGGTTCGGCGCAGTTAACTAAGCTACCTAGGTCCATGTGCTTGTGTGTCAGTGTTTCCACTAGATAGAAAACTTTTTACTGTGATGAGTGTATGAGACCTTGATGATCCAATAATGGAACTAGAACTATCAAGGGGCTGCCTTACACAACTATTTCTTATTATTCTAAGGAAAACTTTGGCTGACTGGAGAGGTGGGAAACCGATCGTATAAACTGTAAAAATTGGGATGTAACTCGTATCCCTTGGTAAGGAGAGGGAAAACCTTTTTATCGCACAAAGGATTTCCTTATACATGTAGGTTGCCCTAGTTGATTTAGGGAACTTAATGCCCACTTGTTTCCTCATTCTAGCAATCCTTGATTAGGCTGCCTTTAGATGGTAGTTTATCTAGGAGACTCTGAGTCAGTATCGTGTGAGACTCGTGGTTGAGGTGGCTGAGTTGGACTAGGACTATCCTACTAGAGAAGGAGTCTGTATGAGCGCCTTATCCCTACCTATGGGTCGGTGTCTTCACCTTGCAACGCCTAACTCATGATGGCCAGTCTCTGGTTGACTGCATGGCTCAAGTCTTCTCCCCCTTGACCTCGGGTAGGTTAAGAAAAAGTTGTCAGTTTGGAAAAAGTGGTCGATCAAGAATAGGGCTGGCCTTGAGTATTTAGAGGCCCGGGACGAACTATTAAAAGGGATACAGGGGTTCGGGGATAACGCCTCCGAGATGATTTTTTTTTGGGTCTACTTATACATAATTGGCAATTTTTTGGGGTCTACTTATAATATGAGTCTATTTGTGAAACTTAAACATTGTATGGTGTCTTTCAAAATCCTAGAGGGGCTTATTTCTAAAACTCAAAAAATTCTTACACTAAAAGTGCAATTTTCAAAATTTTAGGGGCCTTTGCTTTTGAGTTTTATATACATGTATATCAATATATATGTAGTTGATGGCACTAAATTGGACCTTAGGGGAAGCCTAAACGTAAAATATTAAAAAATATCAAGGTAAAAATGTAATTATAAAAATTTCATGAGGGCCCTTAAAATTTTATGAACTTTGGTGGCCCAGGGCAGTTACCCCTCCCCCCTCCCCCCCATGATTGAGAGTACCGGATACTACGACCATGCATATCAACCCCTATAGGTGTTTAATGTCTTTTGTATACAATATAGTCTTGATCGTGTGTTTTATAGAAAATCGTTAAATTTATTTTCCCATTGCGTGAATCCTTTAAGGGCTCCATACGATTTTCTTTCATTTCTATATACACAAACATTCTATATATGCATCTACATCAATTTCTCTATACGAATGGGGTCTCTGGCTCACTATTAATTATGATTCAATTAATTTCTTTGGAATCAATTGGCTATTGATTGGGTATTGAAAGGGGAAGTTCCAGAGTACTAGACTGAAAAAAGTCAGATTTCTTGGCATTAACAATAATAGTCTTTCAAAAAATGTAGTTGCACAATTTGAGTCTATGGATTGTATTAGTGCTCTTTATGTAATACCCTATATTTCCAGTAAATATTAATACAAAAAGATTCTATATACTTCCCTTGATCATACTAGAAGTTTTGCTTCCTGATATCTTTATATATATACTCTGTGAGAGAGAAAGAGAGAGAAGCAGAGGAGAAGAAAGAAGAAGAAGGAGACAGAGCAGAGAAGGAGAGAGAGGAGGAGGAGCCAATAAAGCTCGGAGCTCAAAACCTTGCCAAATGCGCCCTTACAATCTTTCGGCGAGTTCCAACATACTCGGTAGCATTAGTGTATTGTTTTCCAAGTTATGGACGTTTAATATTGACCCCAAACACCCCTAGTATCTTTGGACGTTTACTGTCCAAAACTGCTGGAGAAGACGACTTTCGAGCGATTGAACTAGGTTCAATCGATCAACACTCTGAGTCTCAATTGATCGACACTATGAGTCTCAATCGATCGAAATGACTTCAATCGATCGAGACCACCATCACTTCAATCGATCGAGAATACGTCAATCGATCGAACTTCACTTTCTTCAATAGATTGAAATGACTTCGATTGATTGAACCAAATAGAACTTGGATGTTTTCTTTAATTTTATAATTCATAATGCCTAGCTGTTTAAATTGATGTTCCGTGTTCCTATTATGCGATATTATGGATCACGGAGGTAATGGGATACGATAATGTGATTGAGATAATATGGTGTAACGTGGTAGGGTTCAGAAACGGTAGCAATGATATGATGCAATAACGAGATAGGTTTGAGATATAACAATGGGTAACATAAGATAACCTAGTGACTGAGTCAATGGGGTATTGGTTTCTTTGAATGTGATGTTTAGTTGAGCGGATGATTCGCTCAGGTTAAATCCGATAAGCGAGTAACGAGGATTTAACTAGGATCGTGGGAGCTATGGGTGCACAGTACTCGCAAGCATTCTTAAAAGCGGTAAACAGTAAGAGTTCTTAAAAGCGATGAACAAGAGTAGTGGCACGTCCATAGTTTGTATCTGCCAGAGCTATGTATGTACTGTACTCACAAGCATTCTTAAAAGCAGTGAACAGTAAGAGTTCTTAAAAGCAGTGAACAAGAGTAAGGGTACGTCATAGACCAGTTGTTATATTGGAACGATATATAGTGTTTGCAAGAGTTCTTAAAAGCAGTGAACAGTAAGAGTTCATAAAAGCAGTGAACAAGAGCACTAGTATGTCGTGATGATAAAATCAGTTTGGTATAGTCAGTCGGGATTGGTACAGTCAGTCTTACAGTTGGAAGATGAAGAGAATTGGATAATGTGGGGTCTGAATAAAAGAGGAAATATATTATTAGTATCACTAATTTTATATCATCATAACGGGTAATGACTTTATACCTATGATATTGTGGGAGTTTCTATTCACTCAGTTGAAGTAAGCTGATGGTGTTTATATCTGGACATTCCCGTCCAGACTACCCTGTCCCTATTAATATAGGTGATAGAGCCTATGATGATGGCTACTACCCGGAGTTGGATTATGCAGAGGGTGGCCCCACTAATGATGATTATGCCAGGGAAGATTACTACACTGACGATTACACTTACGCTAGCTAGAGATGAAGAAGTTATGTCTAGTTTACTTTTCTATTATTTCTATTGAGATTTTGTAGCGGGTACTTGGGCATATGTTGTCTCCAGACCTATTGTGATCCTGAGGACTACTTTGATATTGTAATGGATCAAAATGTTACTATTTATTTAGTTTATTTACTATTCCTGTTTATTAGTTGGACTAGTACTATGTGGTGTGGACAATTAGTGACATTCACCCGTCATTCCCTATGGAACCAAAAATGAAATTTATTTTTCTCTATTTTTGGTACTCCGGGGCGTGACAGGATTTTTGGTATTAAAGCTCTAGGTTGTTCACTAACAATTCCACACAATTTGGTCCTAGTATTTTAAGATTCCTTGAGATGATATATAAGTTTAAGATAAGTTCGTCCTTTTGACGATAGGTAGTTTTCCTTTGCAGGTTAGCATGGATTCGGATTTCCACCTATTTGTAGATGACTCTTTTTGCGGACATGTTATTCATAATGACACAGTGGAGCCTACCATACTAGAGATACACCAGAGCCACATTTGCCAAACTGCTAGTCATTACTTGAAGGAGAGGATGTGGACTTCTCTCTATGTTGTGGGCACGACATACCCGACAGAGATACGCATGAATGTGTATCACTACGCTATGACCCGAGCAGCCATATACCAATAGATGGCTAGATTGATTCAGAGTAAGCTGAAGGCAGTTGAAATTGAGTAGCGAGCTATTATAGCCAGGCATGTTCCACTTGTGCCTGTAGCTGTACCAGCACCAGAACCGGCAACCCCACCATCAATGGTACTCGACGTACCAGTTCTAGAGCCTGAGCCAATTCAGGGTGAGGAGGACCCAGAGCCAGAGGATGAGAATCCTGACGAGGATATTGATGGGGATGGAGAGGAGATCCCTATGGATGATGAGGACCTAGTAGTAGAAGAGCCTGCAGATGATGATGATGAGCCAGAGGATGACCCGGAGGAGCCAGAGTTTGACCCAGTACAGGAGTCAGAGGACCCCGAGGCAAATATCATGGTTGAAGAGGGTGGCGTAGTGATAGAGGGAGACGTGATCATGGAGGTAGTAGAGGAGGATGTTCGTAACGAGGATATAGTTGAGCTAGAGGTACCCGTTATGCCAGAGTTACCCGTCGGACCTATAGTACATATGGAGGCCATGGTCGATATGGCAGTAGGATGGATAGCTAAGATGGTCGGACAGCCAGCTGGATTTGTTATTGAGAGGCTGCATTAGCAGGGGCATTAAACGTAGCTGATGGATTCACTACTGTAGCCGTTGATGTCGCTAATCAGGCGATGATGGCAGAGGACGCAGAGGTTGGGATAATTAAGGATTGGGATATCGGAGTGGTAGTCGGAGATCTTGTCGCACCGGTTGAGGATGCTCCCCTTAAGGAGATGGATATCGTTTCAGAGGACGAGGCACCGCCAACAGGATCGGATGCTGATGACTTTTGAGTCAGGATCTGGATGAGTGTTAGTTTTTTCTAATTTTATAGTAGGACATATTGTTCACATGATTTTTGGGAGCTTTAGAGATAGATATTATCAGTAGTAGTAGTATTGTAATTAGCTACCCTTAGTATTGTTTTAGCCTATGTCCCATGTGGTACATAATTTGGCTGGTATGTACTATATAGTACATCTTTTGATATATGTATATACGAGTAGTACTTTTGATATAATTACGGTGTAATTGAGTTTGTTACATGCTGTTTAGTAGAATTGTTAGTTCCTATTGCTATTTATCACTCTGTCTTGATTTCGTTTCTCTGAGAAGACTTTCAGCTAATCGATAGGTCTCTTGTAGGTACGTATCCCTAGCACACTATGGTAGGACCTTTGAGAAATGATCAAGCCCGAATTGGAGCACCTATTCCAGAGGGAATGGAACCATCTGGAGTCTTTGAAACTTTTATGCAGAGTATGAAAGATGTAGGTGACACCTACAGCCATCGGTGCATCAGTTACTTTTCCTTCAATTCCTTCTTCGATGGCTGACAACCCAGACCATGAGTATGAGTCTGTGTAGGGATTCTTGGAAACTCTGGCAGACCTTGGTGATATTTACCCAATCCTATTCCCGGGAAGAAACCAATCTTCTTCATAATTCTGGCAACTAATAAGATTCCATACTGATCGAAATATAGTGGTAGGAACTCCCTCAGTATTACTCCCTCCAACATATTAATGAACTCAAATCCTCCCAGACTTGTTTCTTCCTCTTGCAACTATACCTCTAAGATTGGTGCGCTCGACGAAGCTTCAGACAGGCAGACCCAACTGTCCCCGAGAATATTACAGACCTTGTTTCCCTAAACATACTTGACTTTCTGATGAATCGTTTATGGTATGGCACCGAGACTGTCTAACCATGGTCTACCTAACAGCATGTTGAAAAAGGCAGGGATGTCGATGACCTGAAACTCAGCTTCATTTTCCAAAGGCTTGATAGTGAGATTGAAGAAGATTATGCCTATAACTGTCCTTTGGGTGTTGTCATATGCTCTTACCTTCTGCTCAAATGGCATGAAAGTTGACTCATCCAGACCCATTCACTTGGCTGTTAGGAATGTACATACATTTAGAGCAAACCTATTGTCCACAAGGCAAGCGGGTACAGTATTCCTCAGGCATTCAACAGTGACGTACATCAGCTTATTGTGAATAGGCCCTCCGGGGGGTAAATCACCTAAGGAGAAGGTGATAGCTAGAGTTAGAATTCTTTCGATCATTACTACGAGATCCTCTGGCGCTCTGTCGATAGAAACATTAGACTGATTTAAGGCATCTACAACTGCCTGCCTGTGATGTTTATAAGCGATTAATAACCCTAAATGGTGATATTGTCATGTGTCTTCTTCATTTGATTCAAAACCCTATCTTCCCCATCTTCTTCATTCATCTTCCCTTTTCCCTTGTCTAACTCTCTCCCTAGGTGATCTTTCTCTAGCTCATGCGGTTTAAAGTGCCTCCTCGATCGGGTTAGTTGACTGACCTCCTCTCTTGCCCACAAATTCTCTATTTTTCCAGTAACTTTTGAACCCCACTTCAGTGTCTTCATCGTTTTCGTACCACAAATCAACTTCTTCCTGATCTGTATCTTGACCGTCAGCTTTGTTAATTTCTTGAACCCACCAATCTGCCGTGGCCACTTGCTTTGTTGTCTTCCCTCTACATTCCTCTGACTGATTCCCAAGAGTACGGATTATCAAATCTTTTGGCAGCTAGTAAGGCTTCCTTGGTTTCCTAACTTTAGTAATCAGCCTGGATGGATTGAAGGTCGTCTCTTCTAACCCCAAGAAATAGAGGCCCTGTTCTGGTGGTACAGCATGATGGTTTGGCAGTGGATTTCTAGTAATGTTAGGAGCTTTGACTGGTGGTTCAGATATTACCTTGTTATCTGATCGGGAGAGAACAAAGCCCAATTATACGACTCAATTCCCATTTGCTAGTCGTTTTTATCCTGTTCTTGTATAGTTTTACTGTATTTTCTATTTTCTGTCAGGTTTTAGAAGAAAACATGGATTCCAGGTTAAATAAGGAGAAAAAGCAAGAAGAAAGAAGCTGGAAAAAGCCCTTCGCGCGAGCGATCCGCTCGCGTGAGATCCCAGAAATCGCTCGAGCGATCCGCGCGAGCGACCTTCCAATTACGCGCTCGCGCGATCCGTACAAAAATCAAAGTTGCGTATTTTGCTATACTGAAGAGCCCTATCAAATGAAACTGCTGAATGACGTCCAGATTGTAAATAACAGCTGTTTTAGTTAGTTTCGGGATAGGAAAGCTTCCAAAAACTTCTTGTAGACTCTATATGTACTTAGTTTTTATAATTTTTAGGTTTACACACATTCATTCATTGAGGGCTTTGGAAGACAAGAAGAAGGAGAAGAGCAAGCTTGAAGGTCTCTAATTGCTACCATCAACTCAATCTTCATGCTTCCACCCACCATGTGCAACTAAACTCCTAATCAAGGGTTTCAATGAAACCCTAGCTATGTAAAGGGGGAATTCTATGCTTTTCTATTTTAGGATTTTATGGATTGAATAGTAATTGTATGTTGGTGGATTATTTATATATAATCAATTTTTAATGTTAATAATCAAGAGTATTTTGGATCTATTCTTGTCTTAGATTTTTTCTTATGCTTATTGAACTCAGTAGTCCTTGATTTCTGTGATTGATAGGAGTATTTACATACAATAGTGCTTATGTGATTGTGATGTTTACATCTTTTATAATTCATGCTTAGGAAATATGAGTTATGCTACACCCTAGTTATAGGTAGATAATTCATGTGAACCGTAGATGGATTATGCTTAGATTAAACTAACGATATCCTCTTGACGATACTATTGGGCTTGTAGCTACGATAGATCATGACTATCCAAACATAGAACTTAGAATAGAAAGTTTAGACCCCCGATGCATAGTTAGTGGTGGATTTGTAATCCTAAATCTCATCTCTTCATATTTAAACCAATTTTCAATTTAGCATACAAGTTACTTAGATCTAATTCTAGACTTTATTTCCATAATTTCATAGTTTAATCCATAGTTTAAGTAGTAGTAATAATCAAATTATAAATCGATCAAACTTCCGATTTTCTTATAACTAAATAGATTAGGTTTTATTAATTAAAGGATAAAAATTAGCAATCTCTGTTGGTTCGGCCTTTACTTCCACTACTGCAAATCTTTGGAAAAGTAAAGTACACTTTTCGTAAATTGATTCTGACAACATCAATTTTTGGCGCCGTTTCCGGGGGATTGAAATAATTTTTGCCGTTAATTATTAGAATCGTAATTTACTTAGTTAGTAAATATTAGTGTTTATTTTATTTTCTTTGTTTCTAATTTTATTTTCGAGTCGCTAAAATTATCCTTGTTTGCAGATTTCAAATCATCAATTCTAGCACGTTCGAGTGGAATAGCTGTGCACGTCAACGGAGCTTACGCGGACCTAAAAAATAAATAAATTGCAATCAATTTAAAATCGCCAAGTAAATCCATTATTTAAATTTCGCATCGAACTACTGTAAGTCAGGGCGCTGAGACGCAATACTTGCATTAGGGTAGGTGTGGAGTGAGCATTGCATTAGCTATGAAACCCGGGGCACTGGGCTTGACGCGGTCATTGCATTACAGGATAATTTCATGCATCATATTAGTCTTGTGTGCTTGCATGCTTGGTTATTAGCGTAGCTTATTTTTGCTTCAATTGAGTCAGTCCTTAGTTTATGTTCGGTACTCGTCCAAGTAAACCCAAATTAAATCCGCTTAATCTCGAACTTGAACGCACCCTTAGAATCCTTAGGTCATCAACGCAAGCTTCTAGAGCTCGGTTGATGCTAGACGACGAGTCCACACCGTAACCATCATCCTTGTTTGAATCGGAAATCCGAAACACTCTTAACCGTCTAAGAAAAACCAGAACGATAAAAATCGAACCGATTCCAATGGCCGATTTTGGACATAACAGGAATGATGGAAATAACCAGAATAATGGGGATAATCTTAACATACCCCCACCACCTACGTTAAAGGATTACTTTACTCCTACCGCTTATACACCACTGTCGTGTATTGCATTACCGGAAGTGACAGCAGCTCACTTTGAAATCTAATCGTCAACTATTGCGTTCCTTCCATCATTTCACGGTCGTGTTAAGGAAGACCCTTATAATCATCTAGGCAAATTTCAGGGTATCTGTGCGACTTTAAAAATTCAGAACTTAACAGATGATGAGTTAAAAATGCGTCTTTTCTCGTTTTCACTTAAAGACAAAGCGAAGTACTGGCTCAAATCTTTGGAGCCAAATTCAATAAGAACATGGGAGGAGTTGCATACTGCGTTCCTACAGAAATTTTTCCCCATCACTAGAACGAATCAGATTAGGAAATCAATAACTAATTTCACAATGCAAGATGGCGAAACCCTTTATGATACATGGGAACAATTTAAAGAACTCTTACGTTCTTACCCTCATCATCAGATACCCAAATGGCAGCTGGTGCAAGTCTTCTACGAGGGATTAATTTCTGTCGTTCGTAACACCTTCGACGCTATTTGTGCGGGGACGTTCCTCCACAAGAGTGCCGACGAAGCTTGAAAGATATATGAAACATTAAGTGAAAACTCTATGCACCAAGCTGTATCTGTACGACCCGAGGGACACCTTCCACCACACCCAAAGAGAGAGGCTAAAGTTGAGTCTAACCATTCTTATGAAATCCAAGAACTTAATAGAAAAATGGACCAACTCATGATGATGGGCCGCATGCAAGGCCCACCTCCTCCTGCTGAAGTATGCCAGTTATGCTCAGATTCGTCGCATTCGACATTAGCATGTCCTTCCGCGTCCCAGTTTCCAGAATTTGTAGAACAACATATAAATGTTGTCCAACAGTTCCAACGACCCAATTATAACCCCGCGGGTTATAAACCAAACACGACATGGGGATCTCACCCGAATCTTTCATGGAACTCTAATAGTGAGAAACCGTATTCGAAACTTGATAAGACGAATTTTCCTAATGTGTATAGGCCACAATCTAATCAGTATCAGCAGCCTCCGAATCAAAAAAATCAATACCAACAACCTCCCTTCCGTGCCAATCCTCCTAGGGATAAAACTTTCGAAGAGAGCGTGTTGGCATCGTTAAAGACCTTAGAGGCCCAATCGCAATCATAGTCGCAACTGGTCAACTCTCATACGCAATCGATAGCTAAATTAGAATCCCAAATGGGACAACTTGCTAATACCTTAAATCGTCGTAATGAGGGAAAGTTACCAAGTTAACTGGTCCAAAACCCTAAAGGACAATATGAGGTGAGCTCGGCGAGTGATCAAGTTAATGCGGGGTCGACTAGAGCAACTGAACGTCCGGAGGAGATTATACCTCCTCCTGAATCTCAAAAAGATAAGGGTAAAGGATTAAGTAAGGAAAATGGTGGAGATAACGATAAAGTTATGAAGGACCCTGACCATTCGGTACCTAATACGTCTAAAGCAACAAATCCATCAAATTATGTACCTAGAATGCCGTTCCCTCCAAGCGTGGATGTCCCAGCGCACTTCTCGAAGAAGGGAACACGCCCGGAGGATATTCTTGAGACATTTAAAGAGGTGAAGATTAACATTCCATTACTTGACGCTATTAAGCAAATACCTCCATACGCTAAATTCTTAAAAGACTTATGCACTCAAAAGAAAAAATCTAGAAACCACTTATCTAAGAAAGTCTTTCTAACGAAAAAGGTTAGCTCCATGTTTAATCACAACACTCTAAAATACAAGGACCCGGGTACTCCAACCATTGGTTGTCACATCGGTGATAAATACATTCACCGGGCTCTTCTTGATTTAGGAGCGAGTGTGAATTTGCTACCCTATTCAGTATATGAACATTTAAGTTTTGGAGAACTAAAACCGACTACGGCCACCTTACAATTAGCCGATAGGTCAATTAAAGTTCCACGAGGGGTAGTAGAAGATGTATTGGTCAAAGTTGATAGATGCTATTATCCGGTCGATTTTATCGTGCTCGACACCGAAGCAGTCTTAGATGCTAGTAAACAAGTCCCAGTCATTCTAGGATGCCCTTTCCTAGCCACGACTAATTCTATTATTAACTGTAGGACTAGAGTGATGGATATAACTTTTGGTAACATGACCGTGCATCTTAACGTGTTTAATGCATCTAATCAACCATACAGAGATGATGAAGAGGCAGACTGCTATTCCATAGACTTAATAGACGAATTAGTCGAAGAGGCAGCGCCTTTCATGTTGACTAAGGAAGCTTTGGAAGCATGCCTATCTCATTTCAATTTTAATGAGTTCAACATTGACACAAATATTGAAGATGTGAACACTTTATTAGAATCGGTAAACACGCCTTATGCGCTTCCATGGAAACCTAAAATAGAGGCTTTACCGCCTCTTGCACATGAACTGGCATTACCATCCATTGAGTATCCCTCGACGCTCGAACTCAAACCGTTGCCGGATTCTCTGAAATATGCATTCCTAGGATCTAACGTAACCCTTCCAGTTATAATCGCATCAAATTTAACTAAAAGTCAAGAAGTACAACTAATATAGGTTCTAGGTAATCATAAGAAGGCAATTGGATGGACGGTCGCCGATTTAAAAGGAATTGACCCGTCAATTTGCGTGCATAGAATAAATTTAGAAGAAAATTCCAAACCATCTAGGGAAATGCAATGACGTCTCAACCCTAACATGAAAGAGGTGGTTATGAAGGAAGTTATAAAACTCTTAGATTCAGGTATTATCTACCCAATCTCCGATAGTAATTGGGTCAGCCCAACTCAGGTTGTCCCAAAGAAATCGGGTATTATGGTTGTACCAAACGAAAAAGGAGTCCTTATACCTACCCGTCAAACTACTGGTTGGCCAAGGATGTTCCTTTTGTCTTTGACAACGAATGCCTGAAGGCTTTTGAAACATTGCGAACCTTACTATCCACGGCTCCGATAATCCAATCCCCTGATTGGTCATTACTGTTTGAATTGATGTGTGATGCTTCCGATTACGCCGTAGGAGCCATTCTTGGACAAAAAGTTAATAAAGTCCCTCACGTAATTTATTATGCAAGTAAAACACTAAATGACGCGCAATTGAACTATACAACAACTGAAAAAGAATTACTTGCGGTTGTGTTTGCCCTCGACAAATTCCGTTCATACTTATTGGGATCAAAGGTCATTGTGTATACCGATCATGCCGCATTACGTCATTTATTGAATAAGAAAGAAACGAAATTGCGATTAATCCGGTGTTGTAGCTGACCACTTGTCCCGAATTCTTGTAGAATCTACCGATATTACCCCTCTAAAGGACTCGTTTCTGGATGAGCAATTATTTACGTTATCTACCGTAAACTGTCTGTGATTCAGCGACATCGTCATTTCTTAGCTACGGGACATATCCCGCATACGTGGTCTCGTTTAGACAAAAATTGGTTCTTTTCTCAAATTAAACACTATTACTGGGATGGCCTACTGTTATTTAAACATTGTTCTGATCAAATTATACGACGCTGTGTTCCAGAGAGTGAGTTCCATTCAATTTTGAACTTCTGTCACTCCTTAGAATGCGGAGGTCACTTTGGAGGCCGTCGTACGGCCGCTAAAGTCCTCCAAAGCGGGTTATATTGGCCAACACTGCTTAAAGACGCACATGAATTCTGTCAGAACTGCGTACGCTGTCAACAAACAGGTAACATGTCACATCGTGATGCGATGCCCATGACCCCAATCCTTATTATAGAAATATTTGATGTGTGGGGCATCGACTTTATGGGTCCATTTCCGTCGTCCTTTGGGTATGAATATATTCTAGTCGCAGTCGACTATGTTTCTAAGTGGGTAGGGGTAGTTGCGACTAAAACAAACGATCGTAAAGTTATGGTTAAATTTATTAAGGATAACATATTTTGTCGTTTCGGCACACCATGAGCAATTATAAGCAACGGAGGTAAGCATTTCTATAATCGTCACTTTGAGGCACTCGTCCGGAAATATTCCGTTACTCACAAGGTTGGAACCGCGTACCATCCGCAAACCCAGGGCCAAGTTGAAGTTTCAAATCGAGAAGTAAAAAGTATACTCGAAAAAAGGTACGTCCAGACCGTAAAGATTGGTCACAACGATTGACTGATGCGCTTTGGGTATATCGTAAAGCTTTTAAAACTCCTATTGGAATGTCTCCTTACCGACTAGTATTTGGAAAAGCGTGCCACCTACCGGTGGAACTTGAACATCGATCCTATTGGGCCATAAAAATGCTTAACCAAGATATAAAAGCGACAGGTTGCCACCGTAAACTTCAATTACAAGAATTGGAAGAATTGAGAAATGAGGCAAATGAGAATTCGAAAATCTATAAAGAACGTTCGAAAGCGTTCCACGATAAGATGATCATAAGAAAAAATTTTGAGGTCGGACAACTCGTCTGGTTGTTTAATTCAAAATTAAGGTTGTTTCCAGGTAAGTTACATTCCCGTTGGGATGGTCCGTTTATAATAACGCAAGTGTTTCCGCATGGAGCAATTGAAATCCAAGATACAAATGGTGGAACACCGTTTAAAGTAAACGGACAATGGCTTCAGCCGTACCGGTCTGACGACACAGAGGAAAGAGAAATCGAATCAATAGATCTAGTTGACCCGGTCTATCTCGACTGAGCATGTGCATCGGTCGTGCTAACGACGTAAAACTTAGCGCTTCTTGGGAGGCAACCCAAGTTTTTATTAAAATTTTCTTTAGTTTTGTTCATTTTTAGGAGTTTTTGGCCAATGCCTGAGCATTTGAATGCCCAACAGATGAAAATTTTTAACTCTTACAATATTTATACAAAAAAACAGATGAGAAAAAGAGAAAGTTGGCCTCCCGCGCGCGCGGCCGGCTCGCGCGAGATATCCCCTTAGACAAAAATTTTGAAAATTTTTGAAACCAAACCTCAGCTTTGGTTCGCGCCTCAGATCGCGTGCGCTAGGAGCTTGTTGGAGCGGTCCGCTCGCGCGGATTTGACACTTAGGAAAAATTTCCTTTTGAACTCACCACAAGCCTCAGCTTTTACTCGCGCTTTAAATCGCGTGAGCGAAGGTCTTGCTGGAGCTGCCCGCTTGAGCGAGATTGGGACTTGGAAAATTTTTTCAAACAAAAGAAAAAGGGCCTCAGTTTCTCCTCGTGGAGGGATCCGCGCGCGCGAAGCTCGCTCACGCGGCCCGCTCGCGCGAGGATCCTTTCCCTCTAAATATAGGGCTGAGCCCTAAAAATTTTCAGAAAACCTTTTCTCACCTCTCTTCGTTCTCTCTCCCTCTCGGCGATTCTCTCTCTCTCATTCCCCTACCCATAACCACCACAACCCACGACCCCCACAATCCACCGCCATACCACCATACACCACCGCCGCCGCCGCCGACCGGATCAGCACCACCGCCGCCGCCGCCGCTGTTTCACCGCCACAAATCGTGGCGTTTCTTCTCCCCGTTTCTTCTCTCTATACACAGGTATTTGCATATAAATATATATATGTGTATCCATATATAAATTGATATAAATATATGGTTCAAAATCAGGTTCGATTTCAGTAAATATATATATAAATATACATATATATGTCCACACATATACACTAATTAGACTTAGGGTTTGAATTCTGGGGTTTTCGAAACCCTAAACTTGACTCACACACATATCTAGATCTTTATAGACATATATTCACACACAGTCCTGTTGATTTCATCACTCGTAGCGATTAACCCATACACTGGACCCTAAATCCTTAGTAGGTTAGCACTGATTTTTTTAGAGTTTCTAAAATAGGGCTTTGGATATTCATAGACGAATACACGTCTAAGTATTTCTGCATTCGAATTTAGATCTGGATATTTTAATATATATACATACATGAATACAAACCCTAGCCCCATATTCAGTTCAGTTTTCAAAGGACAACTTGGGATTTTCGAAACCTTGAACTCTAATTTAGCATTTGAAGTCACATACGCATATATATATGTAGATTTCTATATATAAATATACACTGCTATACAAACACCGGTCCTCATACACACACTAATTTCATAATATATGTTATAGACCATCCTTTTTAAGGATTGATTAGATGAAATTGTTCAACTTTCATGGATTAATTCAAATCCTAGATACTGAGATGAGTCTATTTGAAATCAATTCTTGTTTAGGGTTGATTAAACAAGTTTGAGTAACATTTTTTGATGCAATAAGATTGTATTACACTATATGTGTACCACACACACACTATTCTAGGGTTTGAAATTTGGAATTTCATATCTACATAGGTATTTTAAAAAATGTTCTGCATTTATTCAAAATCTTGATTATATGCCTATACGTGTTAATGTAATTGTAGTGTCCCAATTTTTAAAATCCCTAACGTACATGTACTCAACACATATACATCGGAAGTCCAATTTGAAGTTACTACCAGTTTAAACTTTAAACGCAGTACGTTAACAAAATAGGCACACTTTTCGAATTCTTTAAAACAAATCGAGAATTTCAAATCGGCACTCCAAGTGATTAGTCAACCAACATGATCCGTTTAGTTATGTTGCTTCTAAACCTCAGACGCCAGACCATCTTGGATCATGGTAAGCTTTTGTGTTTACATTCATCACACGTTTATGCTCATTATTCTAATCTCTTATGTAAGAAACGTATTAACGACCCCGAGGTCGTTAAAATCCAAATTGAATCCAATGCATTTTCAAATCCACCTAGGAATGGAATTCAATTTTTGAAATTCTTCAATACAACTTGAATTTTATGCACTTAGAAATAGTATTGCCTTAACACAAAACTCTAGAAGATCTTATTATGTAGATTAAATTATTGCTTCGGCATATATGTCACTATTCTATAGATCTATTTATATTGTTTCTCAACATGCGGCAAGTACCCCGTGACTTGTCGCAAAGTGTGTGCCCTTGTCGGGATAGTGGGTGGGAAGGGATCGGCTCTTCTCACAGTTGCTGGGTGTTCCCCCGTGAACCCCAATTGCTTTTAAAACTGCTAAATTATTTATTGATTGCATCCCTTGTTGGGATTTTTCCTTGCAGGTGACCCATTCCCCTACCCCCCTTTTTTCATTTTCATTTTCTTTTTCTGGGCTTAGACCATTTTAAAGCCCGCATTTCCAAAATTGTTTTTTAAAACTCTCACCCAATTCTCTAAAATATGACAAAACGACCAGCAAAATCTGCCTCATCTTCTCAACCGCCCCAAAAGAAAGCCGAGGGCAAAGAAAAACAAACAGGCCCACCTCCACCACCCCCTCCAGACGATCCAAACCCAAACGAGCTCGGCCCTAAGTACGCCAACCGCGGCCTGAACCACGAGGCCGCTATAGACGCTGACTACTTCACATATGACAAAGACACAAAGTGGGGCCACAATAACCTAGTTGCCCGTAAGTTGGCCCCACAGCTCTACTTCTGTAATCCCGACCTAATCAGCTACCCTCGCCTTGTACGCCTTTTTTACCAAAATCTACAATATCATAAAGCCTCTCTCAGCCAACATGCCTATATCTCCACTACCATAGATAACCGTCATATCACCCTCAACCCGAATAACATCTCTAACATCCTCCAACTCCCCTCCCATTCCTATCAAGTCCCCAAACTAAACGTCCTCAACAAAGCCCACTGCTTTATACACATTATCCAGGACATGTGTGGCGGCCGGTCTGGGTCGGGGCAATCTATACGACGCTCTCACATGCCCCGCCACATGTGGTTCGTCGACCATGTCTTTAAACGTAACCTGTACCCCCTTGGCCATGAACAAGAGCGGACCAAGGAAGTCCACCATGCCCTCCACACTGTTTACCGCAGCGATTGGTTCCATCCTGGCCTAGTTATTATGGATGGCATGCGTCTTGCTACCCAGGCCATTGACCACTCTGTCGATTCTAAGCTCCTTTTGCCCTACTCTCGCACTATCACTACTATTCTCCAGGCTAAGGCCTTTTCTATCCCAGCCGATGAGCCTATCGATGCACATATCCTGGAGTACGCTTCCGCTGATTGAAAGTTGAGCTTGGATCGCCTAGATTTGGAGGTTAGGAGGGCCTGAGAGCAGGCCTAGGCCCGTCGTGAGCAGGCTGCACATCGTCCACCTCCCCCGGGGGATACCCCTTACGCTTGGATGTACGGGGACATTTGTGCTTTCTGAGGTGAGACTCTCTACTTGCAGTCCTACATGCGTTCATATTTCCAGCTGGCCCACCCAGATCAGTTGGACGACATTTTGGCTCAGGGCGAGGTGGCTTACCAGTCTTCTTTCCCGACAGAGTAGGTGGCTGCGGAGCCGGGTGAGGAACAGGGCGAGGAGGAGGAGGAGGGTGGAGACGGTGATGACGATGATGGAGATGATGGGAGTGACGGGGATGGTACGACTGGCCAGGGGAGTACAGGTTTGGAGCTGGTGCTGCTAGAGGGCGGGGATGATTAGACTTGTTTTGGGAGGGGTGACAGACATTCTTTTTCCTTTTTCTTGTATTTGGATGGGTAGCATTGGACATTATCAGACATTTGGGCCTGTATATTATTTTATTATTTCTATGCTTTTGCTTTTTGTTCAGTCTTTTGATTATGCTTAGGATTTGGCTGTATCCGGCTTGGATCGGTTAGTTCAGTTTCTGTCTTTTGTTTTATTATTTATTTTTGCTACATGGGTCTGTAATTATGTCGTTCTGCATTTATTGTTTTTTAGTTTATGGTTGTTTTATTGCTGTTGATTCTGGTTAGTCACATCAGTAACGTCACTATTAATTAGTTTTGCTTCCACTTTCGTGATTGGCTATATAATGTTTTCATTTATTCATTTGGAGCGTTTGTCATTGAATTAATATTTGCACAGCAATTTTAACCCCCATTGCACTATAACAGGTAACTCTTAGGTTCAGGTTTGGGGGTAATTATGTCAGAATTTCTACTTAATTCAAACCTACATTGCTTAGGTTTAAAATTTTGAAATTCATTACTGCTACACAAACACGCAAGTAGTAACGTTAATTTTCAACTTCTAATAACTCCGACTAATAAAGTTAAATTTTGGTTTATTTTCTTTGGTTTCAAGGTTTTAATTTTCCGTTATCTGTATAGTTACCTCGACCCTCATAACTCATTGTCATCCTCACATTATGGACCATCCTATGTCACCACCTACGTCTCCCGATAGGTCTTCGAGTGCGTCGGGTCATCATTCCGACTTTAGTTCTTTTGATTCTGATACCATACCGAGTCCTAGGGTAACCAAGTCCTACAGTCCTGTCGGTCGTCCCGACTGGAATCGTCGTTGTCCTCGCTCATCCATTCATATCCGTTCTGATTCTTTAGACGAGGATGACCTTTTCAGCGATGACCCTACCGTTATAGACGGCCCTTATGGCGCTCCACCGACGTCTTCTGACCCTTCTTCATCTGATTCGGTTGATTCCTCGACTAATGATGATGATGAGGATATTCTTTCCGGTCTAGCTTCCATCCCATTGTCTGATCCTTTATCAACCGATGTACCTGCCCCTGAGGTTACTTATCCTTATAGGGACCTCCCTGATTATGTGCCGGATGTTGTTCGATAACGTTCGGGTCACCCTGATTGGTCTCTCAAGGATATTGCCTCGTTCTTTGCGCCTTATTCCGGTCCTGAGGATGATGCAATTTATTTAGGTCCGGGTATTATTGAGGAGACTGAGATAGATGTTGTTCCAGAGATGACTGCTGATGACGATTTTGATGAGATGGGACTACCTTTTGATCCTGCTACACATCCGGAGTGGGAGCTAGTCGATTGGTACTTCCGTGCCGGCGTGTTACCTCCCTCAGACATGTTTCGTGGTGTTGACGTTCTGGTTATCTTCTATGAGGACTACATCCATGTCATTGTCATGTTCCCACCTGCATAGGGACATGCAGTGATTTGGTTTGGGGGAGTATATGGATATTCGTTCATTCTAGTATAGTTGTGTTTATTTTCAGTAATTCAGAATAATTTTTTCTGTTTGTTAGTTCATTATTTCGTTCATTTGTTATTTCTTTTATTCATTAAAAAAAAGAGAAATAATAATAATAGAAAAACAAACATTTTATTAGTCTATAAATAAATGAAAACAGTTTCTTAAACAGTTTCTTAATATTGTTCAATGTTGCGTTACTTCTTATTGCAATTAGATTTCGTTGAAATTTTGAAATTAAGAGAGTATGTAATCCGATGTCTACCGAATCTATGAAGGTATGTCTTGAGAACTATATATCCTTAGAATCATTGTTTGATATCTTATGCTTGCATAACTTTTTTGCACAACACGTAGTCATATGGATACATAGTAACATTGAACTATAATATAACTTGGATTTTTAAATAGTAATATTGTGGAGACTAGAACCGGTGAGCTTTAGTGGCTTTCATTCTTTTTGAGGGTTTTATTATGTTATTCGAATCTCATTGGCATAACGCATTATTTCGTTGATTAGTCTCACTATTCTTCATTTTGATTGAAAGTTGAGTTAGTACTATAATTACCATGTTAAAAAAAAAGAAAATAGAAAAAAGTTCCATTTTCTTTGGTGTCATAACATTGAAGAATCATGTGACTCTAGAAAATGACACTAGGCCATCTGTTTTAATAACCATTTTTGACCTTTGGCCTACCCAATACAAATATTTTATCCCTTGTTAACCCTTTGGGCATTTAATTAAGCCATTTCTTTGTTCACCTATTATCCTATCCACTTCGATATGGAGTTCACCACTATTAAATGTACTTCACCCATGTCCAAGAGTAGTTAGAGAATAGTTTTTCATAAAGAAATCGGGCTAATAAACGACTAAGGAAAAAGTGATGTATTGAGTAGTAAAAGAAAAGGATCTAAAAAAAAAATTTAAAATTAGAAAAAAGAGAAGAAAAAAAAGATGAATCTCTTGAAAGAGATAAAGAAAAGAAAAAAAAGGTGAAATCACTAGTCGTTGTATAGTAAAGCCCTTGCATTACACATTAAGGCTACTCCTATGTACTTACGGACTCTTTGAATCTCTTTTTGCCTTTCTTTTCTGAGCTTTAACCCTTGACCAACATTACAACCCTTATAAAGTCCTAGTTGATTCTATGGAAACATGATTTGAATATGGAACCGATAGAAAAAGGGAGTATAAGCATGGTAGTAATGGTATTCACTTGACGATCGATATCTATTCATGAGACTATTTTATTTCTGTCGTGTCATACGTTGTTCTGAGTCATATACGAGTTTATCTGTTTTGTACAATAATTCTTCCTTGCATATATAAATGAGTGCTTGCACCTGTTTCAGAGTGATTTTATTTTAGAGTGTAATTAAGAACGTGAGATTTGGAGTCGAAGCATCACTAGATAGTTATCCGATTTATATTCCAAGTTCATAGTTGCCGTGAATCCACTTGACTACTATTTCACACACATGCGAGTCTTCGATATATTTTATTGATTCTGGTGATATATGTTCTCGGATTATTTTCATAATGTAAGAAGGCATACGATTGTTTTACTCTTGATGATTTAAAAAGTTTCATTCGAAGTTGATTTTATCAAAGGAGGATGTTGACATTGAAGTATTTTAAATTTCGAATAAACTTCTTATTTTCACAAGTTAATAAAGATGGTTGTGGGTGACTTGTTGATGAGAACCCTCACGAGACTTCACTCGTCCAGCTAGGGACACCTAGAGGTTTAAAAGGCTTGTTGCACAAGCTAAGTGCAATCGTTATCCATACGAAAATGGAGTAGGAATTTTTATTATTATTAGTTTTATTTTATTCTTTTTGCTCGAGGACTAGCAAGGGGTGTGATCGGGAGAGAACAAATCCCAATTATACGACTAAATTCTCATTTGTTAGTCATTTTTATCCTGTTCTTTTATAGTTTTACTGTATTTTCTATTTTCTGTCAGGTTTTAGAAGAAAACATGGATTCCAGGTTAAATAAGGAGAAAAAGCAAGAAGAAAGAAGCTGGAAAAAGCCCTTCGCGCGAGCGATCCGCTCGCGCGAGATCCCAGAAATCGCTCGAGCGATCCGCGAGCGCGACCTTCCAATTACGCGCTCGCGCGGCCCGCTCGCGCGATCCGTACAAAAATCAAAGTTGCGTATTTTGCTATACTGAAGAGCCCTGTGCGAATGAAACTGCTGAATGACGTCCAGATTGTAAATAACAGCTGTTTTAGTTAGTTTTGGGATAGGAAAGCTTCCAAAAACTTCTTGTAGACTCTATATATATATACTTAGTTTTTATAATTTTTAGGTTTACACACATTCATTCATTGAGGGCTTTGGAAGACAAGAGGAAGGAGAAGAGCAAGCTTGAAGGTCTCTAATGGCTACCATCAACTCAATCTTCATGCTTCCACCCACCATGTGCAACTAAACTCCTAATCTAGGGTTTCAATGAAACCCTAGCTATGTAAAGGGGGAATTCTATGCTTTTCTATTTTAGGATTTTATGGATTGGATAGTAATTGTATGTTGGTGGATTATTTATATATAATCGATTTTTAATGTTAATAATCAAGAGTGTTTTGGATCTATTCTTGTCTTAGATTTTTCCTTATGCTTATTGAACTCAGTAGTCCTTGATTTCTGTGATTGATAGGAGTATTTACATACAATAGTGCTTATGTGATTGTGATGTTTACATCTTTTATAATTCATGCTTAGGAAAGATGAGTTATGCTACACCCTAGTTATAGGTAGATAATTCATGTGAACCATAGATGGATTATGCTTAGATTAAACTAACGATATCCTCTTGACGATACTATTGGGCTTGTAGCTACGATAGATCATGACTATCCAAAACCTCTGGGGGCCTAAACGTAATTTTCTGGGCGTCTAAGGAGCAGTGCCACTGCGGCACTGGGCCACCGCAGTAGCACATAGCCAGTGCCGCGGCGACACTCAACCCCCGTAGAACCCATTTTTGTAATTTATTTTGGGGTCCAAATTGAATAATTAAAGACCGGAACAATGTAGTTTTATGTTCACAGATGTTTGGGACCAATGGGAGCACTTTCTAAATCACAAAACCATCCCAAATTGGCCTATATAAATCCCCCTTTGCTCTTCATTTTGGGGGGACCAAGTGCAAAGCTTAAAAAGTTGTAGAGAGATAGAGAGATAGAGATAGGTTTAGAAGAGAGAAAGGGAGCTTTTCCCACTGATTTTCTATAGAAAGTGAGTTCTAAACTCAAGTTCTTCCATTATCCTTCTATATACTTCACATCCAAACCCTCCCCAACCACCATTCTTGAGCAATCTTGAGTTAGGAAGCTATTTTCATGTCCAAATGTCAATATATATGAGTGAAACACCAAGTTACAAGTCCAATATCTCAATGATCATCATCTATTGATTGCTTATTTGATTGTTTACATATTATGTTCATCTCTTCTCACCTCATTTCTTTTTTGATTTTTCTTTGATTACTTACATGTTTATCATCATCTAGATAACATGTTTTTGAGGAGAGTGAATCCTTATGCATAGTAGCTCTTGACCTCAAAGACATGTTTGATGGATGATGATTCTAACTTCTATACATTCATATGCATTATTGAAGTCATATTCTCAAACAAAACTATGTTTGTGCAAACAATATTGGGAGTTCCTGATGATAAGTTTGATGTTGATTTCTTAAGTGGCCTTAATCCCCCTTTTGGGCTGAAAATACACTCTCAAAACCTCTATTTCAAAACCCCTGTAAACCCCAACATTTGGATTCTAAGAAACAAGCCATGTTTTACCAAAAATCTTCAAAACAGTGAATGATCTGAGTTCAAAGATTTCTCTAGAACTCAATACTCAAAGGGTGATTACAAAACAACTGGGAAAGTCTTCCTAACTCATTATAGAACACCCACGATTTTTGGGTTGGCTTGAAAACACTTGGAAGGGGTCCATTTGGACCCAAACATTCCTTCCAAACATTCTATTTTTGTTGTCACAGCAGCTAGGTTGATTTTCAACTTATTTTACAGAAAACTTTTCCAAAGGAGTGGTCCCAACCTATTTTTCCTTGAACTTCAATGTCTTAGGGAACTTTCTATATAATATGGGCCTCCATATATTTTGTTTTCATTTTCTAAGATTTTTTGGCATTTCAGTCGATAGTACGGATTCTGTTTCTGAGTGACCTCCATTGTTTATATGATTTCTCTCAATTTGTAATAGTTATTGAAGATTGGCTTTTTGATTTGTGTCCTAGACACAATAAGTATGATCTCCATAAAACATCATGCATTGAAAACATTTCTAGCCCTACATTTCAATTTCCACAAGATCAAGTCACTGTTCTGTCCACTATTCACAGCAAGTATACTTTTACTTCCATCCTTTGATTCGATGCTTATATGTATTTCAAATTAGTTCATATCATAGGAAGTGGTCCATACCATATTTGTACATATCCCATGATGATCTCCCCCATGCATTCATTCATCTTCTAGACTTCTAAGTCATTTTAGAAAACCCATGTACACAAACACACTACAACCTTGGCACATTCTAAGACCATGCAATGCATCCATGCAAGATTTGGGGATTTTATGACTCCTTATCTAAGAAGATTATAAGGAATGAGTTTGATCACACGTTCATGCTTCCCCCTCGATCTAATCTTCCTTTCTCGTCCATCCCGGAGATTGAGAGGTCTTCTTTTCTCAAAGAATAACATGCATCATTCTAGCTTGCTAAGCATATTTTGATTTATTTGATTATTTGTTTCAAGAACAATTCATGTCCCCTTAGATTAGAAAAACTTGATTAATTGATATGTGATTAGATGATCTTTCCTAGGTTTGTTTGTGTGATCTTTCACCTTTGCATTGTGTGATATTTGGCCTAGATTTTATGAATGATATCTTATCTTTTGATATTCCATTTCAAAATTCTTGTGTGATGTAATATACTATCATAGTATTAATTGTCAAACCATACATAGTATAAGATGATTATTTGGATGCTAATTAAGGCCTATCGAAAGACGGGGCAAGTTGAGGGTGTTTTACTCGCGACAAAGGCTCCTTCCTCTCTCGAACCAAAACCCTGAGCCAAGTTCTTTGGTTATGAAAGGCCGGTGCCCTTTATCCGTTTGGGTGAGTCAAAATAGGTTTCTTGGTTCCTTAAAGACCAAGTGGCGACTCTGTCTCTGTTTTCAACATACCTTTTCCTTCCCTTTCAAAACAATTTCAAACAAACAAGAGGTGGGATTTCGCGTGTCCACATCAACATAGACACGTAAAACACATTATGCACAGATGCTAACTCGGATGATAAAGCGAGTTGGTAAGCCACCGATCCTACCCTCTCTAGGATCTTAAATGGTCCCATGAATCTCGGGTTGAGTTTTCCCTGTTTACCAAATAAGGCAATGTCTTTCGAAGGCGATACTTGCAAGTATACAAAGTCTCCTACCTCGAACGTCATTGGTTGTCGTTTAGAATTAGCACAACTTTGAAAATGACTCTGAGCTACTTTAAGTCACTCCTGAATTAACTTCACCTTCTCGATAGTCGACTGTACTGTCACGCCCCGACGTAGCATAATACAGGAAAGCATTTAATTTCCTTTATGGACTCGTAAGTCGTGACAAGTGAGTATGACCAATTATCCCTGCAACAAATAACTTAACAACATTTCTAAAGGAAAGGATACTAATAAACATAAGCTCCGAAATTAAAACTTACTAAACCATTGCATAAGTCCAGGTTTTAGGCACAAAATGCCCTTATTCAAATGCCTAAAACTAGTTTATTACAACCCGAAATTAAAAAGACATAGGAAGTATAAAGCAGCCTCCTGGAAAGTCCCCCGCCTCTAACTAGCATAGTCGAAATACCCTGGCTGCTCCTGACCCTGAAAATCTGGACATAGAGTCCAGGACGCATCAATGCCGTCAGCTTATGAAAGCTGGTGAGCAAAATAAACAAGTGCTCGCAATGTATATATAAGCAAATAAACAACAATGCAATTTAACTTTAAAAGTGATAGATTCAAGGTTCCAATTCTAACATAAGTCACGGGGGAAAAGTAAGCAATAAATATGAGACCGTGCATGAACAATGTAACATCTCATCTTTCTAACTCTTTTCTCTCAACAAAACTCGACTCAACCAAACCATTACCTCAGATACCAGGAATACTATCCGATCGATATCCAAACCGCACACCATACCATCGTTTCGGATACCAAGAATAATATCCGATTGATATCCGAAACGGGCGCTTTAGATACCAGGAATAATATCCGATCAATATCTAAGTCGTACATAACACTGTCGCCTCCAATACCATGAATAATATCCGATCGATATTGAGGTCGCACACCACGCTATCGCCTTAGATACCAGGAATAATATCCGATCGATATCTGGGTCGATCACGACCAACCATCGCTTCGGATACCAGGAATAATATCCGATCGATATCCGAAACGCGCGCCTTAGATACCAGGAATAATATCCGATCGATATCTAAGTCGTACACAACACTGTCGCCTCCAATACCAGGAATAATATCCGATCGATATTGAGGTCGCACACCAGACCGCCACTCTTTACTCTTTTCACGCTTTCTCACACATATGTATGTTGACACAACCTCGACCCTAATATATATGTCAATGTTCACAGTTTGTAGTAACCGTTATTAATCTCAAAGCTGGATATTCGTTCAACATAGATCTCGGCCTTAATCGTTCTTATAAGTCCAATTTCTAACAGTGAGCCTTTGAAATAGTATATCTGTGAAACAGTTCTTGAAAAATTTTCAAAACCTTTTACCAACAGTCCCTTATACAAAATTCAAAAACTGCTCAAAATGCTCAGGTCGCACGAGCGGTCCGCTCGAGCGAGGGGTCGCGCGCACGATTAGGCCATTTTCGTAAATTCTTTTAAAATTTCCTTTTTGCCCAAAACAATGCAGGTCGCGCGAGCCTTGTTCGCGCGAGTAGGTCGCGCGCGTGATTAAGCATTTTCTGAGAGATCTGTTAAAATTCCCTTTTCTGCCCAGGAACACACACCTCGCGCGAGCGGACCGCGCGAGCGAGCCTCGCGCGAGCGGGTCGCGCGCGCGAGTTGTTGCAGAACCTCATCTTCTTCGTTTTTCCCCTGTTTTCAATTTTCCAAACTGTTATATACCCATTTTCAAATTCTGTTTCAACCATATCATGCCATATATGGATTTCTTTGGTTTTTCGCGTAGATTACGAATACGTGATCAATTTAAACTAATACGGATTGTATATCTCGATATTTGCGATTAAAGTAAGGGTGTCAAAACTTTAAATCAACGGTACGTCGCGATACGAATGAATTACTTCGTAGGATTCGAGCTGTAGCTTATTGGGACTAAAATCTTTCATTCCCAATTCACGGATTTCATTTTGGTTAAGTTTCATAAAACTCAAACTTTCAAGCTTTAATGGTGTATCTATATATATACACATATACACACAAATATACACTGAAATACACTTATATAAACATGGTGAGTGAGTTTAAATTACTCACTGAGGGTGATTAGACTGAAAATTTGAGACCGATAATTTCCGCCGTCGATTCCGTCGTTCGAATTTCTCCTCCGTTCTCTCTTGAATTTGATATATAAATATATAAAACTATGTATGTGTGTATGTATATAATATATAATCTGTATATGTGTGTGTTTAACTTGAAAGAGATCAAGAGAGTTGAGAGAAATTAGAGGGAGATTTAGAAACTGTGAGAGTTCGTAGAGATGATACATATATATACTGATAACATGTTGTGGCCTCGAAACAACTCCCAAGAATCGCACGGTGTGGTTGAGCTCACGTGCTCCCACACCCAAGACGCGGTAAAGAAGCAGTTTTAAAACATAACTGGTATTTTACGGTTGAAATAAAAATACAGAAAATCGTATTAGTGAATGAAATAAATTCTGGTTTATACAAAAGTATAGATATTATTTTTAAAACCATAAAAAGCATTTCCATATTTAAGAAAATTACGGTTTGACCCCAAACAAATATTTATAAATAGAATTAAAATACAACACTCATTTATTAATGAAAATAAAATACAGGGTGTTACATGTACTATCTCAGGTCCTATCAACCTTCTCTCCCCAACCTCAGTCCAACAAATTGGTGAATGACATTTACGCCCATACAAAGCTTTGCATGGTGCCATTCCAATACTTGATTGAAACCCATTGTTGTAAGAGAATTCAACTAAGGGTAAGTGTTTCTCCACAATCACTTCCAAAGTCTAGAACACATAATCTAAGCATATCTTCCAGCATCTGAATCATTCACTCTGATTGTCCGCCGGTCTGAGGATGAAAAGTAGTACTAAAACTCAACTTCGTACCTATAGCTATTTACAAACTTCTCCAAAATATCGACGTAAAACTACTATCACGATTCGATACAATCACTGCTGCAACTCCGTGTAGTCTCCAAATCTCGAAGGCTTAGTCGTCTTGATCGGCAAAAAATTAGCTGACTTTATCAATCTGTCAACTATAACCCAAATCTTGTCGTCCTTGTTAGGTGATTGTGGAAATCTAGAGATAAAATCTATTGTGATCTCATCCCATTTCCACTTCGAGAGATAGAGAGTTTTGCTTTGTTTTGTAGGTTTCTATGCTTGGACTTTGATTTATTTTGGATTTCTGCAAGTTTAATACAAGTGCTTCGCTCCAGGTTCCATGTTATAGTTTTGTTTGTATTCTGTAAGTTATATTCGTAGTTTTAATCTGTTTGAATCATAGGTTTTGCATGCTAGTTCACTTTAATCCAAAGTTTTCATGTTTAAAATCCAACCAAACACACCCTTAAATATGTTCAACGTTAAAAACCTATTTTCTGCAATCAAAACCATGTCTGAGTAGTCTAGTAGTTGGGAGATCATGATGAAACAGTGATCTCCAACCTCTGCCATGCACTGTAGAGAATTCCTGTGTTCAATCGATCGAAGATCATTCGATCGATCGAAGACATTTTGATCGATTGAAGAAAGATGCAGTTTGATCGATCGAGACTACTTCGATCGATCGAGGCTGCTTCAATCGATCGAGGCTGCTTCGATCGATCGAGACCACTTCGATCGATCAAAACTGTAAATTCTTGAGATGATCTTTCTAAGTATTCCAAGACTTTCTACTTTTAAGATTCATTATCAAACTATCTAGATAAGCTCAGTTTGTCAAAACAGTTTTAAAACTTTAAGCCTTAAGGAGTTTTCTTCAATGACTTTTGCAAACCACCTTGAATGCTAACACCATTGAGGGTGCAAGTCGAAACCATTATTTTAAACCGTCTTCTAAATATTTTAAATGAATTGTGATAAGATATCCCCAGTCATGAAAGGACTATTGATTCTTTATCTTTAGAAAATACGGAATACTGAAGAGGGATGTACTCTATAGAGCGATAATGAATGTGCATGGTAGATGGCTAGGTCATTGCGAATTCGTGTGATCCCAACACTTTCTTTTCATAAATAAACACCGTTAAAAAATCTGCTTACTTGCTAGTTAAATTGCTAGGTTTGTTTAATTGCTTTACTATAGTAGTTGTTAATTGTTGATTCTTCAAGCACTTGAATAGCCTTCGATCGCTTGAGCTCTCAATTGCTTGAGCCGCCTTCGATCGCTCGAGACTGTCTTTTCATTTTTGCAATGTCTTCTCTGTGCTTTTGCTTTACCCTTTTTGTTGTACCATTCCTGCTCATAACAACATAGCAAATCTACACAGAATATAGTCTAAAATAATAAAATTCATCACGGAATCATCTCATTGTATCCTGACATGCACTGTACTGAAACTGCAGATAAAACGGGGAATTGTAAACTAAATTATGTTGTTTTCTTGTTATAGCACAAGTGTATTCTATAAATACCCCAGCTTGTCACCACCCCTAACTAGCGTATTGCTATCCTAGCTATAAAGCGAATTAAAAAACAAGTGAATATATACTATGACGATTAAGTGAAACAAAATAAACTAAAATAAGCTAACCTAAAGAGAGAAAATTCCTAACTCACTTTCGTAGGAATCGCGATTGCATATAGCGAATGCAACAAGCCGTCAAACCCCTAGGTTCCCCTAGTAGACGAGTGTTGTCTCGTGAGGGTTTGCAGTGAATATACCTACAAAATTCTCGTTTTAAGAACAAATAAGATAGGAACAACTTTTAAATATTCTCTCTTAAATTCAACTGAAAACTCTGCACTATAATGACAAATCATTCTCAATCAAACCATGAAAAATGTTAACATGCTCCTCATGCCACCAAGATAATTATAACACATGTACGACATTCACGCATCCTTGTGTGTGTGTGGAGTTAATAGTTACACGGTAAACCGTATTTAGAGTTGTTTGGACTATTTTATTCTAGGAACTCATAGCTTTGACTCAATTCTCACATTAGATTGCACTCATAAAAGAACATCTCTCAGAAACTAGTGTAAGAATGACTGCTCGTTGTATGAAAGCTTTAATATGAGTTAATGGAATGGATACTAGTGCTTTACATACTTGACTCTTGAAAAACGGACGTATCGAGTGTATAGTCTCACGAATGGAATACCACTTACCAAAGGAGCGAACTACCATGGATAACTCAATTTACACCTATATGTTCAAACCAAATTGTTAAGAATCCTTAAGACTTTGTTTAGATTTTACGTATGGTAGATAAGAGGAATAGGTGGAAATACGCATGTCTTAGTATGTGATTGAGTCTATCTTTTGTCACTTTTCTTTTTCGAATCTCCAACCATCTTTCATTTTTGGATATTCTCTTTTCTTTTCCTCACTCCTTCTTCACATTCAATTATTTCATTTCTTCCCTTCTCTTTTTGCTCTTTTTCATTCACCTCTTTTTTTTTTTTTTTAAATATTGGAGCAACTTCCCATAACGACTTCTTTCCAATCAAATGTGTAGACACTCTGATTTTGACAAACTATCGAATTTAGGGGATCGTTACCTCCAAAACCGATGATGACAGTGTCCGACGAATTTTCGGGCATCCAAGGTCATTATAGCTCTTTGAAAGGCTCTTCTATTTCAATTTTAAAAAAAATAAATTAATTAAGAAAGAAAAAGATAATAAATAGGGAGGACATAGGAAAAGGAAGGAAAACACCACGCGGCGAGGCCTGCGACAGTCACGCGGTGCCGCTGCGGTATCCACTGACTACCGGACCTACATTCAGTGACAACCGCACCAGTAACTACTAGTAGCCGCGGACAACTCGTCAAATGCCGCGAAAAACAGAAGGAGTTTTAAGAGCAAAAAGGAAAGAAAAAGGAAAAAAGAAATCAAAACAAAAAAAAATGAGGAGCACAAAAAGGGAAAATTCGTGAATTGTCTGTAGCATTACGGCAGTCATTGAGTACCGTAACGGTAATTAATGAGTGCCGTGGTGGCCTTTACTGAGTGTCGCGGACAACTCCATCAAGTGCCGCATTTTTTTAACAGCCTGCTTTTAAAATAGTACGTATTGTACCATCAAAAGTACCTTTGGGATTAGGGTTTGCACCTTGAATTTACTGAAATACCCCTCAGAAGTTGGTCTATATAAGGGGATGAGTATCCCCCATTACAAGGGATCTTTTTATAACAGCTTTCTTGAGAAAATTAGGAGATAATCTTAGAGAGAATTAAGAGAATTGAAGAGTAAATCATTTGCAAGAGTTAGAAAAAGAGCTTGAAGAACCTTTTGAAGACCTTAAAACCATAAAGAAGTTGAGGATAATTGGAGTTAACCTCTAATCCTAATTAGTTCTTAGTTTAAGTCCAATCACAATTCATAGAGCTCTTTAGGATCTTTTACACATTTTCCAAAACTCTCTTCTAACCTCATTTCATCACACACCACTTGAATTATGATTGGACTTTTATTTTGTACTTGCTGGTTTAGATCTAAGCAACCATGGATTTGATGCAAAAATTAGTCTCCTGAGAGGAATTTAACTTGGATTATCACTTGAGTTTTGCTTTTATCTCTTTTGTTCATGTTTTTCATTTGGGATTCATGAGATCTTTAATATCTCACTTGAGTCTCTTAACTTGGATCCCTTAATCTTCTGTAAATCTATAATTTACATGAGGATTAAGGTTGATATTACATCTTTGTGTTTGGTTAATGAGCCTAAATCTATCTTCATGGTTTAGGTTCATTAGTTTGAAATTTCATGAAGTTCCCCCATACTTCATTGAAATCTATGAGGGTGGTGTCTTTGATCTCCAATGACCCTTAATGGAAAGGAGAATTACGTATAGATAAGCCAATCTCCATGGCTTGATTGATAGAGTTAACAAATAAATGGTGAACTTACAATGGTGCAGTGAATTCATAAACCAATTTTGATCAAGGATTTTTAAGTAAATCATGATCCGTTGGAATTGAATGAGACCAATTGTAAAGTATTCATAACACAAAGATCTACCACTACAATTTTTTCTTTAATGAGATTTTATAGTTAACATGGTTTGGTCATCGGTTTTACAACTCAACTGTTTTTTGTCCAGAATTTCAGAACAATAACATCTTTTTGAAATGAGTGGATTAGAGCCTTAAACATGTATTTTAAGCTTTAAAAAATTTTTTCCATGACATTTAATGTGTTAATAAGATTCCCTATAAAGATCAAAGTGATTCTATTCGTTTACTATTTTTAGAAAATCATACAAAAACTCTGGACAAAGAGTTGTAAATTTCTGAGTAATGTCTGGCTCTTTTCAAATTCCCAGAGATTGAACCGTTTGATTTTTGATTTTTTTTTTGGGTTAGAAACTAGACTTACAGAGGCACCTTGTGTCCAAAAATCACTAAGATCAAACCAGTGGAGATATGGTTTTCCTATTTTTTAATCTCAGGTTTCTTCTCTGCAAATTCTAAAAATCTGTTATAGATTTCATCAACTTTGCAAATGATGATCCAAGTAACTTTTCTATGGCCTAAGGCTTGAACCATGTCTGATTATGATTAATTGAACTCAAATCCAGAGACTAAATGATCCAAATCAACAAATGATTCATAACTTACTCTTGTTCATATTCATACATTCATCATATATGTATTGATTCTAGTAATCAGGACATTATTTTGTATTACATCAAGTCATGATTAGTTGAATATAACTATGGGTTCCTTATGACAATGCTGGAATTATATCACCACTATATGGACATTACATTAGCTCCTAGTTGAGACTTGTAGATCTATAGAGGTGTTGTGTTTCCAGCTAGTTAGAAGGAACTCATGATTATGTTAATTCCTCCTATGTTTGATAGATTTAAGCTAGAAGTTTGGGTATGTTATTTAGGGTTAGATGTTATATATCTTGTTCAAAGCATGTGGACTAACCCTTTGTTTTGTAGCAGTATTGAGGTACAATTTCTTGACTCTTTTCTCTAGTTCATTTCATTTCTTGATTTTATTTATTTTTTGACATATATTAGGATTTGCCTTATGTGTATATATGTATTAGAGACTCTCTTTCTAGGATTTTCTTTTATTTGGGTTCATTACACGTTTCCCATTTTACGGCTGGATCCCGAGTATGTTCTCTTATTCCTTATCTGTATACCATTCTTGCTTTCTAGTTGAATTATATGGTTTTGTATGTCGTTTTATCGTTAGCAATCTTGCACCCCTTTCGGCATGTTTTTATAATGTATATATATGTATTAGTTGAGGGCATGCTTAGATTAATAATTCGATTAAAAAGGATGTTGAGTAGAGGCCTGTCATGAGATAGGATGAGAGGGGGTGTTTTAGTCTGCCGGGTTCCTTCCCCTCTCATTCAATAATCCCCGGACCTAGAAATCTCTGGTTTCCAAAAGATCGGTTTGCTTTTAAATGATTTCTTAATTTTTCCTTTAAAAATTAAGTGGCGACTCATATTTGAATTTGAAAAAGTTTTAAAAAAAATGTGGCTAGCCTGCAATATCCACAATCTGGCAACTCTACTGGGGATCGAACCCAGAATCTCTGGTTTCGCAGACCAGAATTTCTGATTTTGGGTTCACTCAAGGATTAGACTTGAAAGCTTTCTTTTAATCGAATTAATTTACTTTTGTGTGCCCGTTGCATTTCACTTGCATATCTCGGCAGTCGATTGCACAGAACTATGACCTTGGAGGCTCAAGGCAACCCGGTCGGTCAAGTTATCATGGGACCGAGTGATCACCCTTGATCTCATACCATGTGTTGGTATATGAAGCACCCTATCTGATGTGTGTCAAGGGTTCTTTATTTAACCAAAACCCGACCTTTGCATGATAGCTTCTATAGAACCTTTCAATCTTAGGAAATCAATTCTTGATTAGGGTTATGTGCTAGGAAGTTTTGTATGCCCAGAAGGGATTACTTGAGATGATGATGATACTTGTTTGATGAAAAATGTGTAACCTCTTAATCATTTTTGAGCAATTCCTTTTCATGTCCCATGACATTTGAGAACATGTCGAATCTTGATTATAAGATTACATATCTTATATCACGTTTAGTTAAGCATCATTGATCTTGTATGTATCTGAATTCATGGAAAGTATGGTGATAATCCAATCATGTGACCCTCCTACCTAGAGAATTTTAAATCCATCTTTGAAAGCAAATAGATTTTTGACATCTTTTTTCCAAAGTTTTCAATCACTCTTTGATTAAAAATTCCAAATCAATCCTTGTTAAGGAGAATTTTCACGTCCTCATCTCTGAAGGAAGAACCCAAAGTTCGTTGGGTTCGTCTTTGAAATAGTTTTCACCGATTAAATGTTTTTTGAATGAATCCCAAAGCAGAATTTCAATCCGATCAATCTTTGTTGAGGAATGTTTAACATCCTCGAATTCTCGAGAATTGTTTTCAAAAGATTTTATCATCCAAGATATACTTCCTGAAGGAATGTCCAACCTTTGAAAGGGGGGTCACAATGAAAGGAGAAGTTGGCGCACTTGACGCGAGTAAGGATTTTATGTGCTTATGTGTTAGAATTAGGATTTTCTTTTCCTTTTGCATATATAGTAGGCACACACACACACATGAATTTCATCCGTGTGACATATGAACCATTCATAAATGTTTTATCAAGTATTTGCAACCAATACAACCAAAAATAAAAAGGATAACGGTGAAGAAAAAGAAAAATGACAAACTAAAAATTCATTTGAAAAATCTTTTGTAGGGCAAAAATAGCTTTGGTTCGGGCATTGTCTAGTTTAGGGGTCCTGCGATGAGGTTAGTGAGAAGAGGAAGTAAACTCAAATGGCACACGAAGGAAATACTGGGGAAGTAGCAGAATTGAGGGCGATAGTAAATAGGAAGGAAGAACACATAAGACGACAGGCTGAGAACATGAACCGCATGATGAAAATGATAAAAGCAATGACTCGCCAGCCACCACCCGCAAATCCGCGAGTTGTCAACCTACCCCCTCCAGCGGCAAGAGAAGAAGATTGGTATGATGATCTAGAGGCACAGAGAGCTGATGTACTATGGGTTAAAAGAGAAAAAGGAAAAGACTGAGAAAGAAAGGGTAATGGCCTAGAAAGTAGAGAAGCTTGAGAAAGTGGTACGCAAGGCTCAGGGAGTTGAAAAGATATTGACTGCTAGTATCCATGAAAAATGCTTGAAAAATGATACGGTACTCCGGTTTCAAAGTCAACTTTCAGGTCAAATCGGTCAAACCTGGGATTCCCAAGAAGTTCTAGGAACCTCTGGGAGCTCCTAGGAGCCGACGTTTTCCTCCAATTTTCTTTTAAAACTTGTTTTAGTACTTTTTACATGATCTAGAATGATCTCAAAACTTTTCAACAAATTTGGATGATTTCGGTCAAACTCTGGTCGAACCTGGTCAAACCTTGGTCAAACCGGTCAACGGGGACTTTTCGGAAACTTCCGAGACTTTCGGGGTCTCTGGGAGCTGACGATTTCATTTGGTTTTTATTTAAACTCATTTTACCACTTTTCTTACAACATAGTATGTTTCCAGAGCTTTCGGTCCGTATCTGGGAGTTTTTGGGCTTTTAGGGGCATTATGGTCATTCTGAGCATTTTGAGAGATAGAACTAACTTCCAGGAGTCCTTTTTGAGTCTTTTTCGATCATTGTGAACTACCAAACTATGGGTCTCCTAAATCTAATAGTCGAAAAAATGGGGTGTCTACAGTTGAGACGATGTAAGACGGATACGAGTAAGATCATCATACCGGAACCTTTACAGATCTTGGAAGACTTGACTTATGTAGAACATCCAGTAGAGATCTTGGATCGAAAAGAACAAGTGTTGAGAACGAAGACTATTCCAATGGTGAAGGTGTTGTGGCGTAGTCATACAGTCGAGGAGGCTACGTCGGAGAATGAGTAGGAAATGACGAAAGAAGATCCGTATCTTTTCGATCTTTGATGTATAAGTTTGGGGACAAACTTCCTTTTTAGAGGGGAGAGTTGTCACGCCTGTCTCGAAAAGTACATTCATTTTAAATGCATAATTGAGATTTTGAGAATTATCAATATCGATTAATAATTGCGAATGAGGTTGATGTAGGTCAATGGTGAGGTGTCAATTGAGCACGATAATAGGAAAATCAAGGAGGCATTGATATGAGTAAATGACATTTATGTGATTTAAATATTATTTGATATTTTATGGTACTTGTGAATAGTGATTATGCTTGTGTAGCATACTTTTTTGAAAGTTTTGATCTTGATTTAGATTGCTTTGAACGTTATAGTCAGAACGTAGGTAATACGTTGCATAAAAAGTAGATAATCTAGAAATTCCACAAAATTAGTTTTCGGATCGTAATTGTAGACCCAAACAAAACTTAGACGAAAACCTTTAATTGTAATTCATAATTTTCACTCATGAAGTGATGAATTAGACGTGTAAGACGTTTCGGAGAATAAATAGAAATCTTGAGAACTCATGGGAAGTTAAACGTAATTTCTGAGAGTCGAGGCTATATATAGAAAGTCCAAGACATTTCTCACAATATCTTCAAACCAAAAGTTGGGAGCTTGGGAGATTTGGGAATTTTAGTTGTTTAGAGCTTCAAGACACAAATCGACGACCTTTAGTCCGTCAGTTTTTCTCCAAATTTCACATTGAACTCTTTGTGGTAAGAGCTTCATTTTGGTACCTCTTAGACCTTGTTTGGATAAGTTTTTTTTTATGAAATTCTAATATTGAGTTTTCTTAGGAAACGTGTAAAAACTCATAGGTTTTGCTTGTAATCAGAAATCGTGCTTGGTATCACTATCCTAGTACTTTTCCTGAAATCTTAAGGGTGTAGCTTAAGGTATGAGTTCTAGACCTATGTTTGTAGGAAATTTTCATGTTATAAATATCTGACTTGATATTTTGGATCCGGGAGAAATTCATGTATAAATTAGGCCCGTTAATTCTGCACGTGAAAATATATGAAAATCACATATATGTGATCATATGACCACGCTATGTGTCTATGTGGGTCGAAGGGGAATTTGATACAATTTCATTCCAGGGGTAAGCACCTCGATGTTTGAGGATTTAATTGTAGCAACGGCTACAGTGCATGGTTTGGGAGAAGGCCCTACCAGGGCATAGTGCATGGTTTGGGAGAAGGCCCTACCAGGGCACTTGGATGAGTGGTTGTGAGAAGGCCCTCCACTGCATCGGTTTCATGATTTCATTACTGGATGAATGCGTATCTCTCATCCCGGAGACTATTTTGATGTGTGTTGGTGTTTAGAGCATGAATTGTCATATAAGCAAATGTTTAGAATTGAGCACTCAGCATATAGCTGAGCAGTAGAGCTTTACTCCATTGCAGGTGACAAAAAGAAAGGAAGAAGAAGCGTGAGGAGTGAGGCAGTGGGAACGACTGGAATTATCCTTGTACATGTTTTTGGTTTCCCTTCCAATGTTGTAATAATGAGATTTTCAGGTAGTTAGAACTATGTAGTTAACTTGGAATCCTTGGAATGGCTTAGTAATATTGTAATAAGTGTTAAAAACTTCTTTTGGTTATGTGGTAACGAATCTGAACTCATAGATTCGCGTTTTGTATTACTTGACTCGTCGAATTCGAGTTTTGAATGAATGTTGTTAATGTTTTTCTGATTTGAGGCAACCAAGTAAACTTATTTCCCTTCCATTTTTCTTTCGATGTTTGGCAAGATTTAATTATATGCTTGTAGCCTTGTTATGGGTTAGAAAGATTGGAATAAGGTTGGCATGTTGAGAAGTGTGCAAGGAGTGAAGGTTGAATGGACCCATAGCAAATTTCTGTTGCTAGAAGGAATTCTGCTAAAGGGGCATTCGACCGGTCAAACGGGACAGTTCGATCGGTCGAAAAATGTGCTACATGCCTTCTTTTTCTACCTCTTCCGGAAAATGTTTAAATGTGTTGATTGATTCTTAGGGTACCTTTAGGGCCCCTTTTAATATAAATTCATTCATTTCAAAATATAATTACGTTTTCAAATTTATATGGATTTTACAAGCTAGAGGGTAATGTTTTCTCAAGAGTTGAATACTCTTTGCTACTTTCAAGTTTCTTTTTCGCTGCTATAGTTATTAAATGAATTAGAGGAGCCTAGGTGGCGTGCCATTTGTTCTATTTTCACCCATAGCGGAATGGGTCGTGACAAACTTCTAGTTAAATGAAAGTAATGGTGAGTACCCAAAATTCAAAAGGCTTGAAAAATAGCGAAAATAGCTCTTCAAAATTCACTTCTTTCATTTTTTTAAAGGAGCTAGGGACAATTTTTTGCACCCAAAATATGAATTTTTATCACATGAACGATCAATTGAGAGTTTTTGGCCAAAGACCGATGATCTGGCTTGAAAATTATATGCAGTGTAAATGTCAAGGTGGTAGGGCCCATGTGTTCATTCTTGTAGTGTAATGATCATGGTGGGACCCAAAGTCATTTGCTAGCATAGTAACATGTTTGACTTTGCTTCATATTTGTACAGTGTCATTCGGCCATTGTAGACACCCCGATTTTAACCAAACGTCGAATTAAGGAGAGTGTCACCTCCATATCCGATGATGATAAGGACCGAAAGATTTGAAGTATTCCAAGCTCTTCAGAAAGTTCTCGAAACGCGATAAAATTTTCATAGAAAAAAAGAAATACCGGGTATTCAGGAGAATTCAGGAGTGAATACATCACGTTTTGTAAAGATCCTCGAAAATAAGTTTTTTAGAAGAAAAAGGAGAAAAGAAAAGACCTAAAAGGGGTAGTTTAACGAAAACCGGCACACGACAGTTTTTGCGGCACTCAATGAGTGCCGCACGACACTCACAGAATGCCGGATCTGCTCTCACTGAATGTCGCCGACATTTTCTGACTGCCGTTCGCTTTAATAGTCTGTATTTTGTGGTACAATACGTACATGTATGAGGATAAAACAAAAAAAACTGAAAAGTAATTTTGACAAAAACACGACAATCAACATTTTGAAACGGTTGTCACTAGGTGCCGCGCAGCACTTATTGAATGTCGTTGCGGTTGTCACGAAGTGCCGCAGCGGCATCCACTGACTGCCGCAAAGGATTTTTAACTGCCGCCTTCTGCAGCAGTCTGTCTGTTTTCAGGAAGTACATATTGTACCACCAAATGAGATATTTACACCTGTCTTTTACTCCGAATTCACTGAAAATACCTGAGTTTTTGTCTATAAAAGAAGAGGGATCTTCCTTGGGATAAAAAGGAGAGAGATACCATAATATACCTAGAGATCACTACCACTATAACAACACATATTTGAGAGAGATAGAGAGTTTTGGAGAGCTTGGAAGACCTTTAAAGTAGAGAAGCTTTGAGGATAGTTTGGAGGTGATCCTCTAACCATAGGTTGTTTCTTTTCATTCTTTCTTTTAAGCATCTAATCTTCAAACTACTTAGTTTTCTTTGTTTCATTTTTTTCTTGTTGTTTATACTTCCCTCTTGAAAACTCTTGAGTTTGATCCCTTGATTCCTTGTAAGCTTGTGCTTCCCATGGAAGACTTAAGGTTGATCATCTTTTACATAAGGACAAGTGGATGAATCCAAACCATTACCATGGTTTGAGTTCCCTAACTTGGAGTTCTCATGGAATCTCTTCGTATTCCTTGAAGACTCATGAGTATTAGTCATATCCTCATCTCCAATGACCATCAAATGGTAGGAGAAGGTAGTTTGAGTCTAAGCCTATCTCCATGGTTTAGATTCATCATCTTGAGATTTTGAGAAGTCTATTCATACTTCATTTGAAATCTACAAGTATAAGGGTCTTTAGTCTCCAATGACCATCAAATGGTAGGAGAAGTAGTTTGGATTAAGCCCAACTTCATGGTTTAATAGTTGGGGGTTAACAAATAAAGTTGAACTTGACAATGAAAGCAGTGAGTTCACAACCAGTTTTGATCATAGATTTTTAGTTGATAATCTAACCGTTGGAGTTAAGTGAAACCAACGGGAAAGTGTCTATAACTCAAAGTTATACCACTGCAATTTTTGTTTTAAGGAAATTTCATGTTTAAAGTGGTTTGGTCATGAGTTTTGTGAAGTCACTATAATCTGTCCAGAGTTTCAGAACAGTAACACTCTTTTGAAATAAGTAAATCAGAACCTTAATAAAGTATTTGTGACCCAAAATAATTTTTTCTAAGTAGATTAATGTGTTAGGAAGTCACCCTAAAAAGAACAAAGCATTTCTGATTTTTTGCTATTTTTAGAAAATCGTACAAGAACTCTGGACAAAAGGATGTAGAATGCTGAGTGATGTCTGGTTTTTGTCCAATTTTCGGAGATCCAACCGTTGAAACTTTGATTTCTTTTTTGGGTTAAACACTAGACACACAAAGGCATCTTGTGTCCACAATTCATCAAGATCAAACCACAGGAACCGTGCTTTTTATTTCTTTAAAGTTATGACCTGCTCTCAGCAATTTCCAGAATTCTGCAATAGTTTTAATCAATCTTATGAATAATGGCTTAGATGATATTTTCATGTGTTAAGGTCCAAACCATGTTTCAATAATGATTAGTTAAACTTGAATTCAAAGTTTAAGTGATCTAAACCACTGAGTATTTCATAATTTATTCTTGTTCATGTACATGTTCATCCATATGGCTTGATACTTGTAGTTAGGACTTAGTTGCTTTAGATTTAATTATATTTGATAGATTTAAGCTAGAAATTTAGAATTGTTATTTCTAACTTCATATCTTGTATACCATGTGGACCAACCCTTTGTTTTGTAGCGCTATTAAGGTATGACTTCTTTAATTCCTCTTTAGTTTATTTTAATTTTTTGATTTCGTCGATTTTTCGATCTCATGCGCGACACCTTAGAATTAAGACTTGCCTTATGTGAATACATGTGATTCGAGACTCTTTCCTAGGATTTTCTTTCGTTTGTATGCATTACACGTTTAATATCGCGGCTGGATCCCGGGTAAGTTCCCCTTGTTCCGTATTGCATATCATATTGCTTGCTACTTGAGTTATGTAGTTTTTTGAATGATATTTTACCACTTGCAATCTTACACCCTTTAGACATGCTTTTGTAATGTATATTTATACATATGTAATAGTTGAGGGCACATTTAAATTAATAATTCAATTAAAAGGATGTTGAGTAGAGGCCTATCGCAAGATAGGATGAGAAGGGGTGTTTTAGTCCGATGGGCTCCTTCCCTCCTCATTCCATAATCCCCGGACCTAGTTAATCAGTGGTTTCTAAAAGATCAGTTTGCTTTAAAAATGGTTTCTTAATTTTCCTTAAAAAAAAATTAAGTGGCGACTCATTTGTTTCTTTTGAAGTTTGAAATTTAGAAAAGATTTTCAAAGAAAAGTTGTGAGCAAAAGAAAGAAAATTGCGATATCCACAATCTGGCGACTTTGCTGGGGATCGAACCCAGAATCTCTAGTTTCGCAGACCAGAATTCTGATTTTGGGTTCACTTGAGGATTAGACTTGAAAACATCCTTCTAATTAAATTAATTAATCTTTGTGTGCCTGTTGCATTTCACTTGCATGTCTCGCCAGTCGATCACATAGAACTATGACCTTGGAGGCTCGGGGCAACCCGGTCGGTCAAGTTATCATGGGACTGTGTGATCACCCTTGATCTCGTACCATGTGTTGGTATATGAAGGATCCTATCGGGTGTGTGTCAAGGGTCTCTTATTTGACCAAAACCCAGCTTTTGCATAATAGTTTCCATAGAACCTTTCAAAGTTAGGAAATCAATTCTTGATTAGGTTTATGTGCTAGGAAGTTCTGTATGCCCGGAAGGGATTACCCGAGATGATGACGATACTTGCTTGATGAAAGACGTATAATCTTTTAATCATCTTTCGGCAATTTCTCCTCATATTCCACGGTATTTGGAAAACATGCCGAATTTTGATTATAAGATTATACTTCTTATATCATGTTTAGCTAAGCATCATTGACCTTGTATGTATTCGAATTCATGGAAAGTATGGTGATAATCCGATCATGTGATCCTCCTACCCAAAGAAATTTAAGTCCGTCTTTGAAAGCAAACAGATTTTACCATCTTTTCCCCAAAGTTTTCGATCGCCCTTTCAAAAAAAAAAAATCTTTTGAGTTCACCTTTCGATCAAAATTCCCAAACTAACCTTTGTTAAGGTATATTTTCACATGACCATTTTCTATAGAAAAATTTAAAATTCTGGAAAATGTGTGCTCTTCAAATTAATTTTAAATCCAATCATCTTCCTCACTTTTTAAAAAAAAAATAAAAGGTTCAAAATCCTTGGGAATCATCTAAAGAAATGCTTTTCGAATGAATTTTGAAATATCCAACCTTTGAGAGGGTAGTGAGATCACAATGGAAGGAGAAGTTGGCACACTTGACATGGGCGAGGGTCTTATGTGCTTATGTGCTTATGTGATAGGATTAGGGTTTTCTTTTCTTTGGCATATAGAATAGGCACACACACACACATGCATTGCATCCGTGTGACATGTAAAAGAAAGTTTTCTACCAAATATCATTTAAAAACAAAAAATGTCTTTGTATGACAAAAGGAAGCAGATAAAAAGGTTTTAAAAAAGGAAAACTTCAAAATTTGTTGTAGGGGCAAAAATAGCAGCAACATCAAATCAAGCGTGGTTTAGGGATCCCACGGCAAGGCTAGTAAGAAGAGAAGACACTGATATGGATGAAGAAAGAAACAATGAGGAAATAACCGGGTTAAGGACACTGGTAGAACAACAAGCGGAGCAAATGAGGCGACATGCCGAAAACATGAACCGCATGATGGGAATGATAGAAGAGCTGAATCGCCGACCACCACCTATGGTTACGCCAGTTGTGGACCAATCTCATGGAGGATGAGGAGATTGGTTTGACGATCAGGAGGCGCAATGGGCTGATGCGCTACAAGCCAACAGGGAAAGGGAGAAAGCTGAGAAAGAGAAGTTACTGACCGAGAAAATAGAGAAGTTGGAAAGGGTAATGCGCAAGGCTCAGGGAGTTGATACCTATCTGATGAAACTAGAAGGGTTGTATGACGGAGTACGTGAGACACTGCCTGTCGGGTTTAAGATGCCAATTTTTGACAAGTTTGACGGGACCGGGAATCCTCGCAGCCATATAAGGATGTGTATTGGAGCTTTCCAACCAAGTGGGTTGAGCACAACCATGATGGCGGTCCTATTCCAACAGACTTTGACCGGGGCTGCTTTATCATGGTATCTTACTCTCGAACCAAGCAAGACCAGGGTGTGGGAGGAAGTGAACAAAGTATTTGTGGCACAGTACGAGTACAATCAAGATTTAGATGTCACTGTCCGAGATTTGGAGACCACTAGGCAAGGGAACAAAGAATCATTCGCCGAACACCTGAGCAGATGGAGGGGAAAAGCAGCTAAAATGGTACAACGGCCGTCTGAGAAGGACCAGATCCGAATGCTGATGAAGAATCTACAGCCAGTGTATCAAGAAAAGAAGAGGTTTCAGTCAATCAACACCTTTGCTGAGGTTTTTGATGTCGGGACGAGGATAGAGGATGCAATCCAAGAGGGGGTAATCAAGAAAGAGGAGCAACCAAACCGGTACAGGAGGCCAAACTATGGGTCCAACGAAGGACAAACAGGAGGTCACTCTGGCCCCACCGATATCAATGCACTAAATGGACTAGAGAGGAAATTTGACATAACACCGAGGAGAGGGGGGGACAAAGCACCGAGGAAGTTCTCAGATCTGAGAGTGTCACTATCAACTGCCCTCGACAGACTGTTAGCAAAGGGGCATCTCCGTCAGTTGGAACCTCGACCTCTAGCAAGTCCGCTTCTACCAAATTTCCAGGGGGACCTCTTTTGCAAATTTCATCAGCAGAAGGGTCACTCAACGGATAGGTGTATAAGATTAAGGCACGAAATTCAGGACCTCATTGATAACAAAGTAATTTCGGAACCACCTACTAAAGCTCCGAATGTTACTAGAAATCCGCTACCGAATCATCAAGCTGTGCCACCATCGCAGGGCCTTTATCTCTTGGGGATAGAAGAAGTAACCTTCGATCCATCTAGGCTAATCACTAAGGCCGAGACACCAAGAAAGCTATACCAGCTACCTAAGGATTCGACAATCTGTGCTTTGGAGGATCAGCCGGAGAAGAGTGAAATGGGACAGTCAGACTGGTGGGTTCAAGGGAGTGACGGTCGAGACGTGGGCCAGGTAGAAGATGATCTTTGGTACGAGAGCGATAAAGAAACAGAGACGGTGGAGGGTACTTTGAAAGTTGATCCAGAAATTGATAATCTGTGGGCAAGGGAAGAAGTCAGTCATTTAACTCGGTCGGGTAGACACTTTAAACCGCATGAGCTAGAGGAAGATCATCCAGGGAGAGAATTGGACAAAGGAAAAGGGAAAATAAACGAAGAAGAGGAAGAAGACAGGGTTCTTAAGTAGATGAAGAAAACTCAGGCCAATATCACCATTTGGGGGTTGCTGATAGCATCAAAACGCCACAGACAGGCAGTGTTGGACGCCCTTAATCAATCTGATGTTCCCATCAACACAGCACCAGAAGAAATCGTGGGAATGATTGGCAGAATCCCGACCTTGGCTATTACCTTTTCTTCAGATGATGTGCCCCCCGGAGGACCCATGCTCAACAAGCCGTTGTATGTCATTGTTGAATGTTTAGGAAACACCGTGCCCGCTTGTCTCGTTGACAACGAGTCTGCTCTGAATGTATGCCCCTTCCGAACAGCCAAACTGATGGGTTTAGATGAATCGTCCTTCGTGCCGTCCCAACAAAAGGTCAGGGCATATGATAACACAGAGAACAGTCATGGGTATCATCTCTCTTAACCTCTTCATTGGACCAATGGATAAACAAGCCGAATTTCAAATCATTGAGATCCCCACCTCTTTTAATTTATTGCTAGGGAGGCCATGGTTGGATAGCTTGGGTGCCATACCGTCCACCATTCATCAAAAGGTCAAATGTGCTTGGAAGGGCAAGGTCTGCGACATCCTCGGGATAGCTGGATTCGTTCATTTGAAGCTTCGTCAAGCGCACCGGTTCTAGAATTACAGCTGCAAGAAGAAGAAGGAAGAAGCAAGCATGGGAGGGTTCGAGTTCGTCGGCATGGTTGGGGGGAAAAGCCGAAAGAATTCCTGCCACTATACCTTGACCAATACGTAAGCGCGTTGGTCGTAGGGATCATGAAGAAAATGGGTTTCTTTCCAGGATTAGGGTTGGGAAAAAACCACCAAGGCCTTCCGGAGTTTCCAAAAATCCCTACTCAGACTCATACTCACGGTCTGGGGTACCAACCACCCAAGAAAGGGCAAAAAGAAAAGAAGAAAGCTGTCGACGCACCACTAGACCCTTACCTGAAGATGCTCAATGGATATTTTATGAAGGAAAGAGAAGATTTTCCCTTTCGCGGCTTCCTAGAGCCATGGGTGGACCAGAAAGATAAATGTTTAAAGCCAGGGTTTGAGATCTTCTTTCCCCACGAGTTTTCTGCATATGAAGATCCATACTTGCAGTTGCCTGCCAAGTCGGTCACTACCAAGGATTGGATTGGTGCGCTAGACAGCTCCGTCATGAAAAATCTGTTCGGCGAAGGGAGCACAGAAGTTATAAAAGTGAATCATGGAAAGGCCAAGGGTGAACACGTTGGAGGTTTGGTGGAGGAGGCAGCCGAGAGTGAGGAAGATGAGGAAGATCAGAGGGAGACCGACAAAGGAAAGGCCGAGGAAGAAGAGATGGAGGAAATTACCAAGACAGGGGATCTGGAAGAACGCTTCATCGCCGATCTGGGAGGAGAGAACAAGAGAGAGTGGGTTTTTGAGTCTAGTGATAGGTTTCCCCCACACCCAGAGTCTGTAATGGCCCAAATGAGGCGTCTTTCGATTTCTATGTCTGTTGTAATCACTCCAAAGAAATCAATGAGAACATGACTAATTCTGCCTACTCGAACACGCTTAATGAATGTGATGAATGTGGTAATCATGAAATACCCCTTGAGTTGCAAAAATTAATTGAAAAAGAAAAAGAATCTGCATGTAAAATCATTGAGGACACTCTAACAATTAATCTAGGAAATGAAAATAATCCTCAAAATGTCTTTATCGGCTCTACACTTGGCAAAGAAGAAAGCAAAGAATTAATCAAACTATTAAGTGAATTCAAAGATGTTTTCGCATGGTCTTATAATGATATGCCAGGCATTGATCCAGAGATAGTCCAACACCACATCCCCATTTTTCCAAATTCGAAGCCAGTAAAACAAAAATTAAGGCGTATGAGGCCTGAATGGGCACTCAAAGTCAAAGAGGAAGTTGAAAAGCACTTAAGAGCCAGATTCTTAATGGTCACCGAGTATCCAGAATAGATCGCCAACATAGTGCCCGTCCCCAAAAAGGATGGTCGTGTTAGGGTTTGCGTTGATTTCCAAGACCTAAACAAAGCAAGCCCTAAAGATGATTTCCCTTTACCACATATCGACGTCCTCGTTGATAACACCGCCGGACATAAGCTTCTGTCCTTTATGGATGGATTCTCCGGCTATAACCAGATCCTGATTGCACCAGAAGATAGAGAGAAAACCACTTTTATCACGCCATGGGGAACATACTGCTATAGGGTGATGCCATTTGGGCTCAAGAATGCCGGAGCAACATATCAGCGGACCGCTACCACGTTATTACATGACATGATCCATAAAGAGGTGGAAGTGTATGTGGACGATATGATTGTGAAATCTAAGGAGAGGAGAAGTCACTTGGAGGCTCTGAAGAAATTCTTCAGGAGATTAAGGGAGTTTAGGATGAGATTAAACCCACAGAAATGTACCTTTTGAGTCACCACAGGAAAATTGTTAGGGTTCCTTATTACTCAGAGGGGAATCGAAGTAGACCCGACCAAGATAAAAGCCATAGTCGAAATGCAACCACCCAAAAATGAAAAAGGAGCTGAGGGGGTTCCTGGGTAGAATACAATTCATAAGACGTTTTATCTCAAAACTCACCATGACCTGCGACCTGCTATTTAAATTACTCAGAAAAGGAGAGAAGTTCGTGTGGGATACCTTGTCTCAGAAGCCTTCGATAAGATCAAAACTTACCTCCAAAACCCACCTGTCCTATCACCACCTTCACCCAGGAAGCCTCTGCTACTGTACCTTTCTGTGACCGAGGATTCAATGGGATGCATGTTTGCCCAAGAAGGAGAAGAAGGACACGTAGAAAAGGCCATTTATTATTTGAGCAAAAGGATGACCAGATACGAGTTGAAGTACTCACCCTTAGAAAAAGCGTGTTGGGCCTTAGTCTGGTGTACCCGTCGCCTTAGGCATTATATGTTAGCCTTCCCCGTGATCTTAATCTCCCAAATAGATCTGCTCAAATACCTGTTTGAAAAACCCGCCTTGACCAGTAGGATTTCCCGATGGACCATGATGCTAGCCGAGTTTGATATCAGATATGTCACCTCCAAATCCATCAAGGGGAGAGCCATTGCCGAGTACCTAGCTAACTTTGCCGTGGAAACTGGGGAAAAAGGAGAATTTAAGTTTCCTGACAAAGGAGTGATGGAGGTTAGGGAGGATTTGTGGAAGATGTATTTCGATGGGGCCGCCAATCAATTGGGCTACGGAGTCGGGGTTATCCTTGTAGCACTTGACGGAACCCCTACCCCATTGGCCGTCAAGCTTAAATACAACTCAACCAATAACACAGCAGAGTACGAAGCATGCAGAGTGGGAATGAAGGCGGCGCTGGCCTTAAAAGTTGAAAAAGTTGATGTGTTCGGAGATTCCAATTTGATCATATCCCAAGTGCGGGGAGATTGGAGGGTGAAACACGAGAAGCTGAGGCCATACCATGACTATTTGGAGAGTTTGAAAGAACAATTCAAGAAGATATCATTCTACTACCTTCCTCGAGAGGAAAACCAATTGGCCGATTCCCTAGCAACCCTGGCATCAATGATTCAGATCCCCTCAGGGGTCACGATGGTCCCATTATCCATAGAGATCAGAAATCAACCCTCATTTGAGACAGTCACGGCCATAGAAGATGAGGGGGAAATACCGTGGTATGTGGATGTGTGGAATTTCATTAAAGAAGGAGAATGCCCCGAGGGAGCCTCAAAAAAGGACAGAAAGGCAATCTAAAGGTTCTCAGCCCAATTCGCAATCTATGCAGATAAGCTGTGGAAAAGGTCATACACAGGGTACAATTTAGAATGTCTATATGGAAAAGAGGCCAAAAGAATGATGGAGGAAATACACGAAGGAGTCTGCGGGCCCCACATGAATGGGCATATGTTGGCAAAGAAGATCATTCAGCAAGGATATTATTGGACGACTTTGGACAAAGATTGTTGCGAGTATGTCAGGAGATGCCACAAATGCCAAATCTACGCCAATCTAATGCATACCCCCGCCTTCCCAGCTCTACAGCATGACCACGCCTTAGCCTTTCTCCATTTGGGGCATTGATATCATTGGTGAAATAGTTCTGAAGGCTTCCAATGGGCATCGATATATAATCGTGGCGATAGACTACTTTACTAAATGGGTGGAGGCCGCGTCATACGCCACATTAAAAGCTAAAGATGTTGTGAGCTTCATCGAAAAGAACATAATCTGCAGGTATGGGGTCCCCAACGAGTTTATCTTAGATCATGGTAGCTATTTCCAGGGAGAAGTTATCCCGCTTTTAGAAAAGTACAAGATCACCCGTCATCAGTCCTCTCCATACAGGCCTCAAACGAACGGAACGGTAGAAGCAGCTAATAAAAATGTTAAAGCAAGCATGGGGAAAACAACAGATACATACAAAGATTGGCACGAGAAGCTACCGTTTGCACTGTGGGGGTACCGGACCTCTGTAAGGACTTCTACAGGAGCTACACCTTATTCGCTGGTTTACGGTATGGAGGTCGTTCTCCCAGTCGAAGTAGAAATACCCTCTCTTAGGGTTTTGGCAGAGTGTGAGATCACCAAATTGGAATGGATACGAGGAAGGTATGAGGAGTTGATGTTGCTCGATGAGAAGAGATTGGCCGCAATAAACCATACTCGTGGATATCAGAATAGAATAGCTCGTGCTTTCAACAAAAAGGTCCGCCCAAGGAAGCTTGCTGAGGGTAACCTGGTCCTCAAAGAACTGAAAGTGCCCGTTTATGACCCCAGAGGAAAATTCAAACCCAACTGGGTCGGGCCGTGCATCATAAAAACTCTCCTCTCTAGAGGGGCGGCCTATCTCATGGACCTAGACGGGGTTGAATTTAAGCAACCGATTAACCTCGATCGCCTCAAGAAATACTTTTCTTGAAACCGTTTCTTTCAAAACCTCCTACCTCGATGAACTACGCTCGACCTGATTCTCGCTAGGGGATACGTAGGCAACCTACTTGGTACGGTCATTAAAAATCGCCCGAGCGGCATCTTCCTTCAAGCCTTAAACTGAACTACTGCAGGCCTGATACCCATTCGGGGATAAGTAGGCGGGCTCTCAAAAGCCTTCGGCCCATAAAAACCTAAAAAGAAAAGCCCTATGCTAAACTAGGGGCAAACTGGCGTTCGCCCAAAACCACTTCGAAGCCCCAAAACTAGGGGCAAACTTCGTTTGTTATCCGAAGAACCCAGATATTTACCTAAAACCCATCTCTGGATCTCCTGGCTATCAAAATGAGTACTATAACGAAACAAATGAGAATTCATGGTATAGAAAGAGTAAAGCTTTAAGCAAAACACAAAGCAAAGTAAAGAGCCAAGAAGAGACATTAAAAGGAGAATTCTTCATAAAAGATTAATCGGAGGAGTGGATATTTTGATTAAACATGATAGAACTTTTCCTAAAAGATGAAAGCATTTTTTGAAAAAATAAAATAAAGAAAATCACATTCAAAAGCATGAAAGGATATGCAGGACTTGTCTGATGTTTTTGTAAAATAGAGCTTTGTCCTGTTTGTCTTACTTTCAATGCATATCCATGAAGCCTGTCTCTAGATCAGTGTGTGAATCTGAAAAAGGTACTCAGCGGTGGGCATAATCGAAGCCGGGATTCTCCGGAAGGGAGCTGAAACTCTGCCATGCCAAGCCTCGATAAAAGCCTTCACAGCAGAAGGGCGCAAAGTAGACCCCCTAGTAAAATCAGCAGTAACAGTCTCATTAATGTCCTGCAAGAGCCCGAACTGGCGGACCACCCAGCCAGGAATGTAGAAAGTAGTAGCATGCAAGCCAGGCAACCAGATGCCGGGTCGTCTAGGAAGGCGTACGGCGACAGAGCAGTAAACCCACTGCGGGCAGGTCCAGCAAATGTCACCAGGAGAAAGACCTCGGAACCAGCCAAGCCAAGCATCGGCAGAGTGGAATAGGCAACGAACCTCCATACGGTCATAGGGAAGTGGCCCACGAAGATGTGAGGAGTGTATGAAGAGATCAAGGCGTTCCATGAGCCAAACCTGTAAGAGAAAAGGTGCTCCCGCGGATAACATAGCCTCAGCATTATGGGCATGGCCCAAACCAATCAGAGTCTCGCCAAGAATCAGCATAACAGCACTCTTCATCTCCCGCAAACCACAGGCAATGGGAATAAGAATGTCGGAAGACGACTGAAAGAGGAAGTAAGAAAGCATAGCAATCGACAAGGCGCTACGGCGAATGATCTGATACTCTCCATTATAAGGGTCTCCTATGGGAGCGTAAACTGAAGAGACGCTCTCGAAGTCAATCTGGCTGTCGTAAATAAAAGAACCCGCCGCATTTCGAGATATGTGGAGAAGAGTGGCTAAATCCCGGATGTACTCGGCCTGAACCAAAGGAACTGTTAACTCAGCAAAAGGATCAGTGTGCAGAATGGCGCTAAATTCCTCAAACAAGGGGCAAGTCTCCTGAGAGCCAAAACGAAAGACGTTGAAAGAGGGATCCCAACATTGGATGGCAGCTCGAAGTAGGCCCTCATTCAAATTCATCTGTCAAAAAGAGAAGAGATCGTTTAGTCTGAAACACTCAAAGTTGAGCCTATCAATGCCGGAGAGAGTATCCAACCATGGAAAAAGGATTTTGGAGCTGATGGGGGCCATTTGAGAAGGAAGTGAAGAAGAGAAAATGGTGTTTTGCGGAGTATTGGGGAAATGAAGTAGTATAAATAGGGGAATAAAACTTTCCACCAACCCGCGGCACTCGATAAAGCAAGACGGCACTCAACAAAGTGCCGCGCGGCAGTCCATAAGTGCCGTTGCGGCACTCACTGAGTGTCGCTGAGGCCTAACCGAGTGCCGTCCTGGGCCTCATTCTGGCTAGGGTCTGTTTGTAACAATTTTAGCCCACCTGCAAACAAAAAAATTGAATAAAGAACAATAAAACGTTCACATCATGCAGCACGTGCAACAAAACCAGGCTATGGCCGCATACATTCACCCATTCATTCATTCATTTGTTCATTTCAAAATAAATAGAATAGATAGAAGCATTCAAAGCTCAAATAAAAGGGGGACCAAGCTATGGTCCCACATATGGCAAGAGAAGGGCCAAGCTATGGTCACACATACGGTGAATATCAATGAAAAAAAGCAGAAAAGATAAAGGTAATGCAAGTGCCTATCCTACCGGCTATCATGGAGCCATCATCAAGAGTAAAATGTGTGCATAAGTATATACAAACCATCCAAAAATACAGTATAATCCTCTCCAAGAACACTCAAAAATTAAAAAAAAAAAAAAAAAAAAGAGAAAGAAAAGACAGCCCCGGCCTGGGCCTCGAGTCTGACGGGTGACGCGTCTGAGAGGCTCGTCCTCTGACTCTGTGCCGCTCCCGCCGCGTCCCCCTCCTCCTCTGCCCCTGCCTCTATCACTGCTGGTGCCCTCACCACCACCTCCACCACATCCAGCACCACTGCCTCCAGGGGCATCGCTGAGAGGGATGCCGAACTGCTGAAGCCGCTGCTGAAGCTCTCCCACCTGCCTGGATAGAGCCCCCACCTGTTCCTCCTGGTATGGAGGGAGCAAGTCTAATTACCAGATCGTAATAAAAATAGTTTGGAAAGCAAGATAAACAAATAAAATGAGTATTTTTTATTCTTACCAGAGCCCTCGTATGTGTCTCAGCAGCCGCTCGAGCCCCCTCAGCCTGAGCAAAAGGAAGAAAGGTTAGAATGTCTAATTAAAACTACAATTTTAAATAAAGCAAGGTTTAGAAATCACCCTCCACTCTCGACCGTAAATCCACTCTCTCACGCTGTGGGCATAGAACAAGCCCTCCTCCGCATAGTCCCACGGGACATGATCGTACTGGAGCGGAATGGTGGGAGCACCCGCCTGATATCTGGGGACCATGGTAGTGGTCTGCTCGCCGTAGGAGACTGTCCTAAGGCTCCAATCTCAGGGCGGTAGAGCAGGAGCCCGAGCAGCAGCAGGGACGGGCTGCAAGGAAGAATGAATCCAATAAGAAGATAAAACACACATGTTCAAAAGGAATAAAAGTAAAGGCTGAAAGAAACTCACCCGGGTCACCTCCATCAAAGGGAAGTTCCTCATCAGCTTCGCAGCACGGAAAGCTGTGTACCCCGATGGAGGATCCACAAAGCCTGAAGAGACAGACCGGCTAGGGCAACTATAAGCACGGAACCGTGAAGGGTATCGGTAGCTCTCATAGACTCCGACGGGGGGTGAGGCACGAAGAAGGACTCGGCCGCCAAGGACTGTCTAGTCACCCTCTCTCCCAGATACCAAGCCCGAGCCTCGGGTCCATCCAGCAGAACCCTCTGTGGGTCATACCCAGCCGATTCCCTTATCCCCTGGGAAGTCTCTGGGAGTACGTCTAGCCAGGGCTTCCACCGGACGTGCTGCTCTCGTAGGTTCGTCAGGAAGTTCCTAAACATAATAAAATCATGAGCTCCGGTCTTCCGCCCGACCTGATCCTTCGCCCACTTCAGCCCCTGGGGCATGATGAGGGCGTCTACTGGTCGCATAGCAGGCAACATCATGTGCAAGTACTCGTGGGACCAAATTTGCAAGAAAAGAGAGGAGCATAAATTTTGAGGAGCATGAATAAAAAAATTTGAAATAAAAATGCAAAGTTTAAATTCAAGGTCAAGAAGTTAATAAAAGAAGGGAAGCATACCTCCCAGGCCCTCCAGAAACTGGCGGTAGAGGCTGGGTGATCCCGGGATATCTCTCCCATGTGTTGGTACAGGATGGCTAACCCTGCACCAGCCCAGTCATACTGGTATATCTGCTCCATGTGCTCCAAAGACCCCAGCAGCATCACAGAGATCCGATCTCCCTTGGTGCTCAACAGAGAGCACCCCAGCATATACATCAGAAACCCCCGAGCCATCTGCTCGTCTATAAAGCCCTGCCGGCCTCGGAAGGTATCCATGAACCACCTAGCTGTGACTAAGGGCTCCTCCGAGACGGCCCCTAGCAGCGGCTCATTCCGATCCCACTCTCTCTCCACGTCCAGATAGCGAAGGCACTCCCCCCCAAAAGGGATCCCGGTGATCATAGAGAAATCTAATGGCGTCATCGTCATCTCGCCAAACGGGAAACAGAATGTGCTGGTAGTGTCCCACCATCGCTCGACAAGGGCATGGATCTATCTCAAATCATTGGAGCTCTTCGTCAAAAGTTTGACAAAGTCTCCAAAACCAGCCGCAGCAATGAAGCCCCTCACTGGCTCGCTCAGCTCCGTATACCACTCATAGCCATGGGCGAAACTGTCGTGCCCCTTCAGCACCTTGGGCTGCAGCTGCAAGAAAGAATCACAAGATTTGATGTTAGTAATTGGATAAAGAAGGAAGCAATAAAAAACGTGTGATAATAAGGAAATGGGGGAAAAGCGACAACAAAAAAATAATAATATATATAATAAAAAAGAGAAGCAGGGGCGATGACAATACGAGAAGGGATAGAAAGAAAAGGAGAGCTTGGAGCACTCGCAAAAATTTCATAAGCACAAACACTTTTATCCGTAAAAGGTTTGTCGCCATTCGCAAGGTTATGAAGATAGTACCGAAAAAATAATAATAAAAGAAGTGAATTGAGGATGTTGAAAGAATAAAAGCGAGCGTTTGAGGTGCAATCCAGACACATCTAAAGTCGTAAGATTTCAAAGAATTCAGAAAAGGGCGTGGATTAGAAGTGTGAATGAATGAAGGAAAGTGCAATGAAAGTTTGAAAAGTTCGTTTGTCATGCACCCTTTTCATAAGATTCATAGGAAGAAAGACAAAAAATATAAAAAAAATTTGAGCACTTGAACGCTCGGGAGCGCTACAAGCATGACATTTGCAAAAAAATAATTTGAAGTTGAATTGATAACACATTGCATTCGTAAAGTTCATATGGCATAGGAGTTGCAAGAAAAGCAAAAGAAAAGGCATTTACCTCGCGCTTGAACGCGCGAGCGGATAAATGCTCCTCTGGATCTAAGAGCAAGAGTGTGGGGTCGGGATGATGGGTGACCCGATATCTGGCCCTCTTCCGGCTACCGGAACCGCTCGCCATAATCTGCCAAGAAAAAGGAAGATTCCCGTGTTAGATTCATAGAAATCTCAGGAAAATAATGAAATAAAAGAGATTAACTGAGTTCCGATCGTGAAAAACTAACCTGATAGCCTTGGTAGATCGATCCAAGCAAGAAGAAGAAGAGGGAAATATTTTCTCCAGAGAATAACCGAGTGAGAGAAGATTGAGAGAATGAGAAAAATGAATTGAAACCGCCGATTTTAGCCACTACCGCTCAAACGTGGCACTCATTTTTCTGTGCGCGGCAGTTGGTGGACTGCCGATCGGCACTCACCAAGTGCCGCAGCGGCACTCCGTGAGTGCCGTACGGCAGTCAGTGACTGCCGCGATTTTGGAGCATGTGCCGCGTTTAAGTCGGTTAGGAGATATTTTGTTTCCCCCCAAAAATTCAAAATTAGGCCCCCATATTTGGATTTAACCCCCAAATTTTACCCTTATTGTGCCTTTAACCCCCGAGGTTGGTTTGCAGGATCAAATTGGCCCTCAAATTTGAAAATTGAAATAATTTTGAGCCTGCGAGCTCCCAATTTTGAAATATTGAAATTGAATTTGAGCCCGCGGGCCCTAATTCTTGAAATTTGAAATAGATTTGAGCATGTGGGCTCCCAATTCATCTTAATATGACTACCCTTGTTTTCATAAGTGTAACGGATTTACATTCTCAGTTCTCGCAACAGATTTGCGTTAACCCCCGTTCTGAGAATATAACAGATTTATATTCTCGATCCGCGTAACAGATTTACGTCATCCTTTGTTTTGAGAATGTAACGGATTTACATTCTCAATTCTCGCAACAGATTTGCGTCAACCCCCGTTCTGAGAACATAACAGATTTATATTCTCGATCCGCGTAACAGATTTACGTTGATCCTTTGTTTTGAGAATATAACGGATTTACATTCTCGGCTCCTGCAACAGATTTGCGTCAATCCCCGTTCTAAGAATATAACAGATTTATATTCTCGATCCGCGTAACAGATTTATGTCGGTCCTTTGTTTTGAGAATGTAACGGATTTACATTCTCGGTTCTCGCAACAGATTTGCGTCAACCCCCGTTCTGAGAACATAACAGATTTATATTCTCGATCCGCGTAACAGATTTACGTTGATCCTTTGTTTTGAGAATGTAACGGATTTACATTCTCGGCTCCTGCAACAGATTTATGTCAACCCCCGTTCTAAGAATATAACAGATTTATATTCTCGATCCGCGTAACAGATTTACGTCGATCCTTTTTTTTGAGAATGTAATGGATTTACATTCTCGGTTCTCACAACAGATTTGCGTCAACCCCCAAAATAAAATCAAAAGCATCTTCTTGACCCCCGTAACAGATTCTGCATCAGTCAAGAATTCGGTAATCTTCTCTGACTAACGCGTCATGTAATGTGCGTCATACATCGAGAAAACATGATAAGCATGACGCTTGCATAACCAGGTCTATTCAGGGAATACCATTACATAGCATGCGCATAACGATAGGATAGGTGCATCCGTTCGTGTGACTACTTGCGTTTGTGTGTGTTTGACCCCATGCCCAAACCACGCTTTGGTCTGATTCCTGATGGGATACGTAGGCAGCTCATCATGGAGCACGACCAATTAGAATTCCACTGCGCGCTCGCTTCATTTTGCAATGCGTTTTGTTTTTCCCTTAAATCCGACAGTTTGGTCAAAGGCCTGTCTTCACACAGGCTTTGACGTTTGCTTGCGCTTCGCGTTGCCCCACAAGCTCCATCAAAGAAGAGCAAACTATAGACACCCCAATTTTGACCAAACATCGAATTAAGGAGAGTGTCACCTCCATATCCGATGATGATAAGGACCGAAAGATTTAAAGTATTCCAAGCTCTTCAGAAAATTCTCCAAAAGCGATAAAATTTTCACAGAAACAAAAAAAAGAAATACCGGGTATTCAGGAGAATTCAGGAGTGAAAACATCACGTTTGGCAAAGATCCCCGAAAATATGTTTTTTAGAAGAAAAAGGAGAAAAGAGAAGACCTAAAAGGGGAAGTTTAACGGAAACTGGCACACGGCAATTTTTGCGGCACTCACATAAAAGCCGGACCGACTCTCACTGAATGCCGCCGACATTTTCTGACTGTCGTTCGCTTTAACAGTCTATATTTTGTGGTACAATATGTACATGTGTGAGGATAAAACAAAAAAAACTGAAAAGTAATTTTGACAAAAACACGGCAATCAGCATTTTGAAACGGCTGTCACTGGGTGCCGCGCAGCACTTATTGAATGTCGTTGCGGTTGTCACGAAGTGCCACAGCGGCATCCACTAACTGCCGCAAAGGATTTTTAACTGCAACCTTCTGCAGCAGTCTGTCTGTTTTTCAGGAAGTACGTATTGTACCACCAAATGAGATATTTACACCTGTCTTTTACTCCGAATTCACTGAAAATACCTAGGTTTTTGTCTATAAAAGAAGAGGGATCTTCCTTGGGATAAAAAGGAGAGAGATACCATAATATACCTAGAGATCACTACCACTATAACAACACATATTTGAGAGAGATAGAGAGTTTTAGAGAGCTTGAAGAAGAGCTTGGAAGAGCTTCAAAGTAGAGAAGCTTTGAGAATAGTTTGGAGGTGATCCTCTAACCATAAGTTGTTTCTTTTCATTCTTTCTTTTAAGCCTCTAATCTTCAAACTACTTAGTTTTCTTTGTTTCATTTTTTTCTTGTTGTTTATACTTCCCTCTTGAGATTCTTAGAGATCCTCAATATCTCTCTTGAAAATTCTTGAGTTTGATACCTTGATTCCATGTAAGCTTGTGCTTCCCATGGAAGACTTAAGGTTGATCATCTTTTATATAAGGACAAGTTGATGAATCCAAACCCTTACCATGGTTTGAGTTCCCTAACTTGTAATTCTCATGGAATCTCTTCATATTCCTTGAAGACTCATGAGTATTAGTCATATCCTTATCTCCAATGACCATCAAATGGTAGGAGAAGGTAGTTTGAGTCTAAGCCTATCTCCATGGTTTAGATTCATCATCTTGAGATTTTGAGAAGTCTATTCATACTTCATTTGAAATCTACAAGCATAAGGGTCTTTAGTCTCCAATGACCATCAAATGGTAGGAAAAGTAGTTTGGATTAAGCCCAACTTCATGGTTTAATAGTTGGGGGTTAACAAATAAAGTTGAACTTGACAATGAAAGTAGTGAGTTCACAACCAGTTTTGATCATAGATTTTTAGTTGATAATCTAACCGTTGGAATTAAGTGAAAACAACGGGAAAGTGTCTATAACTCAAAGTTCTACCACTGTAATTTTTGTTTTAAGGAGATTTCATGTTTAAAGTGGTTTGGTCATGAGTTTTGTGAAGTCACTACAATCTGTCCAGAGTTTCAGAACAGTAATACTCTTTTGAAATAAGTAAATCAGAACCTTAATAAAGTATTTGTGACCCAAAATAATTTTTTCTAAGTATATTAATGTGTTAGGAAGTCACCATAAAAAGAACAAAGCATTTCTGATTTTTTTACTATTTGTAGAAAATCGTACAAGAACTTTGGACAGAAGGATGTAGAATGCTGAGTGATGTCTGTTTTTGTCCAATTCCCGGAGATCCAACCGTTGAAACTTTGATTTCTTTTTTGGGTTAAAAACTAGACACACAGAGGCATCTTGTGTCCAAAATTCATCAAGATCGAACCACAGGAACCATGCTTTTTATTTTTTTAAAGTTATGATCTGCTCTCAGCAATTTCCAGAATTCTGCAATAGTTTTAATCAATCTTATGAATAATGGCTTAGATGATATTTTCATGAGTTAAGGTTCAAACCATGTTTCAATAATGATTAGTTAAGCTTGAATTCAAAGTTTAAGTGATCTATATCACTGAGTATTTCATAATTTATTCTTGTTCATGTACATGTTCATCCATATGGCTTGACACTTGTAGTTAGGACTTAGTTGCTTTAGATTTAATTACATTTGATAGATTTAAGCTAGAAATTTAGAATTGTTATTTCTAACTTCATATCTTGTATACCATGTGGACCAACCCTTTGTTTTGTAGCGCTATTAAGGTATGACTTCTTTAATTCCTCTTTAATTTATTTTAATTTTTTGATTTCGTCGATTTTTCGATCTCATGCGCGACACCTTAGAATTAGGACTTGCCTTATGTGAATACATGTGATTAGAGACTCTTTCCTAGGATTTTCTTTTGTTTGTATGCATTACACGTTTAATATCGCGGCTGGATCCCAGGTAAGTTCCCCTTGTTCCCTATTGCATATCATATTGCTTGCTACTTGAGTTATGTGGTTTTTTGAATGATATTTTACCACTTGCAATCTTACACCCTTTAGACATGCTTTTGTAATGTATATTTATACATATGTAATAATTGAGGGCACATTTAAATTAATAATTCGATTAAAAGGATGTTGAGTAGAGGCCTATCGCAAGATAGGATGAGAAGGGGTGTTTTAGTCCGATGGCTCCTTCCCTCCTCATTCCATAATCCCCGGACCTAGTTAATCCCTAGTTTCTAAAAGATCAGTTTGCTTTAAAAATGGTTTCTTAATTTTCCTTAAAAAAAATTAAGTGGCGACTCATTTGTTTCTTTTGAAGTTTGAAATTTAGAAAAGATTTTCAAAGAAAAGCTATGGGTAAAAGAAAGAAAATTGCGATATCCACAGCCATGACCGTGGCATTGAGCTCTTTTTGTTTTGGAAGTAACATGGCCTTAGACACATTCATCAGCCATCAACATCATGGTGGGCCCGTGTGGCTTAATTGATTGTCAAGGCCATATAATACACACCAAGCCATGCCAATTTGGACTACATGATAACATCAAAGGCTTTTGGCCTTTGGCCATTGGGGCTAGGCTAGGCACTTCTCAAACACAAGTCATTTGGCAGAGAGGTAAGGCTAAGAAGATATTTTGGGAGTTCCAATACACTGCACATGACTAAGTGAGAGTCCCAAAAAGCATTGAGAGTGACAAATTGATTATCCCAAGACAAGCAAGCTTCCACAAGAAGCTTCTTCACTTCCCTACAAATATAGAGCAAATCCCAACAACAAAAACCTCTCCAACAGCCTGAACAAAACACACAACAATTTCCCAAACGTACTCAATAATAGTTTTTTATTTTGCATTCCAGTAGCTCTTTATTTTGCTTTACTTAAGCTTTTGAGCATTTCCTTTAAGTGTTCTTCCCTTTTCAATTGCTCTATGTAATTTTATTTGGTTGTAATATATTTCATGCAATAAATTTTTAATTTCAAAAGCCTTCCTTTAGTGCGCATCAGTACTGTCAAAGAACCTATAACTAAGGTGCTTTCCTACTGGTTTTTAACAATCCATATATGATAGAAGTCAGATCGTGTATTACTCGCACAAAGTATTAGGAAAACTATGTTTGTTAACACACACATAATCGAGCTACTTCAGCTCTGGCATGTCTGAAGCAAAGAAAAGTGTGAAACAAGTTTGTGATTGCAGTGGCGATCAAACTTGTCGATCTGGATCATGATCACTGTGGGTTTTACAGAGAAAGTGAGTTTATTATGTGTGTATTGTGGTATTAGCGTAGGGTATGTTTGTCCAAAAAAATTGAGGGACTTAACCCAATATATTTTATTTAGTTGTTCTTACACCAATATATTTACATTAGATTGTCCTTATATCTAATTGACCTTTAAAAAAAAAGCTAAGAAGATCATAAATCTTCATCAAGCTTAAAACACATGGTTTCCACCATTGCCATTCAAAATGGCCTCACATTGGATCCGAACATTATACATTTTCATATCCCAATACAACAAACATCCTCTCAATTAAGGGTACAACCACCAGTACTTTTCTTCTAGTCCTTGTCATACATTTTAGTTGGTTTTCTTTCTCTCCTCTGCCACTTGGTTCATCAAACACCAAAAAAAACTATGGGTGGCAATTGGGTTGGGTCATAATCGTGTCGGGTTATAATCGTGACGGGTCATACACGGGTCATCTGTTTAACCCGTGTCGGGTGTCATCGGTTCGGTTTGGTTCGGTTCAAATTTTGATTTATTTATTTATTTATTATTTTTTCATGTTTTGAAAACCAACCGAAGTGGTCAATTTTTTAAACTTTTGGTCGATTTTGCCAATTTGGGCGGTCGGATAGGGTTTTTAGTTGTAGGTAATTTTAAGAAAATCGACCAGTTAGCTCGGTTCAGTTATTCAAAAAAAAACTTACAACCCTACTAAGAACACAAACAAGTCTTCCCATCAAATGTATCAATTATTAACACGTATTACATCATATTAAATACCAAAATACTACAAATATAACAATTTTCAACTATTATAAACTAATATAAACTTATTAGTTATTAATTATTTTTTTATTACATTAATTGTTAATTATGATATATAGATTTACTTGTTTGGTAAGTTGGTAATTACTCTTTTTTTTAGCCAAAAAAAACAATTTTAGTTTATGTATTTTTTTTTTAAATAATTCTTTTTCTTAATTCTTATTTACATTATTTGTATTTTAGATTTCCAAATTATTATAAATTATTTTTAGAACTAAAAAAAATGCCCCAACTACACTTAAATATTTAATTGGGTCAAACGGATTAGACGGGTTGACCTGCATAAACTAATTTATTAATCGTATCAAACGGGTCGACTTGTTTATGACCCGTGCCCTTATACAGGCCACCTAAACCCGTTTATTTTTGTGTCGGGTAAAAAATTACCACCTCTATAAAAAAACTATCTCCCCATTACCCATACGAAAAGTTGAAGTCCTCTCCGCCGCTACTAAAATCCAACCTTTTCTTTGTTCCTGGAGAAGAAGATGCCTTTAACGCGTGCAAAGCTATTATTGTTGGACTAGTTGAGCAATGCTAGGCACACATTTTAAATCACACCCCAAACCACATCCTTGCTTTAAATGCATGTACCCTGTGATGTGTAAGTAGTGCACAGAAAAGTGTGAAAAATTCAAACAGCACAAAGTACATGCATTTAAAGCATGGAGTGTGGTTTGGGATGTGGTTTGGAATGTGTGCCTAGTATTTTTGGGACGAGTTTTACCAACAAGGGCAAATTGTCCAAATTAAAGCCGGTCAATGGGTCAAAGGACCTTATTTTGCAAAAATATTACTACGATAGATTTTTTGCTAAGATAGATATTGGTGTGTCCTTTAAACTCTTAGGCATCCGTGTGGAGGAAGTCTTTATGCTAAATTTCTTTATTTTTTAGGGTAAATATCATTGATCTCCTCTGAGGTATGACTTAATATCAGAGACCTCCTTTATTTTCAAAATATTGTATCGCTGACCTCCCCTCCATTAACTTCCGTTAACTTCTGTTGCTGCATTTGAGTCTTGTTTGGTAAACAAGCTTCTACTTATGCGTTTAGTGTTCTAGCCCTTACTTTTGTTTTATTTAGTTTAATAAATATAATGTTTTGGTTTAGTTGTTTTAAAAATAATTTTTGATATGCATATTTAATTGTTTGAAATACTGTAAAATAGTAAAATAACATGTCCATTTTTCAGTATTAATCCTAGATTTATTTAAATGCCTTAAAAAGCAATTTAATTAAATAAGTAAAACTAATTGACTAAAAATAACCACCTTCAATATTGATGGGACCACTTCAACATCCTCCAATAAAAAAAAAACTATTGGACCCATTGCAACATGTATTTGAGAATTATTTAGGATTCGAAATTTGGGAAACACTTGGGAAGTATTTGGGATTTAGTTGCTAAGTCATGTGCGTACATTTTTAGTCAATAAGTTTTACTTATTTAATTAAAATGCTTATTAAGGCATTTAAATAAATCCAGGATTAATACTGGAAAATGGACATAATATTTACTATTTTACAGAATTTCAAACAATTAAATATATATCAAAAATTATTTTTAAAACAACTTAAACGAAAACATTCTATTTATTAAACTAAATAAAACAATAGTACGTGCGTTGTTTGTTTGTGACATAACTATAGAACGCCAAACGCATAAACAGAAGCTTGTTTGTCAAACACGACTCAGATTTAACAACAGAAGTTAATGGAAGTTAATGGAGGGGAGGTCAATGATACAAGGTTTTGAAAATAAGGGAGGTCAATGATATTATTCAAAACTCAGGGGAGGTCTCTAATATTAAGTCATACCTCAGGGGAGGTCAACGATATTTACCCTATTTTTTATTACTAGAGAGTAGCGAGAGAAAGATAAAATAAATATTAAACAATTTTAAAAAATGTGACTACTTTCGGTTACTATGATTGGAGATTTAGAGTGCATAAAGCCTATTTAATAGATAAAATATACTCCGTGATATATACAAAAATATCAGGTCAAAGTTAAATCGCCACGTCAACAAGGGAATGCCTCATCATCCGAAAAGGGTGCTGACTACTCAGCTTTTCCGAGCTGTCCGCCCAAACCGCCCGGTCAGGGCCACAGCTCGGGTGTATGGCAAGGGATGGTCCCCCGGTGGGCCCATCCCAGGTGTATCAGTCACGCCCCGGAGTAAGCCAAAAATAGGGAAAAATTAAAATTTCCTTTATGGGTCCGTGGACACGTGACTAGTTTGTTAACCATCCTGTCCTTCTAACTCCACACCATGCAATCAAAAGGAAAATGCTAAAGTATAAGCACGACTTAAACTTATCAGAGTATAAATACAGCAGCGCAAACCAAACAAGAGTTATAATAACTTCAGTCTTAATACAAGAGGTCATACTAAATAATTTACATAAACTTGAAAACATAAGAAACTATCTATCGGATCTTTAGCAAGGCTTTATCCTCCTTGGCTCCACGGCACTGCATCCTGAACTCTTCTATCTATCTCCAAACCTACAACACTCTGGTCATAGGAATGCCCAGGGCGTAACATGCCGTCAGACTTGGAAAAAGGCTGAGTGAGAGTCTCAACCGCACAATAATCAATAAATACAAAACATCTCTCGACTCACGTCATAGTTTAGTACCTTAAGATATGTTTAATCTCTTATCAAAAGACGCATTCTCACCACAGGCATAGCACAAGTCTCAACAAGACAGGTAGATAGATAAACATGACCTCATAGAATACATTCTCCTTATTCTATCCTCGTGCGTGCAAATGCATGACCAATGCAACTTACTCCCGACTCTTTTCAAAGACACTTGTTTTTCAAAACAGATACTTTTCAAAACCATTTTATTTTAAAACCAAAAACTTTCCAAAACCAAATCATTTTGAACCAAACCATTTTACTTATCAATTCAGTCTTATCATTCACTTTCTCTTTCATATCCACTTGACAACACGCGGTACATCAAGAATGATAACATGTTGTAATAGTCGATTCATACTTATTCCCTTGATAGGCCGCCGGACGTCTTCACGGCGCACACTATCTGTAAACAATGGAACTGGCACATACGACATCTTCAACCATGTGTATACTCTCACCAGTCGTCTACACGGCTGAGAAGTATATTAGAGCACTAGCCGGACATCTTCAACGATACATGGGACGTCTTCAACTACGTATGCGCATCACCGGACGTCTTCAACGGCAAGAGGCGCTCTAGGAATCCTAATCGTCCATGTCTACCCGGCTCGTCAGCTGTTGATCCATCGAATCCAATATTCACATCTCTTTCACATTCACCTATCTCATCTCATTCACATCCTCATCAAACACTTCATTCTCTCATAGAACGCATACTGACACATGTCATGAAATGCACGTGTGTCCACTATCAATACTCACATGCAAATCTACTTTATTCCTCTTTATTATTAGCATGGCATGCGTTATCTAGTCCGGTTAACAACCACCGTAAAACGTGCATTTAACAGTTAGCAGCAGAACATAACATATAAAACATGGATCACATAACATGGATTTGATACCAATAATCATATAGATAAAACTCTTAACATGCTCACATATGCGATAATACTACCATAACATGCTTCGCATAGCCATACAATTATTAATAGAATACATGTGGCATCATAAATCAACATATTACTTATACAAAACATCATACAAATGGCTTTAAAACATCTTATATTAATCTTATTAGGATTAGAGTGAGGTTAGGAAACTCACCTCGAGTCACCAATCCTCAGGAAGCAGATAAACGTCAAGTTCTACAACAATAAACGGGAGAAACAATAATAAAGAGTGATTGCTACTACAGGGGCAAAATGATAATTTTTCCAAATGAGGTTATAAACCACAAGGTAGTGATCTACGTGTCATTCTAAGTCTAACGCCATTGACTACCCTAAAAGACAGGCTGTATTTTTGACGGAATTGAAAAGTCACCAAACTTTAGGGAAATATTCTAGACATTATTCTAAGACTCTAGGAACTGACCGCGTAATTTTTGGAGTCCTAGATTATTTATTATGAATTATTGAAGATAATATATATCAGAAAATACACAAAAAGGGGTTTAAATACATAATTATAACTATACTGAGAAATCAGTACTTAGAAGTACTTTTAATAATACTATATATCAAAATACACTACCAGTATTTATCTCATAATTTTCGGAGCTCGTTTGGTATTTTTAATAATTAATATACTCTTAAAATAGCTCCTTATTGATTGTTAAAATACTAATATAAAATATTAAAGCTTTATTAAATCTTGAGATATCATAAAATGGCATTAGGGACGATCCCCCTTTTTTTTCATAATTTATAAACACGTATAGGTATTTAATTACTATTTAAATACCATAGAGAGCAATATTTATTATTTATATTATACATATAAATAATAAACATATATTATTATATAACCATAATATACAGAGTATATGAAATACTAATTGATAATATTGTATAAAATATCACTAGGGATATATCCCTAATTTTATGGAATTTACAAATGCATATAGGTATTTAATATCTATTTAATTACCCTTAAAACTATTTATATTATACTTATAAATTACTAAATAATTAATAATTATATTACTACCATAATATAGTTATACTCAGTATATTAAGAATATTATATAATAATACTCCATAGCTTAAGAGTATTTATAAATACATATAAGTATCTGCTATTTATTTAATTACCATTTAAAACCAACATTTATTATTTACATTAATCATATAATTAATAACTATATGTAACATATAATATAATAATGATATACAAAATATTAAGAATATTATATAATAATATTCCATATTTTAAAAGTACTAACGATAATTTAAAACTATTTATAATGATTAAAACCATTTAAGCACTTAATAAATAACTAATAATAATAATTATAATTTTCTCAGACCCGACGGGTCAACCCGAACCGACCCGTCACCTATAGATCGTCCGTTCATACTCACAAGGAGACCCAAACGAGTGACCCATTGGGTCAGACCCGAACCGGATCCAGTCCTAATTGGACTACCCACATCCACTAACAACTAAACCCAAACTGAAACCCATTCGGACTGACCTAAGCCCGACCCTGAAACCCTATTATACTAACAACCTGACCCAAACGGCTAACCCGAACCTAACCCAAACCTTGACCCATCTATACACACAACCCAACCCGCCCGAAAACCCAGTCCCCAGCCCAGTGTCAAAACGACGCCGTCCCACTTAAAAGGACCCACGGGTCTTCAAACTCAACCCTGACTCGTGACCCTTACCTGCTTATAGACACAGACTAACCCACCCAATCACGACCCGAACCCGAGTCTTATAACCCGAAGACCCAAATGGGTCTCCTTCTTCTCCGGCGATCCCGACGCCGCCGGTGACCCGCGATTCGATAGAAAATTTCTAAGGCTCATATCTCACGCGTTTCTCTATGAAAATTGATAAAACCAACGGGGAAATGTTCGTCTCTTCCTCATCTACAACATAGTATAAGCCCAAAGTTTGGTTTATTCGTTTTGGGCACCTACCAGTGGATTATTCTTTTCGGCCAAAACGAAGATACTGGCTTGCATGGCCATCTAAACATCACTTATATCAAAACTGCTAGTAGGGGGTTCTACTGGGGTCTGTTTGGTTTGATTTTTAAGGGGTGTGGTGAGATTTAAAATTAAGCTCCGGTGTGGGGCTTTAATGGCAGTCTGAGCTCTGAGCTAGCCTTGGGCTCTGTTTGGCTTCATGCAATTGATCTTATGGGCATTTAGATAACATGCAAGGGGTCAGGGAGTGAATGGGAGATTGGGTTACCTTAATGGGGTCTTGAATCCTCTCAATCCCTTCCATCAACTTCTTCTTCTACCTTCTTCTCCTATATTCTGTCTTCTTCTCTCTCTACTGGTCTGCGTGTGTACTGAGTGGTTACAGAGAGTGCAGAGAATGTGAGTATGGTTATGTGTATACACAATGCATGCGGGGTTGCATCGAGAGGGGAAGTGTGAGTGTGTATTTCTCTAGCTCTCTCTATCCTCAGGTCTCCCTCTTACAATACAACAATATGTGTGTGTGCAGCTGTGTTATAAGGAGCTGTAAGGAGACGTTTGTGAGAGTGTTGTGCTCTTTATATAGAGGAAGATAGGAGGGAAAGGTTAGTATGTGCTCACTTGTATGTGTAGGTGTGTGTATGCCTTAACAAGTTTGACAAGTGTAAGGAGAGTCTTGCATGGCTGCCACGTGGGTGGATGGTGGATGCATGGCTGCCACGTGGCCCTACATGGGGCCCACGTTCGGGTTCAAGTTCTAATGCATAGGGTTACGTGCATATCTCGATGTATGTGCACTAATGCAATTGTGCCTACGTACTGGGCTGTGTACAGGCTTAAGTACAGGAATCTGTTTATGAATTCTAAACTTAAAATTAAAAGTCGGGTTTGTGACTACTACGATTATAATTCTACTAGAATATAACGACACAGTCGTTAGGACAACAAACAATTGAGTCTTCTTATAAATTCTAACTAAACCTATAGGTTGAAGGCACAACCAATATTATTAGTACCAACTAAATAATGACGTTGTTAAGACTTCAACTAAAGGGTTCATATGCATGGTTCCTAAATAGGATTATCCTAATGGACCTTCTGTAACCGTCCCCATGGTGACATCATCACTAATTTTCCAACTTCCTACGTGGAATTTCTGGAGAAATTCAGGGTGCTACATCTCTACCCACCTTATTTGAGGATTTCGTCCTCGAAATCTAGAGATTGCTAGGTCTCAGAAAGTACAAGGTTCTAATCTCATCTCAGAGTTTAAGGTTGTGAGGTTTCCATCAGTTGATTCATCACTATATAAGATTGCTAGGCATTGGGTAGGGTACCTTCGGTCTTCCATTATGTTCAGTGTTGGAATTGATTCACTGATCTACGAGCTCTCTTTCAGGATCCTGTGAGTTGTTTTGGTGCTGTGCATTCTTTGGAGTGGTGTCCAGATGTTCCGCAGTTGTAGCAGATATCACGTTGCTTTGCGTGTGTCTGAACGGCTGCCTGACTAACTTTTCTGTCATTTCTTCTCTGTCTCTTGTGATGATTCTGGATGTGTCCAGAGTTTCCTCTAGTGATTGCAGACTGCATTCGAGTGGTTACCCATGACACTTGATTGTCTCTTCGACTTCCTCTTGGGTTGGTTGCCTGAAACCAGTTATCTTTTCCTCTTTGTTGGTGACTCTCTAGTTTCTTGCTGTTCAGAGCTATGTTCTCTAGTTGTGTGGCTAATTCGACCATTTCTTCGAATGGTTGGTCGAGGTATACTACTGCTATCTTTTGAATGTCTGAGTTAAGTCCTTCGTAATATTGCAGTGTCTTATTTCGCTGAGTATCTACCATGTAAGGAGCAAATCGCGATAATCTCTCAAATTTCACTGTGTATTCTTGTACTGTCATGTTGCCTTGAACTAGTTCTATGAATTCTTTTTTCTTCTTGTTTCTTTCCGTCCTTGGGAAGTACTTTGCTAGGAATTTCATCTTGAATACTTCCCATGTCATTCTCCTTGCAACACCTTCACCTATTGTAGCTTCAACAGATTCCCACCAGTCTACTGCCGAATACGTCAACTGAAAAACAGCCAAGCATCTTTTCTCCATCTTGTTGCATTCAAGGGCTTGAAACATTCTTTCTATATCACGAAGCCATTGCTTAGCTTCCCATGCTTTTGTCATTCCAGTGAAAGTTCCTGGTTGAAGTGCACGGAATCTCTTGAGCAGTTTATCTCCTGTCTGACGAGCATTTCCATTGTTGATAACGCGGTCTAGGTGATCACTTGCTTGCTCTTACACGTCGGACAAGAGCTCCTATCAATCCTGTTGGATCCACTGCTAGAGGTATCACATCCGTTGGTCCGTTGGGTGGATTCTGAGCATTCCGGTTTCTCTTAACCATGATGTATGCTAACAAGGGTTATACCTATTAGGTCAATACCTTATCTTACCTCATTTGATCACATGGCAAGTAACAGTAATAGTTAATCAAGTCAACAGAGAATCTTAACATATAACGGTTGTCACAACTACTACTAGAATCAAGGGTAAGGCGTTCCTATCCTTGGTCTTTCTAGACTCGAGGCTGAGCTGACTGTTCTGAGATCTGCCTTAGGAAATTCGTCAGTGCCTAAACTTCTCATCGATATGGCAAGCCGTTCCGGCAACACTATCTAAGAAGGCTATACAAGAGAAACATACAATTAATAAGAATGCGGGTAGTCATCAAGCCACTCAAATATGAAACTAACTGAAAATAGGTTCTCATAAAATAGAAAGATTACGATAGTAGTACCAATACAAATCTTACAAATCTGAACCTCAACAGAAGAAATGAAACTACAAAGTCTGGCAAGATGAACAATCTAGCTAAGGGTCCAACTCCATCTCTCTCAATATCGGAATCCGTGGTAATCTCTCCGAAGTCATCGGATGGTGGAAGGTCCATTGGGGGAACTGATGTTGTCAATATCAAGATACAAAAGTATACTTTACTTTTCTAAAGATTTGTAGCAGTGAAAGTAAAGGTCGAACCCACAGAGATTGATTAACTACCGCGCTTTAATTTTAAAACCTAAATCTAATTAATTATGAAAACAAGATTTTGATTTGAATTTTAATTAAACTATAACAATGAAAATAAATCTAAATTACGAAAGCGTTTTAAAATTGTTTTTTATAAATTTTTTTAAGGAACCTAGGATTGCAAATCCACCACTAGCTTCATAATAGGAATATTTATGCATTCAATTAGATTATTAAGTTGGATGATAATGGGGAATTGTAGCTACAAGCCCAATTCCTCCGTCAAGAAAATAACTATGGTTCAAGCACCAACATAATCCATCTTCTGTTAGCACGAATTATCCCACACTAAACTAGGGTTGTGGTATAATCCGTCTAATCTAGGCATGGACTATTCGGATACTTGATAGCACAATTCAATTTAAGCACCATTACATGTAAATAACCTATATAAGCACAGCAAACATAGATCATTGAGCACATCACAGTCAAAATAGATCTAAGACAAGAATAAACTTTGAAAGTGATGATTTAATCAATAAAAGTACGATTTATTTATAAAAATCCTCTAAACATGTAATCATCATCCATACATAATAAAACTAACATAAAAACATAAATAAAACCCTATTACTTGGCTAGGGTTTCATTAAAACCCTAGATTTAGGTTTAGTTGGTCATAGAATTGATGAACAGCAAGAGGTTGATGGAGGAGGCCATGGGAATCCTTGGTCTTCTTCTTCTTCTTCTTACTTTCCTCCTTTCAATGGCTGAAATTTTAGTTGTATATGGCTGTATCTAATGTTGTGTAATGATGTGTAATCCTAAATTTGAGTTAGAATAGGATTTATATAGAGTTTGGAAGGATTTAGGAAGCTTTCCTAAGCCAAATCGCACTAAAACTGCTATATTTTGTAATCTGGACGTCATATGCACAAACCACCTTCACTGGGCACTTTAATTTAACAAAATACGTGTTTTTGATTTTTGCACAGGTCGCTCGCGCGAGGTCCTTTTCGCTACACTGCGCGACTTTCGTAGAATTGCGATAACTTTTCGCTCGGAACTCGGATTGACTCGCCGTTTGAAGCCACGCGTCCGTAACTCAAAGATCTACATTTTATATCTCTGGAGAAATTTCTCAAATCCAAAGTATCCTTTGTCAAAAATGTAATTTTCCGAGACTTCTACTGCATTCAGCTTTCACCGGAATCACCATTTGAGCCCAGAATGACTTCCAAAGCCACTAATTATTGGATTTTTGTGCATTTTCAAGTTAAAGCTCCAAATCCTACAAAATTTAGAATACTTATTAAAAAATAACTAATAACTACATGAAATGAGCTAACAAAGCGTATTTTTAGGACTATAAATGGCAACTATTCGTAGCCGATCACACCCCCAAACCTACTCTTTGCTAGTCCTCGAGCAAAGAAAAACATAAAACTAAATACTACTATACTTAAAAATCCTAACTCACTGTCGTAGGAAACGCGATTGCATTTAGCATATGCAACAAGCCTTTTAAACCCCTAGGTGTCCCTAGTAGGACGAGTGAAGTCTCATGAGGGTTCTCGTCAACAAGTGACCCACAACCATCTTTATTAACTTGTAAATTTTAAAACAAATTTTATTAAAAACAAAGAACATAATATTCAATACTCCTTCATCATATAACAAAGATTTGAAATAGTATAACGAACATAAAGAAACATAATGAAACATCCACCTAAATCATGAAAAACAATCTCAAGCATATGCATCGTATAAATCAATAGAGTTCCTCACACAATTGCACGTGTGTGATGTGGTAGTCAAATGAACACGCGTATGTCATGAACTTGAAATATAACTCGGATAACCATCCAGCTATGCTTCGACTACGAATCTCACAATGTCAATTACACTCTAAAATGAAACACTCAGAAACATGTGTAATTTTTCTAGTATACGTGAGCAAAGGAAATATGTTTTCAAAACGAGAAATGCTCACATATGACTCGAAAAAGACGCATGACACGAAAGAACAGTAGTCTCATGGATAAGATGCCAACAATCAAGAAAAATTACTCATTACCATGTTTTAATCCCCCTCCCATCATTTTTATATCCAAACCATGTTTTCTAGGATCAAATAGGACTGTTCAAAGGTTGTAATGTGGCTCAGGCAATGAAAAAGGATAGAAAGGATTAGTTAGGTAGTTTTAGAATGGCATTGTAAGGCATGTTCAATTTCTTTCATTCTTCTTCTACAAACTTTTCATCTTTTCTTTCTCTTCATTCCTTTTCATTCATTTTTCTTTTTTTTTTCTTTCATTTTTTTTTCAACCTTCCTCTTCTGTATTATGTTTCTTTTCCTTTTTCTTTCTTGCTTCTCAAATGATTATTCATCGAATACCAAGCAACTACCCCAATAGCATATTATTTTCTTCTTCTCAATCAACACATCGCCTTAATACTACTAAAAGTTGATCACTCTTCCAGTGGTATACTCCAAGTTGATCAAATTGGAGCTTTTAAAGAGGATAATGGTGAACAAAGGAAAAAGAGGCATTGTAACGGCTCAAAGGGGCGAACTAAGGAAATTTTATCTTTTATCGGCCGGTAGTAAACAAAGAAGGCCTAAAATCATTTCCTAGGGTAATACGATTCTTCAACATTTACGACGGAAGATTGTTTAGCATGGTAACAAATATTTTAACTTGACTATCAACCAAAACAAGAATAATGAGACTAAACAACGAGTTAATGCGCTATTTCAATGAAATTCGACAAACACAAAATGTATTTATAACCCTCTAAAAAGAAAAAAAAAGGCTCAAAAGCTCACTGGGCTTAGTCTCCACCTTGTGTTATCTAGAAATCCGAATCATATTATAGTTCACATCAAACATGTATTCAAGTGACTACGTGTAGTGCATAAGTTTGTGTGCAAATCTATGATATAAAACTACGATTCAAACAATACATAACTTAAAACGTCATATCATAACTTCAGCAAATGTTTAATCACATCTTCCCTTGTTTACCATTCTATAACAATTCAAAGTTCTCTATCAAAAAGTATCAAATTGATATTGCAAAAACGTCGGTAACATCGTTTATTTAAACACACTTATTGAAAAATTTTAAAATTTTGCATAAACTAATGTGCATGTGTGAGTGCATACCCCCAAACCTAAACCTTTCATTCTCCCCAATGAAACAATAAAACGAAAGAAAGGAGAGTACATAATAAAGGAACGATAGTACCTCGATCTCAGCAAGGAAAACAGGTGAAGGTATAAGAATATAGCGATAAAGTTCAATATCTCCAAATGAAACCACCTGTTAATACTAGATAAAAAAAAAACTAACAAAAGAATATTAAAAGTAAATGAAACCTAAATATGGAATATAAATCTAAAAACTAAGCTAAACTAAACTAAACGAGCAAATGGAAAGAAAAAAAAAAAAAAAACAAAAAAGTATAAATGTAACAAGGAAAACAACGAACACGAACTAAACGGAACCAAATAAACAAAAATAGAAAAGAAACACAAATAAAATAGGTAGGGGGAAGGATATAGAAAACAAAAGGGAAAAAAAAGGAAAGTGGGGAATCGTGCGAGCGGTCCGCGCGAGCGGCCGTCGCGCGCGCGAATTCCTAAATTATATATATATATTTTTTATATATTTTTTTTTAATCGCGCCAGCGGGACCCCCTCGCTCCCGCGAAACCAGGCGCGAGAAGAAGCAGAGGCATCATATAAGAAAAAGTAAGGAAAAATGCCCAAGGCACAAACTCGCGCCAGCGGACCGCGCGAACGAGGCCTCGCGCGAGCGGATCGCTCGCGCGAGTTGGTTTTTTTTCCATTTTTGGCTAAAATTATGTATGTAATATTAAAATAAATTAATTCCGACCCCCAGACCTGTCCAGAAAAACTCTAAGGCTGACCAAAACGACTCAAAAACATCCCAAAATCAAAGAAACAGACGAAATCAAGCTTGGGTTGCCTCCCAAGAAGCGCTAACTTTTACGTCTTCAGCTAGACCATTCTAGCTCAAGAATCATGGAGGCCGTAACTCGGACTGTGAACCCTTTAAGATGTCAGGAAGAGCCCGATGGTAAGTTGAAATTATGTCGCTTCGAATTATTTCAATCGACGGTTCATCCTGATTATATTCAATTCGATTTTTCACCTTTCGAGTAAATTCATCGTTAGGGTCCAAGGTGTAAGGATTCATCCACTCATCATCCGCTATATCTTTGTCGTTACTCACTTTTATTGCTTTGTTAGGCTCAATATTCCGTCTTACCTCACCTTCCGCCTCACATAGGTAATTGTCGTCTTTAGGAGGTTGATCCATAGCATTAAAAACGTTTAATTTTACGTTCATGTTCCCAAACGACACCTTCATTACCCCCGTCCGGCAGTTAACACGTGCGTTAGCGGTTGCTAAGAATGGACGGCCTAGAATGACAGAAGTGTGTTTCCTAGCATCTAGCACGGGTTCAGTGTCAAGGACCATGAAGTCAACAGGATAATAGCATTTATCAACCTTAACCAAGACGTCCTCGACGATTCCTCTAGGTATTTTAACTGAACGATCCGCTAATTGAAGAGTAGCGGCCGTAGGTTTAAGTTCACCTAGACCTAGTTGTTTATAGACGTGATAAGGTATAAGATTAACACTAGCTCCTAAGTCAAGGAGAGCCCTATGGATGATAGTGTCACCTATGACACATGAAATAGTAGGCGTACCAGGATCTTTATACTTTGGAGGAGCGTGTTGAAATATAGAACTTACTTTTTCCGTGAGGAAGACCTTTTTCGGAGTATGACTACGTATTTTGCGCTTTTGTGTGCATAGGTCTTTAAGACATTTAGCGTAAGCGGGAATTTGTTTTATAGCATCGAGGAATGGAATATTGATTTTAACTTGTTTAAATACCTCGAGTATATCTTCCATTTTAGACTTTTTATTTGTAAGATTAGACGGCTCCTCAACATTAGGTGGGTATGGCATTCTCGGAATATAATTTGTTGAGACCGGTTCATTTTCTTTTCTACTTTGATTCACGTCCTCACCCCTCTCTTTATTAGAGTTGATGTTCACATCTATCACATTCTCATTCTTATTAGGGGTTTCTATCACCTCCTCTCGTGTAGTCATCCTAGTTGAGACGGCGTTTGCTTGTTCATTCAACCCCTTAACCTCATATTGTCCCTTAGGGTTTTGAATTGTTTGACTAGGCAACGTCCCCTCGTTTCTACGACTCACTACAGTAGCTAGTTTTCCCATTTGGGATTCAAGCTTCGCAATGGATTGTGTATAAGAGTGCACTATTTGTGCTTGTGCCTGTACTTGCGTTTCAATTTTATTTAGGGATGCCAACACCTTTTCCTCAAAAATGTTACCCCTCGGAGGGTTCGGATTAGGATGCAGTTGTTGGTATTGATTAGGTTGAAACTGAGGTCGATATGCATTAGGAAAATTAGTTGCCTCATTAGGATTATTAGTATTATTTTTCCATGAGAAGTTAGGATGGTTTCTCCATGGCGCATCCGGATTGTTAGTAGTTGCATTATAATTATTTCGTGGGTATTGTTGAATAGAGTTAATGTGTTGCTCCACGAATTCTGGAAAGTGACCCGCCGATGGACATGCAAGTATCGAATGTGAAGGATCAGAACATAATGCACAAATTTTATGAGCGGGTAGGGCTGTCGTTTGGTTCATTGTTAAAAGTCGGTCAAGTTTGTTAGATAGTTCTTTTATTTCAATTGATTGACTTGACTCGAACTTTACCTCCCTCTTAGGTTGTGGGTATCCCTCAGAACGGACAGACACCGCTTGGTGCATCGAATTCTCGCTTAATGTTTCAAAAATTTTCCAGGCCTCGTCGGCGCTTTTGTGTAGGAAAGTTCCCGCACAAACGGCATCGACGGTGTTACGGACGGAAGGAATAAGTCCCTCGTAAAAGACCTGGACCAAATGCCACTTAGGAACCTGATGATGTGGACACGAACGTAATAATTCTTTAAATTTTTCCCACGTGTCGTAGAGTGATTCCCCATCTTGCATCACGAAGTTTGTTATAGATTTTCTTATCTGATTCGTACGCATAATCGGGAAAAACATTTGTAAAAATGCGGTGTGTAAGTCTTCCCATGTTCTAATTGTATTTGGCTCCAAAGATTGAAGCCAATATTTCGCTTTATCTTTTAACGAGAATGGAAAGAGCCGCAATTTTAATTCATCATCAGTTAAGTTTTGGATTTTCAAAGTAGAACATATATCTTGAAAATTTCCTAAGTGTTTATATGGATCTTCATTTAGACGGCCATGGAAAGATGGAAGTAGCGAGATGGTAGACGACTTTATCTCAAAGTGAGATGCCGTCGCCTCCGGTAAATCAATACATGTTTGTGGCGTGTAAGTCGTAGGAATAAAATAATCTTTAAGTGGAGGAGGTGGTGGTATATTAGGATTATTCAAATTATTTCCGTTGTTATTTTGGTTGTTTTCGTTATTATTTCCAATGTCTGCCATTTTAATTGGTTCTATGTTATGAAAGCGTGGTTTCTTTAGTCTTGTAAGAGTACTACGTATTTCGGATTCAAATAAAGACGTTGATTTTGGTGTCAAATCGTCGTCTATTAAAAACCTTGTTCTAGAAGTTAAGTTTGAAGACTTGTTAAGTCTTAATGTACGTTCAAGTTCAGAGTCAAAAGGTTTTAATTCCGGTTTATTTGAACGTGTACCTAACATAAACTAAAAGAAAGTAAACTAAAAACAAAAACTGACTCAACTAAAAAAAACAAATAGCAATCACGCAACTAAGATAACAAGCACTCAACTACTGTGATGCATGAATATTATCCTGTAATGCAATGACCGCGTCAAGCCCAGCGCCCCGGGTTTCCTAGCTAATGCAGTGCAATTAACCCTAAACTAATGCAAATAGTGCGTCACAGCGCCCTGACTTACAGTGGTTTAAAGCGAGTTTCACAAGAAGCAAGTTATTTTATTTTATTTATATTTTATTTGCGTAAGCTCCTTTGATGTAATTAGCTACTCTACTCGGAAACGTTGGAATTTGATGACTCGAAAACCTATAAAATAAAAGAACAAGTTAGTAATTTAAAACAAAAATAGAAAATAAGAAGAATAAGAACTAATCTAATATTTACGAATTAACTAAACTAAGATTATAAAATTAAAGGTAGTAACGCAATCCCCGGCAACGGCGCCAAAAATTGATGTTGTCAATATCAAGATACAAAAGTATACTTTACTTTTCTAAAGATTTGTAGCAGTGAAAGTAAAGGTCGAACCCACAGAGATTGATTAACTACCGCGCTTTAATTTTAAAACCTAAATCTAATTAATTATGAAAACAAGATTTTGATTTGAATTTTAATTAAACTATAACAATGAAAATAAATCTAAATTACGAAAGCGATTTAAAATTGTTTTTATAAATATGTTTAAGGAACCTAGGATTGCAAATCCACCACTAGCTTCATAATAGGAATATTTATGCATTCAATTAGATTATTAAGTTGGATGATAATGGGGAATTGTAGCTACAAGCCCAATTCCTCCGTCAAGAAAATAACTATGGTTCAAGCACCAACATAATCCATCTTCGGTTAGCACGAATTATCCTACACTAAACTAGGGTTGTGGTATAATCCGTCTAATCTAGGCATGGACTATTCGGATACTTGATAGCATAATTCAATTTAAGCACCATTACATGTAAATAACCTATATAAGCACAGCAAACATAGATCATTGAGCACATCACAGTCAAAATAGATCTAAGACAAGAATAAACTTTGAAAGTGATGATTTAATCAATAAAAGTACGATTTATTTATAAAAATCCTCTAAACATGTAATCATCATCCATATATAATAAAACTAACATAAAAACATAAATAAAACCCTATTACTTGGCTAGGGTTTCATTGAAACCCTAGATTTAGGTTTAGTTGGCCATAGAATTGATGAACAGCAAGAGGTTGATGGAGGAGGCCATGGGAATCCTTGGTCTTCTTCTTCTTCTTCTTACTTTCCTCCCTTCAATGGCTGAAATTTTAGTTGTATATGGCTGTATCTAATGTTGTGTAATGATGTGTAATCCTAAATTTGAGTTAGAATAGGATTTATATAGAGTTTGGAAGGATTTAGGAAGCTTTCCTAAGCCAAATCGCACTAAAACTGCTATATTTTGTAATCTGGACGTCATATGCACAAACCACCTTCGCTGGGCACTTTAATTTAACAAAATACATGTTTTTGATTTTTGCACAGGTCGCTCGCGCGAGGTCCTTTTCGCTGCACTGCGCGACTTTCGTAGAATTGCGATAACGTTTCGCTCGGGACTCGGATTGACTCGCCGTTTGAAGCCACGCGTCCGTAACTCAAAGATCTACATTTTATATCTTTGGAGAAATTTCTCAAATCCAAAGTATCCTTTGTCAAAAATGCAATTTTCCGAGACTTCTACTGCATTCAGCTTTCACCGGAATCACCATTTGAGCCCAGAATGACTTCCAAAGCCACTAATCATTGGATTTTTGTGCATTTTCAAATTAAAGCTCCAAATCCTACAAAATTTAGAATACTTATTAAAAAATAACTAATAACTACATGAAATGAGCTAACAAAGCGTATTTTTAGGACTATAAATGGCAACTATTCGTCGCCGATCAGGAACATCTATTCATGCGTCCCAAGCTGGCTCTAGAGGCCAATCAGGGTTCTCTATCATCTCCAGTTCTACAATCGGGTCTTCTTCACCATCAAAGTCCTCATCAGAACCTACGGAACTCACAAAATGTACTATCTCCTCTTGACACTCGTCCTGGTCATGAATGAAAAGTCTCCAAGGGCATGAGAGATCTCCTCCATCTCAACTGACATCAAGCAAAGTGCTATGACTCTATGATAGGCTAGCCCTGGAACATGTCTCTCACAGGAGAACAACGACTCAATCTGTCTATCCTCTAGCGAACACTATGCTTGACGGTGGCACCGACATGGGTTAATCCTCTGGAAGAAGTCTGTCTCTGTAGGATGACTTTGTACTTTTCATCCACTAGGTCATGCTCTACTCGAACCTCTATACTACCCTGCCCAAAGCAGAAACTAACTTAGTACCGGTGCTAACCAAAAGAATTATTTTAAGGTTCATAGCTCAAGAGTGTTGGACAGACGGTAAACGCCTAAACCTAGGCTCTGATACCACTGAATCCCTGTCAAGCCCCGGAGTAAGCCAAAAATAGGGAAAAATTAAAATTTCTTTTATGGGTCCGTGGACACGTGACTAGTTTGTTAACCGTCCTGTCCTTCTAACTCCACACCATGCAATCATAAGGGAATTGCTAAAGTATAAGCATGACTTAAACTTATCAGAGTATAAATACAGCAACGCAAACCAAACAAGAGTTATAATAACTTCAATCCTAATACAAGACGTCATAGTAAACAATTTACATAAACTTGAAAACATAAGAAACTATCTATCGGATCTTTAGCAAGGCTTTATCCTCCTTGGCTCCACGGCACTGCATCCTGAACTCTTCTATCTATCTCCAAACCTGCAACACTCTGGGCATAGGAATGCCAAGGGCGTAACATGCCGTCAGCCTTGGAACAAGGCTGAGTGAGAGTCTCAACCGCACAATAATCAATAAATACAAAACATCTCTCGACTCACGTCATAGTTTAGTACCTAAGATATGGTTAATCTCTTATCAAAAGACGCATTCTCACCACAGGCATAGCACAAGTCTCAACAAGACAGGTAGATAGATAAACATGACCTCATAGAATACATTCTCCTTATTTTATCCTCATGCGTGCAAATGCATGACCAATGTGACTTACTCCTGACTCTTTTCAAGGACACTTGCTTTTCAAAACAAATACTTTTCAAAACCATTTCATTTTAAAACCAAAACTTTCCAAAACCAAATCATTTTGAACCAAACCATTTTACTTATCAATTCAATCTTATCATTCACTTTCTCTTTCATATCCACTTGACAACACTCGGTACATCAAGGATGATAACATGCTGTAATAGCCGATTCATACTTATTCCCTTGATAGGTCGCCGGATGTCTTCACGGTGCATACTATCTGTAAATAATAGAACTGGCCCATGGGCCATCTTCAATCATGTGTATACTCTCACTGGTCATCTACACGACTGAGAAGTATATTAGAGCACTAGCCAGACGTCTTCAACGATACATGGGACGTCTTCAACCACGTATGCGCATCACCGGACGTCTTCAACGGCGAGAGGCACTCCAGGAACCCTAACCGTCCATGTCCACCCGGCTCGTCAGCAAACCACTTGATCGAACACGTCATGACGATCCTCAGGTCATCCGCACTTGACCGAACACGTCATGCCGAACCTCAGATCAAGAACACAAAACATAACTCTCCGATCGACACCATGGAATTACCGAAAGAACAATTTTGCAAGAAATATCCAAACACGACACAAAAGTTCACGAATCAACTTTGACCGGTAGTCACACGACTAGAAACGAGGCCCTATGTCCCTTATTCGCATAAAATCTGTTATTGAAGGTTTTATCGTTATTTTACACATTCGTACGTTTCGTAGTTTAGTTCTTTAATATCATCCATTTAAAACTGTCAGTATTTCATTTTACGTTTGACATTCCGTTTTACCTCTCAATATGCTTATGACGGAAACTTTCCCAATCATTATCAACGTAATAATCGTGTTGTATAACATACTTAAAGCTTGGGTATGAGCTTTCCAACGGTCATTAAACTATATTCATAATAATGGGAAAACATAGCACGTAGCTCATGAATTTATAACATGGATTGTTATAATAACTTTAATCTTAATACAAGAGACCATACTAAACTATTTACATAAACTTGAAAACATAAGAAACTATCTATCGGATCTAGCAATCACATCTCTTTCAGATTCACATATCTCATCTTAATCACATTCGCATCAAACACCTCTCTTTCTCATACAATGCATGCTAACACATGTCATGAAATGCAAGTGTGTCTACTACTGATACTCATATGCAAAACCACTTTCATTTCTCTTTATTATTAACATGGCATGCGTTATCTAATCCAGTTAACAACCATCATAAAATGTGCATTTAACAGTTAGCAGTAGAAATGTAACATATAGAACATGGATCACATAACATAGATTTGATACCAATAATCATATAGATAAAACCCTTAACATGCTCACATATGCGATAATACTACCATAACATGCTTCGCATAGCCATACAATTATTAATAGAATACATGTGGCATCATAAATCAACATATTACTTATACAAAACATCATACAGATGGCTTTAAAACATCTTATATTAATCTTATTAGGATTAGAGTGAGGTTAGGAAACTCACCTCAAGTCGCCAATTCTCAGGAAGCAGATAAACGTCAAGTTCTACAACAATAAACGGGAGAAACAATAATAAAGAGTGAGTGCCACTACAGGGTGTAGACACCCCAATTTTGACCGGCCGTCGAATTTAGGAGAGCGTCACCTCCACGTCCAATGATGACAATGACCGAAAAATTCGAAGTATTCCAAGCTCTTCAGAAAATTCTCCAAAACGCGATAAAATTTTACAGAAAGAGAGAAATACCAGGTATTTAGGAGAATTCAGATATAAAACACAACTTTTGGAAAAGATATTCAAAAATAATTTGTTTCAAAAAGAGAAAAGACCTAAAAGGGGAATTTTTAGCCAAAACCGGCACACGGCAGGCTTCCGCGGCACTCAGTGACTGCCGCACGGCTGTCACAGAGTGCCGTGCCGGCACTCACCAAGTGCCGCCACAGGTTTCTGACTGCCGTTCACTTTTAAAGTCTGTATTTTGCAGAGCAATACGTATGCGCATGCGAATAAGAACAAAAACTGATAAAGTAAGACTGACAAAAATGCGGCAATCCATTAATTGCCGCAGCATTTGGTGAATGCCGCGCGGCAGTCATAAAGTGCAGCAACGACATTTGATGAATGCCGCAGCGGCAGTCACGGACTGCCGCGTCAGTATCTGGACTGCCGCGCTGGACAGCAGTCTGCATAATTTCAGAAAGTACGCATTGTACCAACTAATGAGGGAATTACACCTGTTTTTTGCTCCGAAATTCACCAAAAATACCTGGTAATTTTGCTTATAAAAGAGAAGGGATCTTCCTAAGAGAGAGGAGACCAAGAAGAAGAACACCAAGAAACATATTGGGAGAGAGAGCATATGCAAAAAAAATACTTCCATTACACCAACATCTTTTAGAGAGAAAAGAGAGTGTTTAGAGAATTAGAGAGAAGAGCTTGGAAGATCTTCAAAGAAAAGAAAACTTTGAGGATAATTTGGAGGTGATCCTCTAACCATAGATTATTGGCTTTTTATTTCTTCTCTTAAAATCTCTAATCCTAAAATCTTTTACCATTTTCTTTGTTTGTCAAGTAAACTTAGGAGTTTCTTTTGTTTCCATATTACTTTCTCCCACTTTCTTGTTTATATTCTTCTCTTGAAGGTCTTGGAGATCTTCAATATCTCTTTTGATCTCTTGAGCATGATCTTTTGAATCCCATGTAGGCTTGTGCCCCACATAGGAGTCAAAGTTTGATCACCACTTCATAAGAGGATCCAAGTCCATACTCATGAGTTGGGTCTTCTAAGTTTGATGTCTTGAGGAATCCCTCCTATATTCCTTTAGGACTCATGGGTCATAGTCATGTCTCCCTCTCCAATGACCATCAAATGGTAGGAGAAAGGTAGTTTTGAGTCTAAACCCATCTCCATGGTTTAGACTCCTTGTCTTATGGATTTCATGAAGTCTATCCATATTTCATTTGAAATATATGAAGACAAAAGGTTTATAGTCTCTAATCGCCATCAAATGGTAAGAGAAGTGGTTTGGTTCAACTCAACTTCATGGTTTAATAGTTGGAGTTACCAAATAAAAATTGAACTAGCAAAGTAAAAACAGTGAATCCACAAACTGTTTTTGATCAAAGATTTTTAGTTCGAAATCTAACCGTTGCAATCAAGTGAAACCAACGGAAAAGTGTCAATAACACAATATTCTACCTCTGTAATTTTTGTTTTGAGGTGGTTTCACGTTTAGCATGGTTTGATCATGAGTTTTGTGACACAAATGCAATCTGTCCAGAATTTCAGAATAGTTTCAAAATAGTGACACTCTTTTGAAACAATTAAATCAGAGTTCCAATAAAGTGTTTGTGACTCCAAATAATTTTTTCCATGAAGATTAATGTGTTAGGAAGTCACCCTAAAAAGAACAAAGCAATTCGGATTTTTTTGCTATTTTTAATAAATCGTGCAAGAATTCTGGACAGAAGGTTATAAAGTGCTGAGTGATGTCTAGTATTTTTCATATTCCCGGAGATCCGACCGTTGGAACTTTGATTTGCTTTTTGATTTGAAAACTAGACTCACAGAGGCATATTGAGTCCAAAAATCATCAAGATCAAACCATCGGAGATATGCTTTTTATTTCTTTTAAGTTCTGGTCTGCTCTCTGCAATATTTAGAGTTTTATGACACATTTGACTTACTTTGTAAATAAGGGTCTTTTCTATGACTTAGGGTTCAAACCATATCTTAGTAATGATTAATTAGACTTAAATCCCAAATCTAAATGATTCAAATCAATGAATAACTTCATAGTTAGTAGCCTACTCTTGTTCATATTCATGAATTTATGTACATTAATGCTTATAATTAGAACTAGTAATTGGATAAAGTTGGATTTCATTGCTTGCTAGGTATAAGCTAGAGAATTAGGGTTGATTGTTTGATATCATATTATTATTATGTGAAGCATGTGGACTAACCCTTTGTTTTGTAGCACTATTAAGGTATGATTTCTAAGACTTCTCTTTAGTTTATCTTAATTTCTTGATTTTATTGATTCTTCGACTTAATGCGCGACACCTTAGAATTAGGTTTTGCCTTATGTGTATATGTAATTAGAGACTCTTTTTAGGATTTTCTTTTGTTCGCATGCATTGCACGTTTATTATCGCTGCTGGATCCCGGGTAAGTTCACTTGTTCTCTATTGCATATCATATCGCTTGTTACCTGAATTATGTGGCTTTTGAATGATATTTTGTCAATTGCAATTTTACACCCTTTGGACATGCTTTTGTGATGTATATGTATATATGTATTAGTTGAGGGCATGCTTAGATTAATAAATTTGATTAAAAGGATGTAGAGTAGAGGCCTATCGCAAGATAGGATGAGAGAGGGTGTTTTAGTCCGATGGGCTCCTTCCTCTCTCATTCCATAATCCCCGGACCTAGTTAATCTCTGGTTTCTAAAAGATCAGTTTCCTTTCAAAATGGTTTCTTAATTTTTCCTTTTAAAAAATTAAGTGGCGACTCATTTGTTTTTGAAATTGAAATTTAGAAAAGATTTTAAGAAAAGCTGTGGGTAAGTCAACCTGAGATATCCACAATCTGGCGACTCTGCTGGGGATCGAACCCAGAATCTCTGGTTTCGCAGACCAGAATTCTGATTTTGGGTTCGCTCGAGGATTAGACTTGAAAAATATCCTTTTAATCGAATTAATTAATCTTTGTGTGCCTGTTGCATTTCACTTGCATGTCCAGCCAGTCGATTGCACGGAACTATGACCTTGGAGGCTCGGGGCAACCCGGTCGGTCAAGTCATCATGGGACTGTGTGATCACCCTTGATCTCGTGCCATGATTTGGTATATGAAGCATCCTATCGGATGTGTGTCAAGGGTCCCTTATTTGACCAAAACCCAGCCTTTGCATGATAGCTTCTGTAGAACCTTTCAATCTTAGGAAATCAATTCTTGATTAGGGTTATGTGCTAGGAAGTTTTGTATACCCGGAAGGGATTATTTGAGATGATGACGATGCTTGCTTAATAAAAAACGTATAATCTTTTAATCACCTTTTAGCAAATTCTCCTCGTGTTCTGCGACATTTGGAGAACATGCCGAACCCTGATTATAAGATTATACTTCTTATATCATGTCTAGCTAAGCATCATTGACCTTGTATGCATCCAAATTCATGAAAGGTACGGTGATAATCCAATCATGTGATCCTTCTGCCCAAAGAGTTTTAAATCCATCTTTGAAAGCAAACAGATTTTGCCGTCTTTATTCCAAAGTTTTCAATCGCTTTTCCAAAAAATTTGGCAGTTTCATTTTTGATTAAAACTTCAGAGCCAAACCAAGGTTATTCATCAACTAAGACACTTTTCAAAACAGGAGTTTCAACCCAATCACTTTTTGAAAAGCGTGATCCAAAATTCTTGAAAATTGTTTTCTAAAGATTTCATCTAGGAAGCACCGACACTTCGAAAAGGGGTTCGTACCCGTGTCCGACACGTATCGGACACCGACACTCGCCCGACACACCTCCGACACGTATCGGACGCGGAAAATACGTGTCTTGTTTCTGATATGCAATGTTTAGAGGCGGACACATCACCGACACACGGTGAGACACTTCAAGGGGCATGGAGGGTAACTCTTTTTTTGCCAAAAAGCTGTATATTGTTAGTTTTTTTTTTATAAATATTTTGAAAACCAAACGGAGTTGTTTTTGTCAAGCATTACATCACTGATCTCCTCACGTTCTCCCGACATTAGTCTCCCAAGACCCCCTTTGTCCAATCTCATTTATCTCTCTATCTTCTTTGACCATCTCTCTCTGTTCATTTTGTTAATATTAAACAATAACGCTCGAAAAATGTGAAGTAAGCATTCTGTAGATAACATTTTTATAACATTTCTGAAAACATAAGAATGAATTTAAAATTAAACTTAATTTTTTTAAAAAAATATGCGTATCCCCACCGTGTCGTGTCATCACTTTTTAAGATTTAACGTGTCGACGTACCGGTGTCGTATCGTGTCCGTGTCAGCGTACCCGTGTCCGTGCTTCATAGGATTTCATCAAGAAATGCTTTTTTTTAAATGAATTTCGAAAACCCTAAAAATTTTCAGACATCAAAGGGTAAAGAGGGTCACAATGAATGGAGAAATCGTCGTACTTGACATGGGTAAGGGTTTTATGTGCTTATGTGCTTATGTGTTAGGACTAGGATTTTCTTTTTCTTTGGCATATAGAGTAGGCACACACACACACATGCATTGCATCCACATGACGTACAAAATAAAAGTTTTGCTAAAATAAAGGTAAAAAGGTATTCTAAAAAATAATAATAATAAAAAATCTGCTGTAGGAGCAAAGATAGCCAATCAAGCGTGGTTCAGGGATCCTACGGCAAGACTTGTAAGGAAAGGATACGCTAACATGGCCGAAGAAAGGAACAACGAAGAGATGACCGGATTAAGGGTACTAGTCGAACAGCAAGCGGAACAAATGAGGAGACAGGCCGAGAACATGAACCGCATGATGGGAATGATAGAGGAGCTGAATCGCCGACCGCCGCCGCATGTAATTCCACCCATTATAGACCCGCCTTTGGGAGGAGGAGATGGAGATTGGTTTGACGATCAAGAGGCACATTGGAACGATGCACTAAGAGCCAATAGGGACAGAGAGAAAGATGAGAAGGAGAAACTGTTGACCGAGAAGATAGAAAAGATGGAAAGGGTAATGCGCAAGGCTCAGGGAGTGGATACCTATCTGATGGAACTGGAAGGATTGTTTGACGGAGTCCACGAAACGCTGCCAGCTGGTTTCAAAATGCCAGTTTTCGATAAGTTTGATGGCACAGGCAATCCCCGCAGTCATGTCCGAATGTGCATAGGAGCTTTTCAGCCTAGTGGACTGAGCACTACCATGATGGCTGTCCTATTTCAACAAACCTTAATAGGAGCTGCTCTGTCGTGGTACCTTACACTTGAGCCAAGCAAAACCAGAGTATGGGAAGAAGTGATTAAGGCGTTTGTGGCACAATACGAGTACAATCAGGATTTGGATGTTACTGTCCGAGATTTGGAAACGACCAGGCAGGGGAACAAAGAATCATTCGCCGAGTATTTGAGTCGATGGAGGGGAAAGGCAGCTAAAATGGTACAAAGGCCGCCTGAGAAAGACCAGATCCGAATGCTAATGAAAAACCTGCAACCAGTTTATCAAGAAAAGATGAGATTTCAGTCAATCAACACCTTTGCTGAGGTATTCGTTGTAGGGACAAGAATCGAGGATGCAATTCAAGAAGGGACAATCAAGAAGGAGGAGCCGCAGAACCGATATCGAAGGCCCAGTTATGGATCAAATGGAGGGCACTCGGGGGGTCACTCTGGCCCCACCGATGTCAATGTACTTAGCGAGCCAGAGAAAAAATTCGATATCACCAGAAACCATCCAAGAGGAGGGGAGGATAAGCCACTGAGGAAGTTTTCAGACTTGGGAGTATCATTATCAACCGCCCTCGACAGGCTATTGGCAAAAGGGCATCTCCGTTAGCTAGAACCTCGACCACCGCCGAGTCCACTCCCACCACATTTCAAGGGAGATCTCTACTGCAAGTATCATCAACAAAAGGGCCACTCAACGGATCGGTGCATGAGATTAAGGCACGAAATTCAGGACCTCATTGACAACAAAGTGATATCCGAGCCACCTGTCAAAGCCCCCAATGTCACCAAGAATCCTCTGCCGAACCATCGTGCTGTGCCACCGCCGCGGGGTCTTTATTTCTTAGGGGTAGAAGAAGCGGCATTCGATCCATCCAAGCTAATCACAAAGGTCGGAGAACCAAAGAAGTTCTATCAGTTGCCAGAAAATTCGGGGATCTGCATGCTTGGAAGCCAGCCAGGGATATGGGAAAACAAAGTGACAAGGCCGTTAGATTGGTGGGTCCAAGAAAGCAATGAACGGAACATAGGCCAGGTAGGGGAGGATGATCTATGGTATCAAAGCGACGAAGAAGCAAAAGAAGGCTCAAAGACCGTTTCAGAAACCGACAACATTTGGGCAAGGAAAGAGATCGACCATTTGACTCGATCTGGTAGGCACTTCAAGCCGCATGAATTAGAGGAAGATCACCCGGGGAGAGAGCTGGAGAAAGGAAAAGGAAAAATGAACGAGGAAGAAGAAGAGGATCGGGTCCTAAAGCAAATGAAGAAGACTCAGGCTAACATCACTGTCTGGGGGTTGCTGATTGCCTCCAAACGCCATAGGCAGGCGGTCCTAGACGCTCTGAATCAGGCTGATGTGTCTATCGACACCACCCCGGAAGACCTCATAGGATTGATCGGCAGGATTCCGACTTTGGCTATCACCTTTTCATCAAATGACTTACCTCCGGGAGGACCCACGCTCAACAAACCACTGTATATCACCGTTGAATGTTTGGGGAACACCGTGCCCGCTTGTCTCGTTGACAACGGGTCTGCTCTTAATGTATGTCCTTTCCGCACAGCCAAGCGAATGGGCCTAGATGAATCTTCCTTTTTGCCGTCTCAACAGAAAGTCTGGGCATATAACAACACCCAAAGAGCAGTCATGGGCATTATCTTTCTTAATCTCGCTATCGGGCCGATGGACAAAGAAGCTGAGTTCCAAATCATCGATATCCCCGCTTCTTTCAATCTGCTGCTGGGAAGGCCTTGGTTGGACAGTTTAGGCGCTATACCATCGACGATCCATCAAAAAGTTAAGTATGTCTGGGAAAACAAAGTCTGTGATATCCTCGGAGACAGTTGGGTTCGTTCGTCCGAAGCATCGTCAAGTGCACCGGTCCTAGAATTACAGCTACAAGAAGAAGAAGCGAAAATGGGAGGATTCGAGTTCATCAGCGTGATAGAAGAAGGAAAGTCGGGAGAGTCCCTACCACCCCATTTCGATCAGTATGCTAGTCCAGTGGTCGCAGGAATCATGAAGAAAATGGGCTTCTTTCCAGGATTAGGACTGGGAAAGAACCTTCAGGGCCTGCCGGAGCTTCCAAAAATTCCTACTCAGACTCACACTCACGGCTTGGGGTATCAGCCAACAAAGAAGGAACTAAGGGCAAAGAAGAAGGCTTTCGATGCGCCGCTAGACCCTTACTCAAAGACTCTCAATGGGTATTTTGTGAAGGAAGGAGAAGATTTCCCCTTTTGCGGTTTCCCAGAACCATGGATGGACCAAAAAGACAAATGCATGAAGCCGGGGTTTGAGATCTTCTTCTCCCATGAATTTTCTGGGTACAAAGACCCATTTTTGCAAATGCCTGAAAAGTCTGTTGCTGCCAAGGACTGGATTGGTACGCTAGACGGTTCTGCCATGAAAGATCTGTTAGGCGAAGGGAACACAGAGGTCATGAAGGAGGATCCCAGAAAGACCAAAGGTGAATACGTCGAGGGCATAGTGGAGGAAGCCGCCGAAAGTGAAGAAGGTGAGGAAGGGAAGGCTGAGGAAGAAGAGATGGAGAAAATCACCAAGATAGGAGGTCCGGAAGAATGCTTTATTACTGGCCTGGGAGGAGAGCACAAGAAGGAGTGGGTTTTTGAGTCTAGTGATAGGTTCCCCCCACACCCAGAGTCTGTAATGGCCCAAATGAGGCGTCTTTCGATTTCTATGTTTGTTGTAATCACTCCAAAGAAAATCAATGAAAGTATGACTGATTCTGCCTACTCGAACGCGCTTAATGAATGTGATGAATGTGATGATCATGAAATACCTATTGAACTGCAAAAACTAATTGAAAAAGAAAAAGAATCTGCATGTAAAATCATTGAGGACACCCTGACAATTAATCTTGGAAATGAGAACAATCCTCAAAATGTCTTCATCGGCTCTACACTTAGCAATAAAGAAAGTACAGAACTAATCAGTCTATTAAATGAATTCAAAGATGTTTTTGCATGGTCTTACAATGATATGCCAGGTATCGATCCGAAAATAGTCCAACACCACATCCCCCTCTTTCCCAATTCAAAACCTATAAAACAAAAATTGAGGCGAATGAGGCCAGAATGGGCACTCAAGGTAAAAGAGGAGGTTGAAAAGCAATTAAGAGCTGGATTCTTGATGGTCACCGAGTATCCCGAGTGGATTGCCAACATTGTGCCTGTCCCAAAGAAGGATGGTCGTGTTAGGGTTTGCGTGGATTTTCGGAATTTGAACAAAGCAAGCCCTAAGGACGATTTCCCATTACCCCACATCGACGTGTTGGTTGATAACACTGCGGGACATGAACTTCTGTCTTTCATGGATGGGTTCTCCGGGTATAATCAAATCCTCATGGCTCCCGAGGATAGAGAGAAAACCACGTTCATCACTCCGTGGGGAACATATTGCTATAGGGTCATGCCATTCGGACTCAAGAATGCAGGCGCAACCTATCAAAGGGCTGCCACCACTTTACTGCACGACATGATCCACAAAGAGGTAGAGGTGTATGTGGACGATATGATTGTGAAATCCAAGGAGAGGGGAGGGCACCTAGAGGCTTTGAGAAAGTTCTTTGGGAGATTGAGGGAGTTCAAGATGAGGCTGAACCCGCAGAAATGCACGTTCGGAGTCACTACTGGCAAACTGCTAGGGTTTCTCATTACCCAGAGAGGAATAGAGGTAGACCCCACCAAGATAAAGGCCTTAACCGAGATGAACTCGCCAAAAAATGAGAAAGAACTGAGAGGGTTCCTGGGTAGAATACAATTTATAAGTCGTTTCATCTCAAAGCTCACCATGACCTGCGACCCGCTGTTCAAACTACTTAGAAAGGGAGAGAGATTCAATTGGGACACCCCGTGTCAACGAGCCTTCGACAAAATCAAAACCTACCTCCAGAACCCACCTGTCTTGTCGCCGCCTTCGCCTGGGAGACCTTTGTTACTTTATCTCTCTGTATCCGAAGATTCAATGGGATGTATGCTGGCCCAAGAAGGAGAAGAAGGGCACGTGGAGAAGACCATTTACTACTTAAGCAAGAGAATGGTAGGATATGAGTTAAAGTATTCGCCCTTAGAGAAGGCCTGTTGGGCCTTGGTTTGGTGTACCCGTCGCCTCCGCCACTATATGCTAGCCTTCCCTATAATCCTGATATCCCGAATGGACCCATTAAAATACCTGTTCGAAAAACCCGTCTTGACCAGTAGGATTTCCCGTTGGACCATGATGCTAGCTGAGTTCGACATCAGATATGTTATCGCCAAGTCTGTAAAAGGAAGGGCTGTCGCCGAGTTTTTAGCTGACCTCGCTGTAGAATCTGAGGACAAGGGAGACTTCAAGTTCCCAGATGAAGGAATAATGGAAGTCAAGGAGGAGTTGTGGAGAATGTACTTTGATGGAGCAGCCAACCAGTTAGGTTACGGGGTCGGAATCATTCTCGTAGCGCCAGACGGAGTCCCTACCCCATTAGCTGTCAAACTCAAATACGACTCAACCAACAATACTGCGGAGTACGAAGCCTGCATAATTGGTATGGAAGCGGCCTTGGCTTTGAAAGTCGGACGGATTGATGTCTTCGGAGACTCCAATTTGATCATATCCCAGGTCCGAGGAGATTGGAGGGTGAAGCCTGAGTAATTGAGACCTTACCATGACTATCTAGAAAGCCTGAAAGTGCAATTCTGAAAGATTTCTTTTTACTACCTCCCTCGTGAAGAAAACCAACTAGCCGACTCTTTGGCTACCTTAGCCTCGATGATCCAAATCCCTTCCAAGATTGCCATGATCCCGCTGTCCATAGAAGTAAGGAATCAACCGTCATTCGAAATGATCGCAGCCATAGAAAGAGAAGATGAAGCGCCTTGGTATGTGGACGTGTGGAAGTTCATTAAAGAAGGAGAATACCCCGAAGGAGCCTCAAAAAAGGACAAGAAAGCAATACGACGATTTGCTGCTCAATTTGTGATCTACGCGGATAAACTGTGGAAGAAGTCCTACACCGGGTATAATTTGGAGTGTTTTATATGGAAAGGAAGCTAAGAGAATGATGGAGGAAATACATGAGGGAGTATACGGGCCCCACATGAACGGGCACATGCTGGCGAAGAAGATCATCCGACAAGGGTACTATTGGACGACCTTGGACAAAGACTGTTGTGAATATGTTAGAAGGTGTCACAAGTGTCAGATTCATGCAAATCTGATGCACACCCCACCGTCGCAGCTCTATAGTATGACCACCCCTTGGCCATTTTCCGTATGGGGGATTGATATCATCGGTGAGATAGTTCCAAAGGCTTCCAATGGGCACCGGTATATAATCGTGGCAATCGATTATTTTACAAAATGGGTAGAAGCTGCCTCATATGCGACTTTGAAAGCCAAAGATGTGGTGAGTTTCATCGAGAAGAACATAATCTGCAGATATGGAGTCCCGAACGAGTTTATCTCCGATCATGGAAGTCATTTCCAGGGGGAAGTCATCCCGCTCTTAGAAAAGTATAAGATCACTCGCCATCAGTCATCCCCGTATAGGCCCCAGACGAATGGAGCAGTAGAGGCAGCGAATAAGAATGTTAAAGCAATCTTGGGGAAGACGACAGATACGTATAAGGATTGGCATGAGAAGCTGCCATTTGCTTTATGGGGGTATCGGACGTCAGTAAGGACTTCAACGGGTGCTACGCCATACTCGCTAGTCTACGGAATGGAAGCAGTCCTTCCAGTCGAGGTGGAAATACCCTCTCTCAGAGTCTTAACAGAATGTGAAGTGGCAGAACCAGAATGGATACAGGGAAGGTATGAGGAATTGATGCTGCTCGATGAAAGGAGGCTGACCGCGATAAACCATACTCGGGGGTACCAGAAGAGAATAGCTCGTGCTTTCAACAAAAAGGTCCGCCCAAGGAAGCTTGCTGAGGGTGACCTGGTCCTCAAAGAACTGAAGGTGCCTGTTTATGACCCCAGAGGAAAGTTCAAACCCAACTGGGTTGGGCCGTACATCATTAAGACCCTCCTTTCGGGAGGGGCGGCCTATCTCATGGACCTGGACGGGGTTGAATTCAAACAGCCAATTAACCTCGATCGCCTCAAGAAATACTTTGCTTGAAACCATTTCTTCCGAAGCCTCGTACCTTGATGAACTACGCTTGACCTGATTCCCGCTAGGGGATACGTAGGCAACCAACTTGGTTCGGTCATTTCAAAGAGAGAGAGAAAAAAAAAAAAAAAAAACGGCGCTAAACTAGGGGCAAACTAGCGTTTGCCCGAAGCCGCTTCAAAGCCTTAAAACCAGGGACAAACTTCGTTTGCTAAGCCGAAGAACCCAGATACAAAACCCTCCCTTGGATCATCTGGCTATCGAGATAAGTACTATAAAAAAAAAGCAAATGAGAATTCATAAAAGGATTAAAGTTTAAAGCAAAGAAGCAAAGTAAAGAGCCGAGTTAAGACATTAAAAGGATAATTCTTCATAAAAGATTAATCGAAAGGGTGGACACTTTAGATTTAGCATGACAACACTTCTTGAAAAGGAAAAATAAGAAAAATCACATTCAAAAAGCGCAAACAAAGGGTAGGCAGGGTCTGTCAGAAGAGTTTCGTAAAATGTCGGGCATTTTCCCTGTTTTCGTCTACTTTATTATGCATGTGTCTGTCAAGCTCGCCTCGCAGCCAAGGTTTGGATCTCTAGAAGATACTCAGTAGTAGGCAAAGTCGGAGCAGGAATCCTCGGGAATGGAGCAGCCATTCTGCCATGCCAAGCCTCCATGAAAGCTTTCACTATGGAGGGACGCAAAGCGAACCCCTTAGTAAAATCAGCAGTTATAGAATCGGTAGCGCCTTGTAAGAGTCCAAACTGACGGACCACCCAGCCAGGGATGTAAAAAGTAGTGGCATACAAACCGGGCAGCCAAATGCCAGGTCGCCCAGGGAGGCGCACAGCAATAGAGCGACAGGTCCACGACGGACAAACCCAGCAAATGTCATTAGAAGAAAGGCCCTGCAGCCAACCAAGCCATGCATCGGCAGACTGAAACAAGCTATGAATCTCCACGCGATCATAAGGAAGTGACCCACGGAGATGGGAAGCATGAATGAAGAGGTCCAAACGCTCCATGAGCCAAACCTGCAAGACAAAAGGTGCTCCAGTAGATAACATGACCCCAGTGGCATGAGCATGGCCCAATCCAATCAGGGTTTCACCAAGGACTAGCATAACAGCACTCTTCATCTCCCGCAAACCGCAGGCGATGGGTATGAGAGTGTCCGAAGATGACCGAAAGAGGAAGTAAGAGAGCATAGCAATCGACAAGGCACTACGTCGGATGATCTGGTACTCACCGTCATAGGGGTCCCCTATGGGAGCATAAACAGAGGCAAGGCGCTCAAAATCGATTTGCCTGTCATGAACAAAAGAGCCTGCCGCATTCCGAGACGTGTAGAGAAGGCTGGCTAAGTCCCGAACATACCCGGCCTGAATCTGAGGAACCATCAATTCAGCAGCAGGATCCGTGTGGAGAATGGCGCTAAACTCCTCAAATAAAGGGCAAATCTCCTGAGAGCCGAAACGAAAGACATTGAGAGAAGGATCCCAACATTGGACGGCGGCGCAAAGTAGACCCTCATTTAGATTCATTTGTTGGAAGGAGAAGAGATCGTTTAGTCTGAAACACTCAAAGTTGAGCTTGTCAATGCCAGAGAGAGTATCCATCCATGGGAAGAGGATTTGAGAGCTAATGGGGGCCATTTGAAGGGGAAATGAGGAGAAATGAGAAGTATTTTGCTGAACTTTGAGAATGAAGGGATATAAATAGAAGAATAAGGCTGTCTACCTACCCGCGGCACTCGATAAAGCGCAGCGGCACTCGATGAAGTGCCGCGCGGCAGTCAGAGAATGCCGTTGCGGCATTTACAGACTGCCGTAGCGGCTCTCACTGAGTGCCGCGGAGGATTAACCGAGTGCCGTTCTGAGTTTTTCATTGGCCAGAATCTGTTTGTAACACGATCAGCCCACCTGTAAACAAAAAAAACTAATTGAGAAGCAATAAAAACGTGTGCATCATGCAGCACGTACAAATACATTCATTCATTCATTCATTTCATTTATTTTCAAAAGATAAAAGAAGCAAGAGCATTCAAAATAAAGTCGGGATCAAGCCATGGTCCCACATACGGCAAGAGTTGGACCAAGCTATGGTCACACATACGGTGAGTAAGCAAAGAAAACATAAATATGTAAAGCATCTACCCTACCAACCATCAGGGAGCAGCTATCAAAATAAAGCATATGTGAATATATATACAGTCATCCACCAAAATAAAAAAATCCTCTCAAAAGAAAACAAAAAATATGTATATAAGCAGGATCAGCTCCGACCCCGACCCCAACCACGAGCCTGACGAGTCGTGCGCCTAAGAGGCTCCTCCTCTGACTCAGTCCCGCTGCCTCCACCACTCTCCCCACGCCCGCTGCCTCGGCCTCTGCCACCGCTAGTGCCCTCGCCGACGCCTCCGCCACGCCCAGCACCGCTACCTCCGGGGGCATCGCTAAGAGGGATGCCGAAATGCTGGAGCCGCTGCTGGAGCTGCCCCACCTGCTGGGACAGGACTCTAATCTCCTCCGCCTGAAAGAAAAAGAAGAAAGAAGAAAAGAGAAGAATAAGTCCAGGCAGCGTCGAAATAACGGATAAAATACTGAGAATAAAAGGAATAAAAGATCATACCTGAGCCCTCAGCTGGGTCGTAGTAGTCGCCCGAGCTCCCTCAGCCTGAAAACAAGAACCAGGAATAAAAGATCAGTGAAAAAGAGATACAATCCCAATCAAAGCAGGAGTGGGGATAAATTTCTTACCATCCACTCTCGCCCGAGAACCCACTGTTGCACGCTGTGGGCATACGCCAGGCCCTCCTCCGCGTAAGCACGCGGGACGACATCATAGTGTAAGGGTATGGTGGGAGCACCATGTGAAAGTCGAGGAATCGTCGTCGAGTGGGGCTCTCCGAATGAGACGGTCGACATAGTCCAGTCCCACTCGGGCAAGGCAGGAGCTCGAACCGCGGTAGGAACAGGCTGTAAATAAAAGTAATAAAGCATGGGTAAAGAATAAAAAGAAGATTCACGAAAGTAATAAATGAATCATTTACTCACCCGAGTCACTTCCATCAGAGGGAAGTTCGGCATCAGCTTGGCGGCACGGAAAGCCGCGTATCCTGACGGGTTGTCCAGAAAGCCGTGGATACCAGAACCAGCTCGAGCAGCCGTGAAATCGCCGCCCTGAAGCGTGTCTGTGGCCCTCATAGAGTCAGGAGGAGGGAACGGCACAAAGAACCCGGGGGCCGCTATCGACTGCCGGGTCACTCTCTCTCCCAAATACCACGCCATACCCTCTGACCCACCATCAAGAAGTCGCCTCGTCGGGTCATACCCAGCCGACTCTCGAATCCCCACACTAGCCTCGGGCAGCACCCTGAGCCACGACTGCCAGTGCACGTGCCCCTCCCTCAGGTTCGTCAGGAAGTTCCTGAACGAAACAAAATCATGAGCCCCGGTCTTCCTCCCGACCCTGTCCTTCGCCCATTTCAGCCCCTGGGGCATGATAAGGGCGTCGGCGTCACGTGTCTGAGGAGACATCATGCGAAGATACTCATGGGACCAAATCTGTGATACAAAGAGAGAGGAAAGAAGGATTAGTCTCACATTTTAAATAAATAAAAAAATAATAAATAATAATAATAACGGGCAATGGAATATAGGAAAAAGGTATACCTCCCACGCTCTCCAATACCCGCCGGTAGCAGCCGACCTATCTCGAGAAATGTCACTCATATGCCTATATAGGATGGCCAACCCTGTACCAGCCCAGTCGTACTCGGCAACCCGGTCCAGGCGCTCCAGCGACGCCACCAAGGGAGCAGAAATCCGGTCACCCCTGGTGCTCAACAAGGAGCACCCCAGCACGTACATCAAGAAACCTCGGGCCATCTGCTCGTCTGTAAAGCCGGGTTTCCCCCGGAAAGTATCCATAAACCATCGAGCTGTGACCAAGGCCTCCTCCGGGACCACCCCTAGTAGGGGCTCCATCTGATCCCACTCCTGGTCTGTAAGGTGCCGCAGGGGCTCTCCTCCGAATGGGATCCCCGTAATCATGCTGAAGTCTAGGGGGGTCATCGTCATCTCCCCAAAATCGAAGTGGAAGGTACTCGTAGTATCCCACCACCGCTCCGCCAGCGCGTGTATCTGCTGAAGGTCGTTGGAGCTCTTCGTCAAAAGCTTGACGAAGTCTCCAAACCCTGCGGCATCCACCAAAGCCCTCACAGTCGGGCTCAGCTCTGTGTACCACTCGTGGCCGTGGGCGAGGCTGCCATGCCCCTTCAGCACCTTCGGCTGCAACTGCAAGAAAAGAATAGAGAATTTTGTTGTTAGGGAATGGATAAAGAAGAGAGCAACAACAGTAAATAAATAATAAATAAAGGAATATCAAGGCACTTGTTTTGCATTCAATAAAAAAAAAGAAAAAAGAAAAAAAGAAAAAGAGAAAAGGAAAAATTTGGAAATACTCGTAGGAAAATTCACAAGCATGCTACTCGTTTGCATTCAAACTAAGTTCAGCAGCCGTTCACACAATAAAAAAGAAGAAAGAAGTGAGAGGTGAAAGCATTTACAATACTGAAGAGATTTTTAGACAAGGAAAAGAAGAGATGGTTCACTTCCGTGGAGTTTCAAAAAGAAATTCAGTTTCAAAAGAAATTCGGATTCAAAAGATGTCTAAGCCAAAAATTAAAATTAAAAAGAAGCAATGGCGCCCGAAAGACAAATTGTCGCTATGCATTAGGGGCATGTGCAAGATCTTGATTAACATAAGTCGCGCCCAGAAATCCTTTGAGGAAGAAAAGATAGTGAAAATTAAATATGCACAGATACAGGTGAAACACCCGAGAGTTCGTAACCACAGTGATTGTATTTATGAGGAAATGTGAAATTTCGAATAAAGCAGGTTTGTGTTCATGAACTTTAATAATAATAACAAGATAAGGTCAAGGGACGACCAAATTAAATAAGCGAGCAATTCATGAATTTCAAAAAGAAAAGGATCGAAAAGGAAAGAGAAAGAGTGTTTACCTCGCGCTTGAACGCGCGGGCCGATAGATGCTCATCAGGATCCCTCAGTAGAAGCGTGGCATCTGGGTGATGCGTAGCAGTATACCTGGCCCTCTTCTTGCGTCCTGAACCACTCGCCATAATATGTCAAAGAAAAGAAAGAATTCGAGCGTTAGATTCATGAAAATTTTTGAAAAACAAGGAAATAAACGAGATTAATCAAGATCTGATCTAGCAGAACTAACCTGTGGATGTCGTAGATCAATATAGAAGCAAAGAAAGGATGAGAGAAAAGTTTCTCCAGAGAGATTCCGAGATGAAGAGAGTTGAGAGAATGAATGAAATGTTTGAATCCCGGCGGTTTTAACCACTGCCGCTCAAACGCGGCACTCATTTTTCCGTGCGCGGCAGTCAGTCAACTGCCACGCGGCACTCGCCAAGTGCCGCAACGGCACTCCGTGAGTGCCGCGCGGCAGTCACGGACTGCCGCGGAAAACCGCGTGTGCCGCGATTAAGGCGGTTCAAAGATATTTACTTTTCCCCCAAAAATTCAAATCAAGTCCCGAAAATTGAATTTGAGGCCCCAAAATTGCCCTCATTGCGCTTTTGGCCCTCAGGGTCGTTTCTTAGGTACACTTTGACTACAAATTTTGGAATTCAAAAAATATTTGAGCCCGTGGGCCCTCATTTTTGAAAATTGGAGATGTTTGGGCCCGTTGGATTCCCAATTTTGAAAATCGCAGTACTTGAGCCCGCGGGCCCCGACTCTTGAAAATTGAAAATATTTGAGCCCGTGGGCCCAGACTTATATTCCCGGTTTTCGCAACAGACTTGCGTCAACCCTCGTTTTGGAGAATATAACGGACTCATATTTCCAGTTTTTGTAACAGACTGGCGTCAACCCTCGTTTTGGAGAATATAACAGACTTATATTCCCGGTTTTTGAAAATGTACAGTAGATTTTGAGCCCGTGGGCTCCCAAAGCTTGAAAATTTTGAAATCTGGAGGATATAACACATTTATATCCCCTATCCGCGTGACAGATTTGCGTCGATTAACCCTCGTTTTGAGAATATAACGGACTTATATTCCCGGTTTTCGCAATGGACTTGCGTCAACCCCCGTCTTTGAGAATATAACGGACTTATATTCCCGGTTCTCGCAACGGACTTGCGTCAACCCGCTGTTTTTGAGAATATAACGGACTTATATTCCCGGTTCTCGCAACGGACTTGCGTCAACCCGCTGTTTTTGAGAATATAACGGACTTATATTCCCGGTTCTCGCAACGGACTTGCGTCAACCCGCTGTTTTTGAAAATATAACGGACTTATATTCCCGGTTCTCGCAACGGACTTGTGTCAACCCGCGTTTTTTAGAATATAACGGACTTATATTCCCGGTTCTCGCAACGGACTTGCGTCAACCCGCGTTTTTTAGAATATAACGGACTTATATTCCCGGTTCTCGCAACGGACTTGCGTCAACCCACTGTTTTTGAGAATATAACGGACTTATATTCCCGGTTCTCGCAACGGACTTGCGTCAACCCGCTGTTTTTGAGAATATAACGGACTTATATTCCCGGTTCTCGCAACGGACTTGCGTCAACCATCGTGATCAAATCAAAAGGCACTCTCGTGACTCCTGTGACAGATTCTCGCGTAGATAATCTTCCCTGACTAACACGCCACGAAATGCGCGTCATACATAGGGAAAATGTGATAAGCATGACATTTACATAATCAGGTCAATTTAGAAAACGCCATTGCATAGCACGTGCATCACGACAGGATAGGTGCATCCATCCGTGTGACTATTTGCGTCTGTGAATGTGCAACCCATGCCTGAACTACGCTTTGGTCTGATTCCTGACAGGGATACATAGGCAGCTCGTCATGGAGCACGACCAATTAGGATTCCGTTGCACGCCCGTTTTGCAACGCATTTTGTTTTTACCTAAATTCGACAGTCAGGTCAAAGGCTTGTCTTCACACAGGCTTTGACATTCACTTATGGGACGCGTTGCTCCACAAGCTCTGTCAAAGAGGGGCAAACTGTAGACACCCCAATTTTGACCGGCCGTCGAATTTAGGAGAGCGTCACCTCCACGTCCAATGATGACAATGACCGAAAAATTCAAAGTATTCCAAACTCTTCAGAAAATTCTCCAAAACGCGATAAAATTTCACAGAAAGAGAGAAATACCAGGTATTTAGGAGAATTCAGATATAAAACACAACTTTTGGAAAAGATATTCAAAAATAATTTGTTTCAAAAAGAGAAAAGACCTAAAAGGGGAATTTTTAGCCAAAACCGGCACACGGCAGGCTTCCGCGACACTCAGTGACTGCCGCACGGCAGTCACAGAGTGCCGTGCCGGAACTCACCAAGTGCCGCCACAGGTTTCTGACTGCCGTTCGCTTTTAAAGTCTGTATTTTGCAGAGCAATACGTATGCGCATGCAAATAAGAACAAAAACTGATAAAGTAAGACTGACAAAAATGCGGCAATCCATTAATTGCCGCAGCATTTGGTGAATGCCGCGCGGCAGTCATAAAGTGCCGCAACGGCATTTGATGAATGCCGCAGCGGCAGTCACGGACTGCCGCGTCAGTATCTGGACTGCCGCGCTGGACAGCAGTCTGCATAATTTCAGAAAGTACGCATTGTACCAACTAATGAGGGAATTACACCTGTTTTTTGCTCCGAAATTCACCAAAAATACCTGGTAATTTTGCTTATAAAAGAGAAGGGATCTTCCTAAGAGAGAGGAGACCAAGAAGAAGAACACCAAGAAACATATTGGGAGAGAGAGCATATGCAAAAAAAATACTTCCATTACACCAACATCTTTTAGAGAGAAAAGAGAGTGTTTAGAGAATTAGAGAGAAGAGCTTGGAAGATCTTCAAAGAAAAGAAAACTTTGAGGATAATTTGGAGGTGATCCTCTAACCATAGATTATTGGCTTTTTATTTCTTCTCTTAAAATCTCTAATCCTAAAATCTTTTACCATTTTCTTTGTTTGTCAAGTAAACTTAGGAGTTTCTTTTGTTTCCATATTACTTTCTCCCACTTTCTTGTTTATATTCTTCTCTTGAAGGTCTTGGAGATCTTCAATATCTCTTTTGATCTCTTGAGCATGATCTTTTGAATCCCATGTAGGCTTGTGCCCCACATAGGAGTCAAAGTTTGATCACCACTTCATAAGAGGATCCAAGTCCATACTCATGAGTTGGGTCTTCTAAGTTTGATGTCTTGAGGAATCCCTCCTATATTCCTTTAGGACTCATGGGTCATAGTCATGTCTCCCTCTCCAATGACCATCAAATGGTAGGAGAAGGTAGTTTTGAGTCTAAACCCATCTCCATGGTTTAGACTCGTCTTATGGATTTCATGAAGTCTATCCATATTTCATTTGAAATCTATGAAGACTAAAGGTTTATAGTCTCTAATGGCCATCAAATGGTAAGAGAAGTGGTTTGGTTCAACTCAACTTCATGGTTTAATAGTTGGAGTTACCAAATAAAAATTGAACTAGCAAAGTAAAAACAGTGAATCCACAAACTGTTTTTGATCAAAGATTTTTAGTTCGAAATCTAACCGTTGCAATCAAGTGAAACCAACGGAAAAGTGTCAATAACACAATATTCTACCGCTGTAATTTTTGTTTTGAGGTGGTTTCACGTTTAGCATGGTTTGATCATGAGTTTTGTGACACAAATGCAATCTGTCCAGAATTTCAGAATAGTTTCAGAATAGTGACACTCTTTTGAAACAATTAAATCAGAGTTCCAATAAAGTGTTTGTGACTCCAAATAATTTTTTCCATGAAGATTAATGTGTTAGGAAGGGTGTGTTTGATAACCCAATTAAGTGGTGAAAATGAAAATTTTCAGCACTTAATTTTTTTCAGTGCGTTTGATAATGTACCTTAATTGAAAAAGCAGTAAAAAAATCCACTGAAAACGTTAAGTAGAAATTTTCTGCTGAAAATAATCACTGAATGCAGTCTATTTTAGCTCTTAAAACACTATTTTCAGTATTACAAATACAAATCACTTAAAATTTTCAGCACTTAAATTCAGCACTTAATTTTCAGTACTTAATTTTCAGTTTTATCAAACGCACCCGAAGTCACCCTAAAAAAAACAAAGCAATTCGGATTTTTTTGCTATTTTTAATAAATCGTGCAAGAATTCTGGACAGAAGGTTCTAAAGTGCTGAGTGATGTCTAGTATTTTTCATATTCCCGGAGATCCGACCATTGGAACTTTGATTTTCTTTTTGATTTGAAAACTAGACTCACAGAGGCATATTGAGTCCAAAAATCATCAAGATCAAACCATGGGAGATATGCTTTTTATTTCTTTTAAGTTCTGGTCTGCTCTCTGCAATTTTCAGAGTTTTATGACACATTTGACTTACTTTGTAAATAAGGGTCTTTTCTATGACTTAGGGTTCAAACCATATCTTAGTAATGATTAATTAGACTTAAATTCCAAATCTAAATGATTCAAATCAATGAATAACTTCATAGTTAGTAGCCTACTCTTGTTCACATTCATGAATTTATGTACATTAATGCTTATAATTAGAACTAGTAATTGGATAAAGTTGGATTTCATTGCTTGCTAGGTATAAGCTAGAGAATTAGGATTGATTGTTTGATATCATATTATTATTATGTGAAGCATGTGGATTAACCCTTTGTTTTGTAGCGCTATTAAGGTATGATTTCTAAGACTTCTCTTTAGTTTATCTTAATTTCTTGATTTTATTGATTCTTCGACTTAATGCGCGACACCTTAGAATTAGGTTTTGCCTTATGTGTATATGTGATTAGAGACTCTTTTTAGGATTTTCTTTTGTTCGCATGCATTGCACGTTTATTATCGCTGCTGGATCCCGGGTAAGTTCACTTGTTCTCTATTGCATATCATATCGCTTGTTACCTGAATTATGTGGCTTTTGAATGATATTTTGTCAATTGCAATTTTACACCCTTTGGATATGCTTTTGTGATGTATATGTATATATGTATTAGTTGAGGGCATGCTTAGATTAATAAATTTGATTAAAAGGATGTTGAGTAGAGGCCTATCGCAAGATAGGATGAGAGAGGGTGTTTTAGTCCGATGGGCTCCTTCCTCTCTCATTCCATAATCCCCGGACCTAGTTAATCTCTGGTTTCTAAAAGATCAGTTTCCTTTCAAAATGGTTTCTTAATTTTTCCTTTTAAAAAATTAAGTGGCGACTCATTTGTTTTTGAAATTGAAATTTAGAAAAGATTTTAAGAAAAGCTGTGGGTAAGTCAACCTGCGATATCCACACAGGGGCAAAATAGTAATTTTACCAAATGAGGTTATAAACCTCAAGGTAGTGATCTATGTGTCATTCTAAGTCTAACGCCATTGACTAGATTCAAATCGGAGTCCGTCGCATTTTACGGGGTAATATGTAGAGCTTACTACACTAAGGTTGAGTTTGGCCCCCCTTTTTGGAGGGTGCTTTTGCTTTTTGAAAGCCTAAGCCCACATTTAAGTGTTTGGCAAACAACTTATTGGACTTTTAAAAAGTTGGACTTGTGCTTTTTTATGGGCTTTTAAAAGCTGTAAATGAGATGCTTTTAAAAGCCACAAGCTCCTTTTTTATTTACGGGAAAACACAATTCCCGATCGTGACCAAACTCTCATCTCGTTGGCTCTCTCTGTCACTACGATTTCGATCTCTTCACCGCCGGCGCCGGAAGTGTGACTCTCTCTCCCTCTCTCTCTCCGAGTTTCGGATTGACTCATTCTGTCTCTTCGTTCTATGTAATTTTTCAGATCCGAACACTGAGTAGTGCGATCCGATCAATCCACGGCGTGAATCGAATCGTCGAAGCGAATGTAAGTGTTTTTACAAGTTTCATTTGATCGATTGAAAGCCATAACAGATTTTTCATGCTTCAACTTGTTAGTCTCAGTCAGTCAAATGGACCTGCTCGTACTCCATTTGTTTGCGAATTTTAGCTTCTTTTGTGTTTTAGTTTCATTATTGCACCTTAATTTGACTATAAATGATGAATTAAACCTTTAATTAACTATAAATGATGAATTGAGAGGTGGTGATGCAGATGGGTTCTTTGGGTTTATTAATCCATATGGGTTTCTTTGTTTCTGCTGTAAATAAATGTGCACGTGGCCTTTCAATTTCTGTCAATATATATATATATATATATGTGTGTGTGTGTGTGTGTTCGTGTGTATCCATATGTGTTTGCAGTTGGTTATTGGGTTTTGCTTTTGGGATGAAATTTATGTATGTAACTTTCTTTTGGGCAAGGAAGCTTACCCTGTGGTTTAGTTGATGTTACCATTTATAATGTCATCCAAGTGTTCGATTAAAGTTCTAATGAACTCAACTTATGCTCACTCTAGTCTGTTATAAATTTCAAAAGTGTTTGAGTGAGCTTGTTCTGATCAGAACTCATTAAAAATGGTTTTGGGGATACTTGGAACTTACCCTGGAAACAATACTTCGTGATACCATTCAAAAATGTCATCCAGTTTGATTTAAATAGGAAGTCAAATTACTAATTTTTTTTGGTCTGAAAAGCAAGATGAATGCTTTCAAAATGCTGACCTCAAAGTTATTAACTGTGTTGCAGTTCTCAATTTGCTAATGTGGAAAAGGTTAGATTCCTCCTAATTTGATTAAGACAAATTTATTTATATACACACATATAGTTTGCCTACTTTGCTAAGATTTTAATAAGGTAGTATGAATGTTCTTTTTTTGTTTGAATAATGCTATTATTCCCAAATTTAGGTCCCAAGTGATTTGGCAGTGGGCCTACTAGATTTTGATTAGAAGATGTTGAATTGACCCCACAATGGTCAATGGGCCCACTAGATTTTGATTGATACCACATTATTTGGGATTGGGTTTTTGGGATTTGGATTTAGGAAGTATAGCATTAGTCTTTTTTTAGGCATAACATTTCTATTGTCAACTGTGTTCATGAGCAGCTGACACAGATAAAGATAATTTTTTTTATATGCATCAAATGAAAGCTAAAATAGAAGAACCCAAACCATTCCTGGAATCAGTGGATCCCCTCTGGCTGCCTACTCTAGGGAAGAATAAATACACAGACATGCACACATTCATAAAGGAAAAAGAGTGTCATACATGAAAGTCTGTTCAAGGAATTTTCAAGAATGGACACATATTTAAGTGAGATAGAGTACTAGATCTAGGTAATTATTAATTATAATAATAATATGATGATGTCTTTTATTGTGTTGGAATATATGTCTAACCTAGAACAACTTTAATACCAATTATTTTATTGTTTGGGTTGCAACTTCTTCTGTTTAGTATATCTAGCAAGACAAGGTTGCAATATAGTTATGCTTTCATGTCTTGTGGATTTGTGCTATGTATGTATGTGTCAAACGAGGCAATTTGATGTGAAAAGTTATTTCTGTACATTGTGCATGTTATTTGATTCATTTTACAGTAGTGTTATTTTGTCCTAATTCAGCGTTCAAAAACAAGTTTAAAAATATAGCAATATATATCCTTGTTGAATTTTGAATGAATATATCAAAGTTTTCAAGAGTTGAACCACAAAAAGCAAATCAAAACACACACACACACACACACTTCTATTTGGTAATTTTTTCCAACTGTTTTGAATATAGAGCATAGTTGTTTCCAACTCTTTAACTTTGGTTAAATTTCAATTTAGAGCATAGTTGTCTTGTATCTTTTAGAGACCAAAAGCTAAAACTTAGGGAGGGAAAAAAAAATAATTGGTTCTTTAAAAGCTACACTAGGGGCGGTTTGGAACTGCATAACTGTGCGGTCCGGTTAAATTTCAATTGGCCCCAGTGCTACTTAATGTCTATTTTAGTCATTTAATACATTTTTGCAGCTTTTACAACTTTTTTACCAAACGCTCAAGATGAGCTTTTGCTTTTCATCAGCAGCTTTTGTACATGGTTACCAAACACCTCATAGCTGCTTTTTATAAGGAGCTTTTTAAAAACAACTTTTCATAAGGAGCTTTTAAAAAGCCACAGGGGGGCCAAACTAGCACTAATACGGGCCCTAAAAGACAGGCTGCATTTTCGACCGAATCGAAAAATCACCAAACTTTATGGAAATGTTCTAGACATTATTCTAAGACTCTGGGAACTGACCGCGTAATTTATGGAGTCCTAGATTATTTATTATGAATTATTGAAGATAATAAATATTAGAAAATAATCAAAAATGGGCGGTTTAAATACATAATTATAACTATACTGAGAAATCAGTATGTAGAAGTATTTTTAATAAATACTATATATCAAAATACACTACCAGTATTTATCTCATAATTTTCGGAGCTCGTTTGGTATTTTTAATAATTAATATACTCCTAAAATAACTTCTTATTGATTGTTAAAATACTAATATAAAATATTATAGCTTTATTAAATCTTGAGATATCATAAAATGGCACTAGGGATGATCACCTTTTTTTTCATAATTTATAAACACGTATAGGTATTTAATTACTATTTAAATACCATAGAGAGCAATATTTATTATTTATATTATACCTATAAATAATAAACATATATTATTATATAACCATAATATACAGAGTATATGAAATACTAATTGATAATATTGTATAAAATATCACTAGGGACATATCCCTAATTTTCTGGAATTTACAAATGCATATAGGTATTTAATATCTATTTAAATACCCTTAAAATTATTTATATTATACTTATAAATTACTAAATAATTAATAGTTATATTACTACCATAGTATAGTTATACTCAGTATATTAAGAATATTATATAATAATACTCCATAGCTTAAGAGTATTTATAAATACATGTAAGTATCTACTATTTATTTAATTACTATTTAAAACCAATATTTATTATTTACATTAATCGTATAAATAATAAATATATGTAACATATAATATAATAATGATATACAAAATATTAAGAATATTATATAATAATATTCCATATTTTAAAAGTACTAATGATAATTTAAAACTATTTATAATGATTAAAACCATTTAATCACTTAATAAATAACTAATAATACTAATAATAATAATAATCTCAGACCCGACGGGTCAACCCGAACCGACCCACCCCCTATGGATCATCCGATCATACTCACAAGGAGACCCAAACGAGTGACCCATTGGGTCAGACCCGAACCGGATCCAGTCCTAAATGGACTACCCACATATACTAACAACTAAACCCAAACTGAATACCCATTCAGACTGACCTAAGCCCGACCCTGAAACCCTATTATACTAACAACCTGACCCGAACCGCTAACCCGAACCTAATCCAAACCCTGACCCATCTATACATACAACCCAACACGCCCGAAAACCCGGTGTCAAAACGACGTCGTCCCACTTAAAATGACCCACGGGTCTTCAAACTCAACCCTGACCCGTGACCCATACCCGCTTATAGACACAGACTAACCTACCCAATCACGACCTGAACCCGAGTCTTATAACCCGAAGACCCAAATGGGTCTCCTTCTTCTCCGGCGATCCCGACGCCGTCGATGACCCGCGATTCGTCGGAAAACTTCTAAGGCTCATATCTCACGCATTTCTCTATGAAAATTGATAAAACCAACAGGGAAATGTTCGTCTCTTCCTCCTCTACAACATCATAGAAGCCCAAAGTCTGGTTTATTCGTTTTGGGCACCTACCAGTGTATTATTCTTTTCGGCCAAAACGAACATAATGGCTTGCATGGCCATCTAAACATCACTTATATCAATACTGCTAGTAGGGGGTTCTAATGGGTTCAATGGGGTCTGTTTGGTGTGATTTTTAAGGGGTATGGTGCGATTTAAAATCAAGCTCCGGTATGGGGGCTTTAATGGCAGTCTGAGCTCTCAGCGAGCCTTGGGCTCTGTTTGGCTTCATGCAAGTGATCTTATGGGCATTTAGATAACATGCAAGGGGTTAGGGAGTGAATGGGAGATTGGGTTACCTCAATGGGGACTTGAATCCTCTCAATCCCTTCCATCAACTTCTTCTTCTACCTTCTTCTCCTATGTTCTGTCTTCTTCTCTCTCTACTGGTCTGCGTGTGTGCTGAGTGGTTACAGAGAGTGTAGAGAATGTGGGTATGGTTATGTGTATACACACTACATATGGGGTTGCACCGAGAGGGGAAGTGTGAGTGTGTATTTCTCTAGCTCTCTCTATCCTCAGGTCTCCCTCTTACAATACAACAATATGTGTGTGTGCAGCTGTATTATAAGGAGCTGTAAGGGGACGTTTGTGAGAGTGTGGTGCTCTTTATATAGAGGAAGGTAGGAGGGAAAGGTTAGTATGTACTCACTTGTATGTGTAGGTGTGTGTGTGCCTTAACATGTTTGACAAGTGCAAGGAGAGTCTTGCATGGCTGCCACGTGGGTGGGTGGTGGATGCATGGCTTCCACGTGGCCCTATATGGGGCCCACGTCCGGGTTCAAGTGCTAATGCATAGGGTTGCGTGCATATATCGATGTATGTGCACTAATGCAATTGTGCCTACGTACTGGGTTGTGTACAGGCTTAAGTACAGGAATCTGTTTATGAATTATAAACTTAAAATTAAAAGTCGAGTTTGTGACTACTACGATTATAATGCAACTAGAATATAACGACACAGTCGTTAGGACAATAAACAATTGAGTCTTCTTATAAATTCTAACTAAACCTATAGGTTGAAGGCATAACCAATATTATTAGTACCAACTAAATAATGACGTTGTTAAGACTTCAACTAAAGGGTTCATATGTATGGTTCCTAAATAGGATTATCCTAATGGACCTTCTGTAACCGTCCCCATGGTGACATCATCACTAATTTTCCAACTTCCTACGTGGAATTTCTGGAGAAATTCAGGGTGCTACAGTATCCCATAAATATGCCAGCCAATGGTCCGGCCAGTTTCCTATCTCAGCTAGAAGACTAAAGGAAGGAGGAAGATATTTCCTAAACCATTTAGGAAACCCCCTCCCCCACCCCTATCTCAGCTAGTTACTTTGTACGAGAGGTCTCTTGAAACTATAAAGGAGGCCCCTCCTCCCCTAAAGGGGGGATCGCGATCTGATTCTAGGGAATAGCAAGACACGCACATATACCCTACTGGTGTTCTGGGAGTGCCGCCCTCTTTGTTAGCTCACCGAACGCCGCTGGTGATCTGTTAGTGAAAGTGCTCCGACGCACCCGTGGACGTAGGTCACCTCATTAACTGGGTTGAACCACATACAAACCTCTCTTGTTTCTCTCCTTAATTTGCTCTAAATAATTTAACCATATTTCGGCATCATCAGCTTGGCGCCGTCTGTGGGAATCGACAGATTTCTTCAAAAAATAAATCTCTTAGCTGATGATCATGCCGCCAAAGAGGAATAATAAAACTGCCCCGCTGGCAAATCAGGAGGATCCACCGACTCACCACTCAGTTGTTTTCATGACTCCTGAGCAGGTCACTGAGGCACTGGCCCAACTCCTGCAGAGCTAGCGCCAAACACAGCGATAAATCGAGGTCCTGCTAGCCTGGCAAGACAAGCCTCAGCAGACTAAAATTCAGGACGGAAATGATGATCCCGTTCGCATGCCTGAACCACCTCGACGCAGCAAGTGTAAGGCACAGGCCTCTCGTGCAATTGGATGACCCGGGGATGATGAACGTGGCCAGGGTCCCATGCAGACCTGGCAACACGCCCGGGCCAGTCTAAAACACAAGGGAGACGCCAAGGAAATCATCAATAGTAGGCGCGCCGCCAGAGGGGACGGGCAGGAGCGACGGATCTGGGAATCAGCCCAGGACCCCCCGGCCAAGAGCTGGAGCGATCTAAGGCACATGATTAACCGTATCCAAAGCCAAGCCCTGTCCTTGAAAATGGTGCACTTCGAGGAGTCACAAAGATTCAGAGTGAAAGACCGACCGGGAAGATATAGAGGCCCGGGTTAAAGACCTGGAAAACAGATCGAGAAGTTAAAGAAGCCAGGTCACCTTCACACCAACACGGAGATAGAGTCGGCCTTTACCAAGCGGGTGACAGGGTACACCGTCCTGCGCAAATTCAAACAGCCTCATCTTGACTCGTACGATGGCTCGGGGAGCCCGATGGACCATGTTCGGAGATACAAGGCTCAAATGGCGCTAGCCACCAACGCTGACGAGCTACTCTGCCTTGCTTTTCCAAGCACACTGAGAGGCCCGGCAGCATAGTGGTTCCACTCCTTAAAGCCCCGATTGGTCGATGATTGAACTTAGTAAGCTCTTCGTCAACCAATTTGTGGGCATGCTCAGGAGACCACAGCAAGACCTCCAGTTACTTACCGTCAAGCAGTGGAAAGGAGAGTCCCTGAAGGACTACATTGATCGGTTCAACCATCAGAAGCTCCAGATCCGTGACCTGAATGAGGCAGTAGCAATCACCGCCTTCTGTTCGGGGGTGCAGAACACTAAGGTAGCCACGCTGTTCTGCCATAATCAACCGAATACTTGGTAGAACTCTCAGCAAGGGTGGGAAAGTATATTAACACCAAGGAGTTCTGGAAGTCCAAGCGTGCGAGTCAGGCAAAAGACTGTTCACCGAGGCCAAAACGGAAATGCGAAGACTCTGAAAAGTGTTCGGGAAAGAAACCAAAGTTGGACCAGGCCCGGGGTGGTCGGTATTAAGCTCTGGTTGCATTCACACTGCTCTCCTGACACATCCACGAAGTTATGGTTGCTACAGAGGCACAGAGGCTTCTTACGCCACCGATAAAGCTGAAGAGCCCATCGGAGAAAAGGAATCGCGACAAATTTTGCCGCTACCACCGGGATCATGGCCACGACACCGAGGACTGTTTTAAACTCAAGATAGCCATTGAAAAGCTCATCCAACATGGTCATCTTGCATAGTTCGCCACTCTAGACAGACGACCTCGGCCAGATGACTGAGCTCCCCAGCAGCTGCAGCCTCTCAGTCAAATTAACGTGATCTCTGGAGGGACGTCGGGCGGAGGGGACTCACAGTCAGCCAGGAAGAGGCATGCCCGGGCATCCCGAGCGAATATCCTACATTTCCAATCTGTTGGCTCCCTACCAACGGATGTCCTGAAATTCTCATCTGACGACGTGAGGGGACTGCAGTGCCCCCATGATGATCGGTTGGTAATAACACTCTCCATAGCCAATTACACGGTGAAGAGAGTGTTAGTTGGCACTGGCAATTCTTCTGATATCCTATTTGCCACGGCGTTCGATCAGTTCGGGATATCAAGGGACCGGCTCCGACCGGTAGCCACTCCCTTGGTAGGGTTCAACGGATCCAGCACGCAACCGCTCGCAGTAATTGAAATGCATATTCTTATGGGAATGTACCCACAGTAGGTCTCCATACTCACTAATTTTGTGATAGTAGAGGCTTCATCCGCCTATAATGTCATCCTAGGAAGGCCAATGCTCAACAAAGCCAAAGCGGCTGTGTCAACCTACAGCCTGACAGTCAAGTTCCTAACCCCCCAGGGTCTAGGGAGCTTAAATGGAGATCAACCAACCGCTCAGAGCTGTTATGTCAACTCCCTGCACAAGGATGCAGTCACATAAGCGTTGAACATTTAGGAGATGGACCCGAGGGACGTGAGGGATAGAGTAGGCCCGGTAAAAGAGCTGGAGCAAGTGATACTGGATCCCTAGGTCCCCGACCGGTCTGTCATTCTTGACACCCTTCTTGAGCTAGATCTCAGAGAAAAACTGATTCACTTCCTAAGAGAGAACCAAGACGTCTTTGCCTGGTGCCATGAAGACATGCCGGGGATTGATCCCCGGGTTATGTCTCACCGCCTCAACGTCGATCCGAGTTCCCAATAGGTGATGCAGAAAAGAAGGAACATAGCCCCCGAGAGACAGGAAGCTGTGCGTGAGGAAGTTGGTAAACTCCTAAAAGCAAAATCAATTAGGGAAGTCCAATATCCCAACTGGTTAGCCAATATAGTGTTGGTCAAGAGAGCAGCGGTAAGTGGAGAATGTGTGTAGACTTTACTAATCTAAATAAAGCCCGTCCTAAGGACTGCTACCCGCTACCAAGGATAGACCTCTTGGTGGATTCCACGGCCGACCACTCACTACTCTCGTTCATGGATGCATACTCCGGGTACAACCAGATCTGCATGTACCCAGGTGATGAAGAGAAGACTTCTTTCATCACTGACTAGGGAACATACTGCTACAAGGTGATGCCCTTTGGCCTAAAAAATGCCAGGGCAACTTATCAACGCCTAGTCAACCATATGTTCAAGGATCTGATCGAGAAAACAATGGAAGTGTATGTCGACGACCTCCTAGTCGAAAGCCGCAATGAGTTCGACCATCTTGAGCACCTGGCCGGGGCCTTCAGCATCTTAAGAAAATTTCGGATGAGGTTAAACCCGGCCAAGTTCCCGTTTGGAGTATCGTCCGGGAAATTCCTGGGACACCTAGTTAGCAGGCGGGGAATCGAGGTGAACCCAAAGAAAATACAAGCAATTATCAACATGCGGTCACCCCGGTGGCGGCGCTGAATTGATATGTGTCCCAAGCAACTGACCGGTGCCTACCATTTTTCAAAATCCTCCGCAAAGCATTCCAGTGGATGGAAGAGTGCGAAGAGGCATTTTAGGAACTCAAGAAGTACCTGACATTGCTCCCTTTGCTCTCCACGCCCATATTGAAAGGGGAACTCTACTTATACTTGGCGGTGTCACCATCGGCAGTTAGCTCGGCACTCATCCGGGAAGAGCACGGAGTACAGCTCCCAATATATTACACAAGTCGGGCACTCCAGGGCGCAGAAAGCCAGTATTCCTGCATCGAGAAGCTCGCCTTTGCCCTTACCACCTCTACCCGGAGGCTCTGTCCATACTTTTAGGTCCACGTCATAGTGGTCCTTACAGATCAGCCGCTCCGCCGGATCCTTAGTCTGCCCGAAATGTCCGGAAGGATCGTCAAGTGGGCATTGGAATTAGAAGAATTCAAATTGGTTTACAGACCCTGGACTGCGATCAAAGGACAGGCCGTGGCGGATTTTTCGATCGAAGAAATCAAACCTCCTGAGGTACCGCCCGATTTGCGACCTGATATCCCGACCTGGGTACTCTACGTGGATGGATCCTCTAATAAAGAAGGTAGCGGGGCAGGAATCATCCTGACTACACCCGCCGGGATCCAGCCAGAGTACACATTGAGGTTCGGTTTCCAGGCCTCTAACAACGAGGCCGAGTATGAAGCTCTGTTGGTCGGGCTGCAGTCAGCCAACTCGATGGGCGCGCAGTAACTCGAAGGACACAACGACTCCCAACTTATGGTCAACCAAGTCAATCAGGAGCATGAAGCCCGAGACGGCAATATGGTGGCCTAACTTGCCCTAGTTAGGTCGATGGCCAAGCAATTTAAAGGTTTCGCAATCCGACAGATCCCGAGAGAGGAGAACACGAGGGCCGACCGCTTAGCACGCCTCGGTTCGTCTTCTGAGTCGGACCTGCTCGAGATAAGGGTAGAATACTTACCCGAGCCTAATGTGGCCTACTCAGGAGGCATGGAGGTTGACCCGGTCACTTTAGAGCCCAGCTGGATGGACCCGATGGTCATGTTCCTCACAACAGGAGGCCTACCATACGACAAAGATGAAGCCCACCTGGTCAAGTACCGGGCGACCAGATATCATCTAGTCGAGGGCGTGCCCTACAAGATGGGTTTCTCTCTCCCCTATCTCCGATGTGTACACCCCGCTCATGTTCCTGGAATATTGTACGAAATTCATGAAGGAGTGTGCGGGAGCCATGTTGAAGACCGGGCACTCTCCCGAAAGGCCCTACTACAAGGTTATTACTGGCCAAAAATGGCCCAAGATTTTAAGGAATATATCAGGAGATGAGGTAAGTGCCAAAAGCATGCTCCTAGGATAAACCGCCCGAGAGAGCTCCAGACCCCGATTTTCAATCCCTGGCCGTTCGCGCAGTGGGGCATCGACATAGTCGGCCCCCTTCCTATGGCTAAGGGTTAGGTTAAATTCACCGTCATAGCTGTGGACTACTTCACTAAATGGGCAGAGGCCGAGCCCTTGGCAACCATCACCGAGAAAAAGATTGAGAATTTCGTAGAAAGGAACATCCTCAACAGGTTCGGCATTCCCCGGGTGCTGGTTAGCAATAATGGCAGGCAGTTTGACACACCGGTGTTCAGACAGTTCTGGTCGGGCTATGGTGTAACCAATCAATACTCCTCCCTCGAGCACCCTCAAGCTAATGGCCAGCCGAGTTGACAAACCAGATAATTTTACAATTAATCAAAACCAGGCTTGAAGAGGCTAAGGGACTTTGGGCTGACAAATTACCAACCCTTCTGTAGGCCTATCGTATCACTCCCCGAGTCGCAACGGGAGAGACCCCGTTCTCGCTCACCTACAGCTTTGAAGCAATAGTACCCACAAAGATCGGTTTGCCAACATACCGGGTTGCTAACTTCAGTGAACAAGGCAACGAAGAAGCCCTCAGAGCAGAGCTCGACCTAGTGGACGAGAGAAGGGACCAGGCATATTTGAAAGTAGCAGCATACAAGCAGCGGGTCTCTCGGTACTATAACAGCAGAGTCAGGCACCGCAGCTTCCAGGTGGGAGACCTGGTTCTAAAGGCAATAAACCAATCCACTAAAGTCCCAAACCACGGAAAGCTGGGGACAAACTCGGAAGGACCCTACAGGGTCACCCAGGTTAACCACCCGGGAATTTACTAGTTACAGACTTTAGATGGGCAAGACCTCTCTCACCTATGGAATGTGCAGGACCTCTGCAAGTACTTCCAGTGACACTTGGATAGGGGCCATTTAACATTGGTTAAGGAATTTGTAGCTCTTCCTGTGGATACCGGGCTTCGGACCACTCCTCTCTTGTTCGAGATTGTTTTGAAATTGATTTGAATCAAAGAAAGAAAATAGGTCTGTTGAAAACAGATACAGAGTCGCCACTTGGTCTTTAAGGAACCAAGAAACCTAATTTTGACTCACCCAAGCGGATAAGGGCACCAACCCTTCATAACCAAAGAACTCGATTCGGGGTTTTGGTACGAGAGAGGAAGGAGCCTTTGTCGCGACTAAAACACCCTCAACTCGCCCCGTCTTTCGACGGGCCTCAATTAGCATCCAAATAATCATCTTATACTATGTTTGGTTCGACAAATAATACTATGATAGTATATTACATCACATAAGAAAATTGAAATGGAAGATCAAAAGATAAAATATCATTCATAAGATCTAAGTCAAATATCATGCAATGTGAAGTGAAAGATCACACAAATAAACTTAGGAAAAACCGTCTAATCATGTATCGAGTAATTAATACTTCCTAATCTAAAAGGGGACATGAATTGTTCTTGAAACAAATAATCAAAGAAATCAAAATATACTTAGCAAGGCTAGAATGATGTATGTTATTCTTTGATAAAAGAAGACCTCTCAATCCCCGGGACGGATGAGAAAGGATGAATAGACCAAGGGGAAGCATGAACGAGTGATCGAGTTCATTCCTTATAATCTCCTTAGATTAAGAGTTACAAAAACCCCAAATCTTGCATGAATGCAATGTATGTATCTAAAATGTGCAAAGGTTGTAGTGTGTTTTGTGTACATGGATTTCTAGAATGACTTAGAAGTCTAAAATGTGTATGAATGAATGAATGAAATTAACATGGGATGTGTACAAATGTAGTATGGACTACTTCCTAAGATATGAACTAATTTGGAATGCATATGAGCATCAAATCAAAGAATGAAAGTTGAAATGTACTTGCTGTGAATAGTGGACAGAACAGTAGCATGATCTTTTGGAATTTGAAAAGAGGGGTTAGGAATGTTTTCAATGCATGATTTTTTATGGAGATATTCCTTATTGTGTCTAGAACACAACCCAAAAGGCCAATCTTGAATAGCTATCACAGATTGAGAGAAATTATATAAACAATAGAGGTCACTCAGAAACAGAGTTCGTACTGTCGACTGAAATGTTAGAAAATCTTAGAAAATGAAATAGAATGACCTAGAGGCCCATTTTATACAGAAAGTTTCCTAAGACATTGAATTTTAAGGAAAAATAAGTTAGGACCACCCCTTTTGGAAAAGGTTTCTGGAAAAGAGGTCGTAAGTTGACCTAGCTGCTGTGACAGCAAAAACAGAATGTTTGGAAGGAATGTTGGGACCCAAATGGACCATTTTCAAGTACTTCCAAGTCAAGCCAAAAATCATGGGTGTTCTCCAATGAGTTAGGAAGGTTTTCCAAGTGGCCTTGTATCCATATGTTGAGTATTGAGTTCTAGAAAAATCTTTGAACTCAACTCACTCACTGTTTTGACTCATTGTTTTGAAGATTTTGGAGAAAACAAAGTTTTATTTCTTGAAACCAAATGAGAGGGATTGAGAGGGGTTTTGAAATATATGTTTTGAAAACATGTTTTCAACACTCAATAAGGATCATAGCCACTTAGAATACCTACATCAAACTCATCATTTAAGAACCTCCAAGATTGTTGGAGAGATTTATTTATTTTTGGACATAACTTCAATACATTCCAAGAATACTTTGGAAGTATTGAGGTTATGATCATCATCTATCAAACATGTTTTTGAGGTCAAGAGCTACTATCCATAAGGATTCACTCACCCCAAACTTCATGTCATCACTTAGATGATGATGAACTAGTAAGTAAATAAAGAAAAGAAAAAGAAATGAGATAAGGAGAGATGAACATATATATAATCAAAGCAAGTAAATAGCAATCAATAGATGATAATCAATGTGATTTTGGACTTGTAGCTTGGTTTTTCACTCATAGATTTTGACATTTGGACATGGAAGTAGCTTCCTATCTCATGAATGCTCAAGAATGAGGGTTGGAGTAGACTTTGAATGTGAAGTATATAGAAAGATGATGGAAGAAAACAAGAATAAAACTCACTTTCTTATGGAAAATCAATGGGAGAAGCTCCCTTTCTCTCTTCTAAACCTATCTCTATCTCTCTTCTTCTCTACAAGTTTTCAAGCTTTGCACTTGGCCCCCCCAAAATGAAGAGCAATGGGGGGTTTAAATAGGCCAATTTGGGGTGGTTTTGGGGTTTTAGAAGTACTCCCATTGGTCCCAAACAACTGTGAACATAAAACTATGTCGTTTTGGCTTTCAATTAATCAAATTGGACCCCCAAAAAAATTACAAAAATGGACTCTGCGAGGTTTGAGTGCCGCGGCGGCACTGGGCCAGTGCCGCGGCGGCAGTGGGCCAGTGCCGCGGTGGCACTGCTCCTCAGAAGCCCAGAAAATTATGTTTAGGCCCCCAGAGGTTCCGGTATTCGCGAAAAGGCCCTATTTCGTCCGAAATTCACAGAAAATGCATACGAACTCCAAATTGAGGTTGTGATATACCGTTGGAAAGGTAATGGAGTCTACTTTACATAAAAAATAGTTTGGGGATGGGTCACTTTGAAAAGTTTTGCGGTATTCGCGATAAAAGCCGATTTGATCGCCTTTTCGCCTTTGGAAATTCATAATAAACTCGTTTTAAATCCGAAAATTATGTGCGATATACCGTCGGAAAGCTGTTGACCTCTAGTATCCATGAAAAATATTTGAAAATTGTCACAGTGCCCCGGTTCTAAAGTCAAATTCCGGTCAAACTGGTCAAACCTGGGATTCCCGGGAAGTTCTGGAAACCTCTGGGAGTTCTCGGGAGCTGATGTTTTCGCTCGATTCTCTTTTAAAACTCATTTTAATACTTTTCTAATGATTCTGGTGAATTCGGAAGATTTTGGTCAAACTTTGGTCAAATTTGGTCAAACCTGGTCAAATCTTGGTCAAACCTAGTCAAACCTTGGTCAAACCAGTCAACGGGGACTTTCGGGGAACTTCCGGGACTTCCGGGGGTCTCTGGGAGCTGACGATTTCATCCAGTTTTACTTAAAAACTCATTTTATCATTTTTCTTACGACATAGCATGTTTTCAGAACTTCGGGACCAAATCTGGGAGTCTTCGGGCTTTCAGGGGCATTTTGGTCAATCTGAGCATTCTGAGAGATAGAGCTGACTTCCAGGAGTCCTTTTGAGTCTTTTACGATCATTGTGAACCACCAAGCTATGGGTCTCCTAAATCTGATAGCCGACAAAATGGGGTGTCTACACTTCCCGAGCGATTATCATAGTTTTTTAATAGCAATAAAGATTGGCATTCCCTTTTTCTGCAAAATGTTTCCGCACAAAGACCTCGGGAAAATAACCAAGGCACAAAAGACCTCGGGACCACACTCGGGGCACAAAAGACCTCAGGACAATAACCGAGGCACAAAAGACCTCGGGACCACACCCGGGGCATAAAAGACCTCAGGATAATAACCGAGACACAAAAAACCTCGGGACCACACCCGGGGCACAAAAGACCTCGGGATAACACCCGAGGCACCGGTTTCGCTTAGGTCTAAAACCTACGATGGGAGACCAACTCCCTAGGTGGCCAAAGATAGCAAACTGCGAAAGATTCTACAACTAACAACGTTCTAGGTCGGTTCCCTACAGTCACTCCTTCCATCAACGCCCGCCTTAGCAAAAGCTCGAGGGGGCAGGGGGACATTAGACTAAAATAGGAAATCACACCAGGCACCAACAGGACCCAACTCCTATGCTATACCGGGCGGGACTTTTAAAATAGGTCCCCAGAAGACCAAGTGTTCTCTACCAGTTACAGTCCTAAACTTTTGCTAAGGCAGGGTTTCCACAGGATGTACAATCGGTCGGGCACAGGCAACCATAAACAGGCAAGTGCAAAATTAAATGATTAATGCAAAAGGGTGGCCTCGGAGAACCTTTTCATTAATTAAAAAAATGTACATTGCCTGGGGGGGCGGTTGTAGTAGCCTCCAAAAAAAAAACCAGCAAAATGTATAGGATTGGGAGGGCTAGGCAACGTCTACCACAACCACATCCTCGGTCTCGCCAGCCTCTCCTCCCAGGGCAACCACTTCCCCCGGGGCAACTTCCTTACCCGGGGCAGCACCTCCAGCAGGTCCAACCTCAGCAGAACATTTGCCAACGGCAGGACCCATGTCCTAGTAGTCCGAGTTGATCCCTTCATAAGACGAGATGTCCCACTCGGGGTGATCCCGGGCTAGCCTTCATTTCAGGTCCTCATGGCCCTGAAAGAAGTCATCGTCGAAGGCCTCCTCTATTGATACCGCAGCCGCTGTCCCAGCGAGAGCCTTCTCCTGAGCTTCCACCACCGTCAGGCTGGCCCGGGCAGCCTCCATATCAGCTAAGACGACTGCCAGCTCCGCATGGGCAGTGATGAGGCCCAGGGCCAAGCCCTTGACCTTATCCTTCTCCATAGCCAAGGCAGTCTCCTTGGTCTCAGAGGCTGCCCGTTCCTGTAACAAGGCGGCCTCAGCAGTAGCGACCCTCTCGGCCAGGGAAGGCAGGAAGGATTCAGCTCAGACGGCCATGCAACTGACCTACAAAAGACAAGCACAAAACCGATCGATTACTTAACAGAAGCAATATAAAAAAATTAAAGGACAAAAGCAAATGCCAGAGATACTTACGAAGTGGCAAAGGCTGTACAACTGTAGACACCCCAAATTTTACCAAACGTCGAATTAAGGGGAGTACAACCTCTAAGATCTGATGATGACAAGCGTCCAACTAATCTAGGATTTCCAAAGATGATTCAAACTCTTCCAAAAGCTCTTGCACTTCAACAACAAAAGGAAAAAGAAAGAAAAGGAAAAAAGAGGAAGAACGGTAATTGGGCCTCTTTGCGGCAGTCACGGGTTGCCATTGCGGCAGTCTCTGGACTGTCGGACGGCATTCTGTGAATGCCGCGAATTTCATTAAGTGCCGCAAAGAAATGAATTTTTACTAAAAAACAGCAGTCCCTAGAGTTGTCTGCGGCATTCAATGAAAGCCGTTCCGGCAGTCAGTGAAAGCCGAGCCGGCATTCACTGAATGCCGCAACGGTATTTACTGAGTGCCGCTTCTATCTCCCCGAGTGCCATGTTTTTGTGACAGCCTGTCCTAAAGTAGGTCGGTTTATACCTTGAAATGGTGGCGGGAATTAGGGTTTTTAGCTGGGAATTACCCAAAATAACCCCTAAAGATTGCCTATATATAGAAGGTGTATATCCCATTATTAAAAACTTGGAAAAATGGAATGTTAGGATCCCTAGGTTGATTCTCCTTAAATATTTCCCAAATTAGAGAGTAATAGTGAGATTTTGGTTGAGAAAAAGAGCTTAAAGAAGAAGTTTGATCATCACTTGGAAGGCTTTGAAGAAATTAAGAAGTTGAGGATACTTAGAGGTAAAGATTCTAAGACTAATTAGTATATTTAGCAGCTCAATCACAACATATAGATACTTAGAATCTTTTACACATTTTCTAAACCTCTCTTCCCACCTCATTTCATCACACACCACATATTGTGATTGAGCTTTCATTTTATTAATTTGGATCAAAGTAGTTTAGTGTTTGAAGCTTAATTAAATCTTGAAGTGAACTTTGGCCCCTTTCTTTGATTATGCCTAACTCCTTGGGTTTGTGAGACTTTCAATGTCTTGCTTAGATCCTTGTGTTTAGAATCCTTCAATGTCCTTATGAACTCATGATTCATGAGGGGATTGAAGTTGATTTTGGTACATTGAGTCGATGAGTTCTAACTTCACCCATAGTTTGAGCTCATTACTTTGAGGTTTTATGAAGTCTCTTATACTTCATTAAAACCTACATGTATGTGTGTCTTTAGTCTCCAATGACCATCAAAATGGTAGGAGCAATGATATGAATCCAAGCTTTTGTCTATAAGTTTGAATTCATAGTCTTGGGATTTTGTGGAGTTCTTCATACTTCATTAAAATCTTCATATATGTATGTCTTTAGTCTTCAATGACCATCAAATGGTAGGAGAAGTGGTTTGAATCTAAACTAATCCCTATGGTTTAGGTTCATTGTCTTAAGATTTTATGAAGTTCAGTCATACTTCAATGAAATCTCCAAACATCAATGTCTTTAGTCTTCAATGACCATCAAATGGTATAAGAAATGTTTTGGTTTTAAGTCCAACTCATTGGTTTAATAGTTGGGATTAACAAGCGAAAGTTGAACTTGAACAAATGGTGCAGTGAATTCAATGACCACATTTGACCAAGGATTTTTAGTTCAAAATCAGACCGTTGAAACTGAATGAAACCACTTGGAGAGTGTTAATAACACAAAGTTTTACCACTGTAATTTTTGTTTTTATTAGATTTCATGTTTAGAATGGTTTGGTCATGAGATTTGTGAGTTAACAATAATTCTGCCCAGAATTCCAGAACAGCAACACCCTTTTGAAACTTGTAAATCAGAGTCCTAACCAAGTATTTTCAACTTCAAATAAATTTTTCTATGATGTTTAATGTGTTAGGAAGATACCCTAAAAAGATCAAAGTGTTTCTGATTTTTTACTATTTTTAGGAAATCATACAAGATCTCTGGACAGAGAGTTGTAAGTCTCTGAGTGACGTCTAGTTTTTGCCCATTTCCTAGAGATCTAACCGTTCAATCCTTGATTTTATTTTTGGGTTAGAAACTAGACTTACAGAGTCATAACATACTAAAAAATCATCAAGATCCAACCGTTGGAAGCATGCTTTCTATTTTCTTGAAGTTCAAATCTGCTCTCTGGAATTTCCAAAATATAGTAACAGATTTAATCAACTTTGTAAATAAAGGTTCAAATGATCTTTTCTTAACATAGGGTTCATACTATGTTTTAATAATGTTTGAGTAAGCTTAAAACCATAAGTTAAATGATCCAAACCAATGAATAGTTCATAGCTCTACTTCATTCATACTCATGTGTTCATGTGCATTCATTGATATTTAAAAATAGAGCTCACCTTGTGTTAAGACTTGTTGCTTAGGATTTAGTGATGTGTTTTTTTTTGTTTAAAGTATGTGAACTAACCCTTTGTTTTGTAGCACTTTCAAGGTACATTCTCTTAATCCTTTATCTAGTTTTGTTTATTTCTCGATTTCATTGATTTTTCGACTCCATGTACGACACCTTAGAACTAGGATTTGCCTTATATGTATATGTGTGATTAGAGACCCCTTTCTTAGGGTTTTCTCTTATTCGCATGCATTGCATGTTTAATATTCGCGGCTGGATCCCGGGTAAGTTCTCTATGTTCTTTGCTTTGCATATTATGATTTGCTTGGTAAATGGATTACTTGATTTTGAATGATGTTTTATCGTTAGCAATCTTACATCCTTTTAGACATGCTTTTGTAATGTATATTTATACGTATGTATTAGTTGAGGGCACATTTAAATTAATAATTCGATTAAAAGGATGTTAAGTATAGGCCTATCGCGAGATAGGATGAGAAGGGGTGTTTTAGTCTGATGGACTGCTTCCCTTCTCATTCAATAATCCCCGGACCTAGTTAATCTTTGGTTTCGCAAAAAGATCAGTTGCTTTTAAAATAGGTTTCTTAATTTTCCCTTAAAAAATTAAGTGGCGACTCATTTTTTTTTTAATTTGAAATTTTAAAAGAATTTTAAAAGAAAAATTGTGGGTAAAAGAAAGAAAATTGCGATATCCACAATCTGGCGACTCTGCTGGGGATCGAACCTAGAATCTCTGGTTTCGCAGACCAGGAATTTTTTATTTTGGGTTCACTCGAGGATTAGACTTGAAAACATCCTTTTAATTGAATTAATTAATCTTTGTGTGCCTGTTACATTTCACTTGCATGTCCAACCAGTCGATTGCATGGAACTATGACCTTGGAGATTCGAGGCAACCCGGTCGGTCAAGTTATCATGGGACTGTGTGATCACCCTTGATCTCGTACCATGCGTTGGTATATGAAGCATCCTATCGGGTGTGTGTCAAGGGTCCCTTATTTGACCAAAACCCAGCTTTTGCATAGTAGCTTCCACATGACCTTTCAAATCTTAGGAAATCAATTCTTGATCAGGATTATATGCTAGGAAGTTTTGTATGCCCGGAAAAGGGATTACTTGAGATGATGACGATGCTTGCCTGATAGAAGATGTGTAAACTCTTAATCACTTTCGAGCAATTCCTCTTCATGTCCCATGACATTTGGGAAAATGTTAGATTTTGATTATAAGATTACATCTCCTATATCATGTTTAGCTAAGCATCATTGACCTTGTATGTATCCAAATTCATAAAAAGTACGGTGATAATTCGATCATGTGATCCTTCTACCCGAAGAATTTTAAATCCATCTTTAAAAGCAAACGGATTTTTTCCATCTTTATTCCAAAGTTTTCAATCGATTTTTTTGCAAAAAAAATTTGGAGTTCACTTTTTGATTAAAACTCCAAACTAACCTCTGTTAAAGTATATTTTTGCATGATCAACTTCTAAGGAAAAATCCAAAATTTTGGGAATTGTTTTTGGAAGAAATGCTCTTCAAATGAATTTCAAAGCAAAATTTCAACCCAATCATCTTTATTGAGCAATATTTTCACATCCTCATTTTTAAATAAAAGATTCAAAATCCTTGAGAATCGTTTTTGAAAGATCTCATCATTTAAAGAAATACTTTTCAAATGAATTTTGAAAAATTTTGAATATCCAACCTTTGAGAGGGTAGTGAGGTCATAATGAAAGAAGCAATTGGCGCACTTGATATAAGTGAGGATCTTTTGTGTTTATGTGTTAGGATTTAGGATTTTCTTTTCTTTGGCATATAGAGTAGGCACACACACACATGCATTGCATCCGTGTGACATATAAAAGAAAAGTTTTTTTCCAAATATCTTTGTGTGACAAAAGGAAGCAGATAAAAAGTTTTTAAAAGAAAAAAATTTTCAAAATTTGTTAGAGGGGCAAAAATAGCATCAAGATCAAATCAAGCCTGGTTTAGGGATCCCACGGCGAGGCTGGTAAGAAGAGAAGACGCTGACATGGAAGAAGAAAGAAACAACGAGGAAATAGCCGGGTTGAGAACACTGGTATAACAACAAGAAGAGCAAATGAGGCGGCAAGCCAAAAATATGAACCGTAAGATGGGAATGATAGAAGCACTGAATCGCCGACCACCGCCTGTAGTTCCGCCAGCTGTGGACCCATCTCACGGGGGAGAAGGAGATTGGTTTGATGATCAGGAGGCGCAATGGGCTGATGCGCTACAGGCCAACAGGGAAAGGAAGAAAGCTGAGAAAGAGAAGCTATTGACCGAGAAAATAGAGAAGTTGGAAAGGGTGATGCACAAGGCTCGGGGAGTTGATACCTATCTGATGGAACAAGAAGGGTTGTATGACGGAGTACGTGAGACACTGCCTGTCGGGTTTAAGATGCCAATTTTTGACAAGTTTGATGGGACCGGGAATCCTCACAGCTATGTGAGAATGTGTATTGGAGCTTTCCAACCGAGTGCGCTGAGCACAACCATGATGGCTGTCTTATTCCAACAGACTTTAACCGGAGCTATTTTATCCTGGTATCTTACTCTCGAACCAAGCAAAACCAGGGTTTGGGAAGAAATGATCAAAGCATTTGTGGCACAGTATGAGTATAATCAAGATTTGTATGTCACTGTCCTGGATTTGGAGACCACCAGGCAAGGGAACAAGGAATCGTTTGCCGAATATCTGAGCAGATGGAGGGGAAAAGCAGCTAAAATGGTACAAAGGCCGTCTGAGAAGGACCAGATCTGAATGATGATGAAGAATCTATAGCCAGTGTATCAAGAAAAGATGAGGTTTCAGTCAATCAACACCTTCGCCGAGGTTTTCGATATCAGAACAAGGATAGAGGATGCAATCCAAGAGGGGGCAATTAAGAAAGAGGAGCAACCAAACCGGTACAGGAGGCCAATCTATGGGTCCAACGGAGGACAAACGGGGGTCACTCTGGCCCCACCGATATCAATGCACTGAACGGACCGGAGAGGAAATTTTACATAACACCGAGGAAAGGAGGGGCAAAGCACTAAGAAAATTCTCAGATCTGGGAGCGTCACTATCGACTGCCCTCGATAGACTGTTAGCAAAAGGGCATTTTCGTCAGTTGGAACCTCGACCTCTACCAAGTCCACTTCCGCCAAGTTTCCAAGGGGATCTGTTTGCAAATTTCACCAGCAGAAAGGTCACTCAACGGATCGGTGTATGAGATTAAGGCACGAAATCTAGAACCTCATCGATAACAAGGTAATTTCAGAACCACCTACCAAAGCTCCAAATGTTACTAGAAATCCGCTTCTGAATCATCAAGCTGTAACACCACCGTAGGGCCTTTATCTCTTGGGGATAGAAGAAGCAACCTTCGATCCGTCTAGGCTAATCACTAAGGCCGGGACACCAAGAAATCCATACCAGCTGCCGAAGGATTCGACAATCTGTACTTTGGAGGATCGGCAGGAGAAAAGTGAAATGGAACAGTCAGACTGGTGAGTTCAAGGGAGTGACAGTCGAGACGTGGGCCAGGTAGAAGAAGATCTTTGGTACAAGAGCGACAAAGAAATGGAGATGGTGGAGGATACTTTGAAAGTTGATTCAGAAGTTGACAATCTGTGGGCAAGAGAAGAAGTCAGTCATTTAACCCGGTCGGGCAGACACTTTAAACTGCATGAGCTAGAGGAAGATCATCCAGGGAGAGAATTGGACAAGGGAAAAGGGACAATGAACGAAGAAGAGGAAGAAGACAGGGTTCTAAAGCAGATGAAGAAAACTCAGGCCAATATCACCAATTGGGGGCTATTAATAGCATCAAAATGCCACAAGCAAGCAGTGTTGGACGCCCTAAACCAATCTGATGTTCCCATCAACACAGCTCCGGAAGATATTGTGGGAATGATTGGCAGAATCGCAACCTTGGCTATTACCTTTTCTTCGGATGACGTACTCCCCGGAGGGCACATTCACAACAAGCCGTTGTACGTCACTATCGAATATTTGGGGAACACCGTACCCGCTTGTCTCGTTGACAACGGGTCTGCTCTGAATGTATGCCCCTTCCGAACAGCCAAACGGATGGGCTTAGATGAATCGTCCTTCCTGCCGTCCCAGCAAAAGGTCAGGGCGTATGACAACACTCAGAGAACGGTCATGGGCATCATCTTTCTTAACCTTGTTATTGGACAGGTGGATAAAGAAGCTGAATTCTAAATCATTGATATCCTCGAGGATAGCTTGGGTGCCATACCGTCCACCATTCAACAAAAGGTCAAGTGTGTTTGGAAGAGCAAAGTCTGTGACATCCTCGAGGATAGCTGGGTTCGTTTGTCTGAAGCTTCATAAAGCACACCGGTTCTAGAATTATAGCTGCAAGAAGAAGAAGGAAACATGGGAGGGTTCAAGTTCGTCGGCATGATTGAAGAGGAAAAGCCAAAAGAACTCCTGCCACTTTACTTTGACCAATATGCAAGCTCGTTGGTCGCAGGGATAATGAAGAAAATGGGTTCCTTTCCAGGTTTGGGGTTGGGAAAGAACCACCAAGGCCTGCCGGAGTTTCCAAAAATCCCTACTCAGACTCACACTCACGATCTGGGGTACCAACCATCCAAGAAAGGGCAAAAAGAAAAGAAGAAGGCCGTCGATGCGCCATTAAACCCTTACCTAAAGACGCTCAATGGAAATTTTACGAGGAAAGGAGAAGATTTCCCCTTTTGCGGCTTCCCAGAACCATGGGTGGACCAGAAAGATAAGTGTTTGAAGCCGGGGTTTGAGATCTTCTTTCCCCACGAGTTTTCTGCATTTGGAGATCCATACTTGCAGATGCCTGTTAAGTCAGTTACTGCCAAGGATTAGATTGGTGCGCTAGATGCTCGGTCATGAAAAATCTGCTGGACGAAGGGAGCATAGAAGTTATGAAAGCGGGTCATGGAAAGGACGAAGATGAATACGCTGAAGGTCTGGTGGAAGAGGTAGCCGAGAGTGAGAACAATGGGGAAGATTAGGAGAAGACCGACAAAGGAGGGCCCGAGAAAGAAGAGATGGAGGAAATTACCAAGACAGGGGATCTGGAAGAATGCTTCATCACCGATCTGGGAGGAGAGAACAAGAAAGAGTGGGTTTTTGAGTCTAGTGATAGGTATCCCCCACACCCAGAGTCTGTAATGGCCCAAATGAGGCGTCTTTCAATTTCCATGTCTGTTGTAATCACTCCAAAGAATATCAATGAAAGCATGACTAATTCTTCCTACTCGAATGCGCTTAATGAATGTGAATGTGATGATCATGAAATACCCATTGAATTGCAAAATTAATTGAAAAAGAATCTACATGTAAAATCATTGAGGACACTCTAACAATTAATCTAGGAAATGAAAATAATCCTCAAAATGTCTTTATCGGCTCTACACTTGGCAAAGAAGAAAGCAAAGAATTAATCAAACTATTAAGTGAATTCAAAGATGTTTTTGCATGGTCTTATAATGATATGGTAGGCATTGATCCAAAAATAGTCCAACACCACATCCCCTTCTTCCCAAATTCAAAACCTGTAAAACAAAAATTGAGGCGAATGAGGCCTGAATGGGCACTCAAAGTCAAAGAGGAGGTTGAAAAGCAGTTAAGAGCCGGATTCTTAATGGTCACCGAATACCCAGAATGGATCCCCAATATAGTGCCTGTCCCGAAAAAGGATGGTCGTGTCAGGGTTTGCGTTGATTTTTGAGACCTAAACAAAGCAAGCCCTAAAGATGATTTCCCTTTACCACATATTGACGTCCTCGTTGATAACACCGCCGGGCATGAGCTTCTGTCCTTCATGGATGGATTATCCGGCTATAACCAGATCCTCATGGCACCAGAGGACAGAGAGAAAACCACTTTTATCACGCCATAGGGAACATACTGCTATAGGGTGATGCCATTCGGGCTCAAGAATGCAGGAGCAACGTATCGGCGGGCTGCTACCACGTTATTGCACGACATGATCCATAAAGAGGTGGAAGTGTATGTGGACAATATGATTGTGAAATCTAAGGAGAGGAGAGGGTACTTGGAGGCTTTGAGGAAGTTTTTTGGGAGGTTGAGGGAGTTTAGGATAAGGCTAATCCCACATAAATGTACCTTCGGGGTCACCACCAGAAAATTATTAGGATTCCTTATTACTCAGAGGGGGATTGAAGTATACCCGACCAAGATAAAAGCCATAGTCGAAATGCAACCACCCAAGAATGAAAAAGAGCTGAGGGGGTTCCTGGGTAGAATACAATTCATAAGCTGTTTTATCTCAAAAATCACCATGACCTACGACCCGCTATTTAAACTGCGCAGAAAAGGAGAGAAGTTCGAGTGGGATACCTTGTGTCAGAAAGCCTTCGATAAAATCAAAACCTACCTCCAAAACCCACCTGTCCTGTCACCACCCTCACCCGGAAAGCCTTTGCTGCTATACCTTTCTGTGACCGAGGATTCAATGGGATGCATGCTTGCCCAAGAAGGAGAATAAGGGAACGTAGAAAAGGCCATTTATTATTTGAGCAAGAGGATGACCAGATACGAGTTGAAGTACTCACCCTTAGAGAAAGCCTATTGGGATTTAGTCTAGTGTACCCGTCGCCTTAGGCATTATATATTAGCCTTCCCCGTGATCTTAATCTCCCGAATGGACCCACTCAAATACCTGTTCAAAAAACCCACCTTGACCAGTAGCATCTCCCGATGGACCATGATGCTAGCCGAGTTTAATATCAGATATGTCACCTCCAAATCTGTCAAAGGGAGAGCCATCGCCAAGTACCTAGCTGACCTTACCGTAGAATCTAGGGAGAAAGGAGAATTCAGGTTTCCTGACGAGGGAGTGATGGAGGTAAAGGAGGACTTATGGAGGATGTATTTCGAAGGGGCCGCCAATCAACTAGGCTACGGAGTCGGAGTTATCCTTGTAGCACCTGATGGAACCCCTACCCCACTGGCCGTCAAGCTTAAATACAACTCAACCAATAACACAGCGGAGTACGAAGCATGCATAGTGGGAATGGAGGCGGCGCTGGCCTTAAAAGTTAAAAAAGTTTATGTGTTTGGAGATTCCAATTTGATCATATCCCAAGTGTGGGGAGATTGGAGGGTGAAACACGAGAAGTTGAGGCCATACCATGACTATTTGGAGAGTTTGAAAGAACAATTCAAGAAGATATCATTCTACTACCTTCCGCGAGAGGAAAACCAATTGGCTGACTCCCTTGCAACCCTGGCATCAATGATACAGATCCCCTAAGGGGTCACGATGGTCTCATTATCCATAGAAATCAGAAATCAACCCTCATTTAAGATAGTCGCGGCCATAGAAGACGAAGGAGAATTGTCGTGGTATGTGGATGTGTGGAATTTCATTAAAGAGGGAGAATACCCCGAGGGAGCCTCAGAAAATGACAGAAAGGCAATCCGAAGGTTCTCAGCCCAATTTACGATCTATGCAGATAAGCTATGGAAACGGTCATACACAGGGTACAATTTAGGATGTCTATATGGAAAAGAGGCCAAAAGAATGATGGAGGAAATATATAAAGGAGTCTGTGGGCCCCATATGAATGGGCATATGCTGGCAAAGAAGATCATTCGGCAAGGATATTATTGGACGACTCTGGATAAAGATTGTTGTGAGTATGTCAGAAGATGCTACAAATGTCATATCCACGCCAATCTAATGCATACCCCGCCCTCTCAGCTCTATAGCATGACCACGCCTTGGCCTTTCTCTGTTTAGGGCATTGATATCATCGGTGAAATAGTTCCAAAGGCTTCCAATGGGCATTGGTATATAATCGTGGCGATAGACTACTTTACTAAATGGGTGGAGGCCGTGTCATACGCCACATTAAAGGCTAAGGATGTTGTGAGCTTCATCGAAAAGTACATAATCTGCAGGTATGGGGTCCCCAACGAGTTCATCTCAGATCATGGTAGCCATTTCTAGGGAGAAGTTATCCCTCTTTTGGAAAAGTACAGGATCACCCGCCATCAGTCCTTTCCATATAGGCCTCAAACGAACGGAGCGGTAGAAGCAGCTAATAAGAATGTTAAAGCAATCTTGGGGAAAACAACAGATACGTACAAAGATTGGCACGAGAAGCTGCCGTTTACACTATGAGGGTACCGGACCTCTGTAAGAACTTCTACAGGAGCTACACCTTATTCGTTGGTTTACGGCATGGAGGTCGTTCTCCCAGTTGAGGTAGAGATACCCTCTCTTAGGGTTTTGGCAGAATGTGAGATCACTGAATTGGAATGGATACGAGGAAGGTATGAGGAGTTGATGCTGCTTGATAAGAAGAGGTTGGCAGCAATAAACCATACTCATGGATATCAGAAGAGGATAGCTCGTGCTTTCAACAAAAAGGTCCGCCCAAGGAAGCTTGCTGAGGGAGACCTGGTCCTCAAATAACTGAAAGTGCCCCTTTATGACCCCAGAGGAAAATTCAAACCCAACTGGGTCGGGCCGTACATCATTAAGACTCTCCTCTCTGGAGGGGCGGCCTATCTCATGGACCTGGACGGGGTTGAATTTAAACAACCGATTAACCTCGATCCCCTCAAGAAATACTTTGCTTAAAACCATTCCTTTCAAAACCTCCTACCTCGATGAACTACGTTTTGGCTTGATTCCCATTCGGGGATACGTAGGCAACCTACAAGGTTCGGTCATAATTGCATTCATACAATCAATCCTTGTACTTCTTTCAAGCCCCGACCAAACTACTATATGACCTGATGCCCATTTGGGGATAAGTAGACGAGTTCTCAAAAGCCCTCGGTCCACAAAACAAAAATCCCTGTGCCAAACTAGAAGCAAACTCCCGTTTGCCCAGAATCACTTCAGAGCCCTATAACTAGGGGCAAACTTCGTTTGCCAACCCGAAGAACCCAGATAATGTCTAAACCCATCTCTGGATCTCCTGGTCATCAAAATAAGTAATATAAAAGAACAAATGAGGATTCATGGTATAGGATGATTAAAGCTTCAAGCAAGGATTCAAAGCAAAGTAACAAAAGCTGGAAGGAGGTTTTGAAAGGAGGATTTTCATAACTTAAAGATAAATTGAAAGAGTGAAAACATTGATTAAACATGCTAGGGCATGCCGTTTCTTTTCTTAAACATTAAAAAAAAAAATTACATTTTCTAGAAACGAAAGAAGAACATCACATTCAGATGCGCAGGAAAATAGATAGAATCCGTCTGAAATTTTGTAAAGCTTCGCCCTGTCTTGCTTCTTTTTTATCTATGAATATCTATGAAGTCAATCTCTCAACTAGGGTCTGAATTTGCGAGAGGTACTCAGCAGTAGGAACAACCGAAGCAGTAATCCTCTGAAAGGGAGCAGCTACCCTGTCATGCCAAGCCTCAACAAAAGCCCTCACAGTAGAGGAACGTATGATCGAGCTCCTCGTGAAATCCACAGCAATATCTTCAGTAACATCCTGAACTAATCCAAACTGACGGACCACCCGGCCAGGAATGTAGAAAGTAGTAGCGTGCAAACCAGGCAACCAAATACCAGGCTTTCCGGGAATCCGCACTGCAACAGAACGATAAGACCAAGCTGGGCAAAACCAGCGAATATCACCAGGAGAGGGGTTTTTGAGCCAATTGAGCCACGCGTCATCCGAGCGTAACAAATGGTGAACCTCAATGCGATCGTATGGAAGCGACCCACGAAGGTGTGAAGGATGCATGAAGAGATCCAAGCACTCCATGAGCCAAATCTGCAGGACGAAGGGGGCTCCCATAGATAACATGGCCCCGGTGGCATAAGCCCGATCCAAACCTATCAAGGTCTCGCCAAGAACTAGCATGACTGCACTCTTCATCTCCCACAAACCACAGGCAATTGGTATGAGAATGTCGAAAGACGATTGGAAGAGAAAGTAAGATAGCATGGCAATCGATAATGCACTACGCCGGATAATCTGATATCCGCCGTCATAAGGATTCTCCATGGGGGCATACACGGAGGAAAGTCGCTCAAAGTCAATCTGCCTGTCGCATATGAAAGAGCCCGCAGTATTACGGGATATGTGGAGTAGGGTGGCCAAGTCGCGAACGTAACCCGCCTGCACCGAGGGAACTATCAGATCCGCGAAAGGGTCGGTATGGAGAATAGCGCTGAATTCCTCAAATAAAGGGCAGACCTCATGAGATCCAAAGCAGAAGACATGAAGGGAGGGATCCTAGCACTGAATCGCAGCTCGAAGCAAGCCTTCATGCCGAAACATTTGTCGAAAGGAGAAGAGGTCATTTAGCCTGAAACGCTCAAAGTTAAGCTTATCAATACCAGAGAGGGTATCCATCCATAGGAAAAGGATTTGGAAGCTAATGGGGGCCATTTTGAAGGGGAGAGAATGAAAGAAGAAAGTGTTTTACGAAGTTTTGAAGAGAGAAGGATATAATTAGGAGTGGATCTACCCAGAGCACAGGGCGGCACTCGATAAAGTGGAGCGGCACTTGAGAGAGTGCCGTGCAGCAATCCGTTAATGCCGGTGCGACAGTTGTTGACTGCCGATGCGGCATTCGCTGAGTGCCGTAGAGGCCTGATCGAGTGCCGTTTGGAGTTTCATTTTGGCTAGAACCTGTTTGTATCCATTTTAGCCCACTTGCAAACAGAAAATTGAATATAAACAATAAAGCGTGCGCATCATGCAGCACGTACAACAAGATCAAGCTATGGTCACATTCATTCATTCACTCATTCATTTATATAAGGAAATAATAAAGCAATGGCATTCACAAAAGTCATAAAAGGGATAATAAAAGGACCAAACCATGGTCACAAAGCAGAATAAGAAAAGAGCAGTAAGAAATGAAATGCAAGACCAAGCTTTGGTCGCGATCATGTGATGAAATGGAAGGAATAAAACGTATCCTACCCCGGCTATCTAATAGCTGTCATCAAAATAAAGTGTATAAATATATACAATCATCCAAGTATGTGGTCTCTCCAAAAACGCTCAAAAGTAAGAAAATAATAATAAAAAAAAACATGTATGGTCAACTCTGGCCCCGGCCTCGAGTCTGACGGGTCACATGTCTGAGGGGCTCCTCCTCCGACTCTGTCCCGCTCCCGCCATCTCGGCCTCTGTCTCCATCTCCACTGCTGCCCCCGTCGCCACCTCCGCCTCGTCCCGCACCTCCAAGGGCACTACTACCTCCAGGGGTATCGCTGAGGAAAATGCCAAACTGTTGGAGCCGCTGCTGAAGCTGCCCCACCTGCTGGGACAGGACTCTGATCTCCTCCGCCTGAAAAAAAAAAAAAAAAAAAGAGAAGATGAATCTAGAAAATGTTGAAAGAACAAATAAGATACTGAGAATAAAAGAATAAAGATTATACCTGGACCCTCAGCTGAGCCGCAGCAGTCGCCCGAGCTCCCTCAACCTAAAAAATAGAGAGCAAGGACTGAGAATAAAGATTAGTAAAGGGAGAGATAATCAAAGTCAAAGTGAAACGCGAAGATAAGTTTCTTATCATCCACTCTCGCCCGAGGACCCACTGTCGCACGCTGTGGGCATACATCAAGCCCTCCTCCGTATAAGCACGCGGAACGACGTCATTGTGAAGAGGAATAGTAGGGGCGCCCTGAGAAAGGCGGGGGATCGTCGTCGAGAAAGGCTCGCCAAACGAGACAGTCGACATGGTCCAATCCCACTCGGGTAAGGCAGGAGGACAAGCAGCAGCAGGAACAGGCTGCAAACAAAAAGAATAAAACGTAAATAAAGAATGAAAGAGAACTCATAAAAGATTGAAGGAATCATTTACTCACCCGAGTCATTTCCATCAGAGGGAAGTTCAGCATCAGCTTAGAGGCACAGAAAGTTGGATATCCGGCAGGAGAATCCACGAAGTCATGGACACCCAAGCCCATCATAGCAGTCGTAAGCTCGCTACCCTGAAGTGCGTCTGTGGCTCTCATAGAGTCTGGAGGAGGATGTGGCACGAAGAATCCGGGAGCTGCGAGTGACTGCCTAGTCACTCTCTCTCCCAAGTACCACGCCTGGGCATCTGGCCCATCGAGTAGTCGTCTCGTCGGGTTATACCCAGCTGATTGCCGGATCCCCACGCGAGTGTCAGGAAGCACCCTAAGCCATGGCTGCCAGTGAACGTGCTGCTCCCTTAGATTCGTCAGGAAGTTCCTAAATGAAATAAAATTGTGGGCCCCAGTCTTCCGATCGACTCTATCCTTCGCCCATTTCAGCCCCTGGGGTATGATGAGGGCATCAGCATCGCGTGTCTCAGGGGATATCATGCGAAGATACTCATGGGACCAAATCTGCAATAAAGAGAGAAAGAAAAGGAGAAGGCGTGAGTCTCACAGTTTAAATAATTTTTGAAAATGTAATAAACAGTAAAGGAGAGAAGAGGGTGAACCTCCCACGCTCTCTAGAAGCCATCGGCGGAAGCTGTCCTATCCCAGGAAATGTCGCCCATATGCTTGTACAGAATAGCTAATCCTGCACCAGCCCAGTCATACTCGTCAATCCGGTCTAGGTGCTCTAGAGACCCTACCAGGGAAACAGAGACCCGGTCACCCTTGGTGCTCAACAGAGAGCACCCCAGCATATACATAAGAAAGCCCAGGGTCATCTGCTCGTTAGTGAAACCCTGCTGACCCCTAAATGTATCCATGAACCATCTGGCTGTGACCAAGGACTCCTCTGGGACCACTCCTAGCAATGGTTCCACCCGGTCCCACTCCGTGTCCGCAAGATACCGCAAATGCTCCCCACCGAAGGCCATCCCTGTAATCATCGAGAAGTCGAGCGGGGTCAGGGTCATCTCACCAAAATCAAAGTGGAACGTGTTGGTGGTGTCCCACCAACGCTCCGCTAAGGCATGAATCTGTCGGAGATCGTTCGAGCTCTTCGTCAAGAGCTTGACGAAGTCTCCGAAGCCAGCAGCAGTAATAAGACCCTGTACCGTCTGGCTTAGCTCCCCGAGCCACTCAAAGCCGTGGGCCAAGCTCCCGTGCCCTTTCAGCACGTTAGGCGGAAGCTGCAAAAGTTGAAAAATTCAATGTCAGCAAAAGAAATAAAAATAGAGAGAATGAGTAAAGGGTAAACAATCCAAACATATCATTCTTATTTCTGAAAGGTTTTTTTTTTTTCATTGTTATACACTCGTAAGATTTGAAAATAGGAATGAAGGGAAATGAATGAAAAAAAATCAATGAAAAGAGCAGTTGAAGCAGTCAGGGGATTCCTTTCTTTGTAAAACTTGGCATTTATATTCATGGGAGAATGTATAAATTTTGTTTTATTGGCATACATCGCACCCATGTGGGTACAAGGGGAAATGAAGTAAATGAATAAAAGAAGGGCGACTGCAGCACTCGTAAGCATAAAAGTTGCATTTGTGAATGGTGTACAAAGTTATGATCGACATGCATTACATTTATAAGTCCTTTTTGAAAAAAAATAACAATACATAAAACAAATGAATGATGAACTAAGCATGGGAATAAACATGGTTCATAAGGATGATAGTCACATTACACGGAAAGTACGGTTTCGTCATGCATCATATTCATAGGGGATAATATAATGTCAACACGTTCATAAGGTTCATAAGAGGATAATCTAAAAAGAGAAGGAACGAGTGAAAGCGCGTATACCTGTCGTTGAAACGCTCGTGCGGACAAGTGTTTGTCCGGGTCCCGACGCAGGAAGGAAGGATCGGAGTGGGGAGTGGCCGTGTACTTGGCCTTCTTCTTGCTCCTCGAGCCACTAGCCATAACTTGTTAAAAAAGGGAAAGAACGGAACGTCAATTCTTAGAAAAATTCAAGAAAACAACTGAAATAAAGAAAGTAACGAAGCTTAGATCAAAGGGGAACTTACCTATAGATCCCTTGGATCAATGTGAGAAAAAGAAAAAAATCTTTAGAGAAGATCCGAGAGTGAGAGAGTTGAGGAGTGAATGAGAAATGATTTGGAAATCTCGGTATAAATGTTTCTGCCGCTTAGAGTGGCACTTGGGGAACCGTGCGCGGCAGTCTCTGAAATGCCGTGCGGCACTCGCCGAATGTCGTTACGGGAGTCACAAACTGCCGCGCGATAGTCACAGACTGTTGTATTTTGGCGCGTGTGCCGCAAGTAAGGCGGTTCAGGGAGCCTTTGGTTTCCCCCCAAATTCGAATTCGAACCCCCTAATTTCGCCCATTTTTGGCACTTTTGTCCCCAAAAAAGTAAATTTGGGTCTGATTGACCCCTGATTTGAAATTTTAAAGTAATTTTGGGTCTGATTGACCCCTGATTTGGAATTTTAAAGTAAATTTGGGTCTGATTGACCCCTGATTCGGAAATAAAAATGGAAAAGTGAGTCTATTGACCCCAAAATTTTGAATTAGATTGAATTCAAGTCTGTAGACTCCAAATTTCAAAAAGTTGAATTGAATTTGAGTTTGTTTGACACCCGTTTTGATCTGAAGGTGGTTGCCCTGCTGTTGAGAGTATAACGGATTTACATTCTCGGTTTTCGCAACAGATTTGCGTCAACCCTCTTTTTGAGAATATAACAGATTTATATTCTCGGTCTTCGTAACAGATTTATGTCGATCCTTTGGTTGAGAGTGTAACGGATATACATTCTCAGTTTTTGCAACAGATTTGCGTCAACCCTCGTTTTGAGAATGTAACAGATTAATATTCTCGGTCTTCGTAACAGATTTACGTCGATCCTCTGGTTGAGAGTGTAACAAATTTACATTCTCGATTTTCATAACAGATTTACGTCAACCCTCGTTTTGAGAATATAATGGATTTATAGTCTCGGTCTTCGTAACAGATTTACGTCGAACCTCTGGTTGAGAGTGTAATGGATTTGCATTCTCGGTTTTCGCAATAGATTTGCGTCAACCCTCATTTTGAGAATATAACGGATTTATATTCTCGGACTTCATAACAAATTTACGTCGATCCTCTGGTTGAGAGTGTAACGGATTTACATTCTCAGTTTTCGCAACAAATTTGTGTCAACCCTCGTTTTGAGAATATAACGGATTTATATTCTTGGTCTTCGTAACAGATTTACATCGATCCTCTGGTTGAGAGTGTAACGGATTTACATTCTCGGTTTTCGCAACAGATTTGCTTCAACCCTCGATTTTCAGTCAAAAGCATCTTCTTAGCCCCTGCGACAGATTTTTACATCGGTCAAAAGTTCGGTAATCATCTCTAACCAACGCATCATGTAATGTGTGTCATATATAGAGAAGACATGATATAGAGTAAGCATAGCATTTGCGTAATCAGGTCTATTCAAAGAATATCATTGCATAGCATGTGCATCACGACAGGATAGGTGCATCCATCTGTGTGACTACTTGCGCTTGTGTGTGTGTTTGACCCTTGCCCGAACTATGCCCTGGTCTAATTCCTGATGGGATACGAAGGCAGCTCACCGTCGAGCACGACCAACATGAACCATTCACAAAGCTATTTTTTGCAACGCATTTTGTTTTTACCTAAATTTGACTGTCTGGTCAAAGGCTTATCTTTACACGGGCTTCGACATTCACTTGTGACACGCGTTGCTCCATAAGCTCTGTCGAAGAGGGGCAAACTGTAGACACCCCAATTTTAACCAAACATCGAATGAAGGGGAGTACAACCTCTAAGATCCGATGATGACAAGCGTCTGACTAATCTAGGATTTCTAAAGATGATTCAAACTCTTCCGAAAGCTCTTGCACTTCAACAACAAAAGGAAAAAAGAAAGAAAAAGAAAAAAGAGGCAGAACGGCACTTGGGCCTCTTTGCGGCAGTCACGGGTTGTCGTTGCGACATTCTCTGGACTGCCGGACAGCATTCTGTGAATGCCGCGAATTTCATTAAGTGCCACAAAGAAATGAATTTTTACTAAAAAATGGCAGTCCCTGGAGTTGTCTGCGGCATTCAATGAAAGCCGTTCCGGCAGTCAGTGAAAGTCGCGCCGGCATTTACTGAATGCCGCAGCGGCATTTATTGAGTGCTGCTTTTATCTCCCCGAGTGCCGCGTTTTTGTGACAGCCTGTCCTAAAGTAAGTCGGTTTATACCTTGAAATGGCGACAGGAATTAGGGTTTTTGGCTGGGAATTTCCCAAAATAACCCCTAAAGATTGCCTATATATAGAAGGTGTATATCCCATTATTAAAAACTTGAAAAAAATGGAATATTAGGATCCCTAGGTTGAATCTCCTTAAATATTTCCCAAATTAGAGAGTAATAGAGAGATTTTGGTTGAGAAAAAGAGCTAAAAGAAGAAGTTTGATCATCACTTGGAAGGCTTTGAAGAAATCAAGAAGTTGAGGATACTTAGAGGTAAAGATTCTAAGACTAATTAGTATATTTAGTAGCTCAATCACAATATATAGATACTTGGATCTTTTACACATTTTCAAAACCTCTCTTCCCACCTCATTTCATCACACACCACATATTGTGATTGAGCTTTCATTTCATTAATTTGGATCAAAGTAGTTTAGTGTTTGAAGCTTAATTAAATCTTGAAGTGAACTTTGGCCCCTTTCTTTGATTATGCCTAACTCCTTGGGTTTGTGAGACTTTCAATGTCTTGCTTAGATCCTTGTGTTTAGAATCCTTCAATGTCCTTATGAAATCATGATTCATGAGGGGATTGAAGTTGATTTTGGTACATTGAGTCAATGAGTTCAAACTTCACCCATAGTTTGAGCTCATTACTTTGAGGTTTTATGAAGTCTCTTATACTTCATTCAAACCTACATGTATGTGTGTCTTTAGTCTCCAATGACCATGAAAATGGTAGGAGCAATGATATGAATCCAAGCTTTTTTCTATAAGTTTGAATTCATAGTCTTGGGATTTTGTGGAGTTCTTCATACTTCATTAAAATCTTCATATATGTATGTCTTTAGTCTCCAATGACCATCAAATGGTAGAAGAAGTGGTTTGAATCTAAACTAATCCCTATGGTTTAGGTTCGTTGTCTTAAGATTTTATGAAGTTCATTCATACTTTAATGAAATCTCCAAACATCAATGTCTTTAGTCTTCAATGACCATCAAATGGTAGAAGAAATGGTTTGGTTTTAAGTCCAACTCATTGGTTTAATAGTTAGGATTAACAAGCGAAAGTTGAACTTGAACAAATGGTGCAGTGAATTCAATGACCACCTTTGACCAAGGATTTTTAGTTCGAAATTAGACCGTTGAAACTGAATGAAACCACTTGGAAAGTATTAATAACACAAAGTTTTACCACTGTAATTTTTGTTTTTATTAGATTTCATGTTTAGAATGGTTTGGTAATGAGTTTTGTGAGTTAACAATAATCTGTCCAGAATTCCAGAACAGCAACACCCTTTTGAAACTTGTATATCAGAGTCCTAACCAAGTATTTTCAACTTCAAATAAATTTTTCTATGATTTTTAATTAGGAAGATACCCTAAAAAATCAAAGTGTTTCTGATTTTTTTATTATTTTTAGAAAATCATACAAGATCTCTGGATAGAGAGTTGTAAGTCTCTGAGTGACGTCTGGTTTTTGCCCATTTCCCAGAGATCTAACAGTTCAAACCTTGATTTTCTTTTTGGGTTAGAAACGAGACTCACAGAGGCATAACATACTAAAAAATCATCAAGATCCAACTATTCGAAAGCATGCTTTCTATTTTCTTGAAGTTCAGATCTGCTCTCTGGAATTTCCAAAATGTAGTAACAGATTTAATCAACTTTGTAAATAAAGGTTCAAATGATCTTTTCTTAACCTAGGGTTCATACTATGTTTTAATAATGATTGAGTAAGCTTAAAACCATAAGCTAAATGATCCAAACCAATGAATAGTTCATAGCTCTACTTCATTCATACTCATGTGTTCATGTGCATTCATTGATATTTAAAAATAGAGCTCACCTTGTGTTAAGACTTGTTGCTTAGGATTTAGTGATGTATTTTTTTTTTGTTTAAAGTATGTGAACTAACCCTTTGTTTTGTAGCGCTTTCGAGGTACATTCTCTTAATTCTTTCTCTAGTTTTGTTTATTTCTCGATTTCGTTGATTTTTTGACTCCATGTACGACACCTTAGAACTAGGATTTGCCTTATATGTATATGTGTGATTAGAGACCCCTTTCTTAGGATTTTCTCTTATTCGCATGCATTGCACGTTTAATATTCGCGGCTGGATCTCGGGTAAGTACTCTATGGTCTTTGCTTTGCATATCATGATTTGCTTGCTAAATGCATTACTTGATTTTGAATGATATTTTATCATTAGCAATCTTACATCCTTTTAGACATGCTTTTGTAATGTATATTTATACGTATGTATTAGTTGAGGGGCACATTTAAATTAATAATTCGATTAAAAGGATGTTAAGTAGAGGCCTATCGCGAGTTAGGATGAGAAGGGGTGTTTTAGTCCGATGGACTCCTTCCCTTCTCATTCCATAATCCCCGGACTTAGTTAATCTTGGGTTTCGCAAAAAGATCAGTTGTTTTTAAAATAGGTTTCTTAATTTTCCCTTAAAAAATTAAGTGGCGACTCATTTGTTTTTTAATTTGAAATTTTAAAAGAATTTTAAAAGAAAAGCTATGGGTAAAAGAAAGAAAATTGCGATATCCACAACAGCCACCCCTGGAAGTCTTAGGGAGACATGTTTGCACATATCTCCACCTGGCTGGGGGGAAGGACAGGTTTGACTCTCTCCCTTATCCCCGCCGACCCACCTAGCGGAGTCCCGAACAGCAAGTCCGCCCGGGGAGCGGCTTCCTCTACCACCACCACGTGAGGGGCCGACGTAACCCTGGGTTCCTTATGTGTCGCCAGCTCGTGCCTTATCCGCTGGAGCAGATGATCGCTGTCCAAAGTCTCAGCAGCGGGCTTCTTCTCTCTATCTACCACCTAGGCGGTGGCGGCGGCCTGTCTGGCCCTCAATTGCTCTATATCTCTCTGGGGGCCCATTTCTATAAAGGAATGAGATTGCACAGTCAGTAGCCGAAGAAAATAGTGAAAGACAGATAAAGCCAAATAGTTCGCCCAAGAATTTACCTGGGATGATTGGGGGCAAGACGGGAGTCTCGAAGGGTTCGTCTGGGTCATAAGAGGCCTTGAAGTCTACCGTTCGGGTCAGAACGTTCCAGACATTGGTAAGCAAATCCACTAAGCGCCTAATCCAGGCCTGGCACTCCTCGGGGTTGATCAGTGGGTCAGTTAACCCCACTGTAAAGGGAAACGTCAAGCGATTAGCCACGCTATTATAATAAAAGGCAAAAGAAAACAAAAAGGAAAGTGCTAGACAGGCTTACTCCTCAACTCTCCCGCCCAGAACTCAGTTGGATTCCTGGGGCCCGCTCACAGAGCCCGGGGGTAGACACCTAGAAGAACTTGTTCTTCCACCCCTTGTTGTTGCTCAGGCAGTTGACGATAATCTTTATCCCTTGCCGAGCTGCCAGAGAGAAGAACTCGACCTCCCCCTGCACAGGGAACGGTCAGTGGGCCCAAAAGAACTCTTGAAGGGTGAGTTTGTACCCAAAGACTTGGGGCCAAAGCGAAATAGACCCCATCAGGAACCTCCACCATTCAGGGCTAACTGCCCGGGAACAATCTTGAGGTAGATCAGGACATCCCGGGCAACCGAGTGAAGTGGAATGCGGAACCGGCGATGAAGAATCCTCATATAAAGTGACAAAGCCAGGTGATGAAGCTCGGCCCTGCCAGCCTGCACGGCCAAGGCACAACCGTTGGGAATAGCGTACCGATTCCTAATCCGTCAGAGGTCTTGAGCGCGCAAAATAGAGGGAATGAATTCACAGGAAAACGCTACCTCGGGGTCAGGACCCTCCGGTATCTCATCACTAGAACCTCGTGAGACGGAGACCACCGGGGTCTCCTGGTCTAACTCGTCTGACACTCGAATCAGGATCCTACCCTCACTATGGTGGTCTGATGGTGTAGCGGAGGGTAGGTCTAGGCTTGTGTCAGGCAGACCGTGATTGTTCGTCCTCCAATCGGGAAGAGGAATCGAAACCAGAGTGCTGCTTCTCTAAGGTTCCTGAGACTGGATGGGGTAATAAGTAACGGCCTAGATAGGGGTCGGTGACTCCAAGTCTAAAGTACAAGGGGGGCAGATCCAACAACCTATAGAGTAAAGTGTACAGGGCTCTCAGGGTGAAGAAACACTCAGTCAGCACTATCACCGGGCAACCCGACCGGTTTAACCGCTCTATCACGAAGGAAGGGTTATCTGACCCAAGGAGAAAGATGAACCTAAGGAAGAAGAAATCCCACTCCCGTGCAAGCCCTAGTGGGTTCGTACTCTCCAGTGCTACCCGGGAAAGAAAAGATAAGAAGGGAAGGAAGAAAGTAGTGAATTAAAGCAGAAAAGGAGCTCGGGAAGCTTGATCAGGAACTTTTTACTCTTAAACCGCTCAGTAATCTCTGTATCAAGGCAGTAAGAATGAAACAAATGAACAAGTGCCCCTTATATAAAAAGCATGGATGATCCAGATTAAACTAGATCCAACGGCCAAGACGCGTTCACGCCAAAATCGTCTGACAGCTGTCGCCTTGGGCACGCGAAGCGATGCCTCAAAAGGCTTGCGCATTGAATGTGCGATATGACGGTTCGGTTATAATACAACTGTACGATTGCACTCACACCGGCCACGCTGGATCCTGACTAGGCCAACCACCAGCTGACATGTGGCAGACGTCAGCCCGGGCCCTACAATTTCACCGCTCGATCCAGACCCCAACTTGCCAACACGACCGGTCTTACCCTGGGTAAAAGTCCCGACCTCCTTCCTAGACGGTTTTCAGAGCAGTACTAATTTTCAATCCTTACCCGATATGGCATCACGTCAGCTTTGAAAATGGGGGGTAGCTGATAGGTACAAAACTATCAGGTCAAAGTCAAATCGCCACATCAGCAAGTGAATGCCTCATCATCCAAAAAGGGTGCTGACTACTCAGCTTTCCCAAGTTGTCCGCCCAAACCGCCCGGTCAGGGCCACGGCTTGGGTGTATGGCACGGGATGGTCCCCCGGCAAGCGCATCTCAGGTGTATCCCATAATCTGCCAGCCAATGGTCAGGCCAGTTTCCTATCTCAGATAGATGACTAAAGGAAGGAGGAAGATGTTTCCTAAACCATTTAGGAACCCCCCCCCCCCCCCCCCCGATCCATGTAAATCAGTTGTGATTAGATTGCGTTTCCTAATCTAGCTAGTTACTTTGTACGAGAGGTCTCTTGAAGCTATAAAAGAGGCCCCTCTTCCCCCAAAGGGGGGATCGTGATCTGATTCTAGGGAATAGCAAGACACACATATACCCGGCCGGTGTTCTGGGAGTGTCGCCCTCTTTGTTGGCTCACCGAACGCCACCGGTGATCTGTTAGTGAAAGCACTCTGACACACCCGTGGACGTAGGTCACCTCATTAACCTGTAACTAGCCAAAAACAATTTTAGTTAATTCAAAATAAGTAGTGTTATAGGACCACAGTCTTACCCTAGTGGAAAAACTCGACTATTGCTACTCTAGTAGTGATTGTTCGAAATCCCTTTGAATCAAAATAAAAAATAAAAAAATAGTCGTGTTATGATTTTCAAATTTGAGATATTCGAAATCTTATGAGTAATGTTATGATTTTCAAATTTGAAATATTCCAAATTCTATATGGGTGGTGAATTGTAGAAACCCAGAAGTTTATTAAGGGTATTGTGGTAATTTGGTGGTCAATGAGTGGACCCAATTTAAACTTGTACATTTTAAATGCCTAACATTTGGTCTTGTGGTACCACTTGGGTATTTGTTTTAACATATGTGTGTGTATATATATATTATTACATAATTTGTGTGGGGGTGAAGGGACAAGATGAGACTCACAAGTCAACACCTAAACCACCCCCAACAACTCCCAACCACTCTCAACAATTCTCAACCACCCCAACCACTAAAGCTTCCCTATGAAGCTTCCCCCTCTCTCTCCCTCTCTCACCATCCTATATATATACCTGTCTCTCTCTCTCTCCCTCTCATTTTCTTTTATTTTTCTTTCACTTTCCTTATCCTTCCTCTCTCACTCTCTATATCTCTCACTTTGGAAGAACTCAAAACCCCATGATTTCTATGAGCTCAAGCTTCCATTGGGTCTTAAATATTTTTTTTTAGGCAAGGCTATTAGAGGAAAATATCATCACCTTATCAAGGGCTCCCTATTGGTGTCTTCATCTTCTCCATTGGTGTTCTCTAACTCCAATAATGGGCTAGGGAAAGAAGAGGGATTTCTTAAGTTCTTGTTCTTTGAAGTTCACTACTTGCGCCTTCTCAATCTCTCTTGAATTTTCTTTTCCTTGCACTATATTCTCAAGAAGCAAGGTAGATTACATTATCAATATACATATGTTATCCTATCTCTTTAATTGATTTATGATTAATTGCTAAGATTAGTGAATATGTGGGTTAACTACGATTCTCCCCTAATATACATGATTATGTGAATTACATGTCTAATTGTTAATTAGTTGATTAAATGCTTAAATGAGATTATGTGCTTATTTGCTTAGTTACTAATTGATGACTAAGTTGTTTATATGGATTAAGCCTTATTGCTAAATTAAAAACATGAGTATGTGTTAGTATTAGTTCTTTAAATGGTAGAACTCATGCTTACCTTAATTATTGTGAAAAGTTCAAATGTTGTAAATGTCTAATGGAATTATTGATTTCATTCTTGATATATGATACTTATATTCGAATCATAGAATTCATGTGCATTGTTACCGAGTGGGCACATCTCATAGCATAGCATGATTTGCATATGAGAAATCCCAAAATGGGGATAAAAAGATGTGAAAAATTTGGATGTGGGTTATGGGTGAGGACAGGGTGGACGTACCTAAGAACGTACCAAACTCCAAATTATATTCGACTAGCTATTGGAAAGTTGGTATGCTACATTCCCAGTGGAGGATGGCTCACAGTCTGGTAACGATGCGAGTGAACATGTGTGCATGTCCCGAGGGCTCATTAATTGCAATGCTTAGGCAACATTCATGGCACCACATCTCATTTTTAGTTATGGGATCCATCTTGTATATCTACAATATTTTCTACTAAGCCGTCGTGCTTAATGAATCTATAAAAACTCTTTTTTCAGGTGATCTTGATAGGGGCAAGGCCCATGAATGGCCCCATGCCTTAACCTTATGTTTTTGAAAGCTCCTCGCAGCAAATCATATTCTTTTGAATTTACATAACATAGTACATTTGTTAGACTTGTAATAATTGTAATTTGAAAACGTAACCGTTAGATTTGAATTATGGAACTTATAAGCACTTTGATCTTAATTCTTTTATCTATGTCATTTGTAAGCTATGACCTAGCTTGGGCACGTGTTAGCCCGTTACACTTTTGGTAATGGTGTTAGAGTTCTTATATTAGGACTCACTTTCAACTTGTAATATTTTCATTGTTAATATCCGTGGTTATGTGTCCGGGATCTTCAAAAGACCTGCTGCCCGACTTATGAATTTTGATCAAACTCAAATATTTCTAAAATCTAATTGGGTTTATACTAAGCCCATGGCTTGTATGTTATAAGAAAATTATTACTTTTGATTCCTATGGGGCTGTTTGGTTGTAAATTCTCAAACTTTAATTTCATGAAAACTTTCAAAATATTCTTCTTCTTTTTCTTTCCCTCTTGATACTTCTTATTTCCATTTTTTAAAACTACTTCGAAAACCAAAGTATCGTGGGTCGACCCTACTTGACATGTTTGGTCCCAGTGGGTTGACCATTGACTCTTTGACTTTTCTTTGGAATCCATATAGGATTCTTTTGTAGCTTCCGCACAGTTTGGTTGGTCCACATAGGATCTCTATATACACATAAGGCAAATCCTAATTCTAAGGTGTCGCACATGGAGTCGAAAATCAATAAAATCAAAAAATAATTAAACTAGAGAAAGGGTTGAGAAATCATACCTCAATAGCGCTACAAAACAAAGGGTTAGTCCACATGCTTTGAACAAGGCATAATATAAAAGTCCTAATAACATACTCGAATTTCTAGCTTAAGTCCACTAATCATAGAAAGAGTTGATATAATTATGAATTCTTTCTAATTAGTTGGAGGTACAACACCTCTATAGATATACAAGTCTCAACTAAAACCCAATTTAATGTCCATATAGAGATGGTATAATCCCAACTTAGTCATAAGGAACTAAGAATTATTTTCACCTTAACTTCTTTCTTTGACTCGTTGACCCGTCCACGTATCATAGATTTTGATGCGTGACATGAATGGTACCATGAGTTCTGTCAATATCTTATGATAAAACTCTCACAACATTTAAAATTTGAAATACCCTATAACCCTAAATTTAATGACCACAGTACTATTTATTTAAAATTGGCCGCAACCATTGAAGATGCACTTCCCCTATAAAAGTTAGCACCCCCAAACTTGTTAATATTGTATATATAATCTAGCACAAAACAAATCTTTTTGGAAATATTCAGGGTGGGATTAAATCCACCACTGTTATTGCTATATTTATCACTTTTTAACATCCTAAATGTTAAAAAGAGTGGTGGATTTAGTCACACTCAAATGTTTATTGGCATTAAATTGATCCATCCACCAAAGTATACGGAAAAGGACTATAATACCCTTAACATGTCTTTGGGAAAGAGAAGTCTGTATCAAGTACCCTATTTCAACTATACTATAGGATTATTTATTGGTTTTAATGATAAAATAATGTTACAGTAAGCAATTTTTCATCTGAATATTTTTTTTTTATAACTTTTGGATGAGAAGTAGTCATAGTAGAAGATGTTCTCATGTGAAAAATTGCTATCTAAATGACATCTGATCGGATTTGTGGGTAGCAACATAATGTGGTACCACACACTATTTAATCAATTGTAAGCAATTTTTCATATAAATATTTTTTTTTATAACTTTTGGATGAGAAGTAGTTCTAGTATAAGATGTTTTCTCATATGAAAAATTGCTATCTAAATGACATCTCATCGGATTTGTGGGTAGCAACATAATGTGGTACCACACACTATTTAATCCAGACAGTGGTGTGGTACAATTATTGGGACGCCACTGCACACCCACGGATCTTTGACAGTATGCTGCTCGGGCGGCACCCCAGCAACGCTTGCGTGACGCTGATAGGATCACACGATATAAAAAAAAAAAAAAAAAAAAAACTCATCGTGTGTGATCCTGCCAGTGTCATGTAGGCGTTGCCCGGGCAGCATGATGACGTAGATCCGGACTCCCACTGCACAGAGGTAATCAATATTAACGTGTGAAAAGGAAATCACAGGTGTACTCTACTGATACTCTGGCTGAAAATGGATTAATTGATATGAATTGGCAAAACACTGTTCTATTCTTCTAACTGCTATGTAGTCTATGTGTATGTTCATGTTGTGGAGTTAAGTCCAGGCATTTGTATCTGTGATTTCGTAGTGTGGTTGTCGGGTGTCATTTGATAAGTTTCTCTTATAAATTTTTTAAAATTATAATTCATAATAGACACTTCATTTCAACTAAATTGCAACTTACAAACTACACCGAAAAGCACCCTATTATGCAGCAATAAAGAATAAAATTAAAATGGATTGTATCCGGTTTTCTCATGGTTTCAAAATAGGGTTAATTGTACTTGCCTCTGGGTAGTAAGGCTCATTTTTACTTTATCTCATGTGTTTTAAAAATAGACACTTAAAACACACACACACACTTCCGGTGGTAGTTTTAAACTAAAGTGAAACTGTTTAAATGTCCTTTAAAACTGATAAAAACTCTAAAATTAGTCTAAAAATTAACACTTAACCCCCTTTATGAGGTTTGTTTTCAGGTTAAACCCCTATGTTGGACTAATTTTTAACACTAAACCCCCTATGGGACCAATGTTGGGGTTAACTCTTTAAGTGGGGTTAATTTTAAACTCAAACTCTCTTATGTGGGGTTAATTTCAACACTTAATCCCCATGTGTAACTATTTTGAGAAAAATCTTAGTAGTTGCACTTTAGTCCAAAAACCACAAAGGTAATTGAGTGTCTACTTTTGAAGTACAACCAGAGGTAAAATGTAATTAATCCTTCAAAATATTATACTCCATTTAACAAAAGTGGGAAAAAATTAACATGGTTTTAGAAGATATTATTTAGTGAAAGTGGGAGGAAATTAACATTGTTTCAAATGGATAGATATAATATAAACACAGTTATACAACTAAAAAGAACAAATTAAAACATACAAAGAAAACAAACTATGACAGTCAGGTAAAATGTATCATTAATAATCTCATTAACACAGTTAAATATTTATATCTTAGTTTTTAGTAAATCCTATACTATTTTTATGAGAACAATTTATGTATCAATCTCATGGAAGCCTCCTGACAATATGTGACATCTAACTCCTTAAACATACCATGCACAAAGCTAAGATAGCTAGGATACACATTTAAAAAAAAAAAAAAAAAAAAAAAACGGAGTATACCAGAAATTGTATGTCAGGAAAAAAAATAATAAAAGTGATGATTGAGAAGACACTGGGTTAAGAAAGCTGACTTATTTTGTGACTTGAGTTATGAAGGTCTCTTTAGCCTGAAGGTGTCTTAAATAATGTATATTAGTATTGAAAGTGCATACCAGTAATTTGACATATCAATTTAGTAGATGGCATTGCTAAAGAATAATGCCAAGACCCTTGTGGTCAAGTGACATCACCTCCTCTCCCTCAAGCGGGAGGGGATGGGTTCAGATCTTCTCATGGGGGAGTGGGAGGGGTTTTTCCCCTCCTTCATTGTAGAATGCCTCGTGTGGTCATGTTAGGTCTATCTCTTGGGTTCTACTACTTGGATTGTGTGTGTGTGTGTGTGTGTGTGGGTGTGTGCATGAATGTGTGTGGCGTGAGTCATCCAGGCAAATCATCAAAAAAAAAAAAAAATCCATCTAAAATGATGTGGCAGTGATGTGATAAAAGGACTACTTTCAATAATGATGGAACCACTTAACATCATTCATTTAAATCTAATGAGTCCATTGCCATATCATTAAGGAGAAATTATTCAGAGTGACCGTCACGACACGTCAGCATACTGATGTGGTGTGACCATTCCACTCACTAACAACCACATGTCCATAACTTCTCCTGCTTTTGCCACATCACGTCACGGCATAGGGATATAACGCCCGTCATCTGGTTAAACCATAGATTCAATTTTTTCAATCCCGCCCAAGATTTCATTTTCCCTCTAATTCTGTTAGACCCTAAAAAGAGAATTGGCATCTACAATTTCTTCTCTCTTCTAATGGCTTCCAAGGTGCAGAACAGTATTTGTTTGCAAATACAATTTCGGTGTGGTGTGCGTCGGGCGTGCCAGAGTCCACGTGGACTCAAAGAGGTCGTGATAACCTGATCTGACTCTTTATTCAAACGATCATTGGTAACCAATGTGGACTCAAAGAGGTCGTGATAACCTGATCTGACTCCTTATTCAAACGATCGTTGGTAACCAATGGGTCTTAGCTCTACTCTGATGCAAGTAAGCAAATTACAAATGGAAATTGAAAAGGACACAAGATAAGCACTGAAATTGAGAATACCTCCATGGAAATCTTTTTCTCCATTGATTGAATGCAGGTAAAGTAATTACAGACGCTCAAAAGAATAATAAAAACTGCTCAAAGAACAAAGAACTCACAACTCACTCAAAGAACAAAAGCGGAATTGTTAATGAGGAAAAACCAAAGCCTGCTAGAGCAGAAGTGGCGTGTGTGTTAGCCCCTTCTAATGTTGCCCCCTCTGCTCTATTTATAGACCTGAGTACATAACCGTTCATGTTAGTGGGATTAGTGGGGTTAGTGGCCCCTGATTTCTAGGTGTGGACAAGTTACTGCTCCCACTATGTCCCATAACCAACTTCCACGATCTATTTGATGATCCTACTTATGCCACGTTCCTCTTTCATGTAACTGCTACCTCTCCAGCTTAGCATCTCCTAGAACGCACGTTCTCGTCCCTGCTTATCTTCCTAACAGCCTTGTGAGCAAGTCCTAGTTGACCGATAGCACCCCTCTCTTAGTCGCTTGATCCTTGTTGGTTAACGGATCTCGGTCTTATTCTCCGTAAGAAGTCTACTTAGTGACCATCGGTCTCGTTTAACCGATGTCTTCTTAACTATAGATTATTTACCAATTATTGCCCAAGCCCGATATTACATTTACTTTTATACCTCTTTCAGCCCCAACTCTTTAGGACCTTCATTGGTTGGTTATCGGTCTTGTTTGACCGATGTTATGACTATTGCAGCGCCTGCTTTGTAATTCTTGCTTGTTAAGGCCGAGGTGTTTCTTTGAGAACTACATATCATTCCTTCCTCGGTCTTGACATCGATATTCACATATGGGATGTACCACCCTTACCTGAAGCTACTTTCCTCCGTCATCGGTCTTATCACCTGTTTATCTACTTATCTAATCCCATGATGAAGTCATTAAGCCAAGTGATTGTCATGTGCCTTGGGAATCCCAAATTAGGGTGTAAACAATGTCCCCCAAACATCTTGTCAAACGTCATGCAATTAGTTTGATGAGACGCTTGAAATTCAAATTAAATGCCCACTGCAACTAACGGCGTAGAGCTCCACGTGTCCTCTCCCCAGTAACTCTTTCTGCTTCGTTTCCAGAATCGAGGCACACCTCTTGGGAACCCGTTCCTTTGGTCATGATTACCCTTTTCTCTTTCCCTATATAAGCTATATCAATCACCTAGCTTCTTTTCACTTTCTTTTGCCTTCTAACCTTCCCAGAAAATTTTTCTTTTCTCAAATCTCCATGGCTTCCTCCTCTGCAACTAGCGCTTCTCAAACCGCCGGTGCTTCTTCTCCTTCCCCTGTTGCCACTGGTACAGCACCGACTGCTAAAACTAACGCTACTGCTGTTAAACATGCCATTGACGCCACTCCAGGGTTGATAAACCTTCAGGTATTGATTTCGATGCCTTCTGGTTCTTCCATGGGGCTTGGTCCTTCTCTTACTTCCTTTCCTCCGCCTTCTCTGGACCCCTATTTTCCCTTAGTTTTAGAAGGCAATGAGTTACTTTATCAATCACCTGATTTTAAATGGGGTTCCCAGTATGCCCCTTCAAATCCTTTAAGAAATTGGCCTATCCCTTCTACTGATTGGATTTCTTGGGTAGACCGAGTGTCTGCGGTGAAAAAAGACCTTTGGATGGCCTTGGACATATATGACGCAGTTATGCTTAGCCGAGAGAGATTCTTTCTTGACAAGCCTCTTTTCTTTTCCTCCCTCTTTTTCTGGTCGACCTCGGCCAACGCCTTTTTCTTCCGTTATGGCCCGATGAGCCCAACAATCCAAGATGTCTACTTCCTCACTGGCCTACCAGCCCATGGTGAAGAGATCACTCCCAACCTTTCTTCCACCCTTGAATTTGAACACCCTAGGACCAATACAGGCAAGGGTTCTTGGGTCATCACTGGCTTTGGTCCCTTTATCTCGGCTAGCATGGGATAAGGGGAGGTCACTGAGCAAGAGCACATTGCCTTCTTGATCTACTGGCTGAACCGCTTTGTCTTTTGCTCGGCCTCGTATGGCATAACCAAGGAATACCATCACATTGCCCTTGCTTTGGCCGAGGGTCGAAGACTTGCACTTGCTCCTCTCGTCCTTTCCCATCTTTACCGTGGCATCCTCGAACTCATTTTTTCAGGTTTCAAAACCTCAGGGGGAGCCCTCTAGCTTCTCCAATGCTGGCTTCAATCTTATTTCCCCGAGAAGTGCTTGGTTGATACCTTTGACCCCACCACTCTGCCAGAGCATTCCTCGGCCTTTGCTTTCCATTTTTCCGGATTTGGCCCGAAGGGTCTTTCTTTTGATCATCTTTTTTCTTTCTTTTACGAGCATATGGGCAATCAGTTGCCCCAACAATTCATTCCTTTTCACCCTCAGCTCCGATGTCCGAGCTGGCTTCTTCATACTCCAGGCCACACTCCTGAGGCCGAGTAGGATGAACATGAAGCTATCTGGGCCAGTTTCCTCGTTGGCCGAGATCTATTATACAGTCCTACCATCCCTCAACATAACAAGTGTGGGGTGGAATACTACAATGCTCCGGCCTTAGCCCGACAATTCAGGCTCAGGCAGCTAATCCCTCTTCCTCCATTCAGAACCTTTAACCGATCCATGGTCGGACGATCTCTTTTCTCTGATCTGGCCAGGATTGAGAAATGTGCGTCAAACAATGAGGCTGCTCAGGCTAGCCTGGAGTTTATTCCATTTCGAGAGCTACCTTCAACATCCACCGAGTTTGACACTTGGTGGTCCCAAATTATTTTGGGCTTAAGATCTGAGCCTGTTTTTTTTGTTCTTAAACGTGTTTCTCCTCCTGTTTTCGAGAAACTTTCTCGCTCCACTAACCCCTCTGTGGTTCAGGCTGCAGGTCAAAAGAGGAAGGCCCAGACATCTAAAGGTAAATCCCCTTACCACGCCGTTCTTGCCTTTGAAAAGTTTTTTAAATTCAAGTTCAATCCCAGAGTGCCCGAGATCATGCGGTCCGATATGGAGTGGCATCTGAGAGTGCTTGAGCAGGAACACAAGGAAAAAGCAGCAAGAGCATATAAAAAATACTTGGAAATGGCTGATTATTCATCAGTAATCCCTTTCGAATAGTTCCTCAAACCTTTTGAGTGTCGGCCTCCTCCACTGCCTGAGGCCGATTTTGCCATTGCCGTGCCAATGATGAATAAGCAGACATCGTCATCAATAGAACATTGGGAAAGAGTCACTTATACCGGGCTACATGATTTGGGAACGGTCGATCACTCGTCGGCCATCTGGGTTATAGAAACTGGAGCACCAGTTTTAGGTATTTTCTTCTATGTTTTATTCTGCCTTCCACTCCTCTGACTGATTTCATTTCTAATTCCTATTCAGAGGCCCTTCCAAGGAAAAACCCATCTGGAGTGACCGATGTGGAGTCGGACAAAGATGTCCCTCTATCCACTCGTCAACGTCGCAACGTAGCCATGACCACTGTTAAATCGGGCAAGGTATCGGTTTTCTTTTTGTTTATTTTTTCTTCTATGAATGGGCTGAGGTTAATCTTTCTTTTGCATGGAAACAGGGGGCCAGTGGTGCTACTCCCAAGAAGACTGGACATGCAACAATGAAACCTCCATCTTCTCGGGCAAAGATGTCGCCGCCTCCAAAATCTCCTCTCAAGCCTCCTACTTCAACTTCCTCCCCAGCCGCCCCAATTGAGGCCGCTCCTCAGATGACTTACGAACAACAGATGGTCGAGCTTCAATGGTTAAGAGGGCTGGATGAAGCCAGGCAGGCCATCCTAACAGGTGCGGTCGAGGTATTATCACCTACCACTGACAGTATCGGCGCTGGTGACACCTCGGGAACTGCTGAGGACGAGAGGCCCTTTGAATCGGATCACAATGATCCCATTGATCTTAGTGACCTTGGATCCCCTCGGGACACCGAGATCATGGGTAAGAAAGAAGTCCCCGTTCAGCCTCCTTCTATCGGTGGTTCTCACATTGAGGCATCGGTCTCTCCACTGGTTCAGACGCAGGCACCCACTGCACCGCCACCGCCACCGCCACCGCCACCTGTAACTTCTTCGACCAGCTCCCCCTCGGTCCAGGTAATCTAGCTTATTCGTTTGATTTTTCCTACATGCTCTCTCTTATTGTCTTTATGCTTATTGGATCTCCTCTTGCAAGTTTCCAGCTCTCTTCCCATTTTTGACTTCTCCTCGATCTCTTCTATCGAGGCCTTCTTCGTTCTCCTGAATCCCGAGCAGCTCCTTCAGGCCAAATCGATAGTGCCTCAAGCCAGTGCTGCTCCCTCTGTAGCTGAGTATCAAAGGGTCGAGGAGTGGTTTAAGACTACGGTCCAACGTAAGCTCTCCCAACTCCCTGACTTTGAAGAGTTCCACTCGGCCATGGGCCTACTGCTTTCTTGCCTAGATATAACTGATGAGATGAAGGCCCATCTCAGGGATTTGCAAGTACGACTCCCATATTACCTAAATAGACATCGTGCCGCCACCAAGCGTGTGTCCAAAATTGAGGAGAAATCAAGGGTGCGCAAAGTATAGATGGATAATCTGGGGGTCTGCAAGAAGTAGTATGAAGCTTCCAAGGCCCTGAAGGAGCGCCTTCTGCAGGAGAAGGCCAGGCTTGAGACCGAGTTGGCAAAAATCAACGCCAATCTCAAGAATACTGATGATGGCCTTGCTCTCTCTGAAATTGCCATACTTGATGTCGGGCGTACTGCACAGGGGTACGTCGAAGCCTTGACTGGGACGGCGGCTGAGGCAAGTAAGTGGCAAGCCGACAAGACCAGCGTCGAGAGGGAACTAGAATATCTGGACCAGGCTTGGGAGAAACTAAGACTGAAATTTGTAAAGAAATAATGTATTTATTAACTTTTTTTTTGTGTAGCCATTTGTTTCAACTAACGGCCATACCTTGTATAATTCCCAAAGTATTAATGAAGCATTTTTGGATTTAATCTAATTTTGCTGCTTCCCAAAGTGATGGTGCATATTGCTTTAAATATTTTTCGTTTATCAGCCTTGCATGCATTTCACCATCTAGATCCATCAGCTGATAGGCTCCCCCCGTAATGACTGATATAACTTGATATGATCCTTCCCACTTAGCTGACCATTTTCCATATCGGCCATCCTTTTCACCTAACGGCAAGATGGCTTTCCAAACTAGGTCTCCTTCTCCTAAAGACTTATGCTTGACCCTTTTGTTGTATACCCGAGTTACTCTGTTCTTCTGTGCCTTCATGCAATCTAAAGCTTTAAGATGAACATCATCGAGTTCTTCCAACTCGACCAACATTGCCTCGGTGTACTCAGCTGAGTCAAGGCCGAGTTGGAAAGCTCGTCTTGCTGACCGGACAGTAACTTCCATAGGTAGCATTGCATCATGACCATAGGTTAGCATACATGGTGTAATGTTTGTGGCCGATCTCTTTGATGTCCGATATGCCCACAATGCCTCAGACAACAAATTGTGCCATACCCTAGGGTTGCTCCCCACCATCTTCTCTATTATTCCTTTGATTGTTTTGTTTGAGGATTCGGCCTGCCCATTTCCCTGGGCAAAATATGGAGTTGAATTTAGGATTTTAATACCTTGGCTTTCAGCAAATGCCTTTACCTCATCTCTAGTGAAGACCGATCCTTGATCTGCCATGATAGTTTCTGGAAGCCCGAATCGGTAAATTATGTGCTCGCTAATGAACTTAATTACATATGCTTGGTTTACCGATTTGGCTGGTACTGCCTCCACCCATTTTGTGAAGTAATCAGTAGCCACCACAATAAAGCAGTGTTGGCCCGAGGATGGTGGGTAGATTTTACCAATTAAATCCATGGCCCATCCCCGGAACGGCCATGGCCTTATAATCACCTGCATATCGGTAGCTGGTAGTCGCTATATTGGCCCATGCCTCTGGCACATCTGCCATCCTTTGGCATAATCAATGCAATCTTTTAGCATGCTCGCCTAATAGTAATTATGTCTTCTAAGTAGCCAATTCATCTTTGTACCTGCCTGGTGGGATCCACAAATACCTTCGTGTACTTCGGCCATTATTTTCATGGCCTCGAGCTTGTCCAGGCATCTCAATAAAACTTCATCCTTGAGGCTTTTCTTGAACAGTTCTCCATCAAGTAAGACATAATTGATCGAAGATAATTTTGTTTTTCTCTCGGTCTCTCTGCTTGGATGTGGGAGGCATCTGATTATTGGGACTCTCCAATCCTAATCATCCATGATCACCGAGAAAACTTCCGTCGCCATTTCTCGTTGCCTTACTGATGGTAGGACTCTTCTTTGTACTCTTATTAACTTTTCATTATCAGTTACTTCCAATTTGTTTCATAATGCAACCTGTGCCAAATTGTCAGCTTCGGAATTATAAGCTCGAGCAACGTGCTGGACTCTAACGTCATCAAACTCTCGTAATAATTGGAGGGCAATTGAGTTGAAAGGTAACAACTCCCAACTCTTGCACCGATACTCACCACTGAGCTGGTTAATAACAAGGTTTGAGTCACCGATAATATGAATCGCTGATATGTCCAACTCGGCCATTATTTCAAGGTCGATGATTAATGCTTCATATTCAGCCTGATTACTAGAACACTCAAATTCTAATTTGAATGAGAAAATAGTCTTTCTTTTTCTCGGTGTTATCATAATTATTCATGCCCCTGCTCCATCAGCATTTATTGATCCGTCAAATATCAACGTCCAAGGGGATAGAGAAATTGTTGATAATAGAGTGGAATCAATTGCTTCATTTTATTCTGGACTAACATCCAAACAAGGATGATCGGCTAGGAATTGGGCGAGTTGGCCAGAGTAATACATTGGGAGAGTTGGCCAGAGTAACACATTGGGCGAGTTAGCCAGAGTAATACATTGGGCGAGTTGGCCAGTGTAATACATTGGGCGAGTTGGCCAGAGTAATACATTGGGCGAGTTGGCTAGAGTAACATATGGGCGAGTTGGCCAGAGTAACACATTGGGCGAGTTGGCCAGAGTAACACATTGGGCGAGTTGGCCAGAGTAATACATTGGGCGAGTTGGCCAGAGTAACATATTGGGCGAGTTGGCCAGAGTAAAGTATTGGGAGTGTTGGCCAGGATGTATCAGGGGCGTGTTGGCCAAAGTATATCGGGGCGTTTGGCTCTGTCCTTTCACCGATCTCTATGGAACGAATTATAATGTGAACTCCATCATAGCCAGAGTCCACTTTCCTATACGTCCACGCATTATCGGTCTTGACAACATGTATTTGATGACGTCAGTTTGGCAAATCAAGTAAACCAAAACAGGGAGCATATATACTCTTAATTTTTGTGAAGAAAAGTACAAAGCCAAACATAAATTTTCTATCGGCGAGTATCTATGCTCGATAGCAGTTAGAATTCTACTTAGTAATACAATGCTTGTTCCTTTCCCCACTCATTGTCCAGTGCTAGCATGCATGCTATTGATTTATCTGAGGTCGATAAGTACAGTTTAAATGGCCTCTTCTTCCTCGGAGGCATAATTACAGGTGGTTTAGATAAATATCGCTTGATAGCTTCAAAGGCCTTTTGATGCTTATTCTCTCACTTGAATTCTTCCTCGGCTTTCAGTTTGAGTAACGGAGACCAAACATGTGTCCGTCCTGCGCAGTTTGAAATGAACCTCCGCAGAAAGTTGATTTTCCTGAGGAGTCTTTATAGCTCTTTCTTGTTATTCGGGGGCTCCGCTGATTGAATGGATCGGACTTTGTTTTTATCAACCTCAATGCCTCTTTGGTGTACTAGGAAGCCCAGAAAGTTCCCTGTCAGTACTCCAAAAGCACACTTCAAGGGATTCATCTTCAGCCCATGGATTCTCATCCTCTCAAATGATCTTCGTAAATCGGCCAAGTGCTTCTCTTGTGTGGCCGATTTTACTACTACGTCATCGATGTAAACTTCCATGATTTTCCCTATCATATCATGGAAAATTGCATTCATGGCTCGCTGATATGTTGCTCCAGCATTTTTCAGTCCGAACGGCATAACTACCCATTCGAACGTTCTAATTGTGCCTGAACATCTGAATGCTGTCTTGGGGACGTCATCTACAGTGATATATATCTGATTATATCCTTAATGCCCGTCCATGAAGGATAAGATTTTATGTTTGGCCGCAGCGTCAATAAGTTGATCGGCCATCGGTATTGGGTATTCATCTTTTGGTGTAGCCAAATTCAGGTTTCTGAAATCTATACAGACCCTTATCTTATCGTTTTTCTTGAGTACTGGTACAATATTGGAAATCCAATTAACGTACCTGGTTGTCCTTATGAAGCCAGCCTTCAACAGTCTTTCTATTTTTTCTTTGACTTGGAGAACTATCTCTGGGGACATTCTTCTGGGTAACTGCTTGAATGGCCTGCACCCTACCTTGAAAAGTAAGCGGTGTTCCACCAGCTCTCTCACCAGCCCTGGCATTTCATGGTAATTCTAAGCAAAGTAATCCTTAAATTCTCTGAGAAGAGAGATCAACGAAGCTTAGAAATCGATCTCGAGTACCTAATTTATGTAGGTAGGCTGGTATTCGCCGCTTGCCCCCAAATTAACCTCAAGAAGAGGATCTTGTACATCGGCCTTTAAGTCGTCAAGCTTTGCAGGGGCCGAAGACAACTCTTCTAGCTTTATGCAGTCTTCCATCATTTCTTCCTGACAATCTTCCATAATATCGGCCACATTGGCCGCTGATATCTGTGCTTGCTTGTATGCCAGAAATGCCCACATCCTGACCATACTAGCCTGCACGGCCAGTGTCCTTCTAAGCTTCACTGACGATGGGTTCTGGTCCATTGGGAATGTTGAGGTCTACGTCATCGTCGATCGGCGTAATCACGATTGATGGCCGATCAAGTTGTTTGTATACTTGAATCAATTGATTCTTTTGATCCTTCACCATGGTAGCCGATTTTGGCCTACCGTTCTTGTCGTTCTAATGAATTTGACAGGGCCGATACCATCTTCATACAAAATGGCCTCAGAGTAGTGGACCCTGGCAACAAAAGGCTTGTGATTAGCCCAAACCACTTCCACCCCATCACCGTTCCAGAAAATCAGGAACTGATGCAATGTTGAAGCAATACAACAACTAGTGTGAATCCAATCCCTACCGAGCAGGGCATTGTATGATGCTCCAGAATCCACCACAAAGAAAGTAGTCATGGTGGTCCTCTTTCCCACGGTGAGCTCTACTGGGAGGATCCCTTTCATCTTTGCTAGTGTCCCTGTAAACCCATAGACTGTGAGCTCAGTTGGGATCAGCTTGGTCTCGTCGCATTGCAATTTCAGCAACATAATGGATGGTAGGATGTTCACCGCAGCTCCATTATCGATCAGCACCCTCGAATATGGCACTCCATTAATAGCCGTGTTGATGTATAACGGCTTCAGATGTTGTAACATTCCTTCCGCTGGTTTTTCAAAAACAACTTTAGCGGGTTTCTTTCCTTTTTCATCGTCGGTCTTCGGCCTAATTACCGACACCTTAGGCTTTTCTATTTTCCCTTCCTGGTTGACCAATACTGGCATTTTCGGTCCCTTGCCCTCATGCACATCACCCTCCATCTTGCTTCCTTAGCTGGGCATCGCTCCGAAAGACATCGGTAATGTATAAACCATATTTACGGAGAAGTCTTTTGGAATGCTCCCAAACTGGATGTATTTGTCCAATGATTCTTCGTCATTCGAATCGATATCAGCCATGTCTAAGTCTGATTCATTCACCTCCGGAACTGATAGTGTTTCAAGCTTCTAATGTTTTGTATCCCGGTTCTCTAACTCGATCTTCTCCTTTCCTTTACAGCTTAGGATCGCCCTTGGCACCATGTCTTTTTGTTGTGCCCGCTTCTTTTCCAAGTAGTATCTAGCCTCCCAGTCTCGAGCTGACTGCCTCAGCCTTGGTATTCTCCGTTTTTGCGTCTTGCTGAAGTATGCATGCTCTGGGAATTTGGGGTGTTCCACTCTTTTCCAACGGTTTACTTCAGCTTGTGGTGGAACAACCATGCGCGGGGATCGATCTTGATGTTGGTAAGTTTTCCTTCTCATGTCCCTGGTCACTTGCCTTGGTTCATCCAGATAATGCTTGCGCTTCTAGAAGTCGGGCTTCCTGCGGTTCTCTTGGCTTGGATAAGTGAGGCGGCTTTGAATCGGCCTCCTTAGATTTGGTGGCCAATACGCCCTTTCCTATTTTGGCTCGAGGGTTTTAGTTACCTCAGCCTTGCATTTTGGACAATACCCTTGCTCGATCAAATCGACCATCCATTGCAAAGGTGGGGCCTTACTCTCCTCCTGATTGGCCTTGTCCGACACCACATTATAAGCCGATCTCGCCCTAGATTTTTGTTCATTCCCGTTCATAATTGTTTCTGCAGTGTCAGCTCCTCTGAGACCGACCTTTTCCTTTGGCCTGCTCAGGATGGTAAAATAAGGCGCAACCATGTTTGCCCCCACTATTTCGGGAAATGGGTTGCTATCCACTCCCATTACCTCCTTTTTTTTCTCGGCAAACTTCAGATTCCCCTTATCAATCATATCCTACAAAAAATTTCAGAATACCAGACAATTGTTAGTGGTATGGCACCAAGAGTTGTGCCACTTGCAATACTCTTTCCCTTTCAGCTTGTTGGTCGAAGGTAATTTTACGTCGTGAGGCAGCCAAATTTGCTTATCGGCCATCATGAAATAAAAAATTTGATCATCCATCGCTATGTTAAATGAGTATTGCTTGTCGGCCTTAAAAGGCTGTTTCTTGACTGATGATAGTTGCACATCAGTCGGTTTTGGTAACGGCTGGCATAAATATGGCCATTTTGAGACGATCTTGGCCACGACCACCTCAGTGTTGATTTCACACTCGGTAGCATGAATATCATAGTTGGGATCCCTGTAATAGGTTCCCTTGGATGAATTCTTCCTTTCTTGTTCCTCCTCGAGCATGCGCTCATATCTGGCAGCTCGAGTAGCCAATTCGAAGAAATCGCAGAAACCCATACCCTCAAAAATTTTCCTAAGTTCGAAGGTTAATCCTCCTAATGCTATGTTGACAAATTCTTCTTTGGGCAACATTACCTTGTAGCGGTGTTTAGCCCGTTTAAATCGGGCTATGTAAGCTTCTGCAGATTCATTTGGGAGCTGACTCAGCCTAGTTAAATCGGCCATCGAGACTTCAGGCTTAGTCCAATAAAATTGGGCATGAAACGCTTCTTCCATTTGGTTCCAGGTGTGGAAAGAGTTTGGAGGTAAGTTAATGTACCAACTAAAAGCTACCCCAGTTAAGGAATTGGGGAACAACTTTAGTAGCATATCTCCTCGGTGACTCACCTCTCCACTCTGAAGCAGGAATTGACTGACGTGCTCCACGGTCGATTGGTCTCCCTCACCCGAGAATGGTGTGAAATTGGGCACCTTATATCCTCGGGGAAGAGGCACTTTTTCAATGGCATCGCTATGCGGCCTCCTATAGACAGGCCTCTGGGTTCTGCGGAGTAGGCCACCAAAGTCTTGGCGAATGACTTCAGCGATATGTTCTCGGTCTATCCTAACCGTTTGGACAGGGATACCCCTTCTCATGCCAGTCTCATGTTCTAGACTGAGTCCGTCATTCCCCATAAGTTCATCCTTAGTGACTAAATTGTCTCTGAACAACGGGTTAACTCTTCCCTACTGATGGTCTGAATTTTGCTCGTTTAGACCGATTAGTGGGTCCTTAATGGTGCTGCCTGGTCGGACTGTAACCCGAGGAGGGTTCAGGGTCTCTCCTAAAATTTCCTTGCCATCCCTCTTTGGAGGTATAATGTATTTTTCGGTCTGGGAGGAGGAAGGGGCATTTTGACTTGCCCCCAACCTAACCCGAGACAGGAAGGTTGGTGGAATAGATGGGTGTGAAGGATCACCTGCTTGGTGTTCTTTCCATTCCTTGATTTCACGGAACATCTCACTCACTTGGGTAAAAGTCTGGTCTTGCCTAATGGACATCTCAGCCAAGCGTTGGTTGAAAAGTTCTAGCAAGTTATTACCCATATTAGACAAGTCTGCTTGACTGGCCGCTGAGCTATCTACTGGTTCTATTATTGGTTCTATGATGGGTTCCAAGATAGGTTCTAAAAAAGGGTCGCGTGAGCCTACCTCCTACGAAATCCCCTTAGATCTAGTCCCTTTTCGAGCCATTTGACACTGTTCCCATCGGGCGTGCCAAAAATTGTTTGCAAATAAAATTTCGGTGTGGTATGCGTCGGGCGTGCCAGAGTCTACATGGACTCAAAGAGGTCGTGATAACCTGATCTGACTCCTTATTCAAACGATCATTGGTAACCAATGGGTCTTAGCTCTACTCTGATGCAAGTAAGCAAATTACAAATGGAAATTGAAAAGGACACAAGATAAGCACTGAAATTGAGAATACCTCAACAGAAATCTTCTTCTCCATTGATTGAATGCAGGTAAAGTAATTACAGACGCTCAAAAGAACAATAAAAAGTGCTCAAAGAACAAAGAACTCACAACTCACTCAAAGAACAAAAGCAGAATTGTTAATGAGAAAAAACCAAAGCCTGCTAGAGCAGAAGTGGCGTGTGTGTTAGCCCCTTCTAATGTTGCCCCCTCTACTCTATTTATAGACTTAAGTACATAATCGTTCATATTAGTGGGATTAGTGGGGTTAGTGGCCCCTGATTTCTAGGTGTGGACAAGTTACTGCTCCCACTATGTCCCATAACCAACTTCCACGATCTATTTGATGATCCTACTTACGCCATGTTCCTCTTTCATGTCACTGCTACCTCTCCAGCTCAGCATCTCCTAGAACGCACGTTCTCGTCACTGCTTATCTGCCTAACAGCCTTGTGAGCAGGTCCTAGGTGACCGATAGCACCCCTATCTTAGTCGCTTGATCCTTGTTGGCTAACGGATCTCGGTCTTATTCTCCGTAAGAAGTCTATTTAGTGACCATTGGTCTCGTTTGACCGATGTCTTCTTAACTATAGATTATTTACCAATTATTGCCCAAGCCCGGTATTATATTTCCTTTTATACCTCTTTCAGCCCCAACTCTTTAGGACCTTCATTGGTTGGTCATCAATATTGTTTGACCGATGTTATGACTATTGTCGTGCCTACTTTGTAATTCTTGCTTGTTAAGGCCGAGGTGTTTCTTTGAGAACTACATATCATTCCTTCCTCGGTCTTGACACCGATATTCACATATGGGATGTACCACCCTTACCTGAAGCTACTTTCCTCCATCATCGGTCTTATCACCTGTTCATCTACTTATCTAATCCTGTGATGAAGACATTAAGCCAAGTGATTGTCATGTGCCTTGGAAATCCCAAATTAGGGTGTAAACAGTATTAACCTAAAAAAAATGTCCAAAACTCTCTATACTCATTGTACCCTCGATCTGACAAGGCATCCCCGACATCCCTATTCGTCAAGACGAAGACGAAGGCAGCGAAGCACGATGAGGAGGAACATGATGCAGAGTTAGATCCAAAAGAGGAGGGACACGCGACCAGACGAGAGACACGACCAATGAGTACGATGATGGGTTTCTCGAGGAAGCATTCGCAATAGCTATTGGCTTGCCGGGAGAGCAATATTCCGGCGCCGAGGATGGGGTCGGAGAGAGGAAGCTGATGAAGTTGAGAATATATGCCTACCAGGTTGTTGCTAATTCAAAACATGTTTCTCTTTCTAGAGTTTGGGGGTGAATTGACCCCAAGTGAAACATTTTGTGCATGAAAAAAATGCACGCTTCAATGAGGTTCACTGAAAAAAGAAACATTTTCTTTATCAGATTTCATAAAATGTATAGGGGGAATTGTAAAAATGGTGGAATGGATTCTTGGGAGTGTGGATCAATGTTTGAACTGGGCCTTTTGTTCATCTTGGTGTGAATTTGTCGTTGTATTTTAATGGGGTGCTTTGGTTTGTCATAATAGTGGTTTTGTGATGTGTTTTATGTAATGCACTTTATGTATTTGATTTTGGGTTAAATACATTTTATACCCTTATAGTTGCACGTACCCTTGTGTCAAATTGGTCCCTAACTTTTTAATTGTGTCAATTCAATCCTTTAATTTTTCAAATGCTGTCAATGTAGTCCAGCTATCACCTTCTATTAACAAATCTAACAGAAGTTAGTCACACGTGTATGTCATGTGATGTCCATTGAGGACAAATTTGGAAATTCCACCGTATGCGAGAGAGAGTCCAAATTGCTCTTCCAAGTTTTTCCCCTGTTTTACTTCCAGAATTTCATACATTTTCTGCATTGATCTTGGTAGCGAAGCATTTTTCGAAAGGACGCTGATTGTTTTCCAATCTTTGTATACAGAGAACCAACACACATCATTCCTCAAAAAGTTATATATATACACATAAATGTGTATGTGTATGTGTGTATATATATATAAGATGGTCCTCTGGTTGTTCGTCAATCCATATAAAATCTTCTGGTACAAAAGAAGGTGTCAGGTGTATTCACTTTCATACATGTAAAAATGAATAAAAGTCCATAATCTCCTTTCCATCTGGTATTTGTTTGAAGGGTGGGCTATTACAGGTTTAGAATCACACATATAATGGCAAAATCAGCCATGTGTAGATCAGAAAAGTTGTCCATGCTTAATCCAATCTGACAGGCAAGTGAAGATAACACCAATTTTTAGATCTAAACTTTAACATTATTGATCCAAAATTTGGGAAAGGGTAATCCCGAAATAGAAAAATTACAATAAGAAGCAACCCATCACTCTGGCCCCTCTCTGTTAATTTTCCACTCTACAACCCATGATGTTCATCGCTAAGATGATGAACACCACCCGGCACCCGCCTCTGTTTGAAACTTCTTTGTTGATTTATTCTTCATTGACAAAGGTGAGGGCGATATTGCACCCACTTATTCAAATGGAGGAACCTATTGAGTTAAGTTGTCATATTTAAGTTCATAAAGAACGAAGGAACCATTGAGCCTAGGGTTTCTGGGGTAGATTATTGGAGTGAAATCTTTTTTTTTTTTATCTGTGGGGGGTGAAGCTTTAGATTTGCCCCTAGTGGAGATCACATGACATACACGTGATTGTAGACACCCCATTTTGTCGGCTATCAGATTTAGGAGACCCATAGATTGGTGGTTCACAATGATCGTAAAAGACTCAAAAAGACTCCTGGAAGTCAGCTCTATCTCTCAGAATGCTCAGATTGACCAAAATGCCCCTGAAAGCCCGAAAACTCCCAGATTTGGTCCCGAAGTTCTGAAAACATGCTATGTCGTAAGAAAAATGATAAAATGAGTTTTTAAGTAAAACTGGATGAAATCGTCAGCTTCCAGAGACCCCCGGAAGTCCCGGAAGTTCCCCGAAATTCCCGTTGACCGGTTTGACCAAGGTTTGACCAGGTTTTGACCAGAGTTTGACCAAGTTTGACCAAGTTTGACCAAAATCGTCCGAATTCACCGGAATCATTAGAAAATTATTAAAATGAGTTTTAAAAGAGAATCGAGCGAAAACGTCGGCTCCTGGGAGCTCCCGGAGGTTCCCAGGACTTCCCGGGAATCCCAGGTTTGACCAGTTTGACCAAGATTTGACTTTGGAATCGGGGCACCGAAACAATTTTCAAATATTTTTCATGGATACTAGAGGTCAACAGCTTTTCGACGGTATATCGCACATAATTTTCAGATTTAAAACGAGTTTATTATGAATTTCCAAAGGCGAAAAAGGCGACCAAATCGGCTTTTATCATGAATACTGTAAAACTTTTCAAAGTGACCTATCCCCGAACTATTTTTTATGTAAAGTAGACTCCATTACCTTTCCAACGGTATATCACAACCTCAATTTGGAGTTCGTATGCATTTTCTGTGAATTTCGGACGAAATAGGGCCTTTTCGCGAATACCGGAACCTCTGGGGGCCTAAACGTAATTTTCTGGGCTTCTGAGGAGCAGTGCCGCCGCGGCACTGGCCCAGTGCCGCCGCGGCACTCAAACCTCGCAGAGTCCATTTTTGTAATTTTTTTGGGGGTCCAATTTGATTAATTGAAAGCCAAAACGACATAGTTTTATGTTCACAGTTGTTTGGGACCAATGGGAGTACTTCTAAAACCCCAAAACCACCCCAAATTGGCCTATTTAAACCCCCCATTGCTCTTCATTTTGGGAGAGCCAAGTGCAAAGCTTGAAAAGTTGTAGAGAAGAAGAGAGATAGAGATAGGTTTAGAAGAGAGAAAGGGAGCTTCTCCCATTGATTTTCCATAAGAAAGTGAGTTTTATTCTTGTTTTATTCCATCATCCTTCTATATACTTCACATTCAAAGTCCACTCCAACCCTCATTCTTGAGCATTCATGAGATAGGAAGCTACTTCCATGTCCAAATGTCAAAATCTATGAGTGAAACACCAAGCTACAAGTTCAAAATCACATTGATTATCATCTATTGATTGCTATTTACTTGCTTTGATTATATATATGTTCATCTCTCCTTATCTCATTTCTTTTTATTTTCTTTATTTACTTACTAGTTCATCATCATCTAAGTGATGACATGAAGTTTGGGGTGAGTGAATCCTTATGGATAGTAGCTCTTGACCTCAAAAACATGTTTGATAGATGATGATCATAACCTCAATACTTCCAAGGTATTCTTGAAATGTATTGAAGTTATGTTCAAAAAAAAATGAAAATAAATCTCTCCAACAATCTTGGAGGTTCTTGATGATGAGTTTAATGTTGACATTTTAAGTGGCTATAATCCTTATTGAGTATTGAAAATGTGCTTTCAAAACATCTATTTCAAAACCCCTCTCAATCCCTCTCATTTGGTTTCAAGAAACAAAACTTTGTTTTCTCCAAAATCTTCAAAACAATGAGTCAAAACAGTGAGTGAGTTGAGTTCAAAGATTTCTCTAGAACTCAATACTCAACATATGGATGCAAGGCCACTTGGAAAGTCTTCCTAACTCATTGAAGAACACCCATGATTTTTGGTTTGACTTGGAAGTACTTGGAAATGGTCCATTTGGATCCCAATATTCCTTCCAAACATTCTGATTTTGCTGTCACAGCAGCTAGGTCAACTTACGACCTCTTTTCCAGAAAACATTTCCAAAAGGGGTGGTCCTAACTTATTTTTCCCTTAACATTCAATGTCTTAAGAAACTTTCTGTATAAAATGGGCCTCTAGATCATTCTTTTTCATTTTCTAAGATTTTCTAACATTTCAGACGACAGTACGAACTCTGTTTCTGAGTGACCTCTATTGTTTGTGTAATTTCTCTCAATCTGTGATAGTTATTCAAGATTGGCTTTTTGGGTTGTGTTCTAGACACAATAGGGAACATCTCCATAAAAAAATCATGCATTGAAAACATTCCTAACCCCTCTTTTCAAATTCCAAAAGATCATGCTACTGTTCTGTCCACTATTCACAGCAAGTACACTTTAACTTTCATTCTTTGATTTGAGGCTTATATGCATTCCAAATTAGTTCATATCTTAGGAAGTAGTCCATACTACATTTGTACACATCCCATGTTAATTTCATTCATTCATTCTTACACATTTTAGACTTCTAAGTCATTCTAGAAATACATGTACACAAAACACACTACAACCTTTGCACATTTTTAGATACATACATTGCATTCATGCAAGATTTGGGGTTTTTGTAACTCTTAATCTAAGGAGATTATAAGGAATGAACTCGATCACCCGTTCATGCTTCCCCTTGATCTAATCATCCTTTCTCATCCGTCCCGGGGATTGAGAGGTCTTCTTTTATCAAAGAATAACATGCATCATACTAGTTTGCTAAGCATATTTTGATTTCTTTGTTTATTTGTTTCAAGAACAATTCATGTCCCCCTTTAGATTAGGAAAACTTGATTAATTGATATATGATTAGACGATTTTTCCTAGGTTCATTTGTGTGATCTTTCACTTTACATTGCATGATATTTGATTTAGATCTTATGAATGATATTTTATCTTTAGATCTTCCATTTTCAAGTTTCTTATGTAATGTAATATACTATCATAGTATTAATTGCCGAACCATACATAGTATAAGATGATTATTTGGATGCTAATTGAGGCCCGTCGAAAGATGGGGCGAGTTGAGGGTGTTTTAGTCGCGACAAAGGCTCCTTCCTCTCTCGTACCAAAACCCCGAACCAAGTTCTTTGGTTATGAAGGGCCGGTGCCCTTATCCGCTTGGGTGAGTCAAAATTAGGTTTCTTGGTTCCTTAAAGACCAAGTGGCGACTCTGTATCTGTTTTCAACAGACCTTTCGTTTTCTTTCCTTGATTCAAATCAATTTCAAAACAATCTCAAACAAGAGAAGTGGTCCGATTCCGCGTGTCCACAATCTGGCGACTCTGCTGGGGATTTTTATTTTAAAAACAAAATAATATAGAGGTTTGACTCATAAGAAGCATCCTTAAAATCATCTTTTTACTATGTCTGGTTCACCGCATTGCACTCTTGCATTTCCCTCCTCCGACTGTGTCTGAAACGCGGCGCTGACATTGTTCAGGTCTTGCTGTGCCAGGGCACAAGTCACCGTTGATACTGTACCTTCCAAGGTATATCAAAAAGAGTAAAAACCTCCGTACTGTCTCCCTGACGGTATATTGGAACTCTCGTCAACGGACCCTCTTTGACTAAACCCAGTCTTTGCATATAGATTCCTGTAGCACCTTTCATAGGACTGTTCATTTATCTTTTCAGATAGGACAATGTGATATAACTGCTGTATGCCCTAGCGGGATTACCTGCGCGGTGTAGACGCTTATGTGGCATAGAACAGAACCTCTTTCTTATGATTCCCAAGGCAATCACTCACATGTGATCACATTGAGTTGACTTGCCTAGGCACCATGACAAGGATGTCTGCTCCATGTTCACAAAGATATACACCGCAAACCTTGTTTGTTGGTCCTAGGACATAGGAGTATGAAAACTAGCTAGACAGTATGATTATCATCATAACCTGTTTCCCCCAGAAACTCTGTCCAGATATCCCAGATATAACCATGCTAACCCGTTTTTCCAAGAAACCTTGTCTAAATCTCCCTGATTTCCCAGAAACTCTGATTTCCCAGATATACCAGTTTCTCCCAGAAACTCTATCCAAATTTCCTAGAAATACCCAAAGTACCTGTTTTCTCAGGAGCTTTGCCCAAACCTCCCAGATTCTCCAAAAATTCCAGCAGCTCTGCCCAAATCACCTAGAAATGCCCGGATATACTCGTGTCTCCTAGAAACTCTATCCATATTTCTCATAAATGCCCAAAATACCAGTTTCTCCTAGAAGCTCAGTCCAAATCAACCAGAAATCCTTATTTCTCCTAGAAACTCAAATGACTTCTAGAAATTTCTCTGAATCTTCCAAATCCATGTTTCTCCCAGAAACTCTATCCAAAACTCCCGAAGTATCCTGGAAATCCCTGTTATCCCTTGGTGATCATACTGGAAAGTAAGGTTAGCACACTCTGTATGGCTAGGACCTTATTTGTTTGACTGCTATCTGTTAGAAGTAGGGACATCATATAGATTAGGGCTTGCATCCGCATGCTTGTCCCATATGCATACACCATTCCTATCGGTCTGCACGCACTGTTTCAGTCAGGCTGTACACGAGTCAGTCCACGTCTGTTAACATCACTATAGTTGTCATCTCAATCATCACTGTTAAAAGTCTAACACAATCTTTTCACACCTATATGTCAGTACAAGTTTTGAGCACCCAGGATCTGCATTTGTGAGTCAGAGGATTAGGGAGTCACCTTGTCAGAATCACTCAGCCGAAAGTCAGCTTTATGGATCCAGAAGGTTTGGAAGCAAGAATGACAGAAATGATCAACCAACAGTCTGAACGGTTGGCCCAAGTTTTATCCTTCATGGAGGAATTGAAGCAGCAGCGGCCGCAGCCTCCACCTGGGTTTGAACCACCCCTACGTGAGAACGACGGAGAAGAAGTATGGTTTCAAGGGGTCCCGCCGCCTGCATATGAGAAAAAGCTCCAAGAGAAAATGGATAAGGTCGACAAGCTCGAGAACATACTAAGGAAGAGTAAAGGGATCGACGACTACATGCTAGATCTGGAAGGCCTTTTTGAGCCTGTTAAGCTGAAACTGCCAGAAAACTTCAAGATGCCTGAAATTGATCGTTTTGATGGAACCGGGAATCCGAAGAGCCATGTAAAGTTCTGCATGAGTGTTTTCCAATCAATGGGCTGCAGCCATGAGCACATCGCAATGTTGTTCCCTCAAACCCTCGCCAAGGCTGCTCTATCTTGGTTTCTGACCTTGGAGGTTTCTAAGACGCGGACTTGGGAAGATATAGTCCAGGTCTTCGTTGATCATTACTCCTACAACCAAGAACTCGATGTCACCATCCGGGATCTGGAGACTACCCGGCAGAACTTCAATGAGTCCTTCGCTGCGTTCTTGAGCAGATGGAGGAGCAAAGTGGCCCAAATGACCCACCGACCAATCGAAAAGGAACAAGTCCGGATGTTGATCAAGAATCTACTGCCGCTGTACCATGAGAAACTCTTCTACCAATCCATCTCAACATTTGAAGAACTGTTTGAGATTGGGACTAGAATTGAGGATGCAATCAGGGAAGGGAAAATCAAGAATGAAGAATCGCAAAGCCAGTCCAAGAGGCCCGACTACTCCCGAAACCCTTCGAATGTCAACGCCCTTAGTAACCAGCCCATGGCCTGTTCTCCCCAATCATACCAGTTCACAAACCATACCAGCTCGCCTAGCCGCCCTTACCAAAATAGGGTACCCCGTGAATTCTCCAAGCTGGGTATCTCTCCCTCCGTAGCCTTAGGCCGCCTGCTAAAAAAGGGACACCTCCAACTCCTTCAGCCTCGTGCTGACCCCCCACCACCTAACTGTAACATGTCCAAACGATGTGCCTACCACCAAGGCCCAGGCCATGACACCGACCGGTGCATACGTCTCCGCCATGATATCCAAGACCTCATTGATCGAGGAATCATCGAGCCACCACCCATTCAACCCCATATCACCTAAGCCCATGGCCTATCCTCTCAAATGATCCCTGTCATTGACACCCATGAATGTTGAATCCGTGCAGTGGAGCGATAGTGTTTGGAACTTCTGCTAAAATAATAAATGGGTCACAAAGACACTCCATTTGAGACCAAGTCGAGTCTGTTCTATGTTTTGAGTATATTTCAAGTTTAGTCTTATGGTCAAGTTCGTCCGTCATCGAGTTGTTGTAAGTCTGTATCGAGTAATGTAATCCTTCTCTTCTGAATGGAATGAAGTCTCAATTTGCTTAATCTGATGTGCCTAGTCATAAATGCATGAATCACTAAACTGAAGTGTCACTTTTCAAATTACTATGGATATTACTCTGCTAATAATTTTTCTACGACAAAACAAAAAAAGAATCCTGAAAGGTTAAAGTCGATTTCACGCTGACACTGATGAAGAGCTGAGAATTGAATAGCCTTACTTTAAGAATTTAAAGATGCTCTTGCCTCAATCTTGAAAAGGCATACTTGAAACTGACTTGGGGCTTGCCCAACACCCTTTTTCCACCATTTCGAAGCCTTAAACCCAATCCAATTGGGAGTCACGCAAGCAATGCGAACTTAGCCCTTGATGGTAGCCAAACATTTCAGTGAGTTTCATCTCCACTTTCAAAAAAAAAAGAAAGAAAAAGAAAAGAAAAGAAAAGAAAAAGCTCGCTAGGTTGAAAACCCGAAAGGGCACCTAGGCAAAAGTTAGAGCTGAAAAAGGTGTTGATTTCCAAAATCTGACCCTAGCCAGTCAAAATGTTGGAGGAAAATTTTGATAGAATCATACGCTTCAAAATACATCTTAAGAATGTGCCAAGATCACATTTCAAAAGGCACAGAATGACCACAAATAAATTCCGAGAGCTGACATGCACATTCTGAAATTCTGAGATTGCGATTGAAAGATTTCACAAGAATCGACTACATTAAAAGGCAAAATTGACTGGCTAGGCGAAAGTGAAAAGGATCAATCCTCAAAACAAAACAAAAAGAAAAAGAAAAAGAAAAGAAAGGGAGATTGAAACTAAATCCTTTCATTCAAATCTACCACAAGTGGCTCAAGTTTGAACTCCTTTGACGATTGGTTTGAAAAAACCCTCATACCTCTAACCCCTTATTTCAGACCTTGCCTTGAACTACGCTCGACCTGATTCCCACTCGGGGATATGTAGGCAACCACATCGGTTCGGTCAACACCATCATAATCAAACCAATTTCCTTCAAGCCTTGCCTTGAACTACGCTCGACCTGATTCCCACTCGGGGATACGTAGGCAACCACAACGGTTCGGTCACCCCACCTACCTAAAAATCAACCCGCTTCTTTTCAACCATGGCCCGAACTACGTTGGACCTGATCCCCACTTGGGGGTACGTAGGCAGACTTTCAAAAAGAAAAGAAGGATGGCTCGCTAGGTCGAAAATCTGAAAGGACGCCTAGGCAAAAGTTAGAGCTAAATCTAAGGTGAGCAATAACAAAAGAGAGAAAAGAGCTCGCTAGGTTACCTCACTGGTGCCTAGGCAAAAAGTTATGAGCATTTGAGAGATTAAAGTCACGGTCCATGCCTCAAACCAGAAAATCACCTTCCACACTAGGGGCAAACTTCGGCTACCCGCCTCGTTTGCCTGACTTTTACTATCTACCCTTCACACAAGGGGCAAGCTTCGGTCACCTACCTCGTTTGCCCAAAACCTCCAATGAACCTTCCTCCAAACTAGGGGCAAACTTCGGTCATTTACCTCGTTTGCCTACCGATCCCACTTCATGCCCTTCAAACTAGGAGCAAACTTCGTTTGCCACCCGATCCCTATACACCAATGGTAAGCCTTCAAGTCACAACATTGTCTTGAACAGATGGAAATGGAGCATCTTTTATTCTATAAGCTAAGGCACTAATTCAAAGCACATCTTGGGAGAAGCAAAGAAATTGATTAGATCAGTAGGGAGGGATTTTAAAAAAAAAAAAAAAAAAAAAAAAAAAAAAAAAAAAAAAAAACCAGATTTATTAGCAAAGTGTTGACATATCAAGATGAGGAGTGAACATAAAAGATGAGCGGTACATCATTCATGGTAAAGGCACTTTGGATCGTGGCAATTTGAGAATTTCATGTCCAAGTCAATCCTTCTTTATTTGAGTCAGTAGTAATCTAATCACAAGTGTGTCAGAGACCAAGGTTTCATACAAACTAACCCAACTTTCCTTGTCGTTCCTGTTAAGTCCATTTGTCCTGATGGTCTCAAATGTGTGGGTTAAAGGTGATTCCCAATTATAAAAAAAAAAAAAAAAAAAAAAAAAAAAAAAAAAAAAAAAAAAAAAAAAAAAACTTTGGATATAAGCAGAAGTGCCAAACATTATTACTACACCAGTCAAGGTCGCAACATGAGAATGTCCCAGGTACGAGTGGCATAAACTCGTAAGTGGTTGCAAACTACAAACCGACAGTTGTTTCTCAAGGCGTCCGATCGGAGGAAATATTGCCAACACCGAGAAACTATTGCTGATAAGGTGTGTCGATGAGACGTGTTGTTGAGGTGTTTTAGGGCCCAAAGTCTAGATGTGTTGATGAGGAGTGTTAATAAGATGTGTTTTAGTGCCCAAAGTCCAAGCGTCGTTGAAGAGTTGAAGAGAACATCGGATGTATTGAGGAACATCAGATTTGTTGAGAAGCGTCGTTGAAGAATTGAGGAATATCGGATGAGTTGAGGAACATCAGATTTGTTGAGAAGCGTCGTTGAAGAGTTGAGGAATATCGGATGGGTTGAGGAACATCAGATTTGTTGAGAAGCGTCGTTGAAGAGTTGAGGAATATCGGATGAGTTGAGAAACATCAGATTTGTTGAGAAGCGTCATTGAAGAGATGAGGAATATCGGATGAGTTGAGGAACATCAGATTTGTTGAGAAGCGTCGTTGAAGAGTTGAGGAATATCGGATGGGTTGAGGAACATCAGATTTGTTGAGAAGCATCATGGAAAAGTCGAGAAGCATCGTTAAGATTTGAAGAACACCGTTGACAATCAAGAAGCCTTGAGAAAGCACCATCGAAGATTTGAGGAACAACATAAGCGCCGTCAAGAATCGAGGATCTTCATTGAAATTTGAGAAGCACTGTTGAGACTTTGAGAGTCACCAGGTCCATAGTATCACGATTAAGGGGAGCACGAGTCTAGAGAGTCACTTCGCCCAACACAACAAATTGGCCATAACATGACACATAGCCCATCGGTCGCAGCACATACAAATCACAAAGCCCACTAGGAGTGGCAAACACACCATAAGGAGTGCCAATCTAGAGGCCCATTTTATACAGAAAGTTTCTTAAGACATTGAATTTTAAGGGAAAAATAAGTTAGGACCACCCCTTTTGGAAAAGTTTTCTGGAAAAGAGGTCGTAAGTTGACCTAGCTGCTGTGACAGCAAAATCAGAATGTTTGGAAGGAATATTGGGATCCAAATGAACCATTTCCAAGTACTTCCAAGTCAAACCAAAAATCATGGGTGTTCTTCAATGAGTTAGGAAGACTTTCCAAGTGGCCTTGCATCCATATGTTGAGTATTGAGTTCTAGAGAAATCTTTGAACTCAACTCACTCACTGTTTTGACTCATTGTTTTGAAGATTTTGGAGAAAACAAAGTTTTGTTTCTTGAAACCAAATGAGAGGGATTGAGAGGGGTTTTGAAATAGATGTTTTGAAAGCACATTTTCAATACTCAATAAGGATTATAGCCACTTAAAATGTCAACATTAAACTCATCATCAAGAACCTCCAAGATTGTTGGAGAGATTTATTTTCATTTTTTTTTTAACATAACTTCAATACATTTCAAGAATACCTTGGAAGTATTGAGGTTATGATCATCATCTATCAAACATGTTTTTGAGGTCAAGAGCTACTATCCATAAGGATTCACTCACCCCAAACTTCATGTCATCACTTAGATGATGATGAACTAGTAAGTAAATAAAGAAAATAAAAAGAAATGAGATAAGGAGAGATGAACATATATATAATCAAAGCAAGTAAATAGCAATCAATAGATGATAATCAATGTGATTTTGAACTTGTAGCTTGGTGTTTCACTCATAGATTTTGACATTTGGACATGGAAGTAGCTTCCTATCTCATGAATGCTCAAGAATGAGGGTTGGAGTGGACTTTGAATGTGAAGTATATAGAAGGATGATGGAATAAAACAAGAATAAAACTCACTTTCTTATGGAAAATCAATGGGAGAAGCTCCCTTTCTCTCTTCTAAACCTATCTCTATCTCTCTTCTTCTCTACAACTTTTCAAGTGGCGACTCTGTATCTGTTTTCAACAGAGCTTTCCTTTTCTTTGATTCAAATCAATTTCAAAACAAATCTCAAACAAGAGAGAGAAGTGGTCCGATTCCGCGTGTCCACAATCTGGCTATCAGTGGGAGAAGCTCCATTTTGTCGGCTATCAGATTTAGGAGACCCATAGCTTGGTGGTTCACAATGATCGAAAAAGACTCAAAAGGACTCCTGGAAGTTAGTTCTGCCTCTCAAAATGCTCAGAATGACCAAAATACCCCTGAAAGCCCAAAAAGCTCCCAGATTTGGTCCCAAAGTTCTGAAAACATGCTACGTCGTAAGAAAAGTGATAAAATGAGATTTTAAGAAAAATCCGATGAAATCGTCAGCTCCCAGAGACCCCCGGAAGTCCCGGAAGTTCCCGGAAAGTCCCCGTTGACCGGTTTGACCAAGGTTTGACCAGGTTTGACCAAGGTTTGACCAAGTTTGACCAAGTTTGACCGAAATCGTCCGAATTCACCAGAATCATTTTAAATCATGAGAAAAGTGTTAAAACAAGTTCCAAAAGAAAATCGAGCGAAAACATCAGCTCCCGGGAACTCCCGGAGGTTTCCAGAAATTCCCGGGAATCCCAGGTTTGACCAGTTTGACCAGAATTTGACTTTGGAACCAGGGCACCAAAACAATTTTCAAACAATTTTAATGGATGCTAGAGGTCAATAGCTTTCCAACGGTATATCGCACATAATTCCTGGATTTAAAACGAATTTATTTTGAATTTCCGAAGGCGAAAAAGGCGATCAAATTAGCATTTATCGCGAATACCGCAAAACTTTTCAAAGTGACATATCCCCAAACTATTTTTTATGTAAAGTAGACTCCATTACCTTTCCAACGGTATATCACAACCTCAATTTGGAGTTCGTATGCATTTTCTGTGAATTTCGGACGAAATAGGGCCTTTTCGCGAATACCGGAACCTCTGGGGGCCTAAACATAATTTTCTGGGCTTCTGAGGAGCAGTGCCGCCGCGGCACTGGCCCACTGCCGCCGCGGCACTGGCCCAGTGCCGCCGCGGCACTCAAACCTCGCAGAGTCCATTTTTGTAATTTTTTTGGGGGTCCAATTTGATTAATTGAAAGCCAAAACGACATAGTTTTATGTTCACAGTTGTTTGGGACCAATGGGAGTACTTCTAAAACCCCAAAACTACCCCAAATTGGCCTATTTAAACCCCCCATTGCTCTTCATTTTGGGAGAGCCAAGTGCAAAGCTTGAAAAGTTGTAGAGAAGAAGAGAGATAGAGATAGGTTTAGAAGAGAGAAAGGGAGCTTCTCCCATTGATTCTCCATAAGAAAGTGAGTTTTATTCTTGTTTTATTCCATCATCCTTCTATATACTTCACATTCAAAGTCCACTCCAACCCTCATTCTTGAGCATTCATGAGATAGGAAGCTACTTCCATGTCCAAATGTCAAAATCTATGAGTGAAACACCAAGCTACAAGTTCAAAATCACATTGATTATCATCTATTGATTGCTATTTACTTGCTTTGATTATATATATGTTCATCTCTCCTTATCTCATTTCTTTTTATTTTCTTTATTTACTTACTAGTTCATCATCATCTAAGTGATGACATGAAGTTTGGGGTGAGTGAATCCTTATGGATAGTAGCTCTTGACCTCAAAAACATGTTTGATAGATGATGATCATAACCTCAATACTTCCAAGGTATTCTTGAAATGTATTGAAGTTATGTTCAAAAAAAAATGAAAATAAATCTCTCCAACAATCTTGGAGGTTCTTGATGATGAGTTTAATGTTGACATTTTAAGTGGCTATAATCCTTATTGAGTATTGAAAATGTGCTTTCAAAACATCTATTTCAAAACCCCTCTCAATCCCTCTCATTTGGTTTCAAGAAACAAAACTTTGTTTTCTCCAAAATCTTCAAAACAATGAGTCAAAACAGTGAGTGAGTTGAGTTCAAAGATTTCTATAGAACTCAATACTCAACATATGGATGCAAGGCCACTTGGAAAGTCTTCCTAACTCATTGAAGAACACCCATGATTTTTGGTTTGACTTGGAAGTACTTGGAAATGGTCCATTTGGATCCCAATATTCCTTCCAAACATTCTGATTTTGCTGTCACAGCAGCTAGGTCAACTTACGACCTCTTTTCCAGAAAACGTTTCCAAAAGGGGTGGTCCTAACTTATTTTTCCCTTAAAATTAAATGTCTTAAGAAACGTTCTGTATAAAATGGGCCTCTAGATCATTCTTTTTCATTTTCTAAGATTTTCTAACATTTCAGACGACAGTACGAACTCTGTTTCTGAGTGACCTCTATTGTTTGTGTAATTTCTCTCAATCTGTGATAGTTATTCAAGATTGGCTTTTTGGGTTGTGTTCTAGACACAATAGGGAACATCTCCATAAAAAATCATGCATTGAAAACATTCCTAACCCCTCTTTTCAAATTCCAAAAGATCATGCTACTGTTCTGTCCACTATTCACAGCAAGTACACTTTAACTTTCATTCTTTGATTTGAGGCTTATATGCATTCCAAATTAGTTCATATCTTAGGAAGTAGTCCATACTACATTTGTACACATCCCATGTTAATTTCATTCATTCATTCTTACACATTTTAGACTTCTAAGTCATTCTAGAAATACATGTACACAAAACACACTACAACCTTTGCACATTTTTAGATACATACATTGCATTCATGCAAGATTTGGGATTTTTGTAACTCTTAATCTAAGGAGATTATAAGGAATGAACTCGATCACCCGTTCATGCTTCCCCTTGATCTAATCATCCTTTCTCATCCGTCCCGGGGATTGAGAGGTCTTCTTTTATCAAAGAATAACATGCATCATACTAGTTTGCTAAGCATATTTTGATTTCTTTGTTTATTTGTTTCAAGAACAATTCATGTCCCCCTTTAGATTAGGAAAACTTGATTAATTGATATATGATTAGACGATTTTTCCTAGGTTCATTTGTGTGATCTTTCACTTTACATTGCATGATATTTGATTTAGATCTTATGAATGATATTTTATCTTTAGATCTTCCATTTTCAAGTTTCTTATGTAATGTAATATACTATCATAGTATTAATTGCCGAACCATACATAGTATAAGATGATTATTTGGATGCTAATTGAGGCCCGTCGAAAGATGGGGCGAGTTGAGGGTGTTTTAGTCGCGACAAAGGCTCCTTCCTCTCTCGTACCAAAACCCCGAACCAAGTTCTTTGGTTATGAAGGGCCGGTGCCCTTATCCGCTTGGGTGAGTCAAAATTAGGTTTCTTGGTTCCTTAAAGACCAAGTGGCGACTCTGTATCTGTTTTCAACAGACCTTTCGTTTTCTTTCCTTGATTCAAATCAATTTCAAAACAATCTCAAACAAGAGAAGTGGTCCGATTCCGCGTGTCCACAGTGATTAACTTCTGTTAGATTTTTTAACAGATGTTGATGGCTAGACTACATTGACACCAATTGGAAAATTAAAGGATTGAATTGACACAATTAAAAAGTGAGGGACCAATTTGACATAAGGGTGAAACTACAAGGGTATAAAATGTATTTAACCTTTAATTTTTTTTCTCTGTAAGCTACTATTTTGTCAGGTTCTATATGTTCACTACATTAAATTGTGTTATTCCATATTTCCATAATCAATGTCTTGATCACTATGGACCAAAAAGTTCAACCACACTTTGATGGAGATAACTTAATAACTCTGAACCATGGAGATGAAAAACTTGCAAAATGCACATGCAACTCAAACTGTGGTCCATGGCCACTATTCCATTTATTCGTTGCTTTCTTTTGGTTTAATTTGGTCCAGTGCAAAAATTTTAGCTGATATTGAACCATATAAAACACACATTTTGTGGTGTAGCTAGTGTGTGAGTTCTTTAGTGATGTGTATGAGATATATGGATGGGTATAACACGTAAGCAAGTTAGTACATGTGGAATAATAGATAAAATATGATAAAATAATGCATAACGTGTAGTAGAACAATAATGTATAAAAATACAGTAGAGAAATGGGAGTCGGAGAGAACATGGCTCGAGTAAGAACCAAAGTAGCCCCAAATGAGAGAGAGAAAAAAAAGCAAGTAGCGAGCTCTTAGATGGAGGTAGTAGTATGTGGTAAGTCTGTAGTGGAGTCTTAGGTATGATGGAAGGTCTAAAGGCTGTTGGTGGAGACCAAGTGATGACCAAGAGTCTTTTTGGAGAGTCTAAGGATGGGAGTAAATGTCTAAAGTGTAGATTCAGACTTGGGTATTGCTTGGTTAGACCGAGTTGGACTGGGGTTGTTCTTGGGGATTTTTTATAAGACGATAGATGCCTTAAGTGCTTGGAGTTGAAGCTTAAGACTGGGTTATTCCTTAAGATTCAGGTTAGACCAGCTTATTGGATGTATTGAATGAGGTGGGTATTTATACAGAGTTTGTGAGGTTCTTGGTACAGCTAGAGGTAGTTGAGTTGGCGTCTTTGGAGGGGTTCGTTTGTTTGAGGTGGTTAGGGTCATTAAATGGGGATGTGGACAAGGCGGTGTACTGTCGTATTGTCGTGTGATGGTGGACTAATGCCATTGGTTGGTCAAAGGGAGATAAAGGGGGGAAAAATACTATTGGTGCAGAAGATGCAGCGAGGGGGGAACCGAGGTTCTCTTATTGGTTCTAAGGCTTAAGCGGGGGGAAACATCAAGGCTTTTCTATTGGTTTGGCAAGATGTGCTGTCACTTGGAACGACGACTCAAAATTGTGTAGCGATGGTTTTCATTGGTGCAGAAGGTTAAGCGTTGGGGTAATTCGAGGTCATGCTATTGGCTTACAGAACACTCAGCGAGGTTGAAGTGACTAGGCAAGGTGAGAGGGTCAAGGGCTACAGTTGGTCTTTATGGCCATGGGCCTCTCTAATTGGTTGTGAGGCTGGAGGTGTATTGCACGTGATCGATGGTCAGATGTCTCTCTTTCTCTTTGGGACCAACCCTAGCTTTGCCTGTGAGGCGTTCAGATATGGAGGTGCACCTGGTTCTAGCCACCGAGCCATGAGCTCTCGAGTTCCCAGCGGACATGGCCACCCTTAGTACTGCTTCATGACCAAGGGTAGAGAATCCACGTGTAAGTGTGTGCTTGTGCGTAGTACAGTATTTGTGGGGAGTATCGAGGAGAGGCACGTGAGAACTGCGAGCGATGCGTTTGATAGCGAATAGTCATTCCAAGCGAAGCGATGGCAAGGATGGTCATTCCAAGCGATGACAAGCTTTGATTGGTGGTCGATGGCTTGACCGCATGAGGTTAAAGTTGGAGATAATATCCACATGCCCAATGGGTGGTAATGGAGCAAGTGGAGATGGCGGTAGGTGAAACGTCGTCGCTTTGCTCTGCTTTGAGGTGGGCTTATTCGTATTGGGTTTCAGGGTGGTTACTCTGAGGTGGGCTTCAATGTGGGTATTCTAAAGTGGGCTTCGGAGTGGGTACTCCGAAGTGGGTATTCTGAAGTGGGTAGACGTGCACAGTCTTAGACTAGACCCATGGTGATCATATAGGTAGAACCCATAATTGGTGGCGATATTGATACACGTGGAGTCGTTGGTGACATGTGATGGTCAAGCTATGTGAGTTATCAACCATTACCTACAGCTAGCATTTTCTAGGTGGCAATTGAGTTGTTGATCACACCTTCATTGCATAGCAAATGCAAGACTAGTATCCTAATTCACCATATGAACTTTAAAGTTAAAATAAGAATAAAGTTTTACTCTAAACAAGATAATAAAATAGTTTTTGTAATTTCACCATAAAAGTCAATATGCCTTTAGCCAAAAAAAGAAAAGAAAATAAGAGACACAAATAACAATACTTAATATTTTTCGCAACCCAAATTAAGATTAAAAAAAATAATAACAAAAAGAATCGTTTTAAGGCAATTGTCTATGAGGACCATGACTGTGATCAGCAATACTTCCACTTCCATTTGACCCATCCTACAACAAACAAAAGAAATATATTAAATAAAATAATATTCAGCAACGCTAAACTAGTTAGTACCCCAATTTTTTGCATTTTCTATATACATGTCTTGGATATACCATGTGATCCTTGGTACTATCCAGATTTGTAAATCCAAAGTTGGAATAACCGAAGTTCGTACCATAAAAGACCTCCTATATAACAAAATCATTGAGCAATGAAAATATATTCATTCGTAAACCATTATCGAAATTAAGAATATGCAGTAATAAGGGCATACTTGACTATGAGAGTTTGTGGTCATGGGGACACCAACTGGATTGCTGAATGAATGGAGTAATGACATGTTGTTTGGTGCATGAAACGAAGGCTGAGGGAGATAGGTAACCATGGGTTGCTCCACTTCTCCTGCACCAAGAAAACAAGGAAAAGGAATTTGAAAGGAAGAGTTCGAATATTAACAAAAGCACAATATGTAAAAGTCCATATGTGAAAAAAAAAATTAAAAAACCTTACGATGATAGACTTTTTCAGGTTGTGCTATAGAATATGTAGACGTAGCTACATTTTTCATTTTCTTCCTTCTACACTTTTCAAGACCACTTTTAATTCTAGCATATGAAACTCCTTTGGGTCTAATATTTGGGGGGTCTAGTATCTGACTGAAAGAAGAATGTGAAGCCTGTAAGAAATTGTGGGTCATTTAGTGCACCCACATACATTGGACTAGGTCCAATGGACCTTGGCTTGGTGACCTAAGGAGTGGCCTATATATATTTATATTGCACACACATATTAGGGTCATACACAATACAACCCTAGGAGGCCGGCCATCTTGCTCTCCTCTCTCTCTCTCGCGTTATCTCTCTCTAGGCTATCACCATAATGCCTTGGGATTTAGCGCGTGACTACCACGGGGATCGCTCTAGTAGTGTCCTCTACAACTTATGCGAAGCACAAGAGAGTACACGGAGGCTTGGAGATCACAGCCATTGTTTATCTTAGGAATAATCTATGTACATACTTGTTCATGTTGGGAATTTAACATGCGGAACCAAATTCCCCCAAATAAACACATACACATGAGCAGTAATTAAACATGCACACCAAAGAAAAGACACACAGATTTCTACGTGGTTCGGCCAAACAACTACCTACGTCCACACCTGAGAGATCCATTCTTCACTATTGAGTAAAACATGGTACAAGTTACATGAATTAAATCCCATAACCCAAATACAAAACCCTTGTACTCTCCCCACTCAATACCCCAAAGAACCTGACACAATTAATCACTGTAACATAGAGAAATTACAGAGATAAAGAAATACCCATCCTTACCTCACATCCCTATAACGCTGTGAACACCCCTCACAGAAAACCCCAATGATTAATCTCTCTCACCCTAGACCATGCACCCCCATGAGGGGAGACCCTCAATTTGGTACACCAGGGGCTTACACAAATTCCTATACAACATCCCTATATATAGAGTTTGAAACCCATTACTTATTGGACAAGTAATACAACTCTATCATAAAGGAAACCAAATCACAATCCCTAAATTAATGGGATTATCCCACATGTGATATAACCCCAACAATCACCCCCTCTATCACTTATGGGGAAACTGTCCAATCAATTTATCACACATGATCAGCACCCCCTCAACTGGAGCACCCACAAAGCTGACGACTTTGTAACCGTTTGCCATTGACCGTCTTCCGTACCAACGTGCACACCTCGAATCAATATGGTCTCAACACCTCCGATTCGTCAAACCGCGGCCAATACATGTGCAACTGCGCCGAGTTGATTATACCCATTAACTCCACCAGAGAAGAGCCTCGACCTCTCTTTTCCCAAAGCAGAATTTCCCCTCACCATCGTCTGAACCGTGAACAGACCATCCACGCACTCACTTATATAAGAATTTTTCATCGAGGATTTGGGAGTACAACTCTACCAACTAGACGACACAAACCATCCACATTTCTCTCAACTGCCGTGTGTGATTTCAGCAACAATATTAGATTCCTCCGCAACTTTGGGATCAATATCACACCACCCAAATAGCGAACATGCTCCAAAAATATTTGATCAACGTTCCTACGTGCAGTATCCTAACAATTACCTTTGTCGGATAATTGCGCCTGTGTCTGCCCCCGTCTTCTTGGAACCCATCAAATTATTTTCTCCAGAAGCACATACTTACCGTACCCGGAATCTAACAACCCAAGAGAAATGCCCGTATGAGTGGAATGTGAGAACCTCTCCACCATACGCAACATGGTACAATCATAGTAATATCAAAATTATTTTTTGGCCCTAGATCCCAACCTGCTGCAATATATATATAGAATCTATCACCAGGAAAAATAATCTCAATTCATGCAGAATATTGCAAATCTGCACCCACCGGTGAATCTGCAGCGCCTGAAAACCTTAGGAACCATCTCTGACCCGAATTCCAAGTAACATAGCTATTCACACTAACCACTTGAATTCTAACCAATCAAAAACTTTAATTTGGTACACCTTACCACACCATATCACATCCCATGCCAAGTAACCCTTAACTTTAATTACACCAACATGACAGGGCTGAGCCAAGTCATATGGCCACAACCGCCGAGATTTCGTGTGCCGCAATGATGACATCGGACGTGTCCCACACACAGTCACGCTACTTCCACCGATTTGCCAATTCTTTTTTTTTTCTTCTTCATCCTATGTTATATTTTAACCACCGTGCTGCTAATCTCCACTGTCACTGTGCACCTCTGTCACCATGATCTGACAACCATAGCTCTGATACCACTTGTTGGGAATTTAACACGCGGAACGAAATTCCCCCAAATAAACACATACACATAAGCAATAATTAAACATGCACACCAAAGAAAAGACACACAGATTTCTACGTGGTTCGGCCAAACAACTACCTACATCCACACCTAAGAGATCCATTCTTCACTATTGAGTAAAACATGGTACAAGTTACATGAATTAAATCCCATAACCCAAATACAAAATCCTTGTACTCTCCCCACTCAATACCCCAAAGAACCTGACACAATTAATCACTGTAACATAGAGAAATCACAGAGATAAAGAAATACCCATCCCTACCTCACATCCCTATAACGCTGTGAACACCCCTCACAGAAAACCCCAATGATTAATCTCTCTCACCCTAGACCATGCACCCCCATGAGGGGAGACCCCCAATTTGGTACACCAAGGGCTTACACAAATTCCTATACAACATCCCTATATATAGAGTTTGAAACCCATTACTTATTGGACAAGTAATACAACTCTATCATAAAGGAAACCAAATCACAATAGGAATCTAGCCAAATCACAATCCCTAAATTAATGGGATTATCCCACATGTGATATAACCCCAACAGTTCAGGTACTTGAAATGATAACTAAATTACGAGATAAAATTCAAACATCAAAAATGTCATACTCACACTAAATTTCACACTCAACACATCTTGACCCTTGATTCCTATGGGTCCTGTGTAAGACTCATGTGGGATCCACATAGAGCCACTGAAATTAAGGGCAAAATTGCTTGGTGTAAAATTTTGTATAAAATTTGGTATGGGTGTAATATTACTTGAGCACTACTACACCCACACACTTTTCTACACACTTTTTGACATATAGCTTTAAATGCATGTACTCTATGTTGTGTGAATGGTGCACAGAAAAGTGTGAAAAATTCAACAGCACAAGGTACATACATTTAAAGCATAGTGTATCAAAAAGTGTGTAGAAAAATATGTATACCTAATATTATTAGTATTACTCATCAAACATATGATGCAACACAAACAAGTCAGCAAGTATATGGGTGTACACGCATACAATATTAATTTTTTTACCTACTTTTATTTGTTGCTATATACGTTTCTCTATTATTTGTACAAACTACAAGTGTACACAATTATATCAGACTTTAATTCGTTGGGATACAATCATACAACAATAATGTTAGGTATACATATTTTTTTATACACTTTTTGACATATTATATTTTAAATACATGTACCTTGTACTGTTTGAATTTTACACATTTTTATGTGCACCACTCACACAATACATAGTACATACATTTAAAGTTGTATGTCAAAAAATGTGTAACAAAATATGTGAATGTAGTAGTGCTCATCATACAACCATAACACAAGACTGACAAGAGTAAACCTCCTAGCAATTAAAACAAAACCAAGGCAAAAGAGAAAACCTGATTGATTGATGTTGACTAAAGTTTCTTTTATGTCTACAAACTTCAAGGAGCAACAGCTTTATTCAGAGATGATGATGGTGTAAGCGGCGCCGCATGGAACCATTTTTGTTGTTACTGAGTCGTAGGGTTTGAGGCAGATCTTGACAGATAAGGTGAGATTCATGCGACGTGATAGACATTTACAGTCCGTTTGGTATGATTGTAAAATAGAATAGAATTGAATTGAACATAATAGAATAGAAAAGAAAAGAAAAGGATTGATTTGCAATTTCAATTCTCCTGTTTGGTTTAAAACAGAAATGAAAAGAATAGAATTGAAAAGAAATATAGCTATTTCCTAAAATACCCCCAGACCTTAAACTAACATACCGAAACAGACCCTAAACTAACAAACCCAAACATACCCTAAACTAACAGACCCAAACAACCCTTAAACAAACAAACCCTAAAACTTAACAGATCAGACCAGACAGACGAAGACTACGAAGACGAACAGAAGAAAGACAAAGACGACGACAACGAAGAAGAAGAAGAAGAAGAAGAAGAAGAAGAAGAAGAAGCTGCGATTGAGAAAGACGAAGAAGAAGATGAAGTGAAAGGAAGAAGACGAAGAAGAAGAAATCAGGTTAGGGTATTTTGGGAAGAACACAGTTTTAGAATGAATTCTCACCAAATCCGACCAATTTTGGTCGGATTTCACTTTGGCCTAAAACTTGAATTCTCAAGAATTGGCAAGAATTTGAAATCATTTCATTTCTAATTTTTGTGTCAAACCAAACATGTGATTTGCCACAAACAAGAATTGCAAATCAATTATTTTCTAGTTTGTGGCATACCAAACGGACTGTTAGTTTATGCGGGATTTTAGAATTATTTTGACAATAATTTTAATGGCGTTTAAGTGCTGCTGTAGAATTTAGTCACTTAAACAGTGGACATGTGGTTGTTAGTGAGGGGAATGGTCACACCACATCACATCAGCACACTGACGTGGCGTGACGGTCACCCTAAATAATTTCTCTCATTTAAGATAGGAATTTATATTTGAAATTGGGAAGCAAAACATTACTCATTGCTAAAAGGGGAGGATCTTCCATTGTCAATGGCTCAAAATTAGGCTTAATCACAAACTAGACCCTTGAAATTTGGTCCTTATGTCATTTTAGTCTTTGTAGTTTTAGTTGTGTCAATTTGGACTATTTGAGGTTTTAAATAAAAGCAATTTGATCCAAATGGCCTATTATATCAAAAAATTTGTCAAAATTTAACCATTTTTATGCACAATTACGCTGATAAACGGGTTGGGATATTAGTGATGTTCTATTTTTGCCCTTAAAAAGTGTGACAGTACATAGTATGTGAGTACATTTGTCAATTTTTTCACAGACATTTGAATCAAATTATTTTAATTTAAAATTTTAGGGACCAAATTGACACAATTAAAAATATAGGGATTAAAATGATACAGGGACCAAACTTCAGGGGTATTCTCAAAATTAAGTTGACCAATTTGAATTAATTGCAAAGACAAAATTGAATAATTGGCTAACAAAGGCAAAATTGAGCAACTCGCTATCTTAAAAATGTAAATACTACTATTAAATTAGATGTATACACTTCTATATGATATTGGAGCTCAGTGTGTGTCCAGTCATATTTTTTAAGTTGTTTTGGTGTGTGTACAGTCAGCACTTGGCGAATTAAATTATGCCACAAAAGTCTGATTTGGCCCAATATCCCCCTGATCTATACTGACTGGACCATTTTGAAAGTAATGCTAGGCACACTTTGAAATCCACACTGAATTTGATATCTTATGCTTTAAATACATGTACCTTGTGCTGTGTGAATTTTTTTACATTTTTCTGTGCACCACCTATACAGCACAGAGTATATACATTTAAAATTGAATGTCAAATTCAGTGTAGATTTCAAAGTGTGCCTAGCATTACTCTTTTTAAATTGAAATCTTTCAAAAAGACATGATGCAATTCAAATGTATATTCAAATTTGAATTCCCAATATATGACTAATTAATACTATAGATAAATATAACACACATTTATAGATTTTGATTGAATATAATATTGGAGCTCAGTGTGTACTCAGTCATATTTTTTAAGATGTTTTGGTGTGTGTACAATCAGCACTTAACCAAATTATGCCTCAAAAGTCTGATTTGGCTGAATATCCCCCTCTCTATGCTGATTGAACCATTTTGAAATCTTAAACAAAATTTTTTAAATTGAAATCTTTCAAAAAGATATGGCATAATCCAAAAAAAATGTATGTTCAAATTTGAATTCTCGCTATGTGACTAATTAATACAATAAATAAATATAATACACATGTATAGTTTTTGATTGATAGCAAAACAATGCTTTCCATACATGGGCACGAAGGCATTATCGAGCATTTAAAGTGTCATATCAATATGGAATAATGCTAGGCATCATAACTTGATGGATTATCAGTTCCTTATAATTAATGACATTTATTAAAAGTTTTTTTTTTCAAACTTTTGTTAAAAAGTTCATATTCATATCAACTCAATAAAGTATTATGGAAAAGAAAATTTTGATGATTACAAAAATAAAAAATTAAAAAAAATAAAAATAAAAGAGAATAAAAAAGAGATTGCCGAAAATAAAAGAAGAAAAATTTAGTGGAAAATCTCATTCTACCTATGTTTGTTGTAATAGATCCACCAATTGGTACTTCCCAATGATAGACCCTATAATTATAAATGTTGTTAGAGATTAGTCCAAATTTTCCTATTATAGAATTATTAGATGTCTTTTCTACCCCTAACCTATATATACAAAACCGTATATATACATATATACATATATTTAATTCAGATTTAATTGAATCAGTTACCAAATCTGACCAAATCTTATCTAATCCCAATTGATATTGGTTAAAATATATACAGAAATTTTATCCTAATATTGTAGGATATTACTTTACAAAACGGTTACAAACGAATTTCACCATTTCTAATTCACAGTGTATTGTATATTCAATCTAGATATCACATCATAAACGAGTCTCTCAGCGGGTATTGAATTTTACACTGCAAATAGATCATTTATATATTGTAACTGGTTTATTAGTGTGAAATTTTACACTGCAACCGGTTTATTATTGAAATTTTACATTGCAAAATTTCACTGCTTTCATTAAATCTGATTTTGATTTGCCATATATACACATTAATTCTGGTAGTTATAATAGCATTTTGACTTGCCAATATCTCATTTTGAATTAATATCCCATAATTATAGTGCTTTCCGTTTTTTGTGTTTGTGCCATAAATCAAGTTAGGTTTTGAAAAAAAAAAAATTTGTTTCACCATTTCTAATTCACGCTGTATTGGATATTCAATCTATATATCACATCATAAATATTGAGTCTTTCTGCGGGTATTGAATTTTACACTGCAAATAGTTCATTGTTATACTGTAACTGGTTTATTAGTATGAAACTTTACGCTGCAACAGGTTTTATTAGTGAAATTTACACTGCAAAATTTCACTGCTTTCATAAAATCTGATTTTGACTTGCCATATATACACAATAATTCTGTTAGTTATGGTAGGATTTTGACTTGCTAATATCTCATTTTGAATTAATATCCCATAATTATAGTGATTTCCGTTTTTGTGTTTGTGCCATAAATCACGTTAGGTTTTGAAAAAAACAATTTGTTGAAAAATCTGATCTCCTATCCCTATATTTTTGGATATCTAATAAACGAAAATAAAATCCCAGGATTTTACGTATCTACATTATGGGTTTGTCACATCTTGCTAATGTCATCCATGGGTTTTCTGTTCTACCAATAATCATTCATGACAGTATGTATTATACTGCATTCGTGAGAGTTTTAAGATTGAAGGAGATAACAATAGATCGAGGAAAAGATACCAACTTAATTGGAATAAATGAACGAATTTTTCACTGAGAGTAGTGTGAAATTTCACACTGCTGAATAATGTTTAGATTAAATTTTTCACTGCGACTAGTATGAAATTTCAAACTGATACTACGAAAACCCTATTAAGATCAAAAATGTTTTACATATTGCCACAAATCAAATTTGTTTCTCTAAAATAGAACGATTAAGAACAAATTAACCCAAGAGCCACTCTCAAATATCCAGTTAAGAGCACAAGACAAACTATTCGACAAAACACCTTACATGTATCCAACAGGACCATGCTAATCCACCCCTTACACATTCAAAAATAAAACCAATACAAAGGCAAACAATTTTAAATAAAAGAAAAAACCATCAATCCCACAATAAAACTACAGCAGATAACTCCATTTCAAAAGCACCACTATGAAGCTATCACATCCTTGCGAAGATTGTGAAAGCCTCTAACACATCCAATAGAGAAAAGTAAAAACAAGGCTCTGCCGAAAAAAGTTGACAAATCTGTGTTGGTGATCTTCTCCAAGATAGCTGCTTCTTTTTTGGTCTTCATCAAAGCCATGCTGCGAAAGAGCAATAGTGTGAAATTTAATACGTTTGTAGTGTTAAATTTTGCACTACGGAATGAACGATCCATCAAAGTCAATTATTGTTGGGGAATTTTCAAACCACCGAAAGTTCTTGTGGAATTTTATAAATTTTCCAAACATGCAATAGTGAGTGCTAAATTCCAAACTGTAGTCACAAGCAAAAACTAATTTTTTTCCCAAATCTTGTCTTCAATCCCACAATGATTGATCCGTTAAAATCATACATCAACATGTAGTACCAAAATTTCACACGACTGGAAAAAAAGAATTCTCACCTTTTCTCCCCATTGTCGTTACTCGTCGGAGCCGTTCGGCCGGAGCCTCACCGTCACGTTTTTGGATGCCTAGGAAGTTTTTTAGCTTGCAATTGAATATAGAACCCTATATGTTCTTGGAAGGAGGTGGACAATCAATTGATATGTAGTACATTTTTTTTAGAGAAAGAGAGAGTATGAAACGTTAGAGAAGATGAAATATATATATATATATTATCTATATTTAGTGTTTAAAATTTAAAAACCCTTGATTTTGGGTGAGTTTAAATGGGAATGATTCTTTTGATGAGTCATAGGGGTAGTTTGGTCACTAAATAAACATATGGACCTATCATTAAAATGTTGTATGGGTTGGGTCAATTACAACAAGCTTAGAGTAGATTGGATTTATTACTAATTAACTCATAAAAGAAAACTAATACAAGATTTTTCATCTTCAAATCTTTTAAAAATATATGATATAATCCAAAAAAAAAAAAAGGTATGTTCAAATTTGAATTCTCTTAAGGACCTCTCTCTCTCTCCCTCTCTTTAAGGACCTCTGTCTTCTTTATGAGAGCAAATAAAAGTTCATAAAATATGCGTGTATCAAATGATGTTTGCTGTCTTATGACAAACTAATAAACTGCATATAACAGTGTTTAATGTGAAGTGACAAAGTAGTATTTGCTAATCTATTTTTTATTTACAACTGTCCTCAAGGTCTAACACAAATGCACATGAAATTGTATTATTTTTTTTTTTTTGCTAAGAGACATGTCATTAGAATAAACAAGAGCCAAAACAAAGAGGTGGTCACAAGCCCCCTTGATTCCATTCCTCAAAAACAGAGTGAGGAATGTCTTCAACCGGGATGGACCCAAAAACAACAGTGTTCGCTGCCCATTGGGCAACATTATGAGCAACAAAGTTTGCCGAACGATGAACCTTACAAATAATACAACAATTAAAGTCAGAGTCCATCAGCTTCCTTGCTTCCAAAATGATTGAATCGATAGTCCAATCCGGAGGACGGGACCAATCGTTCAGAGCTTCGCAGACAATGAGGGAGTCCCCTTCAAAAACAACATTATTTAGGCCCACACGAGCTGCTTCTAAAATAGCAAGCCGAGCTGCCCAAGCCTCCGCAACAAGAGGGTCTGTTGAAGAAACAGCCTCGGTCCAAATATGGGAAGTAGCGCCCATATGGTCACGCACCACAGCAGCAACTGTAGAGGAAGAATTTCGTACAGCCGCATCAAAATTTACCTTAACCCAGCCCTCAGGGGGAGGGATCCATCTCTCACGAGCCCGGGTAGGAGCTTTTAGCCCCATCTGTTGAGTCTCCCAGTGTTCCTTTGCCAAGTTGTGAATACGATTGTTCCATACATGAAATTGTATTAAGTGCTGAGAGGATTAATTCTTGAATAAACTTTCGCATGGTCTGAATTCTGTAGTGACTTTAGCCATAGACAGTATCTAGTATATTATAAATCAACTCATTTACGCGTTGCTTAGGAGTTAGGACCAACAAAAATGCCATTTTAGCGTGCACAGTTCATCTGTAGACTATGGCAAAAATTAGTGTTCTACTGTGTGTTAGGAGTTAGGACCAACAAAAATGCCATTTTAGCGTGCACAGTTCATCTGTAGACTATGGCAAAAATTAGTGTTCTACTGTGTGTCGATGACTAAAATTTATATTTTATTCATTTTTTATTTCACAACTTTAAGCTACAATATTTTTTTTCACGTTGCAATAGTTTGAGAAACCTTCCACCGATCTTCACTTGTTTTCTTTTTCCCTTCACATACTTCATAAATAAATATTAGAAATCAAGACTAATTTGAATAAAAAAAATTGTGTTTCCACTAATCAATTTATGGGCTGTTTGGCTATTAGCTTAAGGGGTGCCATCAGTTCGTGGTTGTTTGGCTATTAGCTTAAGGGCTGTTTGGCAAATTTTTTTTCAGCCAACTTATTTTTTGAAAATTTTAAAGGCTGTTTGGCCACTGACTTAAGGGTTGTTTGACCTAGCTAATGGCTTTGGACTTAAGGGATTTAATTGATTGAATGGTATTCAATGAAAATTATGAAACACCAAAAAAATTTATGAATTGGGCAAATGCTATGGACACACCCAAAACACACACTCAAATACACACCCCACTCACATCACTCTAGTGAATCCCACATTGACAGTAGATCCCGCAGACTCTTTCTTTCTTCCCATTAATCCATCTTAGGGTGTGGACTTGGGTGTATGGGTTTTGAGTGTGTCCCAAACTTTACCCTTATAAATTACTAGGTAGCTAGGCTATCTAATAAACAGGGATTCGGGGCAGTGCACCCATGCCAGTTTCTTTTTCGGATCTATTTATACCTAGTTTCGGGGTATGATTTTTCGTTTCAGAAAGACTACAATTTTATAATATGAGTTTTTGGTTATGCTTTAGAGTTGGGGACTTGGGGGGCTGCTTTGGTGTTTGCCATCCATACTGTGTATTATAATATTGGATTAATTATAGAAACACCATCTGTGGTTAGGTCTTTTATCAGTTATCCCCCTATACTTGAAATTGTATCACTAAAATCCCTTGTGGTATGGATTAAAGTGATCACACAGTCACTTTTTCTGTTAAAGTTAACGGAAAATGGGCAAAAGTACGAAATTGCCCCTATTACTTGCTGATGAGAACACCTTTATATGCTTAAATATTTATTTAAGTATATGTGGTATATTGTTATATTGTTATGATATTATATTTGTTACTAGAGACCATTTTGTAGTCACTTGGGGTACCTCTGTGGAGTGAATTGGACACACACACAACACACACAGTTTTGGTGATAATTTTTTTTTAGATCTTAATACATCACTACACTGGATTTCATTGTGTGGCCAAAGGTAGATAAAAAAAAAAGCTATATATCACCAAGACAGTGTGTCCAAGGGTATATAAAAAAATAATAATAATAATATATCACCAAGACTGTGTATGCTGTGTCCAAAGGTAGATCAAAAATAAAAATAAAAATTTAAATAAATTCGCTCTCACGAAGGTATCTCAAAGTGAGCATAGAATGATCTCTAGCAATAAATATAATATCAAAATAAGATAATAATGTATCACATATGCCTAAATAAATATTTAAGCATATGAGAGTGTTCTCATTAGTATGTAATAGGGGTAATTTTTACTTTTACCCATTTTTTGTTAACTTTAACAGAAAGTTAACAGAAAAAGTGAATGTGTCACTTTAGTCCAGACTTCAAGGGATATTAGTGATACAATTTAAAGTACAGGGGGGTAACAGATAAAAGGCCTAACCACAGGGGGTGTTTCTATAATTAACCCTATAATATTTTGGCCTATGGTTTATTAAAATAGTCGATAACCCGTGCAAATGCACGGGTTTTTGTCAAAATGCTTTTTGTACCAGTAGATATACATACATAATACATATATCATTTTACAAAAATGATAGGGATGCACACCAAACGACACACCAGCTTTAAATGCATCTACCCTGTGCTGTGTAAGTAATGCACAGAAAAGTGTGAAAAATTCAAACAGTGTGTCGTTTGGCATGTATCCCTATCATTGTTGATCATTTTATAATTACCTTAAAGACCTTAAGAGTTATTATATTTACAACAAATACATGAACATACATTGAATACAAAATGAACTATTGTATGTATTTAATATGTAATACCAACAAAAATATATAAATTCAATTATCAAATTTGACTGCTAAGAGATCTATTTGTCCAAAAAATATAATTCAATAAGTGAAAGATAAAAAGACTCTAGAAATTGAATTTTATTAAAAAAAAATGATAGGGAATGTTGAGGAGGTTTTGTATTGTTATATATTAAAAATGGTTCATATATATATATACAGATATATTGTGTGTACATATATTATAAAGAAAAAAAGAAGGATGTACCACATCGCACAAAAATGAATTTATAAACACAAAAAAATAAAAATAAAAATAAGACATGCTAAGTGGACAAAAGAAAAATGCATAAAATGCTAGTATTCAGAATAGGTCCAAAAAGTTTATACAAATATTAAAGGTCCTATTTGTAGACCACCTTTTGTGAAATCTCATTTGCCTAAAACGTACCCAACAGGAAAGAAAATAAAAATATTACCGATACAAGACCAGTATAATTTTGTCCCATTGCTAGGCAACATTGGGGGTCTGCTCTTTTCCGTAAACAGTGTTCATTAGTTTATGCGAAGCTTAGCCTTGGACATGGTTCAATGTTGGGCTGTAAAAGTGCAGAGTTCAAAAGGTTTTTTTTTTTTTTTTTGAACAGTAATTTTATTGAAAATCACTCTGCACTTAGGGATAACGACTCACTCAATACATGGAAGCATCTCCCAACAAAACCAATCACGTGTCGTTTGTGGTGCATTTGGAAGAGGGGAATTGAAGGACTTTTTAGGAAATACAACTTACAGTGTGTGAATATATAAGTGGGGATTTTTTTTTTTTTAATTGATCAGATAAGTGCGAAGTTATGAGGGTGATGAAGAGTTAATTTTTTGAAAACTAAAAGCCAAGTCTATTCATGCATGTGGGGTAGGAAAGTGCAAAGTTATGAGAATAAGAAATAGTTAATTTGACAAAACAAAAAAAAAATTTAAAATAAAAAAGAAAAAGAAAATAAGAAATGCCAAGTGGACAAAAGAAAAACCCACAAAATGCCATGTGACATAACGTGGGAAGGATTTTGACTTTGTTTATATATATATATAAAATAGATGAGTGTGGAAATTGTCTATAAGCATATGCACCATATTTTAAGAGTAATGCAACAACATCCTAATAACAATGCTATAATCAGTGGCGGACTTAGAAATTTAACTTAGTGGGGGCGAAGGTTTTACGGGGGTTCGGGGGCAGCGCCCCCGACTGATTTTTTTTTTTTTATAGATATAGTATACTTTATGGGAATTTTTTTTATAAGTTTCGTGTATATATAGGGGGTTGAAAATTCTGTGTTTTTTTTTTGTCTATCTTGCGAAATATGAGCAAAGGAGGGTTTTTTTTCTTCGCTAAACAGGACCAATAGGAGGTTAATGGTGAATATGGGGTCTTTGAGTCTTTCGAGGGCTTCTGCGAAACTTCAAACTTTATTTGCATGAGAACATTTTCTTATTTTTATTTTTTAAGAAAAAGTCTTGGGTGACACTAGGGGACTCTAGGTGATCTTTATTTTGGATTTTGGTCTTTTAATCTACTCCCTGTTTGCACCCAAAAACCGTCAATAGTTTTTTAGCCCGAGTGGCGTGGAGCTGAATGGAGGAGAGGCCGGGTTAAGGAATCAATGACTCATCGGACTCAAATATAGACGCGAAACCGATGATAGGAATGATGCTGTTGGGTATGATAAGGAGAGCCCGATGGGCAATTGGACATGTGTGAGGATTATCGGGCTATGAAGAAATGTAACCCAATGCACTGACTGCCCGATGGTGGAATGAAGCAACAGGAAGCCTAATCGGACAACGTGTAATAAAAGACGGGAGTTAGTCCGATTGGCCATGGGTGTTTGAAGAAAGGCAATCGAGCATGAGGGAAGGCATGGAAACAGGTAGAGTCCGATTTGTATAGGAGGGCAAGTGACGAGGCCGATGGACTGAAAGGAGATGGCGTTGCTATCCACAGCTGGCAGGATGACGTCATCACAGTGAGTTGGAAATAAGAGTCCGTTTAGGAAAGGAATCTGATGTCCAGCTGGATTTAGGCATTTGATCCCTAAATTAAAGGGATTGATTCAATCAGAATCTAGGTAAGGTAGGAATCAAAGATAAGGAAGGATTTCTCAGCCAATCAATCAAGCAGCTTGAGACGCAAGTTAAGGAATTCTTGTCCAAGTAGAAATTGTATAAGGCCGCTATAAATATTCAGGCAAGCCAACCAAGCAAAGGACTCCGCGTCATCTCGAAATAGCATACACACTGCATTCGAAGCATTCAAGCATTCAAAGCACTTTTTTAAGTCTTTATGTTTTCCAGCCTTCATAGCAAATAGGTCTGCCCTCTTTTGTTATTTTTCTTTGTTCTTTTGGATAATCAGCATGTTCTGGTTTATTCGTTAGATCTGTTTATTTTTTCCAAACACTTAATAAAATCTTCGTTTTATTAAACCGTTTGTGATTGGTTTACCTGTTAAACTTGACACTTTTTAGCTTGTGCGCTTCAGTACTGCTAAAGAATTTACGGTGAGGGTACTTTTCTACTCACTATACATAATCACCCTGTTTAGAAGTCAGATTCATCAAGCCTTGTGTATCACTCACACAAGCGGATAGGAAATTAGTTTGCACGTACACACACACACACCGAACCACTGTTGGTTCTGGCACGCCCGCGCAAATTACAGCAAACATTTTTGGCATGCCCAGTGGGACCCATAGTGTCAAGCCATGCCTTCGAAAAAAGACAAGCAGACGACGAAGAACGGTCAAGACGATCCTCCCATGGACCCATCTGTGGAGGAAAGTACATGCCATTCTCCACAAGATGGCAGTATCACGCTTGAGGCAATTTCAGAAGCCATGAGAGCTAACGTTAAGCCCATGTGGCAAGAGTACAACGCGCTCATAGGCTCAATGGGCAATCTCAAATCGGTCATGAACCAAACGGCCGATGTTCATAAAAGCCAAGCCGATCTGGTCCTAGAAACGAGGACCACCCACATAAAGTTGGACCGCCTGACGGAAATGATCGGAAGGCTGATAGAGACCTATAAGACCGATTATAGCAGAGAGCAAGTCAACGGATCGGGCTCTGGCGCATCGCTTGAGTCCGATAAGCCGAAAGACCCACCCTACGTCTGTCCGAACCTTAGGGACGGTAATAGTGCAGGCAGGCAATCTGAGTCACAGACCGGAATGGCTAGCGGAGTGATAGTCACCGATCCCAACCGATCGGCGACACCAGGTTTTGGCCGGTTCACAGGCCATACTGAAAGTTCTGTCGGACAAACCCCAGGTCACGCAAACGGGGGGCAAAGAAACAATGGTGGATTTTGGCCCCATCAGGCCAATAACAACCAACAGCAAGTGCCACCGGTGTTGGTCCCCCCGGTGAGGAATGTTCAGCCCTTAGCACCACAACCCATCAATAGGGAGGAGTTGGTAACGGCCATACATGAAGAGTATGGCCCGTTTATGCGAAGACTGGAAAGGCCGACGTACAAACGACCGTACCCTTCTGAAATTGACCAGGTCATATTTCCTCAGGGGTATAAAGTCCCAATTTTCACTCTATTTTCTGGAGAGAGTGAACAATCTTCAGTTGAGCACATTGGCCGTTTTATTGTTCAATGCGGCCATGTGGGTCACAGTGACCCATTAAAGTTAAGACTCTTCCCAAACTCGCTAACGGGCATGGCGTTTTTGTGGTATGTTAACCTCCCCGCCAATTCGGTGTTAACTTGGCAAGGGATGGAAGAGCTATTTCACGGCCAGTTCTATAGGACTGAGCCCGAAACATCGCTGGCAGACTTGTCCAGAATGATTTAACTAGTAGGAGAGACCGTAGAAACCTACATAGCCCATTTCCGTAAAGGCAAAGTATCGGTGCAAGACAGTTTTGCCCGAGGAAGAGTATGCTAAAATGGCCAATGGGGGCATGTCCTTTGAACTTTGCAAGAGGTTTGAGGGAACTGACTTCCGTGACCTATTCGAGCTTGCCACACAGGCCGGTCGTTACGAGCGTATCCTTCTGGACGAGCAGGAAAAGAAGAGCTCCTCTAAAGGAACATATTATAAGGACCCTAATTACGAGGTCCACTTAGCAGAGTGTGACCTTGAAATAGAGAGCGATATGGCCGAATTGATTTGCAAACGGCCAATCGTATGCAACACTTTGAATAAGCCTGTTAACAACAACGCTGCTGCAAAGAAAATGGCATTCGAGGCGGGAAAAAATTATACTTTTGATATAACCATGGCTGATCAAATATTCGATGCCCTGTTGGCCGATAAAGTGATCAAGCTGAGTGAAGGTCATCAGATCCCTAAGGCCGATGACCTAAAGAATAAAGAATGTTGTAAGTGGCACAATTCCTGGAAGCACTCCACTAATAATTGCGTTGTTTTTCGTAATTTTATACAGGAAAACATGGAGAAAGGAGTTTTCAAATTCTCGGACAAGGCTATGGGATTGATGCAAATCCTTTTCCTCAGATTACCGGCACTAACATGGTTATGCCCGACTTAACCAAACTTTCAAGACCGAGACCAAAGATAGACCTGACTGAAAGAGAATTGGCGCCAAAACAAAGGGAAGGTAAACAAGTCGCTATTTCGGCCACTGATGGGCCGAAGGTGACTATACACGACCTCCAGAAGAGCTATCAAGAACGTAAGGAGAAAACCCACAAGGCCGAGGAAGAAGCGGCTAGGTCCAGTACCGATAACTTGATAGCTGATCTACGACGTCAACTGGAGATCATCGAACAAGGCCTCTGCCCGAGATGCAAAGCTGATGTCAAGAAAAAAGTCTTGAGCCCGAGTAAGAGGCCGAGGAGCCATGAACATTGGGAGCCAAGCCCGAGAAAGTCTGTTTACGAGAGATTGTCACTACCATGGCAGAACCAGGCAAAGCCCGAGTGGCGGGTAAAACCTTCGGTGATTCAGCAAATCGGCCATGGCGAATCCAGCCGATTTGGGGCAAATAGATCCCAAACAATTCCAAGGCCTCAGATGTAGGCATCAACCTCTGGTAGAAGCTCGAGGATGGTGTTACCACCCTGTATGGAAGATCAGAAGCGGTATAGAGCTGAACATTCTAAATTCCTAGCACGACCATAGTATAGCAAGTCCCAAAAAAGGAGATATCAATGATTGAGACAGGCCGAGCGAGAGCGCCAGTACTTGAAGAATCGGGCTGGAAACCCTCCTAAACCCACAGAGCCTGCGGTGCCCGATGAGCAAGGGAAAAATAGGGCAATGCGCATTGCCACTAAGGACCCAAGGGAAAGGGTCGGACGAGGAAAATCATAGGAAGGATGCGGAGGAACATCAAACCAGATGAGTATGGAGTCCGATGGAGATTTGTCAAACTCGAGCACCTCGCCAATTCAATTCGGAACTATTCTGGTAGGCCTGTCATCCAACATGGTGTTCACACTACCTATGTCTTTCATGGCTAAGCCAGACCAGCCATCGGCCATGGAAGGGGATATGATAGAGGGCCTAGCTAAGGACTCGGCCGTGATAGAAGATGTTTTTTGGAACGGGGGAGAGACCGTCAAACCTAAAGTGGTGGAAGCCATGAGCAAAAATGTGGACGCCACTGACTCATAGACCGACCGGCCTAAGATCACTATCTTGAGGCCGAAAGGACATCAGACTGAGGAAGGATCAAAGATCGGACCAGTCAAAGTGGTGTTTGAAAAGCCAACATACCTGATGTCCCAGCATCTGAAGCCCTTGTATGTGAAAGGATATATTGAGGGTGTCCCAATAAACAGGATCCTTGTTGATGGTGGGTCCACCATCAACATCATGCCTCAAATAATGTTGAGGATCCTTCAAAAGTCCGAGTCGAAGCTAATTCCGACCGAAATGAATGTCCAAAGCTGCACGGGGGCACCTTCAAGAACCAAGGGTATCCTACCCCTTGAACTGACTGTTGGTGGTAAAATGGTCATGATTCATTGTGGAAACCTCGACGGCTTATAATGCATTACTCGGCCGAGATTGGATACACCCAAACCACTGCATTCCCTCCACACTCCATCAGTTACTGATTTTCTGGAGAGGTGATGAGGTGGAAGTGGTTGGAGCAGACACCAAGCCATTTGTAGCCCGGGTGCAGACAGCCGATGGAGTCTTGTATGAAGATGACATCGGACCAGTTAAGTTGTTGGGTTGTAACAAAATGGGAAGACCAAATACGGCGACGTTCCTTAAAGGAAATTCGCCGGACATGAAAGCGTATTACCATAATCTCAGTCGAACAGAAGAATCAAGGCCGGTTGAGATCATCGAACAGGAGGATGTCCATGGAGACTCCGATAATTGAAGAACAGAAGCTGCTGGCCTTGAGGGCCAGCATGGTCAGATGGTGTGCATACTTGGCCGATAGAAGATTGGAAATCGGCCCTGTGGACGGAATGATTAATCTGGCCGACTGTATTTATGAAGAGGAAGTGCCCAGGGAGAAAGAGATTCAAATAGACGAGTTGGAAATGGCCACGGCGAAGCTCGATGATTTAAAGGCCGATGTCCAAGACCCTCTCTTGGAAGTCAACCTAGGCAGAGAAGGAGAGCACAAACCTACTTATGTAAGTCAGATGCTGGATCCGCAGTGTCATACCGAGTTGATTGCACTCCTGCACAGGTACAAGGATTATTTTGCCTAGGAGTATGACGAAATGCCTGGTTTAACTAGAGAATTGGTGGAACACCGATTGCCAATCAAGTCAGGGTTCAGGCCGTTCAAGCAGCTACCTCGGCACATGTCACCAGAGGTAACACTGAAGGTGAAAGAAGAGATTGAGAGACTACTAGACGCTGGCTTCATTCGGACAGCCCGATATGTTGAATGGGTCTCGAATGTGGTCCCAGTGGTAAAGAAGAATGGGAAGCTGAGGGTCTACATTGATTTTAGAAACTTAAACTTAGCTACCCCAAAAGATGAGTATCCTATGCCCATGGCCGATCAGCTAATCGATTCGGCCGCTAAACATAAATTTTGTCATTCATGGACAGGCACTCGGGATATAACCAGATCTACATCGCCGAAGAGGATGTATCGAAGATGGCCTTTCGGTGCCCGGGGGCAATTGGAACCTTTGAATGGGTTGTCATGCCTTTCGGGCTGAAGAATGCTGGAGCTACCTATCAACGGGCAATGAATTCAATCTTCCATGATGTGATCGGACAATTCATGGAGGTTTACATAGATGATGTGGTGGTGAAGTCAGGAGGTAGCGCCGATCATTTGAGGGATTTGGAAAAAGCATTTGAAAGAATGCGGGCTCACAAATTAAAGATGAATCCTCTCAAATGTGCATTCGGCGTAACAGCAGGGAATTTCCTAGGATTCCTAATACATCAAAGGGGAATAGAGATTGACAAAAATAAGGCTCGGGCTATCCAGGCAGCAAAGCCACCAGCTAATAAGAAAGAGCTGCAGAGATTGCTCGGACAGATCAATTTCCTGAGAAGATTTATATCAAACTGTGTAGGGAAGACCCAAGTGTGGACCCCATTGTTGAAGATCAAGACCGATGAAGACTTCAAGTGGGAAGACAGCCATCAACAAGCCTTTGAGGGAATCAAGCAATATTTGTCAACCCCCCAGTGTTAATGCCACCCAAGAAGGGTAGGTATTTAAAATTGTATATATCGGCCTCTAACTGCTCTATAGGAAGTATGTTAGCTCAAGATAACGAGCAAGGAAACGAGCAGGCCGTTTATTATTTAAGTAGAATTTTGACTCCAATCGAGCAGCGCTATGCGCCAATTGAGAAGTTATGCTTGGCATTGTATTTTTCCTCACAAAAGTTAAGAACATATATGCTGCATGTTTCCACTTACATAATATGTCAAACTGATGTGATAAAATATATGTTGTCAAGACCGATCATGAGAGGCCGAATTGGAAAATGGACCTTGGCCTTAATGGAATTTTCCATCCAATACCGATCCCAGCAATCGGTGAAAGGCCAGGCCATAGCCAATTTCTTGGCCGATCACCCAGATCCTACTGATTTGGGAGAACTGCCTCTAACACCCAAAGTCCTGAGCACGTCCCTGGTCCCGTGGACGTTAATCTTTGATGGTTCCAAAATCGCAGAGGGTGCTGGGGCAGGTGTGGTGATTGTATCACCCAAGTACAAAAAGACAAAAATGTCATTTCGGCTCAATTTCAAATGCACTAATAATTAGGCCGAATACGAAGTGCTTATCATCGGACTAGAGATACTCCTTGAAATGGGGGCATCTTCCGTGCACATAAAAGGAGACTCAGGGCTGGTGTGGACACGCGGAAATCCGTCGCCCACTCCCGGGGTTTTTCTCTTGTTTCCGGGGTTTCGGAATTGATTTTCCTTTAGCTTTTGAAAATTGATTTGAAAGAGAAGAAGGGGTTTGTTTTGAAGAAAACAAGAAAAGGTCTGTTGAAAACAGATACAGAGTCGCCACTTGGTCTTTAGGGAACCAAGAAACCCAATTTGACTCACCCAAACGGATAAAGGACACCGGCCTTTCATAACCAAAGAACTTGGCTCGGGGTTTTGGTACGAGAGAGGAAGGAGCCTTTGTCGCGACTAAAACACCCTCAACTCGCCCCGTCTTTCAACGGGCCTCAATTAGTATCCAAATAATCATCTTATACTATGTGTGGTTCGGCAATTAATACTATGGTAGTATATTACATTACATAAGAAAATTTGAAATGGAAGATCTAAAGATAAGATATCATTCATAAGATCTTAGCCAAACATCATACAATGCAAAAGTGAAAGATCACACAAATAAACCTAGGAAAAATCGTCTAATCATATATCAATTAATCAAGTTTCCCTAATCTAAGGGGGACATGAATTGTTCTTGAAACAAATAATCAAAGAAATCAAAATATGCTTAGCAAGCTAGTGTGATGCATGTTATTCTTTTAAAAGAGAAGATCTCTCAATCCCAAGGACGGATGAGAAAGGATGATTAGATCGAGGGGAAGCATGAACGTGTGATTATGATCATTCCTTATAATCTTCTTAGATTAGGAGTTACAAAAGCCCCAAATCTTTGCATGGATGCAATGTATGTATCTAGAATGTGCTAAGGTTGTAGTGTGCCTTGTGTTCATGGATTCCTAGAATGACTTAGAAGTCTAGAATGTATATGAATGGATGAATGAAATTATCATGGGATATGTACAAATGTAGTATGAACTACTTTCTAAGATATGAGCTAATTTGGAGTTCATGTATACATCAAATCAAAGAGTGAAAGTTGAAATGTGCTTGCTGTGAATAGTGGACAGAACAGTAACACGATCGTGTGAAAATGGAAAAGAGAGGTTAGAAATGTTTTCAATGCATGGGTTTTTATGGAGATCTTCCTTATTGTGTCTAGAACACAACCCAAAAAGCCAATCCTTAATAGCTATCACATATTGAGAGAAATCATATAAACAATAGGGGTCACTCAGAAACAGAGTCCGTACTGTCGACTGAAATGTCAAAACATCTTAGAAAATGAAAACAAATGATCTAGAGGCCCATTTTATACAGAGAGTTCCCCAAGACATTGAAGTTTAAGGTAAAAATAAGTTAGGACCACCCCGTTTGGAAAAGTTTTCTGAAAAAAGAGTTGGAAGTGAACCTAGCTGCTGTGACATCAAAAACAGAATATCTGGAGAGAATGTTTGGGCCCAAATGGACCATTTCCAAGTATTTCCAAGTCAAACCAAAAATCATGGGTGTTCTCTAATGAGTTAGGAAGATTTTCCAAGTGGTCTTGTATCCATACATTGAGTATTGAGTTCTAGGGAAATCTTTTAACTCGGCTCACTCACTGTTTTGACTCATTGTTTTAAAGATTTTGGAGAAAACAAGGTTTTGTTTCTTGAAACCAAAACGAGAGGGATTGAGAGGGGTTTTGAAATAGATGTTTTGAAAGCATATTTTCAATACTCAATAAGGATTATAGCCACTTAAAATGTCAACATCAAACTCATCATCAAGAACCTCCAAGATTGTTGGAGAGATTTATTTTATTTTGAACATAACTTCAATACATTTCAAGAATAACTTGGAAGTATTGAGGTTATGATCATCATCTATCAAACATGTTTTTGAGGTCAAGAGCTACTATCCATAAGGATTCACTCACCCCAAACTTCATGTCATCACTTAGATGATGATGAACTAGTAAGTAAATAAAGAAAATCAAAAAGAAATGAGATGAGAAGAGATGAACAATAAATAAACAAGCAAGTAGATAATGATCAATAGATGATATTCATGAAGCATTGAACTTGTAGATTGGTGTTTCACTCATATGTAATGACACTAGACATGGAAGAAGCTTCCACTCTCTTAAATGCTCACTAGAATGGTGGTTGGGAGTATTGAATGTTGAAGTAAATGGAAGTAATGAAGTAAAAACAAAGTTTAGAACTCACTTTTGTTTTGAAAAACCAATGAAGGAAGCTTCTTTCTCTCTATTCTAGCCTTATCTCTACAACTTTCTCTCCCAAACTTTTCTAAGCTTTCATTTCACTCCCCTCTAAATGGAAGTAAATTGCTTCTTTTATAGGCAAAGTAGGGGTGGTAAATAGAGTTTTAAAAAGTTTAAAATGGTCTCCCATTGGTCAAAAATAAGCTGGGAACCAAAACTACGTCGTTTTAATTTCTAATATATCAAATTGGACCCCCAAAAGAAGTTACAAAAGTGGACTGTTCTAGGGGAGAGTGCCGCGGCGGCAGTGGGCCAGTGCCGCGGCGGCACTGCTCTTCCTTCGTCCAGATAATGCTGTTTAGGCCCCCCAGAGGTTCCGGTATTCGCGAAAAGGCCCTATTTCGTCCGAAATTCACAGAATATGCATACGAACTCCAAATTGAGGTTGTGATATACCGTTGGAAAGGTAATGGAGTTTACTTTACATAAAAAATAGTTTGGGGATAGGTCACTTTGAAAAGTTTTGCGGTATTTGTGATGAAAGCCGATTTGATCTCCTTTTTCGCCTTCGAAAATTCATAGTAAACTTGTTTTAAATCCGAAAATTATGTGCGATATACCGTTGGAAAGCTATTGACCTCTAGTATCCATGAAAAATATTTGAAAATTTTTATGCTGCCCCGGTTCTAAAGTCAAATTCTGGTCAAACTGGTCAAACCTGGGATTCCCGGGATGTTTTGGGAACCTCTGGGAGTTCCCAGGAGTTGATGTTTTCGCTCGATTTTCTTTTAGAACTCATTTTAATACTTTTCTTGTGATCTAGAATGACTCCGGCGAATTCGGACGATTTTGGTCAAACTTGGTCAAAGTTGGTCAAACTTGGTCAAACCTGGTCAAACCTTGGTCAAACCGGCCAACGGGGACTTTTCGGGAACTTCCGGGACTTCCGGGGGTCTCTGGGAGCTGACGATTTCATTCGATTTTACTTAAAAACTCATTTTTTTTACTTTTCTTACAACATAGCATCTTTCCAGAACTTTGGGATCGAATCTGGGAGTTTTCGGGCTTTTAAGGGTATTTCGGTCATTCTGGGCATTCTGAGAGATAGAACTGACTTCCAGGAGTTCTTTTAAGTCTTTTTCGATCATTGTGAATCACCAAGCTATGGGTCTCCTAAATCTGATAGCCGACAAAATGGGGTGTCTACAGCTGGTTATCGGACAGATTGCTGGAGAGTTTCAGATACTAAGTTGGGAGCTATGCCCGTTCCACGCTGTGGCCACTCAACTCATGGAGGCGTTTGATGATATTAGCGTGAGTTACATTCTGAGAACCACAAATACTGAGGCCGATAAGTTGGCAAAAATAGGATCAGCCTCACCTTCTCAGAAGAATGTAGAAGACCAACTCATCACTGTGCATGTCTGAGCATTACCTCCGTTGCAAAGAGAGGTTGGTATGGTACTACCCATTTTAATACTTTTCTTGTGATCTAGAATGACTCCGGCGAATTCGGACGATATTGGTCAAACTTGGTCAAACTTGGTCAAACCTTGGTCAAACCTGGTCAAACCGGTCAACGGGGACTTTTCGGGAACTTACGAGACTTCCGGGGGTCTCTGGGAGCTGACGATTTCATTCGATTTTACTTAAAAACTCATTTTTTTACTTTTCTTACAACATAGCATGTTTCCAGAACTTTGGGACCGAATCTGGGAGTTTTCGGGCTTTTAGGGGCATTTCGGTCATTCTGGGCATTCTGAGAGATAGAACTGACTTCCAGGAGTCCTTTTAAGTCTTTTTCGATCATTGTGAATCACCAAGCTATGGGTCTCCTAAATCTGATAGCTGACAAAATGGGGTGTCTACAGTTTGCCCCTCTTTGGCATGAACTTGCGAGGCAACGCATATCGCAAGCGAGTGCCAAAGCTTTGAAGAGACAGGTCTTTTTGGAGGCTATAGATTTAGGATAAAAAGCGTTGCAAAAGATGCAATGATGCTGAGGCCTAGTGCTGGTCGTGCTCTGCGTGAGCTGCCTACGTATCCCAAGGGAAATCAGACCAGGACGTAGTTCGGGGCACAAAGGAATAAATCACACATGCACAACAAGACATGCGGATGCTATGCTATGAGGATGATATGCAATGCATGGATGTGATATGAATGTGTACATGAGTCCTATCATGCCTAGTGTTCTGATCCTAGTATGAGCAGGTGCTGTGGGGTGTACCACTCTGAGTGGACTTGTGTCGTGCCTGTATTGTGTTCTAGAGCGCTTGTGGTCCTAGTACATGTGTTCTGTGTATTTACCACTCTCAGTGGGTTTGGTGATCTACGCTTCGCTACGACTAATAGACTTGTGAGGGATCTCGACCAGGAGGTCTTACCCATGGAAGAGCGTGGTGCTCAAAGTGATACTGTGGTGCTCAAAAGAACGCTTATGGTGTGTTTGCCACTCCTAGTGGGCTTTGTGATTTGTGTGTACCGCAACCGATGGGCTATGTGTCATGTTATGGCCAATTTGTTGTGTTGGGTGAAGTGACTCTCTAGACTTGACTCGTGCTCCCCTTAATCGTGATAGTATGGACTCGGTGACTCTCAAAGTCTCAACGGTGCTTCTCAAATTTCAATGAAGATCCTCGATTCTTGACGGCGCTTATGTCGTTCCTCAAATCTTTGACGGTGATTCTCAATGCTTCTTGATTCTCAATGGTGTTCTTCAAATCTTAGCGATGCTCCTCGACTTTTCAATGATGCTTTTCAACTCTTCTGATGCTACTCAACAAATCTGATGCTCCTCAACACATCCGATGTTCCTCAACTCTTCAATGATGCTTCTCAACAAATCTGATGTTCCTCGACATATCTGATGTTCCTCAACTCTTCAACGATGCTTCTCAACAAATCTGATGTTCCTCAACACATCCGATGTTCCTCAACTCTTCAACGATGCTTCTCAACTCTCCTGATGTTCCTCGACACATCTGATGCTCTTCAACGACGCTTCTCAACAAATCTGATGCTCCTCAACACATCCGATGTTCCTCAACTCTTCACTTGGACTTTGAACCCTAAAACACCTCAATAACACACCTTATCAAAACATCTGGACTTTGGGCCCTAAAACACATCTTATCAACACTCCTCATCAACGCATCTGGACTTTGGGCCCTAAAACACCTCAACAACACGTCTCTTATCAACAATGGTTTCTTGGGGTTGGCGATATTTCCTCCGATCAGCCGCCTTGAGAAACAACTATCGGTTTGTAGTTTGCAAGCACTTACGAGTTTATGCCACTCGTATCTGGGACACTTCTCATGTTGTGACCTTGACTGGTGTAGTAATAATGTTTGGTACTTCTGCTTATATCCAAAGTTTTTTTTTTATAATTGGGAATCACCTTTAACCCACACATTTGAGACCATCAGGACAAATGGACTTAACAGGAACGACAAGGAAAGTTGGGTTAGTTTGCATGAAACCTTGGTCTCTGACACACTTGTGATCAGATTACTACTAACTCAAATAAAGAAGGATTGACTTGGACATGAAATTCTCAAATTGCCACAATCCAATGTGCCTTCATCATGAATGATGTACCGCTCATCTTTTATGTTCACTCCTCATCTTGATATGTCAGCACTTTGCTGATAAATCTGGTTTTTGAAAATTCCTCCCTATTGATCTAATCGATTCTCTACTTCTCCCCAAAAGTGCTTTGAATTAGTGCCTTAGCTTTTAGAATAAAAGATGCTCTATTTCAAAAATTTTTAAAACAACTTGGTGACATGAAAACTCGCCCTTGGTGTGAAGGGATCGTGTTAGGCAAACGGAGTTTGCCCCGAGTTTGAGGTGTACGACGTGGAATTCATAGGCAAACGAGGTGGGTGACCGAAGTTTGCCCCTAGTTTGGACAATGGTTTATTGGAGGTTTTGGGCAAACGAGGTAGGTGACCGAAGTTTTCCCCTTGTATAAAGGGTAGATAGTAGAATTCAGGCAAACGAGGCGAGTAGCCGAAGTTTGCCCCTAGTGTGGAAGGTGATTTTCTGGCTTGAGACAAGGACCGTGACTTTAATCTCTCAAATGCTCATAACTTTTTGCCTAGGCACCAGTGAGGTGACCTAGCGAGCTCTTTTCTCTCTTTTGTTATTGCTCACCTTGGATTTAGCTCTATCTTTTGCCTAGGCGTCCTTTCGGATTTTCGACCTAGCGAGCCATCCTTCTTTTCTTTTTGAAAGTCTGCCTACGTACCCCCGAGCGGGGATCAGGTCCAATGTAGTTCGGGCCAAAGCTTTGAAAGAAAAAGGGGTTGATTATGATGGTGTCGACCGAACCGATGCGGTTGCCTACGTATCCCCGAGTGGGAATCAGGTCGAGCGTAGTTCAAGGCAAGGTCTTGAAAGAAATCGGTTGAAGGTTTTTCCAAACCAATCGTCAAAGGAGTTCAAACTTAGGTCACTTGTGGTAGCCTTGAATAAGAAGATTCAGTTTCAGTCTCTCGTTCTTTTCTTTTCTTTTCTTTCCTTTCTTTCTTTTTTTTTTTTTTTTTTTTTTTTCTGAGGATTGATCCTTTTCACTTTCGCCTAGCCAGTCAATTTTACTTTTCGTGTAGCTGATTCTTGCAAGATCTTTTAATCGCAATCTTAGAATTCCGAAATGTGCATGTCAACTCTCGGAATTTATTTGTGGTTGTTCCGTGCCTTTGAAAATGTGATCTAGGCACGTTCTTATGATGTACCTTGAAGCATACGATTCTTTCATTTGTTTCATCAAAATTTCTTTTATTTTCTCCATCATTTTGACTGGCTAAGGTCAGATCTTGGAAATCAATACCTTTTCAGCTCTAACTTTTGCCTAGGTGCCCTTTCGGGTTTTCAACCTAGCGAGATTTTTTTTTTTTTTTTTTTTTTGAAGGGGGAAGAAACTCTTTGAAATGTTTGGCTACCAACAAATGACTAAGTCTGCATTGGACAGGTTTGTATGGCTCTTGATTGGACTGGGCTCAAGGCTTTAAAATGGTAGAAAAGGGTTTTGGGTAAGCCCCAAATCAGTTCCAAGTATGTCTTTTCGAGATTTGAGCAAAAGCATCTTTAAATTCTTAAAGTAAGACTATTCAATTCTCGGCTCTTCATCGGTGCCAGCGTGAAATCGACTTTGACCTTTTCAGGGTTCTTTTTTGTTTGATGTAAAAATTTATTAGCAGAGTAATATCCATGGTAATTTGAAAAGTGACATTTTCAGTTCAACGATTCATGCACTTATGATTACACACATCAGATTAGGCAAAATGAGACTTCATTCCATCACAAGAGAATGATTACATCACTCGATACAAACTCACAACAACTCGACGACAGACAGACTCGACCACAAGATCAAACTTGAAATAGACTCAAAATATAGAACAGACTCGACTTGGTCTCAAATGGAGTGTCTTTGTGACCCATTTATTTATTTATTGTTTTTTTTTTTTTTTGCAGAAGTTCTAAACACTATCGCTCCACTGCACGGATCCAACATTCATGGGTGTCAATAAAAGGGATCCTTTGAAAGGATAGGCCATGGGCTTAGGTGACGTGGGGTTGAATGGGTGGTGGCTCGATGATTCCTCGATCAATGAGGTCTTGGATATCATGGCGGAGACGTATGCACCGGTCGGTGTCATGGCCTGGGCCTTGGTGGTAGGCACATCGTTTGGACAGGTCACAGTTAGGTGGTGGGGGATCGGCACGAGGCTGAAGGAGTTGGAGGTGTCCCTTTCTTAGCAGGCGGCCTAAGGCTACGGAGGGAGAGATATCTAGCTTGGAAAATTCACGGGGTACCCTATTTTGGTAAGGGCGGCTAGGCGAGCTGGTTTGGTTTGTGAGCTGGTATGATTGGGGAGAATAGGCCATGGGTTGGTTACTAAGGGCATTGACATCCGAAGGGTTTCGGGAGTAGTCGGGCCTCTTGGACTGGCTTTGTGATTCTTCATTCTTGATTTTCCCTTCCCTGATTGCATCCTCAATTCTAGTCCCAATCTCAAACAGTTCTTCAAATGTTGAGATGGACTGGTAGAATAGTTTCTCATGGTACAGCGGTTGTAGATTCTTGATCAACATCCGGACTTGTTCCTTTTCGACTGGTCGGTGGGTCATTTGGGCCACTTTGTTCCTCCATCTGCTCAAGAATGCAGCGAAGGACTCATTGAAGTTCTGTCGGGTAGTCTCTAGATCCCGGATGGTGACATCGAGCTCTAGGTTGTAGGAGTAATGATCAATGAAGACCTGGACTATATCTTCCCAAGTCCGCGTCTTAGAAACCTCCAAGGTCAGAAACCAAGATAGAGCAGCCTTGGCGAGGGTTTGAGGGAGCAACATTGCGATGTGCTCATGGCTGCAACCCATTGATTGGAAAATACTCATGCAGAACTTTACATGGCTCTTTGGATTCCCAGTTCCATCAAAACGGTCGATTTCAGGCATCTTGAAGTTCTCGCGTAGCTTCACCTTGTTAGGCTCAAACAATCCTTCCAGATCTAACATGTAATCGTCGACCCCCTTACTCTTCCTTAGTATGTTCTCGAGCTTGTCGACCTTATCCATTTTCTCTTGGAGCTTTTTCTCATATGCAGGCGGCGGGACCCCTTGAAACCATACTTCTTCTCCGCCGTTCTCATGTAGGGGTGGTTCAAACCCAGGTGGAGGTTACGGCCGCTGCTGCTTCAATTCCTCCATGAAGGATAAAACTTGGGCCAACCGGTCAGACTGTTGGTTGATCATTTCTGTCATTTTTGCTTCGAAACCTTCTGGATCCATAAAGCTGACTTTCGGCTGAGTGATTCTGACAAGGTGACTCCCTAATCCTCTGACTCACAAATACAGATCCTGGGTGCTCAAAACTTGTACTGACATATAGGTGTGAAAAGACTGTGTTAGACTTTTAACAGTGATGATTGAGATGACAACTATAGTGATGTTAACAGACGTGGACTGACTCGTGTACAGCCTGACTGAAATAGTGCGTGCAGACCGATAGAAATGGTGTATGCAAATAAGACAAGCATGCGGATGTAGGCCCTAATCTATATGATGCTCCTATTTGTAACAGATAGCAGTTAAACAAATAAGGTCCTAACCATATAGAGTGTGCCAACTTACCTTCCAGTATGATCACCAAGGGATAACAGGGGTTTCCAGGGTTTTATGAAGGCTTCTAGGAGAGATTGCGCATTTCTGGTTGGTTTGGACAGAGTTTCAGGGAGAAACTGATATATCTGGGCATTTCTGGTTGATCTGGACAGAGTTTCTGGGAGAAACGGGTTAATATGGTTATATCTGGGATATCTGGACAGAGTTTCTGGGAGAAACTGGTTAATGTGGTGATATCTGGAATATCTGGACAGAGTTTCTGGGAGAAACTGGTTAATATGGTTATATCTGGGATATCTGGACAGAGTTTCTGGGAGAAACTGGTTAATATGGTGATAGTGATCATACTGTCTATCAGGTTTTCATACTCCTATATCTTAGGACCAACAAACAAGGTTTGCGGTGTATATCTTTGTGAACATGGAGCAGACATCCTCGTCATGGTGCCTAGGCAGGTCAACTCAATGTGACCACATGTGAGTGATTGCCTTGGGGATCATAAGAAAGAGGTTCTGTTCTATGCCACATAAGCGTCTACACCGCGCAGGTAATCCCATCAGGGCATACAGCAGTTATATCACATTGTCCTATCTGAAAAGATAAATGAACAGTCCTATGAAAGGTTCTACAGGAATCTATATGCAAAGGCTGGGTTTAGTCAAAGAGGGTCCGTTGACGAGAGTTCCAATATACTGTCAGGGAGACAGTACGGAGGTTTTTACTCTTTTTGATATACCTTAGAAGGTACAGTATCAACGGTGACTTGTGCCCTGGCACAGCAAGACCTGAACAATGTCAGCGCCGCGTTTCAGACACAGTCGGAGGGGGAAATGCAAAGTGCAATGCGGTGAACCAGACACAGTAAAAAGATGATTTTAAGGATGCTTCTTATGAGTCAAACCTCTGTATTATTTTGTTTTAAAATAAAAAATCCCCAGCAGAGTCGCCAGATTATGGACATGTGGAAATCCGTCGCCCACTCCCGGGGTATTCCTCTTGTTTCCGGGGTTTCGGAATTGATTTTCCTTTAGCTTTTGAAAATTGATTTGAAAGAGAAGAAGGGGTTTGTTTTGAAGAAAACAAGAAATGGTCTGTTGAAAACAGATACAGAGTTGCCACTTGGTCTTTAGGGAACCAAGAAACCCAATTTGACTCACCCAAACAGATAAAGGACACCGGCCTTTCATAACCAAAGAACTTGGCTCGGGGTTTTGGTACGAGAGAGGAAGGAGCCTTTGTCGCGACTAAAACACCCTCAACTCGCCCCGTCTTTCAACGGGCCTCAATTAGCATCCAAATAATCATCTGATACTATGTGTGGTTCGGCAATTAATACTATGGTAGTATATTACATTACATAAGAAAATTTGAAATGGAAGATCTAAAGATAAGATATCATTCATAAGATCTTAGCCAAACATCATACAATGCAAAAGTGAAAGATCACACAAATAAACCTAGGAAAAATCGTCTAATCATATATCAATTAATCAAGTTTCCCTAATCTAAGGGGGACATGAATTGTTCTTGAAACAAATAATCAAAGAAATCAAAATATGCTTAGCAAGCTAGTGTGATGCATGTTATTCTTTGAAAAGAGAAGATCTCTCAATCCCCGGGACGGATGAGAAAGGATGATTAGATCGAGGGGAAGCATGAACGTGTGATCATGATCATTCCTTATAATCTTCTTAGATTAGGAGTTACAAAAGCCCCAAATCTTTGCATGGATGCAATGTATGTATCTAGAATGTGCTAAGGTTGTAGTGTGCCTTGTGTTCATGGATTCCTAGAATGAATTAGAAGTCTAGAATGTATATGAATGGATGAATGAAATTATCATGGGATATGTACAAATGTAGTATGAACTACTTTCTAAGATATGAGCTAATTTGGAGTTCATGTATACATCAAATCAAAGAGTGAAAGTTGAAATGTGCTTGCTGTGAATAGTGGACAGAACAGTAACACGATCGTGTGAAAATGGAAAAGAGGGGTTAGAAATGTTTTCAATGCATGGGTTTTTATGGAGATCTTCCTTATTGTGTCTAGAACACAACCCAAAAAGCCAATCCTTAATAGCTATCACATATTGAGAGAAATCATATAAACAATAGGGGTCACTCAGAAACAGAGTCCGTACTGTCGACTGAAATGTCAAAACATCTTAGAAAATGAAAACAAATGATCTAGAGGCCCATTTTATACAGAGAGCTCCCCAAGACATTGAAGTTTAAGGTAAAAATAAGTTAGGACCACCCCGTTTGGAAAAGTTTTCTGAAAAAAGAGTTGGAAGTGAACCTAGCTGCTGTGACATCAAAAACAGAATATCTGGAGAGAATGTTTGGGCCCAAATGGACCATTTCCAAGTATTTCCAAGTCAAACCAAAAATCATGGGTGTTCTCTAATGAGTTAGGAAGATTTTCCAAGTGGTCTTGCATCCATACATTGAGTATTGAGTTCTAGGGAAATCTTTGAACTCGGCTCACTCACTGTTTTGACTCATTGTTTTGAAGATTTTGGAGAAAACAAGGTTTTGTTTCTTGAAACCAAAATGAGAGGGATTGAGAGGGGTTTTGAAATAGATGTTTTGAAGGCATATTTTCAATACTCAATAAGGATTATAGCCACTTAAAATGTCAACATCAAACTCATCATCAAGAACCTCCAAGATTGTTGGAGAGATTTATTTTATTTTGAACATAACTTCAATACATTTCAAGAATAACTTGGAAGTATTGAGGTTATGATCATCATCTATCAAACATGTTTTTGAGGTCAAGAGCTACTATCCATAAGGATTCACTCACCCCAAACTTCATGTCATCACTTAGATGATGATGAACTAGTAAGTAAATAAAGAAAATCAAAAAGAAATGAGATGAGAAGAGATGAACAATAAATAAACAAGCAAGTAGATAATGATCAATAGATGATATTCATGAAGCATTGAACTTGTAGATTGGTGTTTCACTCATATGTAATGACACTAGACATGGAAGAAGCTTCCACTCTCTTAAATGCTCACTAGAATGGTGGTTGGGAGTATTGAATGTTGAAGTAAATGGAAGTAATGAAGTAAAAACAAAGTTTAGAACTCACTTTTGTTTTGAAAAACCAAAGAAGGAAGCTTCTTTCTCTCTATTCTAGCCTTATCTCTACAACTTTCTCTCCCAAACTTTTCTAAGCTTTCATTTCACTCCCCTCTAAATGGAAGTAAATTGCTTCTTTTATAGGCAAAGTAGGGGTGGTAAATAGAGTTTTAAAAAGTTTAAAATGGTCTCCCATTGGTCCAAAATAAGCTGGGAACCAAAACTACGTCGTTTTAATTTCTAATATATCAAATTGGACCCCCAAAAGAAGTTACAAAAGTGGACTGTTCTGGGGGAGAGTGCCGCGGCGGCAGTGGGCCAGTGCCGCGGCGGCACTGCTCTTCCTTCGTCCAGATAATGCTGTTTAGGCCCCCCAGAGGTTCCGGTATTCGCGAAAAGGCCCTATTTCGTCCGAAATTCACAGAATATGCATACGAACTCCAAATTGAGGTTGTGATATACCGTTGGAAAGGTAATGGAGTTTACTTTACATAAAAAATAGTTCGGGGATAGGTCACTTTGAAAAGTTTTGCGGTATTTGTGATGAAAGCCGATTTGATCGCCTTTTTCGCCTTCGAAAATTCATAGTAAACTTGTTTTAAATCCGAAAATTATGTGCGATATACCGTTGGAAAGCTATTGACCTCTAGTATCCATGACAAATATTTGAAAATTGTTATGGTGCCCCAGTTCTAAAGTCAAATTCTGGTCAAACTGGTCAAACCTGGGATTCCCGGGAAGTTCTGGGAACCTCTGGGAGTTCCCAGGAGTTGATGTTTTCGCTCGAATTTTTTTTAGAACTCATTTTAATACTTTTCTTGTGATCTAGAATGACTCTGGAGAATTCGGACGATTTTGGTCAAACTTGGTCAAACTTGGTCAAACCTTGGTCAAACCTGGTCAAACCGGTCAACGGGACTTTTCGGGAACTTCCGGGACTTCCGGGGGTCTCTGGGAGCTGACGATTTCATTCGATTTTACTTAAAAACTCATTTTTTTACTTTTCTTACAACATAGCATCTTTCCAGAACTTTGGGACCGAATCTGGGAGTTTTCGGGCTTTTAGGGGCATTTCGGTCATTCTGGGCATTCTGAGAGATAGAACTGACTTCCAGGAGTCCTTTTAAGTCCTTTTCGATCATTGTGAATAACCAAGCTATGGGTCTCCTAAATCTGATAGCCGACAAAATGGGGTGTCTACAGCTGGTTATCGAACAGATTACTGGAGAGTTTCAGATACTAAGTTGGGAGCTATGCCCGTTCTACGCTGTGGCCACTCAACTCATGGAGGCGTTTGATGATATTAGCGTGAGTTACATTCCTAGAACCACAAATACTGAGGCCGATAAGTTGGCAAAAATAGGATTAGCCTCACCTTCTCAGAAGAATGTAGAAGACCAACTCATCACTGTGCATGTCTGAGCATTACCGTCCGTTGCAAAGAGAGGTTGGTATGCTTCTACCCATTCGGTCTTGATGGAGGATGACGATTGGAGACTCCCCATTATTGAATACCTGAATCACCCAAATGTCAGGGTAGACCGAAGGGTTAGGTTATTTGCTGTCCGATTCGTGGTACTCGATGGAGAATTATTCAAGAAACTAATCGGTGACGACGTGGTCTTGAGGTGTCTAGGGAAGAAACAGGCCATGCAGGTTATGGCCGAGGTGCATGAAGGGATTTGTGGTGCCCATCAGGCCGGCACAAAGATGAAGTGGTTGCTGAGAAGATATAATTATTACTGGCCCGACATGTTGAAAGATTGTATCAGTTATGCTAAGGGATGTCAAGCTTGCCAGAAGCATGGTCCGATCCAGCATGTGCCAGCTAAAGAGCTGCAACCTATAATCAAACCATGGCCGTTTAGAGGATGGGCGATGGATTTAATTGGCAAAGTCTTACCGCCATCATCAGGCCAGCATTGTTTCATTATAGTGGCTACAGACTACTTTACTAAGTGGGCTGAGGCCATACCTTGTAGAACGGTGACTAAGGCCACCGTAATAAAATTCATTGAAGAACACATTATCCATAGGTTCGGCCTTCCAGAAACAATCACGGCCGACCAAGGATCCGTGTTTACAGGAACGGAAACGTCGGCCTTTGTAGAAAGTAGGGGGATCAAAATTCTCAATTCTACACCCTATTATGCACAAGCTAATGGACAGGCCGAGTCCACTAACAAGATCCTCAAGGGGATCATTGAGAAGATGATTGTGGAAAATCCTAGGGAATGGGACAAGCTTTTGTCCGAAGCGTAATGGGCCTATCGGACATCTAAAAGGTCAAGTACTGGGGTCACACCGTTCATGCTGACTTATGGGCATGACGCTATGTTACCTATGGAAGTTACAGTCCGATCGGCCAGAAGAGCTTTACAAAATCAGCTAGAGCCCGCTGAGTACACAGAGGCTATGATAGCTGAATTGGAAGGGCTCGATGAAATGAGGCTCGTGGCCTTAGATTCATTGAAAGTGCAAAAGCAACGGGCCGCCCGAGCATATAATAAAATGGTGAAAGAGAAGTCCTTTTGCACAGAGGATTGGGTATGGAAGGCCGTGTTGCCTATTGGAGATAAGGATAACCGCTACGGTAAATGGTCGGTCAATTGGGAGGGCCTATTCATCGCCCATCAAGTCAAGAGAGGTGGTGCCTACAGGTTACGTGATTTGGATGGAACGGTTCATGTCCGATTAATCAATGGTCAGTATTTAAAGTCCTATTATCCTACGATATGGGAGACCATTAACCTGGACTACAAGCCAAATCCTGGGTTGGAATATGATCAGTTGATCAACTATGAACCTGAGCCCGAAGTGATTTAAAAGAACATCGTTTTGTATTGATAGGCTGAGCACAACTTACTTACAAAAATGATAAAAAAGAAAAAATTTCTATACAATACAAAATCGGAGTCCGCCTCTAGGCCGACCCAAAATTCCTAAGCTTAGCCTTCAGATCCTCCCAAGTCTTGATGGCTCCAGACCAATCCCGCTTTGCTTTTGTGCCCAAGCTCGGGATATCGGGACACTGGCTTGCAGCTGATCACTGCACTTTTGAGCATCACCACCAAGTAAAGATAATGCTTCATCAATTTTCCCAATGGAGGCGTTGTTGGTGACAACCTCGGCCTCACATTGGGCGTGCTGAGCTTTTAGTGCAGTGATACGGGACTGCAGCCAGGAGTCCTTTGCTAGCATTTGAGCCCGAGAAGCCTTCCCCGCTTCAAACTTAGCTTTGGCCCCCTCCAGAAACTTCAAGGCCTTCTGCCGCGAGCTTAAGTGAAGCTCTGCATCAGCCTGAATCTTCATGGCCGATCGGTCCACAAGACGGCAGTTGGGAAGTCTTTCTTGTATCTCGTGGAGTAAAGATAGCTGCCCATTAGAAAGTGAAGGATCGTCCATAAGAGTGTTCAAGGCTGCTTCAACGTCAACAACAGCAGGCAGGCTAGGAAGGTCCTGATCAGCAAGCCCGAAGAGTAGATCCTTGGCTTGTTGAAGGCGCGGAGGTGAAACGGCTTCGGGCTCCAGGGGGCCAAGGTCAAAAGCTCCTAGGTCCAGGCCGGAGAAGAAGTCGTTGAAGGGAATGTGTGGCTCTGGACCCACGGGATCAGCCTGTTCAAGAGAATAAGCAGTTAGAAGTGCTCTAAAATTTTATGAATGAAGTAAAGTATACACGGCAATACCTGGGTATGAGAACCAAGTGAGGCCGAGATCTCTTCACGAACGTCGGCCTCACTGGGTTGAGAAGTTGGTGGAGAGGAAGATTGAGCCAGCGCAGAAGAAGAAGCATGGCCGGTCTCTACCCCTGGACTGGTTGAGGCCGTAGTTGCCTGTAATACTTCAGCCTCTGGGACTGAGCCCGAATCATCAGTACCGGCCTTGACCCGTAAATTTGCAGAAGCCTCAGGAGGGTTAGCATCGGCCACCACTGGTTCCACTGTTATAGGAACGGAAGATCCAGTGGCTGAAGGAGGTTCCCCTTGCCCGGAGAGAGCTCCAACTTCAGAAGGGACGGCCTGGTCCACTTCTTCCCTAGCCGCCTCCATAATGACTCCAGCATCGGCCATGCCTTCAGTACTGGAAGAGAGGACAACTTGCTCAGGAGCTTGGATGGAAGGAGTAATGTCTTCATCTCCACTTGAAGGAGTTAGCGGAGGCACGATGTGAAGTGGCATTACCCTCATGGCGACCCATTCCAGATAGGCCGCCGCGGACGCTGGTGATGCAGGAAAAGGTGGAGGAAGAGCCTGAGGCTGACTCAAGGGTGGGAGGTCCTCTCCGGAGTCCTCATCAACAAGCTGCAAAACAGAAGAAAAGGATTAATATTGAACAGGTGAAATCGGACTTAACAGCTAGAATGTTGGGAATCTAACCTGAGTAGAGGCCGGTGTTGATTTTTGTCTCTTTTGAGAAGGACCCTTGCCCGGAGCTGGCTTGCGGGCCGGTCTCTTGGTTACTTGTTTGCGTCGGACTTGAGCTGCTGCTGGGGCAGAAGGATCAGCCTCAGTGGCCGATGATGTAATGAAAGGTAGAAGGGCCTCAGCAGCAGTGTCTTTAAAAATATTGCTTGCCCGGTCACCCCACCACTGTGTGAATTCTTCTGACACCACAGGCCGGGCAGAGAAGGGCGTGAAGTTGAATGCTGCTTTGAGCCTGTCTGACCGTTCTTTTATTTTCTTCTCCTGCCCATCATTGACGATAAGGTCGCGTTCTACCCAGTCAACGTTGACAGTGATGCCAGGGGGAACGTGCACGAGTTGGATAAGCCCGAATTGGCGGGCATAGAGGGGAGCAAAGTAATACTCTGCCCCGCACTTATTGTTGGCCGATGGAATGCTTGGGCTGAAAATAATGTCTCTAGCTACTAAGTAGCTAGAGAAGATTTCGTTGTAGGTGGATTGGGTGCCCGATCCCCAATTAGAAGGGTTATTGGAGAGTTGAAGAAAAGAAGAGAATTGAAGTGAGAAGAAAGGGGTGAAGAGGTTTACATTCCGAGGGTAGCAACCCTAATAGAAGAGGTACTTGTTGAGCCAGTAGATGAGGAAGGCGGTATGCTCTGCATCGGACACCTCCGTCTCATCTGCACCGATGTAGGCAGTCAGAAAGCCTCCGAAGGCTGTAATCAGCCTGTGTGAAACGGTCCCATCCCTGACAATTTCTTATTGAGGATAGGCAAAGATGGGCGTTCCAACGTCAAGCCCGGGAATAATCTCTTGTCCATGAGGGCGAAGGCCGAGCAGATAGCTGACGTCCTTAACAGTGGGAGCCATTGTTCCGCAGCGGAAAAGAAAGCCGTTGCACGACGAAGACCAAAATAGCAAAGCAGAGAGAAGAAGAGGTCGGTCTATTTCTATTCTGGACCAACTAAGCATTATGGCATCATAAATGCCCGTTTGTCTCCAGACTGTGGCCTTAGAGGCCGATACTCTAGTCACCCACTTGTCCCAGTCGGCGGCGGGGGTCGGCTAGCCTCGAATAGGCTGATTAGCAGTCTGAACTTTGTTCCAATGAGCAGGGACCTGTAGGAACGCTTCATTTGCAAGCGGTGGGAAAAAAGGAAGAAAAGCCGCCGGAGGATAGCCAAGAAACGCCGCTCCCAGGCCTGGTGCTACTGGAGAGCCATCAGAGGAGCTGTAGGGGGTTAGATAGTCGGTGGAGATCTCAGCGGCATTAGCTTTTGCTAGAGTTCTAACCTCCCTACATCGGTTTTGCGGTGGTAGAGCGTCAATAAAGGTCTTCTTTCCTTTAGAAGTGGCCGGAACGGTCTTAGGAGCCATGTATGCAGGGGAGAAGAGTTCGCCAGAGAAAATGGAGGTTTAGGGAGAGAAGGCTCTGTTTCGCTTGAGCTGTAGAGAGAGAGAGTAAGAATGCAAATGGGCGTGGTAAGGGTTTTTGAAAAAACTTGCTGCTTAAATACTACGATGGCGTAATCATGGCGCATTAAATGTAGAGTGACTGGTGGGATTCTCCATAATCTGACATTTGCTGCATGCTTGATGCGTGGCAATTTTTAAAATTCAAAACGTCACATCAATCAAGGCGGGACGTTTGATATGACCTTTTGGGGAGCAATTGTTTGCACCCAAAAACCGTCAAAGGTTTTTGAGCCCGAGTGGCATGGAGCTGAATGGAGGAGAGGCCGGGTTAAGGAATCAATGACTCATCGGACTCAAATATAGACGTGAGACCGATGATAGGAACGAGGATGTTGGGTATGATAAGGAGAGCCCGATGGGCAATTGGACATGTGTGAGGATTATCGGGCTATGAAGAAATGTAACCCAATGCACTGACTGCCCGATGGTGGAATGAAGCAACAGGAAGCCTAATCGGACAACGTGTAATAAAAGACGGGAGTTAGTCCGATTGGCCATGGGTGTTTGAAGAAAGGCAATCGGGCATGAGGGAAGGCATGGAAACAGGTAGAGTCCGATTTGTATAGGAGGGCAAGTGACGAGGCCGATGGACTGAAAGGAGATGGCGTTGCTATCCACAGCTGACAAGATGACGTCATCACAGTGAGTTGGAAACAAGAGTCCGTTTAGGAAAGGAATCTGATGTTCAGCTGGATTTAGGCGTTTGATCCCTAAATTAAAGGGATTGATTCAATCAGAATCCAGGTAAGGTAGGAATCAGAGATAAGGAAGGATTTCTCAGCCAATCAATCAAGCAGCTTGGGACGCAAGTTAAGGAATTCTTGTCCAAGTAGAAATCGTATAAGGCCGCTATAAATATTCAGGCAGGCCAACCAAGCAAAGGACTCCGCGTCATCTCGAAACAGCATACACACTGCATTCGAAACATTCAAGCATTCAAAGCACTTTTTTAAGTCTTTATGTTTTCCAACCTTCATAGCAAATAGGTCTGCCCTCTTTTGTTATTTTTCTTTGTTCTTTTGGATAATCAGCCTGTTCTGGTTTATTCATTAGATCTGTTTATTTTTTTCCAAACACTTAATAAAATCTTCGTTTTATTAAACCGTTTGTGATTGGTTTACCTGCTAAACTTGACACTTTTTAGCTTGTGCGCTTCAGTACTGCTAAAGAATTTACGGTGAGGGTACTTTCCTACTCACTATACACAATCACCCTGTTTAGAAGTCAGATTCATCAAGCCTTGTGTATCACTCACACAAGCGGATAGGAAATTAATTTGCACGTACACACACACACAGACACACCGAACCACTGTTGGTTCTGGCACGCCCGCGCAAATTACAGCAAACACTCCCTCCGTCCCAAATTCAGGCCCGGCCCTGGGCATAGGCCACATAGGCCATTGCCTAGGGCCCCCAATTCTACTCACATTTTAAGGGCCCCCAATTTTGTACTACAAGTATTAGACCAACCCAATAGTATTTTCAGCCCAACTGAAAAAAGCCCAAAACTTATTGCAAACTAGAGGCCAAACTCTCCTAACCCTTTAAGATACATGAGTATCCTGCGCCCAAATTTTCATTCCCCCCCAAAAAAAAACCTTAAAACCACAGCCCCTAAATTTTTGAAAATTATAAAATTATGTGTAGTAATTGTAAATTTTATAAATAGGCTCTCCTAAATTTCACACAGGCTCCCCTAGACTTTTGAAAATTCTAGATTTACATGTAATATTTTACAAGTTTTTGACACAGGCCCCCCTGCACTCTTGAAAATTGTAAACTTACATGTAATATTTTACAAGTTTTAGGTATAGGCCCCATAAAATTACATAATTTACCCCCAAATTAGGGGTGTTAAACCAATTCTACCATTTTACAAATAATTATGTATAGATATACCCAAAAAAAAATTTGCCTCGGGGCGTTGCCCTCGAATCCATGTATAGTCTAGGCCCCCTCAGACCAAAAATCATGGCTCTGCCCTTGTTTTATACGGTATACCAAAAGCATTCCCAGCCCAACTAAAATTATGTGCTTGCTTCGTCTCCGACTCTCCGTCTCTGGTAGTCTCTCTTCTCTCTTCATTGTAAAGTAGATTGCTTTAAAGCTAATTGCATGTAAGGTTTTTTTTATGTATCGCATTTTAGTTCAATACGTTGTGCTAGGGCCCCATTTTGAAAGCTCGCCTAGGGCCCCCGAAAACTCAGGGCCGGCCCTGTTAAGAGGCAAGTGTTAAGATTTCCGAAGAAAGAATTACAAAGTAGTAATGGGTTACTTATCTACCTAGAAGTCATCTTAAAGAAAACCTTACAAAATTTAATGTGTAATGACGGCAGAGAGGTAATTTACTTTAGGAATTGTTCAAGATTACTTCACTGTGAAAGCTTTAATGAGGTGATATAAGCTTTTTATCCCAAGAATGCGTATACATAACATATGTTCTGTTAGATATGTAATAGCTAGATTGATATTTATGTGCGTGCGTTAATACTTAGAGATTTGATTTACATACAATTCCATAGAACTTCATTGAACAACTTCATTAGATATATCTCTTTCTTACTTGGTTTTATATTTTAGAATTTCAGAATCTGGCTAAACGGTTCTTGAAGTATATGGATCCATAATAGGTAAGCCTGGGCCGAGTGGCATTGGAGTGATGGTGTGGTTCTGTGTTTATTCAACGATGCTAAGGCTACACCCATCCACACCAAAAAAGTATTCACACCGCGTCGGTGTGGATACTTTTTGGATGTGAATAGGTGTAGCCCAAACGTTACTTGTGTTAATTTTCCAAAGGGTTGGTGTTGTCGATCGATTAGCAATTAAGGAGGCTTTATCGTTGTATGTTGACTCAGATATTTTATAACCTGATTAGGGAAATCGATTCTACGGTGGTAGTTTCTTGGCTATTGAATCTAGAGGACTGTCGACCGGACTATATATAATAGCACGATCAATGAGATATCCAACCTTCTTAATCCCCTCACTGGAATAAGGAGATCCTCGAACGGGTTTGCGGACAATTTAGCCAAGTCCGGGGTTCATATAGTAAGTCCGTTCTGTGCTTAATTGGTTGTAAATATTTGCTGTGTTTTTTTTTTGGGTGCTCTGTTGTTGACCTCTGCCTTGTTTTGGCCCTTTTGGGGGGCATTTTGGCTTGTAAATCTGTGTTTTCTTGGGGGTTTTATATTGCTTGTGAACCAATGTCTTTGTGTTTCTGAGGCCATATATTTTGGGGTGGGGCCTTTGTCTTTTTGTCTTTCATTCCACATCAATGATAATTGAAATATTGATGTTCAAAAAAAAAAAAAAAAAAAAAAAAAGTTATTGTAGAATTTCAATAATTACAAAAAATTGTAAGTCAATCTATCTATTTGTACTAAATATAAAGGCCAAGCCTTTTTTCCCATTACTTATGCTGTCACCTGGTGGTTAATTTGAAATAACCTTAACTTTTTTTCTTCTTTTATTATTTTTGTTTTGTAAACCAGCTACTTTTAATTATATAAACCACCGAGTTACCTTCCCCATTTTCCATTTATGCCTCATTTACATCTCCACCCCAGACTGTCTCCAGTCTCCAGAGACTTACCTCTTCCCATTATTTTTATGCTGTCACGTGGTGGATTAATTTGAATAATTACTCCCAAATATATTGATTTTGGACATATACATACAGATATACATATGAATTCCGCCCCGTCACAGAGATAACTATTCAATATGGTGATATCATGTCATCGGTATAACTACACTAATGCACTTAAGTATAGTGTTTATGTTTACATATGTTTCCATAAAATTAGGATTGACGTGTGCTTGACAAGTGACGACTTATCGGGTTGTAATAAAATGCTAGTAAAAAACAACCAGTGTAATGAATATTTATACCGTCACAGCTTCGATTTGTGATATATATATTTAGAGAAAAGATTGGGACACACCCAAAGACAATTTTTGGGATACAACCCAAAAATATATCTATATCTCTCATGTGATATCATTGGACCCCACAGTGACATAGGAGAGAGATAGACACATCTCTTGAGTTGTGTCCCAAAAGTTGTGCCTTTGGGTATGTCCCAAGTATTACCCATATATTTAAAAAGAAAAAAAAAGGACGATGTAGCTTTTTTTTTTTTTGGTTTCCCAGGGTATCCAAGCCACTGCCCAGACTAATCCCTCGAGGTACGGCTTGGCGCATGAAACGGGGACCCCTCCCAATACAGTTGTTTGCATACACAAGGTCTCGAACTTGGGACCTTACTTAAGCGGCCAGAGCCCTTTTCCACTCAGGCCAATTGCCTCTTGGTAGAAGATGTAGCTTTTAACATCTGTAAAGAAGGAAGTAAAACTAGCAGAGAGAGAGAGAGAGAGGCTTGATAGAATTAGTAATTTAAGACAACATTAAAGTTGGGGAAAAATTGAATGAAGTCTAGTAAGGAGGAGTGCAAGGGTAAGTGCAAAAGCAGGAATAGAATGTATGTTTGGTTCCCACAGCTTTTGGTCCAAATTTAACCTTGCAATTGTAATCGCATGCTGGCGTCCAGTCCCCTGGCTTCCCCGTTAATGATGACACACAAGTTTCTGCACTTGCCCTCATTGTCAACTCCATCCCTGCAATACCCCCCCAAAAAAAAAAAAAAACATTTTACATATATATGCATACGGGTTAATTACATACACATCCTTTATAGTTAAACACCGTCTTTTACTTTGCTGCCCTTATACTTCAAATCATGTCACTATTATTTATGTACTTTTGACTGAAGTGAAACAATTAGCAATTTTAATATATAAATAAAACATAATAGTCGCTTTGACCTCCTACAATGAGCACATTTTTTAAATTTGCCCCCTTATAGTCTCAAATGTATCACTAACACTCGCCGTGGACCGTTTGGTAATGTCTTTTTTTTTTTTGGTTTGTATAACATCACAAAAAATTGCAATTGGTATAAGCTGACCAGCTTTTGGCCCATTGCAATTGTGGAAGGTATTTTGCTAAATATTTTATTTAGCTTTCGGAGAGTTTGCTAATTCTTGATAAACTCCAAAGTTATTCCTAAACATAATTTATGTCTGTTGATCTCACATGTGCCTTATGCAGTATTGCGAAAGAAATAGTGGATCATCTCCTCCTTCATTGCCCTGTTTATTCGAATATTTGGTGTGGCTGCCTTAATTGGTGGAACTTATACTTCTGCACATCAGCCTCCTTCACACTATGGTTGAACCATTGGAGTTCCCTATGCCCATCTTATGAGGCCACTCTTGCTTGGGAATGTCTATTTTATGTCGTGTGCTGGTCCATTTGGCTATGGCGCAATGAAATCATTTTCAACGATTCTTCGAAATGTTCAGAAGAAATCATGTTCACCATCAAAGTTAGATTATTCTGGTGGTTAAAGTCTACTTGTTCCAATTTCCATATCTCTTGCAATGATTTTCTGAGAAATACTATACAAGGATGCATCATTTCGAAGTCGAAGAAGCTAAAGGAAATGCGTGCTTGGACTCCACCCTGTAATGGCATTATTAAATTCAATGTCAACGGCTCGATCTTCTCTCGTTAAACCAGGGCCTTCGGGGATTGGGGGAGCTCTAAGAGACAGTAATGGAGTTTTTCTAGCCATTTTTTTTTCACTTAATGTTGGAATCATGGACTCTAAGATTGCCGAGCTAATGGCTATCTCTAAAGCTTTGCAGGTGGGAGTTAATTCTGCTGACAATTTTATTCAATCTTGTGAGGAACTTCACTTTGAAAGTGATTCATGTGTGGCCATTTCGTGGGTGACTTGCCTGGAATCCATTCCGTGGAAGCAAAATGATATAGCTAATTCAATTTTCAACAACCTCAAAAAATTAAATTCCATGAATATCAAAACAAGATTCCTTCATATTCCTAGAAGTGCGAATGCGGTCGCAGATTATTTGGCCAAATCGGGCGTGCACAGGCCTTCCCCTCTAGAAGCATGGTTTTGATCAAATCATTATTGAAATTGACTCTTCTGAGTCTCCTCTAAAATCTTTTGTTTGGAAGGCCGTCAATGTTGGGTCAGTCATACTTACACACATACACACTGTTTTTTTTTTTTTTGGATCTGGGTTGCCTCACTACTCTTGTTTTGGTACTGACCGGGTCCCCTTGATCGTTACAATACTCTGTTTTTGGATCTAGCATACACACTGTTTTGACTTTGTTATATGCTTATATTTGCTTGTTTGTAGGTTGCTTTTGGAGTGTAAGGTTTCATGTCCCCCTCTTTTTTGGTGTACTTAGTTGACTTCTTTAATACAATTTTTCCAATGCTGTCGATGTTCTTTTAAAAAAAAAAAAATTTAACTGATATATGGTTTCAATATAATCCAAAGTAGTGGGGGGATTGGTGACATGATCTGAAGTACATGATACAATGTGAAAAATGGTCTAAGCACAAGTGGTGTATATGTAATTAGCCCTACGTATAATAATATATACATATATGCATTTATGAATCTATATACTAAAAATTGCATGTGCCATGGTTACTACCAAACAAAAAAAAAAAAATTAACACCAAAATTAATCATATATTCAACAATTTATTTTTATAATATTTATTTTTAAATATATTCTTAATCTAGAGAGACAGGAAACATTGAAACCATCACACCATGAACATCTAGATATAATCTTTCTCCTCTTACTTCTGATTAATTAAAAAGTTAAAATTTCTCTTGACAATCTTCATATATATGAATCTAAGCTCGGGGCTCCAAGGCCTCGATACGCACACTAGATAAAACTATCTGATAAGGCAGGATGGATGGGATAGTAATTATGTTAGATAAGTTGTTATGGTCTCCTATATTTAGAACGTGTTGGAGAAAACTGTCAGATAAGCTGTAATGTCCTAATCCTGTATTTGGTCATGCTCGGATAATGACTAAATCTACTTTAAAAAAAAAAAGAAAAGAAAAGAAAGAAAAAAAAAAAGGCAGATCTAAAAATGAAAAGCCAAAGGAAAACAAACGGATTTGAAAAAAAAAATGAAAAAAATGAAAAAAAAAAAAAAAGAAAGGAATTGTGAAAAAAAAAATGGAGAACTAAATGAAAAAGAAAAGAAAAAGTAACGGATCTGAAAATGAAAAAGGAAAAAAACAATCGATCTGAAAAAAAAAATAAAAAAAAAAATAAAATAAAAACCCTAAGAAAACATATCTGAAAATGTAAAAGGAAAAAGAATAAATAGGAAAATCAGTAAATAAATAAAAGATCTGACAATAAAAAAAAATCTACAAATGAAAAAGAAAACAGAAAGTTTTTTTGGTTCCAAAAGTTATCCCAAACTCCTAATCCCACCTAATACACCCCCGGCTAGAGTTATCCCACTCTTCATGGGATAAAATCTAGATCATGACTATTTTATCATGTTCGATGGTGCTACCAAATACCGGATAGGATACTTTTATTCTATCCTACCTCTTATCCTGACCGCCAAACGAGGCCTAAGAGTGATGGGCTTATGGCCTGTTTGTTTGTCATTATTTTGACTGTAATGGGGGCTAAGCCTATTTGTTTATTGTCGATATTTTGGGGTTTTAGATGGGGTTGGAGCCCTTTATTAGATTGGATTTAAGTAAATTTGTTATTTTTTGGCCCTAACCCTAAGATTATAAAAGTTGGACTTAAAATAGGGTCCTCAAAATGAGCAAAAATAGATTGGCACAAAGCAGTTGCTTTGTGTGCCTGTGCTCAGGGCACTATTCGCATGAGAAATGCTAGGCACACACTTCAAACCATATCTCAAATCACACAATTGCTTTAAATGTATGTATTCTGTGCTGTGTAAGTGGTGCACAGAAAAGTGTAAAAAATTCAAACAGCACAGAGTACATGCATTTAAAGCATAGGGTGTGGTTTAAGGTATGGTTTGAGATGTGTGCCTAGCACTTCTCCTATTCGCATTTTAATGGTTTTTCATCCTCCAATACGATTATTCAAATTCACAAGCACAAGCACGCGTGCACACACGTATAAATAAGTAAGTAAATAAATAAATAATATATATATATATATATATATCTACAGAGTCACGCCTTAATGAGGACTCCCTTAAATATCTAAAATACACTTGACTTAGAAGTTAGACGTTAGATTACATGGTTGATAGACTCTAAGATGAAGAAATTATTCTGCAAGCCCATCACACTACGTCATTACGCTGACATGGTGTGACCACTCAATCTTAATCATATACATGCCCCTATTTTCAAAGAGGTCATAACAAAATGGTTGGCAATATTTCTAAATAGTGCTACTACATGCACACACTTTTTGACACACAGCTTTAAATGCATGTATCTTGTGCTATGTGAGTGGTGCACAGAAAAGTGTGAAAAATTCAAACAGCACAAAGTACATGTGTTTAAAGCATAGTGTGTCAAAAAGTGTGTCAAAAAGTGTGTTTACCAAACATTTCCCATTTCTAAATTCTAACTAATAAACCGCCAATCATTTGTTATGACCCCTTGAGAATAGAAAATATATGTATGGTTAAACTTTTGTGGTCACACCCACATCATTATAATATCGCGGTGTGACTGGCTCAATAGATGATTGCTTGCGTGTGATTCATATATATCTATATCTATAATATATATAAATGTACCAATGTGCATAAGTGTTTTACACTTTTATCAATCGGTGCACTTTTACTTAACTATTTTCCTTAGAATTTAGAGTTTTAAAAGTATAGCATACCACTTTTTTATTTGTAGAGTGTTCATGCCCCTCCTCACAATTTGATTTAAAGCACAAGTCTTCTCACATTATTCAGATCATAGTGATTATTTTGATAAATTCATTACGGTTTCAGTATTTTAGAGCAACTGGTAATCATAATTCTCATCAATCACTAATTACCGAAAACCAATCACTGACTACGAAAAACCAAAAAAAATGTGCTGACCCGAAAACCAATCACTGACTACGAAAAACCAACAAAATTGGGCTAGCCATCTCTTTGTCTCGCCTAATTCTAAGTGACCCTGTAAATGGTACTCTCTCTCTTATACTTTTAAAAGGTGGGTGGGTGCTCTGCATCTAATCACTCTTACCTTTTAATCAATCACCAAAATATATTTACTGCCAATTAGCAATACCAACTCTTAACAAGTTGGCTTATAGCCATCTTACAGACCACGAACTTAAGGCATGTTTTCTTTTCTTTTCTTTCTTTTTTTTGGTAAAAAATAACAGTATTTGGAAGAGATGTGGGTGTTATTATTTTTTGAGATTAAATTATAAACGAATCAACTGGAAAAGGCACTGTTTACGGATTTCCACTTAACAATTGCCATATCACTTCTTTATCAATAGAAATTGGCAGAAACAGGGTACATGTGTATATAATTTTACACCCCAAAATTTCTCAAATACTCCAACCCACAATTTTTCGGTTTTTCTTTTTCAAGAAATTATTCAGTGATACCGTCACACCATATCATCACATTGATTACTCAATCTTAATCATACATATACCCCCTATTTTCAGGGGATCATGACAAATTGATTAGAACTATGTCAAATTAATAAATCTCCAACTACTTCTCATAATCTCCCAAAAAATAGAGGATAATGTACGGTTAAGATTTTATGATCACACTATATTAACTTGACGACATAGTGTGACAATTCCACTGAATAATTTATTTTCTCTGTTCCGTAAACAGTAACTTGGACGGATCATCCGTCTTAAATGTATTCCCTTATTTTTTTGAAGTTTGCTTCATTAATTAGTTTGGTTTTTGTTTAATTTTGTTTGCTTCTATTATTTGCGAGCACAACTTCCAATAAAATATGTTCCCATTGCCACGTGTAAGAAAACACCAAAATTTGAGATAGGCTTCTATAGTTCTAAGAGTAATGCTATAACCACACAAAATTCCACAACCAACAATTCCGGCCCTTCATTCCTGTGAGCCCCATGTAGGTCTCACATGTGTCCTATACTGGACGAACAAGAATCATAGGTCAAGATGTGTTGGGTGTGAAATTTAGTCTGAGTATAGCATTTTTGTAGTTCTAATAGGCTTTATTGCTTCACTTATAGTGCTGATTTTAGAGATCCATTCCTCTTTGATTTCTCCAAAGAAGTTAGATTATTTTCTTTGATTTTTATGACAGTGGATGTAAGAAAAGTGGGATCAAGTGAATTGAGACTTGATCAGAATTTTAAATTAGAAAAATGTGACCAATTCAAATATTATATTAAAAAAGTGTAACCAGTTAAAATAACATTAGAAGTAAGAGATATATTCTATAAAATAACATACACAATGCGTTAACTTTTATTGTCGATTACTGAATCAACTGTTGATTTGCTAAATGGTGGTGAGACTGCACCAAAAAAATTGCGCTAATCTTCTAATGGTCCAACAGTCTCTCTCTCTCTCTCTCTCTCTCTCTCTCTCTCTCTCTCTCTCTCTCCGCATATTTGTATCATCGAACAAATTCAAAACCATACCAAATCTCCTAATTCTAAGTAACCCATTAAGAACAATAGTGAAAGTCCTAACCTTAAAATTTGCATTTTTCATATGCATTCAACAAAAATTCATTAAAGTTAGGTACATTTCATTAGGTTTCTCTCATAGTTTTTAAATTATTTTTATTAAATTGTATTTTTTATAACCCTTTTTTTTTTCAAACTGTGAGAGAAATCTAATGCAATGGACCTAAGAAATGTTACTGAATAATTAGACCAATAATCTTTCTTCTCACTAAATATGTCAATCCATCTTAAATCATTTTACCACTACTGCTCTCTTCTTTCTCCCATACCATTAGAACACAACTCAAAGTATTTTCTTATCATGATACTATTCTTATTTAGACCATTAATGTTAATTTAGTGAATTCAGCATAAAACTTCCATGACAAATGGAATCACAGAGTGAGAAAAGAAATAGGTATTGAGTGATGAGCAAAGAGATCTATATATTCAGAATACTAGAGATGCAAGGGAAAAAAAAAAAAAGACAACACCTAACGATTCATGAGCAGAAGGGGAAAATAATTATCCTGTAAATGATACAAGGCAAAAACCCCGCTGGTTACTCAGAGCTCAATTAGTGGAATACAAGTTTAAAGATTTGTGTAATATGACTCCTTAATTAATTATGTTATGCTTTAAACATGTAATCACACTTATACAATTTTGCCATCTTCAGGAGAAATTTTTTGTGATCCAATGTGATCAGAAGACCATGAGCTAACGACAAAACCAAACTGTGTCTTTTAAGGTGCAAAGAAATTTGATTATGAGCCTCCAACATTTGTTGCCAGAATGGAGAAGTAAAACTAGCCACTATAGAGATTCCAAATGAGTTGTACAGCTTATTCCAATGTTCTAAAAATCGCTAGGCGCTAGTCGGGCGGCGGAGGGGGGCCTAGCGCCTAGGGGCCTAGGCGGACGCCTAGGCGGGGCCTAGGCGGATTTGTTTTTATAAATAAAATTGTTTATATAATAGATATATATACAAGTTATGTGGTGTTAATTAAAATAATTATAGATTTCTGGTTCAAATAATATATATATATATATATATGTATATATATATAAAGGTTATGTGGTGTTTTTTTGGAAATAAGTAAAGATTATTAGAAGGTTTTAATATTTAAAAAACTATTAGTGATCTCTCCATAATTAACTTAAACCTTAAGTATATATATATATATATACTAATGTTAGAGTGTTTTTTTCCAAAGAGTAAGACCCAAATAAGACTTTCTAGCATTCTCACCCTAGCCCGCCTGGCCCCGCCTAGCCCGCCTAGCACCGCCTAGCCCGCCTAGCACCGCCTAGGCCCCCGCCTAGGGGCCGACTAATCCACTGGCCGATTTTTGCAAACGCCTAGGGAAAATTTCGGCGGCCGGGCACCGCCTAGCGCCTAGGCGCCGCCTAGGCCGATTTTTAGAACACTGGTTTATTCACAACTCACATTGAAGAGATTGATGAGTTTATAAGAAATATTCGTGCATATAATAGTATTTTCTCTTTTACATCTTTTGGAGTCAATTTGGATAAAGAGCTTGCATCAGCAAGAAGAGGAATTTATACTTTTCGAGCACAAGGACAGATTTATCATGATATTCCTTCCTTGATTCCAACAAAAAAGGGCCCTTGCTATTTTTAGTTATATTTTTATGATACTAATAATGAAATTCATAATAGAATGAAGAAATTGGAAGGTGCGAATTTGAATAAGGAAATTGTGAAAAAGCTTATCACAAATCTTGGAAAAAATCCATATGCACAATTCTTTCGAAGTTTGAAAGATCGTCCTCTATGTGAAGATTTCCAAATTTGTATTAAAAAGGATGTTCGATTGGATCAACGAGTTTATAACGTACCAACAGTAGATCAAGTTGCTGCAGTATGGATAGAAGGCAACAATCCAAATCCCCAATTCGAATTAAGTATTGTAGTCCATACTCATTCAGGTCACAGATATAGAATGAAACATTATTACAGTTGTTATGATCCGTTACATTATCCTCTACTATTTGCAAAAAGAAAAACTGGATGGCACCCAAATATTCATAAACGAGCTCCTGATCTTAATGATGGCAATGCTATTATGGAGAATAGGTGCAGCATACTGAGTTTCACATCTACTGAAGATATCTTTGGTCGAGAGCAACAAAGAAAAAAAAAAGAATAATTAGTTGTTTATAGTAAATTGTTTCAAAACTAGGGTCGCATTGTTGTTCTAATATTGATTTGGTGAATAAATTTTTTCTTGGTTTTTTCAATAAAAAAAATTTATGCACCTTTATGAACAAATTTATTGTAGGATCATTTAGATTAAAAAAAAGTAAATTTCTAATTTCGAAATGAATGATTTACCTTAGCAGTCTCCGTTGAATTACTTTTTGCACATGGAACAAAGTTTTTGCAATGTTAAATTATGAAACACACTAAGACACCTAAATCTAAACATAAGAAAATGTTTTCTTAAATATCTAGAAGATGGTACTTAATGCATTAGATGCAATAAAAAAAATACCAACACAAACTAAAAATGAGTTTTATTTATAATAAAAAAAGAACTAAATTTTTATTTAAAATAATTTTGTCTACCACAAAAGGAAATTTTTTTGTCATTGTTTAAATTTTAGATATTGGCTTATTAGGGATTGGTCTAGGGCTTTGCCTGATTAGTAACTTCTGCAGTGATTATCCACTTCCAAATTATTACCATTCATGGCCGGTTTTCTTAATTTCTAATGCTTAATCCGTGAAGCTTGAGATTCCAATGTCTTTGTCCCGATTCTGAACTTTTCAAAGTCTTCGTACAGAAATTGAGACCACTTCATAAATCTTCCTATTATTAAATAATTGCATATTTTTGTTTACTTGTATTTATAGAATGAATATCCATTTAATATAGATTTAGATTCTTTTCAAAAAGAAGTGTACACATTGTTAGTACGAGTCAAGTTACATGTTAGCCACTTTTATCCATCAATTTGTTAATATCTCCTCTTGTGCACTACTAACGTGGAAAACACGTGTTATATTAACACAATTTTCATTAAAATCCTTCCGCAGGTGCTGGTGAAGAAAATAATAGCAAGGTATCATGTCGACAATACTACTGCTACAAGTTACACACAATGGATTCTGAGAAATCCATTATTCTACTAGCTGGAAGGTTGCTGCAACAATTTGCCGTGGATATGTACATCAAGCTTGAAACAACTAGGTTGGATTATTTCAGAAGGAGACAATCACACATTAGATCTGAACTTTATCAAGGAATTGTAGATGTTGTAATAGTTGGTGAAACTAGAGGTAATCAAGTAGGTTAAAGAATAGTACTTCTAGAAATCAGGAGATTTCTACTAATTCAATTATGTTGAGTGCTAATATTTGTATTTCTTTGCAGTCACAAGCATATCTATCATCTTGGTACATATTGAGTGCTAATATAATCCACTATCTTAGAAAATAATTCAATTATATTGAGTGCTAATATTTTTATTTCTTTCAATCACAATGTCTGTTCGTGAAAGTTTCTCATCTGAAATACTCCAATAAACTCACTACAAACCAGCCAACGAACTTGGATGATCAAAGTGATGATTCTCCGTCAAGGAAGTATCAAAACATATAAGAATGGAAAATGGAATTAAGTTATGGAAACTCATACTTGTTGATGCTTCAGTAAGTAAACAACCAGATTTATTTACCAAATAATGGTTTCTCATACCAAAATGATTAACACTAATTATTTAACTAATGATTGCAGGGCACAAAAATTCAAGTATTACTGTTCGATGAAGTAGCTACAAAATACGAAGGAGTCTTACTCTATAGTAACACTTATAACATATCTGATGGGGTAGTACAAAAAAGAAATCCATCATTCCAAAACGTACACCCAGAAATTGAATTGGTGTTACAGAATAATAGACTTGTGGAGGAAGTTAAAACAAATTCGAAGTGGGAGAACATCGCATAACAATTTGTCCCATTTAAAGAAGTTGAAAAAAAATATCCATAAACCAGAAATCACTAGGTATGTCAATTTTCGTTTAATATGCTGCCCAATTCATGCACTAGACAAATAAGTACTAAAATTCACAATTCTTAATTTGTAACAACTACTAGATATATTTGGCTTCGTCAGTAAAGTCCAACAAAGCTATGTCGTAACAAAAGCGAACAGACAACTATCTCATAAACGAGAAATTGTTTTGCTGAACAAAGAGTAAGTATCATAGTACCCTATTTTTTTCTCCGACTTAACAATAATCATTTCATCTATATTAAACCCTTCTCATATATATTACATCTTTTATGCGGCAGTCTTGATTTAGTAAAGGTGAACCTTTGGAGGGACTTGGCCATAAATGAGGGACAACTGCTGTAAACAATTGTTGATCAAAGACCTATAGTAGCAATCTCAAGAGCACAAGGAGGCGTCTATAAAGGTATTTTCATACAATATCAATATTTACGGTGATAAATGCGTACAAAATAGAATTTAACAATAATCTATTATTATTGCCATATAGGTGAATTCTAACTTTCAACGTCCTACGGGTCAACAATACAAATTGATCCCACCAATAAAGAGATTCAAAAACTTAGAAATTGGTAATATACACAAAACAAATACTTTAAGCTACACAATGTATCGATCGAACTTGTAAATGCTCTAATATTTTAAAAATACATGCAGGTTGAACTCTTCCAAAGACATCACAAAATTTGAAGTACCGTCATTCAAAAAGTTGATGAAGGAAGCAAAGGAAATAAAGCTGAAAGACATTTTATTTGACCCATTGTCTTTAAAAAAAGGTAAATTCTCTGTGCAATGTCACAAAAAATAACACTCATTGCATAACAAAACTTAATTTTGCAGGAATCAACATACTGCTTCAAAGCAACAATTGAAAGGATAGAGAATTATGAACAGCCGTGGTATAATGCATGCAAAGTTTTTAGCAAAAAGATAAATGTAACTGAATATGGAGCTAAATGCACCACATGCAAGGATAAAAATGTGGAACATATTCCAAGGTAAAAAAAATACAAAAATTGCATTCATACAATCGTGATGTTCTCATTAACACTTAACAAATGCTGACACATTTTTTCCCTTCATTATACAAAGGTTTTCTTAAGGCTAGAAGTCATCGAAGGAAATAACAAACTCATGGTGGTGTTATTTGAAGAAATAGCCACAATCTTAATTGGTTGCTTAGGTTAAGAATACTTTGAATCAATACAGAGGTATAGTCTCATGCCCCTCTTCACAAGTTCAAAGTTTATTAAGAATATGAAGCATTACTAAATACATTTGTATCCTCAATGTTACATCAGAGCTAAGAAAGATCCAAGTTTTATAGGGCGTTGTGTTTGTCTAAGTTAAAGGAGTACAAGTTCCTTATCATCACTAACAACACCACCACAGAGGATGCATCCAAAGGATCTGTTGTTGTTCGAGCAATTGAAGTTGTTGAAGACAAGGAACCAATCCTAATTGACGATTATGAAATAATCGGCACTTACAGCAAGAAGAAACCTAGATCAGAGAAAGATGGTGGAAACAACAAGAAACCTAGATCACAGAAAGATGGTGGAAACAACAAAACCGTTACCAACAAGAAGATTAAAAAGAAAAATAATTCAAACTACCTTAAGTTATCTTGGAACTATTTTATTAGGCTATAGTTTAATTTCAAACTACATTAAGTTTTCTTGGAAATGTTTTTATTTCACGGTTTAACTTCAAACTCCACTATATCTTGGAAATATTTTATTTCACTATGCGTGTTATTATTTGTAGAGACTTTTTAAATTAACCATGCAGGACCAAATACACCGAACTGATTAGGGGTGTAACTCGGGCGGGACCCAAAGGGTTTTGGCTCTGCCCAGGCCCAAGCCCGAATTCAAGCAATCTGCCCAAGCCCGAGCCCGACATAACTCAAACTTTTCAACCCGAATCCGGTTAATTTGTGATTTAGTATTACAATCCGAGCACGAGCCCGAACTGAGCCAGAATTGTAAATTTTTATTTTTGTGCAAACTAATTTTTAATATGTAAACAACAATATGTAGAGTGTCAATTCTTTTTTTTTTTTTTTTTTTAGATTTGGGAAAAAACATTCATCTATTAATTTAGTACTTGAATAATATCTAATAGTGTATTCTTATCACTAAAAAACACTATAATGTAATGTCAAAAATAATATATAATACAATTCAGGCTCGGGCTCCAAGGGTTAGCAAAATTCTGCCCAAGCCCGGCCCGAATTGAACTCAGGCTTGCATTTTTCTGCCCAAGCCAATCCATGGTGAAAGTACCGCGGGCCCAAGCCCGGTAATTTTTGGGCCGGGCCCGGGCTGACCACGGGTTGGCCCATCCGAATTGCACCTCTAGAACTGATATGAAGAAAGCACAAGACACGTGCAACGCACGTGCTTGCAACCTAGTATATATATATATATATATATTATAAATTGAGGATGAAAGGTTTACCAACAAGAAAGAAAAGAATTAGTAAAATGGTGGCAGAGGAAGACAGGTTCTTCATGGTTGAGTTCTCCTCCAATTACTATGCGGAAGTTAATACGGAGTATAATTGTATGTATGAGATATGTGCGACTGTATTTATAAGCTTAAATTGCAGACTTGCTTTAAAGTATTGGTGCCGCAAAGGGGAGAAAATATTGGTTGTGACGGTCACCAACCAATCAACTTCCTCTTTTTTACCCATTAGGCATACACATAAATTATTTAATATAATTATCATATCACGTTAGCATATAGATGTGATGTGACATCTTAATCTTTATCAAACATATGTCCCTATTTCTAGGGGATTATGACAATTTGTATTTGATAACTACATGTCATGATCGTCTAAAAATAAGGGCAGGTGTATTACCTAAATTAAAATATCAAATCATGTCAACATGCTTACGTGGTATAATAATCACACTAAATCATTTCTCCCAAAAATTTGATTAATTGATGACACTACGTAAGAAAACGTAACGATTGTAACCAATGTTTTCTCTGCAAAAGGATTATTTCGGATTCATCCTGATCAAATTCAATCTCCTTGTGATTATGTCGAAAGGCGTTAAATCAACTTTTCACTAGTGTAATATGCGTGAAGATCAATCAAGTAATGAAATTCTTTGGGTAAATTGCCATAATCATTGACCAAGTAGAAGAATTCAAGGATCTAATTGCGCTCTCTTTTGGGTAATCCAATAATATCATAAGAGTAATATTAGGGGTACGATTTATTATTATAACTTATTACAATCATATTTATCTCTCTTAAGTGGCATTATGAGGTCCCATTAAAATTCAATGGACTCCAATGCCACTTAGGGGAAAGATAGAGATGGTTATAAATGAGTTATAAGAATTGCATTATTCTTATCATAATTAACAATAATGCGTCTTCTTAAATTATCCTTAGACGGGGGCAAAATTGGACTAATAAAGGAATGGGGATACGCTATACTTTGTGGGATTTTTCTGAGAGTAATATTTGTGGCACTAGCAAATCTCACTAACACTCACACCCACACTCTATCTCTCTCCTAGTGGCACTTTTGGTATGTTTCAATATATGAATAGTCTCCTAATTATATAGAATTACTTGGAGGGAAAGGTGATATTGTCAAAATCAAGTTCTTAATTAACCCAATTAAAACGTAGTACAATGGAAATAGGGTGTCGAGTCCACAGGGTATGGAATGCAACAATACTTGATGGGCGATTAATGACCAATTAAAAAGCGAGCTGTATTTAACAAACTAAGAAATAAAATTGAGTCTTTTCGACTTTGAGTTTGATTCAATTTGTATTAAATTATACTACAACGACAATTTAGAAAAATGGGAAGTTACTTTGAACAAAGCTAAGTTTTATAAAAAATTTGGGGGGTTTTGCAAATAGAGAAATTGAGGTTGGGGAGCATTCCCCCACCTTCTACCAACCAACACATGCACTTCATACTTGTAGCACATTCTAGAGTAGAGAATCTCATTGTGACAAACTATCAAGCATGTGGTAGTCAACCTAGATGCTAGAGAGAAGTCTTAATGTAATACATGAGTATAGGTTTGAAATCTAGAGATTTAACAACTTCCAATGATTGACATTATAAGTTCAGTCACAAGACATCAACCCTTGCACCCATGAACTCTATACATGCTACAAAGTGTGAAAGTCCTACATTATAACACACATGAGTCCAATGGTGGGTTTATGATCCCCAACCTACATGATTTAGCTACTCATAACTACAATGACATTAATATTAAAGAGAGGGGAAGAGAGATTATACCAACTATAAGAAACCATCATAAATGCCATAGATAATCCAAGAATTTCTTCAATACAAACTTGAACCATTCAATACATGCCACACTCTTCTCTCTCTAACACTACATGGAAGTGAATGTGGGAACATGAGGAGTAATGGGGGGGAGAGACGAGGGGATTTAGAGGGAGAGTGTCACACCCCAATTTTCAGACAATTAAATATTAGTCAAGGGAAAATCCGTAAACCAATATCCAGTTGTCCGATTATTAGAGGTTATCAAAGAAAAAAAAACATCACACAGTCTGTACAGGACAAAACTTAACTCCCAAACGCAATATATCAATAAAATATTCAATCAATAAGGATCAAAATCTAATGTTCCAAAATCATAATTAATCTCTAAAAAAAATCATTCAAACAATATCTGATAAAGTCAAATGACCCACAATGCCAAAATATAAAATATTAAAACTCTCAAATAAAAATTTTAAAAACTAATAAGGACTTCACACTTCTCCTATTATCAGATGCCACGAACTTCTCACTATCCCTGCAAATTCCGATCGGCTACGCTCCAAAAAGAACACACCCGCGAGAAAAAACTCAACGGGTCAGTCACATGACTGGTATGAGTTAAATAAAACTAATCACACACAATCTTATGCATCGTTCATAATCCCTTACACCAACACAACAATAATAAACAAAAGATCGGGTAGGAAAGTAGTTCATCTCACATAACGGGACAAGGGGTAGTTTCCCTTTTATGTGACGGCAATATAGTTCCTACCCGAACTAGACTGAATAAATACTTACCCTTCTTAGCTATAGTAGGCCAATACCTGCAAACACATTAGTGGGCCTACCATCCTGCATAAATAGATGTTAGTAAAAAAAAAATCAAAAATCATTCTTTAAATGGTATTTAAAAAAAATGAATTTATCTCCAAAAAGGAGTTGGAATTGGACAAAACTTAAAACATGAAAGATGTTCAGAAATAAATTTCCAAGGGAAGCCACGCGCTCCCATTCATTAATTCTAAACACGTAAGTTAGAAATTAATTATTAAACATCAGCTCATAAATACGCGATATTCAGCAGATTCTGAAATTAAATCAAAACGGTGTCAAGATGACGTTTTTAGTAAAAGTGTAAAACACGAAAATCGCTCGGATTGTCGTTTTACTTCAGGTAAAGTGAAACGACCCTCAATTGTGAAATTAAGTGACCAAATTATCTAATTTACTAATCTGATCCTATTTATTATTAGTTCACAGTGTTCCAAAGATATTACGGTACACATACAAGACTACATTTAAACTAACGGATACCCACATAAGTTGTTTGATATGATAAGGATTCGACTACAACAAAATATAACGAACTACATTACAACGTATAGCCGCAATTTAAGCACTACATGTGTTTTAGTTAATTAAACCTTATGTTCGCCACTTCGGCCACCCATCCATGGTTCAGCCTACACATATATCCCATGTGTCTCCTAACGTAATACTAACTCCTACTCCGGTCCCAACTCCCATGGGGTATCATTGGGATTTGAGTCTACACCGAAAGGCTAGTACTTACATTTTTTATGTCAATAAACAATGTCTAAATACACATGAAACAGACCAACAAGCCAGGCATAAGGCTTAAAATGAAAAGATGGGTCATTCACGTAGTCGCCGTCTAATCACACAAGACGAGTCATCCACGAAGTCGCCGCCTAAACTCATAAGGAGCAGTGGTGAACACACTAAAAGATTTTCTAATATTAATTTCTAAAAAATCTTCATATGAATGGTCTCACATTCACAAATTTATGAAACCCAACATTAGATGAGAATGCTTACATCTCAACGAAATTTCACGTTATATCACAATAACGAACACGAGTTTTTCCCGACACATAAATCAATTTAGACATCCAATACGTTTTTAATCATATAAAAACTGCTACTGAAATTTAAACCTACAGCCCAAACGGTGCAGAATCAGGGAAAACTCAAAACACGAAGAGTGTGCAGAATTGCGTTTTACACAGTTCCCGCGGAGAGAATGTTAAAATTCCAACCCACGAGCTTACAATAATTTTCTAAAGTTTCTGCAACTGTGTGAAATAAAAAAACGAATTTTACATATATTTCTTAATTACTATGAATATCTCACATAGGGTTTTATCAAACTAACTATTCACCTAACCCATTTCGAATACCCTAATGTCATAATCACAAAGTCACACGAAGGGGAAAGAAAACAAATCTAGATTACTTCACAATAACGTGCATCCATTACAAAGATTTAACCCTAACAATTATATTAAACACGTACTAATTTAATTTACTCCCATATACATATATACATACGTGTATATATATACTCGGGTACACAAAATTTAACTCACCTTGTTTGGGAAAAAAAATTGGCAACACGGTGTATACGCTCCGCAATTCCCCACGCGCCTATGCACCCGAGACCCTTCTCCTGGCCTTCTCCTTCTCTTTTCTTCTTCTTCTTTCTCTTCTCTCTCTCTCTATCTCTGTCTCTCTCTCTCTCTCTCTCTATCTCTCTCAGAGGCTGTGCAGTGTAGAGGAACTAATGTTTCTTTTTTTAAAAAAAACATATTTTAACCTAATATTATATAACTATAGATGTACACCCACAATATCATATATTATATATATAACCTAACCACACACGCCACATTAAACACACACATACGTGCACTACTAATGTATCAATTTCAAAATTCAATGGTATTTCCTATGGTGTAAAACACTCACACTAATATTTGTATACTAACCACATTATTAATTTAAATAAAATCATAAAAATACCAATTTAAACATTAAGAACTATTAAAAAAATTCAGGGTATTACATTATACACACCTCAAAGAAAATCTCGTCCCGAGATTTGAAACACGCACGAACACTACTCGAATAGCTCGGGATGTGACTTCCAAATCTTCTCCTCAAGTTCCCTCGTAACGTCGTTAATTCTCTGTAACGACCCACCTCCCTATCTAGCAATAATATTGTCCGCTTTGGGCCTAAACACAAAGAACTTCCCAGGGGGTCACCCATCCCTGGTACTGCTCTGGCAGTAGAGCGCTTAACTGTGGAGTTCTTTTGTGTTTAGCTCCCTCACGGTTTTAAAAGGCCTTGTTGCATATAGAGGGGTGATTAATCCTTATAAACTAGTCCAGGAACTTCACCCCAGGCGATGTAGGACAAGCCCCCACACCCGACCTCACCTCATCTATCTTGGCCATCCTGGCTCAAGAGTATTGGCTTTTGGTCGTCACATTCTCTCACTCCATTGCACCTTCACAAGATTCACTACTTTCTTCCGCAAATACTTCACATCTCAATCGACAATATTGATAGGTCGAACAACATACGTAAGATCATTATTAATCTCAAGCTCTGTCAGACGAACAATAAGTTCAGGATCTTTCACACACTTCCTCAACATGGATACATGGAACACGTTATGAATTGCCGCCAATGCCGGTGGCAACAATACTCTATAGGCCAACTCTCCAACCTTTCCGACAATCTCATAAGGTCGTACAAACCTCGGAGCAAGCTTCCCTTTTTTTACCAAAACGCATCACACCTCTCACTGGGGACACCTTCAAGAACACAAAATCTCCAACTTCAAATTCTACACCCTTGCGCTTCCTATCAGCACAACTCTTTTGCCGACTCTGAGCAGTCTTAATCCTCTCTCGAATGACACTCACCTTCTCAGTAGTCTCCCGAACCATCTCCGAACCCAAAATAGATACATCACCTACTTCCGCCCAACACACTGGAGATCTACACGGCCTCCCATACAACGCTTCGAAAGGTGCCATTCCTATACTAGAATGGTAACTGTTATTGTAAGCAAACTCTACCAATGGCAAGTGTTCTTCCCAACTACCACCGAGATCGAGAACACAAGCCCTCAACATACCCTCAAGGATCTGGTTAACCCTCTCAGTCTGCCCATCGGTCTGAGGGTGATAAGCAGTACTAAGATCTAACTGGGTCCCCATAGCGCGTTGAAAACTCTCCCAAAACTTTGCCACAAACAATGGATCACGATCAGACACAATCGAGACCGGAGTCCCATGCAAATGTACTATCTCCCGAATGTACAACTGTGCCAACTTGTCTACCGTACGATGTATACTAATAGGGATAAAATGTGCAGACTTAGTGAGCCGATCCACAATGGCCCAAATCGACTCATTCCCTTTCTTGGACCTCGGTAACCCATCCACAAAATCAATGGAAATGCATTCCCACTTCCACACAGGTATTTCTAAGGGTTTCAACAAGTCAGGTGGTTTCTGATGTTCCGCCTTCACCTGCTGGCACTCCACGCACATAGAAACAAACTCTCCCACATCTCTCTTCATACCTTCCCACCAAAAGGTACGCTTCAAGTCATGATACATCTTAGTCCCACCAGGGTGAATAGTGTACCGAGATCGATGTGCCTCACTTAGAACTTCCTTCTTCAATTCTGCAATATCAGGCACACAAAGCCTACCTCGAAAACATAGACTCCCCTCTGAATCCACAGTCCAATCAGTCGGACATTCATCAAGCAAATCCACAATCAAATCATTAAGACGACTGACCAAAACTTTATCTGAACACTGCATCTGTCGAATCTTACTTACTAGGGTTGGCTGAACCAATAAACTTCCAATGTACGCCTTCTCACTCTCTCGCACTGGTTGAATATCATGAGAGGTTAACACCTCAAGAGACTTCCACTCCCGAACCATCATAGAAGCCATCACGCTATGTTTCCGGCTAAGCGCATCAGCCACTACATTTCCCTTCCCTGGATGATAAAGAATCTCAAAGTCGTAACTACTGATGAACTCGACCCATCTCTGTTGTCTCATGTTCAGTTCCTTTTGTGAGAACAAGTACTTGAGGCTCTTATGATCTGTATAAAGCTCAAATCTCTCTCCAAAGAGGTAGTGCCTCCACACCTTTAATGCAAACACGACGGCTGCCAACTCCAAGTCATGAGTAGGATACCTCCTTTCATGTGGCCTCAACTATCTAGAAGCATATGAAACAACCTTCCCTTCCTGCATCAAAACACAACCCAAACCGGTCCCACTGGCATCCGTGAATACTACAAGTTTCCCAGCTTCAACCGGAATGGTCAAAATGGGTGCAGTGGTCAACCGCTGCTTCAACTCCTTGAATGCTTGCTCACACTCATCTGTGCACAAAAACTTCACATTCTTACGTGTCAACTTTGTTAGCGGTGCTGCTATGACTGAGAATTTTTCAATGAACCTTCTATAATACCCGGCTAACCCCAAGAAACTCCTCACCTCTGTAGGATTAGTAGGTTGCACCCACTCTTGAACTGCTGCTACTTTCTCAGGATTTACTGCTATTCCCTTAGCTGAAATAACATGTCCTAGAAATCTCACCGACGACTCCCAAAAATGGCACTTACTAAACTTGGCATATAACTTATGCTCTCGAAGCGTCTGCAGTACAATCTTCAAATGTTCTCTATGCTTCTCTAGAGTCCGAGAATAAACCAATATGTCATCGATGAAAATAACAACAAATCGGTCTAAATACGGCCTGAACACCCGATTCATCAAATCCATAAAGAATGCCGGAGCATTAGTCAACCCAAACGGCATCACCGAAAACTCACACAATCCATACCGTGTACGAAAAGCTGTACGTGGAATGCTTTCCTCCACAACCCCCATTTGATGATATCCCGTCCTCAAATCCAACTGAGAAAAGACTGCTGCCCCCTTCAACTGGTCAAGAAGGTCATCAATCCTAGGCAACGGATATTTGTTCTTAACCATCACCTTATTCAACTCTCTATAATCTATGCACATACGCAGAGAACCATCCTTCTTCGACACAAAGATAGCTGGAGCTCCCCATGGAGAATTACTGGGTCGTATGAACCTAAGTCATACACATCTCAAAAGGATTACTCTAATGGCTAAGGAAAGAAAACAACAAAGAATAATAGAGTAATCAACAAAAGAAAGGAACTCAACGCACCCCTTCTGAAGCATCTCATCAAGTTGTTTTTCATCTCTCCTAATTCTTTAGGTGCCATACGATATACTGATTTTGAAATAGGTGAGGATCCAGGTAAAAGATCAATCCAAAACTCCACCTATCTCTTAGGCGGTGGTCTAAGAATCTCCTGAAAAATATCTTCAAAGTCGCATACCACCTCCACATCACTAATATCCTTCTTCGGTATCTCCACCGAATAAAGAAAACTAGACATCACTAACTCTGCGTTGTCCGGATAACCATGAGAGAAATGAGGCAAACCCGAAGTATCTATATGAATAGTCCTTTTAGCACAGTCTAAGGTGACATGTTTCTTCCTAAGCCAATCCATACCCAAAATAATGGAGAACCCCTCAAAACCCAACACAATCAAATCAACAAGAAATGTCCTATCCACAAAGTCTATCACAAAGTCTTTACACTGTTCATATAAGGTAACAGACCCTTCTAAAGGTGTTTCTACGCATATAGGCACAAGTAAAGGAGTCACGGGAATACCCTCTCTCAAAACAAACTGACGAGAAATAAAAGAATAAGATGCACCCGTATCAAACAAAACACGAACATTGGAATGAAAAAGTTTGAGACTACCTTGCACATTCTCATTGCCTGGCATCACTGCAAATGGAGCTGCCTGATTGTTCTGGGGCTTAGTAAGACAATACTTAGCAATATGCCCTGGTATCCCACAATTATAACACACCTTAGAAGCTGCAACCATCTCCTTTCCCGTTGGTGGTGCTCCAATTTGAGGCACTGGTGGAAGGAACCCAATCTGCGGCTGCAGGGCCTGCTGACGATAGCCCTGGAAGCCCTGATTGTTTTGACCTCCCTGCCCATTCCACTGACGGCTCTGATACCTGAAATTCCCTTGGTTCTGCGGGAAGTACTGACCTCTATTACCATGCCTCTGGTTATGTTGGCCCTTCTGCCCTTGGTCGTAAGGCTTGTATCGATTCCCACTCTTCCCCCCATCCTTCTGCTGAGACTGGGAATGGTTATCTCTCGATGACTCTGCTGCCTTAGCTCTTGCAGATTTCTCTGCCTGGAACTTCTGCTCTTTCTTTTCAAATTTCAGGGCCAAATCCACTATCTTACTAAATGGTTCACCCTCTACCGCTAACACTGACTTGGAGAGGTAATGTCCCAATCCATCAATGAATTTTTCATTCTTTTTCTCCTCGGTATCAATGAGATATGGAGCATAGTAAGAAAGTTCATTAAATTTCTCACGTACTCCATCACAGACATGGTACCCTGTGTAAGATCTTGAAACTCTCTAGCCAATTGTGACTGCACTGCTCTAGGAACAAAACTCTCTTCAAATTCAGCCTTAAACTGCTCCTATGTCATTTCTGCCACATCATATTGAGCCCGCACAGACTCCCACCATGACAAGGCCGCACCCTCCAACAGCTGAGATGCCAACTCTTGCTTCTGCACCTCTGTCAGCTGCATCCGCTCAAATATAAATTCGTACTTGCGAACCCAAGCATGTGCTGCCAGTGGACCCTTATCCCCATCAAATGTTCGCCCGCCAATAGAAATAAAATTCTTATTCCTTTTAGCGAATGGGTCACCCTGGTTTCCCTGCTGATTGTTCTGCACAACTTGGAGAATCTGGTTCATCATAGCCCCCACGTCAACCTGAACTAAGTTGGGATTTCCTGCCCTAACTCCTCCAGAACTCTCACCACCTCCAGCTTGAGCTCCATGACGGGTATTGTAGCCTCCAGCCATAACCTTAATAAGACAACCACACATACATAAATATCTGACACAAACTCATTCACATTCCGAAGATCACCTAGACACTCTCCAGTCTAGGGTAACCTAAGGCTCTGATACCAAACTGTCACACCCCAATTTTCAGACAATCATATATCAGTCAAGGGAAAATCCCTAAACCAATATCCAGTTGTCCGATTATTAGAGGTGATCGCAAAGAAAAAAAAACATCACACAGTCTGTACAGGATAAAACTTAACTCCCAAACTCAATATACCTGTAAAATATCCAATCAATAAGGATCAAAATCTAATGTTCCAAAATCATAATTAATCTCTATAAAAAAATCATTCAGACAATATCTGATAAAGTCAAATGGCCCACAATGCCAAAATATAAAATATTAAAACTCTCAAATAAAAATTTTAAAAGCTAATAAGGACTTCACACTTCTCCTATTATCAAATGACACGAACTTCTCACTATCCCTGCAAATTCCGATCGGCTACGCTCCAAAAAGAATGCACCCACGAGAAAAAACTCAATGGGTCAGTCACATGACTGGTATGAGTTAAATAAAACTAATCACACACAATCTTAGGGATCGTTCATAATCCCTTACACCAACACAACAATAATAAACAAAAGATCGGGTAGGAAAGTAGTTCCGCTCACATAACGGGACAAGGGGTAGTTTCCCTTTTATGTGACGGCAATATAGTTCCTACCCGAACTAGACTGAATAAATACTTACCCTTCTTAGCTATGATAGGCCAATACCTGCAAACACATTAGTGGGCCTACCATCCTACATAAATAGATGTTAGTAGAAAAAAATCAAAAATCATTCTTTAAATGGTGTTTAAAAAAATGAATTTATCTCCAAGAACGAGTTGGAATTGGACAAAACTTTAAACATGAAAGATGTTCAGAATCAAATTTCCAAGGGAACCACGCGATCCCATTCATTAATTCTAAACATGTAAGTTAGAAATTAATTATTAAACATCAGCTCATAAACACGTGATATTCAGTAGATTCTGAAATTAAATCAAAACGGTGTCAAGATGACGTTTTTAGGAAAAGTGTAAAACACGAAAGTCGCTCGGATTGTCGTTTTACTTCAGGTAAAGTGAAACGACCCTCAATTGTGAAATTAAGTGACCAAATTATCTAATTTACTAATCTGATCCTATTTATTATTAGTTCACAGTGTTCCCAAAGATATTACGGTACACATACAAGACTACATTTAAACTAACGGATACCCACATAAGTTGTTTGATATGACAAGGATTCGACTACAACAAAATATAACGAACTACATTACAACGTATAGCCGCAATTTAAGCACTACATGTGTTTTCGTTAATTAAACCTTATGTTCACCACTTCGGCCACCCATCCATGGTTCAGCCTACACATATATCCCATGTGTCTCCTAACGTAATACTAACTCCTACTCCAGTCCCAACTCCCATGGGGTATCACTGGGATTTGAGTCTACACCGAAAGGCTAGTACTTACATATAAACAATGTCTAAATACACATGAAACAGACCAACAAGCCAGGCATAAGGCTTAAAATGAAGAGATGGGTCATCCACGTGGTCGCCGTCTAATCACACAAGACGAGTCATCCACGAAGTCGCCGCCTAAACTCATAAGGAGCAGTGGTGAACACACTAAAAGATTTTCTAATAATAATTTCTAAAAAATCTTCACATGAATGGTCTCACATTCACAAATTTATGAAACCCAACATTAGATGAGAATGCTTACATCTCAACGAAATTTCACGTTATATCACAATAACGAACACGAGTTTATTCCGACACATAAATCAATTTAGACATCCAATACGTTTTTAATCATATAAAAACTGCTACTAAAATTTAAATCTACAGAGTCAGGGAAAACTCAAAACACGAAAAGTGTGCAGAATTGCGTTTTACATAGGACTGGCGGACAGAATGTTAAAATTCCAACCCACGAGTTTACAATAATTTTCTAAAGTTTCTGGAACTGTGTGAAATAAAAAAACGAATTTTATATATATTTCTTAATTACTATGAATATCTCACATAGGGTTTTATCAAACTAACTATTCACCTAACCCTTTTCGAATACCCTAATATCATAATCACAAAGTCACACGAAGGGAAAAGAAAAAAAAATCTAGATTACTTCACAATAACGTGTATCCATTACTAAGATTTAACCCTAACAATTATATTAAACACGTACTAATTTAATTTACTTCCATATACATATCTATATATACGTGTATATATATACTCGGGTACACAAAATTTAACTCACCTTGTTTGGGAAAAAAATTGGCAACACGGTGTATACGCTCCGCAATTCCCCACGCGCCTACGCACCCGAGACCCTTCTCCTTCTTCGCTTTTCTTCTTCTTCTTTCTCTTCTCTCTCTCTCTCTCTCTCTCTCTCTCTCTCTCTCTCTCTCTCTCTCTCTCTCCGCGGCTGTGCAGTGTAGAGGAACTAGTGTTTCTTTTTTTTTTTTAAAACATATTTTAACCTAAAATTATATAACTATAGATGTACACCCACAATATTATATTATATATATATATAACCTAACACACACGCCACATTAAACACACACACACATGTGCACTACTAATGTATCAATTTCAAAATTCAATGGTATTTCCTATGGTGTAAAACACTCACACTAATATTTGTATACTAACCACATTATTAATTTAAATAAAATCATGAAAATACCAATTTAAACATTAAGAACTATTAAAAAAATTCAGGGTATTACAGAGAGAGAGTTTACTACCTAAAGTCCAAGGAAAATAAAAGCTAACCCTAACAAAAACTAATCTCTAGCTATTTATCCTATATACATACAATGGCAAACATGTAATTAAAAAAAAACTCCATCAGAGGCTGTGGATCGATCCAAGGCAAAAAGTCCGTTCAATCCGATTATTTATTTGGAAAGCAGAATCTTCAGCGGGATGAGCGGATCGATCCGCGGTGTAAAGCTGGATCGATCCGCGTTGCATTTTCTGGGCAGTGAGTTTCTTTAGAACGCACGGATCGATCCGTATGATGCTCCTGGATCGATCCACCTGGGCCAGATTCTGAATTTTTCCTCCTTTGAAATATAATCTCACACTTTTGGATCTAATCTTCTACCAAGTCTCAAACATCTACAAAAAGATATTTTTATTAGCGCAAAGACAATAGTAAATAAGATTAACAAAGGTACAATTTCTCCATTTAATTTCCCGGTTTAGGTACTAATTCGTGCTGAATACGGATAAGATTATGAGTTAGGAATGCAATATTGAACACGAATTACATCCCCCAACTAGCATGTTGCTAGTCCCTTGGCAGCAAAGCTAAATACCAAAAGATTCAAGAATACTTTGCACCATGATTGATTTAAAATGAAAAATAAACCGTTTTGGTAGGGAACACGATTGCATTGAGCACATGCAACAAGCCGTTAAACCTCTAGGTTACCCGTAGAGGCGGAGTGCTGTCTCCGGAGGGTTCTCAGAATGATACCCGCAAACATTTTGTTTCCTCATGATAGTTGCCCACTATCTAACACCCACACTCAACAAGGTGCACAGAGTTTCCAAAAGATTTTAGCAACCGACATGCAAATCCAACAAGTTCTCAAACTATCAAGATTATTTGAAAATTTTCATTAAGCTCAATCTTGGATGCGTGTATGGTGTGAAGTGCATAACTACAACTATCAAGACGATGGCAATGCTTTCATAATCCGAATCTCGTTCAAACACGCTTCAACTCAATTCTCTCCGGTATTACACTCTAAAAATGAATCACTCGAGATGGGTAACACACTCTGAGCATGCGGTTAAAAAAGAGTAATGGAAATAGATACCAAAGCCACGCACATGCCAATGATGAAAAACGTAAGCGTAAAAAATGAGTAAAAATTAATCTGATGAAAGATACCATTCACAAGATGATGTGGAATAACTCTAACTACTTGTCATGATCATTTCAAACTCTGAATCACAAAACATGAGAATCAACTAGGACCTTGAGGGAGGTTATAAATTGGGAAAGTGGTGTGAGGTGAAGGAAAAGGGGAAATGAAGTGAGATGTTTGTGTACACACTTGGGATTTATTGGAATGCATGGATACAAGAAACCACAAGAGATGAATCATCCATAAATATTTCTTTTAAAGCTCAAGAAGAGAAGTACAGTTGACTATGAAGCTCTTTTTTCTTCTTTTCTTTTTTTTTTTTTCTTTTTTTCCTCTTTTTTTTAGCACTTCTTTTATTTGAGTTTATTTTATTCAATCTCTTTTACAAATTTATAAACACGATCTCATGCAAAAACATACTGAGAATGTGATTCAAACGTGGGTATGGAAGGTGTATGATTAAGTGGAATATGGTATGTGCGGTTAAGGCTAAAAACTGTGAAAGGGGACTAAACTCATTTCCTCGGATAAAGTGATTCTTTGTTCTCCACTACAATGACAAGTACACAAGAGTTTTGCATTCCACAAAATGATTTCTCTAATGAACAATCAAAACAAGAATATGAGATTATCTATGACATTTGTATATTTTTCAAACATAGAGAATTGGAATGTGTAGCACTCAACAATGGAGAAAGGGATCTAAAGCTCACAAGGGTAAAGTCTCCACAAATGTTTCAAACGATTTTCGAATATCAATTTGCATTAAACACCATCCTAACACAAGTAGTCATGCAACGTGCTTGATAACCCAAGATTTAAACTTTATGAAATTCACTATAATCAAGATAGTTATAAAACTAACGGGATTCAGCATGTGTCGCCTACTAAAATCGAAAGAAAACTTCAAGGCAAGCGTCATCGCTCGGCATTAGAACAGGGCAGCTATACTAAAATCATTGGAAACATGGGACAAGAATTTTTTTATTTTTTATTTTTAGAGACGAGACTAAAATTGCGATGAGAGTAGCAAGCTCTCACAACCCCCAACTAGGACTAAACATTGTCCTCAATTAAACAATAAAGTATAAGGGAAAGAACAATATTACCAGAAGCAAGCAAAGGGAGCGAGTGGTAATAAACTGTGCCTGCAATATTAGAATACACAACAAAAAGAAAGAGAAGAAAAAGAAAAATGGACATGGCACAATAGTTAAAGAAATAAGCATTTCCCAAAAGTAAAAAAAAAAAAAAAAAAAAAACAAGAATCCACATCATCCACATTCTATCAAACTTAGAGATAAGAAATTAACAAGAATCCACAAACATCCACAAGCATCCACAATTCCCAAACCATCCAAACCAAAGATAAACACAAACTAGATCAACAAACTCTAATCCCAACACGGGAATGCCCAACAAAAAGGGTTACCCACAAATTCTAAACTCACTAAGAACAATGCTAACGCACTACAATAAGACCCTATAGAGTTAGAATTGGAGGAAGCTCTTCCTAATCATCCACTCCATCACCACTACCGATGTGGCCGCTAGCTCCACCGGGCCCGCCATAAGGATTCTGAAAGTAGTAGGGGACGTCCGCTCCGGGAAACTGCATCTGAAAGAAGTCGCTCTGGAAGTGCATCATCATGCCAATGTCGCGCTGATAATCCCCATGGAAATCCTGAACCTCACCTCGTAGTCCCTGCAAATCCTGGCCTTGCCCCTGCTGCTCCTCACTCAAGCTATCAAGGCGCTGATACACCTCGGACATGTCATAAGCTGGGTCGCCTCCTCCTCACGCGTACCACTGGGACCCTCTTCGGTCCTAGCCCTCTTAGAATGTGAATGAATTTGCGCATCGCTCTTAGCCATGGTAGCAGAATTAATTGGCGAAGGCGCAGGTTTTAAAATGTCAGTGGCTAAAGCATTGTACCCGTGGTGGGTGCAAAGGTGGGTGATGAGGGTAGGGAACGGGAGGCTGCCCGAGGTGGTAGTGTCGTCCGCGGCTACAATCATATGATTATTGACAAGAGTTGCAAAATCAAGGGGTATAGAGGTGTAACTAACCGAGTACAATAGGGCGGCATAATCCCTTCGCACGGTCTTATGTTTGGTGAGTGACACTGCTGCCGTCAGTATAAGGTTAACCAAGCGATAAATTTTTGTGAAGGTGGATGGAGCAAACTTGTTCGAAATCCATTGGGTTGTTTGGCCGACAAAACGGGAGACCATTTCATGGTTGGAAGGTCCTAGGGTTGGGTCCTCAATCATCTGCGTATAATTTTGGACGTGCGGGATGCCCATAAACACGGACAGAGACGCGGCGGTAACCGGAATTGGGACGCCCCGCAAATAAGCCTCAAACGAGTATGGCCCCGTGGTGACCAAACTGGCATAAAAAATCCTCACCCACGTCTCATTATACCCCCCTGAGGACTCGAGTTAGGGTATCCAATGGCGGTTGCGGAAAATAACCTCAGCATTAGTGAAAAAATCATCCAATACGATCCGGCACTCGGGTAAGATGGGCTTTTTCTTCATAAAGTAGGATTCATACCATTTCTTTTCGGATTTGGCTCTAAAACCCTCAAATCCCCTATTCGACGGGGTGAGTTGAATCCGGTTATACTTAAGTGCACTCGACATTGTCCCTATAAAGATGAAGAACAACCATAGCAAGTATGAGAAAATGATGAACACTAGTATATATGGCATGCTCTTAACATAGAGATAAGAAAAAAAGGGATCGATGAGTACAAACTAAGTGAATGCAAAATAAAGTGTACACCCTAGTCTAGGATGTGCATCCATGCAAAAACATGTGAAAATTGCAATGAGCATTTTATCATTCAAATGAGCATTTTATCAAACACCTAGTGTGCACAGTGGAAAGGTGTGTGAAAACAACAAGATGTGAAGTGCAACCCTCCCCCAATATCATCACATTATGAAGAATATACAAGAAATAGACAATATACTGCCTACAATCACCAATCGTGTAAACAAAAGTGCAAGAGATCAAAGCCCTATGGGTTGATGTGCAAAGATGTGAACAATATGAACAATACTCTCAACCTAGGGTAAAAATCCATTTCAAAACAAGTTAATGTGGAGGAGAAAACAAGGAGTAGATGTTACCTTGTGTGAATGAGTGTGTGGATCTTGGATATGAATGCTTGAAATGGGGGCTCTTGGAAGGGTTTGGAACTTTGGGGAAAAAGGCTCTCAAGAGAAATATGACATGATGCAAAGCAAATGAGCCCTAATTGAGAATTTAAAAATAGTTACGGCCCCGCGAATCGATCCGTGGGTAATGGCCGGATCGATCCGCCCCTCTGAAACGGCGTTAGAACCTTTTCGAAAAGTCGCGGATCGATCCGCATGTTTTTTTCTGGATTGATCCCAAAGTGCAATTTTAAAGCAGAATGTTCTAGAAAATAGGCGGATCGATCCACCTTTAATCTCCAGATCGATCCGCAATACAGAACCTGGGCAATACTTTTACGGAAAACCCGCGGATCGATCTAGGTGAGAATCACGGATCGATCTGAAACACAATTTTGGATGCAGAATGTTCATTAAAAACAGCAGATCGATCCACCTGAAATGACCAGATCAATCCACCTGAAATGACTAGATCGATCCGATAAGTAATTTTTTGCGCAATAAACTCCTTGAAAACAGGCAGATCGATCCATGTATAATGGGCGGATCGATCCGCATCGGCCCCTGCAGTTGCAAAAAGTCCAATGAATGTGGATAACATGAATGAAGCAAATGTGGATGAAATGTGAGAACAAAAATATTTCGAGCATGTATCATTGGGCATACAAAAAAGGAAGCATAGCTCATGGGAGCCTACTCAACCCCAACATCGGGGTCTTCCAAAGGAGTTGACACCAACTCAATGTCAAAACCTTCGAGAAAAGGTTTGAGTCGTTGCCCATTAACCCTAGAAATCGTCCCATTCACGGGATCTAGAATCTCGATGGCTCCAAGATTATACACTTTATGCACAACGTAAGGGCCAATCCAATGGGATTGCAACTTACCCGGAAATAAATGGAGCCGTGAATCATATAATAGCACCTTATTACGAACAACAAAATGCTTACGCACAATGTGTTTGTCATGAAAAGCTTTAACGCGTGCTTTATACACTTTCGAACTCTCGTAGAGTTCACTGTGAGTTTCCTCCAACTCATCGAGTTGAAGTTTCCTCCTCTCACCACTCTCATCAACATCGAAGTTGAGCTTCTTAATGGCCCAATAAGTATGGTGCTCAAGCTCGACAGGCAAATGACATGCCTTCCTGTAAACCAACCGGTAGGGGGACATTCCTAAATTTGTCTTATAGGCCGTCCTATGCGCCCAAAGCACATCGGTTAGCCTAGAAGACCAATCCTTCTTCGATGGATCGACCATCTTCTCTAGAATCCCCTTAATTTCACGATTAGCCAATTCGGCTTGGCCATTGGTTTGAGGATGGTATGTGGTGGAGACTTTGTGGGTTATGCCATATTGCTCCATTAACCGAGCAAAAGGGGAATTGCAAAAGTGCATCCCTTGATCACTAATTATGGCTTTCGGAGTGCCAAACTGGGACAAAATGTGCTCTTTGAGGAATTTCAAAACTACCTTGTGGTCATTAGTCCTAGACGGTATGTAATACCCATAAAATTTCTGTAATAATAAAATGGACCCCGTATTTTGTTCGTATTAAATTCCAACTTTTTAATTTCTTAATTTCAGAACCTGTTTTTATATATATATATATATATATATACATGTGCATGTTTATAACTTAGATTGTATATTCAGACCCGGACTGACATTACATGCATACCCGTAATTTCTGTACAGAAATTAGACTGCACGGCACGTGGATCCTAGCGACGACTCAACCTTACCATTTATAGAAAGTTGGTACAAAAAGGAATCTTGCCTAATATGGCATTGTACTACCCTAAACCATTTAAACCTATTGTGTAATAACATTAACCAAACACCACCTCCCTCTACCCGCCGGGTAAGCTCCCCACACCACCAACGCCGGCCACACTTTCCCCTAGGATGCCATTTCCATCAAGTCCACCTCCATCTTTATCAACAGATTTCAAATCTGTGTATCTACATCTATATGTGTTCACATGGGTTTGTGTATATATGATGGGTTAAGAGAGCGTATAACCGAGAGAGAGAGAGAGAGATGAACACACACAAACCCCACCCTCATTTTCCTCTACCCACCCTCTGCACATAGCACCCATCTCACTGACCCTTCTCTGCCTCACCCTCACTCTACACACACATGCAGACGCCGGAGAAAGAAGGAGGTTGACGGAAGAGAGAGAGAGAGAGAGAGAGCTCGCCGGAGACAGAGAAAAGAGAGAAAGAAGACTCGAGGCTTCTATAGGTAAACCCCTACTCTCTGGTTCATTTTTGTACACTCACACCCTCTCACACTCACACACAGAACCCTCACGCACAAACCAAACAGAGCCTACGCCCTCTGTCAACCCTGATATCACCATTAAAACTCCTCGCCGGAGCTTGATTTTACAAACATCACGAGGGCGCCTAAAAACTAAGCTAAACGAACCCTCTAGGTCCCAGATAGACTCCCCATGAATGGCCTAGAATCTGGACCACGTTACATCCACCATGCATAGCATTATCCTTTAAAAACCTAAAAAGAATAATCCACCAGTAGGCCCTTAAAATGAATGAACTCGGCCTTGGCCTCCTAGTATGTTGTAGAGGGAGGAAAACCGGTCCTAATGGCGTTGACGGTATCAATTTTCATGGAGATATGAGCAAGATATGAGGAGGGAAAGTTTTCCGGCGGCTTCGGCGGGATTTTTGGAGAAGAAGAAACCCATGGGTTTCTGGGTTATATCATTTACCCGTTGGTTCGGGTCGGGTACGAATGTGGGTGGGTTTAGTTGTTAGTATAAACGAATAGTGGACCGGGTTATATCAAATTAATGTGGGCCAGGTCGGATCTTTTAAGTTGGATCGGTATAAGTGTGTTAATGGGCAACCCGTGTAATACCCGTAAAATTCTACGTAATAAAATATATCCCCGTAGTTTGTTCGTATTAAATTTTAGTATTTTAAGTTCTTAATTCTAGAACCCGATTACGTATACGTACTTATTTATTTAATTACTCAGACTGTAAGTTACAAGCTCCGACTGACCCATCACGTTAACCCGTAAAATCTGTGTAAATTAGATTGGATTTCACTTAAACCTAAGCGATGACTAACTCATACATTAATGGGAAGTTGGAATCTTACCCTATATGGCAAGTGTACTAACCTTACTTACCCAAATCCATTGGGTATAAGCTTTACCCAATCAACCCCCACAAACCCGCCGAGTTTAGCACCACCCCACCCAAGCCGCCGGTCTCCCTCCCACTTCCCCAAGATCCCATTTCAATCAATCCTCTCCATCACCTCCTGCAGATTCCCAATCTGCATAGCTGTAAGTATATGTGCATATAAATTTATATATATGTGTGTTTACATATATATGATAGGAGAAAGAAAGAGTAGAACCGATAGAGAGAGAGAGGGAAGCAAACCCACACACTGCCTCACCTTCTCCCTACCCCTTACACACACAGAGAAACTGACCGCTGATGCAGATAGAGAGAGAAAAAGCTCGCCGGAAAATAGAGAGAGACCCGAGACAGGTATATACCCTCACCTCCTTGTCTGTTCTGTGTTTTTTGTACCCTTAGGCTCACACACATACACACAACAGAGCCTTTGGCCCTGGACAGGAATGGACTGCCATTAGAGCTCCTTGCCAGAGTCATTTCTTCAACCATCACTAAGGCTAGTAAAAGTGGTACCAAACAGACCCATTAGGTCCCAGGAAGACCCCCCTAAGCAACGTTTTTAAATTGGGGCATGTTTAGTTAGGCATGCAAGCCATTATCGTCCCAAAACCAAAAAAGGATAATCCATATGTAGGAACCCAAAACGAATGAACCTAGTCCTAAGCTCATAGTATGTTATAGAGGGGCCGATTCTGGTCATTTTTCCGTTGGAATCACAAATTTCTATGGAGAAATGGCCAAGTTATGACCATTTGAAGTTTTTCGGCAAAAACGCGCCTCGCCGGCGGCGGGCTAGACGCCGGAGAAGGTGACTGGAATCCTAGTGCTTAAAATGGTTGTACACCAAGCTTCAGTGGGTGTACAAACTCATTTGGATTTAGGGTTATATCGTTTTAAAGATAAGCGGGTCGGGTCGTTTAAAATAATCCGAAAGCCACTTAATGAAACGGCGACGTTTCATTTCGGATCCAACCAGATTTGGGTCAGCGGGCCGGGCTAGCATGTATGTTGGTTTGGATCCGGGTTTGGGTATACGGGTTGGACCAATTACTTAGCAAAGGAAGAACTCGATTAGGTTCGGGTTTGAACCCGTGAGTTTTAACCGTGGACTCTTTTGAGTCTCTAAATGGGTTAGCCCGTTTAAGTTCGGGTCGGTTCGGGTTGACCCACGAGTTTTTGGTCATGGACTCCTCTGAGTCTTTAAATGGATAGTCCATTGGATTCGGGTTTGACCCGCGGTCTGTTTGGTTATTATTATCATTATTGTTATTGTTTTGTTTAAATTAATAAGTATTATAGGTTTTATTAATTGTTTTAATTATGTAAAAATTAGTTTAATATTTTTATAAAATCTGAAATGTTATAATAATATTATGAGATTATTAATTTACATAAAGTGATTAGTTATGTACCATTTTAAATAAACAATAAATAGATATAAATGGTTTTTAAATAGTTAAATCATTTTAAGAATGGTTTTAAATATCTAGAAAGGTTTTAAAATACCATAAACTATATTTTAATATTCTGAAATGTTATCTTATAATAATATCTTCATATTTTGTTAATATATTATATACATCATGTGTTATTCTTATTATTTAATAAATAATAAGAAATGGTTTACAATTAAAATAACTGGATAATAAATACCTAATGACCATTTTAAAATATGGAAAAATTATATTAAATTTTCCTAAGACCTAATGTCTCTAACTTATAAATTATTATTTATAAAGCCCGTACTTTAGTATTTTAAAAATTATTAATTATTTATAAAAGGACCCATTCGGTTGTATTTTAATTTTTTTAAAAAAATACCAAACGAACTCCGAAAATTATGAGAATAATACTACTAGTCTATTTTAAGGCCTAGCATTTAATAAAAATATCTATAAGGGCCCAATGTCTTCCTAAATCATATTTTATAATTAGAGCGTTCCTACGTCTATTATTAGACGAATTAAACTTCAGAAAGTCATAATAAATAAACCGTATCTCAGTAAATTACGCGGTCAGTTCCTAGAGTCTTAGAATAATGTCTAGAACATCCCCTTAAATTTTGGTGACCTTTCGACAAGGTCAAAAATACAGCTTATCTTTAGGGCCCAAACTGGTATAGAAAACCCAACCTTTTATGCGACGGACTCCAATTTGAGTCTAGTCAATGGCGTTGGATAAGAATGATGTCTAGATCATCATGTTGAGGTTTAGGAACCCACCCGGCACAATTACCATTATGCCCTTGATTCTAGTGCGCTTATTAATCAGCATTCTATGAATTTATATACTTTGTAGGAACCACCGCTACACTCGTTTCTATGCACCCGCTTCGAGGTGAGTCGTCCTAACTCACTCGATATATTATAGAATTATTCTTTGTATATATATGTATACCCAGTGCGGACGATATTGATATGTATTAATCATGTGAATGTTGAGATTCCTACTTATATGATGAACGCATGTTAGTTAACTATACTCCATGCTTAGTTAATATTCATTGATATTCCTGCTTATCATGTTTTCACGTTTATACAATCATACGAACATTCATATAAACATGGTCGAGTCATGATGTCAATGTTGACGTCTGCATGGTTAGTCACGGGGATTAACCCAGTCATATTGTCATACATATTTGAATGGACTGCAGTGGTCCGCGTGGTACAGTCAAGTAAATGGGAACAACGATGAAACTGGTATAGGGCCCTGCTAGGCGACGATAGCCAGAGTTTCCATTGAAATCATTGAAGTTATGTATGAAGTTGTTGGTTAATACGCTATAGGGCCCTGCTAGGCGACGATAGCAAAGTATCAATCTGAACTTGAATACAATAGTTATCTTTAAAATGCTATAGGGCCCTGCTAGGCGACGATAGCGCTGTAACTATTCTATTCTCCCGGCAAGGTCACGAGGACCTAAGAGTCCAATGATTACATTCTTTTTAAAACCAAAACTGCTATAGGGCCCTGCTAGGCGACGATAGCAATGTAATCATTCTACTCTAAGCTAACGGCGTTACACTGGTAATGTAACAAGTCACATGAATCAGTTGTGGTGTCCATGGTTGAGTAAAAGTCGAATATATCGATACTGCATTGTGTCGTCATACTACCATGTCATATGCTCATTAATGTTGTTTCAAGATATTGTTGTACCTGTATATCCTTAAATGTATTAGGAGTGATCGGTTAAGACAATTTCACTTAGCTTCAAAAGCTAACGGCCTTCCCTGCCCTGGACATTTTACGTCTAGGTTATAATGAGGAGGACTATCAAGGTAACCCTGAAGGTGAATATCACTATACTCAAGATGGAAACTATCAGGAAGGTGATCCTGAGGCAGACTATCAGGAAGAGTATGCTAACGAAGGTTACGGGTTTGCCAGCTAGGATAAGGACTCTGGCCTACTTTCGTATTAGGACTTCTTTTATGTTTTAAACAGCTATCTTTTGTTATGTAATAATTTAAGTGGCGTCGATCGCCCAAACTTATCTTTTGTGGTTTTCATTTGGAACTTCTGTAATATCTTATGTAGCAAAACACTTTAAGTTCCCCCATGAATACCATTAGACGCTTTTGCAATTTCTTACTCTGTTATATATTATGTTAGCATGTTGCACGGACAGGTCAGTTTTATGTAACTCGTCATCCCCTACGGGTCCAGAAAGGAAATTTTAAATTTTTCCTATTTTTGGCTACTCCGGAGCGTGACAACCCGTGGGTACGGGCCGGATCTGGGTTGACCCGCGGGTATTTGTCCTTAACTATATTAGTTATTTTATATTACTAATTAACCCGTTAATCTTAATTATGGTTTTAATAATCTGTTTTGATAATAATTAGTAATTATTTTATTCTGTTAACTGAGTTTAGTTTATAAAGGAACTAATTACTATATATTATGTATTAATAAATAGTTACAAATAAATATAAATGGTTTTTAAATATTTTAAATTATTTTGAAAATGGATTTTAAATGGTAAATTATATTGTAAAAATTATGAGACATTATTTTAAATAATACTTATATATTCTGAAAATAAATTATAAAGTATTTCATAATCTAACATTATAAGATATTAATTATTATGTGTAATACTTATTGTTTATTCAAGCCTAAATAAATAATAATTAATTATTTTAAATTAAAATAATTAGGTAATAAATACCTAATGACCATTTTAAAATATGAGAAAATTTTATTAAATTTTCCTAAGACCTAATGTCTCTAACTTATAAATTATTATTTATAAGGCCCATACTTTAGTAATTCTAATAATTATTAATTATTATTTAAGGACTCGTTTGGTTGTATTTAAATTAATTTAAATACCAAATGAACTTCGAAAATTTTGAGAAAAATACTACTAGCCTATTTTAAGGCCTAGTATTTAATAAAAATAATTATAAGGGTCAAATGTCTTCCTAATATATATTTTATAATTAGGGTGTTTCTAAGATTATAATTAGACGATTTAAACTTCCGAAATTCATAATAAATAAACCATAGCTCAGAAAAATACGCAGTCAGTTCCCAGAGTCGTAGAGTAATGTCTAAAACATCCCCTTAAAGTTTGGTGACCTTTCGACACGGTTGAAAATACAGCTTATCTTTAGGGCCCAAATTGGTATAGAAAACCCAGCCTTTTATGCAACGGACTCCGATTTGAGTCTAGTTAATGGCGTTGGACTCATAATGATATCTAGATCATCATGTTGAGGTTTAGGAACCCATCCGACACAATAACCATTATGCCCTTGATTCTAGTACACTTATTAACCGCCATTCTATGGATTTATATACTTTGTAGGAACCACCGCTTTGTTTTTATGCACCCGCATCGAGGTGAGTCGTCCTAACTCACTTGGTATATTATAGAAATATTCTTGTGGATTATATGTATACCCAGTATGTCCTGTGTGGGCGAAGCTAATAAGTACGAATTATATGAATGTTGAGATTGGTTCTTATATAATGAACTCATGTTAGTTAGCTATACTTCACGTTTAGTTAATAATCGTTGACATAACTGCTTATCATGTTTTCACATTTATACAATCATATGAACATAGTCGAGTCACGACGTTAATGTTGACGTCCGCATAGTTAGTCAAGGAGACTAACCCAATCATTATGTCATATATGTTGAGTGGACTGCAGAGGTTCAAGAGTTGAATGGAGTTGAGTTAGTAGATGAGGTTACGCCGCCCTGGCCCACGAGAGAGGTCACGGGGTATGTTGATGATATCGCTTTAGTCCATGAGAGAGGCTAAGGGATATATCTAAGAAAGAAATGTGGATGATATCGCTTTAGTCCATAAGAGAGGCTAAGGGATATATGTAAGAAAGAAATGTTGATGATATCGCTTTAGTCCATGAGAGAGGCTAAGGGATATATCTAAGAAAGTATGTTGATGATATCGCTTTAGTCCACGAGAGAGGCTAAATGGTACACAAATGATATCGCTTTAGTCCACGAGAGAGGCTAAGGGATACATCAAAGGAAGTAATGTCAACGCTACCGCCTTGGTCCATGAGAGAGGTCAAGGGGTACATCATTTATAAGAAGAAAATATTGTATCATAGATGCTGCTTTGGCCCACGAGAGAGGTCAAGGGGTATGTCAGAGTTATGGTAGAAAGTAGTTGAGTAAAATCGAATATATCGATATTACATTGTGTCATCATGATGCCAGGCCATATGCTCATTCAATGTTTATTTTAAGATATTCGTTGTACTTGCGTATTATTATTTGTATTAGGAGTGATCGATTATGATGATCTCACTTAGCTTCAAAAGCTAACGGCTCCTTCCCTGCCCTGGACATCTTACGTCTAGGTTATGATGAGGAGAATTATCAAGGTGACCCTGAAGATGAATATAACTATCCTCAAGATGGGAACTATCAAGAAGGCAATCCTGAGGCAGACTATCAGGAAGAGTTTGATAATGAAGGTTACGGGTTTGCCAGTTAGAAGGAAGACTCTGGCCCACTTTCGTATTAAGAACTACCTTTTGTTGATGTAATAATTTAAGTGGCGTCGATCGCCCAATTTATCTTTTGTGGTTTTCATTTGGAACTTCTGTAATAGCTTAACTAGCAAAACACTTTAAGTTCCCCCATGAATACCATTAGATGCTTTTGCAATTCCTTACTCTGATATATATTATGTTAGTATGTTACACGGACATGTCAGTTTTATGTAACTTGCATTCCCTACGGGTCCAGAAAGGAAATTTTAAATTTTTTTTGGCTACTCCGGGGCGTGAAAGGAACCTTACAAGCTCTTAGGCAGGAATTGAGTGTACATCTAAAGGTAAGTCAATTGTCAAAAGAAGAAAGAGAGTTACACAATCAGTTCAGAACAATGGGACCATTGCCTTATTTTGGTAGCAAATATTTAGCTTGAATCACGATCATGTATCAAGAAAGAGTAAAAACAAATGTCATATGATCGGATTTTATATGAGATTTTTGAATTGAATGTACATCTAAAGGTAAGTCAATTGTCAAAAGAAGAAAGAGAATTACACCAGTTTTTTTAGTACTAATTAACCTACTGAGTTCACAACAGTAGGATCAATGCCTTATTTTGGTAGCAAATATTTAGCTCAAATTTTACATGAGATTTTTGTATTAGTTGCTTTTTTCATTGAACATTTTTGTATTAGATGTAATTTATGCTTAGATTTGAAGGATGGCCATGATTTTGATACCGAAGCGGTGCTCCCAGAGCAATTTTGAAATTGAGGAGTAGAGAGGTATATTAGCTTCTCTCTCGATATATCTATACACAGTCGTAAGGCTTGTACCCATTCAACCCATTGTGCAAGCATTTAGATAGAACCCACCACAGCAACCTCCAACCATTGATATGGGAAGGTGGGGGTTGTGAAGGGTGAGTTTAAGATAAAGTGGGAATTGGGGTGGTAACAGATTAGGTTATGCTCTGTTTGTGTTAATTGCAAACGTGTTTTGTGTACGTAATTGGTTTATGGCAGATCTAAACCCATTTAACTCCCGAGATCACTAAGCTGCTAACTGCTCCTATTCAATCCACTTTAAAAAATTGAAATATTAAATGCTAAAACCCAAGTTTTGGTTGATAAAAATTGGGTTCTTTAAATCTCAGAGTAATGTGGGTTGATTAGCAAGGGTTACACACACACAAAACACGCCTATATATATCCAGCTTATTAGTGGGGTGGAGATTGTGATTTCACCTGATTCATTCATGATCGATGTTTCACCCCTATATCTGTTATTAAAATACAGAAAAATTGTATTAAGTGCCTAAGGCACATGTAGAGTTAACCGTCAGAAAAATTGTATCATGTTCTCTCTCTCTCTCTCTCTCTCTCTCTCTCTCTCTCTCTCTCTCTCTCTCTCTCTCTCTCTCTCTCTCTCTCTCTCTGTGGCAAACTACATTGGAGTAATTTTGTATCCCTCTTGCCTCCTTTTGTTATAGGTATCAGTGGATGTAGTTGGATTAGTTGATGAATGGGATGCCCGTTTCTTTGAGGAGCTTGATTATATTAATGAGGGTGAAAATGGAACACGCTTTGCTGAGATGATGAATAAGGACCTTCCACAGGTAAGTTTTATCAAGTTTTTGAAGTTTTTCCTATGTTATGTGCAAGTTAGTTGTGCTCATTGTGACCAGATTTGATTCTAAATCTTACTCATTAGAAAATTGGATAATATTAGGTACACATAAATTTTTATGTAATACTGTGTCTGCATGATAATATAGCAGAGTTGCCGAAATTTTCTCATTAAATTAGATTCAAGATGAATACTAGAACTGAAATTACAAAAGAGTGAAAAGACGTATTGCAACTAAGTACTGCATGATAATATGTCCTTGGTTGAACATATGGGGAAAAAAGAAGTTAGATTATGTCTAAGTAGTACAAAAATTGAAATATTTACTAGTTTAGTTACAGCAGAGGTACTATCCAGAAAGAAAGTACTAGAGCAGGATTGGTGACCTTAATTGAGAATAAATGTGCCATCTCTCTCTCTCTCTCTCTCTCTCCCTCTCTCCCTCTCTCTCTCTCTCATGCATCTCTCTAATTTTCAGTTGGCTTTCTGAGAATTCATAGCCCACCTGTAGACGACAAGTTTATATCAGCTGGATATATCCCTTTCTATATCCGTGAAACAAACAGATTTTGAAAGCAGTCTACATTAACTGTTGTTCATTTTAATATTTCTCCGTTTTTTTTCCCCTCTTTGCCTTCAACGTATACAGTTTTTTATTTGACCATTATTGGCTCAAGTATGACACTGGGCTTATCAAACTTTTTATCTTTTTTCCCTTGGAATCTCACTCTTGTTAGATCGGACATTTCCGGTATCCCATGTAAGTGTTCATTATACTATGCTTCTGTTCTTGAATCAAGTTAATTTGAAAAAATGACATGGTTTAGCCTGTTTCTTTCATCAGTTATATAGTACTTTAAGATCATAGTTGCCATCAATGATGAAGATACCAAAGGAGGAGGGGCTAGGAAACGACTGGTATGATTAAATTCCTACATTGGTTTTACCTGAAATTCCTTAGCAGTTAGTTTTATCTTTTCTTTTCACGTCTCTGAGAGGGGTGAAAATGGAAATGTTTGGACCTATGAAATGGCACAGCATGAGTGTATAAGCTTAGAAGATGGTTAAATTAGAAGACTTATTCTCCCTAATTTACTCAGTCGAGTTAGACTAATCCGTGAGTGTTGTCTAAGGCGAAAAGATGATGACCCAAGGATACCAATTGCTGAAACAAAAATAATTCAAAAGTAGACATGTGGTGTTGTTTGACCATGAGTTATAATGTTTGCCTTATTTCAAATTTACTATTGTTAGAGCTTGGTTTGTTTCACTGATTGTGTTTTGAATGTAGGTACCCTTAAGGTTCAAATAGTTGCTCAATCCTTTAACTTACGCATAACCTATTTTTGTCAAAGTAGTGTAATATTCAATCTTAATGATTCATACAGAATAGTTCTCATCTTGTTGATTCTAATTTTAAGTACGTCTATCTTTGAAGGATGTTGTGCATAACTCAACTTTAACATTTAAATTTGCTCATTCTCTCTGATCGGCACATGCCATGCACACCCTCCAGAAGTTTTATATATAAATTAGCAATGAACTCTAAAATATTAATATGTTCTTGGCCTATCTGTATGCATGGATGTATATAGTCATTGGTAGATTTCTAACTTAAGTCTCTTCTTTCGTTGTTTTTTAGGTGAGCGTGCGGGTGAGAGATAAGGCAGGCTATTCGGTTAAGAGCATTGAGGACCTTCTCACACACTTTAAGAGCGAACTTGAAGCTTTTCACCAGGGATCTGCTATTGAAATACAACTTAGAATATAATTCAGATGTGTCGAAGTATGTTGATGTCCTATTAGAAGTTCACTTAACATTCTATTTATTTGGCACACCCAATACATGTAATTTTACAATCAAATAACTATTTTGTTTATGTTTTATGAATTTTGAAGCCACAGATTGATAAGTAGAATTAATCTGATTAAAAAGACAAAGATGTTTTTTTTATGAAATCAGTTGTGTTTTGAGGCGAACTTACAATTTATGTTTATAATAGGTCATTATATCCGATTGCAATTTTTGTTATTGGTGTTTAAATTGTATTAGGTACAAAAAAAATAGGATGAATTCTTGCAAAATAATATTTTAAAAAAGATATTCCTAATTTGTCACTGTTCTAAACCGTGACAATTAGTGAAAATCGTGACATTATTTTTACATACTAGTCACTGCTCTTAATAATTGTCATAGTTCGAAACCATGACAAAGGATGTGACTAATTTCATAATTTGTCACAGTCTCAAACCGTGACAAATACCACAAATTGTCACAGTCATAGACCGTGACAAATAAATAAATTGTCACTGTTCGAAATAGTGACAAATCCGTGACAATTGGAAGAGATATGTCACTTTTAAAGTGTAACAAATGAACCTTGACAAAGGCCATTTGTCACGATTTTGGACAGTGACAATGTTTTTTGTCACACCCGAAAATGTCACGGATAATAACCGTGACAAAGGGCCTTCGTCACTATCCAAAACCGTGACAAATCGACCATTTTGGTGTAGTGATGCTTGCTCCAAAGCTTGGTGTTGAACTAGCGGAAGAACGGGGCACTCGTTGGTTGAGTGCTCCAGATCATAGCAAAGGTAGTAATGTGATGGATTGATCGGGGAAAAGAGCGGGGTAGGAGTGGTGGACATGGTGACCTTTTGAGATTCCAAGGCTTCCACTTTTCTAGTGAGTTCCGGGATGGGATCGGCCTCATTTGACACTTGATAGAGGCTTTGATTCAACAGGGCTACGGTGACTGGTGAAGCTCGGTCATGAGGGTTAGATGTACCCTAACCACGAGAAGTCTCATAAACATATTCAAGATGAGCTTCGGCTTGCTCGATCTCAAGAGTCAAGAAACTCCCGGTACACATAGTTTCGATTAATTTCTTGGTATTGGGTTGTAACCCCCATAACAAATAAAAATTTGATGGAATTTGTCAAAACCATGGTGCGGGCATTTCCTAAGGAGATCCTTGAATCTCAACCAACACTCAGCAAATGTTTCATGTTCTCTTTGGGAGAAATTTTGAATTTGTTTGACCATTAATGCTTGTGTTTTGTGCATGGGGAAGAACTCCTTATCGAATTGGTTTTGGAGTTCCAGCCATGAGCCAATGGAATTTGGAGGTAAGGTCACTAACCAATCTTTAGCCCTATCCTTGAGTGAGAACGTGAACAATTTGAGCCTTATGAGCTCGGGTGTGCATCTTTGTTGTTCAAACGTCCCACATATATCCTCGTACTCCCTAATATGCTTGTAGGGATCCTCATTCTCTCGCCCATGAAAGTTGGGCAAGAGATTAATCATTCCGGGCTTGAATCGAAACACTCCCACATTGTACGGGAATGTTATGCAAGATGGGAAAGATACGGTCTCGGGTTGAACCCTGATCATTCTCCCGAAGGTTTGATCTATTGGAGGAGGTGGAGGAGGATAATGATGTTGAAAAGGAGGTGGTGCATGTGGCGGGTACGGCGGATGCATGGGTGGAGGTGCAGGGTTATGTTGACCTCAATGCTCCTGACGGAATCGATCCATGGGAGTTTCGCCCTCCGTGGAAAACGTAGCATGATCCAAAAATGCATCAACTACCGACTCTCGGTAGCCAGGGTTGTGCGAATTTTGGGTGAATGATGGTGATGGGGTGGTCGGAGGTCGCCAAAACGATCCACTACTACTACTACTACTACTACTAGAACTAGCATTAGTATTAGATGCAAAAGGGTTAGTCATACCTGCGTTGCTCGGATTTGACATAGTAGAATCTTATCGATTCTCAATTGAAGGCTACTTCTTTAAAAACAATCAACAAAAAAGCAAACAAGATTAAAAGCAGAAGCACAATAATTAGAAACTAAGCGACCGAAGGTTGTTGCCAATTTCAATCCCCGGCAACGGCGCCATTTTGATATTGTCAAAATCAAGTTCTTAATTAACCCTATTAAAATGAAGTACAACGGAAATAGGGTGTCGAGTCCACAGGGATTGGAATGCAACAATACTTGGTGGGCGCTTAATGACCAATTATAAAGCGAGGAGTATTTAACAAACTAAGAAATAAAATTGAGTCTTTTCGACTTTGAGTTTGATTCAATTTGTATTAGATTATACTACAACGACTATTTATAAACAATGGGAAGTTACTTTGAACAAAGCTAAGTTTAATAAAAAAAATTGGGGGTTTTTGCAAATAGAGAAATTGAGGTTGGGGAGCATTCCCCCACCTTGGAACAACCAACATATGGACTTCATACTTATAGCACATTCTAGAGTAGAGAATCCCATTGTGACAAACTATCAAGCATGTGGTAATCAACCTACATGCTAGATAGAAGTCTTAATGCAATACATGAGTATAGGTTTGAAATCTAGAGATTTAACAACTTCCAATGTTTGACATTGTAAGTTGAGTCACAAGACATCAACCCTTACACCCATGAACTCTATACATGCTACAAAGCGTGAAAGTCCTACATTATAACACACATGGGTCCAATGGTGGGTTTATGATCCCAAACCTATATAATTTAGCTACTCATAACTACAATGACATTAATATTAAAGAGAGGGGAAGAGAGATTATACCAACTATAGGAAACCATCATAAATGCCATAGATAATCCAAGAATTTCTTCAATACAAACTTTAACCATTCAATACATTCCACACTCTTCTCTCTCTAACACTAAATGGAAGTGAATGTGGGTAGATGAGGAGTAATGGGGGAGAGAAATGAGGGGATTTACAGGGAGAGAGAGTTTACTACCTAAAGTCCAAGGAAAATAAAAGCTAACCCTACCAAAAACTAATCTCTAACTATTTATACTATATACATACAATGGCAAACATGTAATTAAAAGAAAATTCCATCAGAGGCTGCGGATCGATTCAAGGCAAAAAGCCGGATCGATCTGGTTATTTATTTGAAAAGCAGAATCTTCAACGGGATGAGTGAACCGATCCACGGAGCAAAGCCGGATCGATCCGCCTAGCATTTTCTGGGTAGTGAGTTTCTTTCGAACGCGCGGATCGATCCGCATGATGCTCCTGGATCGATCTGCCTCGGCCAGATTCTGAATTTTTTCTCCTTTGAGCTATAATCTTACACATTTGGATCTAATCTTCTATCAAGACTCAAACATTTACAAACAGAGATTTTATTAGCTAAAAAACAATAGTAAAGAAGATTAACAAAGGTACAATTTCTCCATTAAATTTCCCGGTTTAGGTACTAATTCGTGCTCAATACGGATTAGGTCATGAGTTAGGAATGCAATATTGAACACTAATTAAAAGGTTTCATGGTGAAGAAGTATTTTCATGTGAGTAAATCTTCTTCTACTAGGATTAGGCAATGTATGTTATAGAGATATATAAATCTATAGGATGATATGATGTAATGAAAGAGATGATGAGAACTTAAATTAGAGAGAAAATTCAAGAGAGAAAACTCAAAAAAGAGTTAGAAAATGTGTGTGGTGAGGCATGTACTCATGTGAGGGAGGGTTTGCATTCTTCTATCAATAAAGGAGTCGTTCTTCCGTGGTGGATTTACGGGTGCAACTCGAGCGGGCCAACCCTTGGTCAACCCGGCCCGGCCCAAAAATTACCGGGCTTGGGCCCGCAGTACTTTCACCATGGGCAGGCTTGGCAGAAAAATACAAGCCCGAATTCAATTCAGGTCGGGCTTGGGCAGAGTTTTGCTAACCCGTGGAACCCGAGCCCTAGCTCGAATTCTATTTATGTACTATTTTTGACATTTTATTATAGTTTTTTTTAGTGATAATAATACACTATTAGATATTATTCTAGAACTAACTTAATAGATGAATGTTTTTTTCTCAAATCTAAACAAAAAAAAATAGATTTGATACTCGACATATTGTTGTTTACATACTAAAAATCGGTTTCCACCAAAAAAAAAAAAATTGCAATTCGGGCTCTCGGACTCGGGCTCGGGCTTGGGTTGTAGTACTAATTCACAAACCGGGCTCGGGTTGACAAGTTCGAGTTTATGTCGGGCTCGGGCTTGGATAGACTGCTTGAATTCGGGCTAGGGTCTGGGCAGAGCCAAAACCCTTTGGATCCCGCCCAAGTTGCACCCCTAGGTGGATTAGCCTGGTGGGGTGCACCACATAGAAATCTTGTGTGTTGCTTTTCTTTGATCCTTTTCTATTTTGTGTGTGTGCTCACTATTTGATTGATTCCGTGTACTTGGCACAACACTAATGTCAATTAAGTGCCCTAAAATAATCTCCCCCTAGAAATAATATATTTTCTCAAATACGAATATGTACCTTAGTATGTCTCACTTGTAAATTGAAAAGGGATAAAAAGTAAATGGTTCAAATTACTTTTTTTCTTCTCTATTAACAACGAACAACCAACCGAAATAAGCTATGTTTCTTTTGTCTTCGTTTTTTTTTTCCCTCTATTGTCTATTCAAATGAGGCGGAGATAATCCTTCTTTTTCTGTTCTTATTTTCTTTCTTGGATTTCTCTTCTCATCTTCCCACTTCTCTCAATCTAATTGGACTGTTTGTGTTTTATTTTCGTTTCCTTCACCAAATTTCTGAACCAAATCCCGAGCTCTAATTTATGAGACCAGTACCAATTTTTCTTGTTTGGGGTGAACTACAGGATATAAGACTCAGAGACTTAATTAATGTTTGAGCAATGAAGTTTTTGTCCTAAAATAAAGATATCTATATAAGACGATTACTAAGGGATCGCATAATGATATTGTAATTTTTTTAATGATATTGTAATTTTTTTATTTTCAGTTTTTGTTTTAACTTTTTGTATTCATGTGTGACAATGGCTCAAGGGTGATGACTTAAAGAAGTGAAAATCGTTTGCATATTAAAAATAAAAGAGTAAGTGATCTATTTCATAGGGCTGTCCTGAATTTGATGCAAAACTTATTACAATGGTGAATATGAATGCATTTGAGGTGTCAAACGAACCGGTCGGCCCACGAACGTAACAGGGATGCTATGCTGGTCCATTTTGCTAAGGGATAGGTGGATTCTTTTGTACCTGGCAAGCGTATTAATCTTACTGTGAGACACCAACCATATGGAACTCTAACAGATAAAGGGTTAATTATATTTTCAACAATGATAGGGATACACATCAAATGACACACTAAACGATACACTGTGCTTTAAATGCATGTACTCTGTGCTGTTTGAATTTTTCACACTTTTCTGTGCATCACTTACACAGCACATGGTACAATCATTTAAAGTTGGTGTGTCATTTAGTGTGTTATTTGGTGTGTATCCCTATCATTTTTGTTATATTTTACTCTTTTAGTTAGGCTTATTTTTCAATGTTTTCATGGACTTTAAAAGGGGATACTTAATCACTATATGGCTTCTATTAAAGTGAAATTGTTAAAAATTTTCTAAAAACTAATGAAAATTTTAAAATTGGTAAAAAATATTAACACTTATCCCTATTTGTGAGGTTCATTTTGGGGATATTACTGTCATTTTACTCACCTATATGGAGCTAATTTTTAACACTTAAACTCATTGTGGGGCAATTTTTGGGCTGACCTGCCTATGTGGGGTTAATTTGACACTTAAACTCTCCTATGTGGGGCTATTATTAACACTTAATCCTAATGAGGGGCTATTTTAAGAGAAATTTTAACAGACTTTAGTCTGAAACCATAAGGGGGTTAAATGTCCACTTTTAAAGCACATGAGGTAAAATGAAAATGAGTCTAACCACGTGAGGGTAAATGTAGAGGATTCTGGTCAAAAGCCCCAAGTAACGGACTTTTTTGGTAAGAAGTCCATCCCATTTTTTGTTTTAATGAAAAGTCCTATAATTATTTTTTAGGCAAAAGTACCTCTCCCTTTGTATGGCACGCAGGATTAGTTGCTGATTTAACATTTCTAATGTGAAGTCACTCACAAATAACTTCCTAAGTTGTTTTGCAAACTTTAAAATTTCATAACTTTCAATCCAGAAATCATATTTTTTGTAAAATTTTGAATCAAACAAATACCATTCACAATGAAAAACTGGGAAAAAAAAGTTAAGTGAAATTCGTGAGGATAAAGATTCATATAAAATTTTTCATAACTGGTTATATGAAATTGTGAAAAGAAAAGGTTATGTAAAATTTACTCCAGCATGAGTTATGTGAATTTTGTGAAAAGAAAAAAAGTTGTGTGAAATTAACTCTAGGATCTGAAATTTCAAATATCTAGTTATGTGAAATTTGTAAAAAGAAAAAATTGTATAAAATTTACTTAAGCATCTGCAATTTCACATATCTAAATATGGAGAAGATCACTTAACATCCGAAGCAGACTTGACCACATGATTTGGTCCGAGAGGCGCCAAACTAAATACCAAAATCATCTGTCTTCATCTTCGTCACTTCAGGTCACCGACAACATCTCCTGGAGAACTGCCTTAGCGATTAGCATTAGCGAGTAGCGACTGGTGTACGTACTGGAAGAGATCTTTTTTTTTTTTTCGGAAAAGGGTGAATAAATCCAAAAAAAGAGGGCCAAACCCCAGGATATTACACGAAGCTCAAAGAAAACTGGAAGAGATCTACGATCTCCTTTCTGATGGTGAGGGGTAGTTCGGTCATGAAAACTTTCAAGGTGTGTGGTCAAAGGAGTTAGGTTTAAATAGAAAACGAGCTAGGCTTTATACATGGAAAATAGCATGTGATGGATTTTTTGCCAAATTTTTATAAAATGTTATTAACCCAAGATAAAAATGAATGTGTTTGACAAATCAAAGAAACGTGGGTGAATCACAAAAAAAATTAAAATGTGGATTGCAGAAAATTACAGTTTGCCAAAAGTTACATTGGGTAACTTGTGGTTTCAAAAGTAATTCTTTTCCAACCGAATCACAAAAAACAAAAACTATACCAAACAAGCCCTTTAGATGACTTTTAAATGTACCTACAAGTATTCTCTCTAAACCCAAGGTATCAATATTTAGCGGCAGACACACCTTGAGACTCTAACTAGCTAGTGATGTAAGCAAATCGAACCGATCAGTTCGGTCAATTTATCCAATAAAGCCCAGTGTAAAAACCGAACTGTATCAACAAAATACATTAAACTTAACCGAACTAAGACTAAACTGTGAATTTGAAAACCCCTAAAATCGAACCGAACCAATTATACTCCTATCACTAGTATAGCTTCTAACCTCAATTCCTAAAAAATCCCACTACAGGCTACAGCATTATAGTGTAGCATATCCCGCCTTAGACCCCTACTCTTATTAGGACAATTTTTACCCCAAATCCACTCAGCAAGATTTGCGCTGTTTGCTCTCAAATTAATAAGGAATTTTTTTTTTTTTTTTTTTATTTTAAAAATGATAATTTTGGAAGATATATTGGTGATTAAGATAATACCTAACAATTTGGAAGATCTAAATGATAACTGGTGATGATGATTATAATTGGTGATTATGATAATTTTGGAAGTTAAATAAATGGGATTCTGAGTGACCGTCCCATATCGTGAATGATTATGATAACATACCCAACCAATTTGTTGACAAAATTGGGAGAGCACTTCCTTTTGATTGATGTAGACAGTACACGTATTATTGCATTTAAATGGAAATAAAAATCACAATCTTAATATAACCTTCCTTTTCTGCATATAATTGAATTTCAAAGTTTTGGCTAATAAGCTTATAAATACAGCCACCAATATCTCTCATATAAGCACCATCTATTGAAGGGAAACTCAACCATGAAGAACCTCTCTCCATCTAGAACCATTTTGCTTATTCTCTTCATTTTTGCTGGTATACCTCTCATTCTTATTACATACACGTGTACGAGTTCTTATCTAATAAAGACTCTCTCATTTTATAAAATGAATACCCCTCACTTCTCTCTCTCACGGATTTCAAATTTTTTTGAAATGAAGGAATTTTTTATAAGTTGGAAAAGAAATCCCTAAAATAGGAGATCAGATGAATTTATACAAACAATAATGTTAGGTATACACACTTTTCTACCCAAACCCTTTAATTGAAAGAGAAGTTAGGGGTGTGCGTTTTATAAAATTGAGAGTCCTCATAAGATAAAAACCGCATAATTGTATACCTACATATATCTATATTTGTTCGTGTGAGTGTGCGAATTCGAATACTTATATGAGAACACGGTTGATTAGGTTCCTAAAGTACATATCCTATACATATATTTTTTTTTTTTTTTGAGGATATCCTATACATTTTTACATGCACTAATATTGCGTTCAATTTTAAAAGGAGAATAAAAATCTTTTGTCACCTCATGGTTCAGTTAAAGAGCACTACAGTAATTTATTTTATTTCCTTTATCATTTTACGGGTTGTCATTATTTTATTTGTTCAGGCTGGATTTTTTTTACTATATATATATATATATATATATATTGTCATTATTCTAAAGCTCTTTAAAAAAAATAGAATAATAACATTATAAAGAAATCTAAGTATTACTATTACAGAGATCTATACCAAATAAAGTTTCTACTCAAATTTTTACTTTTAAGTTTCGAGTGAACTTTTGAACAATGGCTGGGGATGGCCTTATAAGTGATGTTTGACTAGGAAAAACCGAAAAAGCCAGCCCAAACAGTCTCTCAAATCGAAGTTTATAAGTAGAAAATTAGGCTTTGGTATATATATATAGGGAATTACTATGTACACAGCTAATTTTGTTATGTACACTGCTCAACTTTATAAAAGTGAATTTTAGAAGAAAAACTATTAGAATAAAGGAATTTGGTTGTACATAGCAAATACACGGGTGTATATAGCAATTTTTCATATATATATATATATGTGTGTGTGTGTGTGTTTTGCTGTCTATATACTTATATGTATTGCTGCAGTTTAGTTATACAAACGTGTTGCTGTGTATGTATTTTTGCACCAATCAATTCCTTTTTAAGTGATTTGTGAATCCCATGAACTACAATTTTTTATTTTTTTATTTTTTTAGAACCACTGATTTTTTGAAAAAGGGCATTGAATTGAGTTTCGTTTTGTACTTTGTAGTATTCAAATCAGTTGAAAAAACACATATTGACTTGGTATTCACACAAGAAAGAGTAATATATTTCTTAGATCTGATTTCTTTATCGGGAATTTTAGTCAAAAATTTTAGTATTAGGTCCATTTCTTTCTTCAATTTAGTGAAAAGTCCATACGCAGTACTCCATAAAAGTTATCTAAAATTTACATGACTTTGTGAAAAATTGGACTAGTTATATGCAATTTCAGATAAAAAAAAGTTGTGTGAATTTTACATAACTTTTAAAACATATCTATAAAGATTTGTTCTAATGAAGTTTAAGTTTCACTAGCCATAGACTTCTAACCAAAACGAAGAACGAGTTGTTCTTTGAACTTACTCCAAAATGAGGGACTTTTGACTAAAATTTTATTTTTTAAATTGATATCTGCATTTATTTATTCTTTTATATATATATATATATATATATATATATTTTTTTTTTTGTGGTGATGTAGGGGTGGAGTTGACAATGAGGGCAAATGCAGCAACTTGCGTGACATCAGGGGATTGGACGCCAGGATGCCATCACACTTGCGTGACGTCATTTACTGGGATGGCAGGGGACTGGACGCCAGCATGCGATCACAATTGCAAAGTAATATACGGACCAAAAGCCATTGGATCTAAAAATGCTTTTAATAGTTGCTTTTGCAGTTACCCTTGCATTCCTCCTCCTTCTCCACCTCCTCCTGTTCGTCCTCCTCGCCCCCCTCCTCGTAGCAACTGATATGCAAAATCAATTTTGTCCGAATTTAACGTAACCTTAAATTGATTGTTTCAGGCTTATTATTTACAGAATATTAATGAAGAATAATATAATATTCTCTCTCTCCAATTTTGCTATCTTTTTCTTTCTTTTTTTTACTTTATTATTGTTTTTTTTTTATATATTGTGGATGTTACAAGTTACAATCTCTCTCTTTTTTGGTACGATGTATGTCATAGTAGCATCTCCAATCACAGGTCTTTGAATTTTTGCTACATTTTAACTAATATGGCCCAATTTTTTTTTTTTTTAATATACTACTTTTAAACCCCTTGCTCCAATAGAGGACATTGAATTTTGTTACTAATTTTTCGACTAAAATTGGTTAGTCCAACTACTCCAATGTTATCTTTCTTCAAATGGGTGTCCCAGTCCCTTGTCTTAGTTTTGAATATCATTTTAATTTTAGAGAGTTTTCTGAACAAAATCTCTGTCTCTCATCACATATTAATTTTTTTTTAGGATTAGCTTTATTTTATTTTAAAACCCTAAAAAGGAGGAAAAATTATTTATAAATAAGGATGAGTGCACCTATTCAAGGAACTTAATACCTTAACCCCTCGAGAAAAACAGCCAACCTTATCTGACAAAAGATAAAAACCCCTCAACTAGGGGTGTTCACGGTCGGTTTTGGTCGGTTATTCTTGGTTTTGTCACATAAAAAAACAGACTAATAGGCTCGATTCGGTCGGAGTTTTGGAGTATTTTGGTCGGTCGGTTCGGTTTTCTTCTTGGACTATAAAGTTGAAAACCGACCGAATGCCCTCGGTTTGGTCGGTCAGTTTCGGGGTCGGTTTTTCTTGTACACCCCTACCCTCAACGATTAGCTTTATTAATATAGCGAAATCAAATTTGGTACAACTACAAGCCTGTCTGTTTGTGCTTATGCTTATGCGATTTTGATCGTTAAAAGTAGAACTGCTTATCATGGTTTGGGTGTTTGGTTAATATGATGTGAATTGATCAAATATAGCAATAATCTTGAAAAGCTTCCCCCTGTTTATTGCCAAACTGCTTTTTGGACCAAATCTGATTATATTTTTGCTGAAACAAACAGATTAATAAGCAGTCAAGGTTACCAAAACTGCTTAGAATAAATAAATAAGTAATGACAAACATCCTCTACATACCCTCAGGGAAAACACAAACTACACCACTCCACGCAAAGCATGGTTAAAGATCATCCTTAGATAAGCAAAATAAAACTACTCATTCTCGAGAGCCAAAAAGTAGTTCTTTCAATTTTGGAAAGCCCATTGAAGCCCAGAAAATAAACATTGGATGTGTAAAATATCTAAAAATGTTAAACTAGGGAGCATGATTGCAGGTGCTTTTAAGTCGGACCGTCTTAGCCAAACAACCAAAAAAACACTCAATTTAGGCTCTCTAAAAGTAAAGACTCCGTAAAGGTATAATACTTGGGACATATCCAAAAATATAATATAATTTTTGAGACACAATTCAAAAGATGTGTCTGTCTCTCTCTTGTGTCACTGTAGAGTCCAGTGACATCACAGGAAAGATATACACACATATTTTGGATTGTGTTCCAAAAGTTATCTTTTGGTGTGTCACAAATCACAATCTTTACTCCATAAAAGTAGAAAATCTATTATGAGTTCGTTTGGATTAGCTGAGAATAAAGTGATAAATTGCGAATTTTGAGGAAAAAAATTGAAAATTTTAGTGAAAAATCTTATTCTACCTATGTTTGTTGTAATAAACCCACCAATTGGTACTTCCCAATGATAGACCCTATAATTATAAATATTGTTAGAGATTAGTCCAAATTTTCCTATTATAGAATTATTAGATATTAGATGTCTTTTCTACCCCTAACCTATATATACAAAATCGTATATATATACATATATATATTTAATTCAGATTTAATTGAATCAGTTACCAAATCTGATCAAATCTTATCAAATCCCAATTGCTATTAGTTACAATATATATAGAAATTTTATCCTAATATTGTAGGATATTACTTTACAAAACGGTTACAAATGAATTTTCACCATTTCTAATTCACAGTATATTGCATATTCAATCTAGATATCACATCATAAACGAGTCTTTCAGCGGGTATTGAATTTTACACTGCAAATAGATCATTTTTATATTGTAACTGGTTTATTAGTGTGAAATTTTACACTGCAACCGGTTTATTATTGAAATTTTACATTGCAAAATTTCACTGCTTTCATTAAATCTGATTTTGACTTGCCATATGTACACATTAATTCTGGTAGTTATGATAGCATTTTGACTTGCAAATATCTCATTTTGAATTAATATCCCATAATTATAGTGCTTTCCGTTTTTGTGTTTGTGCCATAAATCACGTTAGGTTTTGAAAAAAAAAAATTTGTTTCACCATTTCTAATTCACAGTGTATTGGATATTCAATTTAGATATCACATCATAAATGAGTCTTTCTGCGGGTATTGAATTTTACACTGCAAATAGTTCATTGTTATACTGTAACTGGTTTATTAGTGTGAAATTTTACACTGCAACAGGTTTTATTAGTGAAATTTTACACTGCAAAATTTCACTGCTTTCATTAAATCTGATTTTGACTTGCCATATATACACATTAATTCTGTTAGTTATAGTAGGATTTTGACTTGCTCATATCTCATTTTGAATTAATATCCCATAATTATAGTAATTTCCATTTTTGTGTTTGTGCCATAAATCACGTTAGATTTTGAAAAAAAAAAATTTGTTGAAAAATCTGATCTCCTATCCCTTTATTTTTTGATATCTAATAAACGAAAATAATATCCCAGGATTTTACGTATCTACATTATGGGTTTGTCACATCTTGCTAATGTCATCCATGGGTTTTCTGTTCCACCAATAATCATTCATCCATGGGTTTTCTGTTCTACCAATAATCATTCATGACAGTATGTATTATACTGCATTCGTGAGAGTTTTAAGATTGAAGGAGATAACAATAGATCGAGTAGAAGACATCAACTTAATTGGAATAAATGAATGAATTTTTCACTGAGAGTAGTGTGAAATTTCACACTGCTGAATTATGTTAAGGTTAAATTTTTCACTGCGACTAGTATGAAATTTCAAACTGATACTACGAAAACTCTAGTAAGATCAAAAATGTTTTACATACTGCCACAAATCAAATTTGTTTCTCTAAAATAGAAAAATTAGAACAAATTAACCCAAGAGCCACTCTCAAATATCCAGTTAAGAGCACAAGACAAACTGTTCGACAAAACACCTTGCATGCATCCAACAGGATCATGCTAATCCACCCCAACCACATTCAAAAATAAAACCAATACAAAGGCAAACAATTTTAAATAAAAGAAAAAACCATCAATCCCACAATGAAACTACAGCAGATAACTCCATTTCAAAAGCACCACTATGAAGCTATCACATCCCTGCGAAGGTTGTGAAAGCCTCCAACACATCCAATAGAGAAAAGTAAAAATAATGCTCTGCCGAAAAAAGTTGACAAATCTGTGTTGGTGATCTTCTCCAAGATAGGTGCTTCTTTTTTGGTCTTCATCAAAGCCATGCTGCGAAAGAACAATAGTGTGAAATTTAATACGTTTGCAGTGTTAAATTTTGCACTACGGAATGAACGATCCATCAAAGTCAATTATTGTTGGGGAATTTTTACACCACCGAAAGTTCTTGTGGAATTTTACAAATTTTTCAAACATGCAATAGTGAGTGCTAAATTTCAAACTGCAGTCACACGCAAAAACTAATTTTTTCCCAAATCTTGTCTTCAATCCCACAATGATTGATCCATTAAAATCATACATCAACATGTAGTACCAAAATTTCACACGACTGAAAAAAAAAATCTCACATTTTCTCCCCATTGTCGTTACTCGTCGGAGCCGTACGGCCGGAGCCTCACCGTCACGTTTTTGAACGCCTAGGAAGTTTTTTAGCTTGCCATTGAATATAGAACCCTACATGTTCTTGGAAGAAGGTGGACAATCAATTGATACGTAATATATTTTTTTAGAGAGAGGGAGAATATGAAATGTTGGAGAAGATGAAATATATATATATTATCTATATTTAGTGTTTAAAATTTAAAAACCCTTAATTTTGGGTGAGTTTAAATGGGAATGATTCTTTTGATGAGTCATAGGGGTAGTTTGGTCACTAAATAAACATATGGACCTATCATTAAAATGTTGTATGGGTTGGGTCAATTACAACAAGCTTAGAGTAGATTGGATTTATTACTAATTAACTCAAAAAAATTTATGGTTTTGTTTAATGGAAGTGTTTGGGTTAGCTTAAAATTTTAGCAATTAAACAAATTAGCTTAAATAAGTAGCTTATTTTTTAAAACAATCACTTAATTTCACTTTAAATTTGGTAAAAATAAAAGTGCCCACCATACCACTTGAAAACAAAAGAGTTGAAAAATATTTATTTGTTGTCATTTTTGGTCATTTTATACAATCATTTTTTTAAGCTTGTTTGCCATACACTAATTTTTAGAACAATCACTTAATATTTCAGCTAATTCCACACACCAAACAACATAATGTTTCATTTTCCGAAAAAAAAAAAAATTTCATTACTCAAAAAACAATCAGTTAATATTTCATCATTTAAAAAACAATCACTTAACATTTCAGCTAACGCAAACGGTTTCTACATATTTTTGTCGTAAAAATGCCAAAACACAAGTACATTAACAATAACGCCCCTTCAATTTTGACCCATTTTACCTAAACTAAAATCCAATAAAGACTCCCTCACCTATTACCATTTTTCAATACCAACCCTTCAGCTCCGTTGTCATCCAAAAAATCAACGATTTTGTATCATGTGAGTCATGTGACCATCACATGACATAAAAGCATTAACATGACATTTTTTCTTAATATCTTTAAGTAATTGAAAATTTTTGAAGAAAATTGCCTAAAGTTTTGGGGTACAACAATGGTCAATTATGTGTACAATAATGGATAATTTGGTTCTAAAATTTCCAACTCCTCGATGGACATGTTCATTCATAAAATTCTCCAACAGGTGGATTTTGGGAATTTTGGAGGCGAAACTGGTGGCTGACGCAGGTGAAAATAAGCTTGAGTTGGATCTCGTAGGAGCTACGTCATGTAGCCGTGGAAAGAGGACAGAGAGGAGAGTAGAGGAGGAATTTACCGTTGGATTCCTTACTCCTGCAAAATGCCTAATTATCAAGGGTAGAATCGTCTTTTTTGCTTTCATATGTATTGTCTGTTTACATTCAAAAATTGACAACGAAGGTCATTCTAATTTCTTATAATTCACGGGAGGTTTGTGTAATTAGACAAAATCTCAATAAAAGTCAATGCACTTACTCCTTTTTTTAAAATTAGGGGTATTTGATAGAGTAGTTGAAGGGCTGTCGATGATTTGCCCTAATATTTATGTTACTCTGGTTTTCTATTTGTTGGCACAAATAAACCTCTTCCTAAGATCCTACTTGTCAATAAAAAAAAATGTCACATCTAGAAACTCTCTCACTATATTTTATCACAGAAATGCTAGGAAGACATGTGATTTCACATGGAATCTGACATTAGGCCCTTCTTAGCAATTTTTAAAAATTTATGTGGCCCACACTCTAAACACACACACGTGAAATCTGATAGCAGCTTTGAGGGCAAAATCAAAATCATCTCTAGACCCACAAATTGTTGGAGCCAAAATCCCATTTTGGAGGCAAAATCCCTAGACCCAGCAAATTCATGCCCTGCGGCACCAGTGAACCTCCCGCCTCCCCTCCACCCACGGCCACCCTTGAACTCACGGCGACGGCTTCTCAGCTCACTCTCTCGCCGGCACAACATTGCAGGTAATGTCAACTCCTCTCTCTCTCTCTCTCTAGGTGAAAATTATCAAAAATCTCTTTCCATCATTGATTCAAACTCAAACCAAATCGAGTTTGATTCAAATTTAAACCCAAAATTTCAAAATATTGGTTACAAACTTATATTTGATATGATTTTTGAGTAAAGAATTTTTTTGTTTGGTTTATTTAATTTGGTATGAGGCATTAATGTAGAATTAGGGATATATTTTGAGAAAGGGGTGGAGATGGCCTTCGATATACTTAAGATTACTCTTTTATAAAGTGTACCTAACAATATATATCAAGTTTCAATCCTATTGATTAGCTTAGATGAGAAGATTTAACGGCAAAACAATTTGAGATTGCAAGTCTGAGTCTATTTCTTTAAGCAATGCATATAGATTGTAATTAAGGTGTCCGTGTACATTTAGAATTTTCTTTGTAGCCACACTACCAAAGAGCATGGAAGGATTAATTATTGGTTACCAAATTTATGTTAATGGAAAATGGTGGATGTTATATATAATCCAACATCTATCAAATCTTGTGCTGAATATGGCACATGTTTTGACATTGTTAAATTATAGCATGTGAAATAGCACACAGTATTAGAACATATTAATGTTTAATTGGGTTTGGATTATGAATAAAAGGGAATCTGCTTTATTTTTGTTTATCTTAGTGAGTTGTTACTTACCTAAGGCCATTCATAATTTCCTTTTCTCCCTCTACATTATGCTCTGAAAGGTTCACCCTTTATTGTCTCTAAGAATTTACCTTTTTTTTTTCTACATCAGAGTAGACTTGATCCTAGGGTATTTGAAAGTAGAAATAACTAGCTGTTGGAGTGAAAACAATATCAGATTTAGGGGTCAAGTCTCAGTTTTATTTGATTATTATGAAAATTAGTGTAATATTAGTTGGTTAAAAAATCATATTTTTTTACATTTTTTAGGTCAGACAGAAGACTCATGTATGCCTAAAACCACATTAGGGAAATTTTGGTGTTTGGGAAATTTTTTTGTGGGGCTTTGGGAATAAGAAGCAACCACATTAGGGATATCCAACAGACCAACATCTCTCTCTCTCTCTCTCTCTCTCTCTCTCTCTCTCTCTCTTCTCTATCTCGCTGTCGCTATGTATTTTCTCTCTACTTCTTTGTAACAAAGCTAACCCCTTCTTGTGACTTGAATAAAATATAGTCATTATTTGCTTGATCTGTTGTAATTTACTTCTTTTTGATATCTTATTATTTAGATAAATGGAAGCAGAAGTTTCAAGTGGTTATATAGGCGTGAATGACGATACGATTGAGATCTTGAATGACGATAGGATTGAGATTGAGATTGAAAATGAGAAGGATAAATTGTTGGATCTAGAAAACAAAATAGATGAGCCAAAAGTTGGAATGGAGTTTGATTCTTTGGACGAGCTAATGGCATTTTATACAAGATATGCTAAAGAAAAAGGTTTCGCCGTGGCTAAACGATCGTCTCAAAAAGTTGAAGGGATCTTAACGCATGTGACGATTCAGTGTACTCGTGCTGGCACGACAAAGATTAGATCAAGCAACTTGGGAAACATGCGGCCAAACTCAAAAATCGAATGCAAAGCTAAGCTTAGGGCATTTTTTTCGCGCAATGAAAAGTGGTCTGTGAAAGCAATTAAACATGCCCACAACCATGAGATGAGTCCTGGAAAATCCCTTTATTTCAAATGCAATAGGTTCCTAGAACCACATGTCAAAAAAAGACTTATGTTGAATGACAATGCTGGAATCAGAATGAATAAGAATTTTAATTCATTAGTGGTTGAGGCAGGGGGGCATGAGAATCTACCATTTATAGAAAAAAAATGTCAGAAACTATGTCAATAGAGTAAGGAGTTTACAACTTGGGGAAGGGGATGCCAATGTAATGTACAAGTACTTTTCAAAAATGCAATCTGACAATTCTAATTTCTTCTACTTGATGGATTTGGATGAAGAGGGGCGCCTTAAGAATGTGTTTTGGGCAGATGCAAGGAGTAGAGCAGCATTTAAAGAATTTGGTGATGTGGTTACATTTGACACAACATACTTGGTTAACAAGTATGACATGCCATTTGCTCCTTTCGTAGGAGTGAACCATCATGGGCAGTCGGTATTACTAGGGTGTGGGTTGATCTCAAGTGAAGACACTGCTACATTTACTTGGTTATTTCAGTCATGGCTTCAATGTATGTCAGATTGTCCACCTAATGCTATAATTACAGATCAAGACAGAGCCATGCAAAATGCAATTGAGTGTGTTTTTCCTAATGCACGACATAGATGGTGCTTATGGCATATCATGAAGAAGCTACCTGAAAAGCTGAAAGGGTACAACCAATATGAATCAATAAAATATAATATGCGTACAACCAATATGAATCAATAAAATATAATATGCAAAATGTTGTTTATGATTCATTGACAATAGACGAATTTGAAGATGGTTGGGGCAAGTTCATTAATAAGTATGAACTAGAAACGAATGATTGGTTACTTGGGTTGTATGTGGAAAGGAATCAATGGGTACCCGCTTTTGTGAGGGATACTTTCTGGGCAGGAATGTCAACCACCCAGCGAAGTGAAAGTATGCATGCTTTCTTTGATGGCTATATCCATTCGAAGACCAGTTTGAAACAATTTGTGGAGCAATATGAGAATGCGTTGGCTAAAAAGATAGAAAATGAAAAGCAAGAAGAGTTTAATTCATACAACTCATGCTTCCCATGTGCAACTCAATTAGGAATAGAAAAACTTTTTCAAGGAGTTTACATGCGCGTAAAATTTAAAGAATTTCAGACTGAGATGTTTGGAAAGCTTTTTTTTCGCTTGTCTTTAATTACAGAGGATGTTGGCTTTAGTGAGTATGAAGTACACGAGCGGGTTCGACTCGGAGAACCAACTTTCGGGGTAATTTTTATTGATGAGACAAAGGAAGTTAACTGTAATTGCCGGTTGTTTGAGTTTAGAGGAATTATGTGTAGGCATCAGCTTATGGTACTTGCAGAGAGACAAATTTATGATGAAGTACCTGCCAAATACATATTGAGAAGATGGAGTAAGAATGTCAAACGGGGACACACTAAAATCTGGATTAGTTATGACAATTGGTCAGATAGACCTGAAGCACGTCGTTTTGATAAATTGGCCAATGTCTTCTATGAGGTTTGTGATTTAGTAACAGATTCTGAATCTTGGTCTGATGAGGTGATGGCACAGCTACTTCAAATGAAAGGAAGGTACAAAGAAAATGCTGAAATTAGTGGAATCAAATTGCCTATTTCTACTGATACGCCTAAGGATTCAAACTCACCGGGGGATGGGATATCCAAGGGGAGTACAAATATACTTGATCCGTTGGTTACTCGTAGTAAGGGAAGACCGCCAAGTAAAAGAAAAGTTGGCAATGTTGAGAAAGCGGTCAAGAAAAAATCAAAAACAAAAAAGAATACAAGCAAGGTTATTCTTTGTTAATATGATTCATTGTCCAAATATGTACTTTTTTACTCTTTGTTAACATATATGACTCTTTGGCAATGTTTAATTTTTACAATGTATTTTGTAGGGATGTGACGAGCAAGGTACACAAGCAGATATGGGATTTGGGGGAAACATTCTCCAACTACCAAGTATGGGCATTGGAGGAAACTATGCATTTCCTCAAAATATGGGCGTTGGAGGAAACTTTGCATTCCCACCAAATATGGGAGTTGGGGGAAACTTTGCATTCCCACCAAATATGGGAGTTGGGGGAAACTTTGCATTTCAGGTATAAACTTGGATTTTTTCCATATTATTATCCTACTTTCCTTAATTATTTAATTAATTATTTTGTTTAATTTGTTATTTGTATAGGGTTATCAACATCCTTTTTGGAGGCTGGGCTATGATTTAACAAATATGCATCCATCACCTTTAGGCAGAGGATTAGGCCCTGGAGAGAATGATAGCAGAGAAGTTGGTGATAGGGAATGAGCTTAAATGTAGTTGACATTGTTGTTTTTGGTGCAAGTTTTGTTGATAATGAATTTCATTGATGTTGTTCACTATAGGTGGTGTTGTTTATGGTGCATGTGTTGTTGAAGAGTTCATTTCATTGATGTTGTTGACTATAGGTGGTGTTGTTTATGGTGGGAATGCAAATTGAATATGAATTTCTTTGATGTTGTTCACTATAGGTGGTGGTGTTTATGGTGCAAGTGTTGTTGAAGAGTTCATTTCATTTATGTTGTTGACTATAGGTGGTATTGTTTATGGTGGGAATGCAAATTGAACATGAATTTCTTTGATGTTGTTCACTATAGGTGGTGTTGTTTATGGTGCAAGTGTTGTTTAAGAGTTCATTTCATTGATGTTGTTTACTATAGTTATGGTTGCAATCTGTTGGTTACAGAAACAAATATAGAATTTGTGATCTACACATTCAGAAAGAAATACGACAAGATGAAGTTAATTTAAATTGCCATTAAACATTACTTAAATACATGTTCTTTGCATTGTTTACAACCATATGCTCATTTAGCCACATAGCAAAGCATACAACAATAACAATAATAAAGAACAATTTCCATCTCTTCTCTCTTGCCAAACGACTCTTTAGCTCTTCAATTTTTACCATTAGATCATTCACAATTCTTTGATTTCTTTCTAACTCGTCATTCCTTGCTTGCAATTCCATCAATCTTCTTAACATAAGGATGTTAACTTCATTTCCCCTTGGACCCGTAGGTGGATCCACCCATTGGAATAAGTTACAATGCATGTTAGCCCTATAATTTCGACAACCTAAAAATTGTCGGCCCGGATTATCTTCTGTTTGTGCAGTCCTTAGTGGAGCTATATCGCCGCAAAAGCATAAGACTTGTCGACTTGCATTGGATGAGTAGTGACTTGACCTTGCACTCTCCATATTTATTTCCTGAAAATTAAATACAGAATAAGCGTCTAAATAAGGAACTTACCACACATCAATAAATTATCAAGATTGCTCATCTCAGATAGTTCAGGACAATAATTTATTGAATCGGAATAAATTCTCCATGCCAAAATTTTAGTAACATAAGTATTAGATTAGATCGATAAATATCATACTGATAGTGAACCAAATAAATGAAAGTTAGAGAGAGAGAGAGAGAGAGAGAGAGAGAGAGAGAGAGAGAGAGTACTCGCAAGTACATAAAGCTATGAGCAAATGACCGAAGAGAAATGGCCAGACATGTTATTTCCCCTCGGCAGCTATTTTTTTCCGTATCTGCTGAGCAGTGTTGAATATGCCAAGCGTAGGCTTGTTGCAAACAAAGCATTTCTTATTCTTTGCATGATGCTGTGAATCAAAAGAACAGAAATATGCTAAGAATCAGAAGAAATATATAAAACATTGTAACAAGAAGTATAATTGACAGGTTCTGAATTCGTACGGAAAGAAGTACAAAAAAAATGGGTACGGCATATACGATGTGGTGGAGCATTTCAAGAATTTGTTAGGCTCTGTTGTTCGTGGATTTGTTAGGGAAAATAAAAGAAAACACAAAGGAACACTGTTCTTTGTTTGGTTAGTGCGTAAAACAGCAAGGAAAACAGGAAGGAAAAGAAAATAGAGGAAATCAAATCAATTTTTTAGAATTTTAGGAGGAAATTTCCTTCCTCTTTCCTTGATTCACTGCTATTTCAAAAAATTACAATTTCTAATGTTATTTAAGTATGAAGGCGCCAAGACTTTGTTTGGTTTACGGATTAAGTATGCAGTAGTTGAATTTTATAATGGAGTGGTGAGTGCAACCGGCACTCTACCAAATATTGCAGGATCAAAAGTTCACTTTTTTATTTTATTTTATTTTTTTTAATCCGAAACTGTGCAGGTGTGATTCTGCGGTTCAATCTGGCGGCATATTGATGTTTATTACTTCCATTGTGTGGTTAAAATTGGTGTCTTATGCACATACAAATTATGATATGAGAGCGCTTACAAAGTCAGTTGACAAGGTAACAAGAAGAAGTCGTTACCTTTATGTTGTAGGTACTTGGTTTAGAACACTATCCTTAAATTTCTAATAAATCAGTGAAGAAGGAATGATGAACTTGGCATTCAAAATTGCGGATTATGTAACGGGAATACTAAAAACTGCATAGCTTAGTGTAATTAGCTCAATGTTGTATTCAATTTGCTTAGATCTCTATTTTTCTCAAGTAGATGATCCTCATAGTTCCATTTATACATGACAAAATCTTCATTAAAAAAAAGGTGTGAAGCTTATTTTCATTTATACATGCAGAGATAGAGATTCATAGGAGAGAAAAAAAATTCCTTCCCATCTAGCATCAGATCACCACAAAAAAAAAAAAAAAAAAAACAATTTTGTCCTTAATTACCAAATTAGCTTCTTGGAGAATCCAAGCCAAAGAGAAGGATTTTCATCATGAAGATATATAAACTGTGATATATATAGTGAGAGAGAGGGTCGCGAGAGAAGGCGAGAGAGAGAGAGAGAGAGAGAGAGGTAAACGCCGGCGAGAGAGAAAGAAGGCCGCCGGTGGTGGAGGCTAGCGCCGCCGCACCGCTGTGGGTGGAGGAGCTGAGGAGCGGAGGGGTTTGGCTAGGGCTTGCAGGTTTTGCAATTTGGGGATTTTTAACATTTTGGTTCCAAATTCAATTTTGAGGGAGTTGTTTGTGTTTGTGGGTCCCACAAATTTTCAACAATTGCTAAGAAGGGCCTAATGTGAGATTCCGTGTGAATTCCTGAGTCTTTCTAGAGTTTCTCATTTTATCAGGTGCGACCCCCCCTTTTTTGGTAAGAAAGTAACTTTTTTTTTGCAGCATATGTACAATTTTTTTTAAATGTAAAATAGGCATCAAGAGAGAAAAAAAGATGCAAACTTCATTGAGGAGAGTTTTTTGTTAACGGTAATACTTGGGGCACAACCAAAGCCACAACTTTTTGCTCACAACCTCCATTTTGTGTCTATCTCTCTCTTGATGGGTCCCACATTGCCAGTGACCCCACAGTGCCCACTAGAAGAGAGATAGACACAAAATAGAGATTGTGAGCAAAAAGGTTATGGCTTTGATTGTGCCCCAAGTATTACTCTTTTGTTAAAAAGGTGAAACAGTATAGGGTTCCATCACCCACCAAACCCATGTCCCTAATATTCAAGAAACCTTATTCAACTTAAAAGCAAAAGCAAGTAAGACTTGCTCTTTTGAAAAAGCAAAAATTGTATTATAATGGAAATAAGTAATTAGGGGTAGCAATTCGGATTCTCGTATCATAATCGTATCATTAATCGGATAGTGTGCTTTGGGTTTGATTTTTAATTTCGAGTGCTATTCATCTATAATACAAACTATTTTAAATTAATCGTGTCATATCGTGTCGTGTTCAGGTTGTCTCAGTAACACGAGTTATCGTGTCAAAAATTATCACCCCTCTAAAATGAATCTTGTAAATAAGTTGAAACTGATGATAATAATATTATTATAATTGACAAATATTCATTATGCCAATGTCACTTCAAACAAACCACTCCTGTATTGGCAGAAACTGGATACATCTCATTTTAGCGCTATTTCTCTTTATCTCTCTCTCTCTTAAATTCTTAATGTTATGCAAATTTGACTTTAGAAGTTGTGCCAACAGGCTCTTAAAAAACTTTTCAATAGGGTAGCTGCCCCCTTAATTTCTAAAACGTGTTAGTCCTACTATTTATTATAATAGAAAATCTGTATAAACAATATAAACTGGTAACAAAAGGAAACAATAATTGCAAGAAAAAATAGAATTAAACTCACTGTTACAGAATAAAGAAACAATAATTTGAGACAGAATCCGAGTTCAGCGAACTGTTTCCTTAAGACGAATTTGCTCCCTCTCGGTGCACAAGGTTGATAAGCAATCGTCTCGCAAGATAGAACGGATTTTCAATTCTGCAGAAGTTGCACTTCAATCTTCAGAATACAGCGAACACAAAACTATATAATACTCGAATAATAATGATATGCAGTGCAGTGAGAGAGAGATTTATTTTTTCGTGTTTATGAAATGTAATCAGAGGAGTATATATAAACAATATAGTGACTGTTAGAATTAACACGTCCAAACAGAGCATTGCATCTGTTGGAGTGGTGACTGTACGAAAACAGCACAACCAAACAGAGCCTTATCACTGTAAGGACTTGACTGTTAAAAAACTGGAGGGAAATTTTCTCCAAAAAGAATAGTCAACAAGCGTAGGACCACGGACCCACGGCCCGCGCCCAAGCCCAGCCCAGTCGGCGGCGGCGCGCGGGATAAATCCCACAAAGGCCTAAGTCCTCACACCTAAACAAAAGTGGGTACCCCAAAGGGGCATGCCCCTTAGTTGGCTTCCCTCTTAAATATACCCTTAAACTCTTTTATGTTTTTCCTATGTGGGACAACCAAGGTTTCCCACATTTTTCCTCCTTCACCAATGTTTCACATGGGTCACTTTGGATGACAATTTCTCATTCATCCCTTATTGGATTTCAACATGTAAATGTACGGCGTTCATCTCCTCACGGAGGAGAACGCATTCCAATGTGGTCCCGCCCCTAAAGAAGTGTGGGACCCACCTTAAATTGGAGCCAAAGTTTACAAAAAACTTGATATTTGAAGTCCAATTTTTCCAACAAAACGTACCACGGTGTATAGTATTTCAGTGTAGCATATCCCACCTTATAAAACCCTGCCCTAATTACTACCATTTGGCCCTCCAATCCATTCACCTAGATTTTCCCTTACCAATATTGAAGAATTGTACATGGAAGACATTATTGGTGATTATGATAATACTGATTGTGTTAAAAACTGGTTAATGCAAAAGGAGAAAGGAATTAGATGTAAATGATTATGGCAATATACGCAATCAATTTGTTAACAAAATATTGTTAGAATATTTAGTAATTGATTTTAGTGTACAAGTTTTGTGCATATTACACTAATCGAAATTAAATTGCTTTAATACCTTTGGATATGGTAGTAAGCAATTTCTCAAGGTTTAGTAAGCAATTTCTGATATGAGAAAGTAGCTTTTAACCATTAGATGAAGAATTGATAATTATTTAATAATATTTTTAGTTGCTATCTTGAAACCAAATCTTCATCTAACGATTAAAAGCTGCTTTCTTAAATGAAAAGTTGCTTACTGTATCATTAACCAACCTTATAAATACAACCACTTGCACCATCTCGTATTTACGCCAATACGATACTTTCTTAGGGAAAATCAACCATGAAGAATCTCTCGTCCTCTGCCACCGTTTTACTGATTATTTTCTTTTTCGTTGGTAAACCTTCCATCCTTAATTAACATATATATATGCATATATCTATAGACATATATATTCGTGCACACACATATTCTTTCATTGGGTGGTGGGGCTGATCGTTGCGTTTTTATACGTTTTTAGAATTGTTCGCGTGGATGTTCTTGCCTCATGATGGTGGTGGTTTTTTTTTTTTTTTTTTTTCCAAATGTATGGGTTTGAGCTTGTATTGGACGGGTGCATTGTTTGTAGTTTGTTGGAAGGGGCGGATCTAGAAAATCAAACCAGGGGCTTGACAAAGGTGGAGCTTTGCGGTGAAATTTTTTCTTTTGTCTATTTCTACATATTGCGTATAATTTATATTGATGATATAAGTTAGTGCTATAAAAATTAGCATGAAATAATAAGAGGGAGACCAAAGAGTTTGAGAAGTACTGTGAATGGAAAATAAAAACCCTAACTTTATATTTATAGGGTGGATTAATAAAACAATTTTAAAATAGAAGGGGGGCTTTTAAAATTGTGAGAGGATGCTTAATTGTAAAATCTATAGTTTTTTAGTCTAACTCTACTATTTTTTAAAATTCTTCTCCCTTACCGTTTATTGGGGGCCCTTCTCTTTTCGGATAGTTTATTTTGGCGTGCTTTTGGATTTGGGTTATATTTTTCGTGTGCTTTTGGATTTTGGGTTGAAAGTCCCCTAATCGTCTCTAATAAGTTCTTCCCCAAAAAAAAAAATGTGTGTGAATTCAAATATTTATATTGGATCGTTAACATGGGCGGTTAATTAGGTAATTATTGTGTATATGCTCTGGAAATTTATATGTATGGCTCGCTATAACTCAGTAGGATAATATATATACTATTTTTTTTTTTTTTGCTGAAGAGGATAATATATATACTAAGGTATAGAGAACTATTTTCTTTTGGGATAATTACATTTCAGTGAACTTTTTTTTTAAATTAAGAAAATATCAACAGTAATTAAAAAAAAAATTAAAAGTGATCGAAAAAATCACAAAAATATCAACTTTTATAGAATTATTTTGTGTTTTAATCTACTTTATGTTTTCATCGTTGTGACCCCGCACTAAAATTTTATAAAGATTGTTCTAACGTTGTGAAGAGTTGTTCTTAACATTGTGAAGACTTGCTCCTGGATTTCTATCAAGTTGATCCATACGTTTCGAAGAGTTGCTTTCAACGTTTCGAAGAGTTGTTCATCACATTATGAAGAGTTACTTCAAAACATCAAAAAGTACAATTTGATACCTTTTTAATCTTACAAAAAAAAAAAAAACTGATTTTTTTTCCAATTTCGAAAAAAACAGTACACTTTAAATTTTATTCAAAAAGTAGATTGAAAGTTATCTCTCTCTCTCTCTCTTTTTGTATATATATATATATGTGTGTGTGTAAATATATATAAAACAATTTTGTGGTGGTGCAGGGGCGGATCAGTTGACGATGAGAGCAAGTGCATTAATATGCGTGACATCATTAACGGGGACACCAGGGGACTGGACACCACAATGTGATCAGAATTGCAAAGTTATATTCGGATCAGATGCGGTTGGAACCAAAAATACATTCAATTCTTGCTTTTGCAGTTACCCTTGTATCCGTCCTCCTCCTCCTAGTAACCGGAGACCAAAATCAGTTTCCCCCAATTATATGTAGTCAGATATACTCAAAATATACATCTAAGATATACACCTGCTGACATGGATCATTAAATATATTCTTTAATCATATCAATAGGTGTACTCTTTAGGTGTAAATTTTAATTGTTCTTAGCATTTTCCTAAATTGACTGTTAACTGTTTATTTCACAGAATATTAATGAAGAATAATATTCATCTCTCTCCAACTATTTTTTTTGGGTAAATATCACCTACCTCCCTTGAGGTTTGACCTAATTACACTTACCTTTCTCCACGTTTCAAAACTAATAGTTACCTCCCTTATTTTTGAATTTCAGTAACACTTACCTCCCCTCTGCTAACAAACCGTTAGAAAAACTAACGGAATGATAATGACATCACTTAATAACAATCTAAAATACCAAAATTACCCTTCTTCTTGACTCACTTCTTACTTGAGCAGACCCCTGAAAATTGAAAGTTGATTTTCTATCAAATATTTAAGTGGGTAAGACCCCTATGGAAGGCTGGTTTTCGATCAAATATTTTAAGTGGGTAAGTTAGATTGATGAAAGAAGTGAGTAGGAAGGGTAATTTTGGTATTTTAGATCGCTATTAAGTGATATTATCGTCATTCCGTTAGTTTTTCTAACGGCTTGTTAACGGAGGGGAGGTAAGTGTTACTGAAATTCAAAAATAAGGGAGGTAACTATTAGTTTTGAAACGTGGAAGGAGGTAAGTGTTATTAGGCCAAACCTCAAGGGAGGTAAGTGATATTTACCCTTTTTTTTTTAAGTAATGCTAGATGCACTCTCAAATGCACAACCATGCTTAAAAATGTTGGACTTCGTGCTGAAAAGCTTGCACACCCTGTACACCCCCTTTTTTGTGTACTGACTTTTTAGCACGAAGTCCAACATTTTAAAGCAAAGTTGTGCATTTAGTTGTTCATTTAGGAGTGCATCTAGCATTGCTTTTTTTTTTTTAGATGTGAAAAGCTACATTCTATATATATATATATATATATATATTTTTGGCAATATATCTCTCAAAATAGCATCTCCAACCACGCCAATATTTTCTCTGAGCACTAATCGAAATGGCAAAAATAACTATTATAGCTAGTCACTTAAGCCACTTGCTGAATGCTCTCTACAATAGAGAATTTTGAATCTTTATATTAGTTTTTCAATTGAAATTGGTTTAGTGTGGCCATCGGTCGGGTGAGTTGGGTGTGACCCCTAATTCAGCTATCTATTCGAATCTCATCAGGTGATTAGTATAGCACCCGTCATCCATCCGTAAAGTCGGGTGAAATCCGATAGAGAGCATACAATATACCGAAACACTTTTTACAACATGTTTGTGCAACCTATTTTCCACTTTTTTGTACAACCTAAAACACTTTTTTGCCAACTTTTACAATAACAATAACAATAACATACTAGTTATTTTATCATAATCTCACATCAAAGCAACCATACAAATTACAATAAGAACATAAAGTACATGAAAGACTTGATTAAAAAAAAAACAAAAACAAAGAGAGTAAGGTCTGAATGTAAATGTCTAAAAAGTATTTATACTAGGGGATATAGGATTACAAAGTACACTGTGTATATACCGAGTCGGGTCAGGTGGAGTCGGGTCAATTAACACATAAAATCGACATCTAACTCGAAGTTGGTCGGGTCTAACAGTTGGAACCCGTGGCTCCACCCGCAACCTATAAAAACCAACTCAAAAGGCTCGGGTTGGTCGGATCGAGTTGGGTGGCTCGGGTCATAGGTTTTTTTGGCCAGTCCTAAATTGGTTAGTCCAATGTACACTCTCTCTTCAAATGCGTACCACTTATATTACTTTCGGTACCACAAAGCAATAATGGATGTTGTCAAAACAATTTTACTTATTAAAAATGGTAGTTGCTTTAGTAATATCTACTATTACTTTAAATAAAATATATATATAAAAGGACCTTTTAATAGAACTATTTTGGAGACAGTCTAACCGAACGAATTACAGAATTTGAACTTATAAACAAATGACCTTTTAAATTGTGACTTTATACATTAAGTTCTCTCGGCCTAGGTCACTAAATGTACCTCGTCATATTGGTTTACTTTGTTAGTTACCTTTGATATATTTGTCCTCCCATACTTATGCAATCAGAAAGTCTCAGGAGCGGACGTTCTGTCACGTTCGTTTAGGAATCTCTCTTTTATCGGTGAGACTTTCGTCGTTAAAGGTAAAATACACTGTTTTTAAAGGTGAATACACTTTTAGTAACGAAATTGTTCACCTTTAATTGCAAAAATTTTGTCGCTAAAGGGAGGTCGTAAACGGACGTCCGACGGCCTCCTTATACTATATAGGAGTGTATATATATATAGACTATGGACAAAACCGCCAGTAGTTTTGTTTTGGATTAGAATATTATTGCTCCCTTTTGTTAGTAAAGAATTTTTCTTTTTTTAACTCAATTCGTTTTAGAAAATAGCAATTAATGCTCTTTCACTAAAGTAATAAAAGCATAGACTCATTTGATTTCCCCATAGAATAATGCTATACGGCTATTTCATGATTTTTTATTGAAAGTTATTTTAATTGGATTTACTATAATATTTTTAGGATTCAACTTTTTTTTTTTTAATGAAAACTTTTATTTAATCAGAAACGATATCTCTATGAATTGGAAAAGCAATACATGAAGGACATTGATCAAACCAAGAAAAACAAGGGAAAATTGGTGAATAGGGCATTAAAACAAGTTATATTAGAATTAAGGACACTTAATAAAACACCTTGGTCTAAGCTCTTTAGCACATTTTTTGACAAAAGTACCCTCATCTTCTTCATCTAACCTTTCTACCAAACCCTAGCCACCATTACCACCACCCCTGACCTCCGGCCACCATCACTACCAGATCTGGCGACCACCACGACCAACTCCGGTGACCACAACGATGAGCTCCGGCAACCATCTCAAGCTTGAAGCCCTATCTCTAACTTGAAATCAGAAATCTTAAGAGAAATTTCTCTTATGATGAGAAATTTCTCTTAATAGTTTGACATCCTACCAAGCCTAAATCAATGGTGATTTTGCTTCGCACACAAACACCTATGAACTACTAGGTTTTACAGTAATTGAAATTTTACTTAACTTATAATAAGTGAAATTTTACTCAAGAACTTCACTTAAAAACTAAAAAAAGTTCACTTCAAAATATTGTAGGTGATATTTCTCTTACTGTAAATTTCCATATTTGCAGAAATATGAAAACGACTCAAGCAGATCCAGATCCAGATCCAGAGCTGGTTTGATGTGGTGATGGTGTTGGTGGTGGTGGCCGACTGTAGTGGTGGCAATGGTGTTGCTAGAGATGGCGATCTAGGTTTATTTTGGTGGTGGGGGTGGTGGCGAAATGGTGGTGGTACTGGCCGATGATGGTGGTGGTGATGGTGTTAGTCGTCGGATGTTGCCGGTGGGGGTCGCCAGAGTTGGTGGCCGGAGGTCAGGTTGGGGTGGTGGTAATGGTGGCCATGGGAGGATGAGAGAGAGAGCTCATTGGCTTGTTTTTTTATATTTTTTTTATGGGAAAGATGAAATGGGGTAGAATGGTAAAACAAAAATATCGAAATGGACTTGAAGAGTGAAATGCTGATGTTATGGACTAAAGCTAAAAAATTGGCTTGGGTTTTTGTCCTTGTAGAGGTTATTGTTAATGGACTATCCTTTAAATCAATATTGCCCAGCCTTAGGGGCCTTAGGCCAAGCCTCCCGAAAACGATCCTCAATAGACAAGCTATGTCTAGCTAAAACATGAGCAGCAACATTATTCTTCCTGCCAACATGCTTAAATTGAATTTTTTCAAAATCATCAACCGCTCTGTGGATTCAAATTTGAAATAATTTGATAACTATAGCATTAAATTTTTTATGCCAATGGTTCTTAAATTTTTACATCAAATTTAGTTTCTCTCATATCTCAAATGTAATAGTGGGGCTTAGAGGTGTGCTTCAGCCGGAACGGATCGGAAACACCCCTTTCGGAAAAAATTCCAAAATTTTCAGAAGCCAAAAATTCATTCCGAATTCCATTCCAAAATTTCAGAAATTCTAAAATTATTTCCGATTCCGAAATTTCGGAATTTTCACAAATTTCGGAATTTCAACAGATTCGGAATTTTTCAGAATATTCAGAATTCAAGCTTATTGGGATTTCACTTGACACTTGTAGGCCTTTTCTAGAAGGACATCACATCCCATCTTGTAACAACCTACATTTCCATTCATTATAAATTTCATTTTTTATATTTAATCTGTATTTTATTATTTCATTTAATTACAATTTCCATGTTTTAGAACCTCGTTATTTGTTTGGTATCATATTAAAATTCTTGTTGGGGTCAAATTGTAATTTTGTAAACTTAGTAATACCTATGTTGAATTTCAAAGCCTGTATTCCAAAACGGTAAAAATGATTTCTTTTGACTCAAACTGTATTTTTATAAAATCAGAAAATCAATTCTTACGTTAAAATGAATTTCTGTATTTTTGTGGAGAACGTGGTGTCACAAAAATACCAGTTTGTGTTCAAAACAGTCCGCGTCCCGTTAAGCTTGTACAGACTTTGGATATGGACATAAAGCTAGAAGTGACTTGTGCTTTACTTCCATTTATGGCAAGTAATGATTGGTAGGGCTTTGTTTGGTAATGCATATGGTTCATGTGTTAACCTTGTGCCATAAGTTGTTTTTCCCAAACAAGATAGGTGATTCCTAGGCTAGTTGCTTGTGTTTTGTTTGCCAACGCTTTAGGTGTGTGTGTTTAGGTGTGACCATAAGCTGATTTCTGCCAAACAACTTCATGTGGCTCTTATAACCCATACTTGACCTTTAGCTTCATCAAAGAGTCCTTATAATTTGTGGAGAACCATATACGTAAATGTATATCAGCATAGATGAGCTTGGTTTATTTGTGCAATTAAGAAATTAGAAAACAAATCATTTTGTAGAGTGTTGAAGAATGATCTTGGGCACCAAGTAATTCCTTTGAGTTTTCTATATATACATCAACTACACTCTCACACAAGGGATTCTGCACAATTTCAATCTAGTAATTCAGAGAGTTAGAGAGTTTTAGAGAGAGAGCAGAGAATTGCGGAAATTAATCTTAGAGTGAGAAGCTTCATTCCGTAGCCAAACTTGTGAAGTTGGATTGCCAATTCTTGTATCTTTCTCAACATACTCTCTTTACCCAATCAAAGTGAGTATTCTAAACTCACTTGGGATGTAATCTCATCTTTATTTACTGTTGGTTTAGTCTAATTTGAAGAGCACCATTGTTAGTGTACGTATGAAAGCTTAAAGCTCAAAAAGGGTGATTTTCCTAACTCAACCAAAATCCGTTTTTAGAGATGATTATGAAAGAGTATATATTATAGATGTTGTGTTTAAAGTTTTAGAGCCTAATTCATTCATATGAAAAAGTATATAAGCAATTAATTTTTGTCATCTTTTCGTTTTTCATAAAAATTCAAAAGCTACAGATTAATTCGTGTTAAATTGATCATAGATTCTTAATCCTTGCGGAAAAACAAGGAGATTCATATATTATATGATATATATATATATATAACTTCCGTTCTAAAAATGGGTCAAAATGGACCCTTAAATTGAAAACAGGGGATTTCTGACAAAGAAGACGAAGACACTGCATGAACTCGGGCTCTATCGCGCGAGCGGCCCGCGTGCACGAGGTGTGTGTTTCCAGGCAGAAAGAAAAGTTTTTATAATAAAATTGAAAAAAAGGCATATCGCACGAGCGCCCCGCGCGCGCGACTTCTGACAATTTCTGATTTTTGCTTATTTTCTGTTAAGGGACTATTTGGATAATGTTTTATAAGTTTTTAAAGCTCTGTTTGGGAAATATGTTAAAACAGATTATGTTTGTTATGTTTTGGTTATTAAAGAACGATTATGATTTCGGTTTTTCTCATATAGACATGATTATCATTCCCAGCACTTTATATGTCCCATTTATAGTACATGTCATTTATGTGGAGTCAGTTGTACATGCATGGTGAGTGGTGGTCAGTGTGGAAAAATGTATGTGATGGAGATTGTGTTGTGGACACTCCCTGGTAATGGTGTACTAAAGTGTGACGTATTGAGATTGCAGCTAGAGTGTTTTTGAAATGCGACGGTAGCAAAACTGGACACTCTCTGGCGCCCATAGTAGCGCTAAAGTGTGTGACGTCGAACTTGGATATTCCCTGGCACCCATGGTAGTGGTAAAGTGTGGCCTATAGACACTCCCTGTTACCCAAGTCTGGATACTGCTTGAGGTTTCCTCTGGTATTTGTGAGGCGGATTAGGTACTAAAGTGTGAGGCATTGGACACTCCCTGGTACCCCGTACTAAAGTGTGAAGCAAGCTGGACACTCCCTGGTACCCCTGTGCTAAAGTGTGGCTATCGGAGTATTTCAAAGATACTGGTGTGAGAGAGTTGGGTATTGTGTTGTCGAGAGAAAAGAGTCGGTAATATGAGAATGGTTGTGTTGGTCTCATGCACTGTCATATGTTTTATGAACCAAAGTTTATAATGTGATTTTTACTGTTTTATTAATTGAATTCATTTCGATGATTAACCCGTTGATTAATGAATTGAAAAATGGAGAATAGTAAATGAGTATGTTTTACATTCGGGCATATGTTTTTAATACTCACCAGCTTCTCGATGCTGACGACGTTGATGCGTCCTGGACATTCGTGTCTAGGCTTTTCAGGTTATTATCAGGGGGGACTTTATGACTACGCTAATTGAAAATGGCTGCTTATGGAGAGAAACTGTTCATCATTACCTTATGTTTTAAGTTACGAACTGGATTTGTAATAAAGATGACTGTAATAGATGATAAGCTATTATTTCGTTCAAGGCGGTCTGTGCCTTTAGGTGACCCCGTGCTGTAATAATCATTAAGTTAGAAAATTTTTGTAAGCCTTGATTGCTCTACTCTGATTTATGGTTTTATGTTGTTCGACGTTTGGGATGGAATCAATCCTTCAAACTGTCAGGACCTACGGGTCCATACGGGAAATTAAACGCTTCCCATGCAACGTTGGGGTTTGACAGTATTTAGTGGTATCAGAGCCAGGTTATCTATAGTTTGACCAAGCTCGGTTACTCATGCCACAGGTTAGTGACATAGGTTAACTTTAGGTTTTACTAAGCTATGCAACCAAGTTTCTCTAAGCCTAAATTGCCAAACTTAGGTCTACCGAACAACCAGGTTCAAGTCTTTAGTTGGTTAGCACCAATTGTCCTTAGTTCATAACTTGAATTCTAGGTTGGTTTCATCATAGAGATGATTGTACATGTTTTGGTCACATCGACAAGAATGTTAGCAGTAGCCAAATATCCTCGGACGTATCCATTTAGAAATTAGCCAAGTTGGTCATGATATATGAAGTCCATATAGGCAGATAGTAGCCGAGTTCCTAAGATATTAAGGTAAGCCATAGCCCTCATGAATAGCTTAGGCACTGACAAACTTCCAGAGTCAAATCACGGAACAGTCAGCATAGCCTGCAACCCAGAGTTTGGAAGGAGAATAAGAAACCGATCTCTTTGCTATCAGACTTTTCAAATTCGAACACGTGTTTGTTATATTATGTATATTTGAATTATATTATGTATACTTGGATTTTGTTGTATACTTATATTATAGTATGAGTATATTATATGGTGATGTTAACCCATTAGGATGGACCTGCATGTAGGAGCATAGATGGCTGAAATGTCTCAGGAAACCAAGAACCAATCAAGCGGACTATCCCAGCTGTTATCCCCAGAAGTCGATCCCACTGGCTTGGTCAGATCAATTGTTCTGAGCTTATGGGAGATGGGAGATAGGGTCACCATATGTCAGTTAGGAGATTGTCTATACAAGAGTTTCCTTGTGAAATCATCCGAACTGCACCAAAGCAAAATGAAGCTCCAAGAGATGGTGACTCCAGTTGAGAACAAGGGTACAAGCAGACCAAGCAGCCTCTGTGCTAATTGCAACCTACTAGGTCACATTTGGTATGATTGTAGTAAAACTCAAAGGATGGAATATGGCAGTCTGCATCACCTCCGTAAGAAAAGGTGTGCATCGAAAGAGGAAAAGAAGATATGGAAAACCAAATCTCAAGTCTATTTTAACTGCCAGATGCCTGGGCATTTTGCCAAAAGATGTTCTTTACCCGAGAGGATAATGCAATGCTTTAACCGTGGCACCCCCGGTCATAGACTGCAAGGCACCTTAGCGCATCACTCATCAGAATGTAGTCTATTATAACTGTGGTAAACCCAGTCACATCAACAAGTACTGTACTGCTCCTAGACGAGTAACTTATGGTCAGCAGGGACAGACTCGCTTGATTGCTATTATTCTTGATGCTGCTGAGCATAATGAGACGATTTATGAAGGAGGGAACTATGAAGAAAATCAGCTCGATCAGCAAGAAGTTGAAGGTACATTGACTTTGTTTAACTCCCATGTTAAAGTTTTATACGATACGGGTGCTGCACTTTCATTCATATCTGTTAAGACTATTCGGAGAGTAGGTATTTTACCTCATCATTTAGAGAAAGCTCTGAAGGCTACCTTACCCTTAGGAGCCACAGTCAAGTTAGGACATGTGTGCAAGGATTGTCCTCTACAGATAGGAGACCGTGAGATCCCATCTAGACTGATTGTCCTCTCAATGAAGGAGTTTGACATAATCCTCAGAATGGATTGGCTCACTCAGAATCAAGAAAGTTTGGATTGTGCGAGGAAGAGAATTACATTCTCCGACAATGGGAATCAATCTTTTGATTTCCAATGTAACCCTTTGGGAGATCTGTTCCTCACGTGATGTTTAGCCAACATCGAAGTCGTCAGTACAGAGATGATAGTGTCGTCTCTACCTGTAGTCAAGGACTTCGAAGAAGTATTTCTAGACATTTCTGGTTTACCGCCCGAGAGAAGTATAGAGTTCTATATTGAGCTTACACCGGGTACCGCTCCGATTACAAAGGTTCCCTACAGAATGGCCCCCACCGTACTATCAGAGCTGAAGGAACAAGTTCAAGAGCTCGAGAACTTGGGTTTTGTACGTCCAAGTACATCGCCTTAGGGAGCACCAGTGTTATTTGTAAAGAATAAGGATGGGACGCTTCGACTGTGTATCGATTACAGAGAATTAAATCGAGTAACTATCAAGAACAAGTATCCCTTACCTCGGATCGACGATTTGTTTGATCAACTACAAGGAGCTACAACATTTTTTAAGATTGATCTACGGTAGGGATATCATTAGTTGAGGGTACAGAAAGAAGATATACCTAAGACTGCTTTCAGAACCCAATATGGTCACTGTGAATTTTTGGTAATGCCATTTGGAATGACGAATGCTCCGGCAATGTTTATGGATCTGATGAACAGAGTGTTCAAGCATTATTTAGACCAGTTTGTCATCGTCTTTATAGATGATATCTTGATCTATTCTAAGCAGGAGAAGAACACGAGCAACATCTACGGATAGCAATGTAGACACTCAAGGATCACCAATTGTATGCTAAATTCAGTAAGTGTGAGTTCTGGTTGCAAGAAGTGAAATTTTTGGGACACAAGGTGTCATCTCACGGATTTTCTGTAGATTCATCCAAGACAGACGCAGTGTCAAATTGGGTAAGGCTGACCAACCCTACGAAGGTTAGGAGTTTCGTTGGACTCGAAGGTTATTACCGGAGATTCGTTGAAGGATTCTCCAAGATAGCAACACCATTGACTGGGTTGATGAAGAAGAATTTAAAGTTCAACTGGACAGAGCAGCATGAGGGCGCCTTTCTAGAATTGAAGGAAAGACTCACTACTGCACCAGTGCTAGCCATACCCAAGCCTGATGAAAAGTTCACTATCTTTAGTGACGTGTCATATCAGGGATTAGGGTGTGTACTTATGCAAGATGGTAGAGTTATCACTTATGGATCTAGACAGCTGAAGCCAAACGAGTTGAACTACCCTATTCATGATTTGGAATTAGCGGCAGTGGTATTTGCACTCAAGATTTGGAGACACATTATCTCTACGGTGAGAAGTTTGATTTGTTCTCCGATCAAAAGAGTCTGAAATACTTGTTCACAAAGAAAGAGTTGAACATTAGACAGTGCAGGTGGATGGATTTGATCAAAGATTACGACTTCACGTTAGAATACCACCCGGGTAAAGCTAATATGGTTGCTGATGCTTTGAGTTGGCAAACTCGTAAAACGATCGCCTCCCTAATGGTTAGAGAATGGCGAGCATTGGAGAAATTGGCCGAGTTTGAAATACGGAGTGTTGAGGAAATAGAAGGACAACTACCTGGATGTCTTATCCTACAGCCTACTCTCATCGACCGCATCATCGTAGCACAGAAAGAAGAAGAGATATTATAGACATGGTTTGTGAAGATGTCAGAAAAAGACCCGACAGAATGGAAAGTGGGGATTAACGGAGGGTATCAATGCAGAGACCGATTATGTGTGCCATATTGTGGAGAGCTAAGGAATGATAGTCTGGGAGAAGCACATAAGTCAAGATATACAATTTACCCTGGAGGGACGAAAATGTATAAGGATTTGAAGAGAAATTTTTGGGGGGACGGTATGAAGAAGGTCGTGGCCGAATTCGTATTTAAGTGTTTGACATGTCAACAAGTCAAAGCCGAACATCAGAGGCCCATTGTTGCAACCGCTACCTGTTCCAGGTTGGAAGTGGGAGCACATCACCATGGATTTTGTAGTGGGATTGCCTCGATCCCAGTAGAATCATGATGCCATTTGGGTAATTGTTGATCCACTGACTAAGTCGGCACATTTTATTGCTTATAGTATGACATACCCGGTAGAAAAGATGAGCCAGATGTACATATAGCAAGTTGTGCGACCTCAGGGTACACCTGTGTCGATTGTGTCAGATCGTGATGCACGTTTTACTTCTAGATTTTGGAAAAGCTTGCAAGAAGCTATGGGAACCTCGCTCAAGATGAGCACTGCTTTTCACCCTCAGACAGATGGGCAAACTGAGCGTATTAATCAGATCATGGAGGATATGCTTAGGGCTTGTATGATCAATTTTGAAGAATCTTGGGAGACACACTTGCCTCTAGGCGAATTTACCTATAACAATAGTTATCACACGAGTATCGGGATGTCTCCGTTTGAAGCATTGTACGGACGACCATGTCGTTCTCCGTTGTGTTGGGCAGAGGTTGGAGATGCAGAATTGTTGGGACCAGAATTGGTTAGAAAAACCAACGAGAAGATTTCTCTAGTCAAGGAAAGGATGAGAACCGCACAGAGCATGTATAAAAGTTATGCCGATCGACACCGGAAAGGTTTGGAATTCAGTGTCGGAGATCACGTGCTTCTTAAGGTTTCACCGACTCAAGGAGTGGTACATTTCGGTCTCAAGAGAGGGAAGTTAGCCCCGTGTTTCATCGGACCATTCAAGATTTTGTATTGTATTGGAAAAATGGCTTATCGAGTCGCACTGCCACCGAAGATGTCTGGGGTTCACAATGTATTCCATGTTAGTATGCTGAGAAAATACATCCGAGACCCCTCGCATGTGGTTAGTTATGACGATATTGAGACGAGTCATAACATTTCTTATAAGGAGAGACCCATAAAGATTCTAGATCAGAGCATCAAGAAGCTGATAAATAAGGACATTCCATTAGTGAAGGTTCGATGGAATCACCATGACGAGAATAAAGCCTTGTGAGAAGTGGAAGCTGATATGAGGAAGTACCAGGAGATGTTTTAGGACTAGTTAGTCTTGATTTTGGGGACGAAATCGTATTTAAGGGAGGAAGGATGTAACAACCTACATTTCCATTCATTATAAATTTCATTTTCATATTTAATCTGTATTTTATTATTTCATTTAATTGTAATTCCCATGTTTTAGAACCTCGTTATTTGTTTGGTATCATATTAAAATTCTTGTTGGGGTCAAATCATAATTTTGAAAACTTAGTAATACCTGTGTTGAATTTCGAAACCTGTATTCCAAAACGGTAAAAATGATTTCTTTTTACTCAAACAGTATTTTTATAAAATTGAAAAATCAATTCTTACGTTAAAATGAATTTCTGTATTTTTGTGGAGAACGTGGTGTCACAAAAATACCAGTTTGTGTTTAAAACAGTATGCGTCGCGTTAAGCTTGTACAGACTTTGGATATGGACATAAAGCTAGAAGTGACTTGGGCTTTACTTCCATTTATGGCAAGTAATGATTGGTAGGGCTTTGTTTGGTAATGCATATGGTTCATGTGTTAACCTTGTGCCATAAGTTGTTTTTCCTGAACAAGATAGGTGATTCCTAGGCTAGTTGCTTGTGTTTTGTTTGCCAACACTTTAGGTGTGTGTGTTTAGGTGTGACCATAAGCTTATTTTTGCCAAACAACTTCATGTGGCTCTTATAACCCAAACTTGACCTTTAGCTTCATCAAAGAGTCCTTATAATTTGGAGAACCATATACGTAAATGTATATCAGCATAGATGAGCTTGGTTTATTTGTGCAATTAAGAAATTAGAAAACAAATCATTTTCTAGAGTGTTGAAGAATGATCTTGGGCACCAAGTAATTCCTTTGAGTTTTCTATATATACATCAACTACACTCTCACACAAGGGACTCTGCACAATTTCAATCTACTAATTCAGAGAGTTAGAGAGTTTTAGAGAGGGAGCAGAGAATTGCATAAATTAATCTTAGAGTTAGAAGCTTCATTCCATAGCCAAACTTGTGAAGTTGGATTGCCAATTCTTATATCTTTCTCAACATATTCTCTTTACCCAATCAAAGTGAGTATTCTAAACTCACTTGGAATGTAATCTCATCTTTATTTACTGTTGGTTTAGTGTAATTTGAATAACACCTTTGTTAATGTTCGTATGAAAGCTTGAAGCTCAAAAAGGGTGATTTTCCTAACTCAACCAAAATCCATTTTTAGAGATGATTATGAAAGAGTATATATTATAGATGTTGTGTTTAAAGTTTTAGAGCCTAATTCATCCGTATGAAAAAGTATATAAGTAATTAATTTTTGTCATCTTTTAGTTTTTCATAAAATTCGAAAGCTACAGATTAATTCGTGTTAAATTGATCATAGATTCTTAATCCTTGCGGAAAAACAAGGAGATTCATATATTATATGATATATATATATATAACTTTCGTTCTAAAAATGGGTCAAAATGGACCCTTAAATTGAAAACAGGGGATTTCTGACAAAGAAGACGAAGACACTGCATGAACTCGGGCTCTATCGCGCGAGCGGCCCGCGTGCACGAGGTGTGTGTTTCCAGGCAGAAAGAAAAGTTTTTATAATAAAATTGAAAAAAAGGCATATCGCACGAGCGCCCCGCGCGCGCGACTTCTGACAATTTCTGGTTTTTGCTTATTTTCTGTTAAGGGACTATTTGGATAATGTTTTATAAGTTTTTAAAGCTCTGTTTGGGAAATATGTTAAAACAGATTATGTTTGTTATGTTTTGGTTATTAAAGAACGATTATGATTTCGGTTTTTCTCATATAGACATGATTATCATTCCCAGCACTTTATATGTCCCATTTATAGTACATGCCATTTATGTGGAGTCAGTTGTACATGCATGGTGAGTGGTGGTCAGTGTGGAAAAATGTATGTGATGGAGATTGTGTTGTGGACACTCCCTGGTAATGGTGTACTAAAGTGTGACGTATTGAGATTGCGGCTAGAGTGTTTTTGAAATGCGACGGTAGCGAAACTGGACACTCTCTGGCGCCCATAGTAGCGCTAAAGTGTGTGACGTCGAACTTGGATATTCCCTGGCACCCATGGTAGTGGTAAAGTGTGGCCTATAGACACTCCCTGTTACCCAAGTCTGGATACTGCTTGAGGTTTCCTCTGGTATTTGTGAGGCGGATTAGGTACTAAAGTGTGAGGCATTGGACACTCCCTGGTACCCCGTACTAAAGTGTGAAGCAAGTTGGACACTCCCTGGTACCCCTGTGCTAAAGTGTGGCTATCGGAGTATTTCAAAGATACTGGTGTGAGAGAGTTGGGTATTGTGTTGTCGAAAGAAAATTGTCGGTAAGATTAGAATGGTTGTATTGGTCTCATGCACGGTCATATGTTTTATGAACCAAAGTTTATAATGTGATTTTTATTTTTATCAATTGAATTCATTTCGATGATTAACCCGTTGATTAATGAAATTGAAAAATGGAGAATAGTAAATGAGTATGTCTTACATTCGAGCATATGTTTGTAATACTTACCAGCTTCTCAAAGCTGACGACGTTGATGCATCCTGGACATTTGTGTCTAGGCTTTTCAGGTTATTATCAGGAGGGACTTTATGACTATGCTAATTGAGAATGGCTATGGAGACAAATGGTTTATCATTATCTTCTGTTTTAAGTTACGAATTGGATTTGTAATAAGATGACTGTAATTGATGATAAGTTATTATTTTGTTTCAAGGCGGTCTGTGTCTTTAGGTGACCCCGTGCTATAATAATCATTAAGTTAGAATATTTTTGTAAGCCTTGATTGCTCTACTCTGATTTATGATTTTATGTTGTTCGACGTTTGGGACGGAATCGATCTTTTAAAATGTCACGACCTCCGAGTCCATAAAGGAAATTAAACACTTTCCATATTTACGCTACGTCAGGGCGTGACACCTCTTTTATGTTTTTTCGATGTGGGATGAACACAATTTTCAGAATATTTCGAAATATTTTCAGAAAAGTTTCGGAAAATACAATTTCGGAATATGTTCGAAAATTTTTTGGAATATTTTCAGAAAAGTTTTGGAAAATACAATTTCGGAATATTTTTCGGAATTTTTCGGAATTTTCGGAATTCTAAAAATAATTCCGATTCCGATCCGATTATTTTCAGAATTTTCAGAATTCGAAAATTCGGAATTCGGAATGCATATTTAGTTGCCATGGAATTTTTCATATCGGAATCGGTCGGAATCGGATTTTCTGTTCCAAATAACACCCCTAGTGGGGCTAGATTCAATTACATTGAGACATGTTGATTTTCATTAAAAATTATTTTGAATAATTCCATCGGCATATGTATTAAAAAGTAGATATGGAGTAAAAATTTGAAAAGATAACATTACTCTTGCACACCACCAATTCCATTCATAGATATGAGATACAAAATTTGAAAAGTTAACATTACTCTTACACCACCAATTCCATTCACAAATGCTAGTCTCTCTCTCTCTCACTCTTACACACAAAAAGTTTTACTTCCTTTTTATAGTTATTATTAATAAAAGCTACATTCTCTCTCTCTTTTTCTTTTTCTTTTTTTGATGTCAGCAAACTAAACCATACATTGGAGCCAAAAAAGCACTTCTTTAAGCCTCCCAGAAAGTGAAGACCCTATATGTAGACACCCCATTTTGAGTTGCCAAAAGAAGAAATAACTATCATAGAGGGGGCCCATCGGGCACGCTAATCGAGAAAAAAGAAGCTGGAGTCCTAATCAGAATATCTAGAGGTCAAATCAAATGTCAAATCAAGTTGTCGTCAATTTGAATACCCAACAGCATTGTTTCAAAAGCATGTCAGATCAGTTGTAGACACCCGATTTTTGCCCACCTACAAAGAGGCGGACAGATAATGAACATCGAGTCCGACGGGTGTGAAGAGCTCATAAATACAAGGTCCCTAGACTTCGAATCGTCAAATCGGACCACGGGCGAAGAAATAATCATTGTTTAAAGTTCGGACAAATCTGCTATTTTACCAAAGAGGGACCGGGATTACTTTTTAGCTTTTCGAGTGTCAGAACAAGCATTTTTTATGACAGAATGGAAGTGCGTGACATTACCGAGGACTGTCTAAAATTTCATCTCAATTGAACACCAAATTTGGAAAAATTACTTTATCAGGCGTAGAAATCAAACGGGAAAATTCTATGTCATCGCCAGAGAACTTCAGAAGGTTTAAAATTTATGCCAAAAATCCATATTTGTCAAAATGAAGAGCCTTCAGAAATTTCGTTGCCATCAAACGAAGAAAGTTGCAAAACTGCGATAAGATCGCTCACAGGCGCTTCAATTTATACTGATAAATCATCAGAAAGCCTTGGTCTTCAAGATCAAATCGGCCGTGGTATTTCTGGTCTGGATTAAAACACCTTTTACATCGAGACGGAGAAATCCCTGTAAACTTCGTCTCAATCTGATACCAGATTCTGAAAAAAGTGCATTTTAATTAACGGATTTGTCAAGACAGATGCTTAATACGAGTCAGATGGCATTTTAAGAATTCCATTTTTGCACTAAAATTCTGCGTTTGTCAAGAGGACCGCGAATGCCCAAGTTTTCGTCGTACTGCCTTCCAGAAAATTTGAAAGCGCGGCGCGTGTACAAATATCTAGATATTTTCTTTGCTTAGCGACTAAGTAATCAAGATTTGGGCCAATCACGCCATAGGAGTCACTTTCTGATTTGAGGAAAATACTCTTCACATCGAGACGGAGAAATTCCTAAAATTTCATCTCAATCTGATACCAGATTTCGAAAAAGTACATTTTAATTAATGGATTTGTCAAGACAGATGCTTAATATGAGTTATATAGTGTTTCAAGAATTTCATTTTTGCACTAATATTTCGCGTTTGTCGAGAGGACCACGGAAGTCCAAGTTTTCGTCGCACTGCTTTCCAGAAAATTCAGAAGCGCGGCGCTTGTACAGATATTTAGATATTCTCTTTGCTTAGCGACTAAGTAATCCAAATCTGGGCCAATCGCGCCATAGGAGTCACTTTCTGATTACAGAAAAATACTCCTCACATTAAAATAAAGAGAACTATGTAATTTCGACTCATTCCGACACCGGATTTCGGAAAGTGCACCTCGATTGGCGTGTTTTGTCAGAATTGGTGCCGAATGTGGGACAAACAAAGTCTCAAAAATCCAATTCCGACTTCAAAATTATGTGTTAGTCGAGAGAACCCACCGGTCCAGTTTTCAACCGCGTAGCTTTCCGAAAACCCCAGAGAACGCGGCGCACACACACAATATCTAGATATTTTATTTCTTTATTATTATTATTTTTTTAATTAATTACTTTTTAAATCAAATTTTTTTCCCTATAAATAGGAGGTCCCCCCCTTCCAAAAAATTGGCCAATTCACTCTCTCCCTTAGGCTTTGTTTGGGAATCCCTAACCTTTCTCCTCTTAAGCCCTATTTGGCTACATTGACCAAATAAAATCCAAACTCCATCATAAGCACCTCTAATGTCATACATACAGTATACGTATGCGCACTATTCATATGTATAGTATTATTCATACATACGGGCACTATTCATACATACAATATATGTACATGTACTATTCAAACGTACGATTTACATCTTGACTATTTCGGCCCTTCCGGACCCAACCATGATGTCCATTTAAGTCGACTTTGTGTCAAAATACGATTTGGGCCTTCTCGAATTATTTCCGCAACGTTTCTCGGATTTCTTTTATTCTTTCTCAACAAACAACGACTGAACTTCAATAATTGCCACTGCGCAGGTAACATCCTCAACTCATACTCTTAGTGGTCTGGGCTCCCTATAAATCCATTGGTCGGATATTCCGCCTTTTTCTTTTATTTTTTCGCCAGTTGGAAGGTGGCCTCAAACTCCACCCGCTTGGACTTTATATCCTGCGTCAGCCGGAAGGAGATCTAATGACCCACCCGGCTGAACTTTATCAAACTGTTATATCTTGCGCCAGTCGGAAGGAGGCCTCGAACTCCACCTGATTGGACTTTATATCATACGTCAGCCGGAAGGAGATCTAATGACCCACCCGGCTGAACTTTATCAAACTGTTATATCTTGCGCCAGTCGGAAGGAGGCCTCGAACTCCACCCGATTGGACTTTATATCCTGCGTCAGCCGGAAGGAGATCTAATGACCCACCAGGCTAAACTTTATCAAACTGTTATATCTTGCGCCAGTCGGAAGGAGGCCTCGAACTCCACCCGATTGGACTTTATATCCTGCGTCAGCCGGAAGGAGATCTAATGACCCACCCGGCTGAACTTTATCAAACTGCTATATCCTGCGCCAGTCGGAAGGAGACCTTCGAACTCCACACGATTGGACTTTATATCCTGCACCAGCCGGAAGGAGATCTAATGACCCATCCGGCTGCACTTTATCTCTTGTTATAGATTTTCGTTGATAAAATCAGGAAACACAAAAAATGATACTTCTCTCCATTTGCATAGGGCACTGACCCATACTTTCGGTGTACATTTTTACCTTTGGGCACCGACCTGTACTTCCGGTAAAACTTTCACATCACCATTTTTACATCACCGGGCACTGACCTATACTTCCGGTACATTCTTTTTCACTGGGCACCGACCCGTACTTCCGGCACCTTTTCAAATCACTGGGCACTGACCCTTACTTTCAAAACACTTTCTCACTCACATGGGCACCGACCCTTACTTTCAAAATACGTTCTCACTCACATGGGCACCGACCCTTACTTCCAAAACATAAAACAAAAAGACAAAAAAATCATATAAACAAAAAAAAATACAAAGTACGCATCGCACGGTTGATCTACTCTGTCTTTTACTCAAAACACTCTCTCATAACTCATTACTTTCTCAAGGTTAAAGTCTAGTACTACACCGTACAGGCTAAAGTTCCTACCTACACCGACTTTACTCAAACATTATTTTATACACTCACGGTCTAGATCGACCAAACACCCATACATATACACAGCACAGAACTACGAACGGCCTGATTCTCGTGTCGAGATACGTATGCAACCCTTACTCGGGTGCAGCCATAACTATTTCTTTCAAACTATCTCATGTTGAGATACGTACATACTTTCAAACTCTCTCGAGTCGAGACGTATACATAATTTCAAACTATCTCGTGACGAGATACGTATACATACTTTTAAAACTATCTCATGTCGAGATATGTAAATTGGCAACCGCGTGTCACGGATACTCGATTCTAATTCTTGTATCTATACTCTATTACTTCGTACTTACGCCCCGTTACTATGAAAATCACTAAAATTGGCAACCGTGTGTCACGGATGCTCGAGGGTGCCTAACACCTTCCCTCGGCATAATCGAGTCCCCGAACCCACTTCAAGAACTCTGGTTTTGCATGACTATTCAAGTCACACTTTTAAAGGGCCTTACTGTTCCAAAACGTTTTTTAAAAGTCAAAGATGATCATGTCGATTGTCTTTGCAGGGATCCTAACTCCTGAATAAATGTTAGGTGGCGACTCTGAACTCTTACTTGGCCCTACTCCCACTTTTCATACACCTCACCTACTTTCACGCTTCTCGACATAAACGGTAGCGACCCATGAGGGGACAGCCCCCCACCTTCGGGGCGGGCGCGACACTATAAAAGTAGAAAGTTTCTTTATTCTTTTTGAAAAAAAGTCCCAATAAAAACATTGACTTGTATTTAGGGGCACTCAGAGATAAGAACATTACCACAAGATTTCTTCTTATTAAGGACAACTTGAATCTTAGTTTATTTAAAACTCACTTACAAAAAATGTATCTTTGACAAAAAGGACAAATAAAATTAAAAAAAAAATTGAAACTACCCATCTCTAGGCGCCAAACGCGCCCCCCTCGCTCACACGCGTCCCCTCAACGAACAAATTAAAAAATGATATGGTAGAGTACTCGCACCGTGTGAGTGGCCACATCATATCAGCTCTCATTTCGAAAAACAAAATTTAAACTTTAAACCTCCATAACTTTTAATCTACAACTCCATTTTTCGCAAATTTTATACTATTGGAATTGTGTCAACGAGAGTTACAAAACTAGTATCATAGTAGATATATTTTGAGCAAAAGAAGGATTCAAGTTTTTACATATATAAATAATAAGTGAAATTTCACTTGACATATATGAATATTCACTTAATATTCATGAATGTGTTCAGTAGGGCTGTTCACCAAAAACTGACGTCGAAACTGACAGACCAACCAAGCAATCCAAGCCTATTCGGTCGGTTTTCAAAAGTATAATCCAAGAAAAAAACTGAACCGACCAACCGAAACACCCCAAAAACCCCACTGAACCGAGCCATTCGTTCGATTTTTAAACATAGAAAAATCGAAGAAAAAAAATTGACCTATGAAAACACCCCTAGTGTTCAATGAAAATTCACCTAGTATTCACTTATGCCAAGTGAAATTTCACTAATTGCCCCAAAAGAAATTTACGCAAAAGTCCTTTAATTAAAGTTATTGCCCAGAGTTTAAAGTCCAATTTGATTCGTAGTTTGGTTCCCTCAAGTGTCGAGTTAAGTGAAATTATTAAGTAGAATTGAACTTAATGTTCATGTATGTCAAGTGAAATCTCACTTCTTTTTTTATTTTTTCTTTTTTCTTTTTTCTTTTTTTGCATATTTAACAATGTATTTGTTAAAAACTCAAATTTCATAATCAATTGTTAAAGCACAATTTTATAAACCACACAAATACAATAATTCTTTTGAAAATTCACTAAAATTCTCCCCAGGAAAAATATAAACAAACCCCTCTTCCAGTTGTATAGTTATAAGTTCAAAATAAAATAACCATTAAGGTACGACTTAATACGAAGAAGAAGAAAAAAAAAGAGTCAATTAGATATAAGGACAATCTAATGTAAATATGTTGGTCTAAGCACAACTAAAAAAAATGTTGATTGAAGTCCCTCAATTTTTTTTGACGAACATACCCTTCACTAATACAACAATACACACAAAATAAACTCTCACTTTCTCTCTCTAAAACCCCTAGTGATCGTCCCCTGCAATCAAAAACCATCATCAGTTTTTCTCTCTCTCTCTCTCTCTCTCTCTCTCTCTCTCTCTCTTTCTCTCTCTCTCTCTCTCTAGAAGGATCGTCGGAGCGACCAGGGCTCATCAAAGCTACAAGGGATCGTCGGGACGATTGCAATTTCTTCTAGCTGCTACTATACTCCACTATCATTAACCTTCAAACCCTAATTAATTTCTCTTTGGAGGTACATTTTACTGCCATCAACATTACTCATAACTTCCAATTTCGTTGTACTGTGCATCTCTCTCAGTGGAAGAGATGGTGTTGAGGTAGATCGAGATCTAACTTTTGAATTTCATATCCTTGTCATGGTGATACAGATCACATATTTTTTTTGTAGAAAAGTTGTAGAATTTCACAAGAAAAACTCTATGAAATTATTGATGTTTGTTAATGCTCATAGTTTGAAGTAAATTATAAACTTTTTCGTAATCGCAATTTGAAAATATCTCAATTTCAAAATATATATGTATGAATATACATACGTGTGTCTCTCTGTGTGTTTGTTTACTTGTAACATTGGAGACTAAAAATTTGGGGCTTTTGGAGAGAGAGGGAGGGAGGGAGGGAGGGAGAGAGAGAGAGAGAGAGAGAGAGAGAGAGAGAGAGAGTACTCTATCGGAATCAAAGGGAGATGTCGGGATGCCGAAGGAGTACTCTCTCTATGTATATGTACACACATATATGTAATTGAAGAGTACTCTCTTTATTTGTAAACTCTGGTGATTGAAAAATTAGGGCTTTTTGTGTTGCAGGTGCAGGTAATGTGGGCGAATGATTCGGTGCCACAGTGGAGGGAAGGAGTTGGACGCAAGGATAGTCCTTCATCGTCGAAGCTATTGAAAAGAAGAGGTACTTCTGAGTAAAGAAATAACAATAGTAACTTAGTCTAAGATGTGCCTTCCAAGGGTAAAGAAATTGTTGCTTATGATGATATTCTATAACTTTAAAGTATCTGCATTCGTGGTGAATTGTTGCAATGTGCATGTTATTCATAAGTCCCAGGAGTAGCATAGCCAATAAGTTGGGACCTTGGTAGGGATTAAATTAGAAAGCTGTTTGTGGATTTGATTTCTAGAGTTTGTGATGTTTAATGTGTCCCAAGTTGTTTTCTTTGTGTGTTTCTCATAATTGGGTATGTGAAATTAGTAGGAATGTCGGTATGATTGTACTCCTATGCACCTTTATGCAAATGTAAGATGGTTGAGAATGGTAAATTCAAATTATTCCCAATTTGAGTATTGATTTTAGCAGGCCTTGTTTTATTGTTCCGAGTTGTAATTATTTGCTATTGAAGCCCTTGCTTGGAAAATTTTGCAACTTCATACTAGTTAGATTCACACACACTTAAAAACAAATTTCATCACATTCAAAGGTGGTGAAATTTCACCTCTGTTTTGAGTACCTTTTAAAACAGTGTTGAAATTTCACCATTGCTTCAACTTGTTATTGATGTTATGGCTTCCGATCACTATTATGTTGCTAAAATTTATTGTATGTAATTTGATTATGTCAGGGAAACAATCACAAATGATAAAGTCCCTGAGAGGAAAAGGTAAACTCAAAACACCTCTTTTATTGATACAAAAATGTTGTTTCTGTTGTAATTACGACACATTGGTAAAAATTAATGAATTAGTGCTCTTTAGTGTAGGGAAAATATCACAACACAAAATGCAAAATTTCAATCTCAATCTCAGTCAGCCAGAAATTATTTTGAAATACAGTTCTAATTGTGGCATCATTCTATGTCATGTCATGAGCAAATTTTTCAAAGGAGAGGAAGTCGGTGGACGTTGCAACACAAAAGAAATTCAGACTGAGATGGACAAAGTTAGACAAAGCATATAGTTGGATAGTTGGACAAAATGGAGTCAAATCAGTTGTAATTTTTTGTTTGTATATGACAAAGAATAGTTGGATAGTTGGACATAGTTGGAAAAATTAGATTTAATTTTTGTTTGTTTATGACAAAGCATAGTTGGATATGAATCTGAAAAATTTGTAATGCTTACGTTTCATCATTATATTCAAATTTAGTGAAAAAAATTTGTGATGCGTACATTTTATCTTTGTATGCTAATATAGTGGTGAAATTTCACATCTTCTAATTTCGGATGTGAAAACATATGAAATTTATAAAATTCTTGACCATACTCAGAATTTTTGATAAACACAAATTTCACCACATTCAAGGTTGGGTGCTAGGAATAATCTAGAAATATGAATGTGGTGAAATTTTACCACATCTTGACCACATTTTAAAGTGGTGGTGAAATTTACCTTTTCTAATTCAAGAGGTCAAAATATGTGAGGTTTATGAAATTACTATTCACAATCACAATTTTACCACTTTGATAAACACAAATTTCACCACTGTTTTTAGCACATTTGAGAACAGTGGTGAAATTTCACCACTTCTAATTCTAGATGTCAAAGCTTGTGAAATTTATGATATTCATTACCACAATCATAATTTCTCAACTTTGATAAAAAAAAAAAAAATTTAAAAAAAATCACCACACTTTTGAGCACCTTTCAAAATAGAAATGTATGGACAAAAACTCTTCATAACTCTGTGGAGTGAAGTGCATAAAGTACAAAATTGAAAGGGGTGAAATTTCATGACATTGTGGTGTTTCATGAAAGTGGTAAAATTTTACCACTTTTTTTTACCACCTTTTAAAATTGTACTGAGGTATGCACAATTCACTTCATGGTAACAAAGTGGTGAAATTTCATGACTTCTGGAATGAAGAGAAAAAAGTGCAAATTGAAACACAAGTACAACTATCGGGGCGTTGCACCTGAACCGAAATGAACTTGGACCATCGGATGCAACTTCCTGGTTCCACTCCTTTCAAGCCTATAGTGGTCACACTACCACATGTGTTTGGAAACCATTTGAAATATAAAATTTAGAAATATAGCATTATTCATCCTATTATGCAGTTATTTACATGCATCTTAGTTGCACAAAGCTAGTAAATTGCAAGAAAATCTGCCAAACCACGTATCAGATGTCTACTTATTCGAAGCAAAAAGTGCAAAACAGGTCCCAACTACTCAAATGTTGAGCCACAACGTTTTATAACTGAGACTACAAATTGTATATACCCAAAAAAAAAAAAAAGGTGTTCATGTCAACCTCAATTGTACTAAGTCTATGGAGGTACATTCCATTTAATGTAGTACTAAAAAAGACATTAAAACAAACACAAAGAAAGGCACAGAGAAATAGAGCCATCATCGAACTTCATATTCTTCTCATTTTCCAATTCAATCTTAGGCTTCTCAACCTCTTGCTTCAAGTTCTCTTCTGTGAACATATTCTTGTCACTGAAAAGATATTAAAACAATCAATAATCACAAACAAAGTCACAAAGAGAACAGAGGCATCATTGAAATTGTTTGAACTTGAGGTTTGAGACATCTTACTGATGATCAAGGAGAAGGGAAATCTTTAACTTGACATACTCCTCCGCAATTCCATCGTTCCACTTCTTCAAATTCTCCACATTAATTAATAATAGATTTCAAAATATATTTAACTTACTACTCACCATATTTTTTTTCCCTTCCTATTTTCCACACAATTTTCCAAAACAAAAGAAAAGTGTTTTGCTTAGTGTTTTCCTTCCCTTTACCTAACTATGATAAGAGTTAATTTAACTTTATAACCATAAATGTAACCACAACGCACAAACAAAAAGTCATAATATATACGTTTGGTGATATTTCAAAAACAAATGCATCACTACCCATAAAACTCACCACTTTGTGAATTTTTTTTTGTCAAAAATTCATTTGATATACGTTGTGAACATTCACGACTTTATCATAAGCTACACAACACGACACAAATTTCACCACTTTGTGATTTCTAGAATATGCTGAATTCAAATTCTAAAGCACATTTATTGAGTAGCTAGAATTTTGCATTGTTACATATACACACCAAATCAATCTAATACAGTGGTGAAATTTTTCAAAAAGTCATTATATATACGTTGTGAAATTTCACGACTTTATTATAAGCTACACAACATGACTCAAATTTCACCACTTTGTGATTTCTAGAATACACTGAATTCAAATTCTAAAGCACATTTATTGAGTAGCTGGAATTTTACACTGTTACATATACCAAATCAATCGAATAAAGTCGTGAAATTTTTTCAAAAAGTCATTATATATACGTTGTGAAATTTCACGACTTTATCATAAGCTACACAACATGACACAAATTTCACCACTTTGTGATAAATTGCTTCTAAACTGCAAACCTTTTTACCCATGAGTTTCCTAATTTGTAGGATAAGAAACTTGTTCTTTAACTACTGCTTATGGGGGTTCAATTTCATGACTATAAGAACTTGTACTGTTTCGGTGAATTAAACATTTCTAAATTAACTTAACAAATCACATATTTATATATATCCATTATGGTTGATGTTAGAAAACTATAACAGCAAGGCAAAAATTTCCAAACACCAATGATTTAATTTTGACTATCTTTAACAAGTTAACATATGTTTGAATTCCAAATTCATATGTTGCTTGTTCTCTGGTTTTGATTCGTCTCTAATTTTTAATACTTACCACATAAATATGTAAATACACACCAGCAGTACATAAATGTAAATACTTACACACACACACACACATATATATATATATATAGAGAGAGAGAGGGGGGGGGGGGCATGGTGTGGTTATTTTCAAGGATGAGAAGAGATCCGAGCTTGACGAAGCATGAAAATTGACGGCGAAGACAAACTGTAACAAACTCACCTTCTTATCACTTCAACGATAGAACCTTCGCCTCCGACGATGAATCACCACCTCTCTCTCTCTCTCTCTCTCTCTCTCTCTCTCACGCCCCGACGTAGCATAAATATGGAAAGTGTTTAATTTTCTTTTATGGACCCGTAGGTCGCGACAGTTTGAAGGATCGATTCCATCCCAAACGTCGAACAACATAAAACCATAATCAGAGTAGAGCAATCAAGACTTACAAATATTTTTCTACCTTATTACATATTACAATACGGGGTCTACTAAGGCACAAGACGCCTTAAAACAAAACAATATCTATCGTCTATTATAGTCATCCTTATTACAGAATTCAGTTCATAACTTAAAACATATAAAAGTAAACTCTTCATCAGATAGTTGTTCTCAGTTAGCGTAGTCAAAATGTTCAGCTTGATCAAAACCTGAAAAGCCTAGACACGAATGTCCAGGACGCATCAACGTCGTCAACTTCAAGAAGCTGGTGAGTATTAAAAACATAACTTTGAATATAGGACATACTCATTTACCATTTTCTGTTTCATAGTTCCATTAATTAACAGATAAAACAATATGGGAATTAATTCATAAAACATGTGACCGTGCATGAGACCAATACAACCATTCTCATCTTACCGACTCTTTTCTCTCAACAACCCCATACCCAACTCTCTCACACCAGTATCTTTGAAATGCTAAGATAGCCACACTTTAGTACTGGGGTACCAGGGAATGTCCAGTTTGCCTCACACTTTAGCACGGGGTGTTAGGGAATGTCCAATGCCTCACACTTTAGTCCTAATCCACCTCGCAAATACATCACACAGTATCCAGACTCGGGTACCAGGGAATGTTCATAGACCACACTTTAGCACTACCATGGGTGCCAGAAAATGTCCAAGTTCGGTGTCACACATTTTAACGCTACCATGGGCGTCAGGGAGTGTCCAGTTTTGCCACTGTCGAATTTCAAAGATACTCTCACTGCAATCTCAACACGTCACACTTTGGTACACAATTACCAGGGAGTGTCCACAACACAATCTCAACAACACACTCTTTTCCACACTGACTATCACACATCATGCATGTACAACTGACTCCACATATATGTCATGAAACCTTAAACATAAAGTAAAATGCTGAATTATAGGAACAACATACGTGCGGGGATTGTTAAGTTGTAATACATCATTTCTGTCACAGCCCGATCCCATAATAGCAGAATCGAAGCCCGTGGCACGCCACCGAGACTCTTCCTACTCATTTCAAAGTTTTAGCAGCGGAAAATAAACTTTAAAGATAACAACGAGTAGTCGCTCTTTTGAAACAATACATCCGAAGTCAGTAAAATCCGTATAAATTTGAAAACGTAATTATATTTTGAAACGAATGAATTTATATTCAAAGGGTTCCCAAAGGCGCCCTAAGAACCAATCAAAACATTTAAATAAGTTGCGGAAGGGGTATAAAAAGTTTTCATGCAGGGGTCATTTCGACCGGTCGAGATGCCCCTTCCAACCGGTTGGATGACCCTCGGCAATAATCCTTCACAACAGAGGGCACTTCGACCGGTCGAATTGTCCCTTTCGACCAGTCGAATGACCCTCTGACAGCAATCCTTCTTGCACTAGGATTTTGCCTAAGGTCAAGCGACCCTACAACCTCAAACGATCTCAATATTAAATCAAGGCATGAAGTTGACAAGCAAACATTTTAAAACGTGAACTCCAGGTTCATATACATAATAACTTAACCCACCCAAACCATGTTCTACAAGTTAAAACAAAATGAAGTTCTAGCTACTCGGAAGTGATCCTTACAACACTTGGAAGTATAAAACATATACAAGGCTATCATCGATTCCTAATGCAAGTCTCTTGACTAAACAAATGAAATAGACGCTTCGATTACAAAACTACGAGATAAACATCTATGTGTCACCTTCTAAGTGAACTCCCAACATCTCGCGATCACTTTTCCGATTCCTCGCCAGTATTCATACCTGCAATGGTTATTTGAATAACCACACATATTTTGATTTGTTTAAGCTAACGCTTAGTGAATAAATCAACATATGTACATGAATGATAAACATGATTGCATTCACATCTCTACATTTCATACTAGTCGTGGGAGACTCACGTGCACATTCCATACTCCCAATTCGCGACTCCTCGCCAATAAGTCCATGATTCTTCTCTTTAATCGTGCGATCTTAATGCCTATATCGGCTCCACAAAATGGCTTAGTGACCACGTGCTCCTTTTGACCCAAATAAGCAACTCAACATGCTCAAATACATATCACCATGCTCTCGGTAATTAAAATATTTCACCATGCTATTGGGCCTACTTATCAATATAAACGCCCAATATGAACTACACAATATATCTCTATGAATTATCACATGCTATTCAAACATAACATGATTACACGCCAAGCAATCATTCCATAATACAAAGTTGAATCACTCACCTCCAATATATGCTCTTAAAGTTCGATCCAAAGAAAACCCATGTACAAAGAACGTGCAGAAGTCCGTCTAGTACGGTTCCTATTGATCGATCAGAATTTCAAAAATCAACTTTTATGAAAAATTCTAGAAAATAACTCTTTGGAAAACTTAGCCAAACAGCCCCTAATAGATATCAAAACGAAGCTCTTACCTCGGGGAGTTCGAATATGAAATCTAGGAGGAAACAGACGGACGGAAGGTCGTCGTTTGGCGCCGCAAAGCTCTAAGCTCCAAAATCTCCCTATAGCCCCCCTTTTGGAAATTAGGTTAAGACTTATGAAATTTATGAAAGTCATCTCTAACTATATATAGGCAACAATCTCAAAAATTATATTTACCTCCCCACGAGTTTTCAAAACTCCAATCAGTCTTTGAAACTTTCTGCACAGTCAATTCATAACTTTACGAGTGAAACCTCAAAATTATAAAAGTTTTCGACTAAGTTCCGTTTGGTTGCTAAAACGCAAATTCTTATATGACTTTTTCGAAGTTGCTAATTAGCCTACCAAATTAATAGCGTGTTAATTCGTTCTCACCAGGATACTAAAACTAACAACAGATATAAATTCTAAACTAACAATAATTTAGATATTGAAATACACAGGTAAATATTTATTCTGATATAAACATTTATGGCGGTCTACAGTGACCGTCCCATACTCGGAGAGACGTCACAACAACAAATCCTCAATCTCCACAATCCCAGAGGGTTCTCCAATACAGATACCCAAATCGACTCGTGAGTCTAAACTCACTCAAACATGTGTCATAAGACATGCCACACCACATTATCATGCATGACAATGCAATGAAATGCAATAACACAAATGCGGGTGTTATAATTTCAATCGTCTAAACATAACCAAATAGGTTTCTACTTTAGTAAACTTCCCAAGCAGAGCTTTAAAATTCCATGAAACATCACCCAAACAGTTCCTTAACATAAAACAAGCAAAAATCAGACTGTCCAAAGTCGCGCGTGCGGGCCGCTCGCGCGATATGTCCATTTTTCGTTTTCTTTTAAAAACCTTTTCTGTTTGCCTGGAACCAGCCACCACGCGCGCGCGGGTCGCGCAAGGGCCGTTTGCGCAACCCTCGCTCGCGCGAGTTTCAGCAGTGTCTTCGTCTTCTTCGTCAAAACTGCTCTGTTTCAGAAATTACGGGCCTTTCGACCCATTTTGTAATTCCGAACTAAATTGGACATGTAATATATGAATTTCTTCGGTTTTTCGCAAGGATTAAGAATCTACGATCAATTTTACTTGAATCGATCCGTAGCTCTCGGATTTTACGAAAAAATCGAGAGTTGACGAAAACTTTATTTTAATCATACGTCGCCATATGAACGAATTAAGCTATAATTTTTCAATCGTATGCTCTACATGCTATAATCTTTCATATTTCATTCTAAAAATGAATTTTGGTTAAGTTTTAGAAATCCATGTTTTTCAAGCCTCAAGTTTTCATGAAGGTCAACAATGGTGAATCAACATATACATACAAAACAGAAATTGAGCACGAATTACATTTGGAGTGAGTTTAAAATACTCACTGTGATTGATTGAATTATGTTTGTTAAGAAAGAATACAAGAACAAGAGAACTCCAAGCTTTGGCTATGGAGTTTGTGTAACTTCTCTCTCCAAAAAAAATTCTTCAATTAAACTCTCAAGCTCTTTCTTTTCTCTCTGAGATATGTGTATCAAAATGTGCAAATTGAAGTGTGTATGAGTTTGTATAGAACTCACAATCTTGGACTCCAAGTTGTGAGTTGTGAAACACACTCTACAAACTAAATGATATTTCTAATTTCTAATTGAACGTTTACAGATCATACAAGCTGGATTATGCATTCGTATATACACTGATATATATATATATATATATAACTCTACAGTTAATCCAAGAGCCACCACATATAGACTCCTAGGGGGCAACATGAAAGTGTTTGGGTAACTAGATTCTAGGCATGAGTTTAGCACATGCAAGGTGTACATTGCCAAACAAGGCACATTAAAGTTGTCTGGGAATCACTTGTGGTGTTTGGCAATTTAGCTTATTGACACTAAGTTAACACATACACCCAGTGTAATGACAAACAAGGCCTTAACAAATGATTAGTTTCCATAAATGCAAAAAGTAAAAGCCTAATCAAACTTTACATCACTACCAAAATCTGTGGAAGTTTAATATGGCGCGGACAGTTTTGAACATAAAATAGTATTTTCACAGCGCGGTGATCACCACAAAAATACAGAAATTTCATGTTAACGTAGGAAATAATTTTCTGGCTTAATAAAAATACAGTTTGAGTCCAAAGAAATTATTTCACTGTTTTGAAATACAGTTTTGAAATTCAACACAAGTATTACTAAACTTTATAAAAATTGTGGTTTGACCCCAAAAGAAATTTAATATACAATAAAACAGGAAATAAGTCTTCCAATTATGAGAATTGTAGTTTAATTAAAGGCAAACAATACAAATACAGATTAATTGTGGAAATGTCAAATTAAAATAAAATGAAAATACAGGTTGTTACACACACACACTCTCTCTCTCTCTCTCTCTCTCTCTCTCTCTCTCTCTCTCTCTCTCTCTTGTTGAATTGTTCTATCGTTCTCTCGGATCATTCTAGGGCTGAGAATGTGTAGGGGTACAATTGTCATTAGCTTAAATTGAAATGAAACAAAGGGACCTTAATTAGCTCATTACTCTAATGAAGGACCTAAACAAAAATGAAAATACTTAAATATCCTTAAAACCACTATATTTTCCTAATCAGGGATCTCCATCTAATTTTCCCAAAAAAAATAAAAAAAAATAAGTAGCATGTTATTCATAATTATGCTCTAAAACACCACACATGTCATTCATCATCATATTATAAACTGTTGAAATTGAACCATTAGCACATATAAATTTTTAACTTCGAGTAAAACAATAGTACGCTTGCAGAAAAATATTCTATGGTTAAAACAAAGCTTCATACTTGTTTTTAGGGGGGAAATTTTCATGAACCAGAATTACCGAGGCAGCGATAAACTCTACACTTGCAACAAACTTACAGAGACTGATTGGTTTTTGAGAAAAATAATAAAGAAAAAAATGTGAACAATTGAAATAAAAATTCCTGGGTCCTCAAAATTTTCTTTACACTCTATATCAATCTTTACAGTTTTAGAGACAAAATAGACAAGCAGAGCTTTGAGATCTCCTGTTATTGCTCCTTCTTGACTGACTATCTTCTTTAATCACATCACTGTCACTGCAAAACGCAAATGAGAATATTTAATTATGCAAATGAAGTGAAAAGAATACAAATATAAGAACTTGTAATCACACATAAATTGGAATTATATGAGTATTGTGTCACTGTCCAAAAGGTCATGTTTATCAAACTTACAAAGGATATTCTACAGAAGTGCATACAGTTTTGCAATAGCTTTTAACTATCCCTCAAGAGGTCATGTTTAGTTTAGATATACACTAGATAAAAGGACATGTAAATAAAAACATATATAAGCTAATTAATACAGCTTGGCTTTACAAGTTAAAATTGTTCACATTCTCTTTCTCAAAGTTCCAATTTTTAGCTTATTGAGTTTTCTTTTTTCCTTTTCTAATTTTGAATTTTCATCTAAAAAATGACGAAGGACCTCCCAGGTAGCTTGCGTCACGAGAAGAAACTGTGCTAGTCTGACGTTTTTCTACATAGGGGCACTTACGTCAATCTAGGCATTTGACTCTGACCAATTTAAGTACCCATGAGGGTTATGAACCTTTTTTTTTTTTTTAATATGTACAAATTTCATAATTGTATCACATTAAAATTGAAAAATAAAAAGGGGTATCTTATTTTGTTTTAATTTGTGTCACATAAGGTTACTTCCACAAACTTCTTTTGGACACTAAATGCACCTATCAAATTTCTCTTTGCACCCACCTGTATATTATAAGATGCAACATGTATTCCTCCTGATCGACTACATAAATGTCTGTGCACACTACATTTCTTTTCATCTCTTACAGAAAAAAAAGAGTAATATTTGGGGCACTAACAACTTTCACTAACACTTACTAACACACTCTATCTCTCTCCTAGTGGTACTGTGGGGTCCGCAGTGGGCCCTGCAGTACCACTAGGAGAGAGATAGAGTGTGTTAGTAAGTGTTAGTGGAAGTTGTTAGTGCCCCTAGCATTGCCCGAAAAAAAATTCACAAATATAAGACTTCTCCTATTTTGTTTGTCAGATAATGTCTCTTCCTATTACCTCTTCACATTTTAAACATCAACCCCAAACATTTCCCTAACAATTTCTCCCCCATTACTTCAAATTTGTGCTCCATTTGGTTTGCGGGGGTTTATAAAAAGAAAAGAAAAGAAAAGAAAAGGAAAATTAATTCCTCCAATGTTCTTTAGAATCTTTACTATACGAAGAAAAAGAAAATACTAGTAATTATCAGCTTCTCATTATAGCTAGAAAAAAAAAAAAAAAAGGGGGGGGGGGGGGGGGGGGGGGGGGGGGGGGGTGTGGAGAGAACAATTCGTAAAGTTCATTTTTCTTAATTTTTTGTAATTCGGTTTTCTTTTCCTAAATCATTGAATCAAACAAAGCCTTAAATTGACAAAAGCAAGGAGCATTAACCATTTTTCTTAAAAAAGGATTATAAAAATAAAAATAAAAAAACCTACTGCGAAAGTAGAAAATATAAAATTAACATTAAAATCTTAAACTGAATTACTCCTGTGCTAATTGTTGTTTTAACTCCGACTAACAAAACAACCAAATGTAATTTAAGAAAAATTCTAAAATTAGTACATAACACTTATTTCTACTGACTTTGTGTATAATACGGAGTTTGATTCGGAGACCTTGATTTTCGATGTCCTCCTAGTCATTTTATATATCCAAAAAGGCACATTATTTTCATAATAACGTAGACGTTGTAGAATGTATTCAAATATAAACCTCTCAAAACAGCAAAGAATATTATAATACAATTTATAATAGCTAAGAATATTAAGTTTTAAGTAAAATTTGCAAAAATGGATTAATGAAAATCTGTACTAAACTTTATACTACTCCCATTCAGTCACACATATTAGAATGAATTAAGGTGAAAAAGGTGCACTAATGTATAAATTTATATTACTCTCATACAGTCATACTATATGCTTACAGACATAAGTGTGTGTAAATACATATATCTATACTAATATAGAAAGAAAAAGGGAGGGGTACCAAATATTGTTTAAGCCACTTCAATAATTACAATAAAACTTACTAAATTTCTTAAATAAAATACTTTTATAATGGTACTAAAGTGTCATTTCAAAAAATTTAAACAAAATAACTTCTCATAACTATTCACCCCACTCCTCTAATTCTAGTATAAAGGGAAAGGGAGGGTAATAACATTATTTTATAAGTTCTCTATAATTACAGTTAAACCATTACATTTTATCCCCTTAAAAAATATAAGAAGGGTATTAAAATGTCCAATCAATTAAAAAAAAATCCACTTCAACAAATGCGAAAAAATTGCTTAAAACAGTTTGTTAAATAAAAAAAAAAAGTCTAAAAAACAATCAAACTGGCACATGGAGTGTGTGGTCATATTCTAGTACATATATATATAGTAGTAAGTTCATTAGAAAACCAAACAAAAACAGAGCACAGAGAGATACAATGCTCTGTTTTGAACTTAAAGTTACAAAAACCATCACATCTACCATAAGCAAGACCACACACCAAAAAACAAAAAGGGGTACAACTGAACACCGCCCCCCAACACACACACACACACACACACACACATATGTATGTATATGTCATGCTATTAAATTATAACAGCACCGAAATTTCACGAAATTCAAGCAGATGATACTTTAATTTCATGTTGCAAAATCTTGAAAATTACTGGGAAGCAATAATTTAAAGTTCACGTAATACAATCATTAACATTTTCTACATACTACTATCATCAAAATCAAATCAAAAAAAGTTTTTGCATTTTCAGAAATACAAACCTGGATTACAATTCTTGATTACAATTGTGCGGCACCGGATAACAAAACCCAGAATTATCGGATCCTCCCAAATTAGAGTTTTGAATTTCTTGTTCTTGAGAACTGAAATTCTGTGGCCAATGACGAATAAAACAACCATTAATGTCCAACCCAGAATTAGGGTTTTGCGATTCTTGTTCTTGAGCACCATAATTCTCAGGCTGATAACGAAGAACACAACCATTAATGTCCAAACTCAAATTAGGGTTTCGCAATTCTTGTTCTTGAGACCCAAAATTAGGGCTTTGCATCTCCGGCCGATGATGAAGAAAGCCAATTAGGGCCTCGTAATTCTCAATCCGGCGCCTCAATTCGCGGATAATCCGATGACAGCCGCCAATCGGGTCAGCCGCACGCACATTGGCCTCGTAAATCAACGATTCGGCGGCGGTTTGTCTGTCAATCGGGTCGAGACTTTGGAGGGTTTTGATCATGTTAGAGACTCCGAAGACTTTGTGGGCATTGTTGAACTGGGTCGGGTTAGTTTGAGGGAAATACGGAGCGAGTACACAACCGGGTGGGCATTTTCTACGTTGGAATCTACAGGCAGCACATGATTGACCACGAGGTCCACGACCATTCCTACTAGTAGTAATAGTAGTAGTAGTAGAAGGAGAGGGGGGACTGGTTTGGGTGTTGTTTGGGTGATTAATAGTGCTCATTTCTTGAGGTTTTTTTTTTGTAATTGGGCTTTGAGATGAAAATGGGAAATTTTCACGGCGATGAAGGTGGCGGAGTGTTTTCTGGTGTTAGAGAGAGAACATGAAGGAATGACAGAGGGAGGAGAGAGAAGAGAGGAGACAGATATATATTTACATATATATAGGTTTTCGATAATTTACTCCGGACAAATTACAATCTTTACCCTAGACTTTGGGTCAATTCGATTTAGTCCATAGTTTGATTTTCTTATTTTATTTATTTTAATTTAATCTCTCAAATTTTTTAAGTGATCAATTTGGTCCAATAGCTGAATATCATGTATTCCGTAGCAAATAGTTGACTGAAGCGAAACATTTGTCAAAGTTAGAGGACTAAATTAAGAAAATTAAAAATACAGAGAGACTAAGGTAAAATTGGATATAAAGTCTGAGGATGAAAAAACAATCTACCCATTTAATCTGATTTTGAATGATACTATCAAATTTTATGTTTTACAGAAAATTCTATGATGTATACTTGTGACTTAGGATGTATCATACATCCTAAGAATATAGAGTTAAATTACGATAACTTGTGATTGAAAGTAGTGACATCTAATATATATATATATATATATATATGAAATTGGAGGATCTGAATTTTGCCACATGGCAATCTATATAAGCTTTTAGTATTTTAATGTAATTTTTTCATATGTTAATTGTTCACACCGTTAGATCTTCTAATGAATCTCATGTAATGGTTGAAAAATCTCTCTTTCACTGCAAATGTCTCTCCACAATTTCAGCCTTTAAATGAGTTTTTCAAAATGTAACTTAAATTTCCTGTAAAATTTAGGAGTGTAATCGCGCACAATAATTTCTCTCTCAAACTCTTATCTCTGCTCACGTTTCTTGATAGTCTCTCTCTCATCTTCTCAGTAGCTTACCCTCTCTCCCTCTTGTGGACACCGGGATTCCACCGCTTTTGTTTGGGTTTGTTTCTTGTTTTTGTTTGAAATTTGATTTGGATTAAAGAAAAGAAAAGGTCTGTTGAAAACAGATACAGAGTCGCCACTTGGTCTTTAAGGAACCAAGAAACCTAATTTTGACTCACCCAAGCGGATAAGGGTACCGGCCCTTCATCACCAAAGAACTTGGTTCGGGATTTTGGTACGAGAGAGGAAGGAGCCTTTGTCGCGACTAAAACACCCTCAACTCGCCCCGTCTTTCGACGGGACTCAATTAGTATCCAAATAATCATCTTATACTATGTATGGTTCGACAAATAATACTATGATAGTATATTACATCACATAAGAAATTTGAAATGGAAGATCTAAAGATAAGATATCATTCATAAGATCTAAGCCAAATATCACACAATGCAAAGTGAAAGATCACACAAATAAACCTAGGAAAATCGTCTAATCATGTATCAAATAATCAAGAAAAGGGGGACATGAATTGTTATTGAAACAAATAAACAAAGAAATCAAAATATGCTTAGCAAGCTAGTATGATGCATATTATTCTTTGAGAAAAAGAAGATCTCTCAATCCCCGGGACGGATGAGAAAGGAGGATTAGATCGAGGGGAAGCATGAACGTGTGATCATGATCATTCCTTATAATCTTCTTAGATTAGGAGTCACAAAAGCCTCAAATCTTTGCATGGATGCAATGTATGTATCTAGAATGTGCTAAGGTTGTAGTGTGCCTTGTGTTCATGGATTCCTAGAATGGCTTAGAAGCCTAGAATATGTATGAATGAAATCATCATAGGATATGTACGAATGTAGTATGAACTACTTCCTAAGACATGAACTAATTTGGAATGCATATAAAGCATCAAATCCAATAATGAAAGTTGAAATGTTTTCAGTGCATGATTTTTTATGGCGATATTCCTTATTGTGTCTAGAACACTACCCAAAGGCCAATCTTGAATAGCTATCACAGATTGAGAGAAATCATATAAATAATGAAGGTCACTCAGAAAGAGAGTCCGTACTGCCGACTGAAATGTTAAAAAATCTTAGAAAATGAAAACTAATGATCTAGAGGCCCATTTTATACAGAAAGTTCCCTAAGACATTTAATTGGATGGGAAAAATAAGTTAGGACCACCCCTTTTGGAAAGGTTTTCTAGAAAAGAGGTTGGAAGTGGACCTAGCTGCTGTGACAGTAAAGACAGAATGTCTGGAAGGAATGTTTGGGTCCAAATGGACCATTTCCAAGTACTTCCAAGTCAAACCAAAAATCATGGGTGTTCTCTAATGAGTTAGGAAGGATTTTCAAGTGGTCTTGCATCGATACATTGAGTATTGAGTTATAGAGAAATCTTTGAACTCAGATCACTCACTGTTTTGACTCTGTTTTGAAGATTTTGGAAAAAACTTGAGTTTTCTTTCTTGAAATCAAAATGAGAGGTTTAGGAGGGGGGTTTTGAAATGGGGGTTTTGAAAGTATACTTCCAGAACTTGGATGAATATCCTAACCACTTGGAATATCAATTCCTAACTCATTTCATGGACTTCCCAAGTATTTGCAAAACATAGTTTTATTTGAAAACCAAACTCAAGAATCTATGGGAGTATGATACATGAGAGGATAGATGATACATGATATGATGTAGCATGCTCAAAGTGGTAAAGAACATGTTCATGTGATATGGGATCATCTAGATACAAGAGAGTGTTGCATCAAAATGTGAAAGTCAAAAAGTGAAATGCTGTGAATAGTAGACAGACTGTATGCATTACTTTATAACATTATAATGGGAGGTCAAATTTACCTAGGAAAATGTGGGAAAAATTAGAGATTATCCTTAGTGTGTGTAGAAAATAACCCAAAAAGCCAAACCTCAATAGCTATCACAGATTAAAAGAAATAAATCAGAATGTACACATGACTCAGAAATAAAAGCTGCATTGTTGACTGATTTTGTATGATTTTTCATAAATCAAAGAAATGGCTTATGATGACCCATTATATATCAAAAGTTTCTTAAGACACCCAAGTTTCATAAAAAAAAATAGAAAAGATATATGTACAGTGACGAAAATATCCAAAATAAGTGCAAGAAGTAGGGTGAACATTCTGTGAGAACAGAGGCAGATTATCAATATTAACTTCTCACATCCAAAACAAACACTTTCACATCTCTATAATTGATGGGAAAAATTGGAGACAAACTATGATGTCTTAGGAAGATTTTTCAAGTGGTTTCATCATCATAACTCAAGTATTTAATTCAAAACAAATCTTTGAATCTGAACAGCTCACTGTTTTGGATCATTCTTGAAGAAAATGAATTTGGGTTTGAAATAGAGTTTGAGTTCTTGATTGGGGGTTTTGAAATAGATGTTCATAGCATGAACTGAAACTCTTGAGATGACCATGTGACCACTTTGAACCTCATCCAACCTTGAATCATCAAAGAACTCCCAATATTATTGGAGAGATTCATTTTTATTTTGAACATAACTTCAAGGATACCTTGGAGGTATTGAAGTTATAATCATCATCTATCAAACATAGTTTTGAGGTCAAGAGCTACTATCCATAAGGATTTACTCACCTCAAACTTCATGTCATCATCTAGATGATGATGAACTAGTAAGTAAATAAAGAAAATCAAAAAGAAATGAGGTAAGAAGAGATGATCATTGTATATAAGCAAGCAAATGAACAAATCAATAGATGATAATCAATGTGATATTGGACTTGTAGCTTGGTGTTTCACTCATAGATATAGACATTTGGACATGGAAGTAGCTTCCTAACTCAAAAATGCTTAGAGAAATGGTGATTGGGTATATTGATGATGAAGTATATAGAAGAATGGTGGAGGAAAACAAGATTAGAACTCACTTTGATTGAAAAAATGGAAGAAGAAGACTACTTCTTCTCTTTCTCTCTCTATATTTCCCTAGAGTTTCTTCCTAAGCTCTCTCTAAGCTTCCATGTCTCTCCCCTAAATGGAAGTAAATGGCTTCTTTTATAGGCAAAGGAGGGGTGGCAAATGGAGTTTTAAAAAGTTTAAAATTGTCTCCCATTAGTCCAAAATAAGCTGGGAACCAAAACTACGTCGTTTTGATTTCTAATATATCAAATTGGACCCCCAAAAGAAAATACAAAAACATACTGTTCTGGGGGAGAGTGCCGCGGTGGCACTGGGCCTGTGCCGCAGCGGCAGTGGGCCAGTGCCGCGGCGGCACTGCTTTTCCTTCATCCAGATAATGCTGTTTAGGCCCCCAGAGGTTCCGGTATTCGCGAAAAGACCCTATTTCGTCCGAAATTCACAGAAAATGCATATGAACTCTAAACTGAGGTTGTGATATACCGTTGGAAAGGTATTGGAGTCTACTTTACATAAAAAATAGTTCGAGGATAGGTCACTTTAAAAAGTTTTGCGGTATTCGCGATAAAAGCCGATTTGATCACCTTTTTTGCCTTTGGAAATTCATAATAAATTCGTTTTAAATCCAGAAATTATGTGCGATATACTGTTGGAAAGCTATTGACCTCTAGTATCCATGAAAAATGTTTGAAAAATGTTACGGTGCTCCGGTTCTAAAGTCAAATTTCTCTCTCTCTCTCTCTCTCTCTCTCTCGAAGGATCGTCGAAGTGACCAGGGCTCATCAAAGCTACAAGGGATCGACGGGTCGATTGCAATTTCTTCTAGCTGCTACTATACTCCACCGTCATCAACCTTCAAACCCTAATTAATTTCTCTTAGGAGGTACGTTTTACTGCCATCAACATTACTCATAACTTCCACTTTTGCAATGTGTGTACTATGCATCTCTCTCAGTGGAAGAGATGGTGTTGAGGTAGATCGAGATCTAACTTTTGAATTTCATATCCTTGTCATGGTGATACAGATCACATATTTTTTTGTAGAAAAGTTGTGGAATTTCACAAGAAAAACTCTATGAAATTCATAATGTTTGTTAATGCTCATAGTTTGAAGAAAACAATAAACTTTTTTCATAATCTCAATTTGAAAATATCTAAATTTCAAAAAATATATATGTATATATATGAATATGCATACGTGTCTCTCTCTGTGTGTTTGTTTACTTGTAACATTGGGGACTAAAAATTTGGGGCTTTTGGAGAGGGAGTGAGGGAGGGAGAGAGAGAGAGAGAGAGTACTCTATCGAAATCAAAGGGAGATGTCCGGATGCCTAAGGAGTACTCTCTCTATGTATATGTACACACGTATATGTAATTGAAGAGTACTCTCTTTATTTGTAAACTCCGGTGATTGAAAAATTAGGGCTTTTTGTGTTGCAAGTACAGGTAATGTGGGCGAATGATTCGGTGCCACAGTGGAGGGAAGGAGTTGGACGCAAGGATAGTCCGTCATCGTCGAAGCTATTGAAAGAAGAGGTACTTCTGAGTAAAGAAATAACAATAGTAACTTAGGCGTAGATGTGCCTTCCAAGGGTAAAGAAATTGTTGCTTATGATGATATTCTATAACTTTAAAGTGTCTGCATTCGTGGTGAATTGTTGCGATGTGCATGTTATTCATAAGTCCCAGGAGTAGCATAGCCAATAAGTTGGACCTTGGTAGGGATTAATATTAGAAAGCTGTTTGTGGATTTGATTTCTAGAGTTTGTGATGTTTAATGTGTCCCAAGTTGTTTTCTTTGTGTGTTTCTCATAATTGGGTATGTGAAATTAGCAGGGATGTCGTTAAAAATAATCATCTCTCGTTGTCGGTATGATTGTACTCCTATGCACCTTTATACAAATGTAAGATGGTTGAGGATGGTAAATTCAAATTATTCCCAATTTGAGTATTGATTTTAGCAGGCCTTGTTTTATTGTTCCGAGTTGTAATTATTTGCTATTGAAGCCCTTGCTTGGAAAATTTTGCAACTTCATACTAGTTAGATTCACACACACTTAAAAACAAATTTCATCACATTCAAAGGTGGTGAAATTTCACCTCTGTTTTGAGTACCTTTTAAAACAGTGTTCAAATTTCACCATTGTTTCAACTTGTTATTGATGTTATGGCTTCCGATCACTATTATGTTGCTAAAATTTATTGTATGTAAATTGATTATGTCAGGGAAACAATCACAAATGATAAAGTCCCTGAGAGGAAAAGGTAAACTCAAAACACCTCTTTTATTGATACAAAAATGTTGTTTCTGTTGGGATTACGAAACATTGGTAAAAATTAATGAATTAGTGTTCTTTAGTGTAGGGAAAATATCACAACACAAAATGCAGAATTTCAATCTCAATCTCAGTCAGCCAGAAATTATTTTGAAATACAGTTCTAATTGTGGCATCATTCTATGTCATGTCATGAGCAAACTTTTCAAAGGAGAGGAAGTCGGTGGACGTTGCAACACAAAAGAAATTCGGACTGAGATGGACAAAGTTAGACAAAGCATATAGTTGGATAGTTGGACAAAGTTGGAGTCAAATCAGTTGTAATTTTTTGTTTGTATATGACAAAGAATAGTTGGATAGTTGGACATAGTTGGACAAATTAGATTTAATTTTTGTTTGTTTATGACAAAGCATAGTTGGATATGAATCTGAAAAATTTGTAATGCTTACGTTTCATCATTATATTCAAATTTAGTGAAAAAAAATTTGTGATGCTTACATTTTATCTTTGTATGCTAATAAAGTGGTGAAATTTCACATCTTCTAATTTCGGATGTAAAAACATATGAAATTTATAAAATTCTTGACCACAATCATAATTTCATCACTTTGATAAACACAAATTTCACCAAATTCAAGGTTGGGTGCTAGGAATAATCTAGAAATGTGAATGTGGTAAAATTTTACCACATCTTGACCACATTTTAAAGTGGTGGTGAAATTTACCTCTTCTAATTCAGGAGGTCAAAATATGTGAGGTTTATGAAATTATTATTCACAATCACAATTTCACCACTTTGATAAACACAAATTTCACCACTGTTTTTAGCACATTTGAGAACAGTGGTGAAATTTCACCACTTTTAATTCTAGATGTCAAAACTTGTGAAATTTATGATATTCATTACCACAATCATAATTTCCCAACTTTGATAAAAATAAAAAATAAAAAAAATCACCACACTTTTGAGCACCTTTTAAAATAGAAATGTATGGACAAAAACTCTTCATAACTCTGTGGAGTGAAGAGCATAAAGTACATAATTGAAAGGGGTGAAATTTCATGACATTGTGGTGTTTCATGAAAATGGTAAAATTTTAACACCTTTTAAAATTGTACTAAGGTATGCACAATTCACTTCATGGTAACAAAGTGGTGAAATTTCATGACTTCTGGAATGAAGAGAAAAAAGTGCAAATTGAAACACAAGTACAACTATCGGGGCATTGCACCCGAACCCAAATGAACTTGGACCATCAGATGCAACTTTCTGGTTTCACTCCTTTCAAACCTATAGTGGTCACACTACCACATGTGTTTGGAAACCATTTGAAATATAAAATTTAGAAATATAGCATAATTCATCCTATTATGTAGTTATTTACATGCATCTTAGTTGCACAAAGCTAGTAAATTGCAAGAAAAGCTGCCAAACCACGTATCATATGTCTACTTATTCGAAGCAAAAAGTGCAAAACAGGTCCCAACTACTCAAATGTTGAGCCACAACATTTTATAACTGAGTCTACAAATTGGATATACCCAAAAAAAAAAAAAAAAAAAAAGGTGTTCATGTCAACCTCAATTGTACTAAATCTATGGAGGTACATTCCATTTAATGTAGTAGTGAAAAAGACATTAAAACAAACACAAAGAAAGGCACAGAGAAATTGAGCCATCATCGAACTTCATATTCTTCTCATTTTCCAATTCAATCTTCGGCTTCTCAACCTCTTGCTTCAAGTTCTCTTCTGTGAACATATTCTTGTCACTGAAAAGATATTAAAACAATCAATAATCACAAACAATGTCACAAAGAGAACATAGGCATCATTGAAATTGTTTGAACTTGAGGTTTGAGACATCTTACTGATGATCAAGGAGAAGAGAAATCTTTAACTTGACATACTCCTCCGCAATTCCATCGTTCCACTTCTTCAAATTCTCCACATTAATTAATAATAGATTTCAAAATATATTTAACTTACTACTCACCATACTTTCTTTTCCTTCCTATTTTCCACACAAGTTTCCAAAACAAAAGAAAAGTGTTTTGCTTAGTGTTTTCCTTCCCTTTACCTAACTATGATAAGAGTTAATTTAACTTTGTAACCACAAATGTAACCACAAAGCACAAACAAAAAGTCATAATATATACGTTTGGTGATATTTCAAAAACAAATGCATCACTACCCATAAAACTCACCACTTTGTGAAATTTTTTTTCTTCAAAAAGTCATTTGATATACGTTGTGAACTTTCACGACTTTATCATAAGCTACACAACACGACACAAATTTCACCACTTTGTGATTTCTAGAATATACTGAATTCAAATTCTAAAGCACATTTATTGAGTAGCTAGAATTTTGCATTGTTACATATACACACCAAATCAATCTAATAAAGTGGTGAAATTTTTCAAAAAGTCATTATATATACGTTATGAAATTTCACGACTTTATCATAAGCTACACAACATGACTCACATTTCACCACTATGTGATTTCTAGAATACACTGAATTCAAAGTCTAAAGCACATTTATTGAGTAGCTGGAATTTTACACTGTTACATATACCAATTCAATCGAATAAAGTGGTGAAATTTTTTCAAAAAGTCATTATGTATACGTTGTGAAATTTCACGACTTATCATAAGCTACACAACATGACACAAATTTCACCACTTTGTGATATATTGCTTCTAAACTGCAAACCTTTTTACCCACGAGTTTCCTAATTTATAGGATAAGAAACTTTTGTTCTTTAACTACTGCTTATGGGGGTTCAATTTGATGACTATAAGAACTTGTACCGTTTCGGTGAATTAAGCATTTCTAAATTAACTTAACAAATCACAGATTTATATATATCCATTATGGTTGATGTTAGAAAACTATAACAGCAAGGCAAAAATTTCCAAACACCAATGATTTAAAGTTTGACTATCTTTAACAAGTCAACATATGTTTGAATTCCAAATTCATATGTTGCTTGTTCTTTGGTTTTGATTCGTCTCTAATTTTTAATACTTACCACATAAATATGTAAATACACACCAGTAGTACATAAATGTAAATACTTACACACACACACACACCCACACACATATATATATATATATAGAGAGAGAGAGAGAGAGAGGGGGGAGGGGGGCATGGTGTGGTTATTTTCAAGGATGGGAAGAGATCCGAGCCTGACGAAGCATGAAAATTGACGGCGAAGACAAACTGTAACAAACTCACCTTCTTATCACTTCAACGATAGAAGCTTCGCCTCCGACGATGACCTCGGCCCTCCCATCACCGCCTCTCTCTTTCTCTCTCTCTCACGCCCCAATGTAGCATAAATATGAAAAGCGTTTAATTTTCCTTTATGGACCCGTAGGTCGCGACAGTTTGAAGGATCGATTCCGTCCCAAACGTCGAACAACATAAAACCATAATCAGATCGAGTAGAGCAATCAAGACTTACAAATATTTTTCTAACTTATTACATATTACAATACGGGGTCTACTAAGGTACAAGCCGCCTTAAAACAAAACAATATCTATCGTCTATTAGCGTCATCCTTATTACAGAATTCAGTTCATAACTTAAAACATATAAAAGTAAACTCTTCATCAGGTAGTTGTTCTCAGTTAGCGTAGTCAAAATGTTCAGCTTGATCAAAACCTGAAAAGCCTAGACACGAATGTCCAGGACGCAACAACGTCGTCAGCTTCAAGAAGCTGGTGAGTATTAAAAACATAACTTTGAATATAAGACATACTCATTTACCATTTTCTGTTTCACAGTTCCATTAATTGACAGATAAAACAATATGGGAATTAATTCATAAAACATGTGACCGTGCATGAGACCAATACAACCATTCTCATCTTACCGACTCTTTTCTCTCAACAACCCCATACCCAACTCTCTCACACTAGTATCTTTGAAATGCTAAGATAGCCACACTTTAGTACAGGGGTACCAGGGAATGTCCAGTTTGCCTCACACTTTAGCACGTGGTTCCAGGGAATGTCCAATGCCTCACACTTTAGTACCTAATCCGTCTCGCAAATACATCACACAGTATCCAGACTCGGGTACTAGGGAGTGTCCATAGGCCACACTTTAGCACTACCATGGGTGCCAAGGAATGTCCAAGTTCGGCGTCACACACTTTAACGCTACCATGGGCGTCAGGGAGCGTCCAGTTTTGCCACCGTCGCATTTCAAAGATACTCTCACCGCAATCTCAACACGTCACACTTTGGTACGCAATTACCATGGAGTGTCCACAACACAATCTCAACCACACATTCTTTTTCACACTGACTACCACACACCATGCATGTACAACTGACTCTATATGTATGTCATGAAACCTTAAACATAAAGTAAAATGCTGAATTATAGGAACAACGTACGTGCGGGGATTGTTAAGTCGTAATACATCATTTCAATTGTCCAAACATAACCAAATAGGTTTCTGTTTTAGTAAACTTCCCAAACAGAGCTTTAAAAGTCCATGAAACATCACCCAAATAGTTCCTTAACATAAAACAAGCAAAAACCATAAACTGTCCAAAGTCGTGCACGCGGGCCGCTCGCGCGACGGGTCGCTTGCGCGGGACGCTCGCGCGATGTGTCTATTTTTTCATTTTCTTTTAAAAACCTTTTCTGTCTGCCTGAAACCAGCCACCTCGCGCGCGCGGGCTGCTCGCGCGAGGGGTCGCTCACGCGAGTTTCAGCAGTGTCTTCGTCTTCTTCGTCAGAACTGCTCTATTTCAGAAATCAGGGGGTCTTTTGACCCATTTTGTAATTTCGAGTAAATAGGACATGTAATATATGAATTTCTTCGATTTTTCGCAAGGATTAAGAATCTACAATCAATTTTACTTGAATCGATCCATAGCTCTCGAATTTTACGAAAAATCGAGAGTTGACGGAAACTTTATTTTAATCATACGTCGCTATACGAACGAATTAAGCTCTAATTTTTCAACCGTATGCTCTACATGTTATAATCTTTCATATTTCATTCTAAAAATGAATTTTGGTTATGTTTTAGAAATCCCTGTTTTTCAAGCCTCAAGTTTTCATGATGGTCAACAATGGTGAATCAACATATACATACATACAAAACAGAAATTGAGCATGAATTACATTTGGAGTGAGTTTAAATACTCATTGTGATTGATTTTAGTATGTTTGTTGATAAAGAATACAAGAACAAGAGAACTCCAAGCTTTGGCTATGAAGTTTGTGTAACTTCTCTCTCCAGAAAATAATCAGCAATTAAACTCTCAAGCTCTCTCTTTTCTCTCTGAGATATGTGTATCAAAATGTGCAGATTGAAGTGTGTATGAGTTTATATAGAACTCACAATCTTGGGCTCCAAGTTGTGAGTTGTGAAACACACTCTACAAACTAAATTGTTTTTCTAATTTCTAATTGAACTAACAATAATACAGATCATACAAGATGGATTATGCATTCGTATATACACTGATATATATATATATAACTCTACAGTTAATCCAAGAGCCACATATAGACTCCTATGGGGCAACATGAAAGTGTTTGGGTAACTAGATTCTAGGCATGAGTTTAGCACATGCAAGGTGTACATTGCCAAACAAGGCACATCAAAGTTGTCTGGGAATCACTTGTGGTGTTTGGCAATTTAGCTGATTGACACTAAGTTAACACATACACCCAATGTAATGACAAGCAAGGCCTTAACAAATGATTAGTTTCCATAAATGGAAAAAATAAAGGCCTAATCAAACTTTATATCACTTCCAAAATCTATGGAAGTTTTGTTAGGGATGTATACTAAAAGTCATGCTTTATGTAGTTGATTTATTATTCATTTAATAAAATCAGTTAATCCATTTTTTATGAGAATCTGTGTGGGCAATATTTGTATTATATTGTTTATTTAATATTATGCATGGGTGTCTTTCACTCTACTTATTAGGTGGTTTGGTGTGTAGAGTTCGGCTTGCACATGGAAGATCAGACCATCGGATCTTGTAGAATGTAAGATTTTGGTTTACAGTCTCAGATGGATTGGACACACCATCGGTAGGACTGCAGCATGGTGTTGTAGTAGGTTTGTCTTGACTGCAGGAAACGGTATAGTTTCAACTCACAATGCTGGTACATTTTGTGTATTAAACGGGTCCGACTTGGGGTAATTATCTTTATACTGACTTATAAGATAATTAAGACCTCAGGACTATTATGAGTGCTTATGCTCTAAATCCTAAGTTATTTTATGGACACGTACATTTGATATTTACACTTTGATCCCTAAAAGGCTGAGATCCTTAAATGGGTCAATATCTCATTGATTGGGTGACAATATTAATTGTGTGGTGGATATTAATTAATGATGGAATCCATGTCTCAATTTTGGGATTGATGATATCCCCTTGAGAAAGCTTATAAGTTTTGATTATGTCAAACCCTGCAAGTGGATTTTGTATCCGACATATCAGATAAGTTAAGCAGAGGATCTCAAGTAATTTTAAGAGATTAATTAAATATGATTGTCAGTAATTATATTTAATTAGTGGATATCTGTAATCTTAACATAGGGAGATAATAAGCATTTAATAACATGGAGCTCGAAATATATTTTTGAGATAAGGGTAGGAGTGCAATTATAATTCTTTAGTGGTATGAATTATAATTTATGAAAATAGGAATCTGATTCAGTTCGAATTAGGGTTTCCTAATTCCATAAGAAAACCTATTCCTTATTGAATTCTTATGGTCCCTATCGTAGCCTATATATATGCTGCATTGGCTCTTCTCTCAGGTTGCATGATTTCACATTATAAGCTTCCCTTGACCTCCTAGCTTTCTTCTAGAAGGATTTCCACAAAATCCTAGTCTCTGTGATCATTCAAGAGACATAGGAGTGAAGATCGCTAGCGTCGGACAACGCTCACTAAAAGAGTTTTGGACTGCTCGATACTGATCGAAAGTTGCTGAATTTTTTACACAACGTTCCTGACGTCGAGACGGAGCTGCTGTAAAAAATTCAAGTAAATCGGAGATCGTTTAGTCCTCCTGACGAATACATCTTTGTCGGATCAATGTGATCGGGATTGAATCGTCACAGCAGTCAAAGAGAGTGTTATAACTGGGAATAGAAAATAGAACGTAAAGAGGGAAGAGCAGAAAACATAAAGGATTTCGAAAGAACCCACACTCAGTTCGATATTCTGGCAGCAAATGAATACGGTAGAAGATCGTGAGCTGTTATCGAGCCCGTGTTCTCGATTCGTCTACTACAGCAATCATTTTTTGCAGTTCAAGGTAACCCTAGTTCCGCCCTTGTAGGGTTATTGTAGTTTTCACGTAATTTTTTTTTGCAGTACCAACTTATACGCGCTGTCAATGGATTCTGGGAACGCAGTTTCCTAACAAGTTTAATATGGCGACGACAGTTTTGAACATAAACTGGTATTTTCACAGCGCGGTGATCATCACAAAATACAGAAAATTCATTTTAACGTAGGAAATAATTTTCTGGTTTAATAAAAATACAGTTTGAGTCCAAAGAAATCATTTTCACCGTTTTGAATTACAGTTTTGAAATTCAATACAAGCATTACTAAACTTTATAAAAATTGTGGTTTGACCCCAAAAGAAATTTAATATACAATAGAACAGGAAATAAGTCTTCCAATTATGAGAATTGTAGTTTAATTAAAGATAGACAATACAAATACAGATTAATTGTGGAAATGTGAAATTAAAATAAAATGAAAATGCAGGTTGTTACACACTCTCTCTCTCTCTCTCTCTCTCTTGTTGAATTGTTCTATCGTTCTCTCAGATCATTCTAGGGCTGAGAATGTTTAGGGGTACAATTGTCATTAGCTTAAATTGAAATGAAACAAAGGGACCTTAATTAGCTCATTACTCTAATGAAGGACCTAAACAAAAATGAAAATACTTAAATATCCTTAAAACCACTATATTTTCCTAATTAGGGATCCCCATCTAATTTTCCCAAAAAAAAATAAAAATAATAAGCAGCATTTTATTCATAATTATGCTCTTAAAACCACACATGTCATTCATCATCATATTATAAACTGTTGAAATTGAACCATTAGCGCATATAAATTTTTAACTTCGAGTAAAACAATAGTACGCTTGCAGAAAAATATTCTATGGTTTAAACAAAGCTTCATACTTGTTTTTAGGGGGGAAATTTTCATGAACCAGACTACCGAGGCAGCGATAAACTCTATTCTTGCAACAAACTTACAGAGACTGATTGGTTTTTGAGAAAATAATAAAGAAAAAATGTAAGCAATTGAAATAAAAATTCCTAGGTCCTCAAAATTTTCTTTACACTCTAACAATCTTTACAGTTTTAGAGAGAAAAAAGACAAGCAGAGCTTTGAGATCTGCTGTTCTTGCTCCTTCTGGACTGACTATCAATCATTGTCACTGCAAACACAAATGAGATTATTTAATTATGCAAATGAAGTGAAAAGAATACAAATATAAGAACTTGTAATCACACAAATTGGAATTATATGAATTTTGTGTCACTGTCCAAAAGGTCATGTTTATCAAACTTACAAAGGATATTCTACAGAAGTGCATACAATTTTGCATTAGCTTTTAACTATCCCTCAAAAGGTCATGTTTAGTTTAGATATGTAAATAAAAACATATATAAGCTAATTAATACAGCTTGGCTTTACAAATTAAAATTGTTTACATTCTCTTTCTAAAAAACAAGTTCCAATTTTTAGCTTATTGAATTTTCTTTTTCCTTTTCAAATTTTCGTCTAAAAAATGACAAAGGACCTCCCAGATAGCTTGCGTCACGAGAAGAAACTGTGCTAGTCTGACGTTTTTCTACATAGGGGCACTTACGTCAATCTAGGCATTTGACTCTGACCAATTGAACCAGCCACCTTCCGATAATCCACTACAGATTCTCCCAATTGAGTTACCCATGAGGGTTATGAATCTTATGATGTACAAATTTCATAATTGCATCACATTAAAATTGGTTAATAAAAAAGGGTATCTTATTTTGTTTTAATTTGTGTCACATAAGGTCACTTCCTCAAACTTCTTCTGGAGTCACTAAATGCACCCACCAAATTTCTCTTTACACCCACATGTATACTATAAGATGCAACATGTATTTCGCCTTACTGCATAAATGTCGGTGTACACTACACTTCTTTTCATCACTTACAGAAAAAATTCATAAATATAAGGGTTCTCCTATTTTGTTTGTCAGATAATGTCTCTTCTATTACCTCTTCACATTTTCAACATCAACCCCAAACATTTTCCTAACAACTTCTCCCCCATTACTTCAAATTTGTGCTCCATTTGGTTTGCGGAGGTTTATTGCAAGAAAAGAAAAGAAAAGGAAAATTAATTTCTCCAATGTTCTTTACTATACGAAGAAAAAAAAAAAAAAAACTAGTAATTATCAGCTTCTCATTATAGCTAGAAATCAAGAAAAAAAAAGGGGGAAGGAAACTATTCGTAAGGTAAATTTTTCATAACTTTTTTCTAATACGGTTTTCTTTTCCTAAATCATTGAATCAAACAAAGCCTTAAATTGACAAAACCAAGGAGTATTAACCATTTTTCTTAAAAAGGATTATAATAAAAATAAAAATAAAATACCTAGTGCGAAAGTAGAAAATATAAAATTAGCATTAAAATCTTTAAGTGAATTATGTGCTAATTGTCGTTTTAACTCCGGCTAACAAAACAACCATATGTAATTTAAGAAAAATGCTAAATATTAGTACATAACACTTATTTCTTCCGACTTTGTGTATGATACGGAGTTTGATTCGGAGACCTTGATTTTCGATGTCCCCCTAGTCATTTTATATATGCAAAAAGGCACATTATTTTCATAATAAAGTAGACGTTGTAGAATGTATTCAAAATATAAACCTCTCAAAACAGCAAAGAATATTATAATACAATTTATAATAGCTAAGAATATTAAGTTTTAAGTAAAATTTGCAAAAATGGATTGATGAAAATCTGTACTAAACATTATACTACTCCCATTCAGTCACACATATTAGAATGAATTAAGGTGAAAAAGGTGCACTAATGTATAAATTTATATTACTCTCATACAGTCATACTATATGCTTACAGACATAAGTGTGTGTAAATACATATATCTATACTAATATAGAAAGAAAAAGGGAGGGGTACCAAATATTGTTTAAGCCATTTCAATAATTACAATAAAACTTACTAAATTTCTTAATTAAAATACTTTTACAATGGTACTAAAGTGTCATTTCAAAAAATTTAAACAAAATAACTTCTCCTAACTATTCACCCCACTCCTCTAATTCTAGTATAAAGGGAAAGGGAGGGTAATAACATTATCTTCTAAGTTCTCTATAATTACAGTTAAATCATTACATTTTATTCCCTTAAAAAATATTAGAAGGGTAATAAAATGTCCAATCAATTAAAAAAAAATCCCCTTCAACAAATGCAAAAAAATTGCTTAAAACAGTTTGTTAAATAAAAAAAGTTCTAAAAAACAATTAAACTGGCACATGGAGTGTGTGGTCATATTCTAGTTCATATATATAGTAGTAAGTTCATTAGAAAACCAAACAAAAACAGAGCATAGAGAGATACAATGCTCTGTTTTGAACTTAAAGTTACAAAAACCATCACATCTACCATAACCATAAGCAAGACCACACACCAAAAAACAAAAAGGGGTACAACTGAACACCGCCCCCCAACACACACACACACACACACACACACACACACATATATATATATATGTATGTATATGTCATGCTATTAAATTATAACAGCACCGAAATTTCACGAAATTCAAGCAGAAGATACTTTAATTTCATGTTGCAAAATCTTGAAAATTACTGGGAAGCAATAATTTAAAGTTCACGTAATACAATCATTAACATTTTCTAGATACTACTATCATCAAAATCAAATCAAAAAAAGTTTTTGCATTTTCAGAAATACAAACCTGGATTACAATTCTTGATTACAATTGTGCGGCACCGGATAACAAAACCCAGAATTATCGGATCCCCCCAAATTAGAGTTTTGAATTTCTTGTTCTTGAGAACTGAAATTCTGTGGCCAATGACTAATAAAACAACCATTAATGTCCAACCCAGAATTAGGGTTTTGCGATTCTTGTTCTTGAGCACCATAATTCTCAGGCTGATAACGAAGAACACAACCATTAATGTCCAAACTAAAATTAGGGTTTCGCAATTCTTGTTCTTGAGAACCAAAATTAGGGCTTTGCATCTCCGGCCGATGATGAAGAAAGCCAATTAGGGCCTCGTAATTCACAATCCGGCGCCTCAATTCGCGGATAATCCGATGACAGCCGCCAATCGGGTCAGCCGCACGCACATTGGCCTCGTAAATCAACGATTCGGCGGCGGTTTGTCTGTCAATCGGGTCGAGACTTTGGAGGGTTTTGATCATGTTAGAGACTCCGAAGACTTTGTGGGCATTGTTGAACTGGGTCGGGTTAGTTTGAGGGAAATACGGAGCGAGTACACAACCGGGTGGGCATTTTCTACGTTGGAATCTACAGGCAGCACATGATTGACCACGAGGTCCACGACCATTCCTACTAGTAGTAATAGTAGTAGTAGTAGAAGGAGAGGGGGGACTGGTTTGGGTGTTGTTTGGGTGATTAATATTGCTCATTTCTTGAGTTTTTTTTTTTGTGATTGGGCTTTGAGATGAAAATGGGAAATTTTCACGGCGTCGAAGGTGGCGGAGTCTTCTGGTGTTAGAGAGAGAACATGAAGGAATGACAGAGGGAGGAGAGAGAAGAGAGGAGACAGATATATATATACACATATATATAGGTTTTCCATAATTTACTCCGGACAAATTACAATCTTTACCCTAGACTTTGGGTCAATTCGATTTAGTCCATAGTTTGATTTTCTTATTTAATTTATTTTAATTTAATCTCTCAAATTTTTTAAGTGATCAATTTGATCCAATAGCTGAATAACATGTATTCCGTAGCAAATTGTGGGTTCTTAGAGACAAAAAGTGCAAAAACAATATGTGACGGAAATGTTTGCTATTTGACTAAAGCGAAACATTTGTCAAAGTTAGAGGGCTAAATTGAGAAAATTAAAAATATAGAGACTAAGATAATATTGGCTACAAAGTCTGAGGATGAAAAAACAATCTACCCATTTAATCTGTTTATGAATGATACTATCAAATTTTATGTTTTACAGAAAATTCTATGATGTATACTTGTGACTTAGGATGTATCATACATCCTAAGAATTTAGAGTTAAATTACGATAACTTGTGATTGAAAGTAGTGACATCTAATATATATAGATATATATATATATATATGAAACCGGAGGATCTGAATTTTGCCACGTGGCAATCTATATAAGCTTTTAGTATTTTAATGCAAATTTTTCATATGTTAATTGTTCACACCGTTAGATCTTCTATTCACAGCTAGCATGGGCAAGATCAAGTCACTATTCTGTACACTATTCACAGTTAGCATTCTTTTACTTTCATTCTTTGATTTGATGTTTATATGTACTTCAAATTAGTTCATATCTTATGAAGTGGTCAATACTATAATTTTGCATATCCCATGATGATTTTCTTCATGCATTCATTCATATTGTAGATTTCTAAGTCAATTTAGAAAGTCCATGTACACAAACACACAACAACCTTTGCACATTCTAGGATCATACATTGCATCCATGCAAGATTTGGGTTTTTTGTGACTCCCAATCTAAGAAGATTATAAGGATTGAACTTGATCACATGTCCATGCTTCCCCTCGATCTAATCAACCTTTCTCATCCGTCCCGGGGATTGAGAGGTCTTCTTTTCTCAAAAATTAACATGCATCATTCTAGCTTGCTAAGCATATTTTGATTCCTTTGATTATTTGTTTCAAGAAAAATTCACGTCCCCTCCAAAGTGAGCAACGACTTAGCTACGAAAAATTTACATATATGAAACCGGAGGATCTGAATTTTGCCACGTGGCAATCTATATAAGCTTTTAGTATTTTAATGTAATTTTTTCATATGTTAATTGTTCACACCGTTAGATCTTCTAATGAATCTCATGTAATGGTTGAAAAATCTCTCTCTTTCACTGCAAATGTCTCTCCACAATTTCAGCCTTTAAATGAGTTTTTCAAAATGTAACTTAAATTTCCTGTAATATTTAGGAGTGTAATCGCGCACAATAATTTCTCTCTCAAACTCATATCTCTGCTCACGTTTCTTGACAGTCTCTCTCTCATCTACTCAGCAGCTTACCCTCTCTCCCTCTCCATTCTCACTTTCTCAAGATCTCTCTCCATTTATTCCCTCTCTTTCTCTCTCTGACCCTCTCTGTTTGGCTCCTCTCTCTCTGACCCTCTCTGTTCGGCCTCTCATCTTCTCAGCAGCTTACCCTCTCTCCCTCTCCATTCTCACTTTCTCAAGTTCTCTCTCCATTTGTTCCCTCTCTTTCTCTCTCTGACCCTCTCTGTTTGGCTCCTCTCTCTCTCTGACCCTCTCTATTCGGCTTCTCAGATCTAAATCGCAGCTCAGTCAAACAAAACCCTCCTCACCATGGATTGTCAATGGGCGATTTGGCTCGTTGGGGATCAACCGAACTCCGAAGCTGATCTCCATGTGAGTTTTGAAATTGCTCAATCATCTCGATCTTGATGATTTGATTGTGTTCCAGGGCTTTCAATTTTTAAGGTGAGAAAATTCTGAAATCTGAAATTCCACGATTTGCACACATAGGGCTTTGAGGGTATTGAATGTGTTCTAGTGATTTCACAAGTCAGAAGAATTTGATATATTTTTTACAACTCTATTTTTGGTTCTACAGATCATTACTTCTGTGTATCAGATATGTAGATGGAATTTTGGCAATTACTAGCTTTTCTTTTTAGTCTATTGATGAATTTTACACCCAGATCTTGAAACACTTTATAGCAATTACTCATAGCAAGGTATAGAAACATTAATATATGCTTTAGACCATTTAGCTACACATCAATCCATCATACACTAGAATGGCATTAGTGTTTGGAGTTCATTTGGTTTTAAGGGTTTTAAGGCATTTTACTTCCCCAAAATAGTAATTACAAAAATACTTACTCATGGATTTTTTTTTTGTCATTTGTTGTATTTAGTTTGAGAAATACTATGAATTCTCAACTAATGATTTGGTAAGTGTGTAATTTCCTTATAGTATGTAGTAGTCTAGGTAAATTAGAGCAAGGTTTGGGAAAACTTCCCAGTAGTCTAATAGTCATTCCCAAGTGGATGCAAGGCCATTCAGAATACAATTGAATACTCTGTAATCTTATCAGTTTTTTACTTTTGGTTCTATGTTTATCAATTTCCTTGGTTCAAAGTGTTCATAGTGACTAAACATAGATAGTTTGTGCTCATAATGAGAATTTATGGAATCTAAGACCGGCATTCTCTTTATTTCTTTTCATTCAGCATGTTAATATTAGTCGTTCTCTCAGTGTCAACTATCAGTGATTTCAAGTATATGTGAGTTTGCCATATTGCAATTAATAAGGTATTTTGTTTCCAATTTTTACCCATTCTTTTCTCTTGGAATCTTTATTGATATTAAAATGCTGGAAGTTACTCATGTCTTCTTGGAAGCATATGCTCATGCACCTCTGTCTACATGGATACACTTCCATATAGTATCTGTGAATTCAAATGCTACACTCCAATTTACTTTCTGAAATATTGTTCTTTTCAGCTCTGTTTTGTGTTTTTAAAATAGGAGGTAACTTTTGTGTTATAAACATATCATATCCATCATTCTAAAGTGAAGGGAAAGAAAAAAAAATTGTTGTGCCTTTATTAGGTAGATGGACTGAAAATTGTTGTGTCCAACCATTTGGCATATTCAATTCATTTTCTTTCTAATTTCTGTGTTTAACCAATCTGTTTATTTAAACATGTAGGCTCTCTCTATTCTAATTGTGTATTCAACGGGTGTCTTTTTTTTTTCCTTCAACTCATCAGGTGTTTGAGTCTCATCATTTTTTGGGTCTGTTGAATTTTTTTAATAAACTTAGTTGATCTGCCAACTGTTCTTTATTGCTAATCTTGGTTCAACTTAAGTGTTCTTTATATATTTGTCTTGCACTCTTGCTCATTTTAGACTGTTCACGTGTTCTTAAAAAGCCTCACCATGTTTTTTTTTCTTTTTTGGTTCCTACTCAAGAAAAAAAAATTTCCTAACAGTTGATGTTTCTAATGCAATCAGTTCTAAGAAGCTAGACACAGTATTTTGGTTCTTTACTATATTTTTGTCCATTTAATATCAGTATTTTGGTCCATTTACTATCTGTTGTATTTTTTTTTAGTCATCAAGAAGTAGGTTAGAGATTGAGCTTAGCTTTTCCAAATTCCCACTTTCCATCATGTCCTACTCGATTTTATTTAGTCAAATCTAATATATATGTATCTACATAATAAGGGAGGGCGGTGTGGGTCCCTCCTGTTTTAGCAACTTTCAATCTCATCCCTTGAGAGAGAGTTAGATATTTTAAACTATTGGATTCTTTGTCCATCAAAAATGGTTGACCCACTTGGCACACCTAATTTTCTTGATTGTCCACGTGGCTTCTAAAGGCCCTACTCCATCACTGTCGGTGCCTTTGTCTCTCTGCCTCACTGTCTCTTCCCTCACCATTGGTAATCTTATGTAATACCCTATATTTTCGGATGCATGGTTATATAAATAAGACCCTGTATGCTTGTGTGAAACCTTGGGGAAGAATCTTTCTCGAGCGATCGAACTCACTTCGATCGATCGAACATTGTGCTTTCTCAATCGATCGAACATACTTCGAGCGATCGAATCTCTGCCGACCTGATTCTGTGACGTGTACCCTTTCTCGAGCGATTGAACTCCCTTCAATCGATCTAACCCTTCTCAATCGATCGAACTCACTTCGATCGATCGAACTTAGTTTGACTTCAATCGATCGAAGCTTTCAGAACATGATTAATTCCTGTTGATTATAATATGAACAGTTTAGTTGATTAAATGTTGATCCATGCTTTTATTATGCGATATTGTTAATTTAAGAGATAGTGCAACACTGTTATGAGATGAACTGTTTAACTGTTACATGATAATATTGCTGAACTGAATAGTAGAATGGAACACGACAGCATGCTAATAATCAGAAATGAGTAGATATGATGAATACAAAGCATATGGTATTTTTCCTGTATCTAGCGCATGAGCATTGCACAACACGTGGTCAACATGCATGGAATAGTGTTATGAAGAGATAAGAGAATCTGATAAGAAGTGGAATAGTGTTATGAAGAGATAAGAGAATCTGATAAGAAATGGAATAGTGTTATGAAGAGATAAGAGTATCTGATGAGAATCGGGAACTGTGCATCAGTGTGGAATGTGAGATATGTGTACTTTGGATCCGTTGGATCAACGGTTGACGAACCGGGTGGACGTGGGATGGTTAGAGTTCCTAGTGCGCCTCTCGCTGTTGAAGACGTCCAGTGATGCGTATGCACTGTTGAAGACGTCCAGTGTACCGTTGAAGACGTCCGACTAGTGCTCTAATGTATTCTCAGCTGTGTAGACGACCAGTGAGGGTATACGCATCGTTGAAGACGTCCGATGTGCCGTTCTATCGTTTACAGATAGGTGGTACCGTGTAGACGACCGGTAATCCTATCAAGGGATTGTGGGACCTGCTGCCTAGTCGGGTGATTCCGATTGGCAGTATTATATCGACGAATGGATATCAGATTGGAATGATGGGATTGACGTATGGATACAGAGATGGATATAGATATGAATATGAGTACGGATATGATGAGATAAAGGTTCAGTCGTGGATTCAGCGTCCCGACGTAAAGGTAGATGCATGGGTGGTTGCACGGTTACATGCATGGATTTGGTGAATACATGATGAAATATTTATACCATGATCTTTATTATTGAGTTCATTTAATCTGTTTCCTGTTATCGATGAATTCATGCATAGTTTAATGAGACCTCTGCTATGTCCGTGAGTGACGTCATTGATAAGAGATTAACCGCATTTCAAGATGCTGAACAATAGCGGTGAGGAGTGTTGTTTAATGTACTCACTCAGCTTTGTATTCGAAGCTGATGGCGTTTATGCCCTGGACATTCCAATGTCTAGAGCTTGGCAGGTAGTGAGGACGGAAGGCCGATGTTTCGCCGGACGTGGAGCTAAAGGCTTAAAGACGAAGACGTGCCGCTTTGTAATAGTTAGTTGGTATATCTTTTGTACTACTGATGTTGTTGGTATAGGCTTCAGACTCTAAGCCAGCTGTTGTAATAGTTTTAGTAGACTTTTATAATTGGTACTTGGGCATTTGTTGCTTCCAAACATTTTATATTTCCGTTGTAGCCTATGATTATGTTAATAAGTTATGTTCTATGAATAGCATCCTCCCTATCGTGGTGTTTGTTGGTTTGATTAGATGACAATGCGGTTATTCACCCGTTATTCCCTATGGACCCATAAAGGAAATTTATTTTTTCCTATTTATGCTGCTCCGGGGCGTGACATCTTAACCTCTCACTCTCTGCTCACACACTCACGATTATATCTAGAGTTTGAGTTTTTTCACTGCCTCTGAAGATCTATTCGATCACACCGAGACACAAACACACATACACACACACACACACTCTCTCTTTCTCTCTCTCTCTCTCTCTCTCTCTCTCCACACACATGCACACACATCTGAAAGCTGAAGAAATTTCAGAAGAAATCCTTTCTTTTTGGGGTAACTTCTAAAGAATTTTCTAAAAATCCCAACTAACACGACCACCGCCTCTCTCTCTCTCTCTGATTCATTTAAATTTGTTCTTCCTCTTACAGTGGCTGAAGGTACCAACCACAGGAGATGATTAGTCCAACGGACGGGGTAATATATGTCTTCTGCTCAGATTTTTTGATATGTACTTATCTCTATATTTGATTCATATTCTAAAGAGGGTTTTGTGAAAAAATATTGTTGGCAAGGTTTGAATTAGTAGTGATTGAGGCTAAGTTCAAACTCTGCTTTTCTTTGACTGCTGTGTTCTTTATCTCTGAATAGCTGAAATTTCTTAGGTATTTAACTGCTGTGTTTTTAACTTTTTTAAACATACCATTCTTGGCAAGGCACAGTCTCAAGTATCAAGTTTTACAATTGAATAATGAACTGTGCAAACTTTTTATATGCTTATTTAGCTCCCACGCTTCTTTCTTTAAATGCTTTGGACATGCATAACATCACGTCTTCTTTTTCCTTATCAAGCATCTGATATTAGTAGTGGCTATTTATTCCATGATACTTTTACCTATGTCTAGCTTTGTGGATTGAGGAATCATTCTAATTTTATTGGAGATCAAGAGGGCGTAGCAGCCAGAAAAAAAATCCCATCTTCCATGATACTTCTACCTTCGTCTTTGTGTCTTCATTTCATTTGTATTGAGGAACCATTCTGAAATTGGTGTCACTAAAAAGTGACTTTTTTCGTCACTAAAAAATGCAAAATAATAGTTGAGGGACCAAAATGCAAAAACTGATAGTTTAGGGACCAAAGTGCAAAATATGGTATAGTTTGAGGGTGTAAAATGCATTTTTCCCTATTTTCTATTGGTAGAACAATTTCCCTTTTTCTTTTACATTACTGCTTCACTTTCAAATTCCTTTCCGTGCCTTAATTCCTTATGCAAAAGGTTTATCATATTTTGATTTATTCACAACTTTGTTTTGCATATAGAAAACATACCCATCTGTTTATGCATGTAGAAATTCTGAATTCTAGGGTTCATGTTTTCGGTTTTGAATCTACTTTAAAATTCTCCCAAAGGCGTGTTTGTTCATAGCACAGTTTTTTTAATTTTTTTTCTTGGTTATGTTCTTCAAAGCAAATTGAAGAGGAAAAGTGGAGCTAATTTTTAGTGATTTGAATTCTCAGTAGCCAGCCGATTTTGAGAGGAAAAGTGGTGAATCAAGACATCGTAAAAACTTTGCAAAATGTGGGTTAAAGCTACTACAGAACAAGGTCTGTTTGGATGGCTTTTTTCGAGCCAACAATCTTATACAGACATCTCCCTTGGTTTTAATGTAATTGGTTCTGATCCTACTATAATTTATGTGTTTGCAGATTTGTATCGCAGAGTTTCTTTGTCATTAGGTGAAGAGCATGCGGTTGAAGCAAAGAATGGGGTAATTCATCTTTTATGCTCTATATTTGGATTCAAAACTTCAACGACTTTGCTTTTTCATAAATATATATGTATATATTTTTTCTTGAGCTGCGAATTTAGGGTAACTGTGCGATTAGTATCAAAGTCAAATTGAACATTTTTAGCTACTGAAATGAAACGAATGCACTTGGGGTGGAGCCTAGGAACTGTCCTGCATAGCCTTTAGTTGCTATAGACACCCCATTTTGTCGGCTATCAGATTTAGGAGACCCATAGTTTGGTAGTTCACAATGATAGAAAAAGACTCAAAAGGATTCCTGGAAGTTAGTTCTATCTCTCGAAATACTCAGAAAGTGGTACAAATGACCAAAATGTCCATGAAAGCCCAAACACTCCTAAATTTGGACCGAAAGTTCTGGAAACATGCTGTGTCACAAGGAAAGTCATTAAATGAGTTTTCAAGCAAAATCAGATGAAATCGTCAGCTCCCAGAGACCCCCGGAAGTCCCGGAGGTTCTCAGAAAGTCCCGTTGACCGGTTTGACCAAGTTTGACCAAGATTTGACAGGTTTGACCAAAGTTTGACCAAAATCATTCAAATTTATCGAAAAGTTCTGAGATCATTCTAGAAAGTACTAAAACAAGTTTTAAAAGAAAATCGGACAAAAATGTCAGCTCCCGAGAGCTCCTGGATGTCCCTAGTTTGACCAGTTTGACCAAAAGTTGACTTTAAAATCAGAGCACCGTGTCATTTTTTTAAATATTTTTCATGGATAATAGAGGTCAATAGCTTTCCAACGGTACATCGCACATAATTCCTAGATTTAAAACGAATTTATTATGAATTTCCAAAGGTAAAAAAGGCGATCAAATCGGCTTTTATCGCGAATATCGCAAAACTTTTCAAAGTGACCTATCTCTGAACTTTTTAAATGTAAAATATACTCCATTACCTTTCTAATGGTATATCACAACCTAAGTTTGGAATTCATACGCATTTTTTGTGAATTTCGGACGAAATAGGGCCTTTTTGCGAATACCGTAACCTTTGGGGGCCTAAATGGTATTATCTGGACATCAGAGGAGCAGTGCCGCCGCGGCACTGGCCCACTGCTGCCGCGACACAGGCCCAGTGCCACCGTAGCACTCTCCTCCAGAACAGTCCATTTTTGCAATTTCTTTTGGGGATCCAAATTGATTAATTAGAAACCAAAACGAAATAGTTCTATGTTAACAGATGCTTGGGACCAATGGGAGCACTTCTAAAATCCCAAACTCCCCCCAAATTAGCCTATTTAAACCCCCTTGACTTCTCATTTTAGGGGGTGCAAACACAAAGCTTAGAGAATTTGTAAGGAGAAAGTTGTAGAGATAAGGTTAGAATAGAGAAAAAAGAAGCTCCATCCTTTGATTTTCAACTTAAAAAGTGAGTTCTAAACTTTTTTTTCAACTTCATTACTCCTATTTACTTCACATTCAATACATCCAACTACCATTTTAGTGAGCATTTAAGAGAGAGGAAGCTACTTCCATGTCCAATGTCATCACATATGAGTGAAACACCAAGCTACAAGTCTAATGCATCATTGATCATCAACTATTGATTGCTATTTATATGCTTTTTTAGATAAATGTTCATCTCTCCTCACCCCATTTCTTTTTATTATTCTTTGTTTACTTACTAGTTCATCATCATCTAGATGATGACATGAAGTTTGAGGTGAGTGAATCCTTATGGATAGTAACTCTTGACCTCAAAAACATGTTTGATAGATGATGATTTCAACTTCAATACATTCCTATGTACTCTTGAAGCTGTCTCCAAAATTGAAAATAATGCTCTCCAACAAACTTGGAGGTTCTTGATATGAGTTCAATCTTGATATTTCAAGTGGTTATAATCTCCTTTTAAGTACTGAAAGTACACTTGCAAAACCTCTATTTCAAAACCCCTCTTAAACCCCTCATTTTGATTTTAAAGAATAAAACCCAAGTGCTTGCCAAAATCTTCAAAACAGTGAACAATCTGAGTTCAAAGATTTCTCTAGGATTCAACACTCAAAGTATTAACATGAGACCACTTGGAAAGCCTTCCTAACTCATTAGAGAACACCCATGATTTTTTGTTTGATTTGGAAACACTTGGAAGTGGTCCATTTGGACCCAAACATTCCTTCTAGATATTCTGCCTTTACTGTCACAGAAGCTTGGTTGACTTTCAACTTATTTTATAGAAACCTCTTCCAAAAGGAGTGGTCCCAACTCATTTTTTCCTTGAACTTTAGTGTCTTAGGGAACTTCCTGTTTAATATGGGCCTCTAGATGTGTTTTTTTTTTTTTTTTTTTTTCATTTTCTAAGATTTTTTTTACATTTCTGTCGACAGTACGGACTGTGTTTCTGAGTAACCTCTATTGTTTATATGATTTTTCTCAATCTGTAATAATTATTGAGGATTGGCTTTATGATTTGTGTTCTAGACACAATAAGGATGATCTCCATAATAAATCATGCATTGAAAACATTTCTAACCCTACTTTTCAATTTCCACAAGATCAAATCACTGTTCTGTCCACTATTCACAGCAAGTATACTTTTACTTCCATCCTTTGATTTGATGCTTATATGTACTTCAATTTAGTTCATATCTTGGAAAATGGTCCATACCATATTTGTACATATCCCATGATGAATTCCCCCATGCATTCATTCATCTTCTAGACTTCTAAGTCACTTTAGAAAATTCATTTACACAAACACACTACAACCTTGGCACATTCTAAGGCCATGCATTGCATCCATGCAAGATTTGGGATTTTTGTGACTCCTAATCTAAGAAGATTGTAAGGAATGAATTCGATCGTACGCTCATGCTTCCGTTGATCTAATCTTCCTTTCACATCTGTCCCGAGGATTGAGAGGTCTTTTTTTCTCAAAGATTAACATGCATCATTCTAGCTTGCTAAGCATATTTTTTTTATCTATTTGTTTATTTTTTTCAAGAACAATTCATGTCCCCTTTAGATTAGGAAAACTTGATTACTTGATATGTGATTAGACATTTTTTTAGGTTTGTTTGTGTGATCTTTCACCTTTGCATTATGTGGTATTTGGCTTAGATCTTATGAATGATATCTTATCTTTTGATTTTCCATTTTAAGATTCTTATGTGATGTAAAATACTATCATAGTATTAATTGTCAAACCAAACATAGTAAAAGATGATTATTTGGATGCTAATTAAGGCCCGTCAAGAGACGGGTCGAGTAGCGGATGTTTTAGTCGTGGCAAAGCCTCCTTCCTCTCACGTACCAAAACCCCGAACCAAGTTCTTTGGTTATGAAGGGCCGGTGTCCTTCATCCATTTGGGTGAGTCAAATTGGGTTTCTTGATTCCTTAAAAACCAAGTGGCGACTCTGTATCTATTTTTAACAAACCTTTTCTTTTCTTTCAAATCAATTTCAGAACCAAGGAAAATAAATTTCGAATCCCTGGAAATGGGAACGGGGGTTGGGCTCACGGAGGCCGCGTGTCCACAATCTGGCGACTCTGCTGGGGAAAATTTATTTTCAAAACAAAATAATACAGAGGTTTGACTCATAAGAAGCATCCTTAAAATCATCTTTTTTACTGTGTTTGGTTCACCACATTGCACTCCTGCATTTCCCCCTCCGACTGTGTCTGAAACGCGACGCTGACATTGTTCAGGTCTTGTTGTGCCAGGGCACAAGTCACCGTTGATACTGTACCTTACAAGGTATATCAAAAAGAGTAAAAACTTCCATACTGTCTCTCTGACGGTATACTGGAACCCTCGTCAACAAACCCTCTTTGACTAAACCCAGCCTTTATATATAGATTCTTGTAGAACCTTTCATAGGACTGACGGGACAATGTGATATAACTACTGTATGCCCTGATGGGATTACCTGCGCAGTGTAAAAGCTTATGTGACATAGAACATAACCTCTTTCTTACGATCCCCAAGGCAATCACTCACATGTGATTACATTAAGTTGATCTGCCTAGGCACCATGATAAGGATGTCTGCTCCATGTTTACAAAGATGTGCACTGCAAACCTTGTTTGTTGGTCCCAAGTCATAGGAGTATAAAAGCTTGCTAGACAATATGATTACCATCGTCGAAACTACTCCCGTTATATATAACCCATTTCTCTGAGAAACTCTATCCAGATATCCCAGATATAACTTGTTTCTCCCAGAAACTCTGTCCAAATATCCCAGATATAACCAGATTATCCCAAAAACTCTGTCCGGATATCCTAGATATAACCAGATTCTCCCAGAAACTCTATCCAATCAAATTCTCCCAAAAACTCAGTCCAGATATCCTCAAAATATCCTGGAAACCCCTATTATCCCTTGGCGATCATACTGGAAGGAAAGGTTAGCACACTCTATATGGCTAAGACCTTACTTGCTTAACTGCTATCTGCTAGAAGTAGGAGCACCATATAGATTAGGGCTTATATCCGCACACACTATTGGACCGACTATATTATTATATTATTATTTTAATTATGTGAGGGTATGGACGTGTTGTAGTATTATCATATTAGATTGTAGTAACTGTACCGACTCGGCCATAATAAGAATTAACGTAGCCCCGTACCGGACCCGAACATTAGAAACAATACCCGTTTGCACATAAACGAAGACTGACATGTATATCGAGAAACTTATGCATGTAAATCGAGAAAGTGGCACAGAATCTAAGGTGGGCCAACATGACCGGCCATATGGCATCCACATGCCACCCTCTTGGACACATGTCATGGCATATACACATGCCACATGACACCTAGCTCCTAGGATTTCTATATAAGCATGCATATAGCATGCATTATACACACTTTGTCTCTATGACCAGCACTTAAAATCTGTGAGAGAGAGCTGGAGTTTTAATTCTTGAGAGAAAGAAGAGAAGTTTTCATCCTTGAAGTTGAAGTTCAAGCTCCATCAACAAGAACAACATCAAGCTTAATTTCAAGCTTTGGTGAGTAAATAGTGAGTAAATTGTGAGTAATTGTGAGTAATCTAACTCAATTTAGAACATGTATAGCATGTATTAATATTTAGTAGGAGTTTGATGTTGTTATGTTGAAGTGACAAATCCTTAAATCTGAGAAACAGAAACTTCCAGCAGAATGTAGCTTAGTAAAATGAATGTTTTGTGCAGCTCAAAAATCCGAATTAAGCTAGGTTTTTTTTGTGGAGAAAGGTAACTCATACATCTACAAATAACTCTTCTATAGCTCAGTCTATAAATCAATCCTTCATGGGTGAAATGCATGTACAACGCAGTGTTATGAATATGAGAAACAGAAACTTCCAGCAGAATGTAGCTTAGTAAAATGAATGTTTTGTGCAACTCAAAAATCCTAATTAAGCTAGGATTTTTTGTGGATAAAGTTAACTCATATATCTACAAATAACTCTTCTATATCTCAGTCAAGAAATCACTCCTTCATAGGTGAAATGCATGTACAACGTAGTGTTATGAATCTGGGAAACAGAAACTTTCAGCAGAATGTAGTTTAGTAAAATCAACGTTTGGAGCAGCTCAAAAATGAGAATTAAGCTAGGTTTTTTTGTTGAGAAAGATAACTCATTTATCTACAAATGACACTTATAGCCTGGTCTAAAAATGACCCCTTCATAGGTAAAATTCATGTATAACACAGTGCTAAAAATCTAGGACAAAACAGTCCGAGATATAAGAAATGTCTTGTAAAATAAATATTTTGAGTAGCTCAAAAATGTAATTGAAGCTAGATTTGTTTTTACATGAAGATGATCCAAATACCTATAGTATTCTAGTTTTGAGTTTAATCTACAAAGCAATTTATCATGCCCAAATAAATCATGTTAATTCAGTCAACACAGTGAAAATGTATCCTGGCAGATTGTGTAGCTTTTTGTATGATGTTTTGTTATGCATGGTGTTGATTGTTGATGCTAGTTTTCCGGTACCTGTGTTGTTATGAAAATCTTGTGCTATGGTAGTGCTATCGCGTAGATGAGTATGTTAAGGGTTTCATCTATATGTTTATTGGTATTAAATCTATGTTATAAATCCATGAGCTACGTGCTATGTTTTCCCATTGTTATGAATATAGTTTAATGACCGTTGGAAAGTTCATACCCAAACTATAAGTATGTTGTATGGCACGATTATTGCGTTGGTAAGTGATTGGGAAAGTTTCCATCGTAAGCATATTGAGAGGTAAAACGGAATGTCGAACGTAAATCAAAATACTGACAGTTATAAATGGATGATATTAATGAACTAAACTACGAAACGTACGAACGTGTAAAATAACGATAAAACCTTCAATAACAGATTTTATGCAAATAAGAGACATTGGGTCTCGTTTCTAGTCGTGTGACTACCGGTCAAAGTTTATTCGTGAACTTTCGTGTCGTGTTTGGATATTTCTTGTAAAGTTGGTCTTTCGGTAATTCCATAGAGTCGATTGGAGAGTTATTTTTGTGTTCGGTCAAGTGTGGATGACCTGAGGATTGTCATGATGTGTTCGATCAAGTAGTTGATTATTTTTCCGCACCCTTGGACTGAGGATCGGCATGACGTGTTCGGTTATGTACGGGTGACCTGAGGATCGGCATGACGTGTTCGTCCAAGTGATTGTTAATATCCCGTACCCTTGGTCTAAGGATCGGCATGACGTGTTCGGTAACGTGCGGGTGACTTGAGGATCGACATGACGTGTTCGACCAAGAGATTGTTAATATCCCGCACACTTGTTTTGAGGATCATCAGTGATGTGTTCAATCAAGCGATTCATTATCGAGTGTTGTTCCTTCTTGACCGGTAAATGCGTTTGGAGTTAAGTCTTCGTCAATGTCGTTGGTCAGTTCAGTTGTGGGTTAAGTTTCGAAGGGAATGATTGGGTTTAAACAAGGTATAGTTTTGAGAATAAGAAAAGATTAATGAGATATAGTTGAGAATAAGAAAAAATGAAGAATAACTTACCTTAAGTGGTGGTAACCTTAAGGGGACCCTCACTTAGCTTAACCGCTAATGGCTTTTTATGCCACTAGACCGTCCACATCTAGCCTTTGCAGGTCCAGACGGAGCTGATTGCTATCTAGATGCGGGCTTTACTACTGAAAAGTATGCTGGTGAAGATTACTATGAGGAAGGCTATGGTTTCGCCAGTTGAAGACTTTAGAGCTTTTCTTTTGTTATAGTTCTGTTATTATTATGTTAGTGATGTAATAGTTTAACTGGTCTTGTAATATGTAACTTTTGGATATCTTTTTGGTCTGTAATATACTACTGATGTAAGACTTGGATGTTTTAAATTTCTGCTTCCGCTGAACTTAGTCACTTTCTCATATCACATTATTGTTATCAGCATGTTTGGACAATCAGGTGACACTCTCAACCAGTCACATGTCTACGAACCCATAAAGAAAATTCATTTTTCCCTATTTTTGGTATTTCGGGGCGTGACAAAAGATGACGTTGAGGGTCACATAAAATCAACTCTAGGGGTTGACTCTCAGCTCTCCCCCGTTCCATGGCCTTCTTAGAGAGCCTCCTCGAGCTTGAAGCCATGGATCTACAAAGAAAATAGAAGTGAAAACTAAAATTTCTTCTTGAAAATTAGAGGAAACTAAAACACCAATCAAAATTCCAATCGTGGTGAAAGATCACTCACTTGAGCGTGCACAAGCTGCGTTTTGACGGATTTTGGCTCCAAAAACACCCTAGAATGGCCAAAAATGAGCATTTGGAATTCAAAAACTCAAGATATACACACATGGAGTCCAGCCACCCAGTGCTACCACGGCACTGGCTAACTACCGTCGTAACACTGGCCCAGTGCCGCCGCGGCACTGCTCCACACGGGCCCCGCTTCGTTGCATTTTGCTCCGTTTCAGCCCGTTTTAACCCGTTTTGGCCTTTTGCAGCCCATTTTTGGCCCCGATCAGCCCTAATGGCCCATTTCAGTCAAGGTTTGTAAGGTTTTAGCCCCAGTAGATACAACTTATCCCCGGAGGACAATTACAGAGAGAAAATGGCCCCCGAGAGTCCCAAACATATTTTTTGGGACGGCCATTACAAGATTTGATCAACCGTGAGAGATTCAACAATGAATCCTAGTTCTCGATCAAAAACTAAGAGAGATTCCCACACCATCCCCGAGGATAAATTTAGACACATATTAGCTCCCGGAGGCCCTAATCGGCTCTCTTGGATTGAGCATTGCAAGATTTGATCAATTGTGAGAGATTCGGTGATGGATCTTGGTTCTCGGTCAAAGAAATTCGATCAACCGTGAGAGATTCAGAGATGGATCCTGGTTCTCGATCGACAGTCAAGAAAGATTCTTGAAGAGTCCAAAACCACCCCTAGCAGACAGATACAATCAGAAATGGCTCCCGAAGGCTCTAACCAGCTCTTTTGGAATAAGCATAGCAGAATTTGATCAACCGTGAGAGATTCAAAGATGGATCCTGGTTCTCGATCGGAAGTAGAGAGGGGTTCTCAGAAGGAATCCCCCAATATCCCCAGCAGAAGATAACAAAAATTCATAATCAAATTTTATGACCCTGTGTCCATTGAATAAACTTCCTTATCTATCAGTCACCATGAGCTTCATCACTTGTCAGCTGCCGTGAGCTTCCTCACCTGTCGGTTATCATGAGCTTCCTCACTTATCATGAGTTTCCTCACTCTGGTTATCTCACATGTCAGTTATCGCGAGCTACCTCACTTACTATGAGCCCCCTCATCGTAAAAATTCCTCACTTATCCAGAGCTTCCTCACCCTCTCACCTGTCAGTGAGCCTCCTCATTTATCATAAACTTTCTCACCAAATTGGTCACCGTGAGCTTCCTTACTTCTCGCGAGCATCCTCACTTCGGTTATCATAATTCCCCTGGTTATCGATCTCCGTGAACTCTCTTACCTATCAGTTGTTATCCTCATGGGCCCCCTGTGGTCTGATCCACTTGCCAGTACACTTTCCAAAATTCAAGAAGTTTGCCCTGAGACCCAGAGTCTCCTAAGCCTTGATGTCCTTATCTAAGTCAGCCACCACATCACAGTCGTAAACACTAACACAATATAAAGTCCACTCGAAGTGGCACACATCCTACAACATTAGCTCATGCTAGGATCAGAACACTAGACGTGTACACAGTTAATGCATTACATCCTCATAGCATATCATCCGCCTGTCTTGTTATGATTTGTTCTTTTGTGCCCCGAACTACGTCTCGGTCTGATTCTCCTTGGGATACGTAGGCAGTCTCGCAGAGCACGACCAGCACTGACCTTAATGTCATCTTTCCAACGCTTTCATCTTAAATCCATAGCCTCCAAAAAGACCTGTCTCTTCGAAACTTTGGCACTCGCTTGCGACATGCGTTACCTCGCAAGTTCATGCCATAGAGGGGCAAACTGTAGATACCCTATTTTGTCGGCTATCAGATTTAGAAGACCCATAGCTTGGTGGTTCACAATGATTGAAAAAGACTCAAAAGGACTCCTAGAAGTTAGTTCTATCTCTCGAAATGCTCAGAAAGTGGTAAAAGGACCAAAATGTCCATGAAAGCCCAAACACTCCCAGATTTGGACCGAAAGTTCTGGAAACATGTTGTGTCATAAGGAAAGTCATAAAATGAGTTTTCAAGCAAAATCAGATGAAATCATCAGCTCCCAGAGACCCCCGAAAGTCCCGAAAGTTCTCGAAAAGTCCCTGTTGACCAGTTTAACCAAGGGTTGATCAGGTTTGACCAAGGTCTGACCGAAATCGTCCAAATTCGTCGAAAAGTTCCGAGATCATTCTAGAAAGTACTTAAACAAGTTTTAAAAGAAAATCAGACAAAAACGTCAGCTCCCGGGAGCTCCCAGAGGTTCCCAGAACATCCTAGAGATCCCTTGTTTGACCAGTTTGACCAAAAGTTGACTTTAAAACCGGAGCACCATATTATTTTTCAAAACTTTTTCATGGATACTAGAGGTCAATCGATTTCCAATGGTATGTTGCACATAATTCCTGGATTTAAAACGAATTTATTATGAATTTCAGAAAGTGAAAAAGGCGATCAAATCGGCTTTTATCGCGAATACCGCAAAACTTTTCAAAGTGACCTATCTCCAAACTTTTTTTTGGTGTAAAGCAGACTCCATTACCTTTCCAACGGTATATCACAACCTAAGTTTGGAGTTTCTACGCATTTTCTGTGAATTTCGGACGAAATAGGGCCTTTTCGCGAATACCGAACCCTCTAGGGGCCTAAATGGCTTTATCTGGACATCAGAGGAGCAGTGTCGCCGCGGCACTGGCCCACTGCCGCCCGGCATAGGCCCAGTGCCGCCGCGGCACTCTCCTCCAGAACAGTCCATTTTTGCAATTTCTTTTGGGGACCCAAATTGATTAATTAGAAACCAAAACGACATAGTTCTATGTTAACAGATGTTTGGGACCAATGGGAGCACTTTTAAAATCCCAAACTCCCCCCAAATTAGCCTATTTAAACCCCCTTGACTTCTCATTTTAGGGGGTGCAAACACAAAGCTTAGAGAATTTGTAAGGAGAAAGTTGTAGAGATATGGTTAGAATAGAGAGAAAAGAAGCTCCATCCTTTGATTTTCAACTTGAAAAGTGAGTTCTAAACCTTGTTTTCATCTTCATTACTCCCATTCAATTCACATTCAATACATCCAACTACCATTTTAGTGAGCATTTAAGAGAGAGGAAGCTACTTCCATGTCCAATGTCATCACATATGAGTGAAACACCAAGCTACAAGTCCAATGCATCATTGATCATCAACTATTGATTGCTATTTATATTCTTTTTTAGATAAATGTTCATCTCTCCTCACCCCATTTCTTTTTGACTTTTCTTTGTTTACTTACTAGTTCATCATTGTAGACACCCCAATTTTTACCAAACGTCAAATTAAGGAGAGTGTTACCTCCAAGTCCGATGATGACAATGTCCGAACAAAACTAAGGCTTCCAAGGTGATTCAAGCTCTTCAAAAAACTCTTCAATTCAAACAAAAAAGAAAGAAAAGAAAAAGAAAAGGAAAAGGAACAGAACGGCACATGATGTGGGCTGCGGCAGTCACACAATGCCGCAGCGACACTCTGTGTTTGCCGGACCGGCAGTCCGTAACTGCTGCAAAAACACATCAAGTGCCGTAAAAATTAGAATTCAAAAAAAGATAGCAGTCCATGGAGTTGTCCGCGGCCGCGGCATTCATTGAGTGCCGTATCGGCATTCATTGAATGCCGCGTAGGCAATCATTGAGTGCCGTTCCGGCACTCAATGAGTGGCGCTTCCATCTCCACTGAGTGTCGCGTTTTCCTACAGCCAACTGTAGTATAGAACGTTTTGTACCTCCAAAAGTGCATCTGAAGTTAGGGTTTTTGGCTTGAAAATACTAAAATACCCTTCATAAAATTTGCCTATAAATAGAGGGTGAATACTCCATTACAAGGGATCTTTTTTCAGGGAGAACTACTACACATTTTTAGGAGAGGGGAATTTTAAAGAGAAAAAAAAAACAAAAAGAAATTTGGGGAAAAAAGAGTTTTTGAGAGCTTGAAGAAGAGCTTGGAAGATCTTCAAAATATAGAAGTTTGAGGATAGTTGGAGGTAAGACTCTACTCTTGTTAATTTTCTTTTATGGATTTAGAGCACTTGCTCTCTTAGTTTCCTTTATTTCATTCCTTCCTGTTGTTTTGGCTTTTCTCTTGAGATTCTTGGAGATCTTCAATATCTCTCTTGAAAGCTCTTGAGTTTGATCTTTTGATTCCATGTAAGCTTATGCTTTATATGGAAGCCAAAGTTTGATCATCATTTGTGAACAAGTAGACGGATCCAAGTCCATATCTATGACTTGGATTCTCTAATTTGGAATTTCATGTGATCGATCTTCTCTATTTTCTCTTGAAGTTCATGAGCTAGTTCTTTGATTCTTTTTTTCTTTTTCTTGCTTATGATTTTCTCTTGAGACTCTTGGGGATCTTCCATATCTCACTTGAATCTCATGAGTTTGATCATTTAGTATCATGTAAGCTTATGCTTCACATGGGAGTCAAACTTTGATCACCATCTCATTAAGAACAAGTAGATGAATCCAAACCCCTACCATGGTTTGGATTCTCTAACTTGGAGTTTCCATGGGATCTTTTTTTATATTTCTTGAAAACTCATGAGTACTAGTCATGTATTGATCTCCAATGACCCTCAATGGAAAGGAGAATTAGGTTTAGGATAATCCAATACCCATGGCTTTGTTGATAGATGTAACAATATGGTGATAAGCCTAATAGTGGAGCAGTGAGTTCACAAACTGTTTTTGATCATAGATTTTTAGTTGTTAATCTAACCGTTGGAATTAAGTGAAACCAACGGGAAAGTGTCTATAACTCAAAGTTCTACTGCTGCAAATTTTTTTTAAGGAGATTTCATGTTTAAAGTGGTTTGGGCATGAGTTTTGTGAAGTCACTACAATCTGTCCAGAGTTTCAGAACATTAACACTCTTTTGAAATAAGCAAATCAAAACCTTAATCAAGCTTTGTTGATCCAAAATATATTTTTCTAGGTAGTTTAATGCGTTAGAAAGCTACCCTAAAAAGACCAAAGAATTTCTGATTTTCTTACTATTTTTAAAAAATCATACAAAATCTCTGGACAGAGATTTACAAATCTCTGAGTGACGTCTAGTGTTTGTTTGATTCCCAGAGATCTAACCGTTGGAACTTGGATTTTCTTTTTGGGTTAAAAACTAAACTCATAGAGGCATCTTGTGTCCAAAATTCACCGACATCGAATTGTGGGAAGCATGCTTTTTATTTCTTTTAATTTCTGCTCCACTCTTTGTAATTTTCAGAATTTTATGACAGATTTGACAAACTTTGTAAATAATGCTCCAAATGACTTTTCTATGACCTAGAGCTCAAACCATGTTTTAATAATAATTAGTTAAGCTTGAATTCAAAGTTTAAGTGATCTAAATCACTCAGTTTTTCATAATTTATTCTTGTTCATGTACATATTCATCCATGTGGCTTGATGCTTGTAATTAGGACTTGTTTTTTAGATTTAATTACATTTGATATATTTAAGCTAGAAGTCTAGGATTGTTATTGATGAGAGCTGATATTAACTTAATATTAGCTCGATAAGGAGTAAAAACTGACCGAATTTGACCTCATTTCTCTAGTATTACCTGCACTTGTGTTTAATTTGTTTCTTTACACAATGATGTGTTTTTCGTGGTATGTTGTTGTGTTTGGCTCTTTGAGTGCAGGTTCTGAAGTTGAAAGGAACAACAAGTTGAAAGGAATAACTCAAGAAACAAATTGATGAAGTCTTGATACCAATCGATTGACATAGTATCAATCGATTGACGTGTTTTCCTTACCAATCGATTGAACTATTTGTCAATCGATTGACATCTTTATCAATCGATTGACATCTTTGTCAATCGGTTGACTTAAACTGGAAACAGTCTGTTTTAATGGCGCAAGATCTCAGCAATCAGGCGACGACCAGCCGTTATGGAATGAACCTGGACGCCTCTAGCTCGTATTTCTGACATTATATATAGAGGAGAGTGGAGAGGGCCAGGGGTTGGCTCATTGTTATTGTTTTGTAGGAATTTCATGGTTATTTTAGATTAAAAGCTCAAGTTGAAAGAATTGTCTCTTCGAATTCAGTTTTAAGTTCAGGTCTATTTCCATTTCCCTTGTGGTTATGCTGCTTGAGTAATTGCAAGATACTTTGGTTTGATTTGAATTCGATTCTTGAAAACTTATTGTGTTTAAGTTTAATCCATGCTTTTTGATTATAATTTTCTTCGAATTATTTCTGTTTTCATTAGATTCAACATGTCCGAGTAGTTACTGGTTGGGAATAATGTGAAGAAACATTGTTCCCAGCCCTCTGCCATGATTCTGTAAAAGAGTCAATGTCAATCGATTGAATACAGGGTTCAATCGATTGACATTGATTCCAAGTCAATCGATTGATATAAATGTCAATCGATTGAAAGCCACTTCATATCAATCGATCGATATCATGTCAATCGATTGGTATGATTATGACTTGGGTTTACTCCTTTCTGTATTCCAGTAACTTTTGTTTCAGAAACTAAGTCCAAATTGATCTTTCAAGTTCAAATTGCAATATGATTTTGGAATAAAAGCTCTTTCGATTAGTTAAATCAATGAACTCTCATAACAAACATATCGAATATTTCATACTCAATTTGTTAGTTATTGTTCATGGCTTTAATTAACTTGTTATTTCAGTTCTTCATAAATAGGTGAGGCAAACGAACCACTATATATGCAAAAATTCACATACTTAGTGTCTAGAATGCTAAACTTAATCCTTTTTGGAATAAAGAATACTCTAAGGATAAAACCCCAATTGCTCGTTCTTGTTAAAATCATGGTAGTGGCTGGTACTTTGTAGATTCACATGTCCCCAACTCTTTTTCATATTTGATTTTTATCACAGTTTTTAATCTTATCTAGTTAAGTCTTTGTTTCACTATAAATTGTTTCTTCTATTTTTTAGGATTGTTAGAACCCCCTACTACAAGAAATCATCTTTTATTTTATTTTAGGATTTAATCTAGATTCTTCCGCCTTTATAATCCGTCCTTTGGGATTCGACCCGGTCTTACCGGTTTTTAACGCGACGCGACCGTCTACACTTGGACGTACTCTTCAGAGAACACATTTCAAGTCGTGTCAAGTTTTTGGCGCCGTTGCCGGGGACGGTAACAAAGGCCAGGAATTTTGATTTGATCCAATCTTTTCTTATCCCATTTCTATTTTTCTTTTTCTTTTCAAATCTTCAGAACACAAGCTGTATTGTTGTGTCCTTCTATGTCCTTTGATTCCACTGAAGCCTTCATCACAAATCTATTTGAAGATCCAATCCATAGTGCTGATAATCCCATTTTCACCCCATCTACTTCTAACTCAATGTCTGATACGGAGAGCCAACAAGGAGAGAATAGGCATGACCTCATCGATGACAGTCAGCGACCTTTACGAGAACTCTTGGCCCCTGATCGAACAGCCACACCTTCTTGTATCCGCATCCGTCCACACACAGGTACATTCCATTTTCGTAATGGGATGATTCAACTTTTACCCACATTCCATGGGATGGATAAAGAGAAGGCGTACTTGCACATTCGATATTTCGAAGATGTTTGTGGCACTTTCACAGATCAGACTTGCCCAAGTGATATAATCCGACTAAAGCTTTTTCCCTTCACCCTGAAGGACAAAGCGAAGTCATGGTTGTTGTCACTTAAACCGAATTCAATTTCAACTTGGCCAGCAATTCATGAAGCCTTTCTCAAAAAGTTTTTCCCTAACCGGTTAACAACTGACATCTTGGGACAAATCAAGATGTATAATCAAAAAGAGGAAGAAACTTTTGCTGAGGCATGGGAGCGTTTCAAGGATTTGTTACTGCTCTGCCCGCATCATGGTTTTGAGAAGTGGCGAACAATAAGCTTCTTCTTTGATGGCCTAAGTCCAAAGTCGAAGAAGCTCGTAGAAACTACGAGTGACGATGAGTTCATGAGCAAAAATGCTGACCAAGCAGAAGCTCATTTTGAATGGTTAGCCGAACATGCACCGGAATGGGAAACTCAAGTGACGAGAACACAGCCCAGTTCGAGTTCGAGTAAAAAGAGCATTTATCAGCTGAAGGCGGAAGATGGCTTACTGGAGAAATACGAGCAACTGGCTCGTAAATTGGAAATTTTGGAAGCGAAGAAGGATCCGGTAATACAATTTGCATCTGAAGAATCATGTTCGAGTTGTCTACAGATGGGGCATACCTCTCAACATTGCCAAATATACCCTGTTTACCAAGAACAGAGTCCAGTGGAGGTACATGCTGTAAATGCCCCTAATCGTTTCAACCCCAATGATAGGTGGAGTCATCCTGGTTTTGATCAAAGAAATAGTGCTGCTGCAGCAAACCCATCTCAACAGTGGCAGCCAAATAAAGGAAACCAGTACCAACCTCAGAACCAAGGGTACCACCAGAGTTACCAACCTCCTCCTACTTATCAACAAAACCAAGGGTATCACCAGAACCAATATCAAAATCATTCACCTCAATCCAACTACAATCAGGGGGGCCACAACCAGACCTCATCAAACACTTATGTGCCACCCCATAAGAAGGCACAAGAGGATCCTAATACACTCATGATGCAGCAGATGATGCAGCTAATGAGTAAACTCAATACAAGTATAGAGAGGTTAGCTGCCCAACAAGGGGATCGAGAACGAACTATGTTCCCTGCACAGACAGAGCAAAATCCTAAAGGCCAACACTCGGGTACAGGACCCTCAGGATCTGGACCACATGAGGAGGCCAAGGCTGTAACTGTGTTGAGAAGTGGAAAAGAAATTGAGAAAGTCTCTTTGCCCTCACAACCTGTAGTTAGTGATGAAGAAGAGGTAGAGAATGGAGAAGAATTGGTGGAAGAAGGAAAAGAGGGCGAAACAGTTGAGCCAAAAATAACAATTCCTGAGGATAATGAAATAAAGAGAAGAGCTGGAAAAGAACCTCTCCTTGAGGAGGCACCCAAATGCCCTTTTCCGGCACCATATCCTCAGAGGTTGAAGAAACCTCTACAAGAAACTAAAAGTCAGGAGTTTCTGGAGTTATTCAAACAGGTGAAAATCAATCTCCCACTCCTGGACGCAATTAAACAAGTGCCTTCCTATGCCAAGTTCCTAAAAGACTTGTGCACTGTTAAAAGGAAGCAAAGTGTTAAGAAGAGTGCTTACTTGGCATGCCAGGCAAGTGCAATTTTAAAACACGACCTGCCACCTAAATACAAGGACCCAGGCACACCAACAGTTTCTTGTATAATCGGTCAGAAGAAAGTGAACAATGCGTTACTCGATTTAGGATCGAGTGTTAATCTCTTACCTTACACTGTTTATCAATAGTTAGGGTTAGGAGAACTTAAGCCCACTCGTATTACTCTTCAATTGGCAGATCGATCAATTAAATATCCGCGAGGAGTGCTAGAAGATGTCTTAGTCCAGATTGACACCTTTGTCTTTCCTGTTGACTTCGTTGTTCTGGACACTGAACCAGTCTACAATGCGAAATCTCAGATTCCAGTGATCTTTGGACGTCCTTTCCTCGCGACAATTGATGCGACGATTAAAGTAAGGAGTGGAGTTATGACCGTTGTTTTTGGAAACATGACATTGAATATCAAGATCTTTTCAAATCCAAAAATTGAAGATTTTGATGATGAGGAAGAGGAGGTGAATTGGGTAGAAGCAGTAATTCAAGATTGTTTTGATTCAACTGCTCACTCTGATCCTGTGGAGTCCGTTATGACTAACTCATGTTATGAATTGGAAAGATACACTCCACAAGATGAAAGAATGAGTCAAATATGTTCTATCTTGGAGGTTGCTGAAGAAAAAGTTGCAAGAACAATGTGGACGGCTCAATATGAGCAGCTACCGCCAAAGACCAAGTTGGCTGTGCCGTCAAACTTGCAATTTCCAGAGTTGGAACTGAAAGAGCTCCCAAAAGAATTGAAATATGTATTCCTGAGAGAAGAGAAGACCTTCCCTGTAATAATTTCATCTGTTTTAAATCACGAACAGGAAAGCAAACTGATACAGTTGCTTAAGCAACACAGGAGTGCGTTAGGATGGACCGTTGCTGATTTAAGAGGAATTAGTCCATCTATATGCACCCACAGGATTTACCTTGAGGAAGATGCCAAACCTTGTTGTCAAATGCAAAGGCGTCTTAACCCAAACATGCAAGAGGTGGTGAAGAAGGAAGTTTTGAAGTTGCTGGATGTTGGGGTTATTTATCCAATTTCGGATAGTCCTTGGGTGAGTCCAACTCAAGTAGTGCCGAAGAAAGCTGGCATTACAGTGGTAGAAAATAAAGCAGGAGAATTGGTACCCACACGTGTAACCACGAGCTGGCGCATGTGTATTGACTATCGAAGGTTGAATGCGGTAACTCGGAAAGATCATTTTCCATTGCCCTTTATGGATCAAATGTTCGAAAGGGTAGCGGGTCACCAATTCTATTGTTTCCTGGATGGTTATAGTGGTTATAACCAAATAGAAATTGATCCTGCTGATCAAGAGAAAACCACTTTTACCTGCCCGTTTGGAACATTTGCATATCGCCGGATGCCGTTCGGATTGTGCAATGCACCTGCTACTTTTCAGCGGTGCATGCTGAGCATCTTCAGCGATATGGTAGAGAAGATTATGGAGGTTTTTATGGACGATTTCTCTATATTTGGAAGCAGCTTCGATGATTGCTTGGAAAACCTCCAGAAAGTCTTGAAAAGATGTGAGGAGGAGAATTTGGTCCTCAACTGGGAGAAATGTCACTTTATGGTGACAAAAGGGATTGTCTTGGGACATATCGTGTCTGCCGAGGGAATACAAGTAGACAAGGCGAAGATCGATATAATTTCCAATCTTCCTGTCCCCACTACAGTGAAAGAAATACGATCGTTTCTAGGTCACGCCGGTTTCTACCGGAGGTTTATTAAGGATTTTAGTGCTGTATCTAGACCACTATGTCAACTCCTTGTTAAAGACCAACCATTTGAGTGGAACAGCAAGTGTCAGGAATCCTTTGATAAACTCAAACATCACCTCACAACAGCTCCGATAATGCAATCTCCGGATTGGAGTCTTCTTTTTGAGCTGATGTGTGATGCGAGTGACACAGCGATTGGAGCTGTTTTAGGGCAAAGGAAAGACAAGAAGCCTACTGTGATCTACTACGCTAGCAGAACCCTTGACGGAGCTCAACGTAATTATTCTACTACTGAAAAGGAGTTGCTAGCAATTGTATTTGCATTGGAGAAATTCAGGCAATACCTAATTGGCTCGCAGATCATTTGCTTCACTGATCATGCTGCATTGAAGTATCTGTTATCCAAAAAGGATACAAAACAGCGATTGATACGCTGGATTCTTCTGCTCCAAGAATTTGATTTGGTTATCAAAGATAAAAAGGGAGTGGAGAATGTTGTAGCCGATCACCTCTCACGATTGACATTTGAAGACAATTCTTCACAATCGATTCCGATCAGTGAATCTTTCCCAGATGAGCAACTTTTTGCAGCAACTAGCTTGCCTTGGTATGCTGACATTGTCAATTACCTGGCAACAGGGGAGACCCCATCCCATTGGTCCACCCCTGACAGAAAAAGGTTTCTGTCCATCGCCCGATGGTTTTACTTTGATGATCCGTACTTGTTTAAGTACTGTGCGGATCAAGTAATTAGGCGATGTGTCCCCGAGGAAGATATCTCTCATATTTTAGCTTCCTGCCACTCAGAGGCTTGTGGTGGCCATTTCTCAGCCCAGAAAACTGCTCAAAAAGTGTTTAGTAGTGGTTTCTACTGGCCGACAGTTTTCAAAGACTGTTATGCATTTTGTAAAGCATGTGCTAGATGCCAAATGCTAGGAAGTTTGTCAAAGAGAAATGAAATGCCGATGACCCCGATTATTACTATTGAAATCTTCGATTGCTGGGGCATCGATTTCATGGGACCATTCCCGCCATCATCACATTACGAATATATTCTTCTGGCGGTCGAATATGTGTCCAAGTGGGTTGAGGCCATTCCGACAAGGAGAAATGATCACAGAACAGTGATCTCATTCTTAAAAGAGAATATTTTGTCAAGATTCGGAACACCGAAAGCCATGATTAGCGATCGTGGAACCCATTTCTGCAATAAGCCTTTTGCGGCATTGATGAAAAAATATGGGGTTAACCATAAGATTGCCCTTTCATATCACCCAAAGTCAAATGGTCAGGCAGAGCTAGCCAATAGGGAGATCAAACACATTCTGGAGAAAACCGTTAACATCAATAGAAAAGATTGGTCGTCACGTTTAACTGATGCTCTATGGGCATACAGGACGGCGTACAAGACGAACCTTGGGATGTCTCCCTACAGACTGATATATGGAAAAGCTTGCCATTTGCCTGTGGAATTGGAGCATAAGGCATATTGGGCCACTAGACTGTTAAACTTTGATATCCATGAAAGTAGTACATTGAGGAAACTACAACTCAATGAGTTGGAAGAGATCAGGAATGATGCATATGATCGTGCTCGAACTTATAAGTCAAAGTTAAAAGCTAAGCATGATCAATCGATACTGAGAAAGAAGTTTGAATCGGGACAGAAAGTATTACTTTACGATTCAAAGCTTCATCTCTTTCCCGGGAAGCTGAGGTCAAGGTGGATAGGACCCTTTGTTGTCAAAGAAGTGTTTCCACACGGAGCAGTGGAGATTGTTAACTCTAAAAATGGTAATGTTTTTAAAGTCAATGGACAACGTTTAAAACCATTCTTGGAGAAGTTCGAACCAGAATCAGAGACCATCCAATTGGATGATCCTGATTATTCTTCTTGAAAAATCTTGAGAACCTTGTGTTGTTGTATAGTAGTTTTCTTTTCTCGAGTGCTTCTTTATTTTCTGTTTCTTTTTATTCTTATTCTGTCTTTTTGATTGGCTATAGGATGAATCCATTGCACTTCCTGCCACATTTGCTCTACCATGGGGTCCGTTCTCCAGGAACCCCAGAACCGAGGGAGCAAGAAAGGCCAATTTTTACTCCACTTTCCAGTTCATGCCCAGATTCCCCTATTGCGGTAATCGCCAATATGAATACCTGGGATTTGCTTTGCGCAGTTCGTGAAATTCTGGAAGATCTTCAAATCAATTCGGACGGGGAAGTTGTGGAGTACTCTGTGGATTATGCTGTGGGAGAAGACTTTTCTTCCCCTGAAACTGAGCAGAATTAATAATTCCTATGGCAGATGAATAAAGACAGAATTTTGTTTCTTGTTTTCTTTGTGTCTGTTTGTTTCCCAACCAAGATCTTGTATTCATGGGTGATAATACTCCATTTCGAACTTTAAATTGATGATGTTTGGAATAAATTCTTCCTATTTGTGTGATTGATGAGTCTAATCCTTGTTTGAATGATCAAAAGTCTTGTTTCTGTCTTACAAGTGCATTCTTAAACTGTTGGGGGGTGATCACATGAGGAACATTTGGGTTCCCATAAATTTCTTTTTCAATCGATTGATATTAATGTCAATCGATTGATATAAATGGTTTCCAATCGATTGACAATTTGTTCAATCGATTGACTTGAATTTGTTCAATCGATTGACAACCCCACCAGACGTAATGTCTGTTCTTCTCCCTCTCCCTCTTTTCAATTCAAAATCTGTGAGAGAGAGAGGGAGAAGGCGATTCATAGGGAGTGAGAAGGAGACCCCTCTCATCACGACCCCCAACTCCACCATCATCATCATCTTCATCATCATCATCCTCACCACCCACCCCCCCACCGTCGCTCTCGGTTTCACCAATCTCCACCGCCTCTGACCTCGCATGGACAGAGGGTGAGGAAAAGAAGGAGTGATTCCTCACGTCTTCACCATCATCTTCATCATCATCATCAATCTCCTCGTCAACATTTGGGGGCGAACTTTTTGCCGCGATTCCGGTTGAGGTAACCCCCAAACCCATTCCACTTTCTCATTTTTTTTTCTTGTTCAAATCAATTGAGGGAGTTCCTCATGGTCTTAAGACCATTAATTTAATCATAGGGGGACGTGAGACCTTGTTGTGGGCAGCCCCCTGTGATCGCTGATGTCAATCGATTGACATCAGGGTTCAATCGATTGGAACTCAACTTCAATCGATTGACAACTTATGTCAATCGATTGACATAAACAGAGATGCAGATTCTAAATTCTTTCATCCTAACTCTCTGTTATGCTTCTATTGCAGCTTCTATGGCTCCGAAACCCAAAGACAGTGGGCCCCACCCAGAAAAATCCACTTCCCTCGAGATTCCGGACCCACCACTTGCCCACGGGTTCAGAAACGCTAAAGAAAATACGTGGTACACCAAATATTTCCGAACTCGCGCAATTATGGTGGAAAGGCAATTCGAGAATATATGGAGCGACGACAAGATTCCATTCTATTTGGCCCGTCTTCGAGTTTTTCCCGATTGGCTCCCGGTTCTGACAGCGGATAAGCAAGTTCGGCCTTCGTGGATTCGAGCGGCATGTGCTAGTATGGTTAAGGTGCAAAATGTCCCTTACACATATTTCTCGTGTGTATCGGGACGGGCGATCGAGTTCAGCCCAGCCACAGTCGCTCAGGCGCTTGGTATCCCCGAGGTTCCCGATCATATGTACCCTATTCACCCTGACCGCTCATTTCCATCTTATGATGTTGTGGCCACGGAGATTTCAGGAGGGAAGGTTAAGAAGTATTCTGGGATCACAGTGTTCGACGACCATGACTTGACGATGGACTACCACCTGTTGCACCTGACACTCTGCAGTTGCATTCTTCCCACTACTTATAAGTTGGACTTCGCCGGGTGGTACACTAGAGTTTTGTATGCTATCGGGACAGGATTACCTATCTGCCTCGCCCGACTCTTCATAGAGTTTTTCATTGAGCCTACACGTCATCCTGGTAAATCTCAGCACTTGAAGGGTGCGTGGGCGATTCATCGGGTTTGTGAGGTAGCTGGTTTAGAGGCACCAGCTGGTGAGGTTCTGCAGAAGTCAAAGTTGGGAGTTTTTGGAGAGTCTGTGGCTCGGCGATCGCTGTCACAGTTCAAAAATAAGGCGAAAGGAAAAGGAAAAATTGGAGAGAGTAGTAAGAAGAAGAAGAGAAAGAGAGGAGACGTGACATCAGAGGAGGAAGACGTGGACCCAGGGACGCCTACTGAGGCGGAGGGTCAGGATACGGAGGTAGCTGAGGAGGAGGAGGATGAGGACTCTGGGACACCGACTGAGGCTGAGGGTCAGTATGAGTTGCGGATGCGTGAGCCATCTACAGCCTCTACACCACCTACAGCCCCTGCACCACCTACAGCCTCTACATCTACCCCTCCATCTCTTCAGACCATTTATGATTTCTTGCTAGAGGAGCGAGCCGCGAGGGTACAGCTTCATGCGATGATTAGAGAGCTCACAGCTGAGCAGTTATTATTAGCTACCCAGATGTCGCGGCTAGGTGGTTAGATAGAGCAGATTTCGATGTTGCTTGGGATTGAGCAATCTTTGCGCTCATCTATGCCACCTCCACCGACAGATCCAGCTTCGACATCAGCTCAGCCAGAGGGCGTCACCTTGGACACACCTTCACAGCCACCACCTCCAGCTGCTGCTTCACCGCCAGCTGTGAGTGACCCGGCGGTTGTCGCCCAGACTGGGACAGCTGCTGAGGGTGGCAGTGAGGTAGTTATCACGCCATCCGTTGACCAGACTGCCGATCCTTAGGAGGGAGATGTGGCGAGCGAGAGAGTGTTTTGTTATTTCATATATCTTTCTCTCTCTTTTGTCACTTTATTTTGTCTCTGTGGATATTTTGGGTTGGATGACTATTTTTGGATCTGTGATTGTGGATACTTTATGGTTTGGTTGGATGTTTATAGTTGGATGCTGATCTTACTTTACAGATAGTTCTGTGTGTTCATGGATTGTGTTTCTATTGTTGATATTTTTGATTATTATCCTTTTACTCTTGATCTTGGTTGTGTGCGGAGATTGTTATATTAAACCAGGTGTATTCTCTGATGTGTATGGAAATGCTTTAATCAGGTGATTTCTTCTTTTTCTTGAAATACTTCCATTGTGGACAATGTCGATTTCAGTTGGGGGTAGGGAATAGATATTCACCTGTTTTCTCTCTTGAATTTAAAATGCACACCTGTTTAATATTTGAATTTCCAAGTTTCTAGCTTTCTTAGTTTGTTTTGATAAAAAAAAAAAAAAACTGTTGTTAAAATTCTAACTATCAAAACCTCGTTCCTCCTAGCTAAATTATTGTGCAATGATGCAGTTATGTTTTCCTTGCTATATTATGGATTTCGATTACATGTTACTTAGTCACTAATCTAGTTTTACATCCATAGCACGAATATATCCTAAAACAATTCCGCACGAGTTGACAATTACGAAAGAATCTTTGAATGAGAATGAAATATGATTGTCATGATTAATGGATTAATAGTGAAACTTTTAACCCTAGTGAGTTTTTGAGCCATTCTGTTATTCTGAGGGTTAATCACAAAACTCGTGTTAATTCTTGAAATACACTTTTATCTCGTTGAGAGTCTCATTCTTATTTCATTTGGCTGATGCATCAGGAGAACGTTCAGGATTTACTAATTTTAAAACTCAGGAAATACTTGAGATAAGTCATAATGTCTAGAAGATGATTTAGGCCATCGTTTCCTCACCTCATCTCTCGAGGAAGTCTAAAACCTCACTTACCTATCACAAATCAAGGCCTCTACCTAAAATTACATATTTATAATCGAGCATGTGACGGTTTTGTGAAAATGGTTAAAGGAGGAAAAGGAGAAGTGATTGCAGATTTTTATATCTAAAAAAAAAAAAAAAAAAAAAAAAAAAAAAAAAAAAGAGAAGAAGAAGAGGAAGAAGAAAAGTGGAAAGCAATAAATAAAAGACATTGGAGAATTGATAAATAAAAGGTGTGAAGTGGGGTTGGTTTTACTATGTCACATGCTTGAACTCATTTTTCACAGTCCATTATCTCTTACCTCTCCTCATATTTCTGTCAAAAGTCCTAAGGATTCTGGATTAATTTTAACAAATCTTGAGTATAAAATGAGTTTTCCACAGTAAATCGCTCCTGTTGTAATTAGTATTCCATCCATGAGACTCATGCACCTCAAATAAGCGTTCTTCAGTGTCTAGTATGTAAGCATGTTTGATTGCCTCTACATTTACTCATTTGAGCTTCATACTATGAGTGCATAAGTTTTACGCCAGTTTCAGAGTGATTTTTATTTTGAGCGTAAACTGTGTGAGAATTGAGTTGAAACTATGAAGTCTTAAACATGTCAATCTAAAGAATTCTAAGATAAAGATTTATATCGTAGTTGTTAACTCCCCACACACACACAAGGATATATAAAGGCTGTGAATGTAGCTTAACTTGAATAAGTTACTTCGTAACATGTTGTTTACTTCCATAGCATGGTAAAGAAATTCATATCCTTGTTAAGCAAAATTTTAGCATAAAAGAGAAATTGAAGCTTTGACAAGTTTGGAAATTTGACATCTGAATTTTGTGGGTAAATTCTCTGAAAACCCTCACGAGACACAACTCGTCCATTAGGGTAAACCTAATGGTTCAAAGGCTTGTTGCATACGCTAATTGCAACCGCGATTCCTGCGACAGTGAGTTAGGATTTCCCTTTTGTTCTAGCTCAATAATACCGTAACGTTAATAGTTGGTCGTCTTAATTTGTGTTAATTCCGCTTCGTTGCTAGAGACTAGCAAAGCGCTAGTTGGGGGTCGTGATGAGAGCTGATATTAACTTAATATTAGCTCGATAAGGAGTAAAAACTGACCGAATTTGACCTCATTTCTCTAGTATTACCTGCACTTGTGTTTAATTTGTTTCTTTACACAATGATGTGTTTTTCGTGGTATGTTGTTGTGTTTGGCTCTTTGAGTGCAGGTTCTGAAGTTGAAAGGAACAACAAGTTGAAAGGAATAACTCAAGAAACAAATTGATGAAGTCTTGATACCAATCGATTGACATAGTATCAATCGATTGACATGTTTTCCTTACCAATCGATTGAACTATTTGTCAATCGATTGACATCTTTATCAATCGATTGACATCTTTGTCAATCGATTGACTTAAACTGGAAACAGTCTGTTTTAATGGCGCAAGATCTCAGCAATCAGGTGACGACCAGCCGTTTTGGAATGAACCTGGACGCCTCTAGCTCGTATTTCTGACATTATATATAGAGGAGAGTGGAGAGGGCCAGGGGTTGGCTCATTGTTATTGTTTTGTAGGAATTTCATGGTTATTTTAGATTAAAAGCTCAAGTTGAAAGAATTGTCTCTTCGAATTCAGTTTTAAGTTCAGGTCTATTTCCATTTCCCTTGTGGTTATGCTGCTTGAGTAATTGCAAGATACTTTGGTTTGATTTGAATTCGATTCTTGAAAACTTATTGTGTTTAAGTTTAATCCATGCTTTTTGATTATAATTTTCTTCGAATTATTTCTGTTTTCATTAGATTCAACATGTCCGAGTAGTTACTGGTTGGGAATAATGTGAAGAAATATTGTTCCCAGCCCTCTGCCATGATTCTGTAAAAGAGTCAATGTCAATCGATTGAATACAGGGTTCAATCGATTGACATTGATTCCAAGTCAATCGATTGATATAAATGTCAATCGATTGAAAGCCACTTCATATCAATCGATTGATATCATGTCAATCGATTGGTATGATTATGACTTGGGTTTACTCCTTTCTGTATTCCAGTAACTTTTGTTTCAGAAACTAAGTCCAAATTGATCTTTCAAGTTCAAATTGCAATATGATTTTGGAATAAAAGCTCTTTCGATTAGTTAAATCAATGAACTCTCATAACAAACATATCGAATATTTCATACTCAATTTGTTAGTTATTGTTCATGGCTTTAATTAACTTGTTATTTCAGTTCTTCATAAATAGGTGAGGCAAACGAACCACTATATATGCAAAAATTCACATACTTAGTGTCTAGAATGCTAAACTTAATACTTTTTGGAATAAAGAATACTCTAAGGATAAAACCCCAATTGCTCGTTCTTGTTAAAATCATGGTAGTGGCTGGTACTTTGTAGATTCACATGTCCCCAACTCTTTTTCATATTTGATTTTTATCACAGTTTTTAATCTTATCTAGTTAAGTCTTTGTTTCACTATAAATTGTTTCTTCTATTTTTTTAGGATTGTTAGAACCCCCTACTACAAGAAATCATCTTTTATTTTATTTTAGGATTTAATCTAGATTCTTCCGCCTTTATAATCCGTCCTTTGGGATTCGACCCGGTCTTACCGGTTTTTAACGCGACGCGACCGTCTACACTTGGACGTACTCTTCAGAGAACACATTTCAAGTCGTGTCAGTTATTTAAGATCCAACTTTATATCTTGTATATCATGTGGCCTAACCCTTTGTTTTGTAGCGTTATTAGGGTATGATTTCTTGAACTCCTCTTTAGTTTATTTTAATTTCTTGATTTTATCGATTTTTCAACTTAATGCGCGACACCTTAGAATTAGGTTTTGCCTTATGTGTATATGTGATTAGAGACCTTTTTTTAGGATCTTTCTATTTGTATGCATTGCACGTTTAATATTCACGGCATAGATTCCGGGTAAGTTCTATAGTTCTCTATTTCCATATAATATTGCTTGCTACTTGAATTATGTGATTTTTGAATGATATTTTATCACTTGCAATATTACACCCTTTAGACATGCTTTTGTAATGTATATTTATACATGTGTATTAATTGAGGACATGCTTAGATTATTAATTCAATTAAAAGGATGTTAAGTAGAGGCCTATCGCGAGATAGGATAAGAGGGGGTGTTTTAGTCCGACGGGCTCCTTCCCTTCTCATTCCATAATCCCCGGACCTAGTTTAATCTTTGGTTTCGCAAAAGATCAGTTGCTTTAAAATGGTTTCTTAATTTTCCTTTTAAAAATTAAGTGGCGACTCATCGCTTTTGAATTTGAATTTAAAAAAGGTTTTTAAACAAAAGCCGTAGGTAGGGAAAATTGCGATATCCACAATCTGGCAACTCTGCTGGGGATCGAACCCAGAATCTCTGGTTTCGCAGACCAGAATTCCTGATTTTGGGTTCACTCGAGGATTGGACTTGAAAACATCCCTTTAATCGAATTAATTAATCTTTGTGTGCCTGTTGCATTTCACTTGCATGTTCAGCTAGTCGATTACACGGAACTATGACCTTTGAGGCTCAGCGCAACCCGGTCGATCAAGTTATCATGGAACTGTGTGATCACCCTCGATCTTGTACCATGAATTGGCATATAAAGCATCCTATCGGATGTATGTCAAGGGTCCCTTATTTGACCGAAACCCAGCCTCTGCATGATAGCTTCTATAGAACCTTTCAATCTTAGGAAATCAATTCTTGATTAGGATTATGTGCTAGGAAGTTTTGTATGCCCGTAAGAGATTTCTTGAGATGATGACGATACTTGCTTGATGAAAGATGTATAATCTTGTAATCACCTTTTAACAATTTCTCCTCATGTTCTACGATATTTGGAGAACATGTCGAACCTTGATTATAAGATTATACTTCTTATATCATGTTAGCTAAGCATCATTGACCTTGTATGCATCCAAATTCAAGAAAAGTACGGTGACAATCCGATCGTGTGATTCTTCTACCCAAAAGTTTTAAAATTCACTTTTGAAGAGCAAACAAGATTTTGATAAACCACCATTCTTTAACCCAATGTGTTTTTCGGTCAAGCAAAGCTCCAAACTAACCTTTGTTAAGGCATGTTTTCACTTGATCATCTTTAAAGAAAAAGTTCAAAAATCTTTGGAATTATTTTGGGAGAAATGCTCTTTTAGATAAATTTCAAAATGAAAAATCCAATCATTTTTGTAGAAGAATGTTTAAACATCCTCATTCTCAAAAGAATTCTCAAGCATTGTTTTAAAAAAAATTTTATCATCCAAGGAATACTTTCTAAATGATTTTTCAAAAATTAAAAAAAAAAAAAAAAGCCTTGAAGGGGTAATAAGGATCACAATGAAAGGAGAAATTAGTACACTTGACATGGATGAGGATTTTATGTGCTTATGTGTCTTATGTGTTAAGATTAGGATTTTCCTTTTCTTTGGCATATCAAGTGAGTAGGCACACACACACACTTGCATTTCATCCATGTGACATGTGTGCGGTGCATGCATTCAAATCATTAGAGCATGTACATTTTGCACTCTCATCAATCAATATCATTGCATGCATGTAGAATACAAATTCACAACATCTTCTTTCCAGTCAAGATCAAAGTAATCCAATAATTCCTCAAAATTCCTTGCATGCATGTAGAATACAAATTTACAACATCTTCTTTCCAGTCAAGATCAAAGTAATCCAATAATCCCTCAAAATTCATTGCCTCCTAAAAATTAATTCTACATGTGAACCTTTTAGAAAGAGTGGAAAAACCAGGTCCCGTAGTAAGGACACTTCTAATCTTCTTAGGTTCGTCTTTCTTGGTTAGAGGAGAACATGGACCATGATGTTGCGATTGATCTACCAATGGCCTTGCGAGCTTTTGAGGAGAAAGTGAACAAAATTGCAAGTCGTTGTTGAGTAACAAGATTCAAGGGTGAAGCAATTGGAGAGGGTCATGCTTGAGTTCATTCAATTATTGAAAGATCAAACGGGCCCTCATGAGAAAAAGATGAATCAGTTGGAGAAGAGAATAATGGATCGCTTAAAGAAGCATCAACATGCATATCTGAACCCACCTATGCACCAAGGCTCATATCCAATCCCAAGCCCAACCAATTACCAAAATCTACAGTCATACCCTGCCAATCTCCAAAACCCATTTCCGACCTCAAGTCCATATTCAGGTCCAATCCCCTCTAACCCAAAAGCCAACTCCGAATCAAATCGAAAATCAAACCAAACCCGCAAGCCGCGCGAGAATCTTTGCCAACCTTGGCATGCCATTATCCATGGCCCTTGGTCACCTTGTCAAGAATGGTCACCTCAACCCCCTGGACCCAAAGCCACTACCAAATCCCTTACCTCGCAAATGTGACCTGTCTTTGTACTGCGCCTACTACCAGACCCCTGGCCATACGACTAACTATTGCATGATACTCCGCCATGATATCCAAGATCTCATTGAGCATAAAATCATCACTCCTTTGCTGAACCCACCGAGTGGCATCTTGCATGACATACAATCTTTTCAATCACAGCCATCGCTGAATACTCTCAAGGGATTCGTTGCCTCCATGAGTGCGCAACAACCAACTGGCCCCAACCCAATCAACAGAATCGAAAAAGGCATTGACAATACTCGGTATGAGTCAAAGAAGGGTCATTCGACTGAAAAATGGGCCATAAGGGCAGATGATGTTCCTACAAAGATACAGAAAGGGAATGATGAACCTGAGGAAGATGCTAGTGAGGTAATAGTGTTTGGAAATGCTACTGCTGAATCAAATGTAGATGCTCTTGGGGACCCAATAAATTGAAAATTATCTATGACATTCCATTTTAAGACTAGAGTCAGGTCTAGTCCAGTCTGTAGTCGAGTCATGTCCAAGTTGGAATCAAATGTCTAGTCTAGTCGATTCTTCTAGTCAGTCTGTTATCAAGTTTTAAGTCTTGTTCAAGTCTATCGAGTCAAGTGATGTACTCCTCTAGTTGAATAAAATTTCATTTTAGATAAATGTGCATAGTGGTGAATAAATGGATCGTCAAACCAAGAAAGGAAGAAAACGAAAATAAAGTCACTTTTCAAATAATAATGGAAGATATTTTGTTGATAAATCTTTGCATTAAAAATGGATCCCCAAATAACAAACCAAATTTTGTGCCAAAACCAAGGAGGAGTAGATAATTAGCTTTACTTTAAGAATTTAAAGATGCTCTTGCTTAATCTTGAAAAGATGAACTTGGAACTTGAAGCTTGCTCACCATCCCCTTTTCTCAAATACCAAGCCTAAAAGATGAGCCCAACCAGTCTAAAGCCATAAACTTTGTCCTTGATGGTAGCCAGACATTTTAAATGAACTTCTTCTTCCAAAAAAAAAAAAAGAATAGAAAAAGAAAATAAAAAATAAAAATAAAAATAAAAATAAAAATAAAAATAAAAATAAAAATAAAAATAAAAAAGAAAAAGAAAAAGAAAAAGAAAAAGGAGCTCGCTAGGATGAAAACCCGAAAGGGCGCCTAGGCAAAAGTTAGAGCACAAAAAAAAAGAAGAAAAAGAAAAAGAAAAAGAAAAAAAGAGCTCGCTACGAAGAAAACCCGAAAGGGCACCTAGGTAAAAGTTAGAGCAAAAATAAGATGCGTGTTGATTTCAAAAATCCTAATCCTAGCCAGTCAAAATCACGGAGAGAATAAGAGATAGTATGGTAGATAAAAGAAAGGAAAGAGAAAAGAAAAGGCAGAGAATAGATAAGATTGAGAATTCTTGAGCACTTCAAAGAAGATCATTGGCACATGAACTATCTCAAGGCATTGTGTAGTTCTAAACAAAGAAAAGAAAATTATCAGTTTCAAAATTTTCGTGAAAGGCTCAAATGCTAAGTAAGTCTAAAACAATGCAGAGATATCTTTGAGAGAAACAAATAAAGATTTGAAGGGTTGATATTACTTTGTGAATATGATAGAGTATGAATAGAACATGATGAGAGTTGTAAAGATTAACTGGCTAGTGAAAAGGTTAAAGAATCAACCGTCAAATAAAAGAGAAGAAAAGAAAAGAAAAGAAAAGAAAAGAAAAGAGGAAAGAAAATAAAATAAAGGAAAAAGTAGTTCATCATGCTACACAAGGGCTACCACAAGTGACATGCACTCCTTAGACCCAAATGTCAACATGGCTCGAAAAGCCCACCAATTCTTGAAGCTTAATTCTTTCAAGACCTCCAGAGTACTTGAATTACGCTCGACCTGATACGTAGGCAACTTATCTGGCTCGGTCATCACCCCATCATCTCATGTTATCTTTCTTTCAGGACTTGGACGAACTACTTTGGACCTAATTCCCGCTCGGGGATAAGTAGGCGAACCTCCCAAGGTTCTCGGTCCATAGCCATCCCTAAACTGTAAGCAGCACCCTTTTGCGCCTTTGGTTTCCTTCCTTCAGACTAGGGGCAAACTTACGTTTGCTTGAAGCCACATATATATTGCCAAACCAGAGGTAAACTTCCTTTGCTGAAAATCCCTTTTATCATAGAAGCAAGCCCCTAAGTCTCTTTCAAACTAGGGGTAAACTTTGTTTGCCAAAATCCCTCTATGCCAGAGGCAAGTTCTCAAGTAATTAAGTTTGTTTTGAAAGGATTGAAATAGAGTGATTTTCATTCTATAAGCTAAAGCACTAATTTGAAGCACATTCTAGATGGGCAAAGAATTTGCTAAATCGAAAAGGGGAAGTTTTCAAAGCTTAGATTTATTAGCAAAGCACTACCATTTGTAAGATGATGAATAAATGAAAGGTGAGATGATACACTATTCACAATAAAAGCACATTAATTCATGATAATTTAGAGTTTGAGTCAATCGTCTTGCGTAATTGCTTTGTCAAGTCTGTCCTCGTTTGAAGAGTCAATAATGGTCTCAAATGTGCTGGTTTAAGATGATGAATAAAGATTTAAAAAGTCTCCATGAGCATCCTAAGAGCAATTCAAGCAAAGGCTTCGAACACCATCACAACGTAATGCTAAAGTGGCAATATAAGAAGAATCCAAGACTAGGGGCAAAGGTGATTTCCCTCTTTTGACAAGATCGATGTGTTTCTTCCGAAGATCCAAAAATGAAGAAAATCATTCTTTCTATCACCTCCGTCCAAATTCTATGAGTCTCAAGACTCCCTAAATCTTGAAAAAATTAACTCCTTGAGCCTGAGGACTCCCCATTTTTGTAAAATAAAATTCTTTGAGTCCAAGGACTCCCCATTTTTGTAAAATCAATTCTTTGAGTCCGAGGACTCCCCATTTTTGTAAAACCAATTCTATGAGTCCGAGGACTCCCCATTTTTGTAAAACCAATTCTTTGGGACTAAGGACTCCCCATCTTTGTAAAACTAATTCTTTGAGTCCGATTGACTCCGTTTATGTAAAATATGAATTTGATTGAGTCCATGTGACTCTATTTATGTAGAACGTGGATTTGTTAAGTCCGTACGGCTCCATTTGTATAAAAAGTAAAGTTTTTGAGCCTGTGTGACTCCGTTTTATGTAAAAAGTGAATTTGTTCAGCCTGTGTGACTTTGTTTGAATAAAGAAATGAAAATTTTGAAAAAATGAATTTTTGAATCCGTATAATTCAGTTGTGTGAAATATGAGCTTTGAGTTTGCGTGACTCCGATTATATGAAAGAATGTTTTTTAGTCTGCATGATGTAAAGTATGAATTCTTGAGTTCACGTGACTCCGTTAATAAAAGAATAAAAAATAAAAATAAATAAATAATAATAATATGAATTCTTGAGTCCAAGAGACACCCATCTTATAAAGTTCAAAATTCTTCAAGTCCGTGGGACTCCGTGTTTGTAAAAAATGAATTTTTGAGTTCATGTGACTCTGCATTTGTAAAATGTGAATTTTCGAGTCTGTATGACTCCGTGCTTAGGAAATGTGAATTTTCAAGATCATATGACTCCCTATTTGTAAATTGTGAGTTCATTAAGCTAGTGTGACTCCCCTTTTAAAATGGAAATTATTTTGAGTCGAATCGATTCCAGACTTGGAAATGAGAATTGATTTGAGTCAAATTTTTGACTCTGAATTTGGTAAAATTGAATATTTTTGAGTCTGACTGACTCCTGATTTCAGAAAATGAATTAAGTCGAGTCTGATTGATTAAAAATTGAATTGAGCTTGGTTGACTCCCGATTTTGAGATACGGTTTGAATTGAGTTTGATTGACTCCAGATTTTCAAAAATTTTGGAATAAGTCTTATCAACTCTTGATTTTTTTTTTATTTTAAATTAAGTTGAATTGAACAGACTCCAGATTTTGTGAAATTGAACTCTGATGGACTTTGTGTTTTGAGAAGTTAATTCGAATTTGAACTAAAATGAGTCTGATTGGCTCCAAATTTCGTGAAACAAAGATTCTTTGAGTCTGTTTGACTCTCTACTAGAATTGAGTCTGAGTGACTCCCGGTTTTGTGAAGTAGGATTTTGTTTGAGTCTGATCGACTCCCAAATTTGTGAAATGGAAATGCTTTGAGTCTAATTCAACTCCTGTTTTTAGAAAATTTGAGAATTCCTTGAGTCTGGTTCGACTCCCAATTTCATGAAATAGAAATTCTTTTGAGTCTGATTCGACACCTGTTTGTTTAGAAAGTTTGAAAAATCCTTGAGTCCGATTTGACTCCCAATTTTGTGAAATATAAATTCTTTAAGTCTAAATTTGACTCCTATTTTTTTAGAAAATTTAAAAAATCCTTGAGTCCGATTCGACTCCTAATTTTGTGAAATAGAAATTCTTTAAGTCTAAATTCGACTCCTGTTTTTAGAAGATTTGAAAGAGATTTGAAAATTCCTTGAGTTTGATTCGACTCCTAATTTTGTGAAATAGAAATTTTGCGAGTATAATTCGACTCCTATTTTTAGAAAAATTTGAAGGAGAGTTCGAAAATTCCTTGAGTCCGATTCGACCACCAATTTTGTGAAATAGAAATTCTTTGAGTTTAATTGACTCCGAATTACTGAGAAGAAGAAATACGTTTGAGTCACACCGATTCCTGATTTTTTTGAAAGTGTTTGAGTAATTGAAATAGAAATTCGTTTGTACCAAATTGACTCCCAATCTGGCGACTCTCAACGCCTCAATAGCAACATTATCAGTGTTAGTCCTCATTGGCAACCCTGCTTTAGTCCTCAATGGCAGCATTATCGGTGTTAGTCCTCAATGTCAACCTTGCATTAGTCCTCAATGGCAGCATCATCAGTGTTAGTCCTCAAAGGTAACCTTGCATGGCAGCATCATTTGTGTTAGTCCTCCAAGGCAGTCTTTATTAAGTCCTCAACAGTAATCTATTAGTCCTCAAAGGAAATCACTATTAGTCCTCAACAACAATCGCTGATCAATCAAGCATTCTCTGGCTAGGCGCAATCCCAGACTGACTGGGAGGCAATCCCTGATCAATCACTCAGAACCGTCTGGGCAGTAATCCCTGAATCGTCTTGTCAATCAATTTTGGAGTATAAGGCGCGAAGTGCATCTCAGTCGATCAGATGATTTTTTAAAGACACCGAAGTATAAGACGCGAAGCGCATCTCAGTCTTTTCAAAAAGCGTGGTTCCTGATTCAACACCGGAGTATAAGGCGCGAAGCGCATCTCAGTCAATCAGATGATTTTTGAAAGACACCGAATTATAAGCCGCGAAGCGCATCTCAGTCTTTCAAAAAGCATGGTTCCTGATTCGACACTAGAGTATAAGGCACGAAGCGCATCTCAGTCGATCAGATGATTTTTGAAAGACACCGGAGTATAAGGCGCGAAGCGCATCTCAGTCTTTCAAAAAGTGTGGTTCCTGATTCGACACCGGAGTATAAGGTACGAAGCGTATCTTAGTCAATTAGATAGACACCGGAGTACAAGGCGCGAAGCACATCTCAGTCTTTTAAAAAGCGTGGTTCCTAATTCGACACCAGAGTATAAGGCGCAAAGCGCATCTCAGTCGATCAGATGATTCTTGAAAGACATCGGAGTATAAGGCGTGAAGCGTATCTCAGTCTTTTAAAAAGCGTGGTTCCTGATTCGACACTGGAGTACAAGGCGCGAAGCGCATCTCAGTCGATCAGATGATTCTTGAAAGACACCGGAGTATAAGGCGAAAACGCATCTCAGTTTTTTCAAAAACCATTTTTCCTGATTCGACACCGGAGTATGAGGCGCAAAGCGTATCTCAGTCGATCAGATGATGCTTAGAAGACACCGGGGCCTATGTCGTGAAGTGCCATCTAGTCGATTGAGTGGAGAAAGCTAACCCGCTTTGACACCGGAGCGTAAGTCGAGAAGCGCCACTCAGCTGATTGTGATGAAGAGAGCAAACCCGTGTTGACACTGGGGCCTAAGTCGCGAAGCGCCGCCCGATCAATTGCGTTCGTCCTTTCGACCGAGATGGCCAAGTATCTTGAAGAAGAATCAACCTGCGGATTATAAAAACTCCGAATTCTAAAGAATATTTCATCTTTGAGTTCGAGTAAATGCGAGCATTAAGTAAGCCATGGATTGTATCAAGAAACATTCGGATAGCACGGTTACGAATCACATCATTTATAGAGCATGAATTTGCATTGACAGCCATCATTGTATGAACACGTGCATCACGATAGGATATGTGCATTCATCCATGTGATTATTTGTGCTTGTGTGTATTTGACCCTTACCCGAACCACGTCTTGGTCTGATTCCTGAATGGATACGTAGGCAGCTCGCTGTTGAGCACAACCAACATAGATCGTTTGCACAACCATTTTTGGCAACGCATTTGTTTTTTTTTACCTAAATCCGACGGTTTGGTCAAAGGCATGTCTTCACACAGGCTTCGACATTCGCTTGTAAAACGCGTTGCTCCACAAGCTCTGCCGAAGAGGGACAAACTGTAGACACCCCAATTTTGACCAAACGTCGAATTAAGGGGAGTGTTACCTCCAAGTCCAATGATGACAATGTCCGAACAAAACTAAGGCTTCCAAGGTGATTCAAGCTCTTCAAAAGACTCTTCAATTCAAACAAAAAAGAAAGAAAAGAAAAAGAAAAAGAAAAGAAAAAGGAACAGAACGACACATGGTGTGGGCTGCGACAGTCACGCATTGCCGCAGCGGCACTCTGTATTTACGGGACCGGTAGTCTGTAACTGCCACAAAAACACATCAAGTGCCGCAAAAATTAGAATTTCAAAAAAGACGGTAGTCCATGGAGTTGTCCGCGGCATTCATTGAGTGTCATATCGGCATTCATTAAATGTCGCGCCGGCAATCATTGAGTGTCGTTCCGGCACTCAATGAGTGTTGCTTCCGTCTCCACTGAGTGCCTCATTTTCCTATAGCCAGCTGTAATATAGCACGTTTTGTACCTCCAAAAGTGCATCCGAAGTTCGAGTTTTTGACTTGAAAATGCTGAAATACCCTTCAAAAAATTTGCCTATAAATAGAGGGTGAATACTCCATTATAAGGGATCTTTTTTTGGGGAGAACTACTACACATTTTTAGGAGAGGGGAATTTTAAAGAGAAAAAAAAAAGAATTTTGGGGAAAGAGAGTTTTTGAGAGCTTGAAGAAGAACTTGGAAGATCTTCAAAATATAGAACTTTGAGGATAGTTGGAGGTGAGACTCTACTCTTGTTAATTTTGTTTTATGGATTTAGAGCACTTGCTCTCTTAGCTTTCTTTATTTCATTCCTTCTTATTGTTTTTGCTTTTCTCTTGAGATTCTTGGAGATCTTCAATATCTCTCTTGAAAGCTCTTGAGTTTGATCTTTTGATTCCATGTAAGCTTATGCTTCATATGGAAGCCAAAGTTTGATCATCATTTGTAAACAAGTAGATGGATCCAAGTCCATATTTATGACTTGGATTCTCTAACTTGGAATTTCATGGGATCTTCTATATTTTCTCTTGAAGTTCATGAGCTAGTTCTTTGATTCTTCTTTTCTTTTTCTTGTTCATGCTTTTCTCTTGAGACTCTTGGGAATCTTCCATATCTCACTTGAATCTCATGATTTTGATCTTTTAGTCTCATGTAAGCTTATGCTTCACATAGGAGTCAAACTTTGATCACCATCTCATTAAGAACAAGTAGATGAATCCAAACCCCTACCTTGGTTTGGATTCTCTAACTTGGAGTTTCCATAGGATCTTTTTTTATATTTCTTGAAAACTCATGAGTACTAGTCATGTATTGATCTCCAATGACCCTCAATGGAAAGGAGAATTAGGTTTAGGATAATCCAATACCCATGGCTTTGTTGATAGATGTAACAAAATGGTGATAAGCCCAATAGTGGAGCAGTGAGTTCACAAACTGTTTTTTATCATAGATTTTTAGTTGATAATCTAACCGTTGGAATTAAGTGAAACCAATGGGAAAGTGTCTATAACTCAAAGTTCTACCACTGTAATTTTTGTTTTAAGGAGATTTCATGTTTAAAGTGGTTTGGTCATGAGTTTTGTGAAGTCACTACAATCTGTCCAGAGTTTCAGAACAGTAACACTCTTTTGAAATAAGCAAATCAGAACCTTAATCAAGCTTTCTTGATCCAAAATAAATTTTTCTAGGTAGTTTAATGAGTTAGGAAGCTACCGTAAAAAGACCAAAGCAGTTCTGATTTTTTTACTATTTTTAAAAAATCATACAAAATCTCTGGACAGAGATTTACAAATCTCTGATTGACGTCTAGTATTTGTTTGATTCCCAAAGATCTAACCGTTGGAACTTTGATTTTCTTTTTGGGTTAAAAACTAAACTCACAGAGGCATCTTGTGTCCATATTCACCGACATCAAACAATGGGAAGCATGCTTTTTATTTCTTTTAATTTCTGGTCTGCTCTCTATAATTTTCAGAATTTTATGACAGATTTGACCAACTTTGTAAATAATGCTCCAAATGACTTTTCTATGACCTAGGGCTCAAAACATGTTTTAATAATGATTAGTTAAGCTTGAATTCAAAGTTTAAGTGATCTAAATCACTGAGTATTTCATAATTTATTCTTGTTCATGTACATATTCATCCATCTGGCTTGATGCTTGTAATTAGTACTTGTTTGCTTTAGATTTAATTACATTTAATAGATTTAAGCTAGAAGTCTAGGATTGTTATTTAAGATCCAACTTTATATCTTGTATATCATGTAGACTAACCCTTTGTTTTGTAGCTCTATTAAGGTATGATTTCTTGAACTCTTCTTTAGTTTATTTTAATTTCTTGATTTTATCGATTTTTCAACTTAATGCGCGATACCTTAGAATTAGGTTTTGCCTTATGTATATATGTGATTAGAGACCTTTTCTTAGGATCTTTCTATTTGTATGTATTGCACGTTTAATATTCGCGACATGGATTCCGGGTAAGTTCTATAGTTCTCTATTTGCATATCATATTGCTTGCTACTTGAATTATGTGGTTTTTGAATGATATTTTATCACTTGCAATCTTACACCCATTAGACATGCTTTTGTAATGTATATTTAAACATGTGTATTAATTGAGGACATGCTTAGATTATTAATTCAATTAAAAAGATGTCAAGTAGAGGCCTATCGCAAGATAGGATGAGAGGGGGTGTTTTAGTTCGACGGGCTCCTTCCCTTCTCATTCCATAATCCCCGAACTTGGTTTAATCTTTGGTTTCGCAAAAGATCAGTTGCTTTAAAATGGTTTCTTAATTTTCCTTTTAAAAATTAAGTGGCGACTCATCGTTTTTGAATTTGAATTTAAAAAAGGTTTTTAAACAAAAGTCGTGGGTAGGGAAAATTGCGATATCCACAATCATCATCTAGATGATGACATGAAGTGTAAGGTGAGTGAATCCTTATGGATAGTAGCTCTTGACCTCAAAAACATGTTTGATAGATGAATCTTTCAACTTCAATACATTCCTATGTATTCTTGAAGTTGTCTCCGAAATTGAAAAGAATGCTCTCCAACAATATTGGAGGTTCTTGATATGAGTTCAATGTTGATATTTCAAGTGGTCATAATCTCCATTTAAGTGCTAAAAATACACTTGCAAAACGTCTATTTCAAAACCCCTCTTAAACCCCTCATTTTGATTTTAAAGAATAAACCCTAGTTCTTCCCAAAATCTTCAAAATAGTGAACAATCTGAGTTCAAAGATTTTTCTAGGATTCAACACTCAAAGTATTAACATGAGACCACTTGGAAAGCCTTCCTAACTCATTAGAGAACACCCATGGTTTTTGGTTTGACTTGGAAACACTTGGAAGGGGTCCATTTGGACCCAGACATTCCTTCCAGATATTCTGCCTTTACTGTCACAGTAGCTTGGTTGACTTTCAACTTGTTTTACAGAAAACCTTTCCAAAACGAGTGGTCCCAACTCATTTTTTCCTTGCACTTCCGTGTCTTAGGAAACTTTATGTATAATATGGGCCTCTAGATGTTTTGTTTTCAGTTTTTAAGATTTTTTGACATTTCTGTCGACAGTACAGACTGTGTTTCTGAGTAACCTCTATTGTTTATATGATTTCTCCCAATCTGTAATAGTTATTGAGGATTGAATTTTTGATTTGTGTTCTAGACACAATAAGGATGATCTCCATAATAAATGATGCATTGAAAACATTTCTAACCCTACTTTTCAATTTTCCCAAGATCAAATCACTGTTCTGTCTACTAATCACAGCAAGTATACTTTTACTTCCATCCTTTGATTTGATGCTTATATGTACTTCAAATTAGTTCATATCCTAGGAAGTGGTCCATACCATATTTGTACATATCCCATGATGATTCCCCCATGCATTCATTCATCTTCTAGACTTCTAAGTCACTTTAGAAAACTCATGTACACAAACACACTACAACCTTGTCACATTCTAAGGCCATGCATTGCATCCATGCAAGATTTGGGGTTTTTGTGACTCCTAATATAAGAAGATTGTAATGAATGAATTCGATCGCACGTTCATGCTTCCCTCGATCTAATCTTCCTTTCTCATCCGTCCTGGGGATTGAGAGGTCTTCTTTCCTCAAAGATTAACATGCATCATTCTAGCTTGCTAAGCATATTTTTTTATCTCTTTGTTTATTTGTTTCAAGAACAATTCATGTCCCCTTTAGATTAGGAAAACTTGATTACTTGATATGTGATTAGATGTTTTTTAAGGTTTGTTGGTGTGATCTTTCACCTTTGCATTGTGTGGTATTTGGCTTAGATCTTATGAATGATATCTTATCTTTTGATTTTTCATTTTAAGATTCTTATGTGATGTAAAATACTATCATAGTATTAATTTTTGAACAAAACATAGTAAAAGGTGATTATTTGGATGTTAATTGAGGCTCGTCGAGAGACGGGGCGAGTTGAGGGTGTTTTAGTCATGGCAAAGGCTCTTTCCTCTCTCGTACCAAAACCCCGAACCAAATTCTTTGGTTATGAAGGGCCGGTGCCCTTTATCCATTTGGGTGAGTTAAATTGGCTTTCTTGGTGACTCTGTATCTGTTTTCAACAGACCTTTTCTTTTTTTTCAAATCAATTTCAAAACAAAGGAAAATCAATTTCGAAATCCCAAAAATGGGAACGGGGGTGGGCTCACGGAGGCCGCGTGTCCACAGTTGCCACAAATTCTATTTTATCTCTGTAGATTTGTTATTTTCGGAGTAGTAAGGCAGGTAAAAGAGAAGAAAAGCAAAATTCTCATTAATTTTCAAGTACACTCGATATTTTTTTTTTCCCATAACCATGTTTTAGTTTTTAAACTATCTCTTTAATCCTCATGGGTTTAAAACAAATATAAACCATTTTAGTTTAAAAATATTTCACCATGGGTTTACAAAACTTAACTATTTATTTTTTGTTTTTTAGTTTTTACTTTTTGAAAACTCTTTATTTAAAAAAAAAAAAAAACAGTTCAGACCATTCTTAACTATTTCTATTAACTATTAGCCCTTATGATAAATTCAAACACGAGCCTCAAGCATTGGCGTATTTTCATCCTTAATGATTATGGTTTTTTTGAAAGGTCTTTAGCCACTTTCATTTTTGAGAGTTTCAAGAAGTTATAGAAAATCTTCTTACTCCAATAAAACTAATCTTGAAGTAATATCAACATTTAAGCTTCATAATCAAAAAGCATTTAAACTCCAACACTCCTTATGCATTCAGCAAACTGTAAGGCTATGGTTCCCAAAATTGGTTCTTCAATTCTTTAATGGTTTAGATTTGGAAAGAGGGAATGCTTCCAATACCTCTCTCTGTCCACTCTGCCTCTCCCTGTCATTGTTGTTCGTTCTCTCTCTCACATCATGCACACACATGCACTTGGAGTTGGAGAGGACTATTTCTACATACTCTACATGTTGATTCTTTATTTAACTACCTAAATTCTCTGTACTTTATCTAGATTAAAGCAATTCCAACAATGGAACTGTAGCTGAGTAAGATATTTTAAACCGTTGGATTCTTTGTCCACCAAAAATGGTTAACCCACTTGGCACACCTAATTTTCTTGACTGTCCACGTGGCTTCTTAAGGCCCTACTCTATATACAACTTTATATATAAATATATACACATTCAACTAAATGAAAAAAGAAGAAGAAGAAGAAGTCAACAACTGATCACCCATTTCTCCTTCTCTGAGTAATCAAAAATTGACAGGAGTAATGCATGCCTCCCAAATGCTTTTCAAACATATGTGGCATTTGGTTACCAATTTGATTTCCCTTTGGATCAACTTACTCTTACCATTATATGATGCTTGGAAATAAAATATTAACGGAACTAAATGTGGGTAATTGATTTAAACAAAATTGATATAGCATTGGATTAGCCATTTTTTTTATTTTTTGCCAAAGTGAGCTCAAAATTTTTGTAGTTTACCACAATTATGTTTTTTGAATCAAGTAATTTCACAAGATCAAATCCTTGGTAAGTGAACTCGCCACAAGATCAAATCCTTAGAAACTATTAAGAAAATGGAATTGGGTCATACTGGGAACCATTCCAATGTTTAGGAAGGAAATGGAGGTTGTGAGTTGTCTAATCTGAATATTGCAGAAAATTTCTCTTGCAAGGACTGGGAAATGCTTAAGATGGCTTCCTTTTATTTTGTATTTAATCGAGTCACTATTTTTTATGGGCTGTCATGCCTGCACATGGGTTGTTACTCTGCCTCATGTTTATGGAAAATGCATAAGAATGCTGCACATGGTTTCTTGCTTCCTTCTTTAGGTTTGTTGCTTCCTATCTTACTAACTGTTTGGCATAATCTAGAAAATTCAAGGTTGTAAATTTCCCCCTTCTGCATTAGTTTCTTGGTACTAAACAGAGCATGTAAGATAAATTTATTTATTTTGGTTTTGTAATGATTTGGGCACGACAAAGGAAAAAAAGGTGAATGAAGCTTTTGTATGAAGAATTCTCATTTTCTTCATCATTTGTGGCTAATCGAATAAGGAATATTTTCTTGAAGAAAAAAAAACAGAGAGAGAGAAAGAACCCAGGCTTTTCCTTCAATTTTTTTTAATCTTCTTTCCATTCCTTTAATAAATTCACGAAAGCATCTTTTGTCGCCTAAGCTATTCATTGGCTAGGTGAGTGGGATCCATCACTTTATTCCATTAGCTAATTAAAGAATTTCTTGCAGTTTTTAACATTTTGTTTTTTCAATGGGCTGGTGAATGGGGATAATTCAACATGCCTTTGACTTTTACTCCACATTTGATCAATATTGTAGGCTACTACAACTAGGAGTTCTAAGGCGAGGAACACGAGATTAGAGCATGTGTTGGAGGATTTGAAAAGTTAGTTGAAAGATGATGCAATTTTTATTTTTTCTTCTTTGCATTGGATTTTTTTAGGTATTGCTATTATTGTAATTGTTTTTACTATTATTGGGAGACACCAATTAGTTGAGAATAATGTGATTCTGGAGGTTGATTAGCAATTAACTCTACACTTCGTGTAAATACATTATTTGTTTTTTGAACAACAAGCTTATATTATATACATTGAAAGCCACAAGGTCCAACGAGGATACAACATGTCAACAACAAAGGCTGATAAACAGGTCCTAAGGAAAGTCCCCCCAAAAACCAGTTCAAGTACAAAACATTTCAGAGTATACCTACTGGAGAATAACCCCTCCAACTAGCAACCCTACATACTATCTATCGACCACCAAAATGAAGAATTTAACAATCAGAACTTGAAACACTACATCAGCCAAACTAAGCCTATAATGAGTCTCTAGCCCCTTTTATAACACAACATTTTGGGCACCTTTTCCCAGGATGATACAGAATATTAGACCACAACCAGTTAACAAAACATTTAATTGTTCTAGTAGAATTCATGATAATTCATTAATTCCCATTTGTAACCCCCAACAGACTTGATTAGCAGTTGAAGCTAGCTCACCATGATAAGTAAGACTTGTACAGTAGTAATAAACAGATCAGAGCTGCGATGAGTCCAGAATATGAAATCAATATCAATCCAGCAACCGTTAAAATACAGCAACTAACCAGTAATCGAAAGGCTACGACCCAGATCTCTTGCTGTACTTCCTTTGAAAAAACTTGCAATAATTCACCTCAACATGAATTCAACAACCACCAACGAATTAAAACCCTACTATGGAATGACCAGATCGACCCCTAGCAGCGAGATTCCTCTTGGTACCACATTGGACAGAAGTCTTGCTCGATAAGATGACCCCCTAGGAACACCCAAACCATTACAGCCGAAGCCAATAACCACAGATCAAACGGAACATCCAAGCACACAATCATCCCATAAATCAATAACCCAAAACTACCAGTGAGCCTTTTAAACAGCAGAAAAACAAAGAAAAGCAGGCCGACAACAGAAACAAGCATCGGCAACAGAAACAAGCATCAGCAGCAACCTAAAGACTTTTGATCAATAGAATGCACTATGGTCCACGCCCATAATGTTGCCAAAATATTCCCAATGCAAAGAATGATCAAAAAGTAAAGTATACAGTCCAGCACGAGGATCCCCAGTAAAATCTGCTTGAGATGTTGAAATCAGATTGAATCGTCTAGGAGAACCATCCAATAAAACTATATGATCAAAACATTGGAGCCCAAATTGAATCATTCACAACAATGCTTGATGCGCCAACCATTCCTTATCTTGAATGTCATTGATTGTATAAGGTCCACACTCACTCCGATCTAGATCCAACAGAAACACCACCTAAATTGGCATCTCAATCTGCCAATCAGAGAAGAACATAATGCATATCATACCAAACAAACACCAATCGAGAGTCCCAAGAACACGAAGGAAACACACACCGAGACGCACACACCTCAAAAGGAGTATAAGACTCCTATTCATACCCAAGAGATCACACCAAAGAAAACACACACCAAAAAGCCCATACCCAACCCCAGAAAAATCAAAAAAAATTCTTCTTCCTCTTATTCTTTTTCACAACAAATAACGACTTTCATAATAGATTCTAAACCAACGAGCAACTCATAAATGCGCTCCCCCAAAAAAAAAAAAAAAAAAAAACCATGCCACCCCAACAGGCTTACCTAAACACCCAAAAAGCAGCCATTCACTATACAAATTTTGAGGCTCTACTAATCCCTCCTCTACCCTTTACAATTAACTTATCCAGCGTAAATAAACAGAGCAACAACCTCCAGGCTGGACAGGAACTAAAGCAAATTCAGCCCCAACAACCAACATAAAACTAGCTCCCAAACATATGCCAACTCACAAACAGAATTTACATCAAAACCCTCTATTTATGCTGCAGCTTTCCATCCATGCAACCCAGCAGCTCAAAATGTAGCATTTCCATCAGAAAGAAACTTATATTATAAGTTAACATAAACACCCCCAAAACACTGCCACCACTCCTGCACCACAGCCACAAACAAAAGAACACAAAATACTCACTCGCCATCCATACATAAAAATCCCATAGAATGTCTACGTGGAGGAACCACTATCCGGAAGAGATTAGTTTAGCAACAAGATCAAACAACCGAACGATACTTTGAAACGCAAACCCCCTGCCACTTTCTGAAGGACCAAAAAGAGCAGGAATAGGAAAAAGAAATAGACTCCTTAGAAAATCACTAAAACACACAAAGATTAGACACCAGCTACCCCATAAAGCCCCTAATGAACATATGCTACAAACACCCAAATCGAGAACTCTACCACTTTCTCCCACTAAACAGAAATACAAGCACAGACTTAAGAAGAGTCCCCATTACCACTACCTTCCCACCTCTTAGTCCGATAACTCTGAAAAAAATACTGGCACCAATAGCCAAATCACAAGAAAGCCATGAAAGGAGTTATCCTCCCTATGCCCTGTTTAGCCAATACATCAGCCAAGCAATTAGCCTCCCTTAATATATGTACCACCTTAACATTACCCACAAAAGACATCAGATTCTGGATTTTATTTATCGTACTAGAATATTTCCAAGCTCCCCCATCATCCCCATTAACCCATGAGACCACTGTTTTTGAATCACTTTCAATCCATAGCTGACTCCCAAATCTCCCCTCGAATGATGAATGTATGTCCAACGCCTTTAAAATTGCTACCAACTCCACAAAATTTGAGTCCGTAATACCTATATTGACAGAAAACAACTGCCCCATCGATCCCAGTCCCTAAGCACACCCCCCACTTCTTTGTACTACATGTTACATAAATGCATTGTATTTTTTATTTTTTTTATTTTCAAATTAGTTTGTTTAGCAAACTTTTTGCGACATCAACAATGGTTTGAGAGTTTTATAATTAAACCACATCGGGGCATAGATTGGAATTAAAAGCAAGGTATTTGTGCTTGGTTTTTTTTTTTTTTTTTCATATATGGTTAATTATCTTGTATTAATGAGCAGAATTGTGAGTTGTGGTGCATTCACATTAGGATTAGTGATCTTCATTTGTTTGTTGTATAGCATGAAGTAACATAAAAGTGACAAAGATTTGTATGTTGATTTTGGGTTGTGATAAATTTATTTACACAGGTTAATGGAAATTTTTGGATGTTGTAGAAACAGAGGAAACTCTGTCGATTTTTTTTTAGGAATCTTTGACCTTTTTTTTATTTTTTTTGTTCTTGTATTGTTTGTATGGATTGTTTTTTATTTGTATATTTGGTCTTGTTTTGCTCTTTGGGTTGCTAGGTGGTTGCATTATATATTTTTAATTCAAGTTTTGTTTTCTGTTTCAGGTTGTGGCGAGGGATAAGATGATTAGAGCATAATTTGTTGTTTTTAATTGAATCTTATGAGCGTAAAGACTTCATTTAGATTATTATCATTTTATTTTTATTTCTATTAATGTCGGTTATGAAACAATTATGTATGAACATATACTTTATTGTCTCTTATTTTATCTTTAATTAGTATGCTTTTAAATTTTATGTGGTTCTTGTCGTTAAAAATAAGTATGGCATAATTTATTGTGATGTAGAATTAATGATTTTGGGTGACAATATATAAATTTCCGTCACAAATAATATTATTTGTGACGGTTTTGGTAATAATTGTTGTGGTCACAATATTAAAATTTCGTCACAAACATTATTTATTCCGTCACAAATACTATTTGTCTAAAACTGTTACAAATAGTATTTGTGACGGTTTCGGGTCGACACAAATAAAGTGCTTCAAATAAAATGTGACACTATTTGTGTCGCACACAAATCCGTCACAAATATTATTTGTGACGGTTTGGGTCGACACAAATAAACTGTCACAAATAATAAGTTTATGTGACACTATTTTTTGTGTCACACGAAAATCCGACACAAAATCCGTCACAAAAACTTTTTTGTGACGGAATTTGACCGACACAGACTTTTTGTGACGCCCATAACTTGTTTCGGGCACAAAATCGTCACAAAAGGTGCATTTCTGTCACACCCATCCCGGGAAATCTATTTATTTTAAAATACAAAATTGATCTATTGTGAATTATTAATGTTGATTAATAATTGTGGATGTGGTTGACGTGGGTCAACGGTGAGTGTCAATCGAGGACACAGTGATTTGATAATCAATGAGGGATTGACATGAGTAAATGACATTTATGTGATTTTAAATGTTATTTGACTTTACCTGATTTTCATGAATAGTAATTATACCTGTTTTGTATAATTTCTAGTAGTTTGTATAATTTCTAGTAGTTTGATACTATCTTAGATCATTGTGAATACTGTGGTGAGAACGTGAGTGATGTGTAGCATAAAAGGTAGGTGGTCTAGAGATTTCACGAAATTAGTTTCAGAACGTGATTTTTGGACCCAAACGGAACATAGTCGAACACTTTTATAAATTTTAGTTTCACTCGTAAAGTTATAAAATGGACGTGTTGGACGTTTCGGGGTATAATTAGATGTTTTGAGAACTCGTGGGGAGGTAAACACAATTTTTGAAAGTGTTGTCTATATATAGAAAGCTAAGATATTTTGTCAAAATGTCTTCAACCTAAAATTGAAATCAAGAGAGGAGATTTGGGGATTTTGAAGCTTAGAGCTTGCCGACTCAAATCGACGACTTTCCGATCGTCAGTTTTTCTCCAAATTCTAGATTCGAACTCCTCGAGGTAAGAGCTACATTTTGATACCACTTAGGCCTCGTTTGGCGAAGTTTTTTCCGAAAATCTAATTTATGGAAATTTGGGAAAATCATGTAAATACTTGTAGGAATCACTCCTAATCGGAGATCTGACGTTTAATCGGGCTACTAGTGCTTTCCTCAAAGTTATAGGACGATTGCTCAAGGTATGAATTCCGAACCTATGTAATATAGGGAATTTTGGATGTTTTAGATATTTTGTATGAATTGTGATCCGGGCAAACTTATATGTTAAATTAGGCCCGTTAATTTTAGCGAGTACGTATAGAAAAGCATGATAACATGATTATGTGAGTATGCTAAATGTTTATGTGGGTCAAAGGGGAGTTCGATATAATTTCATGCCGGTGCACGCCTCTCGATGTTTGAGAGTTTATAGTAGTGACGACTACTTGCTTGGTGTGGGAAGTGGCCAACCAGAGCAGATGGATGCAATGGTTGAGTGATTCTTGGCTAACCATTGACATCGCGGTTTAAGATTTAAGACTTGCCGATATACTGGGTGAATGCGTATCTCTCTCCCCGGAGACTAAATTATGTGATTTAGATGTTTAAAACATGAATTGCCTCATATGCATTTGTTTAGAATTGTACACTCAGCATATAGCTGAGCAATGGAGATTTACTCCATTGCAGGTATGAAGAAAAGAAAGATGGATGCGAGGATGAGGCAGTTGGGATCATTCGGAGGAATTGGGGTATAGATTTTTTGTAATCGAATCATAGAAGCTCTGGATTATTATTATTGAGTTGATGTAATATTCTTTTGAAAACCTTTTTAAGTTGGTTGGAAGTGACTTGGAACTCTTGAGTTCGCGTTTTGATGTTTAACACGTTGAATTTCATGTTTTATGAATTTGTTGTAGCACTTAAGAGATTTGATCAGAACGAGTTCCGTTAATGTTTTCAAAACTTAGACATGCTGTCTAATATGTTTATATACCTTTGTTAAAGTTTCAGAACGATTGAGAATTTGTATGTTGAGTTTTGTCGTAATTGTGACGTTTTAAAAAAAAAAAGTAAAAATAGGCAAAAGTGGGCTGCCTGTGAATAGTGTTTTTACAAAGGAAGTACCTTTTTCGGAAAATATTGAACTATTCTATTTTGCTTTTAGGGTACATTTGGGGTCCCTAATAACACTTTTATAGTTAATTTGAAATATAATTAACTTTTCAAATTGATACGGATTTTACGGACTCATAATTCAATGTTTTGTTTTTCTTCCAAAATGAACTATGTTTTAAAGAGTTTCTTTAAGTTTCTTTTCCGCTGCTAGAGTTATAGAATGAATTGGATGAGCCTCGGTGGCGTGCCACGTGTCCTTTTTCCGCCCGTAGCGGGATGGGTCGTGACATTTATTGGTATCAGAGCTATAGGTAACAAAACTTTGGGAACGTTCGACGTTGAGTGGAGTGTTGAGTGAATTGTCACATATTCTAGAATGCATCCACATATTGTAGAGATGTTTGATGCATGTAGTATGTTGTTATACATACATGATTACGATATTGTTATACATGCATAGTATTTATGCATTTGTGAATTGGTGGAATCATACTGGGGTGGAGCCGTATGATGAGATGAGGTTTACCATGAGTTATCATAGGCTTTGTGTGTTGGCACGAGGGAGAGATGATATATTGGTGGTGATGAACCGTTGGATTTCTAAACGAAACTAAAATGATTTTTGATCGAATCGGTGGATGTTTTCAATGATAGTGATGAGTGTCCTTTGGGGGATCTAACCGAGAATGGAGTTTGAGCAGTGAACGTCAAAAGAGATTTCCTTATAGTTCACATAGAGAATGAAAAGTGATTGTTGTAGTTAAGTTCTTCAGACATGGGTTAGATGCTGTAACGTGAGAGAATAGAGATGTGCAGTTGGCTATTATGGTAGCAAGATAGTCCAGCAGCAGGTATTGCTCGTGTATGGGATGGGTGAGGAATCTCTCACCTTATCTTATGGTGTTAGCCTATAGTGTGATCTAAGGGGTTATCTTATGATGGTACCTTATGGTATGTACAGTGTATGTCAGGTCGTTGAAGAATCTTTCAACTTATTGTACGGTATTGAGACGATTGGATGGTTGAGGAATCTCTCAACCTATCTTAAAGTATGTATTGGACGGTTGAGGAATCTCTCAACCTATCTTACGGTATGTATTGGAAATTGAGAAATATCTCAACGAGTTATGAGTATTGTGGTTGTTGAGGAATCTCTCAACTGAACTTGGTTTCGAATGTTTGTGGTACCATGGTGGATTTAGATGTAGTATAAAGGTTAGTAAGGAAAGCTACCAGATTGATTGTATAAGTGGGAAACGGTATTTAAGGATTAACCTAGGATGAGGGATTAAGAACGGGAATGATAGAGTATGCTTTGACGGTTTAAAACTACAGTTAGTAGAAGTAACGGGTTTCAGTCAAGTATCGGAAATGGCACCGTATGAAGCGTTGTATGGGCTTAAGTGTCGATCGCTGATTTGTTGGATCGAGGTTGGGGAAAGAAAGTTGTTAAGACCTACGATGATACAGTTGACTACGGAGAAGGTAAAGCTAATCTAGGAGCGACTTTTAGAGAAGGCTCACAATACTAAACATTCAATTCATCCAGGGAGTGATAAGATATACCAGAATTTGCGAGAAAACTTTTGGTGGAGAGGTATGAAGCGAGAAGTTGCCAAGTTTGTGTTTGAGTGTTCAGCATGCTAGCAAGTCAAGGCAGAGAGATAAGTACCTGCAGGGCTATTACAACCATTACCAGTGTCAGAGTGGAGTGGGATGGGATCACGATGGATTTTGTTTCGGGATTTCCACGATCGTTTAATAAGAAAGATAAGATTTGGGTTATGCTTGATAGATTGACGAAATTATTGCAATCTACCGATCAATACGACTAAACCTTCAAGGTTTGACAGAATTGTATGTGAAAGAGGTTGTAAGACTATGCGGAGTTCCAACAGTGATTATATCGGATCGTGATAGTAGTTTTACATCGAGGTTTTAGGAAGTCTACAAGAAGCCATGGGTACTAAACTGAGTTTCAGTACTACATTTCATCCTCAGACCGATGGACAGTCAGAACGGACAATTTAGACATTGGAAGACATGCTTAGACTTTGCGTACTAGACTTTGGATAAGTCAATATAGATTGAAAACAGGAAATATAAATGGGAAAGACGAAGCTTTAATGAGTAAGTGAACAAAAACGGTAAGAATGAGAGGAAGATACGATAGTACGCTGAGTACATTATCAGATATGATAGTAGAAATGTAAATGGTTGGAGGACAATGGTGGATGCTATGAAATACGATCTCAGTGTCCTAGATTCCAATAAGGTTGGAGAGTTTTGAGAATGTCGAATTTCACCCTAAGAAAATTTTAAAGTGTTTAAAATGTTTTTAAACAAAAACTTTCGTTGAGTAAGAAAATTTGTTCTAAATACTTGTGATTAGGTATCAAGTAGACCTTGGAAGACGGTATCGTGGAAAGATATGGCATGCTTAGTGCTTGGGACATAACAGTGGTTGTCAAACGAATGAGTTTTATGGGGGCAGATTGTGAACATAGGAATTCTAAAAGAGTTGGTGAAATGACGTGTACCTAAATTTGGCTAATTGGAAGTTATGACCTTAAAGGAGTAGTCGTGAGTATTGTTCCAAAGGCAAATATTGGAGTAACCTGAGGTAATGAATGATTTGAGGCTTTGATCAATCAAGAACTTGATGAGATCCGCAAAGTGTGAAGCACTTGAAAGATGACAGTTAGGAATCGGTTGGCATTGATGACCGGAGTGAGAATTTACCTTGGAGTATTGCCGTGAAAGGTATGTGAATTGGAAGTCGATATGGAATTTATTGAACACAGTGAGGTTATAGTATTTTGTGGGAAGATTTAATTACCGGCTTATCCTCAGATTGTATATGGGGATTGTATTAATACTGTGAACAATAGGTTATTCAGGAATAATGGGTTGGAGACCCGGATAGCATAAATAAAGGACTAGAGAGTTTAAATTGGAAATTGAGTCAGATTCGACTACGGTTATGAAACATTGGATGTCGGAATAAGGTATGGTGCCTTGAGATGTTATGCGAAGAATATATGCTTAGTGTGAACGGTTGTCAGGAACTTGGTGAGAGTTGAGATACAGAAGTGTGATCGATATGGATTTGTGCTAAGGTGAAAGTGAAACACCAGAGACGTATAGAGTTGTAAACTACATAAACGGTAGTGGATCTACCTGGACTGATATGAGAATGGACTACATTGCAGTTGAGATCTTCGAAAGAAAAGTGATTGACGCAGAGTGTGAGTACACTAGGCGAACATGATGGATTGTGAATGATCAACGGTTTGGGACAGGAACAGGGTATGTTCTGAACAAGAGGATATATTATGATAAACTCTGTGGTACGTGCATGATTGGCTAAGTCAAATTTTGATTAACAATGCTATTCGTTACGAAGGATATTGTGGTGGTGGTGTTGAGAAATAGATGAGGTATTATGTGAGATTTCAATAGTTGTTTTAAAACCTGAATGAGAAATGTATTGGACTTTGTTAAAAAATTTAAAGTGAAAATGTTAGGGGTAACCTTCTATGTTAATTGACGGCAGTTCGAGTACAAACTTGGGAACGATGACCGACGAATGTGTTTGACCTCACTGTAGGTAATTTGGGATATGTGTCGACTCGAACGAGTGAAATGGTGTGAAATTTTCAATAGAGAATTTGATTGATACCTTACGAGGCACAAGTGATGGGAGTATAGTACGAGGTTGGTAAAACCGGAATGGAATGATAAGAATTAATAGAGACAGAGGGAGAGTACTAATGTGACGCACTACCGACTATGTGATAGTCATTTCAACTGAAGTTGACGTGATATGGATTTATTTAAAAAGAAGGATTGGAAATTGATAGGAACTTAGGAGTCGTTTGAAATGCGTTATAGTGGTACAAGTGGTTTGGTGATCAGCAGAGTAAGAGATTGAATCTATAGTATGTGAAACAATTTATTGAAGCATGGACTTATCAACGGGGTATATATGTGTGATAGTACTCAGTTATGGTTCACTTCGGGATGAAGAATCGTGTATAGATGTTAATCAGTTGAGACGTAATATCAACGACTTTTAATCGAAAAGAAAGATCGGTGAATGGGAGATGAGTTACTTCCTTCGTTTTGGTGATTAAGATATAACCTTTGGGTTTCGAAAAGTATATGTGATAAGTACGATGATAGGATATGTGAGTGGAAGTTGTGACGTCGTGATGTGATTTAATGTCAAATTTGACTATTGAGTAAGTTCTACTCAGGTATTGATGTTCTTATTTATCGGGATGCTTCGATGAATTGCTAGAATTCGGTTGAATCTTCTATCGGATTGAGACGAAGGCTCTGAGAATTTATTTTCCTTAAGAGCCTGAGTATTTATTTTCCTCGTGAGACTGTGACTTCTCAGTAAAGTGATTGGTTTGTGTATGAGGCAAATGTTTGAAGTACTTGTGTGAAGTCTTGGAGACTTAAATTTGGGGACAAACTTCCTTTTTGGAGGGGAGAGTTGTCACACCCGTCCCGGGAAATCTATTTATTTTAAAATACAAAATTGATCTATTGTGAATTATTAATGTTGATTAATAATTGTGGATGTGGTTGACGTGGGTCAACGGTGAGTGTCAATCGAGGACACAGTGATTTGATAATCAATGAGGGATTGACATGAGTAAATTACATTTATGTGATTTTAAATGTTATTTGACTTTACCTGATTTTCATGAATAGTAATTATACCTGTTTTGTATAATTTCTAGTAGTTTGATACTATCTTAGATCATTGTGAATACTGTGGTGAGAACGTGAGTGATGTGTAGCATAAAAGGTAGGTGGTCTAGAGATTTCACGAAATTAGTTTCAGAACGTGATTTTTGGACCCAAACGGAACATAGTCGAATACTTTTATAAATTTTAGTTTCACTCGTAAAGTTATAAAATGGACGTGTGGGACGTTTCGGGGTATAATTAGATGTTTTGAGAACTCGTGGGGAGGTAAACACAATTTCTGAAAGTGTTGTCTATATATAGAAAGCTAAGATATTTTGTCATAATGTCTTCAACCTAAAATTGAAATCAAGAGAGGAGATTTGGGGATTTTGAAGCTTAGAGCTTGCCGACTCAAATCGACGACTTTCCGATCGTCAGTTTTTCTCCAAATTCTAGATTCCAGCTCCTCGAGGTAAGAGCTACATTTTGATACCACTTAGGCCTCGTTTGGCGAAGTTTTTTTCAAAAATCTAATTTATGGAAATTTGGGAAAATCATGTAAATACTTGTAGGAATCACTCCTAATCGGAGATCTGACGTTTAATCGGGCTACTAGTGCTTTCCTCAAAGTTATAGGACGATTGCTCAAGATATGAATTCCGAACCTATGTAATATAGAGAATTTTGGATGTTTTAGATATTTTGTATGAATTGTGATCCGGGCAAACTTATGTGTTAAATTAGGCCCGTTAATTTTAGCGAGTACGTATAGAAAAGCATGATGACATGATTATGTGAGTATGCTAAATGTTTATGTGGGTCAAAGGGGAGTTCGATATAATTTCATGCCGGTGCACGCCTCTCGATGTTTGAGAGTTTATAGTAGTGACGACTACTTGCTTGGTGTGGGAAGTGGCCAACCAGAGCAGATGGATGCAATGGTTGAGTGATTCTTGGCTAACCATTGACATCGCGGTTTAAGATTTAAGACTTGCCGATATACTGGGTGAATGCGTATCTCTCTCCCCGGAGACTAAATTATGTGATTTAGATGTTTAAAACATGAATTGCCTCATATGCATTTGTTTAGAATTGTACACTCAGCATATAGTTGAGCAATGGAGATTTACTCCATTGCAGGTATGAAGAAAAGAAAGATGGATGCGAGGATGAGGCCGTTGGGATCATTCGGAGGAATTGGGGTATAGATTTTTTGTAATCGAATCATAGAAGCTCTGGATTATTATTATTGAGTTGATGTAATATTCTTTTGAAAACCTTTTTAAGTTGGTTGGAAGTGACTTGGAACTTTTGAGTTCGCGTTTTGATGTTTAACACGTTGAATTTCATGTTTTATGAATTTGTTGTAGCACTTAAGAGATTTGATCAGAACGAGTTCCGTTAATGTTTTCAAAACTTAGACATGCTGTCTAATATGTTTATATACCTTTGTTAAAGTTTCAGAACGATTGAGAATTTGTATGTTGAGTTTTGTCGTAATTGTGACGTTTTAAAAAAAAAAGTAAAAATAGGCAAAAGTGGGCTGCCCGTGAATAGTGTTTTTACAAAGGAAGTACCTTTTTCGAAAAATATTGAACTGTTCTATTTTGCTTTTAGGGTACATTTGGGGTCCCTAATAACACTTTTATAGTTAATTTGAAATATAATTAACTTTTCAAATTGATACGGATTTTACGGACTCATAATTCAATGTTTTGTTTTTCTTCCAAAATGAACTATGTTTTAAAGAGTTTCTTTAAGTTTCTTTTCCGCTGCTAGAGTTATAGAATAAATTGGATGAGCCTCGGTGGCGTGCCACGTGTCCTATTTCCGCCCGTAGCGGGATGGGTCGTGACAATTTTCGTCACAAAAAGTATTTGTGACGGAATTGCACCTTTTTTGTGACGGTTTTTTTCCGTCACAAAAACCCTATTTTCTTGTATGTGTTTAGCCATTTTTTTTTTTTTTTCTTTGCTCTGTGCCCACGGGCACGAGCAATTACTAGTATTAAAATAGTAGTTTTCAAAACTAAGGTGACTTTCAAAAAGATAAATTGGTTCTTTTAAAGTTATAAGAGCACCCAGACTAGAGGATAGGAATGTAGCTTAAACTTAGCTTAAGTTATGATGTATACCTGTGGGAAAACAAAACGGCTAATTGTTAACCGTTTGGAACCACATGGCTAATTGTTTGCCGTTTCGGAATTTAATGGTCGATTTCGGTCTATTTTTCTTGGATTTATCATATGAAAAAATCAACCGAATACTCTCAGTTTAGTCGGTTTGATCAGTCGATTTCGGGGTCGGATTTTTTTGTACACCCCTAGTCTTGTGACCACGGCACACGCTTGGTCGTATGGTGTCCCACGACAAGATGTTGGCTGTTTGGCTCTTCAATGCATGGCTTTCTGTCTGCAGTTTAACTGTACATTAGCGAATGTTAGCCGTATTAGAAAGATAAGCTTAACTATATTAGATTTTTAAAACGTATTCTACGCTTCACACCACTATGGGGTTCAAAAATCTAACTTAGATTAGCTGAGACCTTCTGCCTCAAGTGGTATGGCTGGCTTCTCTCAAGAGGGAGGCCAGTACTGTTCGACTCCTATGGGAGTCACTCCTTTTGGGGAGTTTGCCCTATGAGGTTTGTTGGGTTGTGGGTCTGTGATCTTGATCCCCAGTGTGTGTGTGTGTCGCCTGTGGATGCTTTGCCATCAGCACAAAAAAAATAATAATAATAAAATAAAATAATCTAACTTAGATTAAGTTATACTACACATCCACATCACTGACACTTGAATAATGCTATACTTCTTAAATTTTGTATCTCAATCCTAACACATATGGAAGTGAGATCAATCACTTTCTATAATAGTGAAACCACTTCTACATTCTTCAATGAAATATCATGTAGGATCACTACCGCATGTGAAATAACTAAAGTGTAGGTGGAGCATAATTAAATTGAATGGAACATTATTCATATGAAATTTAACCCTATCTGAGTTTGTGCTTAACACACTACTACGTGACTTATGTATCAACTTTCAAACCATTACCTAAAAAAATACTCCTTTCGTTTTAAAATAAGTGTCCATTATTTTTTTTTTGCACATAGTTTAAGAAAATAATAGCTTGTGGTGGATATTATTCACCTTTTGTGGTACTTGTACATTATCAACCACACATTTTTGTCCAAAATAAAAAGTGGACACTTATTTAGAATATCCAAAAAAGGAAAAATGGACACCTATTTTAGAACGAAAGGAGTATCGTTATACTCCTAAGAATGAACGGTGAGAGAGCGCCATTGCTTAGCCTAGTTGGCAAAAAGACATTCAATGTCACCCTCATATTAAAGTTTGAACCTCGCACCACCCTCACCCGGATCTGACACTTATGTCATCTCCCATAAGATCACTACACTAAATGATAATGAATAAAAAAAAAAAAAAAAGAAAGAAAGTAAATACAGTGAAAGAAAATAAAGGAAAATTAATTCGATCAAAGTTGACAATTCCTATTACAAAACAATCTAAATCTTTTCGCCAAATAGAATCTTAAAATTTTGCTTATTTTTAATAAACCATAATCACAAAAGTGAGAAAAATAAATATAACACCCTTCGGAAATGTCAAAATATATAATATAGGGACCTCTCCCAGTGGTATGAAAAATTATAGCAACCTCCCCAATCGGAGATCTATCGGAGATGGCATCCTGACAAATAAACAGTGCATGAAAACTTCCAGATATATTCTTAAAACAAAATATAATTTACTAATTTAAAAATTAACAAAATGTGAAAGTACAAATTTATCATGCAGAAAAACATGATTTCATATACATATTAGGAAAATATATATATATATATATATATATTATTGAATTTTATTGGCTTATAAGAGTAAATGGTCATTATAAAGAAATTTAACAAAATTGGATGAGTTAACCGACACTCGACTAATGATGGGGGAAAGTGAAACTCATGACCACAAATTTCAAAGGAAGTCATTAGAATTTTTCATACCACACAATGGAGATCTTTGTATTTTGATTTTACCTTAAGCAGGGTCAATGTGATTACCCCATACTTAAATTTCAAAAATTACACTAACACTAAAAAAGAAAAATCATCAGTTTGAGATTTCTGTTTTAGGGCCTAGTCCATCCGTTTAAGCTTTGTTATGGTTTTAACAAATAATTTAGGATTAATGCTATGCTTCTAAAATTTTGTATCACAAATCTAATTTGTCAAACATATGTAGTAGTGGACCTACTTAATTTTAATTGGAAGATGTTAAAATGATCTCAACATTATTGAAAGTGATCCCAGCATATTGAGAAGCATAACATTACTCATAATTCAGGCAGCGATAAACTCCATACTTACCACAAACTTGGAGGGAGAGAAAATAATAATAATAATAATAACAACAATAATAATAATAATAAGAATAGGAGGAGAGAAATTTAAAATATATATATGTAAGAAGTATCTTGAATTCACCATGATCTTTTAAAAAAAAATGGGCAATACTAGGGGCACTAACAACTTCCATTAACACTTACTAACACACTCTATCTCTCCTAGTGGTACTGCAGGGCCCACTGCGGACCCCACAGTACCACTAGGAGAGAGATAGAGTGTGTTAGTAAGTATTAGTGGAAGTTGTTAGTGCCCCAAATATTATTAAAAAAATAGAGTTACTAAAATTTTTCTGTATTACACTATGATCAATCTTTACACCAATAATATGCTAGGTGTCGTTTTGCATTCAATCAATATCAACAGTATTCGTATTATCAAAAAATAAAAAAAAAAATAATAAAAAATCTTTACAGTATTCGAGTGAAAATTGAGAAGCAGCGCCGTTTTAGAATGTTCTGGAGAACTCCTTCTGGAATTGATTCAACGTCTTCTTTAAGCACATCTTTGTCACTGTAAAAACAATTAGTATCCAAATATGAAGGGAACACCATAAATGCACTATATATAAATAGGGTAATTCTTTGGTGACAACTTTCATACAACTTTCATACAATCTTTTAAAAGATGTGTCTATCTCTCTCGTGTGTCACTGTAGGCTCCAATGACATCACAGGAGAGAGATAGACACATGCTTTTAGAAAGTTGTATGAAAATTATCACCAAAGAATTACTCATATAAATATGATATTACCTCCCAAAAAAAATATAAAATAAAATAAAATTGTGTGGTATATGCTCATATATTAATATGAAAAACAGTTATCTTTGTCAAAACAGAATATGTAGGACTAAAACTAATTACTGAAAGTGCACACTAAACATGTCATAGTGTCATGCTCACTACAATATATACGTCCATGTATAGAACTTAATTAATTACTTGTCTCAACTAATAATTAAAATATTTTCAAATTGGACAGACTATATCTTTCCTAGATCGATGTAAATTTTTTTTTTTTTTTTTTTTTTTGAACAGCAAATTTCATTGATATAGTCAATTACAAAGCGATAAGCATCGCACTTTACAGTTCCATCGTATAAATAGATCGATGTAAATGTTATGCTTTTTTTTTCTTTTTTCTTTTTTTTTTTTTTTTTTTTTGAAATTGGATTATTCTCTCTGTTCCAAAATAAGTGTCTACCTTTCCTTTTTTGCATGTTCCAAAATAAGTGTCCACTCTGAAAATCAACTACAATATTTGTATAAACTACCTATAATACCTTCACAATAAAAACAAGCATCATTTCCCGGAAAGATTAGCAAAAGGGCAAGCAATGAGTAAGAAAATCAATGTTACATCAAGGATAAAATGCAAAAATGGATAAATGAAGGACAAAAAATATTGGGTGAGTAAAAGTATTTTCAATAATTATAATACACATTTCTTAAACAATGAGCAAGTTGATTGTGGACATTTATTTTAGGAGTAATGCTAGACACACTCTTAAATGCACAATCAAATGCACAACCCTGTTTAAAAAGTTGGACATTGGGCTGAAAAGCCTGCTCACCCCCTTTCTTGTGTATAGGCTTTTCAGCACAATGTCCAATATCTTTAAGCAAAATAGTGCATTTGATTGTGCATTTGAGAGTATGTCTATCATTACTCTTATTTTAGAACTAATGGAGTATTTCATAGCACTAAACATGAATGCCTATTTCCCGGGAAAAACAAAAAAGCGTTTTTTTGCTAAAGGAAAATGAAAAACAGTTATCTTAATTAAACAGTATATGTTATCATAATTTGTCAATATTCGAACTCTAAAATTGCCTCTTTTTATTCACAAACATAAACGAACGATATGATGAGATTAAATTACATACTTACATACATGCATATACAGAGACATATATAGAAATACAATATTACAAACCTGGACTGAATTGATATGGTCTTTATTAAAGTAGCAAGGAATTGTTGAATATTGCCTTTCATTCCGTATCAGTATTAATTTCTTGGGCTCGAGCACCAATAATTTCTTGCTGAGGATTAGGGTTTTCCATTTCTTGTTGCTGGTAATTTGGGTTTTGCATATCTTGGGCTCCTTCTTCAACAAGAACTTGTTGAGTAGCTTGGAACTCCTCAGGATTAAGGTTACCATCACCCAAAACTCCTAGATAAAGGTTAGGGAATTGCATTTCTTGGGATGGAGAACCGAAAAGGTCTAGCTGAAGATTAGGTTCTTGCAATATTTCTTGGGTTGGATCATCAAAAATATTGCCTAGATCATGAAGGCTATGGTTTTGTATTTCTTGGGATGAAGAACCAAAATGGCCCAGTTGAAGATTAGGGTTTTGCATGTCTTGAGCTGGAGAATCAAAAAGGCCTAGTCGAATATTAGGGTTTTGCATGTCTTGGAATTCATGAAGACTAGGGTTTTGTGTTAGCTCAGGAGTAGGGTTTTGAAAACTAGGGTTTGACATTTCTTGGGAAGGTTCTCTAAATGTTAAAGTACCAAGAACTTGTTGTTGGGTACCATGGAATTCATGAAGACTAGGGTTTTCAACTTGTTGGGCTGGAGGAACAAAAACACCTTGATCACGAAGATTAGGGTTTTGCATTTCTTGGACTGGGCCACCAAAAGCACCAAGCTGATCAAGATTAGGGTTTTGCACCGTACTACTACGTAAATGTTCTAGCTGCTGAAGAACAGAATTGAGTTCAGCCACATTAACAGCAATTGTCTGCTTCAAATTATCGATTAACTGTTTGCAACCCCAACCCCTGACTTTGTTTATTTCGTGTATCTGAGATTCGAATTTTATGGACTTCATGAAGTGATCTATCTCGTATGTTTTAAGACCTTTCATCATCTTCAAAATGTTGGCCACACTATAAAGCTTGTTGACATTCTTGAACAGTTCGGTTTGGCCAGCTGGAAAATATGGGGCAAGTTTGCACTCGGGTGTGCATCTTCTACGTTGGGTGCTGCATGCAGCACATGCTGGTCTGTCCCTAGTCATTTCTAAGGTTTTGAGATGAAGTTGGCACTTTTTCACGGAGATAATGGAGATTCTTGATTTTCTGATCTCGAGTGAGAGAGAAATCTTAGGAAGAGGAAGAAGATGAATTAACAGCTAGAGAGAGAGAGAGAGAGAGAGAGAGAGAGAGAGAGAGTCTTGGCTGATTTGGTTTTTGTATGAGATGTGATGCGTGGAAGAAAATTCTGGAGGTGGGTGTATATATATACAGGTCTTTGGTTAGTTTTCTGTTTGAGAACAATCATATGAATATAACTATAATTCTGTTTTGTACCTCTCTTGTTCTTGACGGCTTCTTTTTCTTTTCTTTTTTATTGTTTCTTTCCTTTTTAAAAATAAAAATAAAAAATTCAACACAAAGTGAAAGAAATGCCGGTTAAAATAATTATGCTATTGACACTAGTACAACGTAACTTGTCCATTTGATATATATGAAGGTCCTTTTCCCGACCATAAAATATAAAATAAAAAATAAATCTGCAATTGGGAATAGTCTTTTAAGGAAAATATTTCTACAATATGATCTAAGACTTTTGATTATATTATATGATATAACGAACTTTTAGATCCAGTTTGCAATAGTAAAAAGTATCATTTAGTTGCAACCATGCTAGTTATAGTAGTAAATTTTTGGACATCGTCACTTGTTAATAACAATGTGCTATTTAGAAATAACTTATAGGTCCATGTCATTTATTCGTTATAATAATCATTTTGTCGAGAATTGCTGGAGGCACCGAGCATCACCGAACATTTGCACCGAAAATGGTGGGGACCACCATTTTAAACCCAAAAAATGAAACGGTGCAAATGTGGGTCGGATTTTCGCAGCTTCATTTTTAAACCCAAATCAAAGCATTACATTTGCATCATCCCAACAAACAGGGCTGTGATTTGGAGCCACCATTACAGTTTTGATTTCTCTCTCTCTCTCTCTCTCTCTCTCTCTCTCTCATATTGTTATGGGAAGGATTGAAGTGTTGTGTGATTAGGGTTCGATTTGGGTTTACAAATCTGCATTTTGAATTATCAGCAGCAACTGTTTGAAACCCCATATGGGAAGCCTCAGATTTTGTAAATCACAAGTCCTTACGAACCAAGAATTAATCTCTAAAGTACCCCAAAATCCCCAAAATCAAACCTTTTTTTTTTTTTTTTTTGAAGAGAGGAAGGTAGCCTTAGTGGTGGGAGTTGGGATTGGGTTTTTACAAAGTGAAAGAGATGAGATGATCGTGAAGGCTCTGAAGTACCCCAAAATTTGTTTTGTTGAAATTAGTTATACATCCCTCTGAAATTGGTTTCAAACTTTGTTCTGACTTTACATTCCATGGAGAATGAAGAAATCCATTTTAGAGAGAGAATAAAATACAACTAATTGGCCATGAATTTGATAGAGAGAGAATGGAGACCAATTTTTGTGAAAGAAAGAAAAATAATGAAATGAAATCAACCAACTTTTGTGAGAAAAGAGAAAGAGTCAAGATTTTGAGAGAGAGAGAGAGAGAGAGAGAACTTGTTGGTTAACCAGCAAATCGTCTACCATTATTGTTCTCCAAGTTCCTGTGAAACCCTTTGTTTAGGAGAGAGAAAATGTATATATCTAATTTGGGTTTAAAAATGAAAGCAGCAAAATCCGACCCACATTTGCACCGCTTCATTTTTTGGGTTTAAAATGGTGGTCCCCATCATTTTCGGTGTAAATGTTAGGTGATGCTCGGTGCCTCCAGCAATTCTCCATTTTGTCTAGTTAATTTCAAATTCCCAAAAAAAAAAAAGGGACAATTAGAGATATATTCATTGTCAGCTAAAAATTTAACAAAAAGTATCTTCAATATCTGTATTTAATCAAAAGTCACCGTTCTTTGACAAAAGGACAATCTTCATAACTTTTGATATACAACTCCATTTTTTTCAAATTTTATACCGTTAGAATCGTGTCGACGATAACTACAAAACTAATACCATTGTTGATATATTTTTTTTCGGGAAAAGGTTAGTTTTAATTGTTGATATATTTTGAGCAAAAAAAAAAAATCAACATCTTACATGCCTTGTGTAACTGAAAATTTCACAAAACTACTTTTTTGAAGTTTCACAAAACTCTATTTTTTTCAAAATTTCTTCAAATTGAAAAAAAAAATGCTCAAAACATATCAACAATGGTACTAGTTTTGTAGCTCTCGTCAACACGGTTACAACGGTATAAAATTTGTAAAAAATGGAGTTGTAGATAAAAAGTTATGGAGGGTTAAAATTTTGAAATATTTTTTGAATTGAGGAATGCTATTGTACAGCCACTCACACGTACGGTGTGAGTGGCTGGAATGTTTGGGGCAATGTTTAGCCACGTGCTTGTGAGAAGGACTTTTGACAAATTCTAAAAAAAACGGCTCCTTAAAACTTTTGTTTGCTTTAATTAAGGATTTGGTCATAATTTACCCAAAAAAAAGCGTTTTAATTTTGGGTTATATAGGCATATGATAATGGGGTAATGTTATGTGCACATACAGTCCGTTTGGTATGCCACAAACTAGAAAAAAATTTATTTGCAATTCTTATTTGTAGCAATTCTTGTGTTTGGTTTGACAAAAGAATTGATTTTCAATTCTAGCCAATTCTCACCAATTCTTGTTTTAGCCCAAAAACAAATCCTGTCACTTTTGGTAGGATTTGGTGAGAAATGATTTCACTTTAAGTGAAATCATGTGATATACCAAACTTACCCCTATATATTTCACGCCTCCTCTCTTTATATGGATGTGTGAGTTCTTTTGTGATGTGTATGAGAGATACGGATGGGTATAACACGTAAGCAGGTTAGTACATGTGTAGCAACAAATAAAATATTATAAATAATGCAAAAAGTGTGGAATAATAAATATGTAAATATATATAGGATTCGGAGAGACTCGGATCGGATGAGGACTGAAGTAGCCCCAAGTGAGAGAGAGAGAAAGCAATAAGTGTATGGGAGTTATGTATGCTGGAGTACGTTCAAAGGGCGGTAAACAAGTATTAAAATGGGGTGAAGTGTAGGGTGAAACGAAGGGTCTGGGAAACCGAGGGTGTTGGTGGAGACGAAGGGTCAAGGTAAGGCGAAGGGCCAAGTAAGGCGAGGGGCCTTGCAACCCAAAGGGTCGGATTATGCTCGGGACAATAGGAATATTTTGTAAATGGGTCGGAGGAGTAGTCACTGTTGATCCTTTGTGGTAGTAAAGGATTCTGTGTGGTTGTGTTGGTCCGGTTGGATGTAGTAAATGAGACTACTATTTATACAGAAAGTCATATGAGGCTGCTAAGTTTTGATGTGGTGGAGAGAAGCTGAGTTGGCATTCTTTGAGTGGATCGTTTGTTTTAGGTAGATGGACGGTATGGATGGTTTAAATGGTCATGTTTAAGGTAGCTGGAGGTATTGAATGAGATGTTGATCTGTCATGGGCTTCGGGAGAAACAAGTCAAATAGAGAAGGTATTGTCCCTCGGTGGCAGACGAAGGTTGTGGGACTAGTCAAGGGGGAAAGATATATTATTGGTGCAGAGGTTTAAGCGAGTGAAGATACCGAGGCTCATGCCATTGGTGTAGAGGATTAAGCGAGGGCGAGTGTCGAGGCTGCAGAGGGTTAAGCGAGGGCAGGAACCAAGGTTCTCTTTCATTGGTGCAGCGCAAGCTTGAAGTGAATAAGCACTGTTGGTCAAGGGTTTAAGCAAGTTTTACGCTAATGGGCTTCGCCCATTGGTTGTGAGACTGGTCGAGGTCAGGCACGTGAAAGTCACGTGTCTCTCTCTCTCTTTGGGACCAACCCTAACCTTGCCCATGGGGCGCAGGCTAGGGAGATGCCTTCGGTTCTAGCCACCTAGCCATGAGCTTCCGAAATCCCAGCGGACTTGAACCACCCTTAGGTACTGCTTCCGGACCAAGGGTAGGTGTCCGAGAGGTGAGTGTGTGTATATTTGAAGTGTGCTTCCTTTGTGGGCTACTTGAGATGGGCTTTGTTTGAATAAGGCTTCGGATTGGAGTCATCCGTAGTGGGGGCTTCGGAGTGGGCTACTTTGGGCCTTCGGAGAATAAGGCTTCGGAGTGGAATCATAGGCTTCGAATTCCGAAGTGAAACTTCAGAGTGGGCTCATTCGAAGTGGGCCTTCGGAGTGGGCTAGCCGAGGCTTCAGTAAGGTGAGGCTTCGGAATGGGCTTATCCGAAGTAAGGCTTTGGGGTGGGCTCATTGAGGTGGGCCTCGGGGCGAGTTTCTCAGTCGTGGAGCTTCACAGTGGGCTCCGTAGGGTGGGTCTTGTTTGTAGCAATTGTTGTTGGTGGAGCCCATATTGGTACACGTGGAGTCGTTGGTGACGTGTACTGGTCAAGCTGTATGAGCGGTCAACTACTATCTACAATGGACAATGTAATAAATGACCGTGATTCATTTCATTTCATTTCTCTTTTCAAACCAAACATGAGAATTAGAATTGCAAATGAATTCTATTCATTTCTTTTCTTTTCTATTCTCTCCAATTCAATTCTATTCTATTTTAGAATCATTCCAAACGGAGTGATAAAGATTTGAATTATTCATTTCGGTACAGCCTGTGCCTGCATACATGGAATCCACCAAATGAATGACCCAGATCTTTATGTGCACACTTTATGTGCACATTTTATGTTCAATAATCATTAGTCATAAAAATGTGCCATTTAAAAGTAACTTTTAGGTGTCTTTTGTTCGTTATGACAATTATTTTGTCTGGTTACCAATGTTAAGGTCCTAATTTGTAGTAAAATGTGGCATTTTGTTGTAACCTTTGTGCTAATTAATGGTAAATCCATTAAAGTGTTGTTCGTAATAACAATGTGTCATTGTTCAGGTGGTCCTTTTGACGGTTGGCAGGGAGGACCTACCTTGGCGCCAAGGGGCCATGACCCAGTATAATTTTAGAAATTTTATTACATTTACATGTAATTTTTTTTAATATTTTGTACCTCTGTGTAATTTTGAAAATTTACACTCTTGGCCCTACAAAATTTTGAAAAACTATATTTTGTATGTACATAATTTTATACAACCATTCCAAAATTTTTGAAAAGGTCAATGTGTATATGTAATTTTATAAATTTAGCCTAACTTTAATTGATTTACCATTCGTCAGCTTTACAAATGGTAGCACGCGATCAATCATTATAGTCAAAATAAGTGATATACTGTTTGCACCCAAAAACCGCCAAAAGTTTTTGAACCCGAATGAGTTGGATCGACCTGGAACTGTTCGGCCTAGGACTAGTTATGGATGGCCGGTCGGTCAGAGGCTGCGTGCGATGATCGAGCTCAAGATTCAAGTTGACAGGTGCATCAAGTGGTTAAGGCATAATTAAGTTTAGAGGACATTATGCCCAATAGGTGATCGAGACAAGAGTGTGCGGAGATCGGGCACGAGATTTAGGGAAACGGTAATGCAAAGATTTCAAGCTTGATTGGTTGAATTCACGTGTACATCCGTCATCAGGCAACGATGGAAGGAAGACATGGCAGGAGAAAATGGATAAGTCCGATTGGATGAAAGCATGTGCGTCACCATTTTTAGAGCCCGATGGTTGAGCTGGCAGGGCGTCTCTGTACCTTGTCGTCTAAGGAAGTCGTCATCCTGAAATTAAGGAGGTCGAGTCCGTTTAGGAATGGATCTGGCCATATCCTGCTGGATATGGAAGGGTAATCCCAGAGATTTTGGGATTGTTTCAATCAAGGTGGTGATAAGGAAAGAGTTTGAGATTAGGAAGGATTCTGCCATCCATCTATATCTTGCTTGGGGTGCAGAGAGAGAGAGAGAGAGAGAGAGAGAGAGAGAGAAAGATAAGAAGAAGAAGGGATAGATAAAAAAACAAAAGAAAAAAACAGAGAGAGAGAGAGAGAAGGGCGACAAGAGAGACAAAGAAGACGGGCGAGAGGGAGACAAAGAAGACGAAGAAGAGAGACGACACTCCGGTGAGAAAAGTGAAGACAGGCGACCCAGCTTTCCGGCAAGCTCCTAAAAAAGTTTTCTTCTCTCTTCTCTCAGTCCTAATCACTCTCTTTCTCTAAAACTAGGGCTGGGTTTACAAATTTGGGGTTTGAGAAATTAGAAAAAAAAAAATTAGTCTGATTCTCTAACTCATATTCACTCATGCTCTTCAGAGAAGATATATATATATATATATGTATATGTTTTCTACTATTCACTCTTAAGTGTAGATTATTTGTTTCCCTTTCTAGACTGTCGCGCTATCTTGACAGTAATTTTTTGTTAATTGCTAAAAGAAGTGTGCTAATATACAATATGAAATCAATTGTGTGAATCCATATCCTCCCCATGGAAATGATCTATGAATGGTATAAGTTGTGATTGTTTTATTATTTCTGCCTTTTCTGGCTTGTTCTTCTGTGTTGTGGGGATTTTGGGTAAAAGTCATAGTGAAGACACTTTTCTTCAAAAACCCCTTTTGTTCATCTAGCATCTGAGAATTTTACCATTACATGTTCACATATGTATGCATGCGTCCTTGGGATTTGGTTGATTGCTAAGTTTAAATACAATTGCAAATAGGTCGGCTATTAGTAACAGTCAAGCTCAATGACTTCACAGAATCTTGATGGAAGGGAAAAGCACTATGTGTATTAGGGTAGCACCTAATTCCCATTTGGTGGCTTAATTCATTTACAATTTTGATAAAAACAACACCAAACTCCATTTCATGTGAGAATCGTTCTAGATATCAATAACATCAAATACAATATGACAATATTGTCAAAGCCCATTCATGTCACTTTTGCAATATTGTCAAAACTCTTGATAGCAATAGTAAACATTTTAAGGGAAATGAATATAACTCTACCATTTTTCCTTTGATTTCTCAAGTGTAGATGGAAATGTCTTCCTCAAGTGCAGATGGTAGTAGCTTCGATGATGCAGTGGATCTAAGATACCGAAATAAGCTTTGTGATCAATGCGGCCAAAGGTGTGCAATTAAAACAACCGAGTCAAATGAGAAAAACAACAAAGGGAAACTGTATTATGTTTGCCCTAATGGCACATGCAAAATGTGAAATTGGCGTAGGCCTATATCTCCAATTCTACCCCCAACGTCCACAAGCCCAGTACTTCAGCAAAACGGGAATCAAGTTGAGAGAAACTGGCTAGTTGATGAAGTTTTTGAGTTGAAGAACCGCGACAGAGAACTTTCTAGTGAATTAAAAGTGTTTGAAGCAAAACAAGGCATGATCAAATTTCTGTTAACTGCAAGCATTGTGTTGCCATCTTTGCCATTATAATAGTAGTATTTAGGATTGCATGAATAGTTATGTAGTTGCATTTTGCTATGTAATTGGGTATTTTGGGCAATTGAACAATGTAATTGGGTATTTTGGAATTGCTATATTTTAGTATGTTGAACTACGTATTGGGTATTTTGGAACTTGTATTCGGGCATTGTGAACTATGCATATATTGGGGTATTTTCGACTAAGGTAACATTTTCTGTTACAGTTGTGTACTTTTTGTAAATGCATGTTGAAATACATCTTTTTTACGCCTACACCAACAATAAAAATCCACAACATAGTTTGCCTACACCAACAATAATATAATTCCCCAACACAGTTGGCCTACACCAATAATAATAAAAATCCACAACATAGTTTACCTACACGAATAATAATAAAAATCTACAACATATTTTGCCTAGACCAATAATAACATCTATAAAAAACTATTACATAGTTCAAATCAAAACTAGTCATAATCAAAGTAAGTCAATCCATCCAAATCTTGAGTTTCATCATCATGGACTTGAATCTTTATCTGCCGTAATAGGTCTGCATGAAGCAAATAATTAAAACAAATAAGTCATTGATGCACTTAGTAGGGAAAAAAATAAAAACATAAATTGTAATTAATGATTCTTACAGATCTGTCCGATTTGGAAAATTTCTTATATCATGGGAAACAACAACTTCACCGCATCCATTGCATTTCCTCCCTTTATATTTTTTGGCCTTCCTTAGTGCCTTCTATTTTCCTCCCTTTAATCTGGTACCACACCCTTTAGCGGTTTAACCCTTACTTGAATAGGTTCATGGTAACTTTGGTCAATACTTTGGGAGCGCCGAGCACTTTTGCCAACACAAATACTTTGGGAGAATTTCGTACTTGTTCCAATACCAACAGTTGTACCACACCCAACCGCATTAATTTTTTCCACCGCTTGATCAACACTATCAGTGTAAACTTTGATTGTTTCTTCACTTTCAAGAGCCTTATCAATTGCATCCAATGAGAATTTGATTAATTGACTGTGCCTTAACAACCTTGAACTATCATCATTAATTTGCATACCAATACCAACCACAACTGGCATAGCTTTGATAGATTTAGTCCATCTTTTTAAGATATAGTAATCGGGTATTTTTTTAAAAATGATGCATCATGGTCAAATATGCCAAAATGTGTCTGCATGGGATACCTGAGCTCTCAAATTTTTTGCAACTGCATGCAGTTAAACCCGAGTTCTTGTCATAAGTGAGTTGTCTGACTTTACATTTCTCAACATTTTTTCTTGAAATATTATAGAGGTGATGAAGTTCCCCATCTTTGACAAGCTCAAATCTATAATTCCAACTCTCCCACAACTGCTCTTGGAACTCATAAAAAAATTTCAAGTGTATATGTATCAACCATTTGCTCCAAGAAGTAATGAGGCATTTTCAACTTAGGCTTTTCAACCAAATCTTTGTTGTCGGCCATCAACTCTTCTTGACGTTGGTGTGCAAGACCAAGTCCAAACTGAATCATAAAATCCGACAAAGAATTGGTTTTATTAACATAACGCTTGAAAAATGCATGACAACTTTCTGCTCGTTGGCTGCTTGACATACCGGCCGAGATAACATGATTCACATGCGCAGGAACCCATTTTGAACGAATCGCATACATATCGTGTAGCCATTTATTGTCATTTAATTCACTCTTCTCAACAAGCTCCATCCACTTGGAGTCAAACTCTGCTTTACCCTCTGATTTCCAATGCAAAATCTGAAAACTCTTTATAGTGTGCACTATATTTAATCGAATCTAACTTTTCAAAAAATTTCATTAATATGTGCCAACTACAGTACCTATGAAAAGTTCTAGGGAGAGCTTCAGAAATAGCTTTTGTCATCGCAAGAACTTGATCAATAATAATCATTCTAGGGGCATCACCAGGCATAACTTGTGAAAATTGATTGAATAGCCATACAAAAGAATCTATAGTTTTATCATTTAATAATGCACCAGCATAAAAAGTTGTTTGGCCATCATTATTAACCCCCACCAATGGTGCAAAAATCATCGAATATCGGTTGATATTGTATGTAGTATCGAATATTACCACATCACCAAATGAATTGTAAGCTCTTCTAGAAGTTACATCGGACCAAAAACAACGTGTTATCCTATCTTGAATGACTTTCTTAATTTTTAGTGTGAATGCAGGATTCTTTTCTTGTTTCAATTTAAAAAAACTTAAATAACATATTGCCGTCATGCCCCACCAACTCTTGACGCCTATCCCTACCACTGTTATAAAAACCTTTCCGATGGCATCCAAAATTTTCTATGCCTCCTACCTATACTCCATGGAAATTAAATTGTTCTTATTGTGGTATATTCGCCATGGCCAACTGTTGGGTTAAATCTTTTTGTGCACTTGAAAAATTACGGTGAGACCTCAATAAATATGTTCTTTGTGGGGTTGACAATTAGTGACTGTGACCCTCAACAAACACTGTGACTACATACATGCCAGATTTGGACTTCACCACGGCAAGCTTTGCATTACACCCTTCTTTTATAGTGCCCCGACGCCTCTGTCTCTCACTGTCTGCTATTCTACAACCTTTTTCCTTGCTTGAAACAAACATATTCTTTTCGTATTATTTCATCACCCTTCTTCCTAAGAGAGTAACTTCTGACACTGAAGCCAGCTTCTTTTGCATACGCATTGTAAAAATTAAAGACATCATCAAGTGTCTCAAATTCTTGACTTTTTCTAGGCTTCTTATCATTACCTACTTGAGGAGTGTAAATCTCATCCTCACCTACTTGAGGAGTGTAAATCTCATCCCCACCTTCATCCCTTAGGACACGCATGTCTACATTATCATCCCCACCTTCATCCCCTAGGACACCCATGTCCACACTGTCGTCCCCATCTTCAATCCCTAGGACACCCATGTCCACATTATCGTCCCCACCCTCAACTTCCATTTGTGGCCCTGTTTGGCAATGGAATCTCAATCAAAAAAGCCCTGTCTTGTAATCAAATGAATCAAATCTCATAGCAAAATGGGAATTCAGGTTCACCTAATTTGGAGAATTGGGTGTGCAAATAAACAGATAATGCTAGCCAGGAAATAGTTTTGAGTAGTAAATCCAAAAGGGTCACAATCATTTCTTCAGACCAACCAATTATATACCAATATAAGTAGTTCAATAAACACAATTTCACAGTTACTCCACAACCCTCAAGTAAAATAAAGAACTCTAGTTCCTTGTATAGAAAAGAAAAAACACAAAAGAAAAAACGAAAAGAAAAGACCAAACTTGTATAGAGTTTAGATAATGACTTTCACCAAATAGAGCCTAAAGCACCCATTGTAGCATAGAAATTAACAATGGGATTGACAGACAATCAATTTGTAGCAAAACCCATGTTTATAATGAGACACATTATACAAAATAGAAGTGGGCATGAGTGAATATGAGTTAGAGAATCAAACTGATTTTTTTCAAATTTCTCAAACCCCAAAATTGTAAACCCAGCCCTAGTTTTAGAGAGAGAGTGATTAGGATTGAGAGAAGAGAGAAGAAAACCTTTTTGGGAGCTCGCCGGAAAGCTGGGTCGTTGGACTTCTCCTCTTCTCGCCGGAGTGTCATCTCTCTTCTTCGTCTTCTTCGTCTCCCTCTCGCCCATCTTCTTTCTCTATCTCGTCGCCCTCTGTCTCTCTCTCTCTCTCTCTCTCTCTCTCTCTCTCTCTCTGTTTTTTCCTTTTGTTTTTTGATCTATCCCTTCTTCTCTCTCTCTCTTTCTCTCTCTCTCTCTCTCTCTCTCTCTCTCTCTCCTAATCACTCTCTTTCTCTGGGCCCCACTCTCACGTGAGAAACCTATCCCTCCTGATATTAAAAGAAGGTCGCCCTCCCTAGAGAAAAAACTATATATATTTAAAAATATGGATTAAAATTGTACTATATAAGTAAAGGAAGGGAAATAACTCTAAACATTCATAATGTTTAGTTTATTTCCCAACTTATTCTCTTTTCTTTCGTATTTTTCTCACCGTTGTCCTTATTAACTAAAAAAGGACAATGTTTTTCTCAATATTTTCTTTTCTTTTCTTTTCCCTCACTAAATCCAAGAACCAAACAAAGCCATGTATTGGCAAGACGTCATGAGATACGGGGCTTCTTTTCTACTCGAGAGGCACTTTACTCTCAGATGCTACCTTCCGTAATGTTTTTTCTAAAACTTTCCTCCATTTTTGAATAACATAAGAAAATAAAAATAAAAATAAAATAAAATAAAAATTCAAATTTTGATAGTGTTAAGATAAGAAAAGAGGAAGGGATGTGTCACAAAATTCAAAATTTATAATTTTCTTTATACCCTATTTTCATTTCCTTCCTATTTTCGTCAATGCTTACCTTCCTATTTCTAAGGCTTTGTTTCATTTGTGGATTCGTTGAACGAAAAGGAAAACCAATTGTCTTTTCGCTCGTACTTTCCTCCATATTTAAGCAGCACTAAAGGTTATCAAAAATAATTGTAGCTTAAGAATATAAATACACACAAAAAAAGAAGGAAAATGACTCATAAAATTCAAAATTTTGAATTTATTTCACACTATATTTTCATTTCCTTCCAATTTCCCTCACTTTTTTCCTTAGTAACCAAACAAAGGAAAAAAAACTCAATTTTTTTCTTTCTTTCCACTCCCTAAATCCATGAATCAAACAGAGCCTAGAAGTTAAATAATGAAGTCCATAATGTGAGGACCTGGATTATGTACCCCTACCAATCTTCACCACTGGGCTCCTTTGATAGCCTACTTACCTTGATCTATGACATTAGCACAAACATAGTATTACTCACATTCCAAAATCAAGGCATACTTTGAGAAAAAAAAAAACCTGAATCTACCTTGTTGTCTTGATGATCCAGAGTGGGGCCTTTTACGAGATTCAGAATCGTGACTGTATAAGCCTATCTGCTCTTTTACATGATTTCGACTGCCCGACCATATCTCTGTCTCCCTCCAGACCAGATTTGATGAAATCAAGCATAGTCGAAGCCAATTCTTGCTGGTGTGAAGTGTATTCGTGATCAGCTCCTTTTATGACATGTAATTTTTTATTATATATATACTTGTTGAATTCCATAGCATCTTCCATCGGTACCATTTCATCCATGGTACCGTGAGTGGTCAAGATCCTGTAAATAAGAGCAGATATGACAAAACAAACACACACGCGAAAGTTTCGGAGCAAAACCAATACAATCCAACACAAGCAAATGTGACTATTTAGTTGCTAGCCTAAAGACATACTTGATGAAACAATAATTTGCAAGCTTAGGGTAAGAAAATTATCTAACCCTATTATATATTAATCATAAGAAGAAGGAGAAAATAATTACAATGAGATCCACTAACTAATATTTAATAACACAAGTAACTTAAAATAAAACAACTACACTCAACACTCCCCTTCAAGTTGGTACGAAGATATCTCTGATGCCCAGCTTGCCTAGAGCAGTATGGAAAGGTTGACTTCCTATTCCTTTGGTGAGAACATCCCCGCCTTGATCACTGCTCTTCACAGAAGGAGTGCAGATAACTCCACTACTAAGCTTTTCTTTGATGAAATGCCGATCAATCTCGATATGCTTGGTTCTATCATGTTGAACAGGATTATGAGCTATACTGATTGCTGTATTATTATCACAGTACAGTCTCATGGAATCAAACCTGTTCAATCCTCAAATCCTTCAACAAAGACTTGACCCAAAGGAGCTCACAAATACCTTGGGCCATTGCCCTGAACTTGGCATCAGCACTGGATCTTGCAACAACATTCTACTTCTTGCTTCGCTAGGTAACCAAGTTACCTCCAACAAATGTACAGTACCCGGAAGTAGACCTTCTATCAGTTACAGAACCAGCCCAATCAGCATTCGTGTAAGCCTCAACCCTCAGGTGATCATGCTTAGAGAAAAATAATCCCTTTCCGAGAGCAGACTTCAAATAGCGAAGAATTCTAAAGACTGCATCTTGGTGCACACCCAAGGAGAATGCATAAACTGACTAACAAAACCAACTGCAAAATCAATATCAGGACAAGTATGAGACAAATAAATAAGCTTACCGGCAAGTCTCTGATAGCTCCCCCTGTCAACCAATTCCTTGTTATTGTCTTCACTAAGTTTTTTATTCTGCTCCATAGGCGTATCACAAGCTCTACTACCAAGCATTCCAGTTTCCTTCAACAAGTCCAAAACATATTTCCTTTGGGAAATAAAAATCCCATGTTTGGACCTTGAAAGTTCAATTCCTTGAAAGAACTTCAAGGCTCCCAAGTCTTTGGTCTTAAACTCTCTGGCTAACTGGTTTTTCAATTTTTCCATCTCCTCTAAGTCATCCCTTGTGAGCACCATATCATCAACATATACGATAAGTGCAGTGGTCTTACCCTATGTAGAATGTTTGATGAACAATGTATGATCTGTATGGCTCTGTCTAAAACCAAACTGAAGCATAGCCTGAGTGAATCTCTCGAACCAAGCCCTCATAGACTATTTAAGACCATATAACGATTTTTTCAATCTACACACCTTACCCTCTATCTTGGAATCCTCAAAACCAGGGGGAATATCCATGTAAACATCCTCTTCCAAGTCACCATGTAAAAAGGCATTCTTCACATCAAACTGGTGAAGAGGCCAATCTAGATTCGCTGCAAGGGACAGAAGGATTCTTACTGAATTTATTTTTGCAATTAGAGCAAAGGTCTCTTTGTAGTCCACACCATAAGTCTGAATATAACCCTTTGCTACCAACCGAGCCTTGTACCTTTCAATAAAACCATTAGCTCAGTGCTTTACTGTAAACACCCACTTACACCCCACAGTCCTCTTACCTTTAGGCAACGTTGTTAATTAGTTCCCAAGTGCCAGTCTTGGGAAGAGCCTTCATCTTTTCGCTCATAGCATGTTTTCACTTGGGATTAGCAAGAGCATCCTGGGACATGGTTAGGAACATTGACAGAGGAAATTTTTGAAAGGAATGATTTATAAGAGGCAGACAAATGAGAATAAGACACAAAATTAGACATAGGGTGTTGAGTACATGATCTAACACCCTTACGGACAGTAATGGGAACATCTAAATCATTTTCTTCTGGAGAGGATGTATTTGAAGAATTACCTGAATCATCATCACTCAGAGATAATGATAGTGGAGGATGAGAAGCAATAGTCTTTGAAGCCTCTCTAGGTTTCCTTTTACTCCATGTCTCCCTCGAATAGACTCTTAACTCTCTCTCCCTCTCAACTCTATCTTCTTCAGGCTCCCTCTCATTTCTGTCTATCCCAACTTCCTTACTCTCTCTTTCACCCCTTTCCTGCTCCACCTCAATCATCAAAGATAACATAGAAGCAACCGACATCTTTCCATACTGTGTCTCCCCCTGAGAAGTTGCATGAGTGTCAACGAAGTAGGATTGAGACTCGTGAAAAGTGACATCTATTGACACAAACTATTTCCTAGAAGGAGGATGATAGCAGTTATAACCCTTCTATGTAGGCGAATAACCGACAAACACGCACTTAATAGACCGAGGGTCTAACCTCCCACGGTTAGGTGAATGGTTATGAATAAAACAAACACAACCAAAGACACGAGGTGGAATGGATGCGAAGAGGGAAGGATGGGAAAGAACTTGAAGAGGTGTTTGTTTATTTAGGATACGAGTGGGGAGCCTATTAATGAGATAAGCAACTGTAAGGACTGCTTCACCCTAGTAAGTACGAGGAGCATTAACCTGGAAGAGTAAGGAGCGAGCAACATCTAGAAGGTGATGATTCTTGTGCTCTGCCACACCGTTTTGTTATGGAGTGGCTGCAAAGCGGGGGTATTTGTAAAATACAACCGCGCTAAAAGAAAGAATTGCATTAGTTTTGATCACAACTTCCCGTTTTATCTGCAATTTGCATTACAATGCTAGTTTTAGACAATATGATTAATCTATGATAAGTTGTATTGTTTTAGCTACTATTTGTGCAGGTGAATGCTGCTGTATAAAAGACTGAAAGATTTGATAAAAAGGAGATGCTTTGTTTCAAAGAAGGAAGATTGAAGAAGAATTGCAAACTTCGAGCGATCGACATAGTTCGAGCGATCGAGGTTTCGATCGATCGAAGGAAGTTAAAGCGCTCGAATATTCAAGACGTTCAATCGATCGAGAAAGTTTCGATCGATCGAAAGTCCCTTTTATCAGATTATACGCGCATGCAGCAGTTGCGGGTTTTTAACCCTAGCTCGTAGGTTTACTATATATCTTCATATTGTATACGTCCAAAGGGGACGCCCAACTTTGTTTTATCAGTTTTAGATAGAGAAGAGAGAGTTTTTACTTGGTTTTTGTAGGTTTCATTGAAGATTTATCATTGTGAACCGGATTTCTTTAGTTAATACAAGTTTATCTTCATTCCAGGTTCTTGATTTATTGTTTATTTGTTTTCTGCACTTAGTTAATCGTAGTATACTTGTTAATCTCGTAGTATTTCATGTTAGTTAGATTACAATCTCTTGTTTTACAGTTTTAATGAAAAACTTTCAAACAAACATAGTTTCAATGAACTTTTACGTTAAATATCAATCTGTGGTACTCCAGACAATGTCTGAGTAGTCCTAGGGTTGGGAAATCGCGATGAAATCGTGATTTTAGGCCTCTGCCATGCAGTAATTTTTTTCCTGTGTTCGATCGATCGAAAGTATGTCGATCGATCGAGACAGTGACTTAGTCGAGCGATCGAGGAAATATCGATCGATCGAGAGATGAAGATATTCGATCGATCGAAAGCGCGTCGATCGATCGAGGATTCTGATTCTTGAGAACACCCAAAACAGTATTCTAAGACTTTCTGTTTTAAGGATTTGTTATCAAATTGTCCCTAAATGCTCAGTTTGTCAAAACAGTCTTTAAACTTAAGGCCTTAAGGCATTTTCTTTCAATATATTTTGCAAACCACCCTCAATGCTAACACCATTGTAGGTGAGAGTCTTAACTATTGGATTAAACCGTCTTCATGTATTTCAAACTTAATTGTGATGATGTAGTCCCGGTCATGAAAGGGCTATTGATTCTATATCTTTAGAGAAGTACAGAATACAGTAGTAGGTGTACTCCTTTGAGCTTAACTGCAATTGCATGGTAGAAGGTTAGGTCACGGTGGATTCGCGTGATTCCAACATTTTCTTTTATTAAGAAGAACCGTTTCTTTTAGAATCTTGCTTAGTTAGTTAATTGTTAGTTAAGTTAATTTAGTTGTCTTTAATTCTAGTAGTTGTTAACTGTGGAACTTTGTGTTCTACACTTCATTTTAAATATTGATTTTTGTTTTCTCTTTAGAGTCTAATCTAGGTAGTTTAATTCAACACCTTCCCTGTGGGATCGACCTGGACTTAATCCAGTTACTACTTGCACGTCTACCTACACTTGGGTATTGCACACAAGCGCACACAGAAAATATTCGTGTCAAGTTTTTGGCGCCGCTGCCGGGGAAGGCGACGAGTTAATTCTTAGATTACCTCAATCTCTCTTCATCTATTTCTCTTTTTGTTTTCTTTATTCTTTAGTTCTCTAGGTAAACCTTCACCCTAGGGACTCTCCTAGTTCATGTCCGAGAATTCTATTGAAGGATTCTTTGGAAATCCATTCTACCGCTCTGACTCTAATAGTTCCATCAACCCGATTATCACTCCAACTGCATCAATGGATGATCATCAGAGTGAAAACGGTGACAATGTTGTGGTGCCAATCGATGAGGCACTCCGTCCTCTTTGCGATCTTATGCAACCAGAACATGCACCTACGCCCTCTTGCATTCAAATTCCACCACACAATGGCGAATTTCAGTTTCGCAATGGGATGATTCAATTGCTTCCCACTTTTCATGGGATGGAAAGCGAGAAGGCGTATTTACATGTCACCGATTTCGAGGATGTTTGCAAAACATTCTCGCAAAATTGTCCTAGGGAGGTGACGCATTTAATGCTATTCCCCTTCACTTTGAAAGATAAAGCGAAGGCGTGGCTTCACTCCCAAAAGCCTAATTCAATTTTCACCTGGCATGCGATGAGCACCGCATTTCTGAAGAAATTCTATCCTACTCGCATGACCACAGATCTTCAACGTCAAATTAATTCCTATAAACAAAAGAGCAATGAAACCTTCACACAAGCGTGGGAGCGTTTCAAAGATTTGCTGCTCTCATGCCCACACCATGGGTTTGAGAAATGGCGAACGATCAGCTTCTTTTATCAGGGATTAAATGGTGAAACAAAGAAGTTGGTGGAAACAATGAGCTCTGGGCCATTTCTGCGAAAAAACACTGAAGAGGCTGAAGCCCATTTCGAATGGTTAGCTGAATACGCTCATGAATGGTCAAATTCTGACAATATCTCACGATCACAGATATCCTGTGTAGAAGAGAAAAGCCTATATCAGCTAACCAATGAAGATCGCCTCATGACTAAATATACAGAGCTAGCAAAGAAGGTGGAAGAGTTAAGCATGAAAGGAGAGAGTTCTAGGCAAGTCATGCCTGAAGAACCATGTGGCACATGCAACATGTTGGGACACACAACTCAGTATTGTCCTAATGTGCCATATTTTCAAGAGCAAGCCCCTGTAGAAATGAATGCCATGCAAGGTTTTCGAGGGGCGGGGAATTCCAACAATACTTTTCAAAGTAATAATAGATGGAATCACCCCGGTTTTGATTGGAGAAACAATGCTGGAGCCCAAAATCAATATCAACAGCAGCCCTACAACAATAATCAGTATCAAGGGCAAAACAATAGGCCGCCCCAGCATTACAATCAAAACAGAACTAATAATTACAATCAAGCTCAACCCTCTAATGCACCACAAACCAATGCCTATGTGCCCCCGCACAAGAAGGTACAAGAGGAGGAGCCACTTGCTAATGCCAATCTAACGCAGCAACTCATCCAAATGATGAGTAAAATGTCTGCCACTTTAGAGAGGATAGATGCACGGCAAGAGAGCTCAGGAGGAACATTCCCTGCCCAACCACTTCAGAACCCCAAGGGACATAACAATGGTCCTAATAATCAAGAACATGCTAAAGCTGTGACCACACTGAGAAGTGGAAAAGTCATAGAAAAAGGCATACCTCTGTCCACTCCCGAAGTGTACAAAGAGGGGGAAGTGTTGGACGAAGAAGTTGAGCTACCATCTACTCGAGAGGAGGAGCCGTCTACTAATGACGAACCAATAAAGGAAAACCTTGAAGCTCCTAGAGTAGAAGAAGAAGTTGAGCGAAGGCCGGGAAAGGAATCTGTTAAGGAGGAACCACCAAAATGCCCCTTTCCTGCACCTTATCCTCAACGGTTGAAGAAACCCAAGAATGAGACGAAGAATCAGGAGTTTTTGGAATTGTTTAAGCAAGTTAAGATTAACCTTCCACTCCTAGATGCTATCAAGCAGGTGCCGGCCTATGCAAAGTATCTCAAAGATCTATGCACGGTCAAGAGGAGGCAAAGCGTGAAGAAACATGCTTATGTCGCGTGCCAAGCTAGCGCGATCATTCAAAACGAGTTGCCTCCAAAACTCAAAGATCCCGGTACACCTACTGTCTCATGCAGAATTGGGAATCAAAAGATAGACAACGCACTCCTTGATTTAGGAGCAAGCGTGAATCTGCTGCCATATTCAGTCTATAAACAGCTAGGGTTGGGTGAACTCAAACCCACTCGAGTTGCTTTGCAGTTGGCAGACAGATCCGTGAAGTACCCTAGAGGGGTATTAGAGGACGTCCTGGTCCAAATAGACTCGTTTGTATTTCCGGTGGATTTTGTGATATTGGACACAGAACCTGTGTCTAATCCTGGTGCACATATCTCGGTTATCTTTGGACGGCCGTTCCTCAACACCATCGATGCCACAATCAAAATTAGAAGTGGTATCATGACAATCGTATTCGGGAACATGACATTGAATGTCAAGATCTTTTCTAATCCCCGACCTGAAGAATACGATGATGAGGAGGAAGTCCATTATATAGACACGGTCATTGAAGATGAAGTTGATTTGGTCGACTACAAAGATCCTCTGGAAGTTGTGATGACACAATTTGGCGATAACTATCAGCCTGAAGAATCAACTCCATTGGATGCTGACCTAAATCAGACGTGTCTTATGATGGATACGATAGAGGAGGATAGAGCCGATTGCATGTGGGTAATGCCATATGAACAACTGCCTCCTAAAACCAAATTGGTAATGCCCTCTAGTTTCCAGTTCCCGGAGTTAGAATTGAAGGAGCTCCCAGAAGAGCTGAAATATGCATTCCTAGGAACTGGAAAAACTTATCCTGTAATTATTTCATCGGCTTTAACTCATGAACAGGAAAGTAAGCTAGTGGATATGCTGAAAAAGCATAAGGATGCTATGGGATGGACAATTGCTGACCTCAAAGGCATAAGCCCATCCATATGCACGCATAAGATATATCTGGAGGAAGACGCCAAACCCTCAAGGCAAATGCAAAGGCGTCTGAATCCCAACATGCAAGAAGTGGTTAAGAAGGAAGTGCTTAAACTACTTGATGTTGGGATGATATATCCAATATCTGACAGTCCTTGGGTTAGTCCTACCCAAGTAGTTCCAAAGAAAGCAGGCATAACGGTCATTCCGAACAAAGAAGGTGAATTAGTACCGACACGTGTCCCCATTGGATGGAGAATGTGTATCGACTACAGGAAGCTAAATACTGTGACCCGAAAGGATCATTTTCCTTTGCCATTCATGGATCAAATGCTAGAACGAGTGGCGGGTCATAAGTACTACTGCTTCTTAGATGGATACAGTGGGTATAATCAAATTGAGATTGCTCCTGAAGATCAGGAGAAAACCACGTTCACGTGTCCATTCGGTACTTTCGCCTACCGACGAATGCCATTTGGCTTATGTAATGCACCGGCTACCTTTCAGCGGTGCATGCTAAGCATCTTTAGTGATATGGTCGAAAACATCCTTGAAGTTTTCATGGATGACTTTTCAGTTTTCGGCCATAGCTTCGAGGATTGCCTCAGCAATCTCGAACAGGTTTTAATGAGGTGTGAGGACAAACACCTAGTCTTGAATTGGGAGAAGTGTCACTTTATGGTGACCAAGGGTATAGTTCTAGGCCACATAATATCCGATGAAGGAATCCAAGTGGATAAGGCTAAGATCGACATAATCTCAAACCTACCTGTCCCCCGTACAGTGCGAGACATTCGTTCATTTTTGGGGCATGCGGGTTTTTATCGTCGATTTATCCAGAATTTCAGTGCAATCTCTCGACCCCTTTGTCAACTTCTTGTCAAAGATGCACCTTTCGAGTGGTCAGAGAGTTGCCAGAAGTCCTTCGAGGATTTAAAAGATCTCCTCACCTCCGCACCTATAATACAGGCACCCGACTGGAGTTTGCCTTTTGAATTAATGTGCGATGCTAGTGATTACGCCATTGGCGCAGTCCTAGGCCAGAGGAAGGACAATAAGCCGCATGTGATATACTACGCCAGCCGAACGTTAAATGAAGCTCAGATGAATTACACTACTACTGAAAAGGAGCTGCTGGCCGTAGTATTCGCTCTGGACAAGTTTAGGTCTTACCTGATAGGGTCGCCAATCGTCTGTTTTATAGATCATTCGGCCCTCAAGTATCTTTTTTCAAAGAAAGACGCTAAACAACGGCTTATCCGCTGGATACTCTTACTCCAAGAGTTTGATTTAACAATCAAGGACAAGAAAGGAGTAGAGAATGTGGTTGCGGATCATTTATCCCGGTTGACTTTTACCGATAACACTGAATCCCAATCCATTAAAGATGAGTTCCCAGATGAACAGCTACTGGCAGTAAGTAGTCTGCCTTGGTATGCTGATGTGGTAAACTACCTGGTCACGGGTGAAACACCGACCCATTGGTCGAATCAAGATAGGAAACGGTTCCTCTCGTTTGCACGCCATTTTTTCTTTGATGACCCATACCTTTTCAAATACTGTGTTGATCAGGTCATCCGGCGTTGCGTACCCAACGAGGATATAACCGTTATTTTAGCGTCATGCCATTCTGAGGCATGCGGTGGCCATTTTGCGTCGCAGAAGACCGCACAAAAAGTGTTGCAAAGCGGTTTTTACTGGCCCACAGTCTTCAAAGATGCTTATTCCTTTTGTAAGACATGCCAACGCTGTCAAAAGCTTGGAACCATTTCTAAAAGGAATTCTATGCCTCTAACCCCTATCATCACAATTGAAATATTTGATTGTTGGGGCATAGATTTTATGGGCCCATTTCCCAAGTCGAATAACTGTGAGTACATACTCCTTGCTGTGGAGTATGTATCGAAATGGGTAGAAGCGATACCAACGAGACGAAATGATCACAGAACAGTCATGTCATTTCTCAGAGAACATATTCTGTCTCGTTTTGGTACTCCGAAAGCTTTACTAAGTGACCAAGGCAAGCATTTCTGCAATAGGCCCTTGGAGTCACTTCTCAAGAAATACGGAGTCCATCATAAAATCGCTCTTGCTTATCATCCACAGTCAAATGGGCAAGCAGAATTGGCTAACCGAGAAATCAAGCATATTCTCGAGAAAACGGTTAGTTCCAATCGAAAAGACTGGGCATACAAATTGACTGACGCGTTATGGGCATACCGCACTGCCTATAAGACGAATCTTGGTATGTCCCCGTATAGACTAGTTTACGGGAAAGCTTGCCACCTTCCGGTTGAAATTGAACATAAAGCTTATTGGGCGACACGCTCATTAAACTTTGATATTCAAGAGGGAGGTCAGCTGCGCAAACTCCAACTTGCAGAGCTAGAGGAAATACGACAAGATGCGTATGACTCTGCAAAGTTGCATAAGGAAAAGTTGAAGGCTCGACACGATCGTACGATTTTTCGTAAATCATTTGAGCCGGGGCAGAAAGTGTTGCTGTATGACTCTCGCCTCCATCTTTTCCCAGGAAAACTCCGTTCCCGGTGGACAGGCCCGTTCATCGTAAAGACTGTTTTTCCACATGGGGCGGTTGAGATTGTCAATCCCAAGAACGATGAGTGTTTCAAAGTCAATGGCCAAAGATTGAAGCCGTTCTTGGAGAATTTTCGCACTGAAGTGGAGCACATCCAGCTGGATGAGCCCAGCTATTCCACCACTTAAAAATCTCAAGTGGAATTCCAACTTGTTGTTGTAATTCTTTTCTTTCCCTGCATTTTAGTTTCTTTCTTTCTTTTGTGTTTAGTTGTTCTTTCTTTCGTAATTGTGATTTAGTTCTAATCCATTATTCCTTAAACCACTCTGTTGCAGGTGAATATGCGAGGTGATGATGTCCATTCTATTGGTTCATGGGCTGATTCCGAGTGTTGTTGTGGCACCTGGACTGAGGGTGAACCCACGCCCTGCCCCTTGCATCCTTATGATCCTGAGGTTCACACTCGAATCAATGGTTCCATCGGATATATCCCATTCGACCCTGCTCTCCTGGACATCAATCCGTTTGAAAATATGGACTTTCCTAATGAGGAAGAGTTGGATGAGGAAGAAGACCTGTACATGGGGAGAATGGTGGATGATGTCCTCATGGCCCAATGGGAAAACGATGATATGTGGGAGCCATGGGAAGATCATATCCTCCAGGATGTCGTCCCAGAACGCCACAATGCCGTCTTTGTTTTCGTGGATGATTTCCTCATGCTTGAGTTGGTCCCATACCGCTATGTGCACTTGAGCTATTTGCTTTTCAGGCTTCAATGCCCCTTGCCTGCTAGTGCATTTTGGGAATCTCTGCCGATAGTGAGGTTGGAGCTTGGTCATTTTTCTGTGTTTTGTTTGTTTCTGTTCCTTGTTTTTCCTTTCGTTTTTTATTTCTTGTGTTCCAATATCTTGATGTCGTTTTGTTTAATTTCTTCTTTGTTTTTCTTTTCTTTGTCAGGATTGTCACTATGAATCTTCCATACCCACCTATTTTCCTTCCACATCAGCTCTTTCATGGCTTTTACATTCAACGGCCGCAGACTCCGCCACAAGAGGAATGTCCATTGCGCAATATCACTCCGTTATCTCTATCTCCATGCGGATCACCTCTTGCCAATGCTATCACTTCCTTAGAGACTCCAGATTTGTTCGATGATGTCCTTGCTGCTTTCCGACTGTTCTGGGAAAGGGAATCATCGAGCCTGGACTCCGTTTTTGAAGATTTGGTGCGGCATGAAGCAATTGTGGAAGAGGATCTTTTCACACTCGAAGAATAGTGCCACACTCCAGTTGTTTTCATTCATTTCCTTTTATGTTTAGCAATTGGAGTGTAATCTTTGACAGACATGTTTTTGGTTTTAGTTTTATTTTAGTTTTCTTTAGCTCAATAAGGTTTAAATACCAATTGGGAGGCAATATTGTGTAGTTTGGATGTTTTTTAAAAGGTTTTATTTAATTCAAATTGCAATTTTATATTTGAGAATGCGTTTTTGGCTTACTGGCTCTGTCTTTGCCCTGTTTTTATCTTTCTGCTGTTTGTCCAGAATACTTTAGATCTGTTGGGGGTACTTATTTCATCCATTCTGTGATATCTTGGAATTTCCAGGTTCGATCGATCGAATGTATCTCGATCGATCGACGATCTCTTATCCTCGATCGCTTGAACACTTTAAATCGATCTAAGATTCGATCGATCGAACAATCTCGATCGATCGAGATTTGTATTTAACCGAGGCTTCCAGCGTACATTTCCTCAGTTTTTTTTTCATCTCCCTCTTCACTCTCGAGCGATTGAGCGCAGAGGAGCACACTCGAGGCGAGTTTTCGCTTCCCTTCATTTCACTCGGTTATTCGAGGAGCTCTCCCTCCCCAGATCATCACCCTCAACTCCGGCATCCTCACCACTACACGCAACTCAAGGTAAGACCTCGAGTTCCCCCCCTCGTTTCACTTGATTCCATTTCTTAAGGGCGTGCCCCCAGTGTGTTTTTAAGCCTCTTCTTTTCTTATTTGTCGTGTTTTTGTCTGTGTTTGGGGCCGTTTCTGTTCTCGGAAATGGTTCCCGCACCTTCGCTGTTCTCGATCGATCGAGCTAGGTTCGATCGCTCGAACCTTGCACATTCTCAATCGATCGAAATAGTTTCGAGCGCTCGAACTTTGCCTTTTCTCAATCGATCGAACATTGTTCGATCGCTCGAACTCCAACAGTTTCACTTTCTTTTCATTTTTGTCTTGTTTTGATTTCTTTTCTGTTTCTCTTCTATTTTCAGGGGCCCACAATGAACCCTGTTACGGGTTACCACAGGGAGAAGCCCTTTGACCTTGCTATTCCTGATCCGGTCCCACTCCATGGCTTCCGGAACACCCCCGACCGCCAGTGGTTCACGAGATATTTTCAGACTAGGCCGGTCATGCTAGAGTGACCACTCGAGACAGTCTGGCTCGATATTCCCTGGTTCCTCGCCCGCATCCAGGCCATGCCACACTGGTACGATTTGCTCTCTCTGGCAAAGAGAGTGAATCTCGCATGGATTCGCGCAGCTTGCGCGACGATGATCAGAGATCCCGGTGCCGCATTCACACTACGATCATTCTTTCGCGGCCGGGAGATCGTGTTCAGCCCTGCTACCGTTTCCGCTGCTATTGGAGTCCCTGAGGTGCCTGATTGTGTTTGCCCACACCGTGACGGTACACCAGTGCTCTCACCCACTGCGGTTATCCGAGAGCTTACTGGAGGTGCATTACCGAGCTGGGATGGTACGGCACTGATTGTAGATATTTACCTGACCGATGATTACCATATGCTCCACCTCGCGTTGAGCAACTGTTTATTGGTCACCTCCTACCGGGAGAAGATTGCCCCCTGGTATGCACATGTGTTATATGCCATAGGGACGGGGTTGCCTGTTTGTTTGCCTCGCTTATATATTGACTTCATGAGGCACCCCACTCGCTACACTGCTGCCAAGAAGCACCTGAAAGGTGCTTGGGCTATACACAGAGTGATTGAGCATGCTGGCCTCCTTCCCTTACCTGGCGATGCGACATCACAGGCTCGCAGTCGTTTTGGTGAGGCTGCTTCTCGCCGCTCAGATGCTCAGAGGAGGAGAAGAAAGGGCAAGGGGAAGGCGAAAGTTGGAGGGAAGAGGAAGAGAGCTGATGGCACCGATACTGAGGGTGCGGCTTCTGGGACGCCCACTGAGGCTGAGGAGCCAGATTCGGAGGAGGATGATCCCATTCGGGAGGTGGCACGTTTTGAGCTGAGACAGAGATCTCAGGCTCCAGCCCAGGGAGAGTCGTCATCTGCGCCTCCCCCGACTATTCACGATCTATTATTGGAGGAGAGGGAGGCACGGATGCGGCTTGAGGGTAAGATCGATCATATCTCTACCCTGCTGACTACACTGCTGGTCCAGCTTGGGTTTGACCCGTTTGTGCCCCCATCTGCTGCCGCTGCACCACCACCTGCTGCTGATCCATCCCCTACTGTTGTTCCTGTTACCACTGCTGCTGATCCATCATCATCCGCTCCATCCACGACCGATCTTCCATCTACTTCTGCCGATATTCCGCCAGCTACCGTACAGCCACCGCCTGCTCCCATCGACATCCCGTCTGATGTGGCTGAGGATGCTCCGTCTGGAGTTGATTAGTATTCTTAGGGGAGGTGGTGTTTCTGTATTTATGGTTATTTGGTGTTTTGGTTTGGCTTGGTGGGACAAGTTGGTTTATGTGTTTTGTTGTTTTTGTTTTTTTTTTGTGGTTGTTTTGGGCATGTATGGATATTACTACTGATATTTCAGTTCTCTTCGTTCCAGTGGTTAATGTTGTTTGGATCATAGTTTTATTTGTTTTATCTATTGATCTGTTGTTTTGGAGATTGTGTTTTATATTTCTATGCCAGGTTGCTATGCTTCGTATCATTGCGTTACACTATACAGGTGATACCTATCTATTTTAATTGTTGAAAATCAACTTCTGGGACTGTGTTGTTTTCAGTTGGGGGTAGGAGATAATAGATAGGTATACACCCGTGACGATCAAGTTCTGCACTTGGATATGCTTTAAATTTAAGAACACAGTTTGTTAAAATTTTGAAATTTTGAAATTTTTATTGGATCTTATTGATAGAATAATTTTGAATACTCTCTCCTGTTGGTTAATTAGGCAATGATACATTTGTAGTATTCTTATCTTTTTATGGATTAAATTCACGCGTTTTTCTGTATCACTGAAATAAATTGCATTTGTAAAGCTAGTATGTACCCAATATTAGTGCACACTAATTGGCAGCTATGTAGAAAACCTGAAAATTGAGTTAAAATGAATATTGTACGAAAAGAACAAGTAGTGGAAGCTAATAACCCTTTGGGAGTTTTTGAGCCAATCTTCATTTCTGAGGGAATTCTTATACATTGTCGAATGGTTTTTCTTGCATATACTTGTGAATTCGTTGTTAAGTCTCAGTTTTCTTTAAAAGTTTTGACTGCTTATTAGAGGAGAACGTTCAGGATTTACCAATTAAACTCGATGAACACTTAAGTGCTAAAAATTGAAAGTTGAGAAAATGATTCAAGCCATCGTTTACCCATTCCTTTACTTAATATAACCCACCTACATTCATTGATTCGTTTCACCCCTTGATCCCACCTCAGATAAATATTTCCAATAAAAATCACAAGAATCCAAATCCTTGATTTATACCTTGACCTCATCGAACTGTTTGATAAATTTTATTGAGAATGAGTCATCAAAGTATGTGAAATGGAAGGAAGTTGTTGTGGGACATTTGAAAAAAAAAAAAAAAAAATGATGATGAATGAAGGAGTTATATAAAAAAAATTAAAAAAAAAAAAAAAAAAAAAAAAAAGCATATGAAATGAATGGGAGATTGGGTGGAGAAAAGAATGAAGAATAAAAAGAGAAGTGGAAATTCCATCACATACTACAAAGCACACTCTTCTCTACAACACCCCCACCTACTAAATAAAAGCCATAATTCAAAGTCTTGAAGATTCTCAACAATTGATTTGAACATGAAAGTGTGAGTTGAGTTATCCACGGTATTTCGCTCCTCTAGTAAGTAGTATTCCATTCATGAGACTATACACTCTTAAATGTCCGTTTTTCATAGAGTCAGGTATGAAAGCATTAGCACTTAGAATATCATCTTTATCAAAGCTTTCATACTATGTGCGATCATTATAAAGCAAGTTTCTGAGAGACGTTGTTTTTGAGAGTGACCAATGTGAGAATTGAGCTAAAACTGCAAGTTTCCAAAGTACAATAGTCTAGATAACTCTTAATAAGGGTTGGCCGCATGGTTGTTAATTCCACACACACACGGGTGCATGATGGTAATACATTTGTATATTTTACTTGGTAATATAGGGGAACATGTGGATCTCTTTCATGGGTTGATAGAGGATATTATATCCTTGTAGAGTTGAATTAACAGGTTAATGGGGGGAGATGTCATAAGTTATTCTAAATCTTTTTGAGCTTAAAATTGGAGAATTTTGTGGGTATATTCACGGCAAACCCTCACGAGACAACACTCGTCCACTAGGGGGAACCTAGGGGTTTAACGGCTTGTTGCATTCGCTAAATGCAACCGCGATTCCTGCTAAAGTGAGTTAGGATTTTTTTTTCCTCTCTCTATCTTAGTTTAGGTTGTTTTTAGTTTTTCTTTGTTTCTTAGTTGTGGTAGTATTAGTTTAGGAGTTTTTATTTTATTTTATTTTCGCTTTATCGCTAGGGACTAGCAATAAGCTAGTTGGGGGTTGTGCAAAGCGGGGGTATTTGTAAAATACAACCGCGCTAAAAGAAAGAATTGCATTAGTTTTGATCACAACTTCCCGTTTTATCTGCAATTTGCATTACAATGCTAGTTTTAGACAATATGATTAATCTATGATAAGTTGTATTGTTTTAGCTACTATTTGTGCAGGTGAATGCTGCTGTATAAAAGACTGAAAGATTTGATAAAAAGGAGATGCTTTGTTTCAAAGAAGGAAGATTGAAGAAGAATTGCAAACTTCGAGCGATCGACATAGTTCGAGCGATCGAGGTTTCGATCGATCGAAGGAAGTTAAAGCGCTCGAATATTCAAGACGTTCAATCGATCGAGAAAGTTTCGATCGATCGAAAGTCCTTTTTATCAGATTATACGCGCATGCAGCAGTTGCGGGTTTTTAACCCTAGCTCTTAGGTTTACTATATATCTTCATATTGTATACGTCCAAAGGGGACGCCCAACTTTGTTTTATCAGTTTTAGATAGAGAAGAGAGAGTTTTTACTTGGTTTTTGTAGGTTTCATTGAAGATTTATCATTGTGAACCGGATTTCTTTAGTTAATACAAGTTTATCTTCATTCCAGGTTCTTGATTTATTGTTTATTTGTTTTCTGCACTTAGTTAATCGTAGTATACTTGTTAATCTCGTAGTATTTCATGTTAGTTAGATTACAATCTCTTGTTTTACAGTTTTAATGAAAAACTTTCAAACAAACATAGTTTCAATGAACTTTTACGTTAAATATCAATCTGTGGTACTCCAGACAATGTCTGAGTAGTCCTAGGGTTGGGAAATCGCGATGAAATCGTGATTTTAGGCCTCTGCCATGCAGTAATTTTTTTCCTGTGTTCGATCGATCGAAAGTATGTCGATCGATCGAGACAGTGACTTAGTCGAGCGATCGAGGAAATATCGATCGATCGAGAGATGAAGATATTCGATCGATCGAAAGCGCGTCGATCGATCGAGGATTCTGATTCTTGAGAACACCCAAAACAGTATTCTAAGACTTTCTGTTTTAAGGATTTGTTATCAAATTGTCCCTAAATGCTCAGTTTGTCAAAACAGTCTTTAAACTTAAGGCCTTAAGGCATTTTCTTTCAATATATTTTGCAAACCACCCTCAATGCTAACACCATTGTAGGTGAGAGTCTTAACTATTGGATTAAACCGTCTTCATGTATTTCAAACTTAATTGTGATGATGTAGTCCCGGTCATGAAAGGGCTATTGATTCTATATCTTTAGAGAAGTACAGAATACTGTAGTAGGTGTACTCCTTTGAGCTTAACTGCAATTGCATGGTAGAAGGTTAGGTCACGGTGGATTCGCGTGATCCCAACATTTTCTTTTATTAAGAAGAACCGTTTCTTTTAGAATCTTGCTTAGTTAGTTAATTGTTAGTTAAGTTAATTTAGTTGTCTTTAATTCTAGTAGTTGTTAACTGTGGAACTTTGTGTTCTACACTTCATTTTAAATATTGATTTTTGTTTTCTCTTTAGAGTCTAATCTAGGTAGTTTAATTCAACACCTTCCCTGTGGGATCGACCTGGACTTAATCCAGTTACTACTTGCACGTCTACCTACACTTGGGTATTGCACACAAGCGCACACAGAAAATATTCGTGTCAGTGGCAGTGCAAGAAGTTTGGTGAACAATACCGTGCAAAGAAAAATATGCACCTAAACCAGAATCAATATACTCACCACCTTGATCAGAACGTAAAATTTTCACTATAGCCCCAAATTGAGTATTGACCATGTTGTGACAATTTTGGAAAATATCAAATACTTCTTGTTTTTCTTTCATCACATATATCCAAGTAATACGAGAAAAATCATCAATAAAAGAAACAAACCAACGATAACCCTTTAATGACACAGTACAAGAAGGACCCCATACATTAGTATGAATTAAAGTAAATGGAGCTGAACTTTTATTATCACTAGGAGCATAAGAAGCTCGAAAATGTTTTCCAAACTCACAAGCATTACAAGAAAAATTCAAAATACCAGTATGTGTTGCTAGAGTAGGAAACATATGTCTAAGTAGAGAAAAAGAAGGGTGTCCTAATCGCCTATGTCAAAGGAGTAGGTCTTCAGCTTCATTCTTTATAAATACGGTATGATGAGGCAACTTCTCCCCTTCATCTAGAATGTATAGATCGTGCTCCTTTCTACCACTGTCAATCGTCCTACTCGTGATAAGATCCTGAAACACACAACGAGAAGGATAAAAGGTTACACTACAGTTCAAATCTCGAGTAATACGACTCAAAGATAAAAGGTTGTGAGAAAAACTGGGAACATGTAACACAGAAGTGAGCGGTAAAGAGGGAGCAATTTGAATGAGACCTTTCTCGGAAACAGAGGAGAAGGTACCATCAGCTATTCTAACTTTATCCTAGCCTAAAGAAGACTCATATTCAAAGAAAAGGTTAGATGAAGGGGATATGTGATCAGAGGCCCCGGAATAGATAATCTAGGGAGATGAGACATGAGAAAGAAATGCTCTTGGTGATGTAACAACATTACCTGTCTGGGCAAAAGATGAGGAGGAGCCTGTAGATGTCGGAGTAACACACCAGGTCATCAGGTGCTGGAGAGTCTCAAGTTCTGAGACAGGCAAGGAGCTAGAGTTGGAGCTGTCATCAGAAGATGGTGTAGGTCCACTAGAAACTAGAGCAGAAGGCTCAGAAATGGCAGAATGATGTGCACGGGCAGCCTCTCCACGACAACCTGAACGACCTCCATGACTCCCTCCTCGACCTCCACGACCTCCCCAACCACCAGGTGGTTTTCTATGAAGGCTCCAGTAGTTAGTCCGAGTATGATGGGACTTAAAACAGTAATCACATATCACAACTGGTCGATCAGAGGAAGCTGGTTGCTAAGACCCATCTCTAGGTGGAACGAAAACCAAGGCAGACCTCTTGGTAGGCATAGAAAGAAGAATAACAGAACGACAGCTCTCCTCATTCTGAACATGAGAAAAGGCCTCCTGAAGGGTGGGAAGAGAATCCATCCCAAGTGCCCGACTATGAATTGTGTCATAATCAGGATGAAGCCCCTGAAGAATTTAAAGACCCTCTGCTTCTCTAGTAGTTTCCTATATCCCTCAACATCAGTAACACACAGACTGATAGGCCTGAAGATGATCAACACGATCCCAACTGGTGGTAAAAAACTGAAAATATTTGGTGACAGTGATGTCACCTTGTTCTGAACGGTCAATGGAACGAAGCAACTCAAACTCTTATGTATAGTTCCCCCATCAAGAAAAAGTAGATGTAACAGTGTCCCAAATCGCCTCAGCAGTCTTCATACGATAGAAACTCTCACCAATTTCAGACACCATCGAATTAATAAGCCACACCATGATAACATAGTTCTCAATCTCCTACTTATCATAGGCGGGATTCGTAGAAACAAGGGCTGTCACATGCCCATCAAGGTGGCCCATCTTCCCACATGCCTTCAGATGCAATTCCACTGCCTGTGACCACTTCAGAAAATTTTGGCCATCGAAGAGCGTGGGAGTAATCTTGATGTTGGGATCCAAAGGAGCAACCACTGTGTGGATTGTGGTTGGTATAGAAGCTTCCGGTTTGTTTATGTCACACCCCGAAAACGAAGCGTGAGGAAGAGAAAAGATAAAGATAAAAGAATTAAAACCCAATCACACATGCGGAAGCGAATTTGGAATTCCACAGGAACTCCTACAAAGACGACTTACTAACACATAAGTCAAAAATGGACTTACATGTCAACGAGTCAAAAGAAGATAAAAGTATTTGAAAATTTAATTAAAAGACTATCCAAACACGCACGAGTTCAAGGGATATAATGAGGAGTTTTTTCAGATAAGTACTTTGAAACGAGGTGTTATAAAATAAGAATGAATACTCATTTAAACATTGATATCGCATAGGGGAGTTATGCTTTTAAACTATGTATTCAGATGAGAGTTGGATTAAGCAGAGAAAAGTTCGATTGAGCGAACTATGGGCAGAGAATTCACTCTACAGAAGTTTGATTAAGCGAACAAAAGTTCGATTGAGCGAACTTTGGGCAGCAAGTTTACTCTAGGAAAGTTGGATTGAGCAAACAAAAGTTTGATTGAGCGAACTTTGGGCAGCAAGTTTACTCTATGAAAGTTGGATTGAGCAAACAAAAGTTCGATTGAGCGAACTTTGGGCAGCAAGTTTACTCTAGGAAAGTTGGATTGAGCAAACAAAAGTTCGATTGAGCGAACACTATACAATATTCAAGAGGAGTACTTAACAAGATCGATATCGACGGCAAGTTGACGGAATGAAGATAAGTAGGTAAAATTTAACAAATCCGGCCAGGATTAGAAGTATAACAAGAATTCCGACAAGGAGTGATAGCATGATATAAATCCGGCAAGGATTTCCAATACACAACGAGCTTAAACACAAGAGTTAGAAAAGAGACACGACGATCTTAGAAATATACTTATAAAATACATTTAAGTTTGACAAGTATGACAAACAAGGGCATACACACGCCCATCAAATTACAATAAAGGCTTCCCGATGACAAAATATGAAAATTTAAGTTCAAGGAGTTTTGTAACGGCATAATACAACAAGTCTATAAGCATTAAACTATTACAAACTCCTACAAAGACAAATAAACATGGGAAGCCAATGATTACAAAATTAAGACCTAGCCTTCAAAATATAACGACGTCTAAACGTCGGATCACATATGGCCCTTCCCTTTATCAAGGTCACCTGAAAAAAAAAGGTTTTATAGATTCATTAAGCACGACGGCTCAGTAGGAAACATTGAGACGAATCAATATGCTATCCATGACTAAGTATGAGATGAGGTGCAATGAATCGCCACCAAGGCTAAAATGAAATGACAAACCTTACGGGCTATGCATGATAGGTGCACTCCTCTCATTACCGGACTATGAGCCACCCATATATAGAGTGTAGCATACCAACTTCCGGGAGCTAACCGAATATAGTTGGAGTTCGAATGTTCATAAGGGTCATTCTCCCTGTCTCACATCACAACCCACATCCGAATTTCTTCAATAAAATTCCCTCACATGGGGTTTTTATCTTTTGCAAAACAAAGCTTTTATGTCGTGCTAAGTGAAATGCTCGCCGATTAGGCCACAATGCACGTGATGATAAAATGTCAATAAGGATGATCAAGCCTAATAGAATAATCCTTGCATGTTGAACATAGTATCAAGGTCATCAAAGAGTTAAATCAAAATTCATAGTTTAACCATTCTAACAAGGATTTTTGAACTAACGTCCTAACATACTTTCACACATATAAGGGAGCATCCTAATCACATCTATCACCACATAATCACATTTAACACAACTTAAACATGCAAGTCATAAATTAGGTAAACAACCCTAAATTAACAACTTTGGGGGAAACCTAACACATGTGTCTAGATTATCCTCCTAACATTTTAATGAGCACAAATCACCTTAGCCATAAAAACCATATTGAAATAAACAATGACATCTACCTCAAGGAGATCCCTCCAAAATAAATGGAGGAGCACTAAAGTGTAGAGAAAACCAAAGAACTCCAAAATGAAATCTAGTGGTGGGAAAATGGAGCCCAAGATGATCCAACAATACCTCCCAAAGCAAGAATCTCCCAAAAGCCCTCTAAGGTTGTTGATGTGAAGCTTGAACCCTAGGCAAACTTGGGTAAACCTTGGAGATGAGCTTGAAAATGAATTTGGAGAACACCACTAGGAAGCTCTTGAAATTCTAAGACTCATTTGTGAAATAGGAAAATCTACCAAGATCTCTTTTTGGTGCTCTAATGGAAGCTTTAGGAAGATGAAGCCATGGAACAAAATGGTGTATGTATCCTAGAGAGAAGGAGGAGAAGAAGAGAGAGAGAGAGAGAGAGAGAGAGAGAGAGAAAGAAAAAAAAATGAAAAGTGAGAGGAGGAGAGAGAGTTGGCCGGCCATATAGGGGGAGGTGGGGCCCACTAGCTTGCTTTGGTTTTGGTTTGCCCTTTGAATGCCTTGAAGGGTTATAAAGCATGTGTGTGTGTGTGGTCTAGTATTACACACCCAAATTAAAGCATGTACCCAATTAAGCACTAAGTAAAATAAATAATATACAGCAGCACAGGATAACATAAATTTAATTACTGCACAATTAGATACGGATTGGCACATAAGCATTTAAATGACAATTTTACCCTCACTAAAATCTTGAGTTATAACAGTTTAGGTCTGCCATTATGCCAGATCGGAATAGAAAACCCAACGATGTGAAGGAAAACGGAGAAGATGGGAACTCACAAAACTTTCAACTGAAGATCAAGGGTCCATAAAGGGATCTAACACCACCAAACACGAATCAAAACAGCAAACTTGACAATTACTGAACTATAGCAGCCCTACAGGGCTTCGAAAAATAGGGTAAGAAGGGGTAATAAGACTAAGAGATCAGTCCAGGGTGATTATGGAAGTGGCGTAGGGGTAGGGTAGGGTTGGGTTATTGGGCGGTGGCGAGGTGGCTGGGAGGTAGTGTAGCCTGCGGCGAGGTGGCTGGGTGATGTTGGGGTTCCGGCGATGGGTAGGGTAGGGTTATAGGGCAGCGGCGCAGTGGTGGGGAATAGTGATGGCTACAGCAAGTGTAGTGGTGGCTGTGGGGATCTTGCGGCAAGTGTGATGGTGGCTGTGGGGGTCTTGCGTGTGGATGGTTAGGGTTAGAGAACCCACAGCTCTGATACCATGATGAAACAATAATTTGCAAGCTTGGGATTAGAAAACTATTACTCCCTCCGTCCCATAATAAGTGTCCACATTTCCTTTTTTGGATGTCCCACAATAAGTGTCCACTTTCCTAAATTGGCATATAACTTTTACTTACTTTCCAAAACTACCCTTATAATAAAGACAAGGAAGCATTTGTTTGTGGTCCCAAAACAAACAAAAAGTCAAACACCCATCACATCAAAGGGTAAAATTGGAAAATGACTCTTTAATGAACCAATTTCTTAAACATTGTGCAAAAAGGAAGTGGACACTTATTATGGGACGGAGGGAGTATATATTAATCATAAGAAGAAGGAGAAAATAATTACAATGAAACCCCCTAACTAATATTAAATAATGCAAGTAACTTAAAATAAAACAACCACTCTCAACAATTCTAAGGTTTGTTTGGTTCTAGTGAGGGAACAAGAAAAAAAATAATATATATACATACATGTATGAATTCGTTTTGGTGAATAAGAAGGAAAATCAGCAAGGAAAATAGGAAGAAAAAGACTAGGATTAAAAATAAACTAAAAACTCAGAACTTCGTGAGTCACCAACCTTCCTCTTTTCTTGAGTTCCTTTGTACAATGAAAATTCCAAATTTCTAACGTAGTTCAAGCATGGAAAAAGACACTAGGGAAAGAGTTTTCCTTAATACTTTTCCTTTCATTTTCCTTTTTCTTCTCTTAATTTGCAAACCAAACAGAGCTTAAATGGGCAAACAAAGACCAAGGAACGTAAGCGTGGTGTGGCAGTGTCTAACTACCTTCCCTTTCGACGAAAAAGCTACGTTATGAACAAACCATTACTAACCCACCTTTATGGCCTAGCGGTATCAAAATACAATCTATGATGGTACTCGTACAACCTAAAAAAGTTGTGGTAATGAACACAGATTTACATACTTGAATCTCACAGAAAAAGCACTCTTAATATGTATGGACATATATATATATATATATATATTTACATACACATATAGCCATCAATATATATAGTAGGGGCAATCACTTAACAATTGCTGATCTGCAGTTTCTGTGAATCGACAAGCATGCAGCACAAGTATCAGTTGTTAGACGGTCCACCAAACTTTCTTCAGTAACCTGATATTCAATCTTTCCTACAGAGCAGACAAATATAACGTTGGGGGTAATCCAAACTATTCATTATCCCGTTATATAGATAAAATACTATTACTTCAGGTTCAGTGTGGAAGTTCTTGAAAGTTTCTCAATTCAATCGAAACAAGATCTATGAACAATATTGCATGAGTAATGTTACAGACACAACACATTGCACAACATAAAGCACAATAGGCTTTAAATGCCTTGTACCCTGTGATGTTTGAATTTTTCACACTTTTCTATGCACCACTTACACAGTATAGGGTACAGACATTTAAAACCCTATTGTACTTTGTGTTGTCAATGTGTTATGACTGTAGCATTACTCAGATTGCATAGCTATCGGATAAGTACATAGACCAACCATAATAGAAAATAGAACAATCATAATTCATAGTGTGTAGGAGAAAACAGATGGACCAATGAATAATGTTGTGTTTGGTGCAGATGTGACTTCTTTTGTGGTACATGTGCTAAATCGTCGATAGTGGTACACTTCAGATATAGGGAGATATACACATACACATGATAGAACGAGAGTTACTTGCTTTAGAAGTTGAAGAGCGTGTTTGCATCAACCCCTAACACGTGTCCTTATACGCAAAACACCGTCTTAAAAGCATAATTAACTAAGCATTGCAGCATGATTTTGAGCAACTTGTTACCAGTCTCTGCTGCGTGGTTGTGAGAGGGGGTTTGATTTTCCTTTTTGATCTTTCTTAAACCAGGATGGGGTTGGGCGCTGGAGTCCATTAAGTTTTTGTTGGGTACAAGAGATGCTTTGGTGTAGATTTTGGGGATCATTTGGCATACTTGTTAATATTTTTGTTGGTAGTACAAGGGGTATAGTAGTAGATTAATCTTGAAGTGGCAACACTTTTGAGGATCATTTGTAAATGACTACTTTTGATTATCAATGAAAGTTAATTAATTCTTGCTGTTAAGGAAAAAAAAAGACTTGAGCTCTGTTTGGTAGAGTTTTTTTTAGTATTCATGTTGATATATTTTATATAAAAAGATAAATAAAATCAAAAGAGAAGCATAGATGGACATAGAAACATTATAGAGTGAGAGTTATTTGCTATAGAAGTAGAGTAGTATGGGGTTCCGTCCACCCCTAACTCATGTCCTCATATACAAGAAACATATACAACTTAAAAGCAGAAGCAAGTAAGACTTGTTTTTGTAAAAAGTAAAAATTTTGTACAAATGGATCTTTAAAATGCGTTGAAAATGAATATGATATTGCAATTATAAGGGGTGATAATGCACTCCGAACATGTCATTCTAAATCCCAAACACACCCTTGTTTTTTGAGAAAAAAGTATAAATTCTGTTAGAATGCATCTTTAAAATAAGTTGAAAGTGAAGATGATAGTATAAATATAATTGGTGAGAATACAATACGAAAATGTCATTCCAAACACAAACCAACAAAGAAGCTCACCCTTTCTATTCTTAACATCAATAAATCCGTCTTTGCTTAATTCTTTGTCGAAAATCTTTAACCAAGCGACCTTCAATGCCTCTCTCCAAATTAAAGCAGCCAGAAATATTTACTATTGTTCGAACATCATTGTACCTCGAGACATACAAGAGTGTAACATTTCCTCCTGTAAAATTTGTTTTTGCAATACTCCAAGTTTAAACACTAATTAACTAAAATTTTGTTATAGTTAATTCATTTTCAAAAATTGTGTGGATATTTCTGAAGTTTGATCTTGGTTTTCATTCCTTAAAATATCCACCCAATTAATTGAAAACTACATTTTACGCTCTGTTTACTTCTCGGATTTAGTAACGAAAATGAAAAGAAAACAATGAGGAAAACACTTCTCTTAGTCTGTTTAATAAGGAAAACAGTGAGGAAAATTCGAGGAAAAAAAATACAAAACGAACTAAAATTTTGGAATTTTGTGTCACTTCCTCTCCTTTTTCCTTGAGCTCCCGTTATATTTTTTTTAGATAATTGTTGGAACCTCAACTAACTCTCAAAAGTTTTAAACTCCAATTGGTTTGACCAATTTCTAAAAAGGACAAAAGGAATCTAATCCAGTGCTCACACGGTACAAGTGCATGTACTATAGTAGATCCCACATATTCCCCAGCCCTCAAGCGTGTTTTTTGATTTCAGCCACTCACACCGTGTGAGTGGCTGTACCATATAATATCCATTTCGAAAATGCATTTTTAACCTTTAAACATCCATAACTTTTGATCTACAACTCTGTTTCTTACAAATTTTATACCGTTGGAACCGTGTCGACGAGAGCTACAAAACTAGTACCATTGTTGATACCTTTTGAGCAAAAGAAAAAAATTCTTATTTTTACATATTATGCTCCATACGAACCTAATAAAATTTTCACATAATATTTGTGTATGGGTTATTGAATTTTCACGTTATATTCACGTATGCCAAGTTGATATGATATGAGAAAAAAAAAACTGAATGTTCACTTTGTTCTTAAGGAGAGTTTTAGTAAATTTTTACAAGAATTTTGCATTTGTTTGGATTGAAAAACTATGTTTTATAATTGATTTGTGAAATTTGATTTTTTTTTTTTATAAAGGAAATATGCATTGTTTAATATGAAAGAGAGAAAAAAAAAAAGAAGTAAAATTTCACTTCGCATATAAAAATATTGAGAGAAATTTCACTGAACTTGTATATGAATATTAAGTGAAATTTTACTTAAATTGACACTTGAGGACTTTTTAACAAAGTATCAAATTATACCTTAAACTCTAGAGAGTTACTTCTAGCGACCTTTGGGATAGTTAGTGAATTTTCACTTAACCTACTAAGTGAAATCTCACTAAACGAGTATACGAATGTTAAGTTTAACTTCAAGTTTTTCAGGAAGAAAGCATGTACGGGTTCATTGAATTTTCACTTAATATTATGTATGTCAAATTTATATGTTTTGAGAAAAAAAAAATTAAAAAAAGACGAATAGCAATAAAGCCATTGCTACCTCATTAAGGCTTAGTTTGGCCCTCTTTTGGTGCTTCTCCTTTTTTAAAGCACAATTTCATGTTAATTCATTTGGTAACTAGTTTATGAGCTTTGCAAAAATGGAACTTAGGGCTTTTTTGGGGAGAGTTTTTAAAAGCTCTAGAATTGAGTGAAATTTCACTTAATATTTTATGTATACCCAGTGAAATTTCACTTAATATTTATGCATATCAAGTGAAATTTCACTTATTATTTATGTATGTAAAAACATGAAAATCTTTTTTCTCAAAACATATCAACAATAAATTTAAAAAAAGACGGTTTTTAACAAGAATTCCTGCATTTGTTTTGGTTGAAAATTTGAGTTTTATAATTGATTATGAAATTTGCTTATTTTAACAAAATATGTATTGTTGAAAAAAAAAAAAAAAAAACAAATCACCATGCCAACATGAATATTTAGTGAAATTTCACTTAACTCATGAACATTAAGGCTTAGTTTGGCCCCATTTTGGTGCTTCTTCTTTTTTAAAGCACAATTTCATGTTAATTCATTTGGTAACTAGTTTATGAGCTTTGCAAAAATTGAATTTAGGGCTGTTTTAAGGAGAGCTTTTAAAGCTATAGAATTGAGTGAAATTTCACTTAATATTTTATGTATATCAAGTGAAATTTCACTTATTATTCATGTATGTGAAAATATGAATTTTTTTTTCCTCAAAACATATCAACATTGGTACTCCCTCCGTCCCTTTTTTTAAGTCCTATATTCCATTTTGGGATGTCCCAAAATTTGTGTCCACTTTCTTAAATTGACATACAATTTTTACTTACTTTCCAAAACTACCCTTCATTGAAATCTACACCAAGACAAAACAAAAAAAGTTATTGTAATGATTAGGGGCAATTGTGAAAAGTAGGTGTAGATTTTTTTTGTCCCCTTAATAAGTTGAGTTCCCAAAGGTGGACTCAAGAAAAGGGACGGAGGGAGTACTAGTTTTGTAGCTCTCGTCGACACGATTCCAACGGTATAAAATTTGCAAAAAATGGAGTTGTAGGTCAAAAGTTATGGATGTTTAAAGTTTAAAAACATTTTTCGAAATTAAAATTTATAAGTTACATTGCTCACATGGTGTGAGCAGAGTGGGGAGAGAGCCGCGCGCGTGGCACGCTTGGACGCGCGTGGGTCGCGCGCGTGGGGGCAAGTGTAGGCTGAATCATGCACGAAATTTTTTATGGTGCGCGCATTTATACCGTACAAGCACTGATTTAGATTCTTTTTGTCCTTTTTAACAAATGGTCAAACAAATTAGAGTTTGAAACTTATGAGAGTTACTTTTAGGATTTTCTAATAATTCTCCCCTTTTTTTTTTAAAACAAAATAGTTTCTAACATTATTTAGGCAAGGAAGAAACACTAGGGAAAACATTAGTGAAATAGGTTTTCTTCTTGTTTCCACCCTTTCTTTTTTTTTTTTTTTTTTTTTTTTTCCTTCTTTAAATCCGCAAATCAAAGAAAACTTTACCTCACGGTTTCAATACTTCTGGGAAAGTAAATAAACCATATAGAATACTGAGTAAATCAAACGGTCTTCAAAACGCACTAAATCTACTCAACCATAGAAATCCTGAAAATCTCTTGGCAAGTTAAGTCGTATTAAAAACTCATTACACATTTTTTAATTTATTTTAGTAATCAGGGTAGCAAACCGAGATCATCTTCTGTGGTACTTATTTTGTAAATTTAAATTTTCAACTATTAGCATCATAAAAAAACAATTATTCACCAGAAAATTGTGACGCCGAGATTATTCAATCTCAAAAGATACAAAATTTCTTTCCATAAACTCAATCTGGATTACATAAATGGACCGACCTTTACTGGACTACCGTACGTAAATCATCAGCTTCTCTACGGTAGTTACCATATTGAAATGAACCTTCACTTTCCCTGGAAGGAAGATAATAAAAAGTTCCTTGTCATATAATCAGAATCAAGTTATTCACATATTTCAAAAAAAAATTAGTTTCTTATCATTCAAATAAACTACAGTTACTTCTAGTTCAGTAAATTGCATGTACCAAAACCTATATATATTAGTTACTATATGATGTCCCGTTTATGAAATGTATTTTGGGGGTTTGAGATAGTTCCTTAACGGAGAAAGTACATCAGATTTACTGGCCTAAGAAATCTATTAGAATACGTTTGTTTGATTGCAAGGTAGAAAATGGGTTGAAAAGAATTTTTTTTCATAGAATTATTTAACTTGGAAAATTTTTCCTTGGAAAGAAAATTTAGGACTGTTTGATTGCAATTATTTTTTAGCTGGAAAATCTAACATTTTCCATGGAAAATCTAGTTTTGCTGTTTGATTATCATTATTTTCCAGTGAAAAATAGTCATTCTCCATGGAAAATAGATTTTTCCCTGTTTGATTGCAATAATTTTCCATGAAAAATTAACATTTTCCATTGAAAACTTACATTTTTTCAAGCAATTAACCTATGAATCACAAACAAAAATTTTGAAAATGATACAAATTCAAGCAATTGAGACAACTACTCATATCAATAGTCAATTTCACAAATGATAGAAGTACAATATGAAAATTAGTACTTTTTTTTCCCTCCAAACTTCATTGAAACTTATGGCCCAATGGAAAATTAAAAGTGCTGATAAAAGTTATATAAAAATAAAATAAAAAATAAAGGCTTGATCACGTGAAGTTGACGATTGTTGAGGAGTAATTCTGGACATTAGTTGCGGCTATTTCACCGACTCAGGTGGCAGTTCGAGGTAAACTACAGTATTCATCATCTCCCCTCTCTGTCCAAATAATAGCATCGACCTCGTCAAATTTAATCAGCAAAATATAAAGATATAATACTGAAATCAAAGGCATGGTTTAAGCAGACTTTTTGGCCAAATCGGGTGTTAAAGAGTGGGGAGGCCAAGTTTTACAAGAGAGTCTGAATTCACTTTAGACTTGCCTTTTCATGAATTTAAAGAAATGGGGAGGCCAAGTTTTACGAGAGAGTCTGAAATATATGGCACTACATCTCTGAATTCACTTTAGACTTGTCTTTCCATATGCCAAGTTTTACAAGGGAATCTGAAATATATACATTATACAAGTACAACTTAAAGGTGTTTTGCATTAAACCAAGGAAGAAGCAGACATTATAAAAAAAAAAATAGGCTTAAAAACATTTTAGTACCTTGTACTTATATCTAAATTCAATTTGGGCCTTCTACTTTCAATTGTAACACTTTAGGCCCTATAGTTTCAGTATTGTCTCACTTAAGGACAATTTCTAACACCGTCAGGAGTAAAGAACGAAAAAGCTCATTTTGGAGACAAAACACGTGAATCTTTGAAGTTTTAGCCCATCGTCCACAATCACAGTAGCACGCACTCCCCTGTGCTAATCGATTGAGTGAAGTTGTTAGATGTTGTCATCACTTGATTTTGCCCTATTTCTGGGTTTTGGTCTCTTTGTTTCTCTACTTTCTATGTTGGTCATATATATATATATATATATATCGTATGTATATAACTATGTATACACATATTATGTTAAATGGAGGAAAACTTAAAAGACTCGCATGTTTTGACCCCAAAATGAGATTTTCCATCCTTTTTTTTTCTGATGGTGTTATAAGTTGTCCTTAATTGAAACAATACTGAAACTATAGGGCCCAAAGTGTTGTAATTGAAAGTAGAAGGCCCAAAGTGAAATTTGGGTATAAGTACAGGGTATTAAAGTGTTTTTAAGCCTTAAAAAATAAAAATAAAAAACCAAAGGAACTTGAAATGCTAAAGTAAACAAGGCTCCATGGGCTTCAAAATTAAGCCCACCAAGCTTAAGTTTTCCAAGGAGACACCCAATATGTCCTATAGTAAATCCACCAAAACCAGGCCAACACCACATTTTGAAAAAAAATAAAAATAAAATTAATAAAAATCAATAAGAAGCCTGCATAAAAGTGTAACAGAAGGATTCAACAAATCATATACGTACGCAATAAGGTAAAGATATAAAATCCATCAATGATCGCGAAAAGAACACTCCTTGTTTGCGATGACGAAAGGGAATTGGAAAATGAAGGCCACCTTTTCTTCTATCCTTTTTATGCTTTCCTCTCAAATTTCAAAAGAAATGTTCCAGATAGAGGAATTTCAGCAGAAGGGCCAAGGCAAGTCCTATCCTAAAAAAGAGAGAAGTATGATTCTCATCCGCATAGACACGGATTTGTTGAGAAAAACAAAAGCAGCAAATCCAGAGTTTGCATGCTAAGATGAGTTTCAAGGATATTCTAACAGCTCATCTCCTAGCACAGAGTGTGAAATAATAACTTACATCCATGCAGTTCAAAACTTCGTTCAGATTGACAATTAATTTGTAGAATAGAGAGCGTATAAATAAACAAATAATTTTCCGCCACTCTTAGATGAGACAAAGCTCCATTAATACTGATCTCATTGTTCTCTCGGGGTGTAGAAGTTTGAATAGAATCGTCCAATACATAATTTGCCTATTTATGTAAGCAATTTTAGCATGTAGTTGCTTATGAAAGAGAGGGCCATTTAATACCTTATTACTTCTAAACAGTATTTCAAACAGTTGATGTGCATAGTTCATATATGATAAATCTACATAAATGGAGATCAAATTGTTGAATATATATGCATATACATGTCTGGATATGTATGTATATGTATCGATATATATCCCCAAATTACTAAACCAATAAAAAATTAAGTAACGTCAAAAGAAAAACCCTAGAAATTCCTAGAAAAACGAATTTATATATATGTATATACAGATCTGGATATGTATATATATGTATCAATATATGTGTATATGTACATATATATGTATATGTACAGCTCTGTATCTGTATATATATGTACTAGGGAATTGCCCGAGGCTAAAACCACTATAAAATTCTACTAATGAATTCAATCAATAACAAATTTCTCGTATCTCAACATTTAATATAATTCCACGTCTATTTGTGTAAGAGCTCATGGATTGTTTATGTTTTTTCCTAAAGCATTAAATGCCAAATACCACAATCTTACATTAAACACAAAAAGGATACGTAGAGTTCATAGAACATTTTTGAATATTAAAAAAATCTAATTTACAAAACCCATTAAGAATATATCTCTATCTTTTGAGCACATTGTTCGGGCCCTTGGCCGTGTGATTAAACTACCCAAAAAAACACATTACAACTCTTGAAGTAAATCCAAAGAATGATTGTCCGTTGTGTTTCTCTTGTGACAAACACAAATTACATTCCAAGCCAAACACACAGTACACACTCATCCCCCACTCCCCGCATGATCAATCAACCAATAAAACATATTCTAGCACTGGATTAAGATAGACAATATCAACTTTAATGTTCTTTGGTCAGCGAAAAAAAAAAAAGACAGACAATATCAATTAAATAAAGAGGGGCTGAAAATAGACACCTGGCAATAAAAAGTGAATATGTAGATTATAGAATAATTACCTTGACCAAGACTGAATTCTTAATCAATTTAATAAACTTGGAATGGTTGTTTCCTGCCATTGATGGGAATCGAATTAATAAGCATAGTGCAAATATTCAAACTTGTGGACCATTGGAATGTGTTATTGGAGATCAATGAGTTGTCGTGAGAAAGAAAGAAAAAAAATAAATAAATAAGTAAAACTTTTAAGTGCTTGCACCCTAATCCTAGGAAAAGTATTACACCAAACTTAAATTATCAACAAAGCAAACCCAACAATATTGAAAGGCGTACAACACGCCAAGAAAGGAGAAATGTGCGTTCGACTGCCCAAGGACGACGCTCCACGGCCCAAGACTGAAAAGTCTCTTGAAGACCCTATCTCAATTGGCCGGCGGCCCTGCCAATCAATCTGAAAAACAAAAATAACCAAAAACACGGCTTATGTATTGTGGGTATTTGAGAAAACAACACATAAAGATGTAAAAGCTGAAACTTTTCCACTAAAAAAAGGTAATACTATAAAGAGACACATCAACAAAAGCTTATACTTTTTTTTTTAAAAAAAAATGCATTGCCTTACATGGAGGGAGGGGGGAAATGAAAAAAAAAAAACCTGAAAGCTGATGAACTTCAAGGGGGGGGGGAGGCAGGGACCCCACCTAAACATTGCAGAAAATACATGTTGATTACAAACCACACACAAAGAAATCAACCACACATAAAGAAATCATAGCAAAAGCAAAACTTACAATTCGTCAATCCACAATATTTGTTTGCTGAAGTGTAAATCCACAATTACTCTCACGTAAAAGACACTCCAAACCAAATCAAGTCCAAACCAAAGTTAGGTGTACATTATACCCAAAAATAAAATAAACAGAACTACTGAACTTGCAGAAGTAAAGCGAAAAAATCCTACCAGGCCAATTAACAAAAATGCAAATGATTTTGACCCAAATCATATGTACACAAAAATAATAAATACAGCTGAACTTTGTAAAAAGACTTAAGTTCCATGAGTATATTGCAGAGAATGTAAAGTTTTTTAATAGTCCAAAATAGAGTCAGAATCCAAATTAGGACAACACAATTTAGGGAAATGGACAACACAAAGAGATAAGATAATATGAATTTGTTTTACAGCACAACAAATAGGAATACAAAAAAAAATAAAATTAAAGATTAAATCTCCATGTTTAGCAATAAAACAGCAATTGGTTGGTTAGTTTAAAGGCTAAGTTAGTGGGAAAAGTGTGGGAGAGTTTCTACATTAAAAGAGTTTTAAGTATAACCCCATGAAATTTTGGATGAATAATAAATCATTTAGAAAAAAAAAAAAAGCATAATTACACAATCCCATAATTATCTCTCCGCAAGTTTTTCCTACCATGTATATACACAAAATTGTGTGTACACGTATATACAATTAGACAATCCCATAATTACCTCTATGCAAGTTTTCCTTTCCATGTATATGTACAAAACTGTGTATTTGATGGAGTTTTAATTATCTCATAATTATCTCTATGTAAATTGTTCCTTTCCATGTATATACACACACAATATCCTAATTATCTCTCTCATAATTATCTCTATGCAAATTGTTCCTTTCCATGTATATACACACAATATCGTAATTGTCGGAATGGAATGTAGTATGTAATTTGAATATTCAGTTTGATAAAGTAATTTGAGTATTCAATCCAAATGCGAATGGAGGGTAATTGAATGTGGTAATTTTCTCCATTGAGAAGCATTACACAAACAGAGCATTGGTAAAAAAATAAAACACACACACACACACATTTTCCTATTTGACCAAAACCAACAAAATGGTTTCAAATAGAGTTGCCAAATATATGGTTTATATGTAGTCAATTATCCTTGAATATCGCCCTCGAGACATCGGCTATGGGTAAACAGTGGTGTGTTTAGAAAACACACATTTTCGTTTACAAAAGATGGGTGGTAAAAAGAAAAAGGAAAAAAAAAAAAAAAAAAAAAAAAAAAAAGAAAAAAATAAGGTGTAATATTTTCATGCATGCATTTAATGTTCCCGAAACAAATTTGAAGCAATAGTTGCTCATATATATTTGTAACTTCTATAGAGACATAAGCCTCCATGCCCTAAAGTGGCCATCTCCAAATCAAAATTAATTAAAATCAAATCAAATTAAATCAAATTAATTAAAATCCAGATTGATCAAAGCCTTAAAAATCCAGATTCAACTTTGTAAATTTGTGGGATTAAGCGTATGAATGGACATGGAAGCAAGAGGAAACTGATAAGATAATTAGATGGACAATCCAAACTCTACAGCTTTTTCCATGTCATTTTCAGATTCGGCAAATTCAAATTTTTTTTAAATGGACAATACGAAGAACAGGGATAGAGTTCTAAGTAGAAAATTTTGAAGTAGGAAAAATTGATGTTCCTTCAAGAAAAAAATGGTACAAATTGACATGCAAGCAAGAGGAACCCAAAGAAGCTCTAACCAAACTCAAACAAAATCAAAGACAAAACTCTTACTGATCTGAGCAAGTTAATCACCGCCACCTCAAAGGAACTGATCAATTACGAAGGGGTTGTTCAATTGGAAGAGAAAATCCAGATGTTCTTGACTCTATGGTAAGTTTGAAGATCCAGTTGCTGCCATCGCTGCCTCGAAAGCGCTGACAATTCTTTCGGTTAAAGCCACTACTGAATTGACTCTTCGATTACAAAGGGGGGGTCTGAAAATCCAGTTTACTCTTTCGGTTTAAAGATCCAGTTGACTCTTTGATCCGTTCAGTATCTTTTGGAGAGAGAGAGAGAGACAGAGACAGAGACAGAGAGACGGTGGCGGTAGATTTGAGTGTGGACTGTGGCTGAGAGAGAGAGAAAGAATGGAGGAGTCTGGGGTAGGGACGGTGGTGCAGTGGCAGTGGATCTGAGTATGACGGTGGCTGAGAGAGAGAGAGAGAGAGAGAGAGAGAGAGAGAGAGAGAAATAATAGAGGAGGCTGGGGTGAGGACGGTGGTGCGGTGGCAGTGGATCTAGTGTGAACGGTGGTGGCAGGGGCTGGAGTAGAGAGAGAGAAGGGAAAGAAAGGGAGGGGAGGGGGGGGGGATCTGGAGAAGATCAAAAGAGGTAGAGAGACTGAGAGAGGGTGAAGGAAAAAAAAAATAAAAAGAGGATATTTGGATGGAGAGGGCTGAGTCAGTAAAAGTCAGCCAATCACAGCAAATTATTCATCTTAGTCATAAGTTTGTTTATCCTAGTCATATTTTTATGGGCCCACACCGACCTCTAATATTATATAGATATGTACAAATACACAACTCTGTATCTGTATATGTATATATGTATACACATATTTGTATCTATATATGTATCAGTATATCTATAATGAAAGAGAGAGAAACAGATTTGTATATCTATATACATATCAGAATGTGAGAGAGAGAGAGAGAGAGAGAGAGAGAGAGAGTGTGTGTGTGTGTGTGTGTGTGTGTGTGTGTGTGTGTGTACCGATTTGAGAGAGAGACAGAGCTCAGATCGCCATTTCAGATCACAGTCTAGAGAGAGAGGTCATCGCAATGAGAGAGAGAGTCCAGAGACTCAGACGAACCCGTAGATATTTTCAAATATTTTTCATGGAAATATTATTTTTTAGTGGGGAGAAGGAATTTATTTTCCACAAAAATGAGTGAAAATGAGTGAAAATGAGGTCACGTGACTGATTTGGGGAAAAGTTTTCCATGGATATTTTAGTCAATCAAACACCACATTTTGGTGGAAAATTGGTTAGTCAAATGTTTTCCATGAAAAATAAGTGCAATCAAACGCACCCTTAATCTCTTTGTAAACCACGTGGATAATGGCTTTAATTGCAAATTGAAATTGTTTATTTTTGTTGAATATCTACTCATATATGACCATAGTATAGAGTAAAAATACCTCAATCATTGTCACGAATGTACAAAAACTTGCAACACAAAACTTGAACACAATTTCTAGCAAATTCTGTAAATATAAGGAAAATGGGTTATTATTTGCAAGAGCTATGCAATTAGAAAGAGTGGTTTTTTAGCAAAAGATTTTGAGAATCCTCTGAAAACCATCATTCCTCCTGCTTCAGTTCCTCTTGTAAAAGAAAACGTTACTTTGACCAAAGAGACTCAGTTATTTAAACACAACAGTCCTGAGGTACCATCTTTTGATAAAATGATGGTTTACACTTGGGTTACTTTGAAAATGAGAAGCATGTAGTTCAAAATTAAGGAATGTGCACGGTACGGCAAAAAAAATGTCATACGTAGCTCAAGCCATTGAATAATCAATAAAAGGAGAAGGCTTAAAAACATTTTAGTATCATGTACTTTACCCAAATTTCACTTTGGGCCTTGCACTTTCGATTGCAATACTTTGGGCCCTCTATTTTTAGTCTCGTTTCAATTAAGGACAATCGATCACACAGTTAGCTAAAATGGACGAAAATCATCACGTGGGGACTACGTGCATGCTTTTTTGCATCACCTCACATGATTTTTCCCCTTTCTCCCTTAAAACCTAACAGATCTAAGTAGATATTGAGAAAATCCATTACAAAGAGCTTGAACAGATCTAAGTAGATATTGAGAAAATCCATTACAAAGAGCTTGAAGAAACAGAGGAGAAATGTTAGGTTTTAATGGAGAAAGGGGAAAAATCACGTGAGGTGATGCCAAAAAGCATGCACGTGGCCCCCACGTGTTGATTTCCGTCCATTTTAGCTAACTGTGTGATCAATTGTCCTTAATTGAAACGAGACTGAAAATAGAGGGCCCAAAGTGTTACAATCGAAAGTGCAAGGCCCAAAGTGAAATTTCGATATAAGTGCAGGATAGTAAAGTGTTTTTTAAGCCAAAGGAGAATCCAAATTCAAGCACTAAGGCTCTGTATGGTACTCGAATTTATCGAGGGAAAATAAAGGAAAACATGGCTGTGAGGCACTTCCTGTTTGTCAGAAATAAAATCGAGAAAATGGAATTCGGTGTATTCTTCTCTCAAGGAGGTGGCTCTATGTATACAAGATGCAAGCTAGTTATAAAAGGAAAGAAAAAAAAAAAAAATTGGCACTTAATTATAGATCCCACAAATTATTCTAACACATCACACCAATAATGCTAAGATCTCACTAATGATAATAGACAATAAGTACAAGATATATAAAATTCTTTAACACTCCCCCTCATGTTGGCACACGGAAACTTATTGAAGTGTTCAACTTGAAAACAATAATGTGGTTGTTGGTCCTTCCTAGCCGAGTGAGCCAAGAATCCGAGAGTTCCACGAAAGATCGTGAGGCCAGATGGTGTTCACCGAAGAGGCTAGGTATTGCTGATAACACTCCCTTAAGCTGAAAAGAGAATGAAAAATACAACCGAAGTTTGGGATTGTGTCTACTGAATCAAAAGTCACCGACACACAAGCCTGTAACAAGAGACAAGAAAATGGTGACAGCAACAGGAATGGGATATAAAATCCCCAAGATTGGCCAAGGTGGGAACAACATCCACCAACAACAAGAACAAAAAGAAATTATGGAACAACAATGTCCATAATATGGGGGCAAATTATCCACCACCAACAATGAGAAATTGTGGAACAATAATATCCACAATATTGGCCAAGGTGAAAACAATTTACAAACAACAAAACAAAGTGTAGAACTATAACCCACAACAAAATCACCAAATTTTTTGCCCAAGAACAATGAAACAAATGGTAGTAAGTTTAAATCGGTAACTTCTGAATTGATATGAAACCAAAAGAAAAGATGTTAAAGCATTAGCCAAACAAGGCCTTGGACAACCAACCACATCAAAGCCCAACAGCCCAAGAACACCAAAGCAAATTTTAGAAATTTATAGGCTATTTTGGGAATTATCAAAAAGTTTGGGGCTATTTTTAAAAATATCAAAGAGGTCTACTATGGTAATCAAATAGATGCAACCAAAAAAAGAGGTTCGAACTAATTAAAGAGGATGATAGGGGTCCAACAGGCAACGAGCCACCACCTGCCCGTAGACAGAATATATATTGTGTAGAGCTACCATAGGTAGATCGCCTACACAGAAATAAAATAGAGAAAATAGAATTCTGTGCATTCTTCTCCCTAGGAGGTGGCTCTATTCACACAAGATGCAAGCTAGCTATAAAAGGAAAAGAAATAAAATACAATCGCACTTAATTATAGATCCCACAAATTATTCTAACACATCACACCAATTATGCTTATATATCCCACTAATCAAAATAGACAATAAGTATAAGATATATGATATTCTTCAACACTGTTGAATTGTCCAACTTTGCCCGGGTAGAGACCCAATAGGTGCTTCTTATAAACCTAGGCAATTCTCCCCTCACAAGGTGCCTTTGGAGGGAGAGTGGTGCCTTTGGAAGGAGAGTCAGGCCCTATAGGGCTTTCTTCATGGTATCAAAGTCACTATCAAAGTTACCTACAACCTCACCAATCGAAGTAGATGGTACATTTGAAAGGTTTAAAGCTCGTTTTGTTGCTAAGGGCTTCACTTAGACTTATATGGCCTATAAGAGATCTTTGCCCTTGTGGCCAAGATGAACTCTGGCAGAATCCTTCTATCTCTTGCAATCAACTTTGATTGGCCTCTACATCAGTATGAGGTGAAGAATGCATTTTTATATGGTATCAGAGCAAAGTTGGGCTCTACCCTTGTTGGGCTTTCCCTGTTGATGTGGTCAGAAGGTGTGTTGAATTGTCCCACATAGCCTGGGCAGACCCCCCGTAGGTGCTTCTTATAAGCCTGGGCAATCCTCCCCTCACAAGGCGTCTTTTGAGAGACGTTTATGCCTTTCTACACTTCCCTCCCTTTTTCTCAAGTTACAATTTGGATTTCGAAATACAAATTTCTGTTGTCACTAAAGCATGGAGTAAAACTCAAGGGAACTAGTTATCTTCCTCAATTTCCTTTGGTTTTTTCCCCCTTCCCTAAATCCGCAAACCAAACAAAGCCTAAAAAGAATTATTACTTTTTTTCCATTTTGCTCCAGCATAACAATATATCATTGCCAACAACTTACCCATTGCCAGCAAAGTCAAAGCGGAAAGCGCTAATTCCCACTTTTGGTAACGCATCAGCAAGGTTCACCATAGGAATTCTATCCTGCAAAGAGAAAAGGCCAATGAATCAATCCCACAGATTAGAAACAAAATCATTAGCATTCTATAGAGCTGTACAAAACAAAATGTAACTACAGCAAAATATGACACAGCACATAACATTGAAATGAATTGTGTGACATAGTAGCTCGAGAACGAAGACATTGGTTGGCCTTTAGATTTGCAAATAATGTTCTTTTTTTTCCTCCTTGGCAGTTAAAAAATTTCCAAAATCGTCAGACAGTGCAGACTGAGGTACATCTTCTTGTGCATGAAATGGAAAGGGGCAGCATACAGACTCAGTGAAATTACTTTATTTCCCTCATTTTAATGAGGTGGAGTTTTCTTGTCCATTTGATATCGAACACAAATGCTATCCTACTACTCTCATGTAGTAGGGTAGTTGTAACACTCGTACCCGGAGAACGGGTTAATTATTATGTTAATATGCATTAATTAGCATAATTAGTGTATAAACGGATTAAGGGGAGGCTTGGACTCGCCCGTATGAAAAGTGTTCAGAGAAGAACACCATTTGGAAAAGTCCCCAGTGAGGTGGGACAAGTATTGAAATGGAACCCAGTGAAAGGTAAATTGGTAATTTGCATTTTAAGTGATTAAATGCATTTTTATGTGATTACATGGATATTTGCTAAGTTGCTTTTATTATATATTATTATGTGGTAGTATTAGTTTGGACACCCAAATAAGGGTATAAATGAAAAAGATGTCAAATTAGTAGGTGCGATAGCAATTTCACAAAATATGTGGGACCCACGTTGGGACCCATGCGGGACTTAGACAAACACTCATTAAATAATTGGGTAGTTAATGGAATGTTTGGGAGATTTCATAATGAGAACTTAAGAAAAATCGGGGGTGTAAACGAGAATAGAAGAAAACTAGTGACACATCACTTGCATGTGATGTGTGTGTGTCACTAGGAGAGTTAAGACTCTCAAAATCTGCTGGAAATCAAAAGAAAAAGAAAAAGAGAGCTCGGGAGAAAGACGGAGATGAGATACTGACGTCGTTTTTTTGCCGTTCCGTCGCCGCCGTTCGTCGGATTCGCAAACCGAAGCCGTTTTTCGGACTCGTGGAGGTGAGACGAACGTTCCTATACCATTAGTTTATGTTTTAATTGTCGGATTTTGGTAGCTCATATTTGACGGTGAGACGTTGTCTACCGAATTCTTGTAGGATTCTTGTTGGAGTAGAAATTAAACTTCAATTTGGGAAAATTTTGCATAATTTGGCTTAATTTGGGTAAAATCTGTGGGAGGTGAGTTTTCTACACCAAAAAGTGATTGTGTTTAATATGTTCAAAGGTTCTTGTGATATAAGAGGTGACAACTATTGTGTAGGAGCAAATATATATTGTTAATGTCAATTCTATGGAAATTTTATGTGTTGATACATGTATATGTGCTTATATGTCTATGTGGTAGTCAATGAGCACCAGGGAAATGGTTCATTGTTGGGAGTAATAAGGGTGGTGTAGAGGAAGAATCTGATAAAACAACGGAAGTCCAAGGAATAGAAGTGGCCACGGGACCAAGGGAGGTCTTCGGGTCTGAATGAACCATATAATCGGTGACTCGGCGACGACGGTTGTGTTTTTATGTGTTAATTATAGCGTTGCACGTGTTAAACATTCAGTCATGTTAGAATGCTCACTAAGCAAATTGCTTAAGAAAACCGTTTTCCTATTTCTGTTGTGGTACATAACAACCACCGCAGGTACGGAGCAATACCCGGAGAGGAAGTGACGTGCTCGGGAAGAGGGGGAAAAGGTTTTGGAACTTGTAGATATGTTTTAAACCTATATTACACTGTAACTAGTGGCTTGGGGTCCTTGACTTGAGGCTTAAAGTCTTGACTTGTGGATGGGAGAGATGGGAGAGATGGGAAGATTTGAGCCTCATGCTTGAGAATTTCTTTTGAACTTGTAAAATGGTGTAATTATGGTTTCTTTTATGTTGATGTTCATACTTGGGTTGTGGAAAAAGAGTTAGGATCCTAAAACTTGTATTTTGGTAGTTAAAAGTGAATTTGGGAACTAATGTGTAATATCTTTTGTTTTGCTCAAGTGTGGTGCAAGTAATGGGTTTAACCATCTTGACAAGTTCGGATGTGTCGTTAGTGTCTTAAACATGTTTCCTTAGTGTTTACAATGCTAGTCACAACCTTGAGTTGATTCCCAACAAGTTTCATGAATTTTGAATGAGAATTGAGTTTCAAAGTTTAAAAGTTCGTTGTAGTTCAAATGAAATGAGTTCTGAGTGGATTTGATCAAATTGTGAATATGATTCTATGATCCATGCTTAACTTGAGTTTAAACATGTTTAGAAATGTGTTGGAATTGATTTCCCAAAGTTTCAAAATGTTTCCATGTGATTTGATTGTGTTTTGGTAAGTTGAGAACTTGTTTGACAGCAAAAAAAAAAATTTAGCAGCAGAATTTGTGAAGGGGATCGATCCACGTTTATGAAGGGATCGATCCGCCTTGTTAAGGGAACATTCTGCGAGAGACTCATATAAATGAATCGATCCGCATTTTATGAAGGGATCGATCCGCTTGTTTTTTTTTCACAGCACGTCCGCTTTTACGGAAACATGCATAACTTTTTCTAGAAAACTCGGATTCGCGCGCCGTTTGTTGCATTGGAATCGGGACTCAAAAATCTAACATTTTGTATAAAAGTTTTACATACTTTCTTAATGACCATTTTGCCCTTGGGGGCTGTTTTGTCACAATAGAGTTCTTTAAAGTGGTTTATTCACATTTTCTTTCTAATTAGTGTGTGTTTTGAGTGCGGTTACTCTTGTTACATGTGTCTTAATCCATCGGGGGTGGGTTGAGGTGTGACAATTTTTGGTATCAGAGCATTAGGCTAGAGCCTTTGGGGACGAGAGACGTATACGACGCGTAGTGTGCACACAACGACACGTAGTTGCATCAACATGCATACATGTTTACTTAGCATGCTTTTAAATGTTGATTAGCATGTCATGTGTTTCTTAAAAGTAATATGCATGTGTGTACTATATGTGGGTGCCAGGCATAATGTCTCGAGGTGACACCTCAAACCGAATGGAACGTATTAAAAGGGCAATCGAAGGATTAGTTCGAGTCGCCGAAACTCATGTAAAAAGACCGCGATAACCGAATCCAAACCCGAGGGAGGAAGTCGTCACTATTTCTAAATTCCATAAACAAAAGCCGACCATATTCCGTGGGGAAGCCGATCCAATGAAGGCAAACTTTTGGGTTTCTGATATGGAGAAAATCTTTAGGGTGTTACCGTGTACGGAGGAACAGAAAGTTCTATTTACCGCCGATACGTTAAAGGATGAAGCACAATATTGGTGGCATACCAGGCTGGGTCTGGGTCAACCGACTACATGGGATCATTTTCTAGAGATATTTAATGAACAATACTTTCCAGAATCGTTTGGGGATCAAAAGGCTCAAGAGTTTATGGAGTTGGTGCAAGGGGGGAAATCAGTCCGAGAGTACTCAACACAATTTACAAGTTTGGGAAGGTTTGCGGGAGATGTGATAACAACTGAAAAAGTGACAGCAAGGAAATTTGTGGCAGGGCTTCGAAACGACATCCGAGGACGAGAAACTGTATTCCGACCAGAGACCTATGCTAAGGCATTGGACATTGCTTCTATTGCTGAGAGAGACCTTGGGTATACTTCAAACTTGCCACTACCACCGAGTCAACAAAGTAAACTACCGGGATCAAGTCAGTTCAGCGGACAAGGTAGTACAAAGAGGCAGAGTTCAGGGGGATCATTAGTTAGTATTGGTAGTGGTTCTAGTGGAAACAAGCCGAGATGTCAGACTTGTCAGAAATTCCATTGGGGCCGATGCAATCAACTTCCAAATCCAATCATTTGCAATAGTTGCCGACAACCGGGACACATCGCCAAGAACTGTCCAAATCAGAATATAGATATGAGGGGTTGATGCTTCACTTGTAAGGAATTGGGACATCAAGCTAAGGATTGTCCAACCAAGCGTCAGGGAGCTTCCAGTTCCGGTTCATACGCAGCTAGTGCCATTACACCGAGAACTACTCAACCTCCGAGGAGGGAGCAGTGAGAGGTAAGATTATTTCAACTCAGGCCGGGAGATACCGCTTCTGCTGACACTGTTGTCTCAGGTATGGTTCCCATTTGCTCACACCTAGCAATTGTACTTATAAATTCGGGATCCACACATTCGTTCGTATCACATCACTTTGCTAAACATCTAGATAAACCATTGGAGTTCCTATATTATGATTTGTCTGTCGCGATACCATTGGGGGCTCCATTGGTTAGTTCGTGTGTGTTTAGAAAGTGTGAGATTAATGTGAATGGTAAAGAGCTAATTATTGATTTGGTACCGTTAGTTATTCAGCACTTTGATGTTATATTGGGTATGGATTGGTTAGCGGCTAATCATGCTAATATTGATTGTAACACTAAAGGAGTAGCATTCCGTATTCCGAATCAAGATGAGTTTTATTTTCAAGGTACGGGTGTTATTGAAGCTTGTCGTTTATTAAAGAAGGGCTGTCGGGGGTTTCTGTGTAGTATTCTTGATACTAAAGGTCCCGATTTAAAACTTGAAGGTATTCCGGTAGTTAGAGAATTTTCTGATGTATTTCCAGAGGAGTTACCTAGTGTATTGATTGATCGCGAGATTGAATTTGGTATTGATGTTATGCTGGGAACCTAACAAATTTCACGAGCACCATATCGAATGGCACCAGTTGAGTTGAAAGAGTTAAAGATACAGTTGCAAGAGTTGCTAGACAAGGGCTTTATCCGACCTAGTGTGTCTCCATGGGGCGCACCGGTACTATTTGTGAAGAAGAAGGATGGTACAATGCAGATGTGTATTGACTATCGAGAGATCAACAAGGTAACCATCAAGAACAAATACCCATTGCCACATATTGACGATTTATTTGATCAACTTCAAGGGGCTCAGGTATTCTCAAAGATAGACTTGAGATCGGGATATCACCAATTGAAAGTTAAAGCAGAGGATGTAGAGAAGACAGCCTTTAGGACTCGATACGGGCACTATGAATTTCTAGTGATGCCATTTGGGGTTACTAATGCGCCAACTGCCTTCATGGATTTGATGAACCGTGTATTCAAATCGTATTTGGATGAGCTTGTTACTGTATTCATTGATGACATTCTCATTTACTCTAAGAGTTCGGAGGAGCATGAACGACACTTGAGACTAGTTTTGCAGCGACTACGAGAAAAACAGTTGTTTGGGAAATTGAAGAAAAGCGAGTTTTGGTTGACAAGTGTCACTTTTCTGGGGCATGTGATCTCCAAAGAAGGTATTTCTGTAGACCCACAGAAGATTGAAGCTGTTATGAATTGGTCAAGGCCGACAAATGTATCCGAGATTCGAAGTTTCTTGGGGTTAGCCGGATATTATAGAAGATTTGTTAAAGACTTCTCTAGAATCGCAACTCCAATGACGAAGCTGATGAGAAAAGATGTACCGTTTGAGTGGAACAAGGAATGTGAAGATTGTGTTGTAGCATTGAAGAAAAAGTTGACTACAGCACCAATACTTACAATTCCAACAGGTACTGGGAATTTCAAAATTTACAGCGATGCTTCGCACCAAGGCTTGGGATGTGTGCTAACACAAGATGACAAGGTAATAGCCTATGCTTCACGACAGTTGAGGTCTCATGAAAAGAACTATCCAACTCAGGATTTGGAATTAGCAGTGGTAATCTTTGCCCTGAAAATTTGGAGACATTATCTATACGAGGAAACTTGTGAAATCTTCACCGATCACAAAAGTTTGAAATATCTGTTCACTCAGAGAGATATTAACATACGACAACGAAGGTGGTTGGAACTAATGAAAGACTATGACTTGAAGATTCATCAATATCACCCGGGAAAGGCTAATGTAGTGGCCGATGCCTTGAGCCAAAAGTCATCGGAAAACTTAGCTTATGCCTTAACGGGACAAGGAAAACTGGTGAAAGAATTTGAATAATTGAAGCTTGAAGTAGTTCCTAAAATTAGAGGTGGTTCAATAGCTGCGATCATGGCACAGCCGAGTTTAATTGGTAAAATCAAGACTAATCAGCTCTTAGATCCAGAATTCAAGAAGATTGTGGATGAGTTACCTGAGGGTAGAAGGCCAGAGTTTAGCTTTCAAGACGGTGTTTTAAGATACATCAACCGATTATGTGTACCTAAAGTTGGAGATCTGAGAAATAAAGTTATGGAGAAAGCCCACAATACAAGATATTCCGTACATCCGGGTAGTACCAAAATGTACAGAGACTTGCGAGAAATTTACTAGTGGAGTGGTATGAAGCGAGAGGTAGCAGAATTTGTGTCGAAATGTATGACCTGTCAAAAAGTGAAAATGGAACATCAATGACCCGGAGGAGAACTACACCCGCTAGAGATACCAGAGTGGAAGTGGGAGCATATTACGATGGATTTCATATCGGGGTTTCCAAAATCTCAAAAGTCAAATGATAGCATCTGGGTGATTGTAGACCAGTTAACTAAGTCAGCCCATTTCTTACCTATTAAGACCAAGGATCCATCGAAACTTGCAGAGATTTATATCAGAGAAATTATATGGCTTCATGGAGCACCGGTGTCGATAGTGTCAGATCGTGACACTCGGTTCGTGTCAAGATTTTGGGAGAGTTTACAAAGGGCTATGGGGACAGCTTTACATTTTAGTACTGCATTTCATCCCCAGACCGATGGTCAATCTGAGCGAGTGATTCAAATTCTAGAAGACATGTTGAGAGTATGTGTAATGTACTTTAAGGCCGATTGGAGACCCACTTGCCTTTAATCGAGTTCTTTTACAATAACAGTTTTCAAACTAGCATTGGAATGGCCCCTTATGAGGCACTATATGGAAGAAAGTGTAGATCGCCAGTTTGTTGGACAGAAGTTGGAGAGAAACAGCTTTTGGGACCGGAAATAGTTCAAATCACTACTGACAAGATCCGAATGATTAAGCAGCAATTGCAAACGGCTCAGAGTCGTTATAAAAGTTATGCCAAATCTTAAACCGATTGACAATCATCTTGGGTAAGAAGGAATAAGAAGTCAGATACGGGTAAAAGACCGTTGGAATTCAAGGTAGGTGACTATATGTTTTTAAAAGTATCGCCTTCCAAAAGTATAGCCCGTTTTGGTAAGCGAGGTAAGCTCAGCCCGAGGTATGTTGGGCCATATTTGATTCTTAACCGGGTGACACCGTTAGCTTATCGGTTGGAATTGCCACAAGAGTTGGCGAATGTTCATAACGTGTTCCACGTGTCAATGCTCTGACGTTATGTGCCAGATTCAAAACATGTTATTGTTCCAGAACCATTGGAGATTCGGGAAGATTTGACTTACGTGGAACATCCAGTACAAATCCTTGATAGGAAGGATCAAGTGTTGAGGACCAAAGTGATACCCTTGGTGATGGTTCAATGGCGAAAACATTCAGTCGAGAAGGCAACCTGGGAGCAGGAGGATAAATCCGAGCCAAATACCCGCATATCTTTGATTCTTGAGGTAAGAGTAAGTTTGGGGACCAAACTCCCTTTTAGGGAGGGAGAAATGTAACACCCGTACCCGGAGAACGGGTTAATTATTATGTTAATATGCATTAATTAGCATAATTGGCATATAAACGGATTAAGGGGAGGCTTGGACTTGCCCGTATGAAAAGTGTTCAGAGAAGAACACCATTTGGAAAAATCCCCAGTTAGGTGGGACAAGTATTGAAATGGAACCCAGTGAAAGGTAAATTGGTAATTTGCATTTTAAGTGATTAAATGCATTTTTATGTGATTACATGGATATTTGCTAAGTTGCTTTTATTATATATTGTTATGTGGTAGTATTAGTTTGGACACCCAAATAAGCGTATAAATAAAAAAGATGTAAAATTAGTAGGTGCGATAGCAATTTCACAAAATATGTGGGACCCACGTTGGGACCCATGCGGGACTTAGACAAACACTCATTAAATAATTGGGTAGTCAATGGAATGTTTGGGGGATTTCATAATGAGAACTTAAGAAAAATCGGGGGTGTAAACGAGAATAGAAGAAAACTAGTGACACATCACTTGCATGTGATGTGTGTGTGTCACTAGGAGACTTAAGACTCTCAAAATCTGCTGGAAATCAAAAGAAAAAGAAAGAGAGAGCTCAGGACAAAGACGGAGACGAGACGTCGACGTCGTTTTTCTGCCGTTCCGTCGCCGCCGTTCCGTCGCCGCCGTTCGTCGGATTCACAAACCGAAGCCGTTTTTGGACTCGTGGAGGTGAGACGAACGTTCCAATACCCTTAATTTATGTTTTAATTGTCAAATTTTGGTAGCTCGTATTTGACGGTGAGACGTCGTCTACCGAATTCTTATAGGATTCTTTTTGGAGTAGAAATTGAGCTTCAATTTGGGGAAATTCTGCATAATTTGGCTTAATTTGGGTAAAATCTGTGGGAGGTGAGTTTTCTACCCCAAAAAGTGATTGTGTTTAATATGTTCAAAGCTTCATGTGATATAAGAGGTGATAACTATTGTGTAGGAGCAAATATATATTGTTAATGTCAATTCTATGGAAATTTTATGTGTTGATACATGTATATGTGCTTATATGTCTATGTGGTAGTCAATTATAAGGGAATTGGCCTGAATGGTTCATTGTTGGGAGTAATAAGGGTGGTGTAGAGGAAGAATCCGATAAAACAACGGAAGTCCAAGGAATAGAAGTGGCCACGGGACCAAGGGAGGTCTTCGGGTCTGAATGAACCATATTACCGGTGACTCGGTGACTACGATTGTGTTTTTATGTGTTAATTATAGCGTTGCACGTGTTAAACATTCAGTCATGTTAGAATGCTCACTAAGCAAATTGCTTAAGAAAACCGTTTTCCTATTTCTGTTGTGGTACATAACAACCACCGCAAGTACGGAGCAATACCCGGAGAGGAAGTGACGTGCTCGGGAAGAGGGGGAAAAGGTTTTGGAACTTGTAGATATGTTTTAAACCTATATTATAGTGTAACTAGTGGCTTGGGGTCCTTGACTTGAGGCTTGAAGTCTTGACTTGTGGATGGGAGAGATGGGAGAGATGGGGAGATTTGAGCCTCATGCTTGAGAATTTCTTTTGAACTTGTAAAATGGTGTAATTATGGTTTCTTTTATGTTGATATTCATACTTGGGTTGTGGAAAAAGAGTTAGGATCCTAAAACTTGTATTTTGGTAGTTAAAAGTGAATTTGGGAACTAATGTGTAATATCTTTTGTTTTGCTCAAGTGTGGTGCAAGTAATGGGTTTAACCATCTTGACAAGTTCGGATGTGTCGCTAGTGTCTTAAACATGTTTCCTTAGTGTTTACAATGCTAGTCACAACCTTGAGTTGATTCCCAACAAGTTTCATTAATTTTGAATGAGAATTGAGTTTCAAAGTTTAAAAGTTCGTTGTAGTTCAAATGAAATGAGTTCTTAGTGGATTTTATCAAATTGTGAATATGATTCTATGATCCATGCTTAACTTGAGTTTAAACATGTTTAGAAATGTGTTGGAATTGATTTCCCAAAGTTTCATAATGTTTCTATGTGATTTGATTGTGTTTTGGTAAGTTGAGAACTTGTTTGACAGCAGAAAAAAAAATTTAGCAGCAGAATTTGTGAAGGGGATCGATCCGCGTTTATGAAGGGATCGATCCGCCTTGTTAAGGGAACATTCTGTGAGAGACTCATATAAATGGATCGATCCGCGTTTTATGAAGGGATCGATCCGCTTGTTTTTTTTTCATAGCACGTCCGCTTTTACGGAAACATGCATAACTTTTTCTAAAAAACTCGGATTCGCGCGCCGTTTGTTGCGTTGGAACCGGGACTCAAAAATCTAACTTTTGGTATAAAATTCTTACATACTTTCTTAATGACCATTTTGCCCTTGGGGGCTGTTTTGTCACAATAGAGTTCTTTAAAGTGGTTTATTCACATTTTCTTTCTAATTAGTGTGTGTTTTGAGTGCGGTTACTCTTGTTACACGTGTCTTAATCCATCGGGGGTGGGTTGGGGTGTGACAGTAGCAAAACCCCATATATAACATATGCATCTCTACACACACACACAAAATATAGAAATGAAAAGTTAAAAAAGTAAAATCCAGTAAAATCTCCTGAATTTATCGTATTCATCGAAAAAATGACAATCTAATCATGTCCATACAATAGAATAAGAAAAACCAGTCCTCTTTCTTGTCGCTACAAAATCCAGAAAAGCAGTTAGACTTTGTTATTTCATTGGTATCTTACTCATCTATACCCTTGAGGGGCAACAATCGATAGATTGATTAAAAACAAAATACAAAAATGAGAACCATTGATGATCTAAAGCCATGGCAAACGATCATAAGCTCCTTAGAACCTGTTTCATGCAATATCCCCACAAGCTTCTCACCATGGATGTCATGTATTACAACTCTCTATTGTTGTTGGATCACTGTCGAGAAATAAAAGCTTAAACATCGTTGGTATACGTATACACTGTTTGAACAATTCTAAATGGATTGTGGAGCTGATGTAACACCAAGTAATGAAAAAAAAATATTACTATCAACAAACCCATGCAATTGCACAAAGAAAAATAACATGATACACATATACATGCACACATCGTAGCATATATTTGGAGTGTTTTGCCTAAAATCTAAGGGCACGTTCGTGGTAACTTTGCGGTTTTCAATTTTTAGTTTGGTAATTGTTTCCATTACTCTTTTTTTTCTTTTTTTTCTTTTTTATAAATGAAGTGGTTTTCAGTTTTACAAAAAGAAAACAAAAGCTGGCTTCCGTTTGGAAAAAAAAACAAGAAACTGGAAACATTACCATATGGTCCCTAGGTTACTCTTTGGTGAAGTACTGCAAAATTATTGGCCATTTCTGCAGCTACGAAAGAACAAAATGAATTCGAAAGACCAAAGTGAGCACATATTTGGTTTTGTTGAAATTTGCTTGAGCCTATTTTACATTGTGTTGTTGCTGACGTTGAACGGTTGAAGTAATATGGAGTACATTATACACACAATAGTGTGTATAAAAGAATTTGAAATGGCCTAAGTACAAGTCCCATTTGGTCCAATGTGGTTACTGTGATGAAATTCCCAATCAATTGGTGGGCCCCTTCTTGAAATTCGTGTGTCAAAGAATCGAAAGGCATGACTATGAGGAAATTGTAAATAGTGGGACCCATTCGAATGCTTGCCTGCAGTTAGTCAGTGGCATAGAAGTTCCTAAAGTCCAAATAAAGTATGGATCTCATTTTCCGTTCTAACAAGTTAGCCACAACCATGTTTGGTAGTAATTTTGGCTTGGTATTGGTGTATGATTAATTCTTTGATTGGCTACATGTTTAAACCAAAAGTTTATCTAATTGGTAACATACCATAGTGAATGGTTAAATGGAAATATTTTCGAAGATACTTTTATTGGCTTCAAAGTCATTTTAAAATAATTTGTTTTGTTCGAAGCTTTTTTAATCGGCTTCGGAGCTAGTTTATGTGGTTTATATTGTGTTCGAAGCCCCCGTTTTTGTTTGAATCTAGTCTTAAGCCATCATGTTATGTTTAAATTTCTTTATTGGCTTCGAATCAAATTTAATGCCATTATATTTGGTGCTCGAAGCTATTCTATTGGCTTCGAATCGAGTCTAAAGCCATTTTTTTGTGGTGTTTAAAGTTAATCTATTGGTTTTCAACCAATTTAAGAACAATTTATTTTGTGCGCAAACCTTTGTATTGGCTTCGAAGTAAGTTTAAAGCCACTCATCTTGTATTCGAAGCTATTACATCGACTTTGAAACAAGTTTAAAGTCATTTATTTTATGTTCAAAATTATTAGATTGGCTTCGAGGCAAATTTAAAGCCATTTAATTACTTTGTGTTTGAAATTACTATATTGGCTTCAAATCCAACCTAAAGTCATTGTTTTGTGTTCAAAATAATTATATTGGCTTCGAAGCCTTCTAGGCTATTTCATTTGATTCGAAGTCAGTTTGAAGCAAAGTTTTTAGTATTTAAGAGGCTATTATATTAGCTTCGAGACAACTTTAAAGCCATTTTTCGTGTTCAAAGTTGTTGTGTTGGCTTCGAAACAAATCATGTTATTTTATGGAAATCAAGAAATTGGTTCTTCAAAAATTACGTACACTTCATTTTCAAAGAACCAGGGGGGCTTATGTTTATACCATAAAATATAATTATACTACTATATAATAATAATAACATTATTATTATTATTATTATTATTATTATTATTATTATTATTATTAGTAGTAGTAGTAGTAGTAGTATTATTATTATTATTATTATTATTATTATTATTATTATAAGCTCTTTTGGCTTGCCATGGAAGCCATTTGGAAATTACTTGCAGGACACTTGGCATTGTAGGATTGAAGCAAAGGAGGTTACTTGAAAATCAATGGTGATGATGAAGATGAAAGTTAATTTGGAGGGAGCTTCTCTTGGAAGAAACACATGTGTAAATGAATTTAAATTGGTAGTTATTGTAATAGGATGGAAATATTCAAATTCAAATAGGTAGTTATGGGTTTCTTCTATAATAAATGTAGTATACTCATTTGTAATGGTCCTTGACCAACAACAAACACTTCAACATTATGTAATCCTTTTCATTTGGCCACCATGGCTATTACTTTACTTTACATTAATTTAGTTTTAGTTTAGTATTCCTTCAATGCTTTACTTTCCTTTAATGCAATTCTTAGGAGTAGTCATAGAATAGTTCAATCACTTCGAAGGTATCCTTCGAACTCTCTCTTCTTCTTCTTCTCCCTCTTTTTAGTTTCTTAGTTCATCTCACACGATAAAAGTCCTTGTTAAGGCATCGAACGTCACCACAATCTCCCTGGTGAGGCACAGTTTGGATCACAGACATTGGCAATTTGCTTGCCTGGCATGCCCGCACACTTATAAATTTTCCAACCAAACATTTTTAGCACGCCCGGTGGGACACGAGTGTCAAGATGAATTTTGAAGAGTTGAATGTTTTACCCTCTTCAACACCATATTTTGGTGATAACAATTTCGAATGGTTGTATGTTTTACCATCAACACCATATTATGGTGATCAAAAATGGTTCACTGATTTTATTCCATTATTGGAACAAGTAAAGGACCAATTGTTTATTCTATAAAATGAATTTCACAAAATGGCTCGAGGGGTGTCAACTATTCTTCAAAATTATGAGCCAAAGGATGAAAACAAATTGATTATGAAAAATTTTCAATATCCATCAATGGTGGAAATAAAAAAATCACCAACTTTCTCATCACCCATATTGGTTAATCAACCAAATAAAAGTGATGAAAATATACCCGAGGGGGTGTATTTTTCAACCAACTTTGGTTGAGAATCATGAACAAACTTTTGTTCATAGGTTTAAGTTTTTCAACATTATTCAGAGTGTTGAAATTTATGAATTATTTAAGCCACATATGACATTAATTGGTAAGTACCCATTTTGGCTTTGTGGGGCTCATCAGAAATGGTTTATGACCATGTGGATTGTTATATGTGAATATTTTATGAAAGAAAAGAAGATAAAAAAATTTATTGACCAAATTTGATTACTTATTCAGTCAATGCATTAGTTGCTTTTAATGACCGTACAAAAATTTATAAGTTTATCTATGGAGAAGTGAGTCTTGGGTACAAATCAAATTGGTGGTCCCTTTTTGTTGATGTCTGTTCAAAGTAAATATGTGGCCTTCGATGGTCATTACTGCTGAAGGTATTGAGTTTGTCCAGTATGAGGTTGCATGGTTGGACCAAGTTTCATGCTTCATCAATTGTGGCATGCGTTGATCATATGGCTTGCAACATTTTAAAAGTAACCATTGTTGAACAGCAAATTCCAATTCATGCAACTAGATATGAAAGAAATTATTGGGTTCAAGGCCTGTTTTCATGGTTCAAAGCACGTTGGTTTGAAGTATATTTATACTCTACCATTAACACTATTTTAATGATGACGATCTAGTTCCATTCTTGGAACAATTAAAAAAAAAAACCTTAGAGCCATAATTTGGGTTACCATTGTAATCGAACTAACAGACCAAAGTGAGCACAGATTTGGTTTTGTTGAAATTTGCTTGTGCCTATTTTACATTGTGTTGCTGACGTTGAACGGTTGAAGTAATATGGAGTACATTATACACACAATAGTGTGTATAAAAGAATTTGAAATGGCCTAAGTATAAGTCCCATTTGGTCCAATGTGGTTACTGTGATAAAATTCCCAATCAATTGGTGGGCCCCTTCTTGAATTTCGTGTGTCAAAGAATCGAAATGCATGACTATGAGGAAATTGTAAATAGTGAGACCCATTCGAATGCTTGCCTGCAGTTAGTGACATAGAAGTTCCTAAAGCCCAAATAAAGTATGGATCTCATTTTCCATTCTAACAAGTTAGCCACAACCATGTTTGGTAGTAATTTTGGCTTGGTGTTGGTGTATGATTAGTTCTTTGATTGGCTACATGCTTAACCCAAAAGTTTATTTAATTGGTAACATACCATAGAGAATGGTTAAAATGGAAGTATTTTCGAACATACTTTTATTGGCTTCAAAGTCATTTTAAAATAATTTGTTCTGTTCGAAGCTTTTTTAATTGGCTTCAAAGCTAGTTTATGTGGTTTATATTGTGTTTGAAGCCCCCATTTTTGTTTGAATCTAGTCTTAAGCCATCATGTTATGTTTAAATTTCTTTCATTGGCTTCGAATCAAATTTAGTGCCATTATATTTGGTGCTCGAAGCTATTCTATTGGCTTCGAATCGAGTCTAAAGCCATTTTTTTGTGTGGTGTTTAAAGTTAATCTATTGGTTTTGAACCAATTTAAGAACAATTTATTTTTTGCTCAAACCTTTTGTATTGGCTTCGAAGTAAGTTTAAAGCCACTCATCTTGTATTCGAAGCTATTACATTGACTTTGAAACAAGTTTAAAGTCATTTATTTTATGTTCAAAATTATTAGATTGCCTTCGAGGCGAATTTAAAGCCATTTAATTACTTTGTGTTTGAAATTACTATATTGGCTTCAAATCCAATCTAAAGCCATTGTTTTGTGTTCAAAATAATTATATTGGCTTCGAAGCCTTCTAGGCTATTTCATTTTATTCGAAGTCAGTTTAAAGCAAAGTTTTTAGTCTATTTCTAGGCACTAAAGTTTTTAGTCTATTTCTAGGCACTAAAGTAAACTAAACATGAGATTGTAATTACATGAACTGAAGAAAAGAAAAGGAACAAGGCACTAATGTCAACAAAGTACACGGCTAGAATAAAAAGGGAAAGCAAAGCAACATATGAACATCAATAGGTATTGTTTGGTTTGAGCCACAGGGGCTTGTGGCTGTGTGCGAGTACCTTCTCTCTTGGTGGTCCAATACTTAGATAGAGTTGTATGTTGCAAGTAACTCCCATCTTGTAACTACCCACTTCATGTAACTTTCACATCCATTTAACTTAACCACTTCCCCACTAGCAAAAAACTCCACACTAGTGTGTGGTTAATTTACCACTTACACACAATATAACCGGTCAAAATAAAAATATATATATATAATTTTTATATTTTAGGGTGTAAACGGAATCAAAAGAAAAGTTTTTTGTATGACAACAAAGTAATTGATATCACAAAGTACTGAAATATATGAAAAGCAAGACTTGAAGAGCAAATCTCTAATATAAGACATGAACTCATCATGTGACATATAATTTAGGACTAATCAGGAGTAGGAGCATCTCTAAGCATGTTCCCTAAATTTTCTGTGCCTTCTAGCTAAAAGGGTGTTATAGCTAATCACTTTTAAGCTCCCTACTCCAACCATATTCCTTACAACGTTAAGATTTGCATTTTATAGGCCCTTAAAATTTGGGATGTCAATGGGTTTACAGTTTTTTATGTAAAAACGTTCATGAATCCTCGAGATAAATAGAGAAACTTCTGAGAACGTTCTCTCGCAATCTAAACTCCCAACACATAGTTGACATCACCCATGTCCTCAATCTGAAACTGAGAGCCTCCTTATAGCTTGTTGGCTTCCATTGGGACTTGGTTCCATCAGGGCAAGGGTTCAAGGGCTGGTAGAAAGAGATTTGTATTTTTATATTAATTTTTAGACTAAACCTGAGATTCCCAATGTCTATCTCTCCTCAAAGGAATATCAAATTTCCATTTGGCTTCCCTAAGGGAGGCCAGGGGTTCGAAACCCCCAAGGACCGAAGTAAGATAGGTAAAAGGGTCGAGATGGACGATCGATATGGGGGTTCGGATCCTACCGTTAGCTTGCTTCCCTGACTTAACTAGTACGTGTATTGTGGGGTCGGCGCATTTAGCCCGGATTTGCCCCTATTCCACTCGGATAAAGCGGTAATAGGTAAACAGTCTGAAGGATCCCGAAGTCGCGGAGGATAGGCTGGAGATTTCTCCTCGTACTATGGGAAAAAAAATCATATGTATTAATTTTGAGTGCTTTAATTTTGGGTAGTAGTAACTCAAATTAACTCTCACTCTCTCTCTCTCCCCTCACATTTGAGGAACAAAGAGGACTTTCCAAAATGGAGAACCATTGGAGTTCCAAAAAGACACCTTGGTTCTCTAAAATAGCAATAATTGGGGAAGCTCTAAAATGACTTAGGACATAGACTTTACCATGTGGAAGCTTTGGAGTTCATATGAGATTCGGCCATCTAATTAGAAAGAGAGAGAGAGGAGGAAAAAAAAAAACATACCCTTACAAAATAGAAGGCAAATAATCAACTTCTCAAGGCAATCAATCATGATAAAAGAGCAAAAATTGAAATTTTACCTTTGAAAAATTTAATAACTCAGAAAGTTCAGGCCAAGGCCGGCCATGAGGGCCATGCTTTCAAGCAATCGCATGGGGTCTCAAAATGAGGCCTCATTTTTAGGCCTATTTTCTACTAATTTCTTCCAAATTTTTAAGAAACTTATGATTTTTAGGCCTATTTTCTTCTAATTTCTTCCTAATTTCTGTGAAATTTATCATTTTTAGGCCTACTTTCTTCTAATTTCTTCCTAATTTCTATAAAACTTAGTATAGAGGTCTCATTTTTTAGGCCCCTTTAAAGGTTCGCTTGAGGCCTCGGATCATTTTTATCACCTCAGGGCCGGCCCTGGTTCAGGCATTTGATTTTCCCAGTTATCAAATTCTTTGATGGGTGAATGAAAAAAAACAAAATTAGTTTCTTTTATTGAAATGCCTGAGAACTTTCCCAGGTGTAAAATTCTTTGAAAAACAAAAAAAAAAATCTCCTATATAGAATTTAAGTGTGAATCAAAGCACTAATTTCTTTGAATACTTGGTGGTGTAACCATGTAGGTGTTACTCACCTGGGTGGTGGTGGTAGTGGTGGTGGTCTTCATGGGTCGGACTGCACCGTGTCATCCGGCGATTGGTATCCACTTTCTTGAACTTTCAGTTAGAGAGGAGATTAATGAAAATATTAAGGTTGGAAGACAGTATAAAGTTGGAATAGTAATGCTATGCGGATCATTGATTTTGATTGGAGCACTGTAGGGTCATCTTCTAATTGAAATTAGTGATTCTATCATTATTTAAGATGTATTTTTGGGATTTGAATTTGGGAAGTATAGCATTGTTTGAAAAGAGTAATACTCCGTAATATGTTTTCCAAATTCAAATCTCAAATTCTCATCCCAAATGATGTGACAGTGTGTCTACTGAATTTTAATTGGAGGATATTGAAGTAACCCCACAGTGGTCAGTGGACCCATTAGATTTTGATCGGTGACACATCATTTGAGATGAAAATTTAGGATTTGAATTTGAGAAGCATCGCATTACTCGGTTGGAAATGGATATGAGTAATGCTATGGTTCCTAAATTTTTTATTTCAAAACGTAATGATATGCTTTCTAAATTCACATCCCAAGAGATGTGACAGTAAGACCACCTTCATTAATAATGGGATCACTTCAACATCATCCAATCAAAATTCCGTGGTCCCACTGCCACATCATTTGGGATGTAAAATTTGGGAAGCATTTCATTACTCTATATCAAATGGTTCCAAACACATGTGGTAGTGGGACCATCTTCGGTCCATTTCATGTTGTTCAATAATAGTGGGACCATCTTCAATAATAGTGGAAGGACATCACTTCAATGCTTTTAGTTTATTTCGTGTTGTTCCATCGCACAAAAGTGGATTCTAGTGCTTAAAAACCAATTTTTAATTGTTTTTAAGCACTGAAACCCACTATTGTAAGAGGGAACAAAACGAAATGGATTGAAAAAAAAAAGGATGGAAGTGTTGTTGTCCATAGTGGGACAATTTCAACACTATCCGATCAAAATTAAGTTGGTACACTGTTCCCAAGTGCATAGCATTACTCAATGGGTATTACATTCTCATACCAAAATTTTAGGATAACCCAAACTAGCTGGAAAAAAAAAAAGAATAAATAAATAAATAAAATAAAATAAAATAACATTAAGCTAAAACTAGCTAAAAGTACTTAATATTTCATTACTTAAAATTTCAACGTTTAAGCTTAATATTTCGGGACATAATATTTCATCTAACAGGATGTATTTTAACACTTAAAGCTTTAGCACTTAATATTTCAATACTGAAAATTTCATCACTTAATATTTCAGCAGTTAATATTTCAATTAACACAAACGGCCTCTTAATAGTTCATCACTTAAAAATAATCACTTAATATTTCAGCTAACTCAAACGGGCTGTTAGTGAGATTGGTTCAGGTATAACTTGCTAATTTCCTTTGGGTAGGCCTGTGGTGGTTTTCCCATCTAGGTTTTGTCCCTCATGTGTGCTATTGCAATTATACCCAAACAGGAACATGTATATGATGGGTTGTCTGTCTCCTACTCTTTTTGTTTGGCCAAAATGAAAAACTTGGATGAAATGAAATTGCTCCCACTCCAATTGGCTCCCACTCCAATTGAGATGACCACATTGACACTAAGACTGTTCCAAATATGAAAATCGTAGTATTATTCATTCGATAAATCTACCAGGGGGTTGTCTTTATCTCTTTTTTTTTTTTCTCGAATCCATTTTTGGAATGAAGAGAAAAATTTCCAATTCACATGCAAAACATAGTCAATACCTGTCTCAAAAAAAGAAAAACTAAATTTTCCAAGTAGGCTCCTAGTTCAATGTTAGATATATTGTCAATTAGATCAAACAACCTGCTTATTAGGATTGATCAACCGGTCCGTCGGCTCTGCTTTGGCCAAAAAAAAAAAAAAAAGGGACAACCGAACCAATGGTTTCGATCAGATCTGTTTTGGGCAACCGAACCAATGGTTTCGATTTGATATAAACAGAATCGTCGGTCAACCGCTAGCCTTGTTTTCGGTTAATTTAAGTTTGGGTTAGGCCCACGATGGATTGAGCGGTTTGGTAAGGCACTGTGATAAATCAAGTTTTGGACAATCACAGAAACCGCCACCACCCTCATGCTGCGGTTCTGGTATTATGTTCATATTGGCTTGATTTAGGTGCTTTGTTCAAATGGTGTATAGAGATTGAGCTTTGAGAAAGATAAGTAACCTTGGGCCAACCTGAGTAGTCTTGGGTAGGTGCAACATTCAGAATGGCTCGACTGACATGTTTAGATAGAAGTATTGTCAATTATGTCAAAAAGTAAATTTTCAGTTACAACGAAACTTAATTTGTGCAAAATAAGTAGGTGTCCTCTGATTTCAGGAAAATGTTTTTTGCAATATTGGCATACAATGGCTTTATTGCATATTTTGTTTCTCTGGATCCACCGAAATTATCATAAATTCAGGCTATTCCCCTTTTAACCCTTTGGTAGTATTCTCTCAAATCCCTCAACACGAGAAAATATTCAACGTAATTGTTATTTTGATAATATGGTAACACAAGCTAATAAATATCCAGTTTCAAACACATCTATCCTAATTTTATCAAAACGATAGTTACACATACGCATCATATTTTGGTGTACTAGTGAGGTAATATATACACGTGATATTACCGTTGCATTGAATATTTTCTCGTCTTACATGTGTCGGGCACAACATTTAAGCCTAGCCCCAAATTGTAATTGGGGCTAGAATCAAACATCAAGCTTATACGCCTAGGTGTACAAGTGTGGCTATTCATCGGTGATTCGCAAGTGAACCAAACAAATTTTATTCGACCAAAAAGAAAATGCAAAATTCTATATATTCACATGTTTGAGAATGTGCTCAATCTAAAATCACTTTAAAACAAGTTTTTTGTTAAACGAGTATATTATCTTATATAGAATACGGAGATGAAACTGACTGTTATCCTATTTTATGTAGTCCCAAACAGATCTTTGGACAATTTATACCAGTTCAGTTGATGTACAAAACATAACTTTCCAGTACAAAGTCATACAAGATAAATCCAAATCATGCAATTAGCAGGCTCAGAATCCACAAGACATGCATCTAATATAACTTCATTTCTTGAAGCTGATAAATTTAGAAAGCAAGCTCCACCAGAAACATATAAAGCATGTTCGAAGCAGCCAAAATTAATCCAAACAATAATTTCATATGAAATAGAGTAGTGCTCAACAAGTTTAGTAAGTGGTCGGTTCAAGTTCAAGCCTAGACTTTAGGCTCGTTTAATAGACAAGTCAAACTCAAACATACATGAGCTAAACTCATTCGTTTGTTTAATAACCAAGTCAATCTCAATGCATGCGTTCAGCTTGGCTAGGGTCGTATACACCACCAAATATCATCAAAGCACCAAATGAGAACCAATAAAAACATAGCTACAAAAGACCCGCCCAACGCTCGCAACATGCACGGCCAAGCCAAATGGCCTCCCAAAAACAAATCATCTCCGCACCAATCAAAAGTACAAATTATCACAAAAAAACACAATTTTTATCTAAGAACTATTTTCGAGCATTCCCGATTAATCTCTAAATTGGCAAGAGAATGCCTTCTTGGAATCCCCAAAAAACAACACTTGTGAAGCACTACAAGCGTTCAGAGTAAAAAGAAAAGAAAAGAAAAGGAACTAAAAAGAATCTTATATATTAAACTTTACAATACATCTCAAATCGGAGAAAAAAAATAAAAATCTCTAATCGAAGTGGGGGGAAGAAACCTAAAAGAAGGAAAAAAAAAAAAAAAAAAAAAACTTAGAAAACCTCCCAAAAAGGGATAGGAGAGTAGTAGTATGAAAATTTTGATGGAAATTAATGTAAATTCCAAGGCCAAATAAACTTAAAATGGGTAACAAATCCTGTCGAATGAGCTTAAATATAACAGCTACATTTGACATGGTAATGTCACTACCATTAATCTTCTACAGCTAAATCTTTCACTTCCAAACTCAAATTCGTACATAATTATAACCTCAATAGGCAAGCAAATATCAGTAAAGGCTTGCAAGTAACAAAAATATGCACATCATGAAATCTTACCCGTCATCATTCCTATGCTAAGATCCCACTGGAGTAACGCCTTTAGCCTTGGCCGCAGCAGTTGCAGCAGTGGCTGCAGCCGCGGCAGGCACTGGGTTCGACCGTGAAGTGCTTTCCGGTGCAACCATCTTCTGCTCTTGTTGCTTTTGCTGAGTCTGATTTGAATTGAGCTGAGCAAGAAGGGTCTTGATTTGACTTCCCGAAAGTGTTTCGTGCTCGAGCAAAGCATTAGCAAGTGCATGAAGTTCCTCACTGTGGGTGGTAAGAATGGTTTTTGCGTTATTATAAGCCCTTTCGAGAAACTCCTTCACTTCCTCCTCAATGAGTAGCCTCGTCTCGGTGCTCATACTCTTTCCATTATCATCATAGTTATGAGCAACGAACCCAACTTCTTTGCTCATACCGTACTCAGTAACCATAGCTCGAGCAAGACTAGTAGCTTGCTGTAGATCCGAGGATGCTCCAGAAGTAACCTCGTTTTCTCCGAAGATGAGCTCTTCTGCAACTCGGCCTCCCATACAAACATCGAGCCGAGCAAGCATTTGCTTACGAGATATACTCGTCTCGTCCTTGTCGGGTAATTGGGAAACCATGCCGAGAGACATTCCTCGGGGAACGATCGTTGCTTTGTGTACTGGAAGAGCCCCATCGGTGTGGATGGCCACGAGGGCATGGCCGCCCTCGTGGAAAGCTGTGAGCCGTCGTGATTCATCGGATATAATGGCCGATTTGCGTTCGCTTCCCATCATGATCTTGTCCTTTGCATATTCCAGATCGGCCATGCTCACTGCTTTGGCACCGTCCATGGCGGCCTTGAGAGCTGCGACGTTGACCAAGTTTGCAAGTTCGGCACCCGAGAACCCGGGAGTTCCTCTAGCTATGATCATCAGATCAACATCCTCTGCCTTCAGAACCTGTCAAAAGGTGCTGAATAAAAAATAAGAGCAAGGCTAGAAATTTGTTTGAAAAAAAAAACGCAAGGAAACTGAAAAGAAAAAACATTTTCCTTGGCATTTGTTTTTGATAGATTCAAACAAAGGTCTACAACAAATGACAAAAAGAAGGAAAAATGTCACACCAGTTAGTGCATTCACTAGAGAGCAATATCCATGGAGGTAAGAGGATCATCATCATAACCATCATTTTTTTTTTAATTTTTACCAAAGCCTCTACAGATAGGTTTGGGCCTCTCCTTCCTGCATTGCAATGATTAACAGAATTCTCTAACAATTTTTTTTCCAACTCATATGGTACCCACGTGTTTGTGTTGAGAGACAAATAAAAAATAAACAATAATAAAAAGAAAAGAAAAAAAACAACATTGAGAGAGAGAGAGAGATAGAGAACAGTTTTATCAATACCCACTAGATAGGTTTGGGCCTTTCCTGATGATGTTGCAGTAAAAAATGAATTCTCTTACAAACATGTGCGTGTGTATGTGTGCAGTGTGCACGCACATATACATGGAGAGAGAGAGAGAGAGAGAGAGAGAAAGAGAGAGAGAGAGAGAGAAAAGTGATACCTTTGACATATGTGATTCCATGATCTGCCTCCGGCCTTCAACATCTGGATTAAGAACAACTATATGACGGTCAAAACGTCCGGGTCTCACTAGCGCCTTATCGAGTGATTCCGGAAAATTAGTTGCGGCAATAACGATAATTCCTTCATTCTGCTTGAAACCATCCAGTTCAACGAGCAACTGATTCAAAGTCATCTTCATATACTGCTGGTCCTTTGGGTTGCGACTGCCTCCTATGGCATCAATCTCATCAATGAATATTATACACGGTGATCGCTTCTTTGCAGCAGAAAAAAGATCTCTCACTCTTCGAGCTCCGACACCAACAAACATTTCCTCAAACTCACTGCCACTGCATGAGAAGAAAGGCACTCCGGCTTCTCCTGCAATAGCCCTTGCTAACATGGTCTTTCCGGTGCCAGGGGGTCCCACAAGCAGAACCCCTTTTGGAAGCTTGCCACCAAGACGAGTGAAGCGCTGTAACAAGTTAAAGGCTAGTATAAGGGCCTGTTTTAGGGATACTTAGAATAGGATCAGATATGAGAACCAATGTTATGTTGGTTTGACAAAAAGCCAGTCTTAGGAGAGTCAAGACATATTTGAATAGACACGAACTCCTATGCAAGGAAAAGAATTCACCAAACACTTGATCTTACAATTCACTTGGGAACCACATAACTGGTTCTTTACCTTCTCAAACAGCCCCTAAGAAATTTTAAATGTTTCTTTACATTTGAGAAACACATCTCTTGGATGAATTAGAGTTCAATATCTTACGATTCAAGTTCAGGCCACATTGCCATCCACCCAAGTAAAGAATTTTCACAGGAAAACTAGTTTGCAGATTTGGGAGGAAAATGTGATGAACAAACATATAAATTGTGCAATGAGGATCTGCTATTTTACTCTACACATCGAAATGCATGCCCAAGAATGGATTTTGAAAAATATACAACGCAAAGAGGACTTGACAAAGGGTCTCTCTTGCACACACACCACACACACTGCGACAGAGAACCTATATAGTGGAGTTCCCTTTACCTTAGGGTCTCGAAGGTAGTGAACAATTTCTTCTAGCTCTGCTTTTGCCTCATCAACACCCTTGACGTCATTAAATTTTGTGTTAAATTCCATGCTGGGTTGTACCTCTTCATTCAGACCAAGTCCTGAAAAGTACAAAAAGAGAAATTGAATAAAAAATTAAAAATTAAAAAAAAATTTAAAAAAATAAAAAAGGAAACTTAATTACCCAATCACAAAGAACCTGTTTGGTTAAAAAAGCTACAAATTGAATGTAGCTTTAAAAAGGAATCTGATTTTTTGTTTTTTAAAGTGTGAAAAAGCTAATCCAAACGCTCCCAACTTTTTAGTAAGTGATTGTTTGTCCCAAAAAAAACTACCCCAAACGTACTCTAAGTGTAACATAATCAAATTACGAGGCACGTAAAGTACCAATGTAGATGTACCTTTGTTGATTCCTATATCCTCAATGATCACTCCTAAACCTGCAATCAAAAGAAAGGCCATGCCCAGAGCGCGGAAAGTAAGACACAACTGCCCTTTAAAATGCCAGCCAGCTGTGGCCACCATATGTATAGGTGCACTTGAAGTTCCAAGAACACCGTCTTTTGTTGATTTTCCTACATTCCTGAAAGCTGAAAGACCGCTTACAGTTATTTCCTCCGTTGCTGAGTTGGCACCACCAGCAATTCCTGCATAGAGCTCCTTTTCACTTGGGTCCATTTTTGGGAGAAGAAACTAACAAATTGAGAATAAAAAAAAAAGGGCACAGTGATCCTTTTCCTTTTCAGAAAATTTTGTTAGAGAAGGGTGTAGAAAATTGTGAGTGGAACCAGAGTCAATCAGTATATTGACCCTTTGGTGTCCCAACTTCCCTTCCAATCTCATAGTTTGAGGTCTTAATGATCCAGTTAAGGCATGTAGGGAAATTGTTGGATTACCTTCAGTTTCGATGTTCGCTTCCATTCTCACACTGGAATCCAAATCTTCGTCAACCTCTTCATCTTCTTCCTCAGCTTCCATTAATAACACGTGAGCCTTCTTGCACTGGTGTCCTGGCCTATAAGGTTCATCGCACTTGAAACATAAGTTCTTGTCCCTCCTCTCTTGGATCTCAGCTGTGGTTAACCTCCTGGAAGATCTGTTGGTGGTTTTCATTACTTGTGTTGGTATTTGTCCTTTTGGTGGTGGTGGTGGTGGTGGTGGTGGTGGTGGTGGTGGTGGTGGTGGCAAAGTGCTGAAACTGGTATTTGAATTAGATTTCATGGAGGAGTGGTTTATTGGCACTCGAGGTGAATTCCATCTATTACTTGCTCTTCTAGGCTTGACCTTCTCTTCGTGCAATCTGGCTATCTTCATAGCAGCAGCCAAGCTTGTAGGTTCAAAAGAGAGGACCTCAACCTGAAGCTCTCTCTCAAGTCCAGAAATGTAACATCCCTTCAATTGTTCATCAGACCAACTTGGTAATCGACATGCCAACCTTAAAAACTCAGTTTCATAAATTTCCACAGAATTTAAGCCCTGATACAATTTAGATAAAGCTCCATTGAAATCCATACCTCCTCCTTTGGATCCAAAATGACAGAGAAATGCTGATAAGAATTGTTGCCAATCACCCATTGGGTATTTTGCTTCAAACCAGTCCATCCAAGGAATAGCATCACCCTCAAAATGAAGGGAAGCTATCTCAGCCCTCTGGCTATCTGGAATCTGGTAGTATTTAAAGTATCTTTCAGCCCTGGAAATCCAATCCAATGGGTTACCACCATTGTTAAAAATGGGGAACTCTAATCTCAGATTCCTGCTATGCGCAACATTTGGTTGAATTTGCTGGCCTCCTGCCGGGTTTAGAAATGTGGTGGAGGGTTCGAATGGAGCAAAAGGGTGAGGTTGGGGGTAAGGCACAAAAGAATATACTGGTTGGTAAGGTATTTGGGGAAAAGGAGATGAAGGTGACATGGATGTGGATGTTTGTTCTAGGGAAGTAGTGGGAATTGGAAGAGCAGAGGTTTTTGGGTTACTTGATGAAGATTCATTTGAGGCCATGGAGACTTGGAACTGATGCATGGCTAAGGCTAACTGGATCTCTTTTGCTATACCCTTTTGCAAACTCCCTTGTATACATTGCTCCAGATCACTCTTCATCTGTTCCATCTTGTTTTCAAATTGAGCACCAAGAAGAGCTCCCTGAATTTCTGACTGTAGAGATTGCAGTTGGGACTCTATCTGAGCCTTCGTGGATTGAAGCTCACTTTCCCAAGAAGGTCCTGTAGAAATTGGAGGTTTTCCCATGGTGATCACACCTTGCTCTGATACTAGTTGATTCTCATTCATTCAAGCATATCTCAGCAAAGGAAACAAGGTTCAGCTATATAGAGCAGATGAGCTCATGTGCTAACTGTCAGCTGTAAAAAGGGAATATCAGAAAAAGGGGGAAAATAAAAAGGAAAGGAAAAATGAAAATGCTATATGGTCTTGAGTCTCTTGACATTCAATGTCAACAACTCCGGATCCCCAGGTCCAGTCCCCACCAAGAACACATTCCCAGACCCCCTCTTTCTCTCTCCTCTAGACCCACCTTCATCTTCCTCTCTCTTCTGTGAGGTGACTAAGGTTGGAGTCATGCGACTGTGGTCTGTGAGGTCGGCGCCGGCGGCTGGTGGTGGTGTGAGATGATCGTCTGGCCGCTGGTGTGAGGCAGAGGTTATGAGATCTTAGATCGGCGGCGACTGGTGAGTGGTAATGAGGCTGAGGCAGACGCAGAGGCGCGGCGCTTCACTCTCAAGTCTCCACCATCGTTATGTTTAGATCAAAAATGGAAAGAGGGAAAAAATAAGAGGTTTTTTTATTAGAAATCTCTCAAAAAAATGCCTATTTACCCAAGTTTTTATGATATGACCCAGTCAATATTTAATTATACTGCGAGGTCCATATTATGAGAGAGTTTATTATGATTGATCCACCCCACCCATTTAGTGTAAATAATGTTACAATTTTACCCTTTAATATACATACATATATACACGGACTAATATACATACACATATGATTATATTATTTAGGGTAAATATCACTTACCTCCCTTGAGGTTTAACCTGATAACACTTACCAACTCCACGTTTTAAGAGTAACACTTACCTCCCCTGTCAGAGTTTGTCGGTTAACGGTGTTAATCGAGTCAGTTAAATTACTTTTTTGCCCTTATGTATTCATAATATTTACTGTCAAATAGGTTAATGGACAAAATTACCCCACCAAAAAAACTCATTTCTCAAACCTATCAAACTAATTTTAAACCATCACAGCCAATCGGTGCCACCACTGCTACCGACCTCTCACAAACACCGCCCACCAAGATTCCATCGTCACTTCCAAAACCCCCAAGAACAATAGCTCAACAACATATACTTGACAACTTAATTGGGGCCAACGACTTCGGCAATTGGGGCAGTATCTTCGCCTTCGCCGTCGCCGTCGACCTCTCATCCCTTCCACTCTCCGCTACCCTCTTCACCCCCGGCGACACTTCCTCCACCGCCACCGCCGCCGCCAAATTCATCTCATTCATAATACCCAACCACAGTCCTACAATGCCTCACTTTCTCTGACCTCCAACTCTAAACACCCAAACATTCCCCCCAACTCTCTTACCCACCAAGACCATTCTCATCAGCAATAACTCTCCCTCCAATTTCAGCCTCGATGACTCTGGGCCTTTGGCTCATGATGGGTTTTCCCATAATTAATGGAGGCTGTTTAATTTTAGTGAAAGAAAATGTTAAATTGGACAATTGCAGAGATGATAATGGGTTTTTTCTTGGTGGGTCATTGTCAATTGTCTGCTATTCTTGTTATCCATAGCCAAGTCTGGGTTATGCTTGGGCTTGAAAGAACTAGGTTTCAATTGATTATTTGGTTTCAATTGATTATTTGGTTTCAATTGAACCAAATTGGGTTCACTGTTTGGGTTTCATATATATGTGTGTGTGTGTGTGTGTGTGTGTGTGTGTGTATGGGGTATAATTTGGGTTTCAAATTTAGAGAGAGAAACAAGAAAGAAAGATTAACAGAGGTGAGAAAAAAGGAAGAATAGTAATGGAGGGTATTTGTGGTATTTTAAATTATCATTAAGTGATGTCGTCATCATTCCGTTAATTTTTTAACGGTTTGTTGACGGAGGGGAGGTAAGTGTTACTGAAATTCAAAAATAAGGGAGGTAAGTGTTACTCGTGAAATGTCAGGGGAGGCGAGTGTTATTAGGCCAAACCTCAAGGGAGGTAAGTGATATTTACCCTATTATTTATATAACATTCACTTATATGGTGTGCATGTGTGGACATTTGTATTCCCATATATTCAGCACATATTAAAGTTGATATTTAAAATTTTAAATTATAGGAGATTATGAGTCAACATCCAAGCCATATACATACATATACACGGATGCATTGAATGTTATTTGAATCAATCAACCTAAAATCATGTGGCTGTTAGGATTGATGTTTCTTGATATTAAATCCTTACTTATAGCATTAACATACCAACATGTAACGTATATTGATGTTCAACCTTATTATATTACCCAGTTTTTTCGTGATTTTTTGGAGTGTGGTCATATACTACACAGTTTTCTTAATATGTTTGGTGTTTTGAAGAAGTTAACGTGAAATCCCATAGTTGTGTATTCTCATATTATACCAGGTGATTGCAGTGTAAAATTTAATACTATTGCAGTGTAAAATTCAATACAAACAATACCTACTTTCCATTTTCTAAATGAGTGTGAAATAAAGTTCAAATCATCTTAATCATAAATGAGTGTAAAATTTTGCACTTTCTTAACATTTTCCTTAACATGCTTGCTAGATTTTTCTATGCAACTCAAACAAGTACATTATAAACAAGTGAGTGTTAAATTTCTCACAGTGTCCATTTGTAATATTGTGTGTGTTTAATTTCTCACAGTGTAAGATTTTGCAAGAACCCAAAATTTTAAAATTTGACCAAACCAAAAATTAATACCCATATGAATTTGCTATGCCACACTGAAAGATTAATATTTTTTAGTGTAAAATTTACTAACCATGTGTAAAATTTGAGTTTAGAATTTACAACTCATGTATAAATTTTAACACTTATATAAAGTTGCTATACCAGTCATGTGAGTGTTGCTATAGTAGATATGCTAACAATTTTGAGTGTAGAATTTAAATTTAGTATGAAATCTGGGTGTAAAATTTGAGTGCACAGTGTGAGTGTAAAATTTTGCAACAACCCAATTTTCCAGAATTTGAAAAAAACCAAAAATCCAAACTAAGGACGCCAACCATCACATGAACATTCAACCATAAGAACGACCAAATTACAGGGCTAAACTGAAAAAAAAAAAAAAAAAATTCCACTCTTCCAAAATTAAAAACCCATTATCACTACATGCAGTGCAGAATTTATCACTATAGAAAACTGCGACCTCGTAGATCCACCTATTCTTCTGGATCTCCATTCACCTCTCGACTTATTTCGTGTACCCGAACCGCCTCTACTTGACCAGATCCATCACCATCACGCCCGTGTTGAAGTATCAAGGTCGCCGGTAGGCTAAGCGACACACCAATAATGGCCATCCGCGTTGATTCCTGAGCCGACGCATGGCTTCCACTTCTAGCGCTAAGCGCGTCCCGGTAATGGTTGTGGTGGTCATCGACAGTGTTAAAGGGAGGGTGGTAGTACAACCGAGCAGTGTGAGGGCAGTATGAATGAAACCTGGCCGCCAGTCTCACCCCTCAATCCAATATCTCCACATACTTTACCATTGCTTTCAATTACAACTCTCTATTCGCTTTGGTCTTTATGTATAGAGAGAGAAAGTAGAGAGATAGAGAGAGAGAAAGGAACAACAAGAAAAGAATAAGGAACCACTCAAAAATGTAATGGGTTTGAGACGAGACAATTGGTTTGGAGAGAGAAAGGAAAGGATTGGTTTCTTATATAAGCTTATTAATTATATTAATTATATGTACGTATATCTATATATTAGGAATCAAATAAATTTGAATTTTAAAAATCCTAGATTATAGTAGCTAGGGGTAGAATGGTCTGAAATATTTTTGTAGACCTATCACTAAAAAGTTTTTCTGATTGGGTCTATTTTTATAAAGTTATACCTTATAGGATTTACTACTAGTTAACCCTTTTTTTATTTGAGTTTTGTTAAACTTGTGCCCGTAGGGCATATGTTAAGGTTTCCAAAGTGGAAATAAACAAGGCAGACAAATACGAACCTCACACTAGACATTGAAACCCACACTGTACCCCTTGTTTATGTTAGGAAACTGCGTTCCCAGAATCTGTTGACAGTGCGTATAAGTTGGTACTGCAAAAAATTTCGTGAAATCTATAATAACCCTACAAGGGCAGAATTAGGGTTACCTTGAACTGCAAAAACGGATTGCTGTAGTAGACGAATCGAGAACACGGGCTCGATAACAGCTCACGATCTTCTACCGCATTCCTCTGCTGCCAGAAATAGAACTGAGTGTAGGCTCTTTTGAAATCCTTTCTGTTTTCTGCTCTCCCTCTTTTACGCTCTCTTTTCTATTCCGAGTTATAATACTCTATATCGAAAACGCAGACGAGAAGAAAACCAAAGCAGCATATATATAGGCTACGATAGGGACCATAAGAAGTCAATAAGGAATAGGTTTCCTTATGGAATTTAGAAAACCCTAATTCGAACTGAATCAGAATCCTATTTTCATAATTATAATTCATGCTACTAAAGAATTATAATTGCACTCCTGCCCTTATCTCAAAAATATATTTCAAGCTCTATGTTACTAAATGCTTATTATCTTCCCACGTTAAGATTACAGATATCCATTAATTAAATATAATTACTGACAATCACATTTAATTAATCTCTTAAAATTCTTTGAGATCCTCTACTTAAGTTATCTGATATGTCGGATACAAAATCCACCTGCAAGGTTTGACATAATCAAAACGTATAAGCTTTGTCAAGGAGATATCATCAATCCCAAAAATTGAGACATGGATTCCATCATTAATTTATATCCAACACACAATCAATATTGTCACCCAATCCAATGAGATATTGACCCATTTAAGGATCTCATCCTCTTAGGGATCAAAGTGTAAATATCAAATGCACGTGTCTACAAATTAACTTAGGATTTAGAGCATAAGCACTCAAAATAGCCGTGAGGTGTTAATTATCTTATAAGTGAGTATAAAGATAATTATCCCAAGTCGGTCCCGTTTAATATACAAAGTGTACCAGCATAGTGAGTTGAAACTATACCGTTTCCTATAGTTAAGACAAACACACTACAACACCATGCTGCAGTCCTACCAATGGTGTGTCCAATCCCATCTAAGACTGTAAATCAAAATCTTACATTCTACAAGATCTGATGATCTGATCTTCCGTGTGTAAGCCGAACTCTACACACCAAACTACCTACTATGTAGAATGAGACACACACATGCATAATATTAAATAAATAATATAATACAAATATTGCCCACACAGATTCTCATAAAAATGAAATGACTGATTTTATGAAATGAACAATAACTCAACTACATAAAGCATGGCTTTTAGTATATATCCCTAACAGTTTATTTCCACTTTTATAACCTTAACATCTGCCCTAAGGGCACATGTTAACAAGGCCCTTTTAATTTTTATTTTTATGTGTCTCAGATATTTAACCGTCTCTGTGACATGGACGGGGTTAGTAGCCTATATATTAGTAACACACGCACACACAAGGGGGGCCATTCCCTACTTTAAAGCAATTGGCTCCCTTTATTACCTCCAAGGAGGCTCGAACTCACAACCTCCCCATTGGAGAGTATGCGCCCTGGCCAACCCGGCTAAGTGGGCTGGTTAAGAGGTTTATTTCACAGCCCTACTTTTCTCGGTACATATATCATACATAAAATTTGGTTTTCGGTTCAGTTCGATTTTCATAAATGGTACCAAAAACCGAACCGATATATATTATATAGTTCGGTTATGGATCGAACTGAAATAAATAACCGAATTGACTATTTTAATTTAGTTCGATTTAAAATTTCGATTGACCGAACTGTTTGTCCACCCTACAGAATGTAACCAAGTTTTTGGTACTTTTAATGAATTATTATTGAGTCAAGGTTTGCATGTGTTACAGAGATCATTTGGTTCAATTTGTGTACTTCGGGTCCGTTTAATAAAACTGAAAATTAAGTATTGAAAATTAAGTGTTGAATTTTAAGTACTGAAAATTTTAAGCGATTGAATTTGTAATACTGAAAACAATGTTTCAAGTACTGAAATAGATTGCATTCTGTGATTTTTTTCAGTAGAATTTTTTCACTTAAAATTTTTAGTGATTTTTTGATTGCTTTTTCAATTAAGTATTACGTTATCAAATGCACTGAAAATAAATAAGTGTTGACAATTTTTATTTTTACCACTTAATTGGGTTATTAAATACACGCTCCTCTTTTCTTTTTCTTTATTTGATTATGACCCTAGAGTTTAAATATGCCTACAACTGATTATTTAGAATTAGGGTTTTGGCTACCATATTTTTCTTTATCGATTAAAGGCTTAATTATAAAATATATCCCTATGTTTTAGTCCATGTAGTTTCAATTGTACCAATTTGGTCTCTAAAGTTTTAAATGAAAGCAATAGGGTCCAAATGTCCCAGCGCCACACGCAATTACACTAATAACCAGGTGGGAAGATTGGTGGTATTTCATTTTTGCCTATAAAAGTGTAACATTACATAGTATGTGAGTAAATTTGGTAAAAAAAAATTCATATAATTGGACATTTGGATCACATTGCTTTCATTCAAAAACTTTAGGAACTAACTTGATGCAATTGAAACTACAGGGACTCAACGAAACAGGGACCAAACTTCAAGGGTATATTTTGTATTTAACCCTCGAATAAACTAGGCTTCTCAAATTTTGTTCTCAAATGCTTACATAATTGAATATGGTACAACTGATATAAAGGAGTAATGCTCTACTTCTCAAATACGGATCTCACTTTCAGTTCTCAAGTCTTGTGACGAAAAAGAAAAGGGAATTAAAGGAAAACTAGCTTCCTTGTGTTTTCTTTCATGCTTAAATTGCATGTAAAAACTAATTTAAAAAAAAAAAATAGAATAAAATTGTAACATCTATACTACTATAGAAAGGAAGGGGTACCCACTTTGTGTTTAATAACTCTCATATTTACATTAGAACCAACAAATTTTTAATCCAAAATATAAATATAGGTGTCCAAAACTGTCTTTACAAAAATAAAAACAAAACCAGATTAGTTATAAAAAAAAAACTCACTTTTAATGCAAACTGCCATGTAGAGTGGCAATTAAATTTTGAAATTTAAAAGTCTCTCTTCCATGAAATTTTTTGGTAAATTGTCAGTAATAGAAGAAAACCGAAGTGGGTGACACAAAAAAGCCATTAAAATGTGGTAACAGTGTACAATATTAAACAAAAATCCAAAATACCATTATCATGTGATAACTTTGTGTACCAAGAGAGAAACAAAGCCAATGGGTGTAGGGAGCAGTGAATTTGTGTCGGAAAATCTAGATCCAGTTCTGGAAGAAAGAAAAAGAAAAATGCAGACTGCTTAGGAATGAATGCAGAATAGGGTAGAGATAAGAAAAGGAAAAAAAAATGACATAAGAAAAAAAAAATCAAATTCTGATAGTGTTGAGATAAGAAAAGAGGGAGGGACCTGATCCACAAAATTCAAAATTAATAATATCCTTTTCACCCAATTTTCTTTTCCTTCATATTTTCCTCAATGGCTTACCTTCCTATTTCCTAAGGCTTTGCCTGATTTGAGGATTTATTGAATGAAAAGGAGAACTAGCTGTCTTTTCCCTAGTGTTTTTCTCCATATTTATGTAGCACTAAAGGTTTAAAAAAAAAATTGTAGCTTCAAAATTAAATAAATAACTAGTAATGACCCCGTGCAATGCACGGAGAGTTAGTAAGATAAAGTATCACATGACAAAAAATAGTTTTAAATTAAAAATAGAAGTAAGATATTACAAGTGATATAAAATGATAAATTTATTTTTTTGTATATTTATTGATGACATGTGTAAATGTCTCATAAAAGATAGACATTTGTCCAACTAAAAAGTTTTAAAATATTAGAAATTTTTTTGATTTTTTAGAGAAGTCACCCAACTATACATCTTTTTTTTTTTTTTTTCTTTTTTCCTTCAAAATTATGAAAAAAAAAAAAGAGCCAATATGACTATATGCTCCACAGAATTGTTTTTGAAAAAGCCAATAAAGCATTTCTTTTTTCTTTTTGTTTCACTTTCTTTCAAAAGCCTGTTCGAAAAAAGAAGAAGAAAAGAATTTCCTTCTTTTAAAAACTTCCAAAAAGCTAAGGTAGCATTGACAACATTTTTTGTTTTTTTTTATTAAAAGAAGTTTGTGTTGAGTTTTCAAGAACAAAAAAAGAATATGTGTTTGGTAAAATATGGCCGTTGTAGGGGGAAAAAAAAAAGGAAATGAAAACAACATGTTTGATAAACTGTGTTTTGTGAAAAAACAGCATGACCAACACTAAATGAGATTGTGTATATTTTTAATGTTTATGATAAATATTTACATATATGAAAATAAAAATAAGATGTCACATACACATAAGAGAAAGTTTCACATTTTTAGGATACCAAATAGATGAAAATTTGAATGTAACTGGTGACCAAAATTACTTAGGAATTCAATGCAAATTAAGAAAGCAATGTAGGACTAAGAAAGCGACATAGATTTAAGAAGTTGTAAATGGAAAAAGTACTCCAATAGTCTCTAATTCGATTAAAAATTGAATTCACAAAAATGATGTTGGTTTAAGTTGGACAAAAAGGTCAACATTATCTTGTACCTTTTGAAAAGAAGGCATCAGATAGAATTACTTACAATACTTAGATCTGTAAATGTAATATCATGAACAACAATTTGAATTTCGAATATTGATATTATTCTCATCTTTTTAGATGTTATATATATATCTATATAATAAGTTAGAGCGGTGTAGGTCCCTCCCAAATTATCAAGTTTCAATCCGAGCCATTGAGGCAAGTTTAGATATTTTCAACCCTAGGATCGTTGGTCCACCAAATCTCACCCAATTTCTAAAACTCTCACCCTCACAATAGTCCCTCTCACCTAACTCAATCTCATTTCAATTCAAAAAAAGATCCCTTAATTAGTTAAGAGAGAGAATCACCTCAAGCTATATATATATATATGGTATATGTGAACATATACTCTGTATATTTTGACTTCTTTTAATTCTTTTTAATTTCTTTCTTTATCCCTATTTACAATTTGCACACATTACCAACATAATTTCTGTCACTTCTCATATACTCCGTATATTTCTGTCACTTATCATATCAATTCTTTAGAATATGGTTTTGTTACTTTACCAAACCATAGTTGTAACATTATTATTATTATTATTATTATTATTATTATTATTATTATTATTAATTAAATTTAGAAGTAGCCAAAAAAATTAGGTAAATTCTTTTATAAGTAGCAAATTTAGAAGTAGCCAAAAAAATTAGGTAAATTCTTTTATAAGTAGGAAATTTAGAAGTAGCCAAAAAAATTAGGTAAATTCTATCATGAATGACATGCAGTTGAAAAAAAAAAGCTTTCCCAATATTTTTTCAATAATAAATTTTAGCCATGAAAAACCATCTCCTTGCCAACATTATCTTATCAATTTTGATTCTTAAGAATTCTTTGCATTTGTGTCATAAGTGTAACTTTGCATTTGAACTGGGCGTAATGCTGTTTTGAATTTGTATTTCAAATCCTTTTTCAATGACTGGGCGTAATGTGTGCAATGTGTCCCAATAATCATTAAAATTCTTTAAATATCTTTCTAAATTCAAATAAGATATATTTGAAGGATATAGTCAAATTGGTGCGGTTCACTGATTTCTCTCTCTCTCTCTCTCTCTCTCTCTCTCTCTCTCTCTCTCTCTCTCTCTCTCTCTCCAGCCCCATTCTCATTTTCAACTCACTGATTGATGCAGTTCACTGATTGGCAGTCACTTTCAAGGTACCCTCTCTCTCTCTCTCTCTCACACATGCGTGCTTGGATGTGTGTGGGTGTTTGTGTGCGTCTCTGTGTGTGAGGTGTGTGGGTGTTTGTGTGTTTGTGTGTGGAACTGTGCATGTGTGCGTCTCTGTGTGTGCGTGTTCTGTGTGTGCGTTGAACTGTGCATGTGTGCGTTTCTGTGTGTGGGGGTGTTTCTGTGTATGCGTGCATGTGTATGAGTTTTTGTGTGTGCGACTATGTGCGTGGAACTGTGCATGTGTGCGTCTAGCTGTGTGCGTGGGTGTTTCGATATGTGTGTGCGTGCATGTGTGTGTATGCGTGCATGTAAGTGTTCACACTTACCCTTTTTTTAACACTGTGCATAGATATACACCATCCAAGGGCTGATTTGTTCTCTCTCTATTTTTTTTTTTACAGGTTTTCACATCTCAGTAGTGGGCCTCTCCGCAGCCATAATTAATATTAAGCATAGTGAGTTGAATACCTTCTCCTTCTCTCTTTTTTTTTTCTTTTCTTTTTTCTTATACATCCTTCTTGCAAAGGTAATTTTTTGATTCTCTTAGAAACAAACCCCGTTTAAGTAATTTCTTCTCTTAATTTTTTCCGTCAAGTTCTGTATTTGCTAACTTTAATTTTATCATTTGTTTTTGTTAAAGGTGGTCCGGTTCTACATATGCTTTTTTTTTTTTAACGTGGTCCCGTATTATAGTTTTTCATTGATAAAAAGTGGCATAGCCACCTTTTAAATCTAAGCACATATTCTAACATGTACTCATAGTTTAGATCTGATTAAAAAATTGGCATAGCCACCATAAAACTATGAGTCTAACATGTACTGTGTTAAGTAAAATTCAAAGCAAGATTAGCAATATTAAAAAGTGGTATATGTGAATTTTACTGTGCTTTGAATTTTTTTTTAGTATTTTCACCATTTTTAGTATTTTTTTTTGGCGGTGTAAATTTTTAGCATTTTTAGTATTTTCCTAATTCAATACTAAAAAGTGGCATAGCCACCATTTGAGTACATGTTAGACTCATATTAAAAAATTGGTAGAGATAATTCAATACTGAACTGGTAGTATATTGATGTGTCCATGAAATCTATGTCTTCACATAAATAGCATGTGGGTTTGAATGACTGGTATAATTTTACGCAAAAGATTTGAATTTTTAAAGTATTGCATTTTTTTCTCTTTTTTCTCCCCGTTTTTTTTTTTTTTTTTTCTACGTGCCCACGGGCACGGGTTATTACTAGTATATATATATGGAGAGGATCTAAAGTGAATTGGGTTGGGTGAACTTACCCAGTGAGTTGGCTTTTAAGCCTAGAAGAACCCACGGGTTGCCCAGTTCATTGGGTAAGTTCACTCAACCTAGTTCACTTTAGATCATCTCCCAATATATATACATCAAAGGATAAGATTTAAAATTTAAATTATAACATCTTACGCGTTGAAACATTTTTTTTGGATGGGACATGTTGAAACATTTTTTTTTTACTATAAGTATATTTAAAGTACAAATTTTTAGTGATGAATATTAAATCTCATTCATGTTTGTCTATATAAAAATAAATAATTAATTATTTTTTTTAGAAGTGTGTCACAAAGATCTATTTGATAAAACTGAAAATTCAGTATCGAAAATTAAGTGCTGAATTTTAAACATTGAAAAGTTTAGAGTAATGCTGCAGTCACCAAATTTGTGCAACAAATTATCGGGGTCATTCATTTCGATGGGCCCCATACACTTTGGCGTGGGGGCTACTGAAATGAATAGCCATGATTTTTTGGTACACAAGTTTAAGCTATTGAAATTACAACACTGAAAATAATTTTTCAAGTAATAATAGACTATACATTTAGTGTTTATTTCTAGTAGAATTTTTTCCCTTAAAAATTCTAGTTGATTTTTGGCTGCCATTCAATTAAGTAATACTTTATCAAACGCATTGAAAAAAATATGTGATGAAAATTTTGTTTTCACTACTTAATTAGTTTACCAAACACACCCAAAGTTTTCACTTTCATATATATATATATATATACAAACACACATACATATTTGATTTCAAACATTTTAATTCTGTTTTTTTATTTTTTTATTTTTTTATTTTTTTTATCTTTTGAATATTTACAGACATGTTTCACTAATTATTTAGCTCACTGAAAAACTTTAGTCCCACGTTGAGTAAACTACATGTATCACATCGTGAATCTCATTTTCAATATCCAAATTCAAAACTTGGGATGAATTTTGAGAGTTCAAATTTACAATTGGGTCAAGTTACTTAACAGCATCAACATTAATTAGAGATGAGGACTGGATCGGACACACGTAAATTTGTCTAGAATTTATACGCTCTTTTTTTTATACATAATCTATTATAAAGAATCCTTTGAATAGATGTCCAATCATGTTCTAGTAATTGTTGAATTACTACTTAAAACACTATACCAAACTTTTTTTTTAATAAATTTAATATGATTTTTCCTGACCTTTTTTATTTTAAAAATATTTCTTTCCAAGATCAAATTTTTTTATGGGGATTTTCTTGAAAAATTCAGAATATTTTTGTTAGTACCTTTCCTCATGCGGGAAAAAAAATCAAAATTTGAATTTTGAGTATATTTTAAGTATTTTGAGTAACTCTTTAAAAAGTTTGTTTTAGGGCATATTGTTATGAGCTCTCGTACGTCTCTTGTATTCTTGTTCGACTCAAACTCTTTTAGCGATAGTCTATGGGTTAGATTTATATTGTATTTGTGTAATTGCCTATACAATTTGAATATTAGAATACAGTTGAATATCAATGAAAAAGCACACAATAAATTATAATTAATTCCCAGGGTACTATAAAATTTTCAATAATAAATCTCCAAGTACTGCAGATCTAACTATTCAATTATTCATAACACGATCTATGTAATCATTTCTCTAGTTGTTCTCAAATAGTTCCCAAACTTCTATTAAGACACAAAAACATTAGTAATGCCCAACTACAAACAGAGGATATATATACATAACACTTACCTGTTTTTAAGAGAAGATCTTCATAACTCATTTTGACGTAGTTTGCTCTTCTTATATCCCTAAAATGGAAGTCAAAAAGAAAGCAAAGATATCATATGTATAATATCGTTTGAACAAAAGTATATATACAAATCAATTATAGATGTACAGGAAGTTTGTACAGATTCGTTTCATAAGTTATAAGTCGTTAAAACACCAATCAAAAAACAAAGCACCAACGCCGCGCGGGCTGTTGTCCAATTGGCATAGCTTCTCTCGTCCTAGTGGGGAGAGAGAGGGTTCGAATCCCCATAGGAGATTCTAGTTGCTTGCCCCTTAGTTATTTTTCAGTCGGAATGAGTGTCCTTGTTAGGCTTTACTGTGGATCAACATGGGGCTTTGGGGCTAGAGTATGCTATATTGGGTGTGTATCTATCCAGTTCGAATCCAGATAAGTATCCAAAAAAAAAAAAACACCTATCAATAACCAAAGAATTAGACGTTATAAAAGCTCTATTAAAGCTAAAACCAAAGTTTCAAAACGAATACATAAACTACAACCAATTCAAATGCCAAAAAATATAATTCACACGCACAAAAGAATCCTATAAATCAAAAGCATACCAATTGAACATTTGTTTGAGGGTGCTGCTCCCAAAGGGATTGAATTTTTCAAGTTACGGTCATCAAATTGGAAAGACCCAAAAGGTCTGTAATGGGACTTCCCATTCATCATCAAATTACTAATTGTGGACTTGGAGCAGCCTGTGATGCAAACAAATGTCAAGGCTTCCACTTACATCACAAACCAAATTGAAATCCCAAGAAATAGCTGGCTAAGAACAGAAACCAAACAATAAAAGAAATGCAGAGTGTGTGTGTGTGAGAGATGAGAGAGAGAGGCTGTGCAGACCTCGTAAGAGATGCATTGCTCTGAGAGAATGTCGTGAGAGTTTGTAGGTGTGTTAGGAATTCAAAAGTTTTTCAAGGAGAGAATCAACTGAGTGAGAGAGAATTATGGTGATCACTATCTGATGATGCCTAGAATTGGTAAGAGAGGATTCAGAGAGAGACAGAGAGACACCAAGGAATTGTATGTGGTTCGGCCCCGTTAATGAGGTGACCTACGTCCACGTGTGTATCTAGGCGTTATACTAGCAGATCACCGGCGGCCTGGTGAGCCAACAATGGTGGGCGGCACTACCAGTAATACCGTCCGGGTATATGCGTTTCAGTGTATGCTCTAGTGATTAGGTTTCTCAAGATCGTTCCCCCTTTAGAAGGGTATGGGTGGGCTCTTTTATAGATGCAAGAGTCCACCTCTACATGGAAACTTAGATCCATTAGGAAGCCTATATCAATCACAATTCAATGTGCATAAGTTAAGGGAAGATCATTATCAGATTAGGAATCTATCGAGTTTTATTCCTAACAGGACTCCGGCCGCACAAGGAAACTGCTGGCGTTGAGCCGCGCGTCCGGGAGAGCCGCCGAAGATCACGCCCGGGCTGTGCAGGCACCCCGAGCGGTGACACTGGCAAGCCCTGGGTGTGGACCCCAGGGTTCTGCTTGGTCTTCGATGCTGACGTGGCCGTTGGACCCACGCTGGATAATTCTGAGCATATCAGCTGCCCCCCATTTCCATAGCTAATTGGATGCCATATCTGATGAGGTTTGGAAATCAGAGCAGTTCACGAGAAACCGCTCGGGAAGAGGCCGAGGCCTTCCCCGAGGTAAGGCTGACCCGGGGTTGTCTTTCCGAGAAAGGACCGAGCGGGAGACTGGAGGGTCCGGTATTGCCCAGGGCCACGTGTCAGCTGCTTGCAGGCCTGGTTGGGATGCGACGGGGCCATCGTGGAGGTAACCGAACCGTTTGCGTTGGGACCAAACCGTCACGTCGTGCATTTAATGCATGCGCCTTTTGAGGCGGCGTATGGTATGCCCGATGTGACAGCCGTCAGTCGCTAAGAGCGGGAAAACGTCCTGACCGTCCGATCTGATTCAATCTGAGCCGTCCTTTGTCTTTATAAAAGGAGCGTCAGTTCATTCTACATACTCACCACTGTTTGAAGATCAATAATCACCGAGCGGGTTTTCAGAGCAAAGCACTCCCGACCCCTTTTCCTCTGTTCATACTAATTCAATCTTCCTCCCAATGGCTTCCAACATCGACCTGTCGTCGGACGAAGGGCTCAGAGCCTTCAGGGAAGACTGCCAAATTCCGGACGACGTAGTAGTTCGTCCGCACATTGAGGGAGAAGAAGTAGCCCATCCTTTCTTCCTCATCAGCAGCTATCTGCTGCTGATTGTGGGATTACGCTTTCCTCTGCCGGTCTCATTCTGCGACCTTCTTCAGGGATTGGATATCCCACTACACAAATGCCGACCAAACGTTGCCCGCCTCTTGTGGGGGATTGCAGCGCTGAACGAGCGACTGGGGTTATTTCTCCGGGCCGCCGACGTTGCGAGGTGTTACATAATGGGCATTGACAACGGAGGCCCCTACTTCCGCCCTAAGACTGAGGGAAAAGACTTTGTCCGAGGTCTAGATTTCCCAAACAAGAACTGGCAACGGTACCCTTGGGTCCTGGTTGCTGGTAACTGGCTGGAGAATGACGGTCTCTCCCCTCCTGCGGATTATAATCCCGACCGCTGCAGACAGGCTTTCACCGACCTTCGTGGAGTCGTTCCTTCCGAGGATGACATGGAGGCATTTAATCAAGCCATTGAGGCCGGCATGTCGTTCTCCTACTTGAAAGGGAGACCTGCGGAGAATTCGGGCGTCGGATCGTCTTCTGCAACCGCTGCTGCTGCGGCATCTGGATCGCGCCGCTATACCCGGTCGATGGCGACCGGGGCGCGCCCGGCCAGCAGGACGGGCCAACCCGAGGGGCCGGTCTCCTTGTCCACCAGCACCGACTCCTCCTCATCTGAGGATGCAAGCCCGCCTCCGGGCCCATCCAGAAAGGACAAGGAGAGAGAGGTCGAAGAAGAGCCTCAGCTCCCACCGAAGAGGAGCCGACCGGAAGTATTCACCGGCCCCCGCATGCCGGGCTCATGGTCGGATTTCTCTCTTGTGAACATGGAAGAACGCTTGCAGGCGGTGGAGAAGATGGGCGCCGAGCTGCAGATGGATTCCACCCTGCGGGGGGTGGATGTCCACGCCTTGGAGCTGGCCGTAGAAGGGCTGATGGCGAAGGTGGCTGCCCTGGAAGAGGAGGTCAAGGCTTTGAAGGATAAGGGCACTTGAAGTCTGCCGTCCTTCTCTTTTTTTTTTTTTTTTTTTTTTTTTTTTTTGGGGAGGCTACTACAACTGCCCCCCGAACTTGTACAGTTTTTCTTTTTTATCAATGAACAAGGTCCTTGAGGCCATCCCTTTCGCGTTAATTGTATTTCCGATTTCTATTTTGACAGTGGTTTGTTCGGTTGGAGTTCCAAAATTCCAACCAGCGTCCAAACCTTCAGCGTCCAATAGACCTCGTGGACTTGCTGTGCGGTTACGCCGAGATTCTCATGCACGTACCTCCTGCCCCCCATTTTCAAAGCTGATTGGACGCTCCGTCTGATGAGGGTTGAAAACTGAAATTTTCCCTGGGAACCGTTCGGTAGTAGACCGGGATGTTGTCCTTCGGGCGGGGCCGGAGGAAGACGTCGGTCGGGGCATTCCCCGAGCGGGCGATCCGTTGGTTCGGGAGTCGCTGCTGCCACGTGTTCGCTGGTTGTTGACCTGGTTAGGTTCGAACTACGCTAGCGCGGACGCAACCAAGCCACTTGCGCGCCAACCGAACAGTCATGTCAGGCCTTTAATGCGCACGCCTTTCTAGGCGACGTTTCATGCGCCCGAGGAGACAACTGTCAGCAATTTCGGGCGGGGGATCACACGGACCGTTGGATACGTTTTGATCTGGGCCGTTCCCGGTTTCTATAAAATGAATGCTTGCCCACTTCTCTGGCCCTTTACTGCAGAGAGATCGCCGAACGTCCTGAGAGCAAAGGCTAGTCCGAGCAAGATTCTCGAGTCCTCTTTTCTGCGCAAGCTTTGTAAGTCCTCTTCCTTCCGAACTTTCGTCTGTTGTTCCCTTCTTCCCTTTCCCATCTTCTCTTCTTTTCGTAGCGAGACTGGAGAGAGTGAGTCCGGTAGGGTTCGAGCGGGAGTGGGATTTTTTCTTCCTTAGATTCTGTTCGTTTTTCCGGTCGGGTGGAGACTCAGGCCATTTGAGCCGGACCGGTGTCTCCGTAGTTTCACTGAGAGAGTGCCTTCTGACGTTTAGGGCCATATATTCTCTGCCTTTTAGGTTAGTGACATTGCCTTCCCTGTACCTCAGGCTCGGGGTTTCCGATCCGTATTTAGGTCGCGATCTACTCCCTCTTCCTTCCCCAGGGGCATCTGAGATGGAGCATTCCGGCTTCAATTCTGCGTCCCGTTCGATTAGCGAGATGTTCCGGTCGGATGGCTCCGACCCGGTTTTGGACCCTCCTTCTGACCACCAGAGTGAGGGCTTGATCTCAGCCCGTCAATTTGATGACGAATCCGCCGAGGGGGCCCCCGTTGCCTCCGTCTCTAGGGGTTTGGGCGACGAGGCGCCCGGGGAGTCCGATCCCGGCGTTGGGTTTGCTTGTGAGTCTATATTCTCGATTTTGCGTTCCGAGGACCTTATCCGGATTAGGAAGAAATACTCCTTCCCGGGTAGTTGCTCTTTGGCGGTGAGTTCCGGGGGGGCGCACCTTTACTATCCGGGCTTCACGACTCTTTTCGAGGATGCAATGATGGCGGGTCTCCGCCTTCCGCTCCACCCAGTAGCCAGGGCCATCCTGATTCACCTTGGGATTGCTCCCGGGCAACTGGCCCCCAACGGGTGGAGATTCCTGATGGGTTGTATATCTCTGTGGCCCCAGGCGTTCGGGCGTGAGGTGACCCTCGAGGAGTTTCTATGGGCCCATCGGCCGTTTGCCGTACACGGGGAACTGGGGTTCTTTTCTTTTTCCGCCCGGCCGGGCAGAAAGATTATCGACAAGTGCCCCAGTAACAACAAGGGGTGGAAGAGCAAGTTCTTCCAAGTGTCCACCCTTCTCCTTTGTGACGAGGCCGCGGGGACCCGGCCGAGGACATCCTGGGTGAAGGAGCTGAGGGGTAAGGCTACCTGTCTTTCTTTTGTTTGTCTCTTTCAGTTTTATGGATTTATTAACCTGTTAACCGGTTTTATGCTTCTACTTGCAGCTGGGTCGGCAGACATTCCTGAGATCTCCGAGGCGTCCCAGGCCAGGATTTGGGGCTTAGCACAGTTGCCCACCAACATTCGGAACGTTCTGTCCCCGACGGGAGACATAGTGGTGTCTTATTCCCCCGAGGAGCCCTCAGAAGTCCCTGCTTCCTCTCCTACTATTCCCGGTCAGCGTTCTATTTACTCCCCTGTTTCCTGACTCTTGCATCTTTCTTTGCGGCCTAATATCTTTCCGGTTGTTTTGCAGCAATGGCTCCCAAGGACGCAGCGGCGCTGAAGGAGAAAGAGGAGGCCCTGCTTGCCCGAGCTGGATCAAAGAGGAAGAGGCTGGAGCCTACCGAGGGCCAGAAGCTCAAGAGGCTCACCCGGGGCATCGTCATCCGCCCTGACAAGGAGGGGGTAGGTACCTCGGCGCCCGGGGTGACCATTGCTGTGCCCCCCAAGACGCCCGCTGCTTCCAAAACAGCTGGCGTCTCCTTCCCTACTGTGGAGGAGACCGTGCATACAGGGCTTCCTGCAGTGCCGCCGGTTGAGAGGGCGGATGAGGTACGCGGGAGGATCCGCCCCGCTCTGCTGCCGGGTCAGGTGGACAAGTGCTCCTTGTTGAGCCCGGAGGACGTGACCGCTTGGCTCTACAGCATTAGCCATATGGTGCGTCCATATTTCGTACTTCTCATAGGCTCTTATTGCTTGTTTCGCTCATAATGCTTATAGCTGTTTTCGTTTGCAGGTTGGTTGTATAGCAGCGGGGTCCGAGGCGACCTTTCCCGCGCTGACCGGGAAACTGGCGGCTGCTGAGGAGGCCCTATCCATGGAAAAGACGGCCCGGGAGGCTGAGGCGGAGAAGGCTAGGGCTTTGGGCCAGGAGCTGGGGGAGGCCCGAGGTGTGGTGTTAACCGAGCGGGCTTCCCGAACGGCTGCTGAGGCCCAGCTCGCTGCTTTAGAGGCCAAGCTTGCTGCCGCGGAGGCCGGTCGGGTTGCTGCCGAGAAGGATGCTAAGGCTCTGACCGCCACTCTGTCCGAAGCGACCGCCGCCCTTGAAGCGGAGACGAAAGATACCGAAGAGGAATTCGAGGCTGGATTCCTCAAGGGCTACAAGGACCTGATTGCCCGTGTTATGGCGGATCACCCGGACTGGGACATCTCCGGCTATTCCTGGGCCGAATCCGATTACTGGAAAGAGGACCGGGCTGCTGGCGGGGGGCCTGCGGAGGCTGCGCCAGTTGGAGCCGCTCCTGCTGCGGAGGAAGAGCTGGACGTTGTGGGTGACCAGTAGGGCTTTTATGCCCTTTCTTTTACTGTTGTAGTATTTTTTTTGTTTTGTGGGGGGGGGGGGGGTGAGCTACTACAACTGCTCACCCTAGGGTCTGTACAAGTCCGCTTTTAATCAATGACAAGGCCCCTGAGGCCACTTTCCTTTCCATTAACTGTTTGTATTTTGTACTTGCATGCCCATGTGATTGCCAATCCCCAACCAGTTTTCAATTGCATTCACTTAGCATATGGATTAGGGTTGCAACCGGTTGGATAATTGGTCTTCTGCCAGTATCTGACCAGTTTTAGTCGAACCGAGCACTGCCTTAGCAAAATGGTTTAGGACCGTAACTGGTAGAACGCCTGGTCTTCTCGACCTGTTTTTGAAGGCATACCCGGTGTATTATAGGACTTGTCCTGTTTTACCGTCCGGGTTATTTATCTCTGATCACTGTTAGTACTTGGGAATGCTAGGACTCCAAGTACTGTTAATGACCGGTGTGATTCCCTGTTTAAGGCTGCATTCCCCTGCCCCCCAAGCATTTTGGTAAGGCGGGTGCGTAGTAGCGAGCAACCTTAGGAAATCGACCTGGAACATGGGTGGTTGCAGGGTCCTTTGGGGTTTAGCCATCGTGGGTCACCTAGGGGGTTTGCCCCCATTGTCGGTTGGACCTAGGTTAAACCTTGTTTAATTTCCTGTTTGAGCCAGCATTCCCTTGCCCCCCAAGCGTTTTGTTAGGGAGATGGACGGGAATACCGACCGTAGGAAACCGACCTGGAACATGGGTGGTTGCAGGGTCCTTTGAGACTTGCCATTATTGGCTGCCTAGGGGGTTAGGCCCCATCGTTGGCTGGACCTAGGCGAAGCCTGCGCCTCGGGGTTAGGCCCGAGGTCTTTTTGTGCCTTGGTGCTTAGCCAAGGTCTTTGAAGGTGCCTCAGGGTTAGGCCCGAGGTCTTTTTGTGCCTTGGTGGAACACTTAAGCAGGAACTTTGCAGAAAGGTAATTGCTTTATTCCAAAATAAAAAATTTTAACTGCTCGGGTAGAGCTACAAAGAGTCCTAATCGATCGCTAACCCCCTTCATCCCAGCTACTGAAAATATTTTCGAAGGTGCTGTATGTTCCACGGGTGGGAAAGCTCATGCCCGTCAAGATCTCGTAGCCAATAGGTTCCCGGTCGATGAATCTGGGTGACCGTATATGGGCCTTCCCAGTTCGGCCCCAACTTCCCATGATTCGGGATTCTAGTCGACTGGTTTACCGCCTTCAGGACAAGATCACCCACTTGGAAGCTGCGATGCTTGACCTTGCTGTTATAGTACCTCGACACCCTCTGCTTGTACGCTGCCACTCTCAGATAGGCTTGATCTCTTTTCTCTTCTACCAAATCAAGTTCGGTTCTCAGAGCTTCCTCGTTGCCTTGCTCACTGAAATTGGCTACCCGGTAGGAAGGCAATCCGAGCTCTGTGGGGACCACGGCCTCAAAGCCATAGGTGAGTGAGAACGGCGTTTCGCCTGTTGCTGCTCGGGGAGTGGTACGGTAGGCCCACAGGAGGGTCGGCAACTCTTCAGCCCACAGACTTTTGGCACTTTCAAGCCGAGTCTTGATTGACTGCAAGATTGTCCTGTTCGTCACCTCGGCCTGGCCGTTGGCCTGAGGATGCTCGGGAGAGGAGTAATGGTTGGATATCCCGTAGCCCGAGCAGAACTGCCGAAACACCGGGGTGTCAAATTGTCTGCCATTGTCGCTCACCAGTACACGGGGGGTGCCAAACCTGCTGAGGATATTTTTCTCTATAAAACCCTCCATCTTCTTCTCGGTGATGGTGGCCAATGGCTCGGCTTCTGCCCACTTGGTAAAGTAGTCCACGGCTATGACAGCAAACTTGACTTGCCCTTTTCCTATGGGCAGGGGGCCTACTATGTCGATGCCCCATTGAGCAAATGGCCAGGGGCTAAGGATGGGTGTCTGCATCTCTCCCGGACAATTGATCATGGGGGAGAACCTTTGGCATCTGTCACACCTTTTCACATAGTCCCTGGAATCCCGAGCCATAGTTGGCCAGTAATAGCCTTGCAGCAGCGCTTTCCGCGAGAGTGCCCGACCTCCAACGTGGTTCCCACAAATTCCTTCATGAATTTCATACAAGATCGCTTGAATTTGCCCGGGATGAACGCAGCGGAGGTATGGGATGGTGAAGCCCCTTTTGTAGAGTATGCCATCAATTAAATGGTACCTGGCTGCACGGTATTTGGTGCGGCGGGCCTCATCTTTTCCGTTCGGTAACACGCCGGTCGCTAAGAATGTAACTATGGGGTCCATCCAACTGGGTCCCAGGTCCACCGGGTCCACCTCCATTCCTTCTGAATTGATCACACTTGGCTCGGGCAGGTATTCTATCCTTATCCCGGGCAAGTCTGACTCAGAGGATGAAGCTAGGCGGGCCAACCGGTCGGCCCTGGTGTTCTCCTCCCGCGGTATCTGTGTGATGGCCAGTCCTTTGAGTCTCTTCGAAACCGCTCGGACAAGGGCCAGGTAGGCCACCATGTTGTCTTCTCGGGCCTCATACTCCTGACTAATTTGGTTAACCACGAGCTGGGAATCACTGTACCCTTGGACCTGCTGTGCTCCCATAGATGTAGCCAACTGTAACCCTGCCAATAGGGCTTCGTACTCGGCTTCATTGTTTGAAGCGCGGAATCCGAACCGCAGCGCGTACTCGAGCTGGATTCCGTCAGGAGAGGTCAGGATGATTCCTGCTCCGCTGCCCTGGTTGTTGGAAGAACCGTCGACGTAGAGTATCCAGGTCGGGATGTTGGTCTGCAGCCCGGGCGGCAAGACTGGTGGGTCGAGCTCTTCGGTCTGATCCTCTGCATAGGTAAACTCGACCAGGAAATCTGCCACTGCCTGCCCCTTGAGGGCTGTCCGGGGTCGGTAGACCACTTCAAATTCTTCCAATTCCAGGGCCCACTTGACGAGTCTTCCCGATGTTTCGGGTCTGCTCAGGATCCGGCGCAACGGCTGGTCTGTGAGCACTGCAATTGTGTGGGCCTGGAAGTATGGGCGGAGCCTTCGAGCAGATGTCACGAGCGCAAAAGCGAGCTTCTCAACCCGGGAATATCTACTTTCGGCGCCCTGGAGTGCTCGGCTTGTGTAGTACACGGGGAACTGTATCCCGTGCTCTTCCCGAACTAAAGCTGAACTGACCGCTGAAGGTGACACCGCCAAGTATAGGAGCAGTTCTTCCCCCGGCGCTGGCGTTGAGAGCAGAGGGGGAGAGGCCAAGTACTTTTTGAGTTCCTGGAATGCCCCCTCGCACTCCTCCGACCATTGAAACGCCTTTTGGAGGATTTTGAAGAATGGCAGGCAACGATCAGTGGCTCGGGAGACGAATCTGTTCAGTGCGGCTACCCGTCCGGCCAAACTTTGGACTTCTTTGGTTGATCGGGGGGACTTCATGTTGATGATGGCCTGTATTTTCTCGGGGTTAGCCTCGATTCCCCGCCTGCTGACAAGGTGGCCAAGGAATTTTCCGGACGAGACACCGAATGTGCATTTGGCCGGGTTCAACCTCATTCCGAACTTTCTCAAAATGCTGAAGGCTCCGGCCAGATGGTCCATGTGGTCGGTCTCATCGTGACTCTTGACCAGCAGATCGTCAACGTATACTTCCATAGTTTTACCAATTAGATCTTTGAACATGTGGTTGACTAACCGCTGGTAGGTTGCCCCGGCGTTCTTGAGGCCGAAGGGCATCACCTTGTAACAGTACGTGCCTTGATCTGTGATGAAGGCGGTTTTTTCTTCGTCTCCGGAGTGCATGCTTATCTGGTTGTACCCGGAGTAGGCGTCCATGAAGGAGAGGAGCGAATGGCCGGCGGTGGAGTCCACAAGGAGGTCTATCCTAGGCAGTGGATAGCAATCCTTGGGACAAGCTTTGTTCAAGTCCGTAAAGTCCACGCACATCCTCCATTTTCCGTTACTCTTTTTGACCAACACGACGTTGGCCAACCAGTCGGGATAGAGGACTTCTCGGATTGAGCCCGCCTTTAGGAGCTTCTCTACTTCCTCAGAGACCGCAATTTGCCTTTCGGGGGCCATGCCTCGTCTTTTCTGCTTCACCGGCCGAGAGTCCGGGTTGACATTGAGGCGGTGAGACATAACCCGTGAATCAATCCCGGGCATGTCTTCGTGGCACCATGCGAAGACGTCCTGGCTTTGGCGCAGGAACTGGATGAGTTTTTCCCGGAGGCTAGGCTCGAGGAGGGTACCGACGCTGACAGTCCGGTCTGGGAGTTGAGGGTCCAGGACCACTCTTTCCAACTCCTCTACCGGGCCGACTTTGCCGCTTGGGTCCCTCGGATCCATATCCTGGACGCTGAAGGATTCTGTGACGGCGCCCTTTCGCAGGGAGCTGACGTAACAACTTCGTGCGGTCATCTGATCTCCGCGTAGGCTCCCGGGCCCCTGGGGGGTCGGGAACTTAACTGTCAGACTGTACGTCGAGACGACCGCCTTGGCTTTGTTGAGGGTTGGCCTACCGAGGATGGCATTGTAGGCGGATGGTGTTTCCACGATAACAAAGCTCGCCAGAACAGAGGCTTGCTGAGGGTAAGTTCCCATGAGGACTGGAAGGTCGATGGTGCCGAGCGGCAATGTGCTGGACCCATTGAAGCCTACCAGTGGGGTCGTCACCGGTCGTAATCGATCCCGGGATATCCCTAGCTGCTCGAACGCTGAGATGAACATAATGTCCGATGAACTGCCCGTATCCACTAGTACCCTCTTGACCACATAATTGGCGATGGAGAGCGTTACAACCAACGGGTCATCGTGGGGGCAGTGGAGATCCTGCACATCGTCGGAAGAAAAGGTCAACACGTCGGACGGCGGGGAGTCGGTGGATCGGACGTGCCAGACATCCGCCCGGGATGCCCGAGCATGCCTCTTCCTTGCCGTCTGCGAATCCCCTCCGCCCGAGGTGCCGCCGGAAATCACATTGATCTGGCCGAGAGGAGGAGGCTGATCCGGAGTTCGGTTACCTTGTCGGGGTTGCCTGTCTGTTGTGACAAACTCGGCCAGGTGCCCCTGCTCAATCAGCTTCTCTATGGCTATCTTCAACTTAAAGCAGTCGTCCGTGTCGTGGCCATGGTCCCTGTGAAAACGGCAGAATTTGTCCCGGTTTCTCTTGCCGGGGGGTGCCCTAAGCTTTGCTGGCTGCGGGAGTAGCCTCCGAGCCTCGGCAGCGGCCATTACTTCCTGGATAGGTCGGGAGAGTGGCGTGAAGGTGGCTTGGGGCTGATCCCGGCCACCCCGCTGCTGGTCCCGGCCGCCTCGCTGCTGATCCTGTCTGGGCTTCTTGCCCAAGCCTTTGTCCGGCCCTTCGTGCTTGCGCTTGGACCTCGGAGACTCATCTTCCCCGGTTCCGGAGCGCTTTGCCCTTAGGAATTCCTCGGTATCGATGTGCTTGCCGACCCTGTCCGAGAGTTCCACCAGGGTTGTCGGTCGGTCACGATGGAACGACGTGGCAACCTTGGTATGTTGGACCCCTGAACAAAAGGCCATGATTGCTGCTGTCTCATTGAGATTACGGATCTGGAGCCTCTGCTGATTGAAGCGGTCCACGTATTCTCTCAGAGACTCCCCTTTGCGCTGCTTCACAGTGAGCAGCTGGGTGTCCGGCTGTGATCGGTCAAGCATTCCCACGAACTGGCTGACGAAGAGTTTGCTCAGAGATTTGAAGTCGTCAACCGTCCGGGGCCTCAGCGAATGGAACCATTGCGCAGCTGATCCCTTTAAGGTGCTGGGGAAGGCCAGGCACAGCAGTTCGTCAGTTGTAGTGACCAGTGCCATCTGCGCCTTATAGGTGCGGATGTGGTCCACCGGACTCCCCTTGCCATCGTAAGAGCTAAGGTGCGGGGGCTTGAATTTCCGCGGAATAGGGAACTGTGTCACCCGGGAGGTGTAGGGCGACTCCGTTTCCGTGTTTGTGAGGTCGTGACCGGACTTACGGTTCAGCCTCTCAATTTGCTGCTGCAACTCTTCGACCTGGGCTTTAACGTCAGTGTGCCCGGTCCTCCTGTCTGCATCTGAGTAATAAGTGGGGTCGGATGATGATGCCTCGTCCTCATCCTCAAAGCGTGTCGATCTTGGGGATAGCGCTCGGCTACGGGTCCGGGATAGCCTGTGCCTAAGATCCTCCCGGCTTAGGGTGGGCGGATCGTCGACCGGCTCCCTCACCTTTCGTCCGGACGCTTCTCCCCTTGCGGCTCGGCGTCGTTCGATGAGTAACCGGGCGTCCTCCACTCGGCGTGCTCGGCGAGGAACATACCGAGGCCCTTCCTTTGGACGCCTCGTAGGCTGGCTACGTTCTCCCTCTCCATGGTGTTCTCGATCTGGTGGGGACACTGGTGCAGATCGGGCTTTTCCGCGGGTCCGAGCGGGCCTTTGGCTAGGAACGCTCTTTTCGGGCCGCTTTCCCGACGAAGGGTTTTTCTCGTGGTCCTTGACCACCTTTCCATGCTGGGCCATGAGCGTCTCTATTTGCCGTTGCGTCCGGATCTGACTTTCCAAGAGTTGCTCCAGTGTCGCCGTGACTTGCTCGGTGGACATGGAGGCAGCCCGTGTCTCGACCTGTAGACCCTCCTGGCCTGACCGGTCCGCCTGAACTGACTGTTCCGCCTGACCGGTCGAGTCAGCGGTCTTCTTGCCCTTCTTCTTCGGCATGTTGATCAGTCAAAGATTTTTTCGATGAGGAAACTGACGGTTCCCACAGACGGCGCCAAACTGATGATGCCTAGAATTGGTAAGAGAGGATTCAGAGAGAGACAGAGAGACACCAAGGAATTGTATGTGGTTCGGCCCCGTTAATGAGGTGACCTACGTCCACGTGTGTATCTAGGCGTTATACTAGCAGATCACCGGCGGCCTGGTGAGCCAACAATGGTGGGCGGCACTACCAGTAATACCGTCCGGGTATATGCGTTTCAGTGTATGCTCTAGTGATTAGGTTTCTCAAGATCGTTCCCCCTTTAGAAGGGTATGGGTGGGCTCTTTTATAGATGCAAGAGTCCACCTCTACATGGAAACTTAGATCCATTAGGAAGCCTATATCAATCACAATTCAATGTGCATAAGTTAAGGGAAGATCATTATCAGATTAGGAATCTATCGAGTTTTATTCCTAACAGGACTCCGGCCGCACAAGGAAACTGCTGGCGTTGAGCCGCGCGTCCGGGAGAGCCGCCGAAGATCACGCCCGGGCTGTGCAGGCACCCCGAGCGGTGACACTGGCAAGCCCTGGGTGTGGACCCCAGGGTTCTGCTTGGTCTTCGATGCTGACGTGGCCGTTGGACCCACGCTGGATAATTCTGAGCATATCACTATCCAATTTAAGTTTGGGTTTAATTTCAGTCATTTAACATTAGCTAGATTTAAGTGGTAGTAACCGTCCAAATTGTGGCATGTGTGTTTGTGGGTATTCATGAAGAAATATGGGATGGGGGTATTCATATAATTATTCATTATTCATGAGAGAGATTAATGGGTTTCCTGTGATTATCCCATGAGAGAGATTATATGAATTGTTATTCAATTGAAGAAAGTAACTCAATTGAGAAATTAATGGGTTCATGTGATTGGGTTATGAGAGAGAGAGAGAGAGAAATATAACCATATGAAGAAAGTAACTTGATTGAAGAAATTGAAATAGTGAAAAATCATATGAATGCACATGGCAAAACTAAAATCTTCCAGTTTCATATATATATATATATATACTAGTACGTACCCGTGCCCGCGGGCACGGCGAAAAAAAAATGCAGAGTATAATGACTTCAAGATAATTAGACTGTAAATGTGTTAGCGAAAAAAAAAAAGACATCAGGTTGTAAATATGCATTTTATCACTTGAAGCAGAGTGACTTTTCATGAAATCGTATAATTGTTACATTTATGTATTTTTTTGAGGAATTTGTATTGTTAAAAAATATTAAACAATGAAATTTGGATGTACATAACAAAAACGGTGTATTTAACCCTACCCAAAAAAATAATTAGTATAAATTTGCAAAAGCAAAGGAGTAAATAAAAAAAAGGATGACAATAGTAAACTTCCAGAATAATGGTTACAAACTTAATTTTCAAACCAATTAAAAAAAGAATTGACAATAGGTTATAAACTAAATTTTCAAATGCATTAATTTGAAACTGTAAATATTGACAAAACAACATTGTTTTTTTCTGAAAAAATACTGTTTATGTTCAAAATCATTAACAATATACTTTCATGGGCAAGGGTTTTTCAACAAAAATACTAAAAACCAAAATACTTTAAAATTAAACACCCTATTCCACCCCCCACACCCCCACACACACACACACACACACACACACAAATATATAATAAAACAAAATAAAAAAAAATAAGCTCAAAAGTGGAAGCGTTTAGGAAACCCGTATTTTTGGCTTAAAATAAAGAGTGATTTAAGCAATCCACATAGGCAAAACAAAACAAAACAAAAACACCCTAAAATCCACAGTTTTCAAATAATAAAAAATAGAAAAAAAAATATAAAAAAAATAAAAAATAAAAAAAGAAGAAGTTGGTATTTGAAAAGAGTTAATTCAAGGGCTCTATTTTTCAATTTTTTTTACTCTAAACACAAAAACAGAAAAAGGAAAGAAAGAAAAAAAATAAAGGCTATGTTTTTACCCAAGAAGGATATATTTTTTTTTTACCAAAAATTCTCAAGAAGGGAAAAAAAAAAAAGGGGGAAAAAAACCAATTTAAGAAAAAAGGGAAAGAAAGAAAGAAAAAAATAGTTATAAAAAAATCTTAAGGTTGCATCTATACTAATATAGAAAGAGAAAGGGAGGGGTACCAAAAAGTATTTAACCCACTTCAATAATTATAATAAAACCTACCAAATTTCTTAATTAAAATACTTTCATAATAGTACTAAAATGTCATTTCAAAAATTTAAATAAAATAACTTCTCCTAACTACCCACCCCACTTTTTTTTTTTTTACTAATTACACTCACATAGTGAGTGTGACACTCCACTATTTAAAGAAAACAAAAATAAAAGGTATGTTTTACTCAAATACGAAATGCTAAATACAAAAAACAAAGGTTACGTGATGCCTTATTTGATGGTAATGATGGTTCCGGTGGTGGGTGGTGAGAGAGGTGTAAAAAAACAGTGAGTTTGTTTTTCTTCTCCCAATTACTTATTTAAAGAAAGTTTGTAATCTAAACTTAAGAGGTGTTAATTTTAATTTGGTAACCATTGGATTCAATTCTATCTCAAGTGAAAGTCGATATGGGAAGAGAGAAAATTTCGGGTAGAGGGAGAAATGGGAAGGAGGAAGTTATATGATACCTCATTTGTGTTCGTGAGTTTATTTTTTGACCGTTGGATGAGTAAATCTAAGGATAGAGAATAGATGTGGTGTAGATAAAGGCCAAGATTCAAAGTTGATAAATGGTGAATTATTGGCCTTTGGATCAATTCTTTTTGAGACCCACACCATTGCCCAATATAAGATAGATATTAGATATATTTCTCACTAAATTTTCTTTCCTTCCTATTTCCCTCAATATTTTCCTTAGTAACTGTGTGAGGTTCTTTTGTGATGTATGTGAGAGATATAGAGAGATATAACACGCAAGCCTGGATTAGTACACGTGGAACAAATATGTGAAATATAAGCAAGAGTATATAAAATATAATAATAATGATAATAGGGATAATAGGATTCGGAGAGACTTCGGGTCCGGATGAGAACCGAAGTAGTCCCAAGTGAGAGAGAGAGAGAAAGCAGTGTGTATCCCGAGGCGATGGGTAAGTATTGGAGTGTTCGTAGTGGAACGGAGGATGAGTTAAGAGACGGGTGCAACAGGGCTAAAGGGGTTTGATGATATGAATGGCGCTATGAGGCGAAGGATAGAATGAGACGAGGGTACTGGTGGGGGCGAAAGGTCAAAGTGGGCTGGAGACCACGGGAATGTTTTGGTAATGGCTGGGAATAAGAATGACTGCTAATCCTTTACTCTAGTGCTAGATTAGATCAAGTTGGGTTGTTGGATGTAGTAAATGAGGGTGCTTATTTATAGTTGAAGCCGGTGGTGTATTTTGCAAACCTTTGACATGATAGAGCAAGGCCGAGTTGGCATCCTCTTACTGGGTTGTTTGCTTAAGGTAGGTGCGTGACTTAAATGCTTCTGTTTGGGGTGGTTGGGGGCATTAAATGGGATGTAGACGAAGCATGTACCGAGCTGGTGGAGACAAATGGGAGAGAAATGTTTGTCGTTTGGTTATGAACTGATATCATTGGTTGGTCAAGGGAGGAGGAGGTGCTACTGGTGCAGAGGTTTCAGCGAGTGGAGGTACCGAGGCTTTTGCTATTGGCTCCGAGAGGTTAAGCGAGGGCAAGTGTCGAGGCATGCAGACGGCTTCAGCGAGGGAGGGAACCGAGGTGTTTTCTATTGGTGCAGCTGGTTAAGCAATCTTGACATGACTAAGCATAGACGGTCAAAGGTTCCGACGAGCTTTGCAGTAATGAGCTTTGCTTATTGGCTGTGGGTGGATTGGGGTAAGGCACGTGTGAAAGTCACGTGTCTCTCTCTCTCTTTGGGCCCAACCCTAACCTTACCCGTGGGGCGCAGGTTAGGGAGATGCCTTCGGTTCTAGCCACCTTACCATGAGTTTCCGAGATCCCAATAGACTTGCCCACCCTTAGGTACTGCTTCCAAACCAAGGGTAGGTGTCCGAGTGTAAGTGTGTGCATATTTCGAATGTTCTTCCTTTGTGGGCTGCTTTAGGCCTTTTGGAGAGTGAAGTTTCGGAGTGGAGTTAAAGTGGGCCACTTTGCGCCTTTGGAGAATAAAGCTTTCGGAATGGAGTTGACCGTGGTGAAGGCTTTGGAGTAGGCTCATCCGGAATGGGCCCTCGGAGTGGGCTTTATTAAAGTGGGTCTCGGGGCGAGCTTCGTAGTTACCTACTTTTGTAGTGTGCTTTGTGGGTGGGCCCGTTTGAAGTGGGCTAGCGGTTTTGGAGTCGTTACACGTAGAGTCCACAATAATGATGTTACACGTGGAGTCGTTGGTGATGTGTATAGTCAAAGTATATGAGTTGTCGACTATTACCTACAGTAACAAAACGAAGAAAAAATATTCTCAATATTTTTCTTTCTTTTTACTCCCTAAATCCATGAACCCCTTCCCCACTGGGCTCTTTGATAACTTACATACCTTGTGCTATGACATTAGCAAAAACATATAATTCCTCACATCCAAAATCAAGGCATACTTAAAAAAATAAAAAATAAATAAATAAAAACAAAACAAAAAAACCTGAATCTACTTTGTTGTCTTGATGATCCAGAGTGGGGCAACGGCGAGATTCAGAATCGTGACTGTATAAGCCTATCTGCTCTTTTACATGATTTCGACTGCCCGACCATATCTCTGTCTCGCTCCAGACCAGATTTTATGAAATCAAGCACAATCGAAGCCAATTCGTTCTGGTGTGAAGTGTATTCGTGATCAGCTCCTTCTATGATATGTAATTTGTGAGTATAAATATACTTGTCGAATTCCATAGCATCTTCCACCGGCACCATTTCATCCATGGAACCGTGAACGGTCAAGATCCTATACGTAAGAGCAGATATATCAAAACAAACACACACGCGAAAGTTCCGGAGCAAAACCAATAGAATGCAGCACATGCAAATGTGATAACTATTTAGTTGCTAGCCAGAAGACATACTAAGGTCTGTTTGGTTCTAGTGAGGGAACAGAAGAAAATATACATATATATATATACATGTATGAATTCATTTTGGTGAATAGGAGAAGGAAAATCAGACAAGAAAATAGGAAGAAAAAGACAATAGGAATAAAAATAAACTAAAAACTCAGAACTTTGTGATTCACCAACCTTCCTCTTTTCTTGAGTTCCTTTGTACATTGAAAATTCCAAGTTTCTAACGTTGTTCAAGCATGGAGAAAGACACTAGGGAAAGAGTTTTCCTTAATACTTTACCTTTCTTTTTCCTTTTCCTTCTTTTAATTCGCAAACCAAACAGAGCCTAAATGGGCAAACAAAGACCAAGCAATGTGTGGTGTGGCAGTGTCTAACCACCTTCCCTTGCGAGGCAAAAAGCTACTTTATGAACAAACCATTACCAACCCCTCCTGTGGCTTAGCGGTATCAAAATACAATCTATAATGGCACTCATACAGTCTAAAAAATTTGTGGTAATGAACACAGATTTACGTACTTGAATCTAACAGAAAAAGCACACTTTTAACAATCAGTTCCCCACCCAACTTAATATGTGTGGACTTACATATTTACATACACATATAAGATATAGCCATCAATATATTTGTAGCAATCACTTAACAATTGCTGACCTGCAGTTTCTGTGAATCGACAAGCACGCAGCACAAGTATCAGTTGTTAGACGGTCCATCAAACTTTCTTCAGTAACCCGATATTCAATCTTCCCTATAGAGCAGACAAATATAACATCGGGGGTAGTCCAAACTATACATTATCCCGTTATATAGATAAAATACTATTACTTCAGGTTGTGTGAGAGTTCCTGAAAGTTTCTCAATTCAATCAAAACAAGATCTAAGAACAATATTGTATAGCTATCGGATAACTACGTAGACCAACCATCATAGAAAACATAACAATCATAATTCATAGTGTGTAGGAGAATACAGATGGACCAATTAACAATGTTGCGTTTGGTGCCGATGTGACTTCTTTTGTGGTACATGTGCCAAATCGTCGATAGTGATATACTTTAGATATAGGGAGATAGAAAAGGCGAAAGAGGGGTAGATAGGGAGATATACACATACATGTGATAGAGCGAGAGTTACTTGCTTTAGAAGTTGAAGAGCGTGCTTGCATCAACCCCCCAACTCGTGTCCTCATACGCAAAACACAGTCTTAAAAGAAGAATCAAGTAAGACTTGCAGCATGGTTTTGAGCAACTTGTTACCAGTCTCTGCTGCGTGGTTGTGATGGGTTTGATTTTCCTTTTTGATTTTTCTCAAACCAGGTTGGGGTAGGGCTCTGGAGTCCATTAAGTTTTTGTTGGGTACAAGAGATGCTTTGGAGTAGATCTCGGGGATCATTTGGCTTACTTGTTAATATTTTTGTTGGCAGAACGAGGGGTATATTAGTAGATTAATCTTGAAGTGGCAACACTTAAAGAGGATCATTTGTAAATGACTAGTGACTACTTTTGATTAGCAATGAAAGTTAACTCTTGCTGTTAAGAAGAAAAAAAAGACTTGGGCTCTGTTTGGTACGAGTGTTTTTTCTTTTTACTTTTTTTTCCTAGTCAAGTATTGATGTTGATATAATTTCATATAAAGAGAGAAAAATAAAATCAAAAGAGAAGCTCAGATGGACATAGAAACATTATAGAGTGAGAGTCATTTGCTATAGAAGTAGTGTTTGGGGTTCCGTCCACCCCTAACTCATGTCCTCATATACAAGAAACATATCTAACTTAAAAGCTGAAGCAAATAAGACTTGATTTTGTAAAGAGTAAAAATTATATACAAACGCATCTTTAAATTACGTTGAAAATGAAGATGATAATGCAATTATAAGGGGTGATAATGCACTCCGAACATGTCATTCTAAAGCCCAAACACACCCTTGTTTTTTTTAGAAAAAGTAGAAATTCTATTAGAAAGCATCTTTAAAATAAGTTGAAAGTGAAGAAGATAGTATAAATATAATTGGTGAGAATGCAATACGAAAATGTCATTCCAAACACAACCTATTATAAACACAAACCAACAAAGAAGCTCACCCCTTCTATTCTTAACGTCAATAAATCCGTCTTGCTTAATTCTTTGCCGAAAATCTTTACCCAAGCGACCTTCAATGCCTCTCTCCAAATTAAAGCGACCAGAAATATTTACAATTGTTCGAACATCATTGTACCTTGAGGCATACAACAGCGCAACATTTCCTCCTGCAAATTTTGTTTCAGCAACATACCAAGTTTAATCACTAATTAACTAAAATCTTGTTTTAGTTAATTCATTTTCAAAAATCGTGTGGATATTTCTGAAGTTTTATCTTGTTTTGCGTCCCTAAAAATATCCACCCAATTAATTGAAAACTGTATTTTACGCTCTGTTTAGTTCTCGGATTTAGTAACGAAAAAGAAAACAAAACAATGAGGAAAACACCTCTCTTAGTTTGTTTAATAAGCAAAACAGTGAGGAAAATTCGAGGAAAATAAAATACAAAACAAACTAAAATTTAGGAATTGTGCGAGTCACTTCCTCTCCTTTTTCCTTGAGCTCCCGTTATATTTTTTTTAAAACAAAATAGTTTCTAATGTTATTTAGGCACGGAAGAAACACTAGGGAAAACATTAGTGAAATAGTTTTTCTTCTTGTTTCCACCTTTTTTTCCCCCTTCTATAAATCCGCAAATCAAAGGGAATTTTACCTCACGGTTTCAATGCTTCTGGGACAGTAAATAAACCATATAGAATACTGAGTAAATCAAACTGTCTTCAAAGCACACTAAATCTACTCAACGATAGAAATCCTGAAAATCTCTTGGCAAGTTAAGTCGTATTAAAAACTCATTTCACATTTTTTAATTTATTTTAAACTTTTAGTAATCAGGATAGCACACCGAGATCATCTTCTGTGGTATGTATTTTGTAAATTTACATTTTCAACAATTAGCACCATAAAAAACAATTATTCACCCGAAAATTGTTATGCAGAGATTATTCAATCTCAATAGATATAAAATTTTCTTTCCATAAACTGAATCTGGATTATATAAATGGACCGACCTTTACTATGTCCAATAATTGCAGCTATGACACGTTCCTTCTCACAAAAGTACTGGAGTACCGTACGTAAATCATCAGCTTCTCTACGGTAGTTACCATATTGAAATGAACCTTCACTTTCCCTGGAAGGAAGATAATAAAAAGTTCCTTGTCATATTATCAAAATCAAGTTATTCGCATATTTCAAAATTTTTAGTTTCTTATCATTCAAATTAACTACAAGTACTTCTAGTCCAGTAAAGTACATGTACCAAAACCTATATATATTAGTTACTATATGATGTCCAGTTTATGAACTTGAATTTTGGGGGTTTGAGATAGTTCCTTAACGGAGAAAGTACATCAGATTTATTGGCCTAATAAATCTATTAATCTCTTTGAAAACCACGTGGATAATGGCTTTAATTGCAAATTGAAATTGTTTATTTCTGTTGAATATCTACCCATATATGACCATAGTATAGAGTAAAAATACCTCAATCATTGCCACGAATGTACAAAAACTTCAACACAAACTTAAAACACAATTTCTAGTAAATTCTGTACGTATAAGGAAAATGGGTTATTATTTGCAAGAGCTATGCAATTAGAAAGAGTGGTTTTTTAGCAAAAGATTTTAAGGATCCTCTTAAAACCACCATTCCTCCTGCTTTAGTTCCTCTTGCAAATGATAACACCACTTTGACCAAAGAGACTCAGTTACTCAAACACAACAGTCCTGAGGTACCATCTTTAGATAAAATGACGGTTTACACTGAGTCACTTTGAAAATGAGAAGCATGTAGTTCAAAATAAAGGAATGTGCACGGTAAAGCAATATAATGTCATACGTAGTTAAGCCATTGAATAATTAATAAAGGAGAATCCAAATGGAAGCACTACGGCTCTGTGTGGTATACGGATTTATCGAGGAAAAATAAAGGAAAACATTTTTCTAGAAAAATAGCGAGGAGAATAGAAAGGAAAAGAAATTATAATGAGAAATAAGTAAGAATTTTTATTTCTGTGAGGCACTTCCCTACCTTTTTCTCAAGTTAAAATTTGTATTTTGAAAATTCTAAGTTCTATTGTTACTAAAGCATGGAGTGAAACTCAAGGGAACCAGTTTTGCTTCTCATTTTCCTTTGCTTTTTCCTCCCTTCCCTAAATCCGCAAACCAAACAAAGCCTAAAAAGAATTGTTATCTTTTTTCCGTTTCGCTCAGCATAACAATATATCATTACCAACAACTCACCCATTGCCAGCAAAGTCAAAGCGGAAAGCACTAATTCCCACTCTTTGTAACGCAGCAGCAAGGTTCACCATAGGAATTCGATCCTGCAAAGAGAAAAGGCCAGTGAATCAATCCCACAGACTGCAAACAAAGTTATTAGCATTCTAAAGATCTGTACAAAACAAAATGTAACGAAAACAAAATGTGACACAATGCATAATATTGAAATGAACTGTGTGACATAGTAGCTCGAGGACTACAAGAGGTGAAGACATTGGCTGATCTTCAGATTTGCATATATTATTCTTTCTTTTTTTCTTTTATTTTTTTTTTCCGGTTACAAAAATTCCAAATTCTTCTGACAATGCAGACTGAGGTACATCTTCTTGTGCAATGAAATGGAAAGGGGCAGCATACAGACTCGGTGAAATTACTTTATTTCCCTCATTACCCTCATTTTAATGAGATGAAGTAACACAAATGCTATCGTACTACCCTCATGTAGTAGGGTAGCAAGCAAGGTTATTTAAGGCGCAAGGCGCAAGGCGCACTGAGGCGCAAAGGTCTCCTGGAGCCTAGGCGCGAGGCGCACTTAGAGGCGCGCGCCCGAGCGAAGCGAGGCGCAAAAATACAGATATATATATATATTTTTTTATATGATACAACAGCATGACTGCTCTTTTTTAACATATACTAGTATTTTTATACAAATTTTTTAAATTTTCTAGTATTTTATGCCTAGTGCTTCACCCAAATTATCAATCAAATATACCCAAATTATCACCAATGAACACTTTGATCCATTTGATTTCATAAATAAGAGGGGTGAAATAATAAATAAGATGCATTATTTTAAATGTGATTAAAATTCAAATTGAAAGAATTAAAAAATCACTGTATTTTTATTTCATAAATACAGAAGGAAAAAAAAAACCATTGTTTTCAAATTCAGAAATACATGAAATTCAGGAGAGGAAAAAATTTATTTTTTTTTTTAATCTATTTATTATGAAATTTAGAAATACAAAAAAAAAAAAAAAAAAAAGAAAAAGAAAAAAGGTTAATAAAAATATGTTTTTTTTTTTAAGATTAAGAAATACAAAAAGAAAAGAAAAAAAGAAAAAGGAAATAAAAAGGACTCCCTGCGTGACTGACGAAGAGAGAGAGAGAGAGAGAGAGAGAAGAAGAAGAAGAAGAAATCGAAGAAGAAGAAGAAATCGAAGAAGAAGAAGAAGAAGAGAAGTCGCGACGAAGAGAGAGAAGAAGAAGAAGAAATCGAAGAGAAGTCGCGACTTGAAGAAGAAGAAGGAACATACCTGGTCCAAAGCTGCTTGGGAGCTGCGGTTGAAGCCTTGACTGGTTCTAGGGCTTGTACCTCGACAGGTTAGAAGCCTTGACAGCTTCTGATTTGTTTTTTTTTTCTTTCTTTTCTTTTGATTTGGCCCAAATATTTGTGTTTGAGCCTCATTTTACACTAGGCGTGTGCCTCATGCGCCTGCGCCTCAACAAAAAAACCCTAAAAGGCGCGCCTCCATTGCGCCTGGTTGAAGGTGTTGCGCCTTGCCTTAGGCGAGGCTCACTGCCTGCGCCCGCCTGCGCCTCGCGCCTAGGCGCGCCTTTCACAACAGAGGTAGCAAGCCCCCATATATAACATATGCAACTTTACACACACACAAAAATATAGAAATCAAAAGTACAAAAAGTAAAATGCAGTAAAAACTGCTGAATTTATCGTATTCATCCGAAAAAATGACAATCTCATCATGTCCATACAACAGAATAAGAAAAACCAATCCTCTTTCCTGTCGCTACAAAATCTAGAAAAGAAGTTAGACTTTGTTATTTCATTGGAACGTCCCACATCGCCCATTTATGGCCCCTTTGTGTGGTTTAAAAGCCTTAAGTTCTCCTCTCCTTAATACCTGGGTTTTAAAGAGTTGAATGGGATGGGCCTTACAAGAATTGGCTTTGGGTTGGATGCTACAATTTTATATGGTATCAGAGCAGGTTATTGTTGGGCCCAACTTGTCCACGTGTGTTTCACGTCACCCTATCTCACTAATCCACGTGTTTGGCTCTCAGTCATGCCACACATGCGGGGGCGTGTTGAGATTGTCTGTCCCACATCGGGGACTTATAACCTAATTACTCAATATATAAGTTCAAGGGGCTACTCCACCCATTGCCAATTGGTTTTGGGTTGGATGCTCCAATTTAACAGTATCTTACTCATCTATACCCTTGAGGGGCAAAACTCGATAGATTGATTAAAAAAATCAACAAAAATGAGAACCTTTGATGATCTAAAGCCATGGCAAACGATCACAAGCTCCTTAGAACCTGTTTCATGCAATATTCCCACAAGCTTCTCACCTTGGATGTTATGTATTACAACTCTATGTTGCTGTTGGATCACTGTCAAGAAATAAAAGCTTAAAACATCATTGGTATACATACAGTGTTTGAACAATTCTAAATGGATTGTGGAGCTGATGTAACACCAAGCAATGGAAAAAAATATCAACAAACTCATGCAACTGCACAAAGAAAAATCACCTGATACACATACACATGCACACATCACAACGTATATTTGGAGTGTTTTGCCTAAAATCTAAGGGCACGTTCGTGGTAACTTTGCGGCTTTCAGTTTTTAGTTTGGTAATTGTTTCCGTCACTTTTTTTTTTGAAAAAAATAAGTGGTTTTCAGTTTTATAAAAACAAAACAAAAACTGGTTTCCGTTTGAAAAAAAAAAAAACTGAAAATCTTACCATGTGGTCCCTATGTCACTCTTTGGGGAATTATTGCAAAATTATTGCGCGTTTCTGCAGCTATGAAAGAACAAAATGAATAAAAGAGACGCTTAAAATATGTTTGTTCGATGTTATTGGAAAATGTTATTATGAAGTTGAGTAAAATATAATTTATGGAAATATTAACATGATGTTCTCCGAATTTATATTTCAAGTAAAAAGAACAAAAACGGCTGGAAACATAGTGTTCTCCGAATTTACTCTTCCCAGGGAAAAATAAAATAAAAATCAATTTTCTAAAATGCACCAAACATGCCCTGCACATTCTGATCTGAAGAATCCAATCACAATCACAATTACACAGCTTAAAGTAGACCGAAATCCCAGCTAAAATCAAAGCCTGAAAATTGCTGGTTTGGATTAAATATTCGACAATACATCAAAAGAAAAGTTTTTGAATAACAAGAAGGCAATTGATATCACAAAGTACTGAAATATAAGAAAAGCAAGACTTCAAGAGCAAATAACTAATATAAGACACGAGCTCATCATGTGACATAAAATTTAGGAGTAATCATGAGTAGGAGCAAGTCCAAGCATGTTCCCTAAATTTTCTCTACATTCTAGCTAAAAAGCTATTTTTGCTAATCACTGCTAATCACTTTTAAGCTCCCTACTCCAACCATGTTTCTTACAAGTTACAACATTAAGATTTGCATTTTACTTGCCCTCCTTGTAGCTTGTTGGCTTCCATTGGGACTTGGTTCCATCAGGGCAAGGGTTCAAGGGTTGGTAGAGAGAGATTTGCATTTTTATATTAATTTTTAGACTAAACCTGAGATATGTCTATGTCTATCTCTCCTCAAACGAATATCAAATTGCCAGAGCCTTTTGGCTTCACTAAGGCTTAGTTTGGCCCCCACGTGGTGCTTCTCTTTTTTTAAAGCACAATTTCATGTTAATTCATTTGGTAACTAGTTTATGATCTTTGCAAAAATTGAACTTAGGACTTTTTTGGAGGGAGCTTTTAAAAGCTCTAGAATGGAGCTTTTAAAGGCTCAAGGTTGCTTTTTGGTTTCATGATGTCCTTTTGAAGAGTAATGTGTCACTTGTATAAAATTATCAAAGAACTTAGTAATAAATTTCATAAGCTCCTTTTAAAAAGCCACGTGGGGGCCAAACTAAGCCTAAGGGAGGCTAGGGGTTCGAAAACCCCAAGGACCGAAGTAAGATAGTTGAGAGGGTCAAGATGGACGATATGTGGGTTCGGATCCTACCACTAACTTGCCTTAGTATGTGTATCAACTTCTGAAGGCTATCAAACAGGATAAAAGAGCAAAAACTGAAATTTTTTCTTAAGAATAATATAATACTCCTAACTCAGAAAGTTCAGGCATTTGATTTTCCCAGTTGTCAAAATCTTGGATGGGTGAATGAAAAAACCAAAATTAATTACTTTTATTGAAATGCCTGAGAACTTTCCTAGTTGGAAAATTCTTTGAAAAACAAAAAATAATTTCTCTTAAATAGAATTTGGGTGTGAATCGAAGCACTAATTTCTTTGAATACTTGGTGATGTGGGTGTTACTCACCTGGTTGGTAGTGGTGGTGGTCTTCATGGGTCGGACTGCACCGGGCCATCCGGCGATTGGTATCCACTTTCTTGAACTTTCAGATAGAGAGGCGATTCATGAAAATGAGAGGCGATTCTTGAACTTTCAGAATAGTTGTTTCGTGCTAGGCCGAGTAACGTGGTAGGCACAACACAACAAGGGCATCGGGCTCATAACCTGGCCTGACCCGGGTACCAAGCGCCATGTCGGACCAGGCCCAATCCAAATCTCTCTGTCTCCACAGAAACTGTCAAGCACGGCCTTGGCCATTTAATGAAAAATCTAAGAATGACCCCTTATAAAAAGAATAGCATATGTTAGGGCGGTCAGGTTCCAGAGTGAACATGGTAGAGTAAACATATCCAGTGAATTTTTTTTTTGTCTAAAAAAACTCGCGGGTCAGTGGGGCGTGTGCGGGTCAGCGGGTCGGTGGGGCAGCCCACGGGTTTTTCAGACAACAAAAAATATTCACTGGATATGTTCACTTTACCACGTTCACTCTGGAGCCTGTCATATGTAGATTACTTAAGGTTTACAATCTTCACCTTTGACCATGACAAAAAAAAAAAGAAGAAAGAAAGGATCTTTATTGCATTGCTAATTTTTTTTTTCTTTATTAGTATTTTTTTCAATCATTAAATTTCGGTAATTATGTATAGATGAAGCGAAACGTTCTTAAATTACTTTTGTACTAATTAATTGTGTATCAATATTGCTAGATCCACCGAGCTTTACCGAAAAAGATATACCGAACTAAAGGGCTGGGACCACAAAACAGTGCAGTTTTTTGTGGTCTCTCCATTTCGGTTTTTTAAACAAAACCCACCCGCCCATTTCATTTTTGGGAAAAAAAATAACCCGCCCAAAACAATGAAATACCCCACCCAATGCTGTTGTCTTTCTCTCTCCAATTCTCTCCAATTTGGTCCCATCCTCACAACCACTGTGCGAAGAAGACAGAGAACCTAGCTGCGATTTGGAACAGAGAACCATTGCTGCGATTTGGAACAGAGAACAGAGTACCCTCCCCAGGTTTGATCTCTCTCTCTCTCTCTCTCTCTCTCTCTCTCTTGACACATGCAAACACCTGTGGGTTCATTCATCTTCGTTCATGTAGGGCTGCGATTCGGTTGCTGCGATTTGGGTACAAGAGAAGACCCCTTTCATCTCTCCTGATACATGCTGAGTTTGGCTTGCTTCTGTTGATGGTTTTGGGTTTCATTGCACTGGTTTGAACTCACTTGAAAGGAGCCCTTTATCAAGGTATAATATGTACTTATGGTTGCTAGTTAATGAATCTGATTTCAGGTTGTCCTTATCTTATGAAGTTTGATTGTATGAATGATATCAAATATCAATTGCTGATAATTTTAGCCGTACTTATACATCTCTTGTAAATGGGATTTGAACACAATCTCAACAAAATTCTGCACCAAACTTTAGTACAAGTTAATTGGAGTCTCAACAAAATTTTGCACCAAGCATTAGTATAAGTTAATTGGAGTTCGATCAACACATGCATTACAGATTTCGTAGCATATATAAGATTGCTCTCTGCCTCCAACTACACCTTCTTAGATTATGATTAATAATTTTTAAACTATGAGCCTCGCTCATTGTTTTTACTATTATTTACTTCCAACATAATCTAATCAAAACACTTTCTAGTGAATGTTTGTATCATATTTGTCACGCCCCGACGTAGCATAAATATGGAAAGCATTTAATTTCCTTTATGGACCCGTAGGTCGCGACAGTTTGAAGGATCGATTCCGTCCCAAAACGTCGAACAACATAAAAACTATTAATCAGAGTAGGGCAATCAGGGCTTATAAAAATTTTTCTAACTTATTACATCCTATAGTACGGGTTTAACTAAGGCACAGACCGCCTTGGAATAAAATAATAACTTAAAGTCTATTACAGTCATCCTTATTACAAAACCAAATCATATCTTAAAGCACATAAACATAAAGCATATAAAAGTAAATTCTCTTCTCAGCAGTTGATCTCAATTAGCATAGTCATAAGGTTCATCCTGATTATAACCTGCAAAGCCTGAACACGAATGTCCAGGACGCATCAACGCCGTCAGCTTCAAGAAGCTGGTGAGTATTAAAAACATAACTTTGAATGTAAAACATACTCATTTACCTTTTTCCCATTTCCATTTAAAACCACAAGTTTATATTTAAGATAAAGAGCTCGTTTAGAAAACAACCACAACATTATTTAAAAGATAAATTCACACATATGTGACCGTGTATGAGAACGATGCACCATCTCATCCGACCGACTCTTTTCTCTCGACAAAACCCAACAACCCTCTATCCTACTCCTGGTATCTTTGAAACACTAAGGTAGCCACACTTTAGCAACGGGGCGCCAGGGAGTGTCCAGTTTGCCTCACACTTTGGTCCGGGGTACCAGGGAGTGTCCAATACCTCACACTTTGAATACCCTAACCGCCATGCAAATACCGGGGCAACCCCTCACACAGTATCCAGACTCGAGTTATCAGGGAGTGTCCGTAGGCCACACTTTAGCACTTCCATGGGTGCCAGTGAGTGTCCAAGTTCGGCATCACACACTTTAACGCTTCCATGGGCGTCAGGGAGTGTCCATATTTGCCACCTTCGCATTTCAAAGACACCCTCTTCCACATTTTCAACCACAACCACAACCACAACCACAACCACAACCACGACTCAAACTCATACTCTTTCCATACTATCATCACTCTTTTCTACACTACCATTACTCTTTTCCACACATACTGACACCCACATGCATGCACAACAGACTCCATATGAATGTCATCAAACTTTAAACATAAAGGAATTCACAGAATTATAGAAATAACGCGCGTACGGGGATTGAAAATTCGTAATTCATTGCCTTAATCATTTTAAACATAACTAATAGCATTCTGTATTAATAAATTCCCAAACAGAACCTTAACAGTACTTTAAATTTCATCCCAAACAGTCCCTGACCACAAAACAAACAAAACTAGAAACTGCCGAAAATCGCGCACGCGGGCCGCTCGCGCGAGCGAGCGATGGTGGCGCGAGTTTGTGCAGTAATTTCGTCTTATTAATTAGTTGTAATCAATGTATTTTTTTTTTTTTCAACAATCTTAAAACAGATTCTATATATATTTTACAAAACAAAAACAGATTCGTTTCTGAAAAAAAAAACAGTAATCTTATTTTGGAAAACAGTTTTTTTTTTTTTTTTTTTTTTTTTTTTTTTTCGTTTTACAAAAAAAAACTGCTACTGTAATTCTCGTTTTCTGCCCAAACGGTGCAGAATTTGAGAAAATTGCATTAGACGAAAAGTGTGCAGAATCGAGTTTTGCTTGGGACAACGCGGGCAGAATCTTAAATTTCCTTCGTTTTCCTAACAAAAATCTGAAAACAAAATTCTGCTACTGTTAAAATTAAAAGAGAAAATATTAGATTTAATTTCTAATATACTTTCTCTGCTACTGTAATCCTCATTTTCTGCCCAAACGGTGCAGAATCTGAGAAAATTGCATTAGACGAAAAGTGTGCAGAATCGAGTTTTGCTTGGGATTACGCGGGCAGAATCTTAAATTTCCTTCGTTTTCCTAACAAAAATCTGAAAACAAAATTCTGCTACTGTTAAAATTAACTACCTAAATCAGTAAATAAGGAATGAGTTACATTTTGAGTGAGTTAGTAATACTCACCGTGATGTAGATTGAAGAAGTTGTTGAGAAAGAAATACAAGAATTAAGAATCTCCAATTTCAAGCTTTGGCTATGGAGGATTGAGCTCTTCAAATTCTGAAATTATGAACTCTCTGCACTCTCTTATCTCTCTATGTGACTCTCTCAAGCTCTCTATGCTAGAAGTGTAGAATGTGTGTGTTTGAGAGAGTATGTGAGTGTATAAATAGCCAAGCTTCCACTTGGAGACAATGGCCTAACAATCCACTTATTAACCACTAACTTCTAATTGATGGGTAGTTTATAAGGAATATGCAAGATGATGTAAATATACACTAATGCACATATAACTCCACTAATATTAGTGTATAAATAACCAAACATAATGGCCTAACAATCCACTAACTTCTAATTAATTGGTAGTTTATAAGGAATATGTAAGATGATGTAAACATACACTAATACACATATAACTCCACTAATATTAGTGTATAAATAACCAAACATAATGGCCTAACAATCCACTAACTTCTAATTAATTGGTAGTTTATAAGGAATATGCAAGATGATGTAAACATACACTAATGCACATATAACTCCACTAATATTAATGTATAAATAACCAAACATAATGGCCTAACAATCCACTAACTTCTAATTAATTGGTAGTTTATGCAAGATGATGTAAACATACACTAATGCACATATAGTTTCACTAATATTGAAAGGGTAGTGTAGATCGATAGGGGTCAAGGTGTGTTTGGGATTTTAAGCTTATGGCATTAGGAAAACACACATACTACAAGCATTGTCAAACAAGGCCTAAGGAAAATCATTAGCAACATTAATTGTATATAAAGTAATTGTCCAATCAGTCACTTCCAAAATCTGTGGAAGTTTAGCACTGCGCGGACAGTTTTAAACCTAAACTGGTATTTTCGTGACACAGTGTTCATCACAAAAATACAGAGAGTTCATTTTATTGAAAGAAACAATTTTCCGGTTTTATAAAAATTCAGTTTGAGTTAAAAGAATTTATTTTCACCGTTTTGGAAATACAGATTTGAAATTCAACACAAGTATTGCCAAATTGCATTTTGACCCCAAAAGTAATTTCAATTATGAGATCAGTCAAGAAATAAATCTTACACATAAGAATTGAAATTTAAATAAAGGCAGACAATGTATATTTAATTTTAAATATGACAATGCAAGAAAATGCAGGTTATTACAATATTAAATTGCCAATTACACTAGGTTCAATTATATGAGAGTAATTAACGTCAAGTTTATGATTACGCTTCACATGTTCACATAATTTTTAGAATTAATGAACATTTTTCACCACAGATGATTGTCTTTTTCAAGACAATCTACAAATCTTTATGAAAGTATATAAGTTGATTATTTTTTTTTCATTTATTGTAGGAAAATAAATGGAACATATAGACGAAGTTGCTTCGAGGCAACAACTACCGGCAGAAGTTGGGACTTCTCAATCTCAATATCACTCGGAATCTCCCTCCTTCCACTCACCCTCAGGTAACTCTCCTTGGGAAGTAGATAATAATTATACTATCGTTGAGGAGGATAATGTGCAAGAGATGGTTGAGGAGAACTTGGAAGACAAAGTTGATGAGCCTACAGTGAACATGTGTTTTTGTAGTGTTAATGAGCTGACAAACTACTATAGAACATACGGGGCCCAAAAAGGCTTCGCTATTTGCACTAGAACTTCAAAGAAGGATCTAGATGGGGTCCAAAGATATGTTACGTTAGTATGTAGTCGATATGGAATTTCGAAGAGCACAACAAAGAATGTTTTGAAACCACGTCCGATTTCAAAAACGAATTGTGAAGCTAGGATCACGGCAACACTAGTAAATGATGGAAAGTGGGTTGTGTCAAAAGCATTTCTTACCCATAACCATGTATTAAGTCCGGGGAAAACTCGCTTCCATGTGAGTAATAGGGTAATAAATAAGGGTACGAGAAGAAGACTTGAGCTTAATGATCGGTCTGGGATAAGAATGAGCAAGAGTATTCAATCATTGGCAGTTGAAGCGGGGGGATATGATAATTTAGGTTTTTCCGAGAAAGATTGTCGAAACTACATTGACAAAGTAAGGCGGTTGAGATTAGGGGAGGGAGATGCTAGTGCAATTCAACGCTATTTTATGCATGTTCAAGCCACTGATTCAAATTTTTTTTATATGATGGACTTAGACGATGAGAATAGACTAAAGAATTTATTTTGGGCAGATGGTAGACAAAGGGCAGCCTATGAGGAGTTTGGTGATGTCGTTACATTTGACACGACTTATTTAACTAACAAGTATGACATGCCATTTGCCCCTTTCGTAGGAGTCAATCACCATGGCCAATCAACATTGTTTGGTTGTGGGTTGCTCTCAAATGAAGACACTGCCACTTTTACATGGTTGTTTAATGCATGGCTTACTTGTATGTTAGGTCGAGCTCCGCCTGCTATAATCACTGATCAAGACCGAGCCATGCGTAATGCAATAGAGATAGTGTTTCCAAATGCCCGCCATAGATGGTGTTTGTGGCATATAATGAAGAAAATACCGAAAAAATGAAGTGGGTACAAACAATATGATAGTATTAAGTATTTTCTCGCAAATGTTGTCTATGATTCCTTAACCGTTGATGAGTTTGAAACAGGTTGGAGTGAAATGATTGACAAGTATGAACTTCATACAAATGTGTGGTTGAATGGGTTGTATCTTGAGAGGTATAGGTGGGTTCCTTGTTACGTGAAAGATTGTTTTTGGGCGGGAATGTCCACCACACAACGCAGTGAGAGCATGAATGCTTTTTTTGACAAGTACGTCAACTCAAAAACATCTTTGAAGCAGTTTGTGGAGCAATATGAAAATGCTTTAGCTGATAAGGTTAAAAAGGAGAATGATGCGAACTTAAGTTGTTACAATTCATGGATTCCCACTGTTACTCGATATGCTATGGAAAAAGAAGTCCAAGATGTATATACAACCCCAAAGTTTAAGGAGTTTCAAGAGGAGCTAACAGGAACGATATATTGTATAGTGTTTAAGTTACATGATCATGGTTCCATTTCAGAATATGAGGTATCTGAGGATCTTGTTTTTGGAGAACGGATGAAGAGGGTAAAGTTCAAAGTGAGTATGGTGAAAGAAGAAGGAAAAGAGTGTGATTTAAAGTGTGTCTGTCGTCTTTTTGAGTTTCGAGGAATATTGTGTCGTCATGCCATTGCCATTTTAATCTTGGAAGGAATTTATTCAATTCCTAGTAAATATATTATACGTAAGTGGAGCGCTACAACCTTATGTGTAAGGCATTTTTTGACATTGCAGACATAGCGGCTGAATTTCAAGAGAAGTGTGATTACGTTATAGATGGGTTAGGTCACCTAAAGATTGGTGTAACTAAGAATGATGGTGTATGTGGTAGTAATAGTCCTCAATCAACTCCAACTCATATGTTGGGACAACCCAAATCACAAGGGAGCAAAACTATATTGAGCCCATTGGTTATACGTAGCAAAGGACGTCCACCGTTCAAAAGGAAGCAATCGAGAGTAGAAACAATCATACAAAGAAAACAAAAGGGGAAAAAGGTAATTTTAATAATAAAAAGGATTTCTTGGTCATGTGTTGAAATTTTTCCTACTAATTGTAATTTTTAATTTCATAGAAAGCATTGATGTTTGTGGATAATTCTGAGCAAGTTGTGGATATTCAAGGGACACAAGGGAGCGTTCTTAACCAAAATAATGTCACGCAATTCGAGGTACTTCTAAAGTTTCGTTAGAATTTGACTTCATGTATTGCAAGTGTACTAGTGCTAATTTCGAGCTTGTTTTGTTTTCTTATTATTTTTCATTGCAGTTGAATCAAAGGTGACCTAATGCGATTGTTTCATCAAGAAGAATATTGAGGAACTCAAGAGACTCTTTTGTATTATTTTATTAGAGGGAGATGTGAATTTTATTGTTGCACACTTGTGTTTGTTTCATTGATGTTTGTAACATTTGGAACGGTTGTGTTTGTGTCTGTGTGTATGCAGTTTGTTGTGTTTCTATAGAATTTGTGCAGTTTTTTGTGTTTCTATAGAATTTGTGCAGTTTTTTGGTCTCTGTGTTCATGCAGTTTTTTGGTCTCTTTGTTCATGCAGTTTTTTGTGCAATTTTTTGTTTTTGTGCAATTTTTTGTGTGCAGTTTTTTGTGTTTCTATAGAATTTGTGCAGTTTTTTGGTCTCTGTGTTCATGCAGTTTTTTGGTCTCTTTGTTCATGCAGTTTTTTGTGCAATTTTTTGTGTTTGTACATGTTTGTGTGCAGTTTTTTGTGTTTCTATAGAATTTGTGCAGTTTTTTGGTCTCTGTGTTCATTCATATCAGAATCTTAAAAACTGCACTGTGACAGAATTGTTACAGATAACTCTTATATTTCTGATAGAAAACTTGCATATATAGAAAACATATTCAAACTGCACTGTGACAGAATTACATAATACCCTCCATCTTTAGCAGCAAAAAGACTTCATTTTCACACTAGCCACAACCCTTACAAACAAATTGACCATGTCCTTACAACACTACTAGCCACAAACCTTACAAAAAAAAGCTTTAGTGAACAAGCAACCCAAAATAAAACACACAACATATTGCCAGGCCTTGTTGGTTTGTTTGGTAGATGGTGGAATGGGATGATGAGTGGGTGCGGAACTGTGTAACGAAGATCTCGAGCATTGGCCAGTCCTTGACGCCACTTCAGTCATCTTATCAACAGACTCGAGCCAAGCTTGTTCTGCCTCGACAAGAGAATTGTATCTCTTATGTTTTGCGGAGGGGTAATACTTCACTTGAGCTTCACACTCATCCCAAATGTTGAATATGCCACAGTTGCGGCCCCGGGTAACAACGTAATATGGCATGATTAATACCTACAATAATAAATCTTTTTTGTTACATTCAATCATTTACATGCAATATATCAATAGAAAACATACATGAAAAGGCATTCCAAATCACAATCAATGGGCATTACTAAATAGAACTTACGTGTGTAAAGTGAAGTGTATTTTGAAAACCTCGGACTTGGTTTTTAAAGGGAAACAACCAAGTGTATTTTGAAAAAAGTCATAAATGATGTGCCCCGGCTAGAGAGGGAAACAACCAAGTGTATTTAGGCCAGAGAGGTTTCTTGGGAAAGAAATTGATGTGAAAGGACAGAATTTTGATATATTTCCATTTGGGTCAGGTCGAAGGACATATATGCATGCATATAGAAGATAAAGAATTAATGCTAGTTATATAGTGAAATTTGCTGATTACACATATCTCATGATAAAGTATATTGGCCGGGTATGTAATGAATGAAGTCATGGTACAAGATAGGATAAGCCTTACCCTATCTAGTTCTACACGATTTTCATTCACATTAGAAATACTTAACTTGAGCTATTGCGTACTAGAAAAGAAAGAGAATATGAGCAGCATACATACTAGATAAAGATCATTCATTCGTGTTACTGAAAATGACATATGATACACTCAATTCAATTTTAGAGAACAAAATGGACGAGATAAAAACATTTTAGCATTCTGAATAGGAATGCTAATTACTGAATACAGGAAGTGTTCAAGCTTCTTTTGAAAGTAAGTGTTCAAGCTTCTTTTGAAAAGTCTATGGTGTGCAATAACTGATAGATGGAGGAGACACACACACACACACACACACACACACACACATATATCTAAGCTTTTTATATTGCATTTATCTATATCTATATGTATATATGTTGTTCAAACCCAAATCGATGACTCATAGAATCATACTAATACTAGCAACACATTATATTACATAGTCAAAAATTGATGCCTCAATTTCATCATTCTTGCAGCAAGCTAACTATTATGATATCAGCCAATTCAATCAAGGTATCAACAAGAAAAAGATCAAACCCAAATCGAGAGAGAGAGAGAGAGAGAGAGAACCTGGTTAGGTGGTACCCATAATTGCTCCCAAATCTCAGCCCTAATCGTAACCCGCCCAAATTGCAACCCCCCCAAATCGCAGCCCTAAAAACCTGTATTGTTTGCATGTGTGTGTCAAGAGAGAGAGAGAGAGAGAGAGAGAGAGAGAGAGAGAGAAAGAGATCAAACCTGAAGTGGGTACTCAAAAATCGCCCTAATCGCAGATGGTGAGGAGATGATGAAATCGCAGATGGTGAGGAGATGATCTAATCGCAGAATGGTGAGAGAGAGAGAGAGAGAGAGAGAGAGAGAGAGAGAGAGCTGTTCCAAATCGCAGCAATGGTGCAGCTCGCCCAAATCAGTCGCAGCTAGTCCTCTCTCTTGGGTCTGTGCATTTGAGGAGATGAGAGAGGAAGAAAAGCACAGCATTGGGTTGGGTATATCTTAGAGTGATTTGGGCGGGTTATTTTTTTTTCCCAAAAATGAAATGGGCGGGCGGGTTTTGTTTAAAAAACCGAAATGGAGAGACCACAAAAAACTGCACTGTTTTGTGGTCCCAGCCCTTTAGTTCGGTATATCTTTTTCGGTAAAGCTCGGTTGATCTAGCATTATTGATTATGTATATCTCTCAAATGTTTGAGTCAATCTCACTAGGAGTGTCAGAAAATATAATTTAAAAAAAAAAGGAAAGGACGATAAGCTTGGATTAAAGAGAGAGAATTGACTAGTATAGGAACTAGGAAGAGTTGAGATCATATTAATATATATATGCATATCAAATCATGATTAACAATAGCCATCTAGGTACAACCAACCTGCAGAGGGTATGGACACATAAGTGTTATTCCATTTTAATATATATATATATATAGGGATTTGTTAATTTACAGCAGACTTTTAGAGACAAAAAACAAAATTTTAGTGACGAAATTTTTCATCACTAAAAGTTAGAACCTTTAGCGACAAAAATTTCGTCGCTAAAAATATATTTTTGTCGCTAAAAGAACTGTTGTATGCTGCTACCTTACAACCATCGTGTTGTAAGTTAGCAAATCCTATATATATATATATATTCATATATATATCTACGTAATCGGTAAATGAAGGGGCACTGTGAATTCAGGTGATCAGAGGACTCTTTGCGGGAAAGTGAGTCGGGTTGCGACATGTACGAGAGCGGCGGCGGTAGTAAGGGCAGTCTATAACATTGATGGCACTCTGGTCCAGACAGATTCTAATCTCCACAATTTGGTTTTGTCCGGCAGAATTGATACTACACAGAAGGTCTGGAACACCTTGGATTGCAGTTATAAAAGTAGTGTTGATGAGACTAATAGGGTAATGTTGCATTCCACGGTGGACACCGTTGTTGTCCAAAATCTTGAATAAATCGAACTTGTCTTTCCAAAACATAGAGCCACCTCAAAGTATTGACGCTGGTTGAACAAGCTTGCGGAACAAGTACCATGCTTCATCCACTCGTGAATCCAGAATTTTTCATGATTGGTTTGGTCTTCAATATTAGGCCACCCTATGGTCAGACGTTGCTCGAACGCCCGATCCTGTCCCCTCCCCCCCCCACAAAAAAAATATAGAAGAAGAAAGAATTACAATTACTTACAGTAGTAAAAGGAAAATGAAGCTAATGGTAAACTAAACTTTTATTATTAATTAATTCGAAAAAAAAGGTTAGTCTTTAATTAATTACGTTGAATTTCAGAAATGTTAGCCTTGGATTGCAGGAGATTGGAAATGGCCCCGTAAAGTTGTCTGGCCACAATCCATGAACAGTGAGATTGACCGGGAGGAGAGCCTGAGGAGGTTGGCATTGCTTTCGGGGTGTGTTACAGACTGATGGCGGCCATTGTTGGACCAACTTAAGATACTGGAAGCTGGCACTTACAAGGTCAAGAGAAAGGCAAGTGAGACAGACCAAAAGGAAAAGCTTAGATTTGGTTGCCATAATTTTTTTTCTGAAGGATTCAAGTTTGGGTGTGAGTGTAAGTGTACAACTTATGGACTATTTGTAGTGAGTGTCAAAACCCAAATTAAGAGATAATAAACTAAAGGACGCAAATTACACAAACAACCCCTCAACTATGGCCCATTTATGTAAGTGATGGTGACTTATAGCTGATGGGGTCCCTATTTACTATAGATTTAAAATTACCATGCTAGCTGTTGACTTTAACTTAATAGTGATTTTCCTACTGTAAGTAAAAAACAACACTAGGCATCTTTTCCCTTATATATAACAATGCAACAAATGTGTCATATTTTTCTGTAGCTGTATTATTAGCTTGAATTAGCTAAAAGGATGAAAATGAAAAATGAAAATGGGGTAGTGGTTGGCGAAACCTCACTGTTTCATAATATAATTCTGAAGATGGTAGTAAATGGACCTCACACATCATTTCGACTATTTATTTCTCAATTTTTAACGTTGTTGAACAATGAACTAATATAAAGATGGAGCTCAAATTAACCTAACATTTTGGTTGTAAGCTAGCTCGAATGAGTGGGAATTCATTCTCAACATATCACTATTGTAGATAAATATGCACGCAAGCATACGAGTCGGGTTTAGGTCACTTACCTAGCGGAATAACTCAACAGATCGCCGAACGGTGTTGTTACGAGCCCAGCGTCTTCAGCCACGAACTATTGCTCCATGTTGCCTCCGTGTACTCCCTTATGTCTCGTATAGTCGCAGAGATGCTTCTTGAGCGATCCCCGATGATGCCACGTTCTAGATCCCTAGCCCCTTTGGTGATTAGCTAGAGAGAGAAATTATGTATCTAGAGAGAGAGAGAGAGAAACTAACGTGAGAGAGAATGAGAGGCTGCTGAAAATTATTATTTTCATTAGGTTTTCCATGTAGTATATATGTGTATATATAGGCACATAATAACCTACAGGGCTTAGGACTCCAAAGCCCATTACTTGGTGTCCAAGCCAAGCCTCTTTGGACCCAGTCCAATAACATGTGGGTGCCCGTTTGGCCCGACCACAATTTGTTACATCTCCCACTCACCCACATAGGATTAGTATTAAAATCAATCTCTCAACACAACGGAACTTCTCAACTCTTCATACAGGGAAATAGAACGTGCGACCTTACGAAAAGAAAGTACAGCGACAGGAGTGTAATGCCAAATCATCACCATAACCAGCAAGACACATCACTCGGAAGCTTCTCGTGTATGCCTTAGACGATTCAACCACACCGGATACAGCAATCTCAATCCCTCGGTGAAAAGAATTGCTGCACCACCTCAATGTAATGTACTCATGACATATCAGTAACAAATTACGATTGTCACAGGCCTGCTAATGAGTCACAAAAACATGGTGTGTTATTGAATGGTCTTCCCTGAGCCCACATGTCAATCCGACTAACTTGACCGCTTGCCCAGACACACCCCATAGAACGGAATAATCTCATCGTCCTAGGATAGCATGCTAAAGTAACTGTCATCAAGCGTCCTCTTCATGACATAGTCTCAAGTCGTGAAGGCAACCAGTTTGTAGGATAACCAATGTCTTGGATATGCTACATGGCTCACACAGCAATGAAGAGGAATCCAGCAATGAAGAGGAATCCATTCACTACTCCACAGTCGATCGCGAAAGCACATACAGTACGATATGTATGCTATGGCGTTCTTCCATCAAAATGGGCATGTCACTCTGTGTTTGGAAAAACAAGTAACGCCATACGAATCTTAGTCTAGACGTTACACAAAACGTCTAACCTGAGTCTCCCAGCACAGTCGCTCCTCTTAGTGCCCGTCTGAAAACTCACATTCGGCTACTAACAGGCTACATAGAGTCGTGGGATATCTCTATGTTCGACCAAGTATAAGGTCTCATCTTAGATCCATCTAAGGCGACATATAGAAATAATAGGGTTTATATCTAGCTCGCTGTTCTTATACTCCGTAGATATAAGTGTTCAAGCTCGCTTTCTAAGCGCTATGGACACACATGTCCTAGCTAGCTATCTAAGCGCCATGAACACAAATGTCTCATCTTGCTCGCCATCTAAGCGCCATGGACACGCATGTCCTAGTTCACTATCTCGGCGCCAAGGTGAATCACCCGTGTGAGCAGGTCAATTCAAGCCCGGTGACATATAAGAAATGTGCATTCATTCCACTCATATAACAAACATATATGTATGGAAACCAATTGGTTTATTATTAACTGGTAATAAAACTTGAATAATAATGTCAATACCACAATAAAATGTCTAAGCACATCAAATCCCCCTATGGAGATGTGCCTTAAGACAACTTCCCTTTGCGCAAACCACATCTCAAATGTGACACGTGCTAGAATGGTTTTTGAAATCTTTTGCATATGCTCAGGCTTACGTGCTATCACCTTCGATGAGCACAACCTCATCACTATGAGATAAAGAGCTTAGCCACTGCAAAAACTCTTCAACCAAAACAGCTTCTTTAACAACTGCAAAGCACACCACACATATTATACTTCCATCGTGGACAGCATAAGGCAAGGTCCATAGTACTCCTGCGAACATATCGCAAGATACTCTTCACTACTCTCTAGTGACAGGACCATGGTTGCTACGGCAACGACTAATTAAACCAACCGCATAGCAGACATCTGACCGAGTACACACATTAGCATACTTCAGATTCCCTATTGCGGACGGATATGGCAAACTGGACATTTGTTTCCTCTTCTCATTATTCTTAAGACATTGATCTAAGGTCAAGGTGAGTCCCCCAAAAGTGGTATATCTATGGGTTTTCAGTTTTTCATGTGAAAACGTTCAAGAGCCTACATCTTGTAAGTCCCTCGAGACAAACAGAGGAGCTTCTGAGAACAATATCTCACAGCCTAAACTTCCAACACATAGTTGGAATCACCCATGTCCTCAATCTCAAACTGAGAGGACAACCACTCTCAAGTGGCGACAATGGAACTCATCTCATTCCTAGCTAAAAGGACGTCATCAACATATAAAGAATTAAAACACTTTCCTTGGACCATTTAATGTACACACATTGTACCACTTCCTAGACGATTTGAGATAATAAATAGATCGTTTGAGACAGCACACTTTTGCGCTCATTCCCTTTGGTCACAACACCAATGGGATGATCCATATTTATCTCGTCGTCTTGTTCTCCATTGAGAAAAGAACAGTTTAAACATCCAACTAAAAAGGTGCAAAAACTAAATATGCGACAATTGCTAGGATAAGGCGAATGGAGTCAGATCTCACCCTTTGGGAGAACATGTTTCCATGGTCTATACCCTTTCTGGGTACAAACTATGGCCACAAGGCGCGCCTAATACTTGTCAATTGAACCATCTGCCTTGCGCTAGATTTTGAAAACACAATTGTCTCCAATCGTCTTACGCACAGGCGGATTGTCAACTAACTCCCAGACCTTATTCACGTCCATAGAACTCATCTCATCTAGCATAGCAACTATCCACTCAGCTTCAACAGACGAAGAAAAACGCTTCAACAAAAGAAGCAGACTCATCCTCATCCACTTGTGCACACATTTGCACACATATGAAAATGTCTTCCTCAATTTCAAAATAGCGATAGAGACCTTTTTCCTCATCACCATACAGTGTACTACTTGAGAATCTTGAGTGCCTAGTGGTGCACTCCCACTATCTGGTACACTCCCACTAGCGTCTAGCAGTGTACTCCCACTCGGCTGGAGACTAGTACCATTTTACAGCGATTATTGGATGTGGATTCTCAATCTCCCCACCCTCTCTTAAAGATGGTATGTTGTCTTCAACATCCTCCAACTCATAGAGGTCAAGATATCTCTTAGTAATACAAATCTGGGGAAGTCATTTTCAATATCATGTGGCACCATTTCTGTCATTCCTATACCCGTTTGTTCTTTATACGTAACATAGGCTGTCGAGCTATTAGAATTCCTTATATAGGTATGCTTTCTAGCTCTCGAGCGTAGTTTCTCGCACTTATGAGAGGTATAGTGAACATAGCCTCCTGAGCTCCACGGACGCAAATGCTCCGAAATGAGCTTTTCGCCTTTCCACAGCTCATAAGGGGGTAGAAGGAATTGACTGAGGAGAGGCACTCTAGTATGTAGGCAGCAATCAAGAGTACATCCTCCCAAAACAACTTTGGGAGGTTGACTTGCGCCATCATAGTCCTAGCCATATCTAGGAATGTCCTATTCCTTCTTTCTGCAACACTATATTGTTGCGGAGTTTCCGGAACAGAAAGTTGTCTGCGTATCCCCTTTTTCCTCACACAATTCCCAGAACTGATTAGATAAGCACTCGCGATCCTCACATCGCGCGAAATCATCTATAAAAGTGAGAAAATAAGAGGCGCCATGACGTGCCTTTACAATCATAGGTCCACAGATATTTGAGTGAACTAGTTCTAATGCTTGAGTAGCTCTAATAGCCTCTCTAAAAGGCTTTCGACATGCTTTGCCAACTAAGCAAGACTCACACATAGGTAGGTCAACCTTAGTGAGTGGGCCCAAAAGGGCTTCTCGAGCTAATCAAGTCATCCTATCACATCCTATGCGTTCAAGTCTAGCATGCTATGTCTCAGAATAAATTAACAGAGAAAACTAGAATTTATGAAAACAATTCTTAAGCAGTTATACTTAGATAACCATGTCCTAGTAACACTACCACCCAAAAATGTATCCATCCTATTAATGCCGAACTGGAGAACGCCCTTGATTGCGCTCTCCCACCTTGTTAGCCTTGGGCGCAAACTTGCTGGCCCCACCCTGCCTCCAGGCGGGTTTACCCTTGCCATTGCGTTTAGGCCCACTGGCCTTGCGCTTACTTCCACTTATGGAAGTAGTGGTCAAGAGTGTAGCTATACAGTTCGCCTCACCTTTTTGGCGCTTCCGTATTCAGCTCAACATGTCAGAAAATGTCAAAAAAACCAAAAAATTTAACATTTCCGTTGTGGATCATGATTTGTTTTCTATGGACCCGCGAATCAGGCAAAGAACTAATCATAGCCTGAAACTGCAGTTCGCCAGTAAAGATGTTCCGAGTATTCTGAAATCACGAATCATACCTGTCATCGACCTTAGATGTCCAGTCATCGTGTACTTGGAACGTTTCCTTTACTTTCCTGAACTTCATAACTAGATGCTTAATCTAGTAGTGAATATGCCATCGAAAACAAATTTGAGCTGATCTCATAATACCTTGGTTATTGGGTAGTACATATACTTCCCAACAAGATCATGGTGCATGCTGCTTATCATAAAGCGCGTGCTATGATCCTTCTCGAGCCAAGTATTATAGGCTATTAAGGTTATAATGATATTGGGCCGGAGGCCCATTATTCGGTTTAATGGGTTGAACTATAGAATAAGCCTAAAGCCCATAAGCTCTTACTCATTCTATCGATGTGTTACTTTGCAGTGCCATATTACAAAAATTAGTCCCTTTTAAACTTGTTACTTTTATAAAGTTCGACAAAGTGTGGTTTGGAAAACATTTGTTTTTGTAAATCCAAAAAAATTTGAAGAATAATATTTGAAAACATGCGCAAGGAATTGACATTATTATTTGCACATTTCATAAGGTTTGTTTTAAAATCCAATTACAAATGAGTTTTCCCCTTTCTACAATTTAAGACCAAAAAATTTGCTATTGCTCATTAATCAAATCTTAATTTTGTAAATCAAGAAAAACATTTTATAATTGATTTTTCTAAACAAACATCAATTAGATGGAACAATTACCTATCTAAGATCATCCACAAGATATAAAATGCGCCATACAACAAGAGTGCGCATGGACCCCCACGTGGGTCCGAATTGACAACTTAGAGCTCATGTTAAGATAATTCAAGTGTATGATTTATGAACAAAGAAAACCATCCCTTTACAAGTAGGCTTTTCCAATACAAGAAATGTAAACACTCGTCCTCACATTACATTTATAGCCCATAAAAAAATAGGGATGCTTTGTTCATATACATACACAGAAACAACCTTAAACATACATCGTGAGGACACAAGCTCCATAAATTGTCAATTAATTGTCCATTCATTTAAGCCAGATTAAAATCTATATTAATCACATACTCCAAGCACTCATGCGGTCTTATTATAAAATGAATGGACTCATCCATCAATCCACTTAAGGAGGAGGAATTAGAGGTCATAGGGTCAACCAATCACAAACAACAGTAATTAAACGTGACCAACAATGCAATGAGCCTCTAAAATGTGCAATAAATTGATTATTGCACAGCCCGGATAGCTCCCGTAAGCTAAGTAAAATCAATGAAAAAAAAAATCCTGGATTTTTCATTAATTTAACCCAATTTTAGGTCTTAAAACATAATTTAAAACCAATTTATTGAGGGCCTTTTAAATTAACAAATTAATTTAAACCTTATGGAAAATTTAATTAACTGAAAAACAGATTTTCATTATAAATAAAAATTTCCAGAATTTCATCAAGGCCCAAAAACATTTTGAATCAATTTAACATAATAAATTGATATTAGTTAAACAAAATTAACTACGAGCAACAAAATTCCTAAAAATACAAAAATTTTCAAGAAATTGTTCTCCAAAGATTTTCAGTGGTCTAATATGGTGTTCTAAACACCCCATATTAATTTCAAAAATTAATAATCTATTTTGGCTATTTTCAGCAATTAAATAAATGCCCATATGCATAAATTTTATGCTCTAAAATACCAAAAAATTGAGATAATTCATAAAATTTTCTCAAGTCTCCAATTAGTGTATAAAAAACACTAGACATTAAATTCAAGAATTAACAACTTTAGTTGGTTATATTTTAAGCAATTAATATTGCATATTCAACACAATAAATATGCTCTAAAATATGTCCCAAAGAGCGAGAAAATACGCTAAAATAATTTTCTCAAGCTTCCATTAGTGTTCTAAACACATTGTGTTAATTCTTTGAACTAATAATCAATAAAAAACATTTTAAGCAATTTTAATACGTGTACAAAAACACATAATTATATGCTCTAAAATATTAATATGATTGAGATAATTTACCAAAAATTATCTATGGGTCCCAAAAAATTTTACATGGTCTTAAAACAGTGTCCCTTATGTCCCATATTAATTACAAAAATTAATAATGTATTATGACTATTTTAAGCAATCATAAACATTAATTATATGCTCTAAAATACCATAAATACATGATAATTTACACAAAAATTATCTTAGAGTCCCTTACAGTGTACTAGACACTATATATTAATTTCAAAAATTAACATGTAATTTTGGATATTTTAAGCAATTAAAAACATATATAAAACACATATTTTATGCTCTAAAATACCAAAATCAATGAAACAATTTACCATAAAATTATTTCTGGTCCCACACAATGTCCATAAGATAGGAAAAATAAAAAATTAATTTTTTTACATTTTTCCAAAATTTTAAAGCAATTAAAACACCTTAAAACATTAAAAAAACTATTTAATTTAAAAGCAGAAACTGTTTTAATTACAAAATAATTAAATATTTTTTCAATAAAAATATATAAAAAATATATTATGGACCAGGGCCAAGAGACACACCTCCACTCTCCAGACCCATGGTCACCGGACCAACGTCGGCCGGCGAGTGGGCCCCACTCTCTTTAGCGAGAGTGGGCGTGGTAAATCTCTAGTTCATCTTCCCCAAAACAAAACCAATCTGGGTTTTGGGGGCTGCTCAACCCTCCTACTTTGCAAGCTCGTATCTCCTTCAATATTGATCCAAAGTTTACAAATTTTATATCGTTGGAAAGCTCTCACGGAGAACTACAATTTTAAGCCAAAAAAACAGAGACATTGATATAGTAAATCTTCCAGAAAATTGGATCAAAGTTAGAAAAAAAATTCGTTTTTATTGACCCAAAAAATTAGGTTTTGCAATATCTCACTCGTTTGAGATAATCAGGCCATGGGACTTTGTGGGGGGACTCTAGGGACCATATGGGACACATCCATGTTAAAAAATTAGACCCCTATTGGAGTTTGGTAATAGACCCATTTGGAAATCCAAAAATTCAAAGTTTTTGATAAAAGCTTGAAAACACAACAATGGCATATTCGTTTTAGGCAGAATTACGGGCGAATCAATACCTACAGGCTCTGATACCAATGTAGATAAATATGCACGCAAGCATACGAGTCGGGTTTAGGTCACTTACCTAGCGGAATAACCCAACGGATCGCCGAACGGTGTTGTTACGAGCCCAGCGTCTTCAGCCACGAACTATTGCTCCATGTTGCCTCCGTGTACTCCCTTATGTCTCGTATAGTCGCAGAGATGCTTCTTGAGCGATCCCCGATGATGCCACGTTCTAGATCCCTAGCCCCTTTAGTGATTAGCTAGAGAGAGAAATTATGTATCTAGAGAGAGAGAGAGAGAGAGAGAGAGAGAGAGAGAGAAACTAACGTGAGAGAGAATGAGGGGCTACTGAAAATTATTATTTTCATTCGGTTTTCCATGTAGTATATATGTGTATATAGGCACATAATAACCTACAGGGCTTAGGACTCCAAAGCCCATTACTTGGTGTCCAAGCCAAGCCTCTTTGGACCCAGTCCAATAACATGTGGGTGACCGTTTGGCCCGACCACAATTTGTTACAACTATCAAAGGACTAAAAGATCGAATATCTTCTTTGAGTAGCAATGATATCCTGTAGGAAAACTCTTTATAAACATCCTAATGTATGTTGGTATTTGTCATAAAAAAATACTAGGGGTTTTGGTACCAAATCACTGTACCATTTGAAAAATTATTGTTTTTAAAAGCAATGGTGATTGTCATACATACGATTCTTGAGGGTAGTAATTAAGTAGTAACCTACCTTGGTTTTATGTATTTCTAAGGTTTTGATCCTCAATTTTTTATTTTTTGTTTTTTGCCCTACACAAGGGGTGTGGTATTATCCTATACCATAATTAATCCTTATACCATAATTAATCCTTCACGTACTCGCATGAGACTTGAATCTGCAACCATCGATCTGCAGGTGGGATGGAATCCCTTACCTCTGAGACACCCCTTAATCTCTTTTTGATCATCAGTACTTTAAAGCAATGTTTTAAGCCCAGACCGAATTGGCCGGCGCAACTAGTTGAACTGGCCAATCAAGCAGGGGACGGCGGTAGATGTAGAAGTTTGAAGTTGGGGTTCGGGGCTTGGTAGGAGCGGAAACTGTATGAAAATTAGCAGTTTGGGGGGCTCAAGTGAAATTGTGTTTAGGTAAATTTACTATTTTTCATAATTGATCCGCCTTTGTCCCTTCCTCAATCCGCATGTGCTGTCAAGGAGACAGTGTAGTTTGGGACACTAAGGGCTTGTTTGGTAATGTTGTTTTCTGTTTTCTATTTTCGTTTTCATTTTTTAGAAAACGAAAGTTGAAAACACGTTTGGTAACATTTTTGTTTTGTTTTTTTTTTTTTTTTAAAAAGGTTTTCAAATTTTGGGTTAAAAATGAAAACACCAAAAAGTCGTTTTGAGTTTCCTCGTTTTTTTTTCTTTCTTTTTTTTTAAAAAAAAATCAACAATGTTACTAAACAAGTTCCGGTTTTTTTTTTTTTTTTTAAAAACAAAAACTGGTTTTCATTTTTAAAAAACTAAAAACTGAAAACTGAAAATAGGAAACGTTACCAAACGAGCTCTAAATAAATAGAATTAAAAATTGCTCTAGTTTAAAATTTAAAAAAAAAAAAAAAAGAGGAATAACAATGCAGTTGAATCATTCAAACTGAATTCCCTTACTGTTTATTCTATTTTCCATCTATTTTAAATTTAAATTCTTATAAATATTTGTTAGGGATATTAAGTAGTTTGTCCCATTCAAAGGCATGAATGCCCAAAAATGACTCTAAACATGGACTTAAGAAGTAAAAATTTAGGGTGATGCTAATGCCAAAGCAGAAAGTGCTAATACCAAAGCAGAAAGTGTAGCTAAAAGTTTTAGCGACACTTAGGTAACTGTCGTTAAAACTTTTAGCGACACTTTCTGCTTTGGCATTAGCACTTTCTGCTTTGACATTAGCACTAGCTATAATTTATTATGTACTATACAATTTATTATTAGTTTTTTTAATATATTTATTCATGTGAATAACCACAGACTAGATGTGGTGAAACTTTTGTGACAATGGTTTCCTACATAAAGCATTGAAATCAAAGGGATACATTTTTTGTTATTATTTTTATTTTTTCCAACTCTATGAATAATCATGAACTAACATAGGTCCACTTAAGAACTTAGTAATAATGGTCATAGTTTATGGGTTTAAACATAATTAACTATAACATTTATAAATAGTAGGGGACCGAATTATAATTAACTATAACATTTAGTGAAGTGGGGACCTAATTCTAATCAGTGTTGTGTTAGTAGTATGTCCTAAAAGCCAATTAGATTGGAGTAGTGTTTTAGGAATGTTACCTTATAATAATAGTTTCATATTAATAAAGGGCAAATTTATTATTTATCATTATTGTTGTTTAACATTTATATGATAGGTCCATAGAATTAAAGTTGAGAAGGTATGTACTTAAAGTGTTAAGGAATAAGACCATATACTTCTCGGTTACTTTGTTCTAAAAATGTTCTTGGTCGTAGGATTATTAAATTTGGTATTTATTAATCTGGTTAGACTAATACGTGTCATGTTTATTTTATTTGATTAAATATGACTAGTCTTAAGTCATTAGTGTGGAGACACTGGAATATGCACGTGGGTGCTTATTATAGAACAAGTTCACTGAACGTGATCAACTATTAAGAACATCCGAATGGAGTTTTATTTATCTATCAATGGATTATTCTTAGTTACAGTGGTACAAATAATCCTTAGACCTGAGACATTACTATTGTCTTGTCTATGAGTTATTATGCTTTAACGTACATGGTGTTTATGTTTTAATCAAAGGCATATTCATGTACTGTTGGGTATAGTAAGTCATACATGGAGATATGAGAATGTACAACAAGGAATCTATCAATCTCAAGTAAGGGAGAGAATGTCCTATGTGATCTTCTATGATATCTCAAGTTAAGCTCTCCGGCCAGGGCACTTGACGACATCCTATTGACGCGTTTTCTTATCACACCCAAGTATAGGTGATCGTACAAGTAATAAAGTTCTGGAAGTCCAGGTCGAACCCACAGGAAACGGAATAAAATTTTATAAATTTAGGCAGATAACTATTTTGTCACTACAAAGAAAATAAAAGATGATGGATTTTTGTGGGGTTTTACTAAACTACTAATTTTTATATGTTTGCAATAAAAGTAATTAAAGCTATTTTTTCTTAACAGTTTATGATAAAGATTTTAACAGTGCAAAATAAATTAACTAACATACTAGTAAGAAAAGGAAGAAAAATATATAAAAGCTAAATTTTTGTAAGATAAACTTTTTTAGATTTAACAATAGCGAAAGATGGAAATAATACAGATATTTAAGCAAAACTATTATAAAACAGGAAATATTAATTAACTAGGGGGAAATGATTTAAAGGAATTGGGAATATGCAAACCAACACTAGATCCCACAACTTTTGTGCATTTGAAAAGCATTTGGCATTTAAGACCGCAGAGTCATTCTTTATTTAAAAATAAACTTCCACTAGTCAGGGTCATATCAAGTGTGTCAGGTTTGATATGAAACGACGTCGTTTGGCTTAAAGAAAAATAAAAAGGCAATTGGGCAGTAGCCAGGTTCGAACCGTGCCCCGCCGCGGACGTGGGTTATTCGGCGTCCAGTCCCCACCACTCTGCCACTACACAATTGCCTATCCATTATTGGATAGAAATATATATAAACACATATTTGAAATATTAACTTTGTCATATGAGTTGTTTGAGTATGCTAGGTGTTTTTTTTATGACAAAAGGCATAGTTTGACAATCCACATAATTAGGCTTTTTTATTTCAAATATGTACTCAATATAGCCATAGTATATAAACATGTTAAATGGTCATAAACTATAGATACATAGATATTTTTGGCCATAAATGGAAAAATAACCCATCTAGATAAATTTGCCCATTTAAGTTTAGTGCACAGAAGTTGTGGTTTCTAAGTTTTTATTACATATCCCCAATTAAAGTTTTAGCCTACCATTTTGGAATTGAAACTGTCTTCCAAATAAAATTTAAAGATAAATTAAATAGGTGTAAACAGTGACTGCTCAATTAAAACTAAAGTTGTGAAACTAAGGTAAGAGTGAAATATAATATTATTATATTATTTTTCTACTTAACATGAGCTGGGGTTGAATTTGTGGAATCTGCAAAATAGCAAAGTTTAGTACAACTAGGCTAATAAAATATAAGTAAATGAAAATACTGAACCAAAAATAAAATACTAAACCTTTAACTTTGGAATCTTGTGGGGTCACAGTGGTTGAACTCCAAGAACACAAATAAGGCCAAACCAAATCCAAATATACTTTTGGAGTGAGAAATGGGTATGATGTACTTTTGGACTTTAGTAGGTGATTACAACAACTACGTGGCTAAGAAATCTGGCATTTAATCGCAAAATCTGTCTTTTAGTGAATGAAAACATTGCTATAAAAATTGAAAATTTGGAGTTTCTAACTATTTTAGGGGGCAACTATAAGTACTACTAGACTAGAAATATTAAATCTAAATTTAAATAGGACTATTTTACTACTAAAAATTGACAAAGGTCATACAAGAAGACAAATATTTTATTTTAAAGAAATACAGTACATAAAGTTTTGCTACATATTTTTGAACATAAAATCATCAATTACATAAAAGTAAAATTTTACAACTACTAGAACTAGAAAAAGCAAAGAAAAACTAAAGTTTCCTATTTCTAGGGACAATATAAAGTGCTCACATAATAACCTCCCCTAAACTATTCTCTCCCTAACAGCGTGTTGTGTGTGTTGCAGCTTGTGGAGCTGTTGAAATTGGTCTCTCTTCTTGTTGCTTGGCTCTCCCTTTTATAGATGAAATATTGTGACGATTCGTCACTGCGTTCATCACTTCACCCGTTTTTTTCTTTTTCGCGCAATTTTTTCCTTCAGCTCTGACAGCGTGTTGAAATCCTGCACAAAAGAAACAAAAAATTTTGTAAAAGAATCAACTGACATCCAAGCTTTAGCTTGGATGTCATTTTCCGTCTCATACTTTTTTTTTTTTTTTTTTTGTTCCTACCAAACAGTGATATTCACTGTTTGGTTACTATTCACTAATATTCATTACTATTCATTACTATTCATATGAATATACTATGGTGTGGTTGCTACTTCTTTCCTTCCCTTTATTTCACTTCATTTTTACCTAAAGATATAAAATATGTAAAAACACATTTTTACACGCATTTGAGTAACATCACTATTAAATTATATTAATTCAAATATGCATGTAAAACTAGAAATTTGGGGGATTAAATGAGCAATATGTCTATTATATTGGCACATAAATGTGCAAAATTCAATGTTTGACACACCCCTCAACTAACTTATTGCTAGTCCCTAGCAATGAAGTGAAAGAGAAATTGTTCTAGAAGTTTTATAAAAAAGTAGGAATAAACTAAGGAAAATAAAATTACATAACTCACTGTCGCAGGAATCGCGATTGCATTTAGCGTATGCAACAAGCCGTTAAACCCCTAGGTTACCCCTAGTGGACGAGTGTTGTCTCGTGAGGGTTTGCAGTGAATATACCCACAAAATTCATTAAATTTTTTTTTTTTTTAAATGTTAAAATAAAGTAAAATAAAAATCAAGGTAGATTTTCTCCTTTTACAACAGATAAGATTAAATTTGGCAATAAAATGAAATTTTCAAGTATGTAATAGTAATGCAACACATATACTCACAGTTTTGTCAATGGAAGCATTTTTTATACTCGTTAAACTTACAGTGTGTACTTGAAAAATCAAGCAACTGATCTTAATTTCAAAGTTTACATAGCCAACAGTAGTCATTAAACTTGTAGTTTTAACTCAAATCTCACTAAGATTTTACTCTTTTAAGGAGAAATTCTCAGAAACCGGTGTAGAGAACATCTCACTTGGTAGGGAAGCAAAAATAGAGGAATTGCTTCCATTTTGATGACTCAATATATAGGCATTTGGAGTACAGTAAGTCTCATGAAAGAATACTTAGCATTAGAAGAGCGATCTACCGTGGAGAACATCCTTATCACTTAAATTTAAAAATCAATTCTTTTAAATCATTAGGACTTTGACTGGTAGGTTAGAAATTAAGATGAGTAGGAGATTTGGGGTGTATTTGTTCTAAGCATGTGATTGGAGTGTTTGCGCAATTCATTCCAACCTCTTCTTTTCTTCTCCTTTTTATCATATGTACATTTTTTTTTTTTTTTAATTTCTCATTTTTTTTTTTTTTTAAATCAACTCCTTTCTTTCTTTACCACTTCTTACAATATTAATACAGTCCAATCACATACCTGGATATAGAAGTGAGGTTTGTACTCCCAGGTGGAGCAAGGTATGATTTGGATAGAACTGAGAATAAGGTAATATTAGGTGAAGGGGGTTGCTTTTGAAAGAAAAGATGGCCTAAATCATTTTAAAAATAGATTGACTTTGTTCATTTAAGCAATTTAGACGTTCTAATGGTAAATCCTGAACGTTCTCTTCTAATGATCAGTCAACGAAAAATAATGAGACTTTCAACGAGTGATATGATAAAAAGAATAAAATGAGACTGATAAGAAATAGTAACCCTCATAAAGAAAGATTGGCACAAAAGCTCACATGGGTTAATTAGTTTCCACTACTTGTTTTTAAACTGTATAGTTTATGTTTACTCATCCATTTAGATTCAGTAAATATTTTCACACTGTTTCAAAATGTTTAATGTTTAAAGAGTTTCTAGCATTTGAAAATAGTAAAACATGTGACAATGTGTTGTATGCTATTAACATACCCAAAATAACATTAATGTGTCAAATTTATCTTATATAAAGTAAAAGAAAAACTTCTGAAAAATCCTAAGCATATCCACTAAGTTGGATACATATATGGTGCGACTAGTATCCTCTGCACCTATACAAAAGAGGCTACGCAATCCGGAGTGTCCAAGTTGTCATGATTACCCATCCACCTCTAGTAAAAGAGATGAGTCTAGAACCACTAGCAAACTAAAAACATCAGTAAGAGGCTAAGAGATAACTCTGGCTTTACTTAGTTTTTCGCTACCTCTAGGGACATTCACCGCACTAGACATATCTGGTGATGCTTGGATCATGCAAATTACTCCTATCGAACTAGCTAATGAAAGCCAGATGTACACGTAGGATCATTTTAAAGTCTGACCTGACTGAAAATTATTGACTGTACAAAAACTAAAAATAAAAAGAAATGAGGGATGGGAAAACAAAATTTATTTGGGTATCAAAGGATCCAGTCCTCTTTCTCAACCAAAATTTTCTTTTGTTTTGATTTGAATTGTCTTTTGTAGCAGTAGTAAACTTTAAAAGATGTGCCATTATGAGCAATTAAACCAGGACATTCTTCTCTATAACAATTCAAACACCATCCTAACCTTTTAGCTTTCCTTTTGATGGCATAAAGGCTAGTGCCAGCAAAGGGTTTCTTCTGCTCAGAAACAAGTGAGCGACCCATTAACGTCTGGTCATCGACTATTGGATCCATTTTTTATACTCTCAGCCAACAAGAGAGGCTAGACTCAACCCTCCACTCCTTTCAACTATTAACTAAGATCTAATTAAAGAGAGCTTAGAGGGGGTGGGTGGGAATTTTATTTAAAAACTAAAAATATTTAAGAAAAATATATACATTCAGAAACTAAAAAGAAAAAATATATATATATATATATTTTTAAACAAAAATTAGAAAACTACATTTTTTTTTTTAACACACAAAAAGAAAAACTACATAATTTTTTTTTTTTTTTTTTTTTAACAAAGTTTAAGACAATGCATCATTACAATAATAGTAATAAGAAGAATTATGACATAAACTTCAAACATTATAAAAATTTTGGCTTCTGAATCATGCATTTTTTTTTTAAACAGAAAACTAAGAAAAGACAGTTATATTTTTCTCTCTCTCTTTTTTTTTTTTTTTTTTTTTTTTAACAAGGGCAACGCAACATTAACATAGCAAGAACTAGGATAATAATAAGATAAAGTTCAAAATTCATAAGACCAATAACTAGCGCGTCGTCCATTTTTTTTTCTTTACAAAGAAATGGAAAAATATCACCTGTCTCTTGAAAATCTGAAAATCTGGTAGGGCCGTAGATCGAGTGATATTTCCAAGCTTCTTTGGTGTGTGAGTACCTACAACTTATGGATATCATTTTTGTTAGCTAATGGAAAAGAGAGAAAATAAAAATCTAAAATAAAAACTAAAGTCGAATCGGAAAAGGAAAAAAAAAATAGAGAATAAAATCAAAATCAAGCTTTTCTCTGGATTACAGATCTTACCTTTAGTGATCAGTAGAGTGGATCTTGATTTTGGATCGAAGAAAATTAAAAAAAAAATGAAAAGAAAATGAGAGAGAATGAGATATCGGAGTGAGAGTGAGAGAGTTGCAGAGAATGAGAGAGAGAGATCTGCGGCGAGAGAGTGAGAGGAAGAAGAAAAAGAAAGGAAAAAGAGAGAAAAAGAGAGCTGGGGAAAGTTTTAGGGTTCAAAGCCCTATTTAAAGCCATTTTCTCTTTTTCAGTGTATCTCTCTCTAGAGAAACTAATTTTTTTTTTTTTTTTGAAATTAAGATAAAATAAACAAACAGGTGTTAATCGTGAAACCGTCCCCCCCAACTGAGTCTGACATTGTCCTCAATGAGTGAGATGAGAAAAAGAAGCTAAGGATAACACCTGTAATAAAAAAAAATACAAAAAGAAATGGTAGAATAATAATGACCAAATTAACTTATATATAAAAAGTTATCTAATTAAGAGTATAGGACTTATGAAAATATAAATACTCTGATACACTATGTCCTATACCAATTATGTTTTAAGATTTTAAACAGTATTATAGTTGGGGTCCTCTAAAGGAATGGACTCCAACTCAGGTTCAAATCCTTCTAAAAATGGTTTTAATCTATGTCCATTAACTTTAAATGTATTTCCATCTTTAGGGTCCTCAATCTCGACAGTTCCATAAGGATAAACATTTTTTACAATATATGGACCAGTCCATCGAGATTTCATCTTTCCTCTAAAAAGATGTAGTCTTGAGTCATATAATAGAACTTTTTGCGCGGGGGTAAATCTTTTGCGCAAAAGATTCTTATTATGATACATTTTAGTTCTTGCTTGATGAATTCGAGCATTATCATATGCGTCTTTACGAATTTCTTCAAGCTCACTTAATTGTAATTTTCTTAAAATTCCTCCCTCTTCAATATTACAATTTAAAGTTCTAGTAGCCCAATATGCTTTATGTTCTAATTCTACTGGTAGGTGACAAGCTTTTCCATAGACAAGTCTATATGGAGACATCCCCAAATGGGTCTTATAAGCAGTTCTATATGCCCACAAAGCATCTGTTAATTTTGAAGACCAGTCTTTACGATTAGAATCAACAGTTTTTTCGAGAATATGCTTAATTTGCCTATTAGCTAATTCAGCTTGTCCATTTGTTTGTGGATGGTATGCAGTTGACACCTTATGGGTCACTCCATATCTTTTCATTAATTTTTCAAATGGCTTGTTACAAAAATGAGTTCCTTGATCACTTATTATTGCTTTTGGAGTTCCAAATCGAGAAAGTATATTATCTTTTAAAAATGCAATAACTGTACGATGATCATTCTTTCTTGTAGGAATAACTTCTACCCATTTTGAAACATATTCAACTGCTAATAAAATATATTCATATTGGCAAGATGGAGGAAAAGGTCCCATAAAGTCAATGCCCCAACAATCAAATATTTCAATTGTAATTATAGGGGTCATTGGCATTTGATTTCTTTTCGTAATACTGCCCAACATTTGGCAGCGGTTACAAGCCTTACAATATAAATATGAATCTTTAAATAAAGTGGGCCAATATAAACCGCTTTGTAAAATTTTCATGGCAGTTACTCGAGATGAAAAATGTCCTCCACAAAATGAAGAATGGCACATGAAAAGTACATTTTCGATTTCTTCATTAGGAACACATTTCCTAATTACCTGATCGGCACAATATTTAAACAGATATGGGTCATCGAAGTAGAAATGCCTAGCAATAGCTAGAAATCTCTTTTTATCTGATGATGACCAATTGCTTGGTATTTTTCCAGTGACTAAATAATTAACAAGATCAGCATACCATTGTAGAGAAGTCACAGAAAATAACTGTTCATCAGGAAAAGAGTCTTGAATAGGTAAGGGTTCACTAGTATTGTCTTCAAAAGTGAGAGGAGATATGTGATCAGCTACCACATTTTCTACTCCTTTTTTATCTTTGATTATTAAATTAAATTCCTGTAGTAGGAGTATCCACCTAATAAGCCTAGGCTTACTGTCTTTCTTTGAAAGTAGGTATTTTAGAGCTGAATGGTCAGTAAAGCAGACAATAGGGGAACCAATCATGTATTGCCTAAATTTATTAAGGGCGAATACTACGGCTAGCAATTCTTTTTCAGTAGTTGAGTAGTTCATTTGAGCACTATCCAAAGTTCTGCTGGCGTAGTATATAACTGATGCCTTTTTATCCTTTCTCTGCCCTAGGACAGCTCCAATGGCAAAGTCGCTAGCATCACACATTAATTCAAATGGTAAACTCCAATCATGAGATTGCATAATAGGTGCAGTAGTGAGATGCTCTTTTAATTGCTCAAAGGAGTTTTGACGTTCTTTAGTCCATTCAAAAGGTGTGTCTTTGGCCAATAATTGACATAAAGGTCTGGAAATAGTACTGAAATTTTTTATGAATCGGCGATAAAAACCTGCATGTCCTAAGAATGAACGGATGTCTTTTACAGTCTTGGGAATGGGTAAATTAGCGATAAGATCTATTTTAGCTTTGTCTACTTGTATCCCATTTTCAGAAATAATGTGTCCTAAGACAATACCTTTAGAGACCATAAAATGACATTTTTCCCAATTTAAAACTAAACTTTTTTCTTCGCATCTCTGGAGAACTTTTTGAAGATTGTTAAGGCAATCATCATAGGTTTTGCCAAAAATTGAAAAATCATCCATAAAGACTTCTAAATTTTTTTCTACCATATCGCTGAAAATACTTAGCATACACCTTTGAAAAGTCGCAGGTGCGTTGCAAAGACCAAAGGGCATTCGGCGATAGGCGAAAGTTCCAAATGGACATGTGAAAGTAGTTTTTTCCTGATCTTCTGGTGCAATCTCTATTTGATTGTAACCACTATAACCATCTAGAAAACAGTAATACTTATGACCAGCTATTCTTTCTAACATTTGATCCATAAAAGGTAAAGGAAAGTGATCCTTACGAGTTACAGCATTGAGTTTTCTGTAGTCTATGCATACACGCCATCCAGTAGTGACACGAGTGGGAATTAATTCTCCCTTTGAATTTGGAACAACTGTAATTCCTGCTTTCTTTGGCACAACTTGTGTTGGACTTACCCATTTGCTGTCGGATATTGAATATATAATGCCCATGTCGAGTAGCTTGAGAACCTCCTTCTTAACTACTTCCTGCATAATAGGATTAAGTCTTCTTTGCATTTCTCTAGAGGTTTTAGCATTATCTTCAAGATATATATTGTGAGTGCATATTGAAGGGCTTATTCCTTTTAAATCTGCTATACTCCAACCAATGGCACTTTTATGTTTCTGCAGCATAATAATGAGTTTATTTTCTTGCCTGGAGTCTAGAAAAGATGATATTATTATGGGATAAGTATTATTACTACCAAGAAAAGCATATTTAAGCTCTTTAGGGAGTTCTTTTAATTCCAACTGTGGAGTTTGTAAATTAGATGGAAGTGTTAATGTAGTCTTTGGTGGTAAAGGTTCAAAATATGTGGTCCACATTGCTTCTTGAATTATTTCTTCGGTTGAATCTTCATTAAAACATACTTGGCTCATAAGATGTTTTTGTAGATTATTACTGTCTAGCTTCTGAATAGAGTTATTAATAACAGATTCTACTGGATCATTATAACAAGTCAAGTTAAAATATTCTCGTGATAGAGATTCAATAGCATGAACTTCTTCAATATTCTCATCTTCTTCTTGATGTTGTGGATTAGAAAAAACTTTAATATTTAAAGTCATATTTCCAAATACTACAGTCATCATACCACTGCGGATTCGAATAGTGGCATCAATGGTGGCCAAGAAGGGCCTTCCAAAAATGACTGGTATTTGTACATTAGTATCTAATACTGGTTCTGTATCAAGGATGACAAAATCTACTGGGAAAATAAAATTTTCAACTTTGACAAGAACATCTTCCAAAATTCCTCGCGGATATTTTGTAGATCTATCAGCAAGTTGTAATACCATGCGAGTAGGCTTTAGCTCACCTAATCCAAGTTCTTGATAAACAGAATAAGGAAGCAAGTTTACACTAGCTCCTAAGTCAAGGAGTGCGTGATTAATTTTGTGATTTCCAATAATACACGATATTGTTGGTGTACCTGGATCTTTGAATTTTGTTGGTAAATTATGCTGCACGATAGAATTAATTTCTTCAACAAAGTCAGCAGAATACGCATCCTTTCGTACATTTTGCTTACGTTTGACAGTACATAAATCTTTTAAGAATTTTGCATAAGCAGGTACTTGATTAATTGCATCTAAGAGAGGAATATTAATGTGTACTTGTTTAAATAATTCTAAATATTCCTGATTCTTAGTATCTTGGTGTTTTCTTAAACGTTGTGGATAAGGAATTGGAGGAGAATATTCAGGAGTTTCCTCTGTTTCTTTTTCCACTGGTAAGTCAGATGTTTCATTTTCTTGAGAAATTTGTTATTTTTCATGGGTTTCAACTTCAACTTCATCAGCAATTTTTTCTTCATCTATTTCTTCCTCAATTTCTATCATATTATCTTCCTTATTTGTATGCTCAATTTCTTCTAAAGAAGGTGATATTTTTTCTCCAACAACCTTACCACTTCTTAGTACAGTTATAGCTTTTACTTGTTCATGTTGATTATTACCGGAAGTTGAGGGATCACCTTGTGGTTGTCCCCTTGGATTAGGTTGTGGTTGGGCAGGAAAAATGCCTTTTCCTTTAGAATCGTGCTGATTATTAATCCTATCCACAGATGTTTGTAGTTTTCCCATGATTTGTATTAATTGCTGCATCATAGACTGTAAAGGTTCCTCTTGCACTTTTTTGTGTGGAGGCACATAAACATTAGAATTTTGCTGTGTATTAGGATATGTATTTTGTGTTTGTTGAAATTGAGGTGGAGGAGGTAAATATTGATTATTTTGAGGAGGTTGGTGTTGAGTTTGAAATTGTAAAATACCTTCTTTGGTATACATATGATTTGGAGGATTCCTCCAATTAGACTGGTATGAATTACCATAGGAGTTTTGGGGACCACTATAATTATTCACAGCATTTATCTCTGCTGGAGCAATTTCTTGAAAATTTGAACTATTAGGACATTCATTCGCAGAGTGTCCTAAAGTATGACAGTTGTCACAAAGTTCTCTTTTCTTCTTAGGTGGATTATTTTTTTCTACTGATATAGCTTCCACTTTACGTGCTAATTCTTCATATTTCAGTGTTAATTCATCTTCTGATTGTAATTGGTATAAACTTTTAGCTTTTTCCGTTCTACCAATTTCTTCTTTTTCCCATTGGGAAGCATTTTCGCTAAGCCAATCAAAATATGATTCAGCTTCATCGGCAGTTTTACTCAAAAATTCTCCTTGACACATAGTTTCAACTAACTTCTTTGATTTAGGTTCTAATCCTTCATAAAAGAAATTAATTAAACGCCATTTTTCAAATCCATGATGTGGACAAGCTAATAGGAGATCTTTAAAACGTTCCCAAACTTCAGGGAATGGTTTCTTTTCTTTTTGAGTAAAAAGTTTAATTTGACGCATCATGCTATTAGTTAAATTTTTTGGATAGAATTTTTTTAGAAAGGCTTCATTCATATCATGCCATGAAGTTATAGATCCAGGACGGAGAGATAAAAGCCAAGCTTTAGCTTTATCTTTTAAAGAAAAAGGAAAAAGCTTAAGACGGATTATTTCAATAGGACAGCTTTGATCAGAGAACGTACTACAAACTTCTTCAAATTCACGAATATGTAAATAAGCACGTTCTGACCCCATTCCATGGAAAGTTGGTAAAAGTGGAATCATGCCTTGTCTAAAGTGAAAATTTCCTGTATGTCTAGGTAAAGTGATGCAAGAAGGAGTGATGTTTCTTTCTGGGGTAAATAAATCACGTAAAGGACGTTGTTCACATTCTGGTAAAACAAAGTGTGGTATATTTTTCCCCTGCTCACTATGAGCATCATCAATGATTGGTCCTTCAATTTCTGCCATTATTCTAGGAAATTGTATACTAGATGATTCACTAGAAATATTAGAATTATGTGGTACTTGATATAAAGCTTCAGTAGTATCTAAGGACATATGAAGTAAAAGAAAAACTAAGTAATAAAATTATTATTATTGTTATTATTAGCTAAGTAAAAATAAACAACCTTTTTTTTTTATTTTATATATTTTCTATTTTTATGTTTTTTTTTTTTTAGAAGATGCACAAGTACATATTTATAAATATAAATTTATATATATTTCACAAGGAAATAAATTATATATATATTTTTTTTTTATTAATTTTCTTATGTTATCATTTTTTTTTTTATAAAAAGAAAACTAGATTATTTATAAGGTAGAATATATATATATATATATAGATATAGGTATAATAGGAAAAATAGTTTTAAACCTAACTTTTTATTTATTTATTTATTTATTTATTAACCGTTCCCCGGCAACGGCGCCTAAAACTTGACGACATCCTATTGACGCGTTTTCTTATCACACCCAAGTATAGGTGATCGTACAAGTAATAAAGTTCTGGAAGTCCAGGTCGAACCCACAGGGAACGGAATAAAATTTTATAAATTTAGGCAAATAACTATTTTGTCACTACAAAGAAAATAAAAGATGATGGATTTTTGTGGGGTTTTACTAAACTACTAATTTTTATATGTTTGCAATAAAAGTAATTAAAGCTATTTTTTCTTAACAGTTTATGATAAAGATTTTAACAGTGCAAAATAAATTAACTAACATACTAGTAAGAAAAGGAAGAAAAATATATAAAAGCTAAATTTTTGTAAGATAAACTTTTTTTAGATTTAACAATAGCGAAAGATGGAAATAATACAGATATTTAAGCAAAACTATTATAAAACAGGAAATATTAATTAACTAGGGGGAAATGATTTAAAGGAATTGGGAATATGCAAACCAACACTAGATCCCACAACTTTTGTGCATTTGAAAAGCATTTGGCATTTAAGACCGCAGAGTCATTCTTTATTTAAAAATAAACTTCCACTAGTCAGGGTCATATCAAGTGTGTCAGGTTTGATATGAAACAACATCGTTTGGTTTAAAGAAAAATAAAAAGGCAACTGGGCAGTAGCCAGGTTCGAACCGTGCCCCGCCGCGGACGTGAGTTATTCGGCGTCCAGTCCCCACCACTCTGCCACTACACAATTGCCTATCCATTATTGGATAGAAATATATATAAACACATATTTGAAATATTAACTTTGTCATATGAGTTGTTTGAGTATGCTAGGTGTTTTTTTTATGACAAAAGGCATAGTTTGACAATCCACATAATTAGGCTTTTTTATTTCAAATATGTACTCAATATAGCCATAGTATATAAACATGTTAAATGGTCATAAACTATAGATACATAGATATTTTTGGCCATAAATGGAAAAATAACCCATCTAGATAAATTTGCCCATTTAAGTTTAGTGCACAGAAGTTGTGGTTTCTAAGTTTTTATTACATATCCCCAATTAAAGTTTTAGCCTACCATTTTGGAATTGAAACTGTCTTCCAAATAAAATTTAAAGATAAATTAAATAGGTGTAAACAGTGACTGCTCAATTAAAACTAAAGTTGTGAAACTAAGGTAAGAGTGAAATATAATATTATTATATTATTTTTCTACTTAACATGAGCTGGGGTTGAATTTGTGGAATCTGCAAAATAGCAAAGTTTAATACAACTAGGCTAATAAAATATAAGTAAATGAAAATACTGAACCAAAAATAAAATACTAAACCTTTAACTTTGGAATCTTGTGGGGTCACAGTGGTTGAACTCCAAGAACACAAATAAGGCCAAACCAAATCCAAATATACTTTTGGAGTGAGAAATGGGTATGATGTACTTTTGGACTTTAGTAGGTGATTACAACAACTACGTGGCTAAGAAATCTGGCATTTAATCGCAAAATCTGTCTTTTAGTGAATGAAAACATTGCTATAAAAATTGGAAATTTGGAGTTTCTAACTATTTTAGGGGGCAACTATAAGTACTACTAGACTAGAAATATTAAATCTAAATTTAAATAGGACTATTTTACTACTAAAAATTGACAAAGGTCATACAAGAAGACAAATATTTTATTTTAAAGAAATACAGTACATAAAGTTTTGCTACATATTTTTGAACATAAAATCATCAATTACATAAAAGTAAAATTTTACAACTACTAGAACTAGAAAAAGCAAAGAAAAACTAAAGTTTCCTATTTCTAGGGACAATATAAAGTGCTCACATAATAACCTCCCCTAAACTATTCTCTCCCTAACAGCGTGTTGTGTGTGTTGCAGCTTGTGGAGCTGTTGAAATTGGTCTCTCTTCTTGTTGCTTGGCTCTCCCTTTTATAGATGAAATATTGTGACGATTCGTCACTGCGTTCATCACTTCACGCGTTTTTTTCTTCTTCGCGCAATTTTTTCCTTCAGCTCTGACAGCGTGTTGAAATCCTGCACAAAAGAAACAAAAAATTTTGTAAAAGAATCAACTGACATCCAAGCTAAAGCTTGGATGTCATTTTCCGTCTCATACTTTTTTTTTTTTTTGTTCCTACCAAACAGTGATATTCACTGTTTGGTTACTATTCACTACTATTCATTACTATTCATTACTATTCATATGAATATACTATGGTGTGGTTGCTACTTCTTTCCTTCCCTTTATTTCACTTCATTTTTACCTAAAGATATAAAATATGTAAAAACACATTTTTACACGCATTTGAGTAACATCACTATTAAATTATATTAATTCAAATATGCATGTAAAACTAGAAATTTGGGGGATTAAATGAGCAATATGTCTATTATATTGGCACATAAATGTGCAAAATTCAATGTTTGTCAGCACTACTCCATATGACCCGATTTGTAACGAGAATATTCGTTACAAAAATTATTTGTAACGGATATACCATTACAATTTTGGCGTTGCAAATCTGTAACGCATATATCCGTTATTAAGTAGTAACGGATATTTGTAACGGATATACCCGTTGCTAATATAATTTTTGTAACGGTTAAACCCGTTACAAATTAGTTTAGTAACGGATAGGTATCCAACTTTTTTGCTTTTTTGAAAAAAAATGCTAACGGTTTGTAACGAATTAATAATGGTTATATCCGTTACAAATTTCCAAAATGCATAAAAAAATAGTAACGGATTTTGTAATGGATATACCCGTTGTAAATTTTAATAAAATATTGAAAAAATTAATTAATGTATATGCTCCCCACTTTTTATTTGCACCTAATTAACAAGCCTAATAATTCATATCAAATACAAAACTAACAAGCTCAATCTATACTGACATAACAAAATTATTCCATAGTAATCGTAATAAGAAAATCGTCCATGCATGTATAACCAACAAGATCTCACTACACCAACCTAACCATGTTTGAAGTTTTATAATACTAATCAATCTCACAGCACTCAACACTTAGAAAACAAAATTCTCATGTATCATTCCACCCAATATCACATATATATGGTGCTGGAAGGAATTGACAAACCAATCATCTTCTACAACATCCTTGGTGCCTAGGCCCCTTAAGCTCTTGTAGAGATTTTCTTTTGCATCTTCATCATCATTCCTCTTACGAGCAATGCAAACTCTTACCCGCCTTGGGACACTATAGATACCCCTGCTCTAAATGTACTTGTTAAGCTTTACATGCACTCTCACATCCTTTGTCGCGACCAATGGATCACAACTCTTGTCAACACAAATAAACTATTAATGAGTTTTGCAGATTTCATGAGTGACACAATTCTGAACAAATGCTTAAAATGCAAAGGCCTGAGAAGAAAAATTTATGCTTCACGAGTGACACAATTCGGCCATGCTCTAGTATAGCTTCATCAAAAATTGAGACCACTTTAAAACTGAAAAACTTAATACGGAACCTCCTTATCTCAACCTAAGCAGCCAATCAGAAAGAAACAGACAATACTAATGCAAGTCCTCTGTGTGTAAGCAGTAAACATGATATTTATGTACTACATATTAATATACACTATCTCACTTGCCTTCATTTTCTGATGGAAAGTGTTAATAGATTTCTCAGGGCTAGAGTGGTAGATACAAGAAGGGTGAGCTTAGAGAAATGAAGTGTTCAAACACACATCCCATAAGCCAAAAGAAAAGCTTAGCTCAAGTAAGTTAAATAGAAGTTGGGTAGTCAGAAAAATTCCTCAGCCACTGTAGTGGTTACTAGTAGTTCAAGTTCAAAAACCAATTGCCTCTCTCTCTCTCTCTCTCTCTCCCCCCCCCCCCACACACACACACACACATACACACACATCCATTTTATTACATAAATTCAACTACTACATCTATGTCCTTTCCGTGTAATTATATTCATGTACATCTTTCATACCTCAAGAATATATAAAATACTTGTACATAGGTAATAACTAATAGCTGACTAACAAAGTAACAATCTACATATAAGAGGTTCTTTATCCATTTTCTTCATACTTACTTATCATAATTTATAAGAATAAGAGCCTATACTTGATAGAACATCACTTACAGTACTTTACATCATTATTCTCCCAGGATGCAAGATAGCCTTATACAATGTTGTTTTGAATACAAAGCTTGTGTTGAAGTAAAATTTGATTGAACAACGGTCTTAAAGAAATACAGGTTGTAGAAATAGACATGTTCGACCTATGTATGTATATCAACGTAAACAGAATGTGTCATGAAAACATGTAATAATTGCACATACACTTACGCCCAATGATATCCATATCACCGCTTTGACTAGGGCAAAGCAATATATATATTTACGTCTTGGATTTATGAGAATGTATTTTAGCACGATCCCAAATGGAGGAGTAGAACTTTAAATCGCAGAGAGAGAGAGAGAGAGAGAGAGAGAGAGAGAGAGAGAGAGAGAGCACTTAGTGCTATAGGATCAGTAACTTGGTCTCCACCTTGCATAGTTGGAATCAGTAATGCTATTTTAAAGTCAGTTTGATTTGCACTGCATGCAGAAAATGAAGGAGTCAATTAAATATTCAAAATTTGGGATTACTTTGCTGATTGAGTTGACCTCAGTTTGTAACAATATTATTCGCAATAAAACTGAAGAAACTTGCAGTTCAAGCTGATCAAATGATGCGGCCATTCTATGTGCAATTGCAATAGCATATGTATTCTCTGTTGTATAAGAGAGGCTATATGACATACTGAACGAAAACTCATTTGTTACCTGAATGTAGTAGCTTGGAGATGATGAACTCCTTTTCCTTCAGTGTCAAAATGGCTACTCTGTGGCTCTCTTGAAGATCTTCCAAGGCTTTGTTACAGTTTTCCAGATTTATCTGAAAGCATGAAATGGGCTCAAATACATGATCATATGAAATTGAGTACTAAACAAAGTTCCTCTGCAAGTCCCAGTATTTACACATTGCATTCCTTGAGCTCACTTTCCAAGTCTAATTTCTCTTCTCTTCTTGCTCTGTAAGATAGAGCTCACGGAATTTATTAACTTGCTGCACCAAAAACATTTCAGGTCATCAAATACATGTATCAAATGATTTGAAAGGATTCAATAATGAGGAAGCATAATGCACCTTCTCACTCAGGTCATTAAATACATGTATCAAATGATTTGAAAGGATTCAATATGAGGAAGCCTAATGTACCTTCTCACTAAGGTTTAAATCAATCTCCAATTTCTCTATCTTCTCGTCCTTTGCCTATAGTTGATTCAACGTAACCATTAAAGAACATTCAGATTATTCAGGGATAAGAAAGAAAGGGGAAAAAAATCTCGACCGTTATGACAGTTTCCTATGATTGAAAGAAGGAAAACTATTTGTTTTTAAAAGAATGACAGATCTCAAATGCTGCGGATCCAATTATATGATAGGTGATGTGAATAGAGACTTCATGTATCAGCTCTTCATGCAACCATAACAACCGATTTAAATCCCATAATAAGATGGTCATAAAATGAATGATCCGTAGCAAGTAGCCTCTTTGTTTTTTTTGGTTAAAAGGAAAGAACCAAGTAGTCTCTTTAATCTATCTAAGAAATGTAGAAAGTGGAAATATTAAAAAATCGTTACCTTCTTCTCAGCTTCATCCTGTGCAAATCTTTCATATAGAACGTAAACGCCATTCTTTTCCCTTGCTGCTCGAACATCTGTTTCAATTTAAGGATAAACAAACCTATTAGTGTGGACTGCATTTTGTTGTCGAACAATCAGAATCTGTTTAAGTGTATAGTCTTGAACCTGGTTTCATTCTCTCAATTTCCAAGTACAAATCCTTGAGGAGGACAGCCTCAGACATTTTTTTATTTGCCTGAAAAAAAGAAGCTTCGCTATTAGCACAAAGAAAGCAAACAAACAAAAAAAGGGAAAGGACATACAGAGAGAGATAAATTTCCATGCCTCTGGCTTATTCTTGATGTTTTTAGCACGGCAGGCATACTCTAGAGTGCTCAAAGTTTCCTCCAGGCAGTGAGAAGATGGGGAAATTGTTGCAATGATGCCGGTTTTCATTTTCCCTCCGAGTGAATCTCGTAGCAGCCTTGTTAACTTACTATTGTAGGAAAAACAGGTTTAAAATGAAAAGTTTAAACGCGCAGCGGAAAAATCAAGTTATAAAAACTTTATTGGCATTCCAGGATCTACTACTCGTCAATTCCATAGATGCGTACAAGGGGTTGCAAGAATTATACCTTAGTGTCTTGAACCCAATTCTGAAACTTTAACTTCCAGCAGCCTCCACTAGATGATCTTCACCCTTATGACTCCTGCGGATGCCTGCCGGAAAGACTAGGGTTGGTGGGAACCCTAATAGAGAGGATAGAGAGGGTTTTGGGGCTCCAAAACAGTTTCTGCAGCTTCTGACGTTCAAAACGACGAACAACTTTTTCCAGAACGCAGCTGCCCTATTTATAGATTCCCAGAACCGACCTAACCTTCGATCGATCGAAGGACTTCGATCGATCGAACATTCGATCGAACATTCGATCGATCGAACCTTTCTCGATCGATCGAAGGTTCGATCGATCGAACCTGATGCCTTCGATCGATCGAACTATCTTCAATCGATCGAACCTGTCAGAACAGTTTCCTCAAGCGTCTTTCCAAGCATCCTTGCGGAGCTAAGAGTGGGACCTCCTAGGCTCTTTATTGTTGGCTCAGACCAGTTTATTAATTACCATGACCAAACTCTTTGATCAGCAAACTAACCAACTGGTCAGTTAACGTTTACTCCACTATAAAACGATAACTGAACTCCAACGCAAAAGAACATATCCGAAGCGATAACTAGACTTGTATGTTGTACTAATGTCCCTCTACCGTCAGCATTCGTAATCATATTCAGGTAGTCGGATAACTGTTACTGTCAACCTGAATCATGATTACTTCTTGTATTCCTTGAGTCCCATTCACCTCTCATGATTACCAAACATGTTAATAACTCTTATCAACAAGACTGCAGTACTCAGTAATCGACTTGGTGACATTCTCAAGGGAATGCTTACTCTGAATCAGAGGGTAGATTCTATCTTGACAATATATGTTCACAACCCTATGGACATGACATACCCAAGATACCCAGGTGTTGATCTTCTATAGACCTCACTGATTGGTAAGTCAAAACAGCCATATCCATAGTCTGTGTTCATAATCATCTCAAGATTGAGAACACGTACCTTATACAAGTTATGAGTTCCTATTGACTGTTGACAGCCTTAAGTGTCAATAGGAAAGCTCAGGTCCGTCAATGCACTATAAGCACTAGCATATCAACTAAGAGCTACACTCTAGTGATTGAGATTAATCACTCCATCCAATGGTAGTTAATTATGCTACAGTGTAGACCTGATGAGGTATCCAGTCTCATCATCCACTGTGACATATTCTAAGTATCAAAGAATAGTAATACGTATCTCACTTGTGTGTATCTCATACACACACGAATTGTTTACTATGATACTTAAGGACAAAAACAATCATCTCATGAAAGAAACATACACAATGAAATGTAAAGCTGATATCCATATATTATAATGCTAATGTCTCATACATAAAGTAATGGTTTGAGGGCATAAATCCAACAAACTCCCACTTGCACTCACAACCATTCAGAACTACATCTAAGACCTAGACTATCTAGATGACGATCAAAGACCTTCTGTGGTAAGGCCTTTGTAAACGGATCAGCAAGATTGTCAGCGGTGGCAATCTTGGTGACAGTCACATCTCCACGTTGAACTATATCTCGGATTAGGTGATATTTCCGCTCTACGTGCTTTCCCTTCCCGTGGTTCCTTGGCTCCTTGGACTGAGCCACTGCCCCACTATTATCGCAGTATAGCGTAATAGGTGACAGCGACGCTGGTACCACCTCGAGTTCCATAAGGAACTTCTTGAGCCAAACAGCTTCCTTTGCGGCTTCACAAGCAGCCACATACTCAGCTTCTGTAGTTGAGTCTGCAATGCACTTCTGCTTAATGCTCCTCCAACTAACAGCACCACCTCCCAAGGTAAAGAGATGTCCGGATGTCGACTTTCTCGAATCTTTATCTGACATAAAGTCCGAGTCAGTGTATCCTACTGGAATTAACTCACTACCGCCGTACATAAGCATGTAATCTTTAGTTCTTCTCAAGTACTTAAGAATGTGCTTAACGGCTGTCCAGTGCTCTGGACCAGGATTCGATTGATACCTGCTAACCATGCCAACGGCAAAGCAGATATCTGGTCTAGTGCATAACATCGCATACATGAGACTTCCCACTGCCGAGGCATAGGGAATTCCTGCCATGCGATTCCTCTCCTCTTGTGTCTTTGGACACTGGTCCTTGGAGAACGCTAAACCATGCCTGAAAGGTAACAAACCTTTCTTCGAATTATCCATTGAAAACCTAGTTAGCACTTTCTCGATATAACCAGCTTGAGATAATCCCATTATCTTTCGCTTGCGATCCCGAAAGAGCTTTATCCCAAGAATATAGCTCGCCTCTCCTAGATCCTTCATATCGAAAGTACTAGCTAGCCAGACCTTGACCGTTGACAGCGCCGCTACATCATTTCCAATGAGTAGAATGTCGTCAACGTAAAGCACAAGAAAGGCCACCACTTTCCCTTCACATTTCTTGTATACACAAGGTTCATCCAGATTTTGTATGAAACCAAACGACTTGACCGCTTGGTCAAATCGGATGTTCCAACTTCTGGATGCTTGCTTAAGCCCATAAATGGACTTTTGCAACTTGCATACCAAGTTACCTTTCCGACCAGCTATGAACCCTTCTGGTTGTTGCATATAGATGTCCTCCTCAAGATTGCCATTCAAGAATGCAGTCTTGACGTCCATCTGCCAGATTTCATAATCTAGGCATGCAGCAATGGATAAGAGTATTCTGATGGACTTGAGCATGGCTACCGGCGAGAAGGTTTCCTCATAGTCAATGCCCTCCCTCTGAGTATAGCCTTTCGCCACAAGCCTTGCCTTAAAGGTCTCAACCTTTCCATCAGATCCTCTTTTCCTCTTGTAGACCCACTTGCAGCCAATGGGTTTAATATTGGCTGGAAGTTCTACAAGATCCCAGACCTGATTTGAATCCATAGATTCCAATTCAGTCTTCATAGCTTTAATCCAATGAGCTGAATCAACATCAGCCATTGCCTCTTCGTAAGTGGTAGGATCAGATTCAGATTCTATGGAGACAGCTTCAAAAACTTCTCCTAAGTACATGTATCTATCAGGCTGGCTGATAATCCTCCCACTACGACGAGGTACCGGTGCGGAAATGGGTGAAGAAGTGGTATTTTCTTGATTTTCATCGTTATCAACTGCGGGTTGGACTGAGGGCTCTCCTTCTATCTCTTTAAGATCTATCCTTCCCTTAGGTTTATGGCTCATGATATAATCATCTTCTAAGAAAACAGCATTTGTACTAACAAACACTTTCTGTTCCCTTGGATCATAAAAATACCATCCATAAGTACCCTTTGGATAACCCACAAAGTAACATACTTCCGATCTAGAATCCAATTTGCTCATCTTTCCTTTCAGCACATGTGCCGGACACCCCCATATCCGGAGATGTTGCAAAGAAGGCTTGCGCCCAATCCACATCTCTCGTGGTGTCCTTGGAACAGATTTACTTGGTACTAGATTTAGTATGTAAGCAGCGGTTTCCAAAGCATAACCCCAAAGGAATAATGTCAACTCAGAATAACTCATCATCGACCTAGTCATGTCTAAAAGAGTCCGATTCCTTCTCTCCGCTACACCGTTCTGCTGAGGCGTACCAGGTGCAGTCAACTGTGACAGAATCCCATTCTGTACGAGGTGATCAATAAACTCATTAGAGAGGTACTCGCCACCTCGATCAGATCGAATGGCCTTGATATGTGTGCCCAATTGCTTCTCCACTTCAGCCTTAAACTCTTTGAACTTTTCAAAGGCTTCAGACTTGTGCTGCATTAGGTACACATATCCATACCTAGAGTGGTCATCGGTAAATGTTATGAAATACTCATATCCACCCCTTGCTCTAATATTTATTGGTCCACACACATCAGTATGAACTAATTCCAACAATGCATTGGTCCTGTTGCCCTTTGCAGGAAAGGGCCTTTTGGTCATCTTACCCTCCAAACAAGACTCGCAGACTTCCATTGGTTCGAGAACCAAATCGCCTAAGACCCCTTCTTTGACTAGTCTGCCAATCCTATTCAGATTGATATGGCCAAGCCTCATATGCCAAAGCCTTGTTGGATTAGTGGAAGGTTCCTTTCTTTTAGATGGTACAGTAACCACTGAGTTATTAAGTTCCATGCAAGAGTCTTTAGAAATATTGGGAGTAATCACATACAAACCATTTGATTTAACACCAGAACATATAAAAGAACTATTTCTTTTAATCACAACTTCAGTTCCAAAATGAAAAGAATAACCATTATTCGATAAATTAGAAACTGAAATTAAATTACGTCTCATTGAAGGGACGTAAAGTACATCTGATAAAATCAAAATTTTATTGTCTAGAAATTCTAAAACTACGACTCCTATAGCAACCGCGGAAACAGTTGCGCTAGAACCTAGAGTAAGTACGATTTCCCCATCACTGCACCTCCTGGTTGATCTGAACCCCTGCAATGAATTACAGATATGGTTAGTCGCACCAGAATCAATGCACCAAGTGTTTGAAGTATCCGTTATAAAACTTACTTCAATCACATGTGATTCAATCATACCTTGAACTCTTGTAGCTAAGAATTCTGGACAGTTCCTCTTCCAGTGGCCCTTCTCTCCGCATTGGAAACACTTTCCTTTGCCTTGGCCACCCACCTTCCCTTTGCCCTTACCTTTTCCCTTAGATTTTGCAATCTTAGGGACTGGTCCAACACTTGAACCACCAGTGCTAGCTTTCTTCTTCCCTTTCTTTCCTTTCGGCACAGATCGGGAAGAGGAAGCGCTTTTCTCAACGTTCAAAACGTTGACCCCAGGTTTGATCACCCCTTCCGCTGCCAAAAGAGAACTCATCAATTCGCTCATTGAAAAATTCATTTGATTCATATTATAGTTAAGTTTAAATTGAGCGAATGAAGGCGACAACGAATTAAGGATCATATCAACTTGGGTCTGTGCATCGATGTTGGCACCTAGGGTCTCCAGCTCGTTTAAATAACCAATCATTTTTAAAACATGTTCCTTGACTGGAGTCCCTTCCGACATCTTCGCACTCATTATCTTTTGCATGGCTACCTGTCTGGCAGGCCTGCCATGCTCCCCAAACATCTTTTTCAGGGATGTGATAATGTCACTGGCGGAATCGTTCGATTGGAATTGATGTTGCAACACACCAGCCATTGAGGCCAGAATGTAGCAACGAGCCATTCCATTCGACTTCTTCCATTTGTCAAACTCGCGTCTGGCAGCTGCCGAAGCATTTGCCGCGGGTTCTTCAGGGCTTGGGGTGGTGAGGACATATATGTGATCCTCCGCAGTTAATACGATGTCAAGGTTACGTTTCCATTCAGTGTAGTTATTTCCAGTTAACTTGTTTTGAGTGAGTATGGTGGCAAGTGGACTAAATGCAGATCCAGACATTGTGATTTACTGTAAAAATCAAAAGGCAAAATAAATATGGATATCAGATTTTGACAGTTTGAAATAAAAGAATCCTTTAAAAAACTCTTATTTTAAAACAAAGTCGCCGGAATATCGAAACGAAAGAATAAAGCCTCCGTGTGGTGGTCAATGTTCGATCTTTCGATTAATCATGACTTGTCCGCTATGCAACTCTTGCAAAAACAAGTTATGACTCCCGAACCTATTTGATCTCTAAGTTTCTGAATAATGCCCCGTGTGGGATCCCTTATCCATAGCTTAGCTAGTGTATACCATTAACTAAGATCCAATCACAACCGTCTCAAGTAGCGCCTCCGTGTGGTGGTCACCCTCTAACACGTCTGATTGATCCTATCCATAGGAAGTTCACATCTAGTAACCAATGAGCAGTGTACCCTCCGTATGGAATGATCACCCCTGGCGAGGTGACACAGAATACACTACTCATCTTACAATGAACCGTTAATGGAAGATCGTGGGTGTTATTTGATAAGACCCTCTCCCACTAGATTTAGTAAATTAAGGATTTTGCTTTTGAAAAATGTTTCCACACACTACCCATAAACATCCAATGTTTACTAATGTGTTGAAAACGGTTTTTGAATTTTATTTTAGAAAACTTGTTTTAAGTGCATGCAACAATGTATTATACGCCAATCACAAAACAAGCACATAAAACAAAAAACTAAAATGAAATATAGGCATTCAAACAATGCCTCTATCTCCCATGGATCTATTTCCATAGAACCACCTTCTTGGTTTGGTCGCCTCCGGCTCCATCTTTATGGACAACGGCTCCTTGCTCCATCTTCATGGAATTTCTAATTCTATTACATTGGACCTATGCTTCTTTTGAAGCTTACAATTTATCTAGAAAAAGGAAATAGCAAAAAAAAGAAATAAAAGGCTAGGGAAACCGGTGCGACTTTCCTTTTCGTAGGATTGAAGCCGCAGCGCCCTTTACATACGCCTTAAAACCAAACCATTAATAAATTATGACATGCACCAATCTCAAACAATTTAAATATAAATATTTAAACGACTAGGTGCCATGGGAGATAGCGACTAATTTTGCTGCAAAAGGGTTAGTCGTACACGCATCCATACATACATAACAAATATATGTAACTATTGGAACACTTAATTGATTCACACAGTATATAAACACTTTACATACTGAATTAGAACTTAAAACAGCATCTTACTTCTCTGTCACAGTTCGATCGATCGAAGACCGTTCGATCGCTCGAACCTTCGATCGATTGAACACTGTTCAATCGCTTGAACATTCTGTTTCACAGAATGATTTAAAAATTTTACATAAATAATTTAAAATTAAAGTATAATTTAAAAAAAAACTTTACAACTGTAAACAGAACACCTGGACAGAGAACCTGTCTCGATCGATCGAACACTATTCGATCGATCGAACACCAGAAGGCTTCGATCGATCGAAACTAGTTCGATCGATTGAGAACAGAATGTTCGATCGATCGAAACAAGTTCGATCGATCGAACCCACCTTGCATCCTATGCAATCACAGTTTTGTATTCTGCTGCTATAACACTGCAGAAACAGATCTGTGACGATGCAGTTTCAAAAACAGTTCTAAAATCAACATGCAAATCAAAACTAGGGTTCCAAAACGCATCTATAGATCCAAACGAGCGTGGCTCTGATACCAATTGTAGGAAAAACAGGTTTAAAATGAAAAGTTTAAACGCGCAGCGGAAAAATCAAGTTATAAAAACTTTATTGGCATTCCAGGATCTACTACTCGTCAATTCCATAGATGCGTACAAGGGGTTGCAAGAATTATACCTTAGTGTCTTGAACCCAATTCTGAAACTTTAACTTCCAGCAGCCTCCACTAGATGATCTTCACCCTTATGACTCCTGCGGATGCCTGCCGGAAAGACTAGGGTTGGTGGGAACCCTAATAGAGAGGATAGAGAGGGTTTTGGGGCTCCAAAACAGTTTCTGCAGCTTCTGACGTTCAAAACGACGAACAACTTTTTCCAGAACGCAGCTGCCCTATTTATAGATTCCCAGAACCGACCTAACCTTCGATCGATCGAAGGACTTCGATCGATCGAACATTCGATCGAACATTCGATCGATCGAACCTTTCTCGATCGATCGAAGGTTCGATCGATCGAACCTGATGCCTTCGATCGATCGAACTATCTTCAATCGATCGAACCTGTCAGAACAGTTTCCTCAAGCGTCTTTCCAAGCATCCTTGCGGAGCTAAGAGTGGGACCTCCTAGGCTCTTTATTGTTGGCTCAGACCAGTTTATTAATTACCATGACCAAACTCTTTGATCAGCAAACTAACCAACTGGTCAGTTAACGTTTACTCCACTATAAAACGATAACTGAACTCCAACGCAAAAGAACATATCCGAAGCGATAACTAGACTTGTATGTTGTACTAATGTCCCTCTACCGTCAGCATTCGTAATCATATTCAGGTAGTCGGATAACTGTTACTGTCAACCTGAATCATGATTACTTCTTGTATTCCTTGAGTCCCATTCACCTCTCATGATTACCAAACATGTTAATAACTCTTATCAACAAGACTGCAGTACTCAGTAATCGACTTGGTGACATTCTCAAGGGAATGCTTACTCTGAATCAGAGGGTAGATTCTATCTTGACAATATATGTTCACAACCCTATGGACATGACATACCCAAGATACCCAGGTGTTGATCTTCTATAGACCTCACTGATTGGTAAGTCAAAACAGCCATATCCATAGTCTGTGTTCATAATCATCTCAAGATTGAGAACACGTACCTTATACAAGTTATGAGTTCCTATTGACTGTTGACAGCCTTAAGTGTCAATAGGAAAGCTCAGGTCCGTCAATGCACTATAAGCACTAGCATATCAACTAAGAGCTACACTCTAGTGATTGAGATTAATCACTCCATCCAATGGTAGTTAATTATGCTACAGTGTAGACCTGATGAGGTATCCAGTCTCATCATCCACTGTGACATATTCTAAGTATCAAAGAATAGTAATACGTATCTCACTTGTGTGTATCTCATACACACACGAATTGCTTACTATGATACTTAAGGACAAAAACAATCATCTCATGAAAGAAACATACACAATGAAATGTAAAGCTGATATCCATATATTATAATGCTAATGTCTCATACATAAAGTAATGGTTTGAGGGCATAAATCCAACAACTATCCCTACATAAATTTGGCAGTCAATTTAAGGAGAGAGTGAAGAAAAAGTAAAAGCAGATCCATGCATTTTGAGGGTTGAACAGACATGATATATTCGCACAAACCTGTAAGGTGTATGAGCAGAGTGTTCTACAAGTGCATTTATGACACGGCCTAGAGTTAGTAAGCCCTTATTTATTTCCCCGACTTCTCTGGCACGACCCTGTGTCAAAATGACAACATTCATCCAACTCAGATGATCATTGCAAATTAATCTAAGATACTAAATTAAGGTGTTAGATCAAATAATGTGATTAAAAAAAATTGAAGCAATTATTCCAACATTTAAGGCAATCTGTATTGATTTTCTCACAATTTTAAACATGGGCATAAATGTTCTTTTAATTTCCTCATCTTATTCTTCTTTTACTTCTTTGTCCCACATGCATAGGTGGAGGGGAGGGGGGGCTTGGGGAAGATTATCTTATATGCATATACTTGGTATACAATTATTTCACATGAAAAAGCAAATATTATATCGTACAAAATAATTGTTAAAATAATGAAATGTGAAGTAATTTACTTACCTCACGTGCTCCTGAATGAGATATTTTTTGATCCTGTCAAATCAACAAGTTTTTGTGGGGTTTGGAGCCATAATAGTAACCCATTCAAATGAAAAACATTCCCATATTTGAACTAGGAAAAACAAATATGATATGACCTAGATTAAAGACAACTAACAACATGAATCTCATATTAACATTCCCCTTAACTATCTGCAAAACCAAGAAAACGTAAAAATAAACTCGAGCAATAGTGACATAGAGGAAGAAATAAAAAATAATCAAACATTACCCATGGGGCTGGAAGAACTTGAACCTCAACTGATGGAAGCTTGTCATCTATGGTACAACGCAAAAAAAAAAAAAAAAAAAAAAAAAAAAACAAGTCTTCCCTGGCTAGTAATTGACGGTACAATGCAAAAAAAAGGGGTTAATTAGGCTAGTAATTGCCGAACCCAACAAATGACTAATAGGAAATGATCTATGATACTCAACCTTTTCTAATCTTATTCATACATGATACATGTACAATAAATTAGAGAACAATTTGGATCAGAGTCAGTGCTATTGCTAACTAAAGAAAGGGACCATTGCTAACTATCAAAGCTTCCAGCAGTCACAAGTTTGCCCAGCAGTCCCAAGTTCAGTTTGTTACAACCAGAGAAAGTTGACAATGTCAAAAATCCCAAAAATAGATGAAAATGTCGTTTAGTAGCATTAACCTTAATGGAACCAAGAAAGTCAGTCTCTTAGGTTACAGATTGAAAGAAGAGGCAGTTTTATGATTTACTTAACAAAATTTCAACTCTTTTCTGAGTGTAAAAGAGTAAGAATATCTGTGCATGTGTGTGTGTATCTAATTTACGGCTTTTGAACTAGACATAAGATTTGGGGCAGAAAGGCCTCAGCATCTCCACGTTAAATAACAAACAACAAAATTCCATCACAGGCTCACAGTCCCTTTTTATTGTGCAATAGCTATCACAGACCAAATATTTACTGAATATTTCAGCACAGCAATTCTAAAGCAAAAGAATGTGATAACTTTCCAGAGAATGGTTGGCCATAAGAAAGCATAACAAAGAGGTATGTACTTACAACTTCAAGCATCTTGAGTTTGTAGTTGCACTGTTTTTGCATCTTTGGAGTCCCATCTTTTGCTTCAACATTCTGTCTTGGCCGTGCTCTCGGGGATTTTGGTTTTCTGAATAAAGAAAGAACACTTTATGGTAAATCTAACTATTACACTATTCAGCTTATTTCAAACTTTGGCATGCAGTACTATATTCCCAAAGTAAACATAAGCATGCATTTGTGCGACTGCATTTCTGGAGCGGTATATGCTTCACCTCCAACAGGAAGTTGAGACCTTTAACCATTTGAGTCACGATTGCGAGTCATTTGTGGCATTTTCAAAGGGACATCTATTTCTCGATGGTACTAAAAATAAGCCATTTTTTTCATGGTATTGTATTGTATGCTTTTATTTCTCGATGTTCTCCTCAGTACATTTCATCAATGAATCCAATGCCAACCTATTTATCCAAATAATAAGAATGAAAGAACTTACATTAGGCAAAGCTGCGGTTGCTTTAAAATTAATTAACCTCCACTTTTGACCCATCATATTTTGAAGTGTCTTTATTTAGTTTAAAAAGTGAGAAAACAAGAAAGGAAGCTTTTGTTTTAAATAAGCTGCTACATAACTTATGGACTCAAAGTGGTTGTGAATCAAAAGAAAACAATATTTCTAATGTTTGGTTATCTCAAAAAATGTTAAATTTCTATGTATTTTATTATCTACCTGAACTAATTATTTTAAATTCCAACAATTACCACAAAGAGACATGTCTGACATCTAAAGCTATATGGAACTTTTAGAGTGCTACATGATTGTGAGAAAATAGCAATACAATGCTAATTGTGTATCAATTTTGGAAGATGGGAGTGAGGTACCATACAGTAGTGTAATTTTCCCTAGAAAGTAAGAAAGAGAAACAAAATTAGGAAGAAGAAAAGGTTTAGACCACCAGAGGCTGGTCGAGGGACATGATTTAGGAAGAAGAAAAGGTTTAAAAAACAAGATTGAATAGTTATATACTTATATAGATATATCCATTTATGTGAATAGTTAGCAGCCCCATTGTTTGCTGTAATGATTTATTCCGGCGTGCCAGAGCCTTGTTAGGTAAACCCAAACTAATAAAGACAAAATTTCCTAAAAGCACTTGAGTGAGTGATACACAAGGTTTCATGAATCTAACTTCTAATAGGCGATTGTGCGAATAAGTAGGAAAGTACCCTAATTCTAGGTCCCTAGACAGTGTTGAAGCACACAAGTCTAGCAAGTGAAAAGAAAAGAAATTAAATAAAAGCAGGATTTTTATTTAATTAAAAATAAGAAGGAATTACAATGGATGTAATGTAAAAAGCTAAGAAAGCCTAGAAAAATAATAAGAATGCTTAGAGTGCTAGGAATGTTTTTTTTGATGCATTTGTCGAAGTGACGCGGGGTGATTAGCTTCTTTGGCCTGCCTGCTGATTTATAGCGGCCTGGCTGATAAAGAGATAAGACAGGAAATATCTGATGAATACTAATCTGGTAAAATTTACCAGATTTATCTCAAAATCTGCCCTTGACTTCTGTAATTATCTGGTATAAAATATACCAGATTTCTCTCTCCCAAACTGATAATAGCTGTCATATCTTCGATATATATATATACATATATATATATATATGCTGCTTGAATCTAGCCCATATACTGTCTTGATTCGGATGACTTGGCTTGCAAGCAAAAGATATATATAATAAAATAATGATATTATCTCCAAATATTATCCCTTCCATATCAGATAGTACTTTTCATATCTTGAAAATATTCTCTTGATGATATATGAAAATATGACCCCTATCACAATATTATCACTTTGAGAGTTCATAGGATAATAAACTCCCAAAGATGACGAAGCCTATATCAACTTTCCAAAGGTGGCCAAGTCAAACCAAAGGCAAAACATACTTCAGCCCGATGAAAAATAAACATGCCCAAACATAGCTTAGCAGGACTACATGCGTTAAATTCATCCACGTGGATGTGGCATCATCATACCCAGGGCACCTTGACATAATTATACAGAGTAACACCTTTTGGCATGTGCTACCAACATTTAATAAAGTGACACATGTCCGAGTAAATGAAAATTACCAAATTAAAACAACTATGTAGTGGCCGATCAAATTGATTAAGGCCAATTTGACTTGAAGGTTGATGTCATTGGTGGGCCCTTTTTAGCACTTCCAAAAGATAGTTAAATGTCCTGTTGAAGGCCAAATTTGGTACAAGCCCGATAGAATGACTTACCTTTTCAATCTCTTTGTTGAATGTGTAAAAGGCTAAAGCCCAATGTATTACATCATCAACTTGCCACATCTTCAAAGAGTGGCAGCCCCATCAAACTGTTGGTCGGCCGTGTAAGGCCACATGTACATTGCATGGCTTCACTTGATATACAAGTGAGACTAGTAAATTAACCAAGTAATGATGACCTGGGCCCTCCTCGGTTGACTTATTGAATGTGAAGTATAGCTTAATTATCTGGTATGTAATGAATCACAAGATCGGACTAACGATTCAGCCCGATTACCATATTTGTGTCAGCCCGATTAAATTAACCTGATCAACTTTGAATCAGTCACTTGGCCATTAATTCTGCAATCGGTCTCATGAGTCCGATTAAAAAGTTCAAATCGGCCTCTACCAACTTTGACTTAAAAAGTGTATTTTTTAAATGCAAACACCCATCAATATCAATCATTGCCCGAAAAAATAGTGGGCCCATCAACACCAGTTGGAGAAATTCAATATTTCCCCAAACCTAGCTAATTTATTATTTTTTTAATTTTTTAGACAAAGATAAGTTGAGTAACAAAACAAAACTCACAATTAATGTTCAATTCTTTTTTTATAGCAAGTGAAACATTGCGTGCATAAAAAGTAGACTCTAACGGGAACTAATACAAGCATACCTATATAAGAAAAAAAATTCGAGTAATATGTATAAACTTAAAATGTTACAGTGTGGTTGAAGAAGTTTGTTTTCTTTAATTAATATGTCAATTGAATATTCACTAGTATGAATAAATACTAGGTACCACTGGGCAGTAAAATGTTCAATTGAATTTAGAATAATTATTTCGACAAAGTCTCCTAATACATGAACCAAACCAACTTCTGATGTTATATTTTAGCCATTGGCCAAGCTTGATTTAAAAGGTCGACAACAAAATTCAAAACCCTCCCGTTAAAATATAAAAGCACAACATTATAAAATAACACAAATTAATGTCCAACAGAAAATATATTAAGTATAATTTTCATGTATAGGGAGTCCCTTCAAAAATTTGTTTTACTCTTACCCTGTAGAACGAGGACTACAATAATTAGACTAGTCTATTATATATAGAGCACTACTACACTCATGCATTTTTCAACACATATTTTTACACTCAGCTTTAAATACATGTACCCTGTGATGTGTAAGTGGTAAGTGTGTGGGTCTAGCATTTTCCATATATATATACTCCCTGTCCCAAACTGTTTGGCAGTTTTGGAAAATTTAACTTTTTAAGAGAACACAATGATTATAGGAGAGAGATAGACATATTATTTAGGTTGTGCAAAGATTGTGTGTTTGGGTGTGTCCCAATCTTTTCTCTTAGATTAGTTAGAGGTGTGGAAAAAGAAAGGACAAAATAATAAAAATTCAAAATTTATTGTGTTAACTTTTCAACATGGACTAACATTATGGAACAATCCAAAATAGAAAAAGTGCCCAACAATTTGGGACGGAGAGAGTATAAAAAGACAAGGCCAAAAGTCTTCCTATATCATACCACATGGCACCCCTCTCTTTCCTCTAATGTGCCACATGGCAGTCCTCCATTTCTATAATAGTAATTTAAGTGAGAAGTACCTGAAATTTATTTTTTTTTTTTTTTTGCATAGTGAGAATTACTTGATTTGCAAAAAAGGAAGGCACTCCATTTGTTAACAATGATACTCCCTCCGTCCCTTTGAATTTATCTTTGGGAACTCAACTTTTTAAGCGGACAAAAAGAATCTACATCTACTTTCTACAATTGCCTCTAATCATTACAATAATTTGATAAGCAACAAAACTTGATAAGCAACAATATTTCTATTTTATGTACAGAAGCAATAAAGAAACACAGAATTTCTTGGTGCAAACAACGGTCGGTTTGCCTCCTATCTACTCCTTCAAACACTGTCAATAAGCGGGACCATCTCATGGCCCTTTTACTATCCTATATGATGTCCTGTTCTTGACAGGTTGAGATATCACTTCCGCCACAGTTCAACATTCTTTGGACTCAGCGAGGTAGTTTGGCTGCACAGCCTGAACTTGCAAAAGGCTTGCTAGAAGAATATGATGTCCCCCAACTGTGGAGTTGGATACGCATAATGGGGAAGGTGTGTTTAGGAGTCAGGCCTCTATAAACTCCAAACCTCATGATCTAGGAGACAACTTGAAATGTGTCGAAAAGTTTGGTGGACATGTGATGGGAATCATAATTGTAAGCTTTCAAAGATTAATTTTTCTTAAACAACTTTCAGCTTCATTCGCGGCACGATATTAGGAATTGATTGGGTTATAAAATTTTAGTTTCTATTTAAAGGCATTTTCAAGTAGGGTAATCTAAGTATTGAAATGAATTACGATTGACTTTGTGTGTGTGTGAATTACAATTGATTTTGTGTGTGATTTCTCTCTCCCTCTCTCTCTCTGTATTTCCTCACTTCTCTCTGGTTCTGCACCAACATGTCCAAAATGCTTAAAGATATTCTATTTGTATAGAAATGTAGTGTAAGCACGAAATCCTTCTCCGCCATCATTTTTTTCTCTTGAATTTCCAGTGTGACTTGAGGAGAATTCGAGTGGCCAACTTGGGTACTTGTTTCATTTTCTAACCAGTCCCTTGTGGCCGAGTGGTAAGCTTCTTGGGTGTACTACCCAAGAGGTTAAGTGTTCGAGTCATGGGGAGCGTGGCCACTGGAGTATTCACCTGGCGTCTAGGCCTCGGGAGATTAGTCGAGGTGCGCGCAAGCTGGCCCGGATACCCCCGATTACCAAAATATATATATATATAGTACCTAGACTCAATGTTATGTACTTTCTTATGCCAAGTGACAACCTTTAGAGCACATATAGTACCGAATTCTATTGTTTCCACTTGTTTCAATTACCAATTGTCTATGGGATTTGGGGCAAGGACTATGCATATCCATTGAATATATTTTACCAAAGCCTTGGCAATCACCAATCAAAATGACAAGCAATGTACCTTCTATGCTGAAGTTCAGTTTCATTTTAATGTTTAACACCATGCACCACCCAGATTCACAATTAATCTTTTTTTTCTAAAGCATAGGAGCCGAAGACACAAGCTTCCAAATCAGGAAATACTTTGTGATACAGATAAGTAGAGGATGATTGTGTCCAAAAATTCAAACCTCTGCTTTCTATAGCCAAAAAATGGAAGAAAATAGGAATGATCTATGTTGTCAGATACTAACATTATTTTCATAGTTTCCCATGGAGATTAAAAAATTAAGTATATACATCCAAGGTTATATTTTAATATCTGTAAAATGTAAAATTCCAGGAAATGCTATTCCAGTTCCACAACCCTACAGGTGAATCCTTTTTTTGGTCTTTTTAATATGTGCATCAATTCAAGCGGACCAACGTTACTACCCATTAAAAAATTTAGGCAAAGGTAAACAATTAAAATTGTCAACAGTTAGAACCTTGATATCATTTAACGAGAATATTGTTACTGCCCATTGACACCCTATAATTTATGAGTCAAAAGGGACCACTCTTACCAATAATTAATTGGCACCCAAAAAAATTACTAAATTTCAATAATAATAGTTACCACTCATGGGACGTTGAGACCATTATTACAACTCATTGACACTAACCAATAATTTGTTCAAGTTTGATCTTCCCATTGGTACCTTCTTACTATCCAATGAGGTAATTTTTATTATCAATTGGCACCCCTAGAAAAATTGTTCAATCATCAAATGCGGTAATGTTACTTCCAATTCGCACTTTAGATTACTACTACTACCCATTGGTACTCGGAGAAAATTTTATGTCAAAGTTAAAACATAATGGTCACATGTATTAGGACTTATTTTCATCCAACAGGACCAGCATTACTACTCATTAGCTCCAAAGAAAAAAAAAGGTCAAAGTTAAAACTATTATGCTTTCTAGTCATTGAGACCTTGTTAGCATCCAATGGAACTAATATTAATAGCTTAGAATAAATTGTCCAAGTGCAGACTCTAGAGATCCAATTGATGATTTTGTGAAGATCCTAGGAAAGCTTATGAAATTCATTCAAGGGTTTATTGATCTGTGCAATGTGAGCCATCAAGGGCTATTTCCAGAATACCAGGGGGGAAGGGCACGTGCAAGAAAAATTACGGCTCTTAAAATAAAAATAAAAATAAAAAATAAAAAATAATATGTTTACCAGAGCATTATAATGGAAATGAGCAAATTACAAGACACCAAAATCATAAATAGAATAAATTGCAAATTATTGCGTGCCAATATGTGTAGGGCAATTTTTTTATTTTTTTTGGTTTGTCAAGGTAAGTGAAATAAAAAGCAACAAAGGGGTGCAACCTGGTTCACTGGAATATACAAATGAGCAGCATTAAAACAAAGAACACAGAGCTAAGTGAGAAAAAGAGGAAAAACAAAAACAAAGATTTCGTCAAAGGAAGCAACCAGACCAAAACAGTGGGGGAAAAAAAAAAACAGAAGTGGAGAGAGGATGCCCACAAGCAAAGAAAACACAAACAGAGAACCACCACCACATCACCCAAAAAAAAAAAGGTAGCTTACATCATCAGGAGCTCCAAAAGATCTTACTATTTTGTACATGTAAAATCCCAAAATTCTACAAAAGCTGTGAACAAATATTCTTATGTACAAACAGTGTTCTAAAAATCGGCCTAGGCGGTGCCCGGCCGTCGAGATTTTCTCTAGGTGTTTGTGAAAATCAGCCAGTGAATTAGTCGGCCTCTAGGCGGGGCCTAGGCGGTGCTAGGCGGGCTAGGCGGTGCTAGTCGGGCTAGAGAGTCTTATTTTGGTCTGACTCTTTGGAAAAAAACCCTAACATTAGTATATATATACACTTAAGATTTAAGTTAATTATAGAGAGATCTCTAATAGTTTTTTAAATATTAAAACCTTCTAATAATCTTTACTTATTTCCAAAAAAACACCACATAACCTTTATATATATATATATTATTTGAACCACAAATCTATAATTATTTTTAATTAACACCACATAACTCGTATATATATATTATATAATTAATTTTATTTATATAAAAAATCTGCCTAAGCCCTGCCTAGGCCCCTAGGCGCTAGGCCCCCCTCTGCTGCCCGACTAGCGCCTAGCGATTTTTAGAACATTGTGTACAAATGACTATAACATAACTACATAAGTATATGTGTGTGTGTGTAACATTACGTACGATGTCTTAAATCTCCCATTTTTCACCCTGTTTCTTCTTTTAATACTTTTCCCTCCAACTCTACTCCCTTTCTTTTCTCCAACTACAATTTTCTCTCCCCCATCATTTCACTCGCTCCCTCTCTCTACTCTTTTGATACATTCTTCTCTTTTGTTTTCTCTACCTCTCCTATCTTCTTTCTCGCTCATTTACTCCTCATAAAACACAACTAAATTTACCTCACCAAAAAACATACACTGAGAAAACATTCAGGAGAGTGTAATCAACTGTCTTCCAATACTTCCATAAAACACGGCTGCAAAATAGGTCAACCTACCTGCAAGTGAGGACAACTCAATTGGAGATAATGGATCCACAGAAGCAAACAGAACAAGAAAAAAACAAGCTAACAGTGTGTAACACCCGTAATTTTCAAGATATAAATATTTATTTTTATATGTTAATGTGGCCACCCGAATTTTTATATGTGATAAATTAGTTATGGATATTTATGTTTATGGTTATATATCTATGTGTATTAATTTTTTTTTAGTACAAATTACGATGTGAATATTTTTATAAACTTAAGTGATGGGATAAATTTGTGTAAGTTTAAATTTTAAAGAATTGATGTGTTTATAATTTAGTAGTGTTTACAGGCCCGTAAATATTCTAAACAATGTATTTAATATAAGAATTAAGTACCTGGGTCATGGGTACCCAATGGGTAACTCATTTTAGTACTTTGCAATGCATTTTGGGGTCATATGATGTATTTTTATGAAGGGGTAAAAATAAAAACGGGATTATGTCTTGTTAACCCTATATTAGTTCTCCCAACAATACATTCACTCCTACTATCTCAACCCTAGCCACCAAGGGAAGATAAGAAGAAGAGAAAGAGAAAGAGGGAGAGAAAAGAGAATAAAGAAATAGAGAGGAAGAGAAAGAGAGAGGAAGAAGACGAAGAGGAAGAATGAGAATGATCGTTGAATCATATGCGGTGCATTCGTCGTGGTTAACGTCGATTCATATCTTTGTGGGATTTGGCACAATTGGTGAGTTAAATATATATATATATTTGGGTATATATATATATATACACACACGTGGGTATATATGTATACGCAATTGAATCAATCATTGCAAGTTAAATGTTTGGATTGATATATAAATTTTAGTATCGTATGCGATTCGTTGATTTGGATACTAGTATTACCCAAATAGATATGGTTATACGTTGATAAACTAATGTTCAGATTCATGAGATTAACCTAGGGAGAAAGAAAAATAAATTAATTAAATAAGTAGGAAAATTCGTTTTTATTGGTTTTTCTATGATTGCTGAATTTTCAAAACATTGTACAGAATCGTTTGTTTGGAATTTTAGTTTTCTGTCCGCTTTGTCCCATGTAAAACGCAATTCTGCACACTTTTTGTTTAATGCGTTTTTCCCAATTCCGCACCGTTTGGGCAGAAACTTTAAATTTCAGAAGCAGTTTTTATTATGTGTAAATCTGCAAAATTTGTATTTTATAATTATTTTATGAATGTCGTATGTCTAATGTCTTAGTGTGAATTAAAAGAATTTATTTGGAAATATTTGATTTCTCGTGTAATGTTGGACTTTGTGAAATTTATGGCTGTGTGATAAATTTTAAAGTTGGACTTCGTGAAAATTTTGACTGTGTGAAATTGAAACATATAAGGTTGGATTTCGTGAATTTATGACTATGTGAAAATCTGTAATGTTGGAATTCGAAGAAAATTATGACTGTGTGGTAAACTGTGTGAATAACTTGAAGAGTTATCCCTTGTAAAGTTGGGTTTTGTGATATTTTACTGTGTGAAATTAATGAGTTATGACTGTGTGATAAACTGTGTGAATAATTTATATCCCTTAAAAAATTTGGGCTTCGTGATAACTTTACTGTGTGATTATCTGTATGATTAACCTTAAAAGAGAACTTAATGTTGAGAATAAAATCCTTAGTGTTCGCCACTACTCTTTTCTGTGTGATTTTGGGATGCTGTGTGATCTTCCCGATAATAAGGGTGGATGTTGTGTGATCTTCCACGGGATGCTGTGTGATCTTCCCAAGAATTCCATGTGTGGATTCTTCCTTTTTTCTGTGTGAAATTAATAGCCTTATGCCCGGCTAAATGTTTATCTCATGATAGATGAACTAGTATATTCGACGTCATTAACATAATGCCTAACATTTCGGCTTGAAGCTAAATTCCTGCGATACCCCTAGGGAATTTGGTGTCGAAGTGGGAGTTAGAGTTATGTTCGGAGGCACACGGGATATGTGTATAGGCTGAACCGTGGTTGGGTGGCCGAGGTGGTGAACATAAGGTATTAACTAAATAAGAAATTTAAGTTAATTGGATATTTGTTTGTGCTGTGTGCTTTAGAAATATTTGTTTGTGCTGTGTGCTTCAGAAATATTTTGTATAGTCTTGTTCGTGCACGTTAAAATTCTGAAATGTTGACGTTTAAAATACGCACCTCTAGTACGTTTTTATTTCATTTTTCTATGTAATATTCTAGGTACAGGATAGTGGGTCCACTAATATTTTGCAGGGTTGACTCACTATATTTTGGAATGGTAAGATAGTGGAATTTATTTAAATTTTTCGGGTGAGACCTCATCGCCACCACATGGAAGGAAACTACCGCTTGTCCTGAAGTGTGAGTGGAACTACTCTCTTGCCCGATAATTTCTTATTTTGATGTGTGGTATTCTAAGGGACTGTGTGTTATCCCTAAGACTTCGTTATTATGTTATTTATTTAACTCACACCAGTACCGTGTGTACTGACCCGTGTGATTTTATCACCGAGTGCGTTCTTCGTGGAGCGTAGCCGGGTTCTTATTTTCAGGAATAGTTCGTGTTAGCGGTTGGAGTAAATTTTGTGATTCAGAGATCTACGAGTGAATTTTAATTGTTATTTATTTTGCTTCGTGATCTTGATTTATTTATTTCTTGGCATTGTGGGTCATGTTGTATTTTATTATTTTGGGGTTATGGGACGATTGTAGTAGCTCTGATTCAAGTTTTGTAAAAATGTGGATTTCTTATTCTGTTATGGCAACAGAATTCTCTTTATTATTGTAAATTGTAATTTAGAATTTTATCATGGAGATCTCAATGAAAATGATTTTTTTTTTTTTTGTTACTTAAAGTTTGTGAATTATTTTAAAGAGGAACATTTTTCAGCAAAGTTTACTATTTCAAATGTGTGACAAGTTGATTGTTTTTCACTCTCAGATTTTTGGGTAATTAAATACTGGTTGGGATATTATTAAATGGGTATTTGGTTATCCAAAAATCGGGGTGTGACACACTGTGCGTGTGATCTCCCATTTTTCACCACATGTACAACACTCATCTAAGTTCTTCAAGACATGGACCGCCTTCTTTTTCGCGGGGCCTTCCATGGAATATGGAAAAAGTAATGACATGAAATTTCAGGGTTCAAAAGTTTTCAACACAAAAGGTCCTCCCCCCCCCCCCCCCCCCAAAAAAAAAAAAAACAAAAAAAAATGAAACAAAAAACTAATAATCCTTTCATTTGGAGAAATTCAACCTTTTATTTTTGGTACATAGAGTACAATCAAGTTTTTTAGCAGATTCCATTTATAGGCTACTAGATGGAACACTAGTAATTGTTGTGCCATAGTTGTGTTGCGAATTTGGATGCTCTGATAGTTGGGTAGCTTTTGATTCTGCTAGACCCATTGATAGTGTGACTTCTTTAGGGATCTCAACTATGTTAGTTCAAATATGTGCTTGATATTATGTTGTTTCTTGATATATGTAGCAAAGAATATTCATGGAGATAACTACACACATGATCAACCAATTGAGCTTGGTGATGGTTACATTGACATCATTCAAACATCTAAGCAATGGACCGAAAAGAGAGAGAATTTGGCTAATGGGAAACAGCGCAAGCACATTGGTTCGTGTTCTAGTAGAGTTTTTTTAAAGATTTTTTGTTGTATTTTATTAAACTTGGTTGTTGTAATTTATTGACATTTGTTGTACTTTTATAAACTTACTTCTTGTAATTTATTAACATTAATTGTACTTTATTAAACTTTGTTTATGTTTGGAATTGGCTCTATGGTGATCTTTAAATCTTTCATGGTGATATTTGATAAATGTTTGTATTTGATGTTATAGAAAAATGGTCAATTTGTTTATGTTTGAGTTGGCTCATCATTGGTGATGTTTTTCTTTGGTTTGATGACTTGGGATAAATGCATACCCAACATACCTGATCCATGTGGATCGGAGACAAAATCTTCAGGTTTACAGTAAACAATGAACATCAAATTTGTCACCATTTCATCTCTTCTAACTTTTTTGTTCTTCTTCTCCATCACATATTCTCACATGTCCCAATTTTACTTAACGGACAAATTTACAGTTTATAGTTACCTACTTTCCTTGTGAAAGATGCTGGGCAAAAAAGAAAATTTACACTCAAAACGCTGATTTTTAGTTGCTTCATAAATAAGTAGAAAATGGAAAGACATTGAAATAAATGAAAAATAAAATAAAATAAATTGTTTGTTTATATGTCAATAAGAGTCTAGATTGTCCTTTAACTGTAATAATCCCTTCAAATTATGTAGTACTTTGTTTCAATGATCTGGCGGTTAATGTTGTTGTAATGGCTCAGTTAGGAGGTTTTTTTTAGGTTGGAATTGGTGTTTCAACCTTTTTATCTACCAATTTGTATGCAAATATGAGTATGGAAAATAGAAATTTGGTATTAAATACCCAATTAGGAGAATTATTTGGTTTAAAGACACAAAGGAAATCTTTTTGGTAATAAAGACATTATTCAATAAGTTAATTTGGAATAGGTCATTTGACCAGTTGACCACATATTTTTGAGACATGTTTACCCTTATTTGTATTTTTCATTTTCATTTCTCTTTCTTCATCTCTCTCTCTCTCTCTCTCTCTCTCTCTCTCTCAGCAACATCACCAACCACCACCAACCAAGACCACCGCCATCGCAAGGGACCTTCATCGTCGGCACCACCACCAACCAAGACCACTGCCATCGCGAGCCAAACACCGCCATCTCGCGAGCCAACAACCACCATCGCCGAGCCAACCACCACCATCTCGCGAGCCAACCACCATCATCTCCGAGCCAGCGGCACCATCGGTCACCACCACCAAAGCGAGCATTTTCACGAGCAGATCCGGCCACCAGTGCACTGATCCACCATCATCTTCTTCTTCTTCTTCCTTTTTTTTTTTTTTTTTTTTTTTAACACATTTTTTTGTGAAATTTATCAAAAAAAATCAGTAGCTTTCTCAACATTTTTTCCCAGAAGTTTGATATAAACAGTAATAGTTGTTTGATAGATCTCGTTGAGTAGGCTGTAAATATATAGATTTTATGCAAAAAAAACAAGTTACAGATTGATATGAATGCTTAAATTTGTAAAAAGTTTTTTCAATGTTTGGCAGAACACTTTTTTGTGAAATTTCACAATCTTTCTGAAATTTCACAACTTTTTTTTCTTTTGAAATTTTCACAACTTTTTCGGTGCTGGTATGAGAAATTAAATTTCAAAAACTTGTTTTGTGATCATTTCATATTGATGTGGTAGTTTGGTTGTGAAGAGATCGTCAGGTGAGCTCGTGGTGGTGATCAGCAAAGGTTTGGTGTGGCTGTGGTGGTTTCATGAAATTTCACGAACTCTGTGAAATTTCACAACTTTTTGTTGATAAATTTCACAACTTTTTTTTTTATAATTTCACAAGTTTTTTCGGTGGTATAAGAAATGAACTTTCAGAAAGTTATTTTCTGATCATTGTATGTTGATTTGGTGTTTTGGTTGTGAATGAGGTCAATCAGGTGAGGTGGTGGTGGTTGGTGGAGGCTTAAGGTCGTGATGGTGGTTGTTGAAAGTAAGGTGAGGTGGTGGTGGTTGGTGGAAGTTTTAAGGTCATGATGGTGGTCGTCAGACCTCAGGCGAGGTCGCCGGAGGTCAGGCGAGGTGATGGTAGTGGTCGCCGGAGGTCAGGCCAGGTCGCCGGCGATGCAGGGGGTGAAACTTTCTTGGTGTAGACCAATATTAGGGTAGATTTGTCAAAATACCAAGGAGTGTACCTTTTCCCAAATATTTTTACTAGTTATACCTAAACCACTATACTTTCCTTAATATGGATTAATTGCTAATTGCCCCTATGGAAAATTCGTGTTACGGTGTCCACGTAGAAGTTTCTGTGATATAGACCTTTTTAAGTCATCTTTTCAAAAAATTCTTTCAATTAGAAAGTTTATCTCAAAGCGTTTTTTTTTTTTTTTTTTGTGGTCTCCGGTGCCTTTAGCGAGAAAGTAATTTTGACCAAAAGACGCTTCTATTGGGTGAAGACCGTCTTTTGAAAAGTTACATTTAGACCCATTTCTTGGTTGAAAGCTTCTTCATAAATTTTGCAAATAGGTCCCAGATCCCATGGGCCTGAGATCTATTTGGTTCAACTACATTTAGACATTAACTTGGATAACATAATAGTTCAAATCACCTACACACTCATGATTAAATAATTTGCTTCAGCTATAGCAGGGCATATTCTATCCTCGAGTGCTTCGCCGCACCGGTAGAACAGAGAAATATACATTGAGTAGCTAAATCATACACGAATCCACTACGTAAATTGAAGTTTCAATTTCTACTTGAATGGAAATTTTGAATTCTACACTGCAATCGGCAAGTGTTTGGACTGTTGTTACCCAATCTCTCTCTCTCTCTCTCTCTCTCTCTCTCTCTCTCTCTCTCTCTCTCTCTCTCTCTCTCACACACACACACACACACACACACACATTCACTTGCAAAAAGAACTTCTTGAGGCAATCTCATACAACATGTAAATTTCATATCTATGTAAGACTATAAATTGATCATCACCAGCCTCTGCCCTTGTTGGGAACGGAAACATATAGTACCAAACATTGAAAACATACTTGGCAGAGTATTAAGGAAAATGTAAAGAAGTCGAGGCAAACCATAGATTTAATCCCATAAAAGAGACCGAAATTATAACTTATCACTTATCACAGTAAAAGATGAACTCTATCACTTATATATATAGATATGTGTGTGTGTGTGTGTGTGTGTGTGGATTAGCGCAATACTCTCTGATTCAATTCTCTGGTTTTGTGGTCATGTAACCTTAACAGCCATATATATCTAATAAATATACAGTATATATGAAATGTATGACTCTCTAGTCAAGTATATGAATATATGAGTGCAGCCAAATATTAACACAAATACTGTGTGTATATGTACATATATATATGTATATATAAATCAGTTTACCACATGTAAATCATTGTCCGAGGATTCTTCCGTTATGTCATCTTTGCTATTGATCAAAACTAAACTCTCCGAGTATATAGCTACTTGCAAGGATTCTGGAAGCCCATATACCTGAAAGCGCTTGACATTTTGGTCATGAAGGTTACACGATACCAATTGCCCCTCACTAGTCTGCAAGAGGAGCTCATTATCCTTCCAAAACGCCAACGGCTGGTCCATAATTGAAAGAGGACCGATTTTGCATAACAAAGTCCAAGACTCCTTAACCCCATATTCACCCATCACCCAAATATCAAATTGTTTATCAAAAAGGGCAGGCCAACCACGTGAATCTTTATAGATAATCAAGGCAAGGGATTCATTCAAGACAGTGAGACTCCTATGACATTCATCTGACCACAAGCAAATACCAGGGAACTGCATCTTTTGAAACACCTCATCACTGATGTGAAACGAAAGGATCCACTCATTATACCTCCCATTCTGTGCATACCAGTGCCATGCTCCATTAAACAGTAAATCAAAACAAGGCATGTGAAAAACATCAGCAGGAACAATTGTTTCAAGTTGTCTCCAAGAATTGCTACTTAGGTTGTATACCTGAGTCTTGTAAGAATCATGGGAATACCTAGGATCCTCTTCGAAGAACTCCAAAATCCTAACAACCTTATAATCACTAGTCTTGGGATCAAACCCAAATCCCATAGCCACAGTGTAAGAACCCAAATGGTTAGGCTGTGTAAAGCTGGGAATAGGGAGTTCTTTAAATTCTCTAGTTGCAGGATTAATCAGAACAGTCTGATTCCAATTATCAGTAACACAGAGTATGCCATTGCTAGAACTCAAGAGTAGTAGAAAGTGTGTATCCTTAAAAAAGGGCAAATCAAAATCCTCGTACATTTGAAATCGATCCAGTGATTCAATGTCAGAATGAATGGACAAGTAACCTTTACGAATACCATCGACTAGATTGCTACGATTAACAACCAGATAATCGCTTTTGCTCCTCAAAGACGCGCGACTGAGATGGAGGGCAATAAAACTAGGGTTTGTAATCAAAGCACACCAGTGTTTACAAACGCACTTGAATCGCAGTAGAGATTTCACAGGAAGCATAGACAGGATGTCTCTAACCACATCTTCAGGGACCTCCATTTTACAGACCTAAAGCAAAAAAAATATGTACACCAAATTCATGAGCCATATTCATCAAATTCGTGAACCAATCTCAAAACAAGGCACACAAACAAACCCATTATTCCCAACATCTTTTTACAGATCTAAAGAAAAAGTAAAGATCAAACCGGAAAAAAAAAATAAAAAAATAAATCAGATCTTAACCATTTGTAAAACGAATGAAACGAAAGGCTTACCGGAGAAGACGCGATGGCGGCAGCGAAGTCGTCCGGCGTGTCGTCGTCGACGGCGGGTTTCCTCTCCTCTCCTCTTCTCTCTTCTCTTTTCAGTCGTGTCTTGTTACTCTTGTATTCTTTGTGCTTTTTACCATGAGTAACCATTTCTGCACAATTCACAAACACCAGCCTGTCTATCTCTTTTTTGCGATCCCACGGCATTAGTGAATCCAACAATGAGCCTGTTTGTCTGTGCTTATGCTTATACGATCTTGATCGTGATTGGTAGAACTGTTTAAAAATAGAACTACTTGAAAGTAGAACTGCTTATTATGGTTTGGGTGTTTGGTTAATGTATTGTGAATTGATCAAATATAGAGATAATCTTGAAAATCACTCCCCTACTTGTTTATTGTCAAACTGCTTTTTGGACCCAATCTGCTTATATTTTTGTTGAAACAAACAGATCAATAAGCAGTTTAGGCCACCAGAACTGCTTAAAATGGTCAAATAAGCAATAACAAACAGGGTCAATATCAATAAACCCATGAGGAGAGAGACACTTTGATATTTGTAAATTGTATTTGTGAGATTTATTTGTGCTCTAATCTTTACTCATTTTCTTTTCTATTCTTTGTGAAAATGCATCTTTAATTGATGTTATACATTTTTAATCTCCCTCCAGAGATATTCTATGATACATCATCGTGGCTTTTCATTGTATTATACATTACTACTAAATTTGTGTAAAAATGTACGTAATAATTACGTCAACTCAATGACATTGGGCACATTTTAACAGCATCCAATCAAAATTAAGTGAATCATTACCACATATTTGAGAAGTGTTTCGGATATAAAAATTAAGAAGCATAACATTACTCTATCTATATAAATAAATTTATTTAACCATGAATAACTCTCTATATTATCTCTCCAATTCTTAATCTTCTGATCATCCATTTGTCAGTTGTCACATATATTAACCATAGAAAATGTAATAAAACAAGATAACTAGATAAACTAAAGAGCACTGTTGACATTGAAGGTTGAATAGTGAATAGCTTAAATTAGGGTTGGGTATTCGGTCAGTTCAGTTTGGTTTTGATCAATTTGGTTCAATTTTGCTTTGGTTCGATTTGGGGAACTGTCAACTGTTAACTGACCGAAATTTAATTCGCTTGGTTCGGTTAGATTAACCGAAATTTCTGTTCGGTTCAGTTCGATTTGGAAATTCGGATAAGCGAATTGTAAAAAACATTTTTTTTTTTTTTCATAATTTTTTTTATGTTTTTTTTTCTTTTTCTTTCATATTGCAAAGAAAACATTCTTTTCATTGTTTTCAATGATAAAAATACTTATTTTTTTATTGTATATAGTTATATATGAAGTATTTTAATAATATAGAAAACAAAAAAAAATGAAATTCGATTTTCGGTTCGGTTCGGTTCGGTTCGGTTTGCCTATAGGGTACCGAAAACCGAACTAAAATTTTTAATTCGGTTTGGTTTTTAACTGAACCGAAATTTTCAACTGAACTAACCAAACTGAAATTTGAAATTCGGTTCCGTTTTTTTGGTTTGATTTTCGGTTAACCTAACTGTTTGCCCATCCTAAGTTGAAATAGCTTTTGGCTAAAATAACAGGTTGTAAACAATTGAGCACTGCTGGAAATGCTCTTACTTTTGTCACTTCAGCTCTCAGCCTCAAATAATAGGATCCATTTGATAAAACTGAAAAATTACTTACTGAAAATTAAGTGCTGAATTTTAAGTACTGAAAATTTTAAGCGATTAAGTTTGCACTACTAAGAACAATGTTTCAAGTACTAGAATTGATTGCATCCAGTGAGCATTTTTAGTAGAATTTTTTCGCTAAAAGTTTTCAGTGGATTTTTGGTTGCTTTTTCAATTAAGTGGCACATTGTCAAATGCTTTGAAAAAGAATGTGCTACAAGTTTTTATTTTTAGCACTTAATTGGGTTATCAAACACACTCTTTGTGTGTCACTTGACCTCTATTATGGCATGTTTGGGACAGCTTGTGATTTGCGATTACAATTGCTTTGCAATAGCTTTTGTAAGAATATATTATGATCAAAATAGATTTTGAGTTTTGTGGTGTTTGAGTAATGTATTGTAAAAGTAGATATGGTGAGTGAATAGATTAAGGAAGTGTTTATTACATACATGTAAAAGTGATTTTAAATGTCTAAAAGACAATTGTGCCCTTGTGTTGTATTATTTATTAGGTTTAAATATAAAATATACCCCTGAAGTTTGGCCTTTGTTTCGTTTTAATCGATATATTTTAGTCGTGTCAATTTGGTCCCTGAAGTTTTTAAATCGAAGCAATATGATCCAAAAGTCTAATTTTGTAAAAAAAAAACAAAGAAAAAGATGACTGGATTTACTCACATGCTATGCACTGACACACTTTTTAGGGACAAAATGGAACACCACCAAACCCCCCACTTGCTTATTAGCGTAATTGTGCTTAGCGGAGACCAAATTGACCCAATTAAAATTACAATAAATAAAACAAAACAAGGACAAAACTTCAAGGGTATAGCTTGCAATACTTACTAGGGAATTGATTTTGGCACTTTAAAAGTTACCATTGACACTCCATAGTACCACATTCAGTGCATGTAGTACCATGCAGTTAATGCACAGCATGGAGTGCCAATAGTAATTTTTAGAGTGCTAAAATCAATTCCCTACTTATTATTACAAAAATAGATTTAAATTTCAATTTTATATGTTAATATGTCTATTAATTGTTTATATAATTGAGTCAAATTTTTTTTAACATGTTCTTATTTGTTATATAACCAATAATACTTAATAAGATAAATAAATAATTGTTATATTATAATAATAGAATATGATATTGGTTAAAAGTATTTGCTACTATACCAAGTATATCTCAAATGTTTTATTTAAAATTTTTAAATATGGAGTATTTATAAAGCTGCCTTTCCTTGTACAAAAAAAATAATATTAAAGCTGACAAATACTATGAGATTTGGTTGTGATTTTAGCAAAACATAAGGGGCAGAAAGGTAAAGTACATGACTTCTAGTGCGGACATGTATTAATAGAAGCAAGGGATTGATTGCAACTTGTAGGGTGTCAATTTAGTTCCCCCCCGGTTTGGGATTTGAAGTCTCTCAAAATTGTATAGGAGTAGAGTTGGTTTGCAAATATGAAGCTCATTTAGGAGTAGGAGTGGTTTTGGTAATAGATCCTTAACTTCGGCTCTGGCCCGTTTATATTATAAATTTACCAAACTAACCTTAACAGCCTTAATAATTCATTGTTGACATGTGATATTGTTTGCACCTCAAAATAATATTAAAAGTAGGGTCCACCAAATCCGAGAGAGAATAACACGTGGAATGTGTACGAAGGCAGACTGATGGAGAAAGCAGGCTGATTCAATATGACAACACCATAATCGAGTACTAGGGGTGGCAATTTTTGATACGACAATCCATTTTACTGAGACAACCCGAATATAACATGACACGACACGATTAAATAAAAAAAGTTAATATTTTTTATTGAATAGTACTCCAAACTAAAAATTAACCCAAAACAACTCAACCCGTTTATGACCCAATTATGACACGCCTAACCCGAATTGCCACCCCTGTCGAGTACACGAGCCATGTCATTGGCAGGACGATTATTGGCGGTTATGTTGAATTAAGTGAATGACACGTGTGATACAAAGCGGTAACAAGCGTGGTCATGGATGAAGCCCATTATTCCGAGATCATGGAGATAATGGGCAGTTTCTCAGTACAGGGGCAGCAGTTACCACTATTGTTACCTATTTAAAACGACGAAGAAACAAGGAGAAGAGATCCCAGAGATCAAGAATACTTAGCACATTTTCATACTTTGCATCATGTATCCCTTTTATCTTTAAATTGTCAGTTCATTAGGAGTAGCTTTGTACTTAGACCTCAATTAAAAGGCGAGATTACCACTTCTGAATGTGCTTTATTCTGTGATTGGTTCACTGCAATTCGTACTCTGTTTTCCTTTAGACTAGTCTCAGTTTTTCTTCACATTTCAAGTCCTTGATCTTTGGTTGAGGCAATTTGAACCTATTTAGGGAAATCTCGTTCCTCTGTTTCTGTACTCGTCTGATTTGTCAAATTGTTCATTTTAAGAGGACATTTTTCTGGCACACCCGCATCTTAACACTTACATATTTTCCACCATACAATTTTTGGCATGCCCGGTGGGACCCTTGTGAAGAATTGACCAGTTCTCCATGCCACCAAAAAAAAATTGACAAAAGATAAAGGGGTCGTAGCATTGCCAGAAATGGATGCACCAACAGCAGAAGAAAATGCTAAAGGGGAGATTCATGGTAATACCAGTGATCAATCTCACACTGATAGCCATGAATCACTCCAACAATAGCCTGGAAATGCTAAGACCACTATAAGTGGGCCAGATCAACAGGCTTTGAAGGACTATGCATCAGCAATGCGTTTCAATTTGGACAGTGCACTACATGATTAGCTTTAAGCCAACTCACAACAAACATCTATAATTGTGAAGCCGTTCACAGATATGATGCAAAAGATTGAGATCAGATTACCAAGAGTATTGACCAGCAGATGCCGTACATGACAGAAAAATTTGGTCCAGCGTCCTCTTTGAAAAGCGGCGCCCAAAGGGAGCCTACACAAACTCCTACAAATCAGGCTCCACAACTAAGTTATGGGAATGTAAAGTGACACGAAAATATTTTGTGTGCACTTATATCCTATACCCAAGTGTAGGTAGACGTGCAAGTAGTAATCTGGTTAAGACCAGGTCGATCCCACAGGGAAGGTTGAGAACTAATTACTTAGATTGAACTCTAAACAAAAATAAAAAATTCAAGATTTAAGAAAGGTGTAGAACACGAAGTTCCACAAACTAATTACTACCAAAGCGACTAAATTAAACTAGTGCTAACTAATTAATTAAAACGAAATTTGAAACTGGTTTTTACTTTAATAAAGGGGGAGCGTTGGGATCACACGAATCCACAGTGACCTAGCCGTCTACCATGCGATTACATTGAAGCTCAACGAAGTACATCTTCTATAGTATCCGTATTTCTCTTAAAAATAAAGACTCTATAGCCCTTTCATGACCGGGGCTACATCATCACAGTTTAATTCAAAATACAATAAAGCAGTTTAAAACAATAGTTAAGACTCGCGCTCTAAATGGTGTTAGAATTCAAAGCGGTTTGCAAAAGTTATTGAAGAAAAATGCCTTAAGGCTTAAAGTTCAGAAACTGTTTTGACAAACTGAGCATTTGGGGACAGTTTGACAACAAATCTCTAAAGCAGAAAGTCTAGGAATACTGCATAGGATGTCCTCAAGAATCTGAAGGTTCGATCGATCGACGCGCTTTTGATCGATCGAACATCGTCATCTCTTAATCGATCGAAATGTCTTCGATCGCTTGACTGTACCTCTAGTTCGATCGATCGAACGAACTAACTTCGATCGATCGAACACAGGTTTTAAACTGCTGCATGGCAGAAGCTGAAGATCACTGTTTCATCGTGATCTCCCAACTTTAGGACTACTCAGACATGGTCTAGAGTGTCACATATCTGTTTTTAACGTAAATATTCATTAAGGTTGCGTTTGGTTTTGATTTAAACATGAAACTTACGAAAACTATGGGTTTAACAATATCTAATATGCAAGACTACAAATCTAACAGATTATACTACAAAAAACTATTAGCAGAATGTAAATTAACTGATGTATAAAACCTGGAACGAAGAACTTTGATTCCTCACTAAGAATCCAAACCAAAGTCAATATAAAACCTTGAGAAACCTACACAACCAAGAACAAATCTCTCTATCTCTCTATAAACTGAAGAAAAACAATGTGGGCGTCCTTTTGGACGTGTTCAAAACTAATATATAAAGAGTATCCTAGGGCTAGGGTTACAACAAATGTTTCTGCTGCGTGCGCATAAATTCTGATAAAAGGCATGTTCGATCGATCGAACATCAATCGATCGATTGAACTTCTGAATTACTCGAGCACTTGAAAAGTCTTCAATCGATCGAAACCTCAATCGCTTGAGGATTCTTCGATCGTTTGAACTCCATATTTCAGCTTTGACTTCCCTTGCTTGTAATCACGTCTTCCCTTTATCCTGTTCTTCATTTCTTCACACAGCAAAGTAGTGATCTGCACAAATAATAGCTAAAACAACACAACTTATCACATATTTGTCATATTGTATAAAAGCTGGCATTGTAAAACAAATTGCAGATATAACAGGGAGTTGTAAACTAAATCAGTGTATTTCTTTATTTTAGCGCGATTGTATTTTACAAATACCCTCACTCGTCACAACCCCCAACGAGCTTATTGCTAGTCCCTAGCGATAAAGCGATAACAAAAACAAGCTAAACTAATACTACAACGACTAAAAGGAAATAAACTAAAACAAACTAACCTAAATAGAAAGAGATACTACCTAACTCACTTTCGCAGGAATCGTGGTTGCATTTAGAAAATGCAACAAGCCGTTAAACCCCTAGGTTCTGCCTAGTGGACGAGTGTTGTCTTGTGGGGGTTTACAATGAAAATACCCACAAAATTCTTCAAATTTTAAGTTAAAAAAGATATAGAAAACTTTTAAACACTCCCTCCCATTCAATTGTTAACTTAGCTCTACAAAGGCATATTAACCTCAAGCAAACCATGAAAGAAATCCACATGCTCCTCATGCCACCAAGATAGATATAACATATGCATCACAGTCATGTATCCGTGTGTCTGTGAAATTAATAGCTATGCATCAAACCATATTTAGAGTTATCTTGGACTATCGTACTTCTAGAACTCGTAGTTTTAACTCAATTCTCACCGTGGTTTATACTCATAAAAGCACATCTCACAGAAACTTGTTTAATAATGATCACACGTGGTATGAAAGCTTTGATAAGAGTGAATTTTCGGATACTAATGCTTTCATACTCGACTCCACAAAAGACGGACATTTAGAGTGTATAGTCTCATGAATAGAATACTACTTACTAGAGGAGCGAAATACCGTAGATTACTCAAGTCACACATTCATGTTCAAACTAATGCATTAAGAATCATTACGACTTTAAATTGTTTAGGTTTTATGTAGTAGATAAAGATGACGAGAAAGAAATATTGCGCGTCTTAGCATATGATGGAGCTTATCTCTCATTTGATTCTTTTCACATCTCCAACCAACTTTCATCCTTTCATATTCTCCCTTTTTCTTCTTTTCATTTCTTTTCTTTATTTTTTTTGTTTTTTTTATTCCTACATCTACTCTCTTCCATTTCTCACGGTCTTGAACCCAATTCTGAATATGGCTTTCTCTCGCAATATCCAACACCAACCTCTAGGTGATCATGACTCTTATGTCTCCTCGAACGCTTCCTGGAGAGGCTAGAAATGGTGGGATCTCTAATGGAGAGGATAAATAAGATTTTGGAACCCTTAAACAGTTTCTGTAGCATAGGGATATTAAAAAAGACGAACCCTTTTCCCTGGACGCAACTGCCCTATTTATAGATTCCCAGAACCGACCTTACTTTCAATCGATCGAAGTGAGTTTGATCGATCGAACCTTCGATCGATTGAACCATGTTCGATCAATCGAACCTGCCTTAACTTCAATCGATCGAAATAACTTCGATCGATCGATTTAGTTTTGACAGCGTCCTCATTTGCCTTTCCAAGCATTTTGGTGGAGCTAAGAGTGGGACCTCCTAGGTTCTTAATTACTGGCTCCGATTAATTATTATTCCATCTAATCAATACTCTTAGCTAAGGAATCAACAATTAATCAATTATCATTAATGCCACTATAAAATGATAATTGCACTCCAGTGCATAAGAACATAATCACACATACATAAGCAATTGCTAGACTTGTATAATATGATACGGATGTCCCTCTACCAGGCAGTATTCGTATCTATCATTGGGATGTATGTTTTAAGATACTATCGACCCAATAGATAGTACATCTTATATTCCTCGAGTATCATTCACTACGCATGGATTACTAAACATGTCAACAATAACACTTTGTTGACAAGGCTGGCCAGCTCTCAGTAATCACTCCTAGTGACATTCTCGAGGGAATACTTAGGGTGTGTTTGATTACCCAATTAAGTGGTGAAAATGAAAATTTTCAGCACTTAATTTTTTTCAGTGCATTTGCTAATGAACCACTTAATTGAAAAAGCGGCCAAAAATTCACTAAAAACGTTAAGTGAAAATTTTCTACTGAAAATAATCACTGAATGCAATCTGTTTTAGTTCTTAAAACACTGTTTTCAGTATTGCAAATACAAATCACTTAAAATTTTTAGTACTTAAATTCAGCACTTAATTTTCAGTACTTAATTTTCAGTTTTATCAAACACACCCTTACTCTTCGCTTTATAGAAGAGGGTAGAATTCCATCTTGACAATATATGTTCCCAACGTTGCATACCTGATTACCCAAGATACCCAGGTGTTGATCTTGCAAGACCTTACTAATTGGTAAGTTAAAGCAACCAAGCACACAACTTCTGTCCATAATTGTCTGGGGATTAAGGACATGTATCCCTATACAAGTTTTGAGTTCCTATTGACGGTGACAACATTTAGGTGTCAATAGGTTTAACTCAGGTCCGTCAATGCACCCTGTGCACTAGCATATTAACCAAGAGTCAAAGACTCTTATGAACGAGATTCATCATTCTACCCCGTAGATGTTAATCATTCTACAGTGTATACCTGATAAGTTATCCAGACTTATCATCCAATCTGACTTACTTAAAACAACAAGGATTTGTGATTCATATATGTAGACACCCTATTTTGTTGGCTATCAAATTTAGGAGACTCATAGCTTGGTGGTTCACGATGATCAGAAAAGACTCAAAAAGGACTCCTGGAAGTTAGTCTTATCTCTCAAAATGCTCAGAATGACCAAAATTCCCCTAAAAGCCCAAAAACTCCCAGATTTGGACCGAAACTTCTGAAAACATGCTACATAATAAGAAAAGTTGTAAAATGAGTTTTGAAGCAAAATAAGATGAAATCGTCAGTTCCCAGAGACCCCCGAAAGTCCCGAAAGTTCCCCGAAAGTCCCCGTTGATCGATTTGACCTAGGTTTGACCAGTGTTTGACAGAAATCATCCAAATTTTTTGAAATATTCGAGTTTTAAAAGAAAATCGGATGAAAACGTTAAATCCTGGGAGCTCCCAGAGATTCCCAAAATTTCCTGGGAATCCCATGTTTGACCGGTTTGACATAAAAGTTGACTTTAAAATCGGAGTATCGTATCATTTTTCATGGATACTAGCAGTCAACAGCTTTCCAACGGTATATCGTACATATTTTTTGGATTTAAAACGAATTTATTACTACTTTTCGAAGGTGAAAAAGGCGATCAAATCGTCTTTTATCGTGAATACCGCAAAACTTTTCAAAGTGATCTATCTCTGAACTATTTTTTTATGTAAAGTAGACCCCATTACCTTTCCAACGGTATATCACAACCTCATTTTAGAGTTCGTATGCATTTTCTGTGAATTTCGGACGAAATAGGGCCTTTTCGTGAATACCAGAACCTCTGGGGGCCTAAACGTAAATTTTTTGGCGTCTGAAGAGTAGTGCCATGGTGGCACTGGGCCACTACCTCGGCGGCACATGGCCAGTGCCGCGGCGGCACTCAACCCCCGCAGAACCCATTTTTGTAATTTATTTTGGGGGTCCAAATTGATTAATTGAAAGCCAAAACGACGTAGTTTCTTGTTCACAGATGTTTGGGACCAATGTGAGCACTTTCTAAATTCCAAACTCACCCCAAATTAGCCTATATAAACCCCCCTTTGATCTTCATTTTGGGGGGGCCAAGTTCAAAGCTTAAAAAAAGTTGTAGAGAGGAAGAGAGATAGAGATAGGTTTAGAAGAGAGAAAGGGAGCTTCCCCCACTGATTTTCTATAGAAAGTGAGTTCTAAACTCAAGTTCTTCCATTATCATTCTATATACTTCATATCCAAACCCTCCTCAACCATTATTCTTGAGAAATCTTGATTTAGGAAGCTACTTCTATGTCCAAATGTCAATATATATGAGTGAAACCCCAAGTTACAAGTCCAATATCTCAATGATCATCATCTATTGATTGCTTATTTGATTGTTTACATATTATGTTCATCTCTTCTCACCTCATTTCTTTTTTATTTTTCTTTGATTACTTACATGTTTATCATCATCTAGATGACATGTTGTTTAAGGAGAGTGAATCCTTATGGATAGTAGCTCTTGACCTCAAAGACATGTTTGATAGATGATGATTCTAACTTCTATACATTCATATGCATTATTGAAGTCATATTCTCAAACAAAACTATGGTTGTGCAAACAATATTGGGAGTTCTTGATGATGAGTTTGATGTTGATTTCCTAAGTGGTCTTAATCCCCTTTTTGTGCTGAAAATGTGCTTTTAAAACCCCTATTTCGAAACCCCTCTAAAACCCCAACATTTGGATTCCAAGAAACAAGCCTTGTTTTACCCAAAATCTTTAAAACAGTGAATGATCTGAGTTCAAAGATTTCTCTAGAACTCAATACTCAAAGGGTGATTACAAGACCACTTGGAAAGTCTTCCTAACTCATTATAGAACACCCATGATTATTGGCTTGGCTTGAAAACACTTGGATGGGTTCCATTTTGACCCAGACATTCTATTTTTCTGTCACAACAACTATGTTGACTTTCAACTTGTTTTTCAGAAACATTTTCCAAAAGAGTGGTCCCAACTCATTTTTCCTTTAAACTTCAGTGTCTTAGGGAACTTTCTATTTAATATGGGCCTCTATATGTTTTGTTTTCATTTTCTACTTTTTTTGACATTTCAGTCGATAATACAGATTCTATTTTTGAGTGACCTCTAATTTTTATATGATTTCTCTTAATCTGTAATAGTTATTGAGGATTGGCTTTTTGATATGTGTTCTAGACACAATAAGAATGATCTCCATAAAACATCATGCATTGAAAACATTTCTAACCCTACTTTTCAATTTCCACAAGATCAAGTCACTGTTCTGTCCACTATTCACAGCAAGTATACTTTTACTTCCATCATTTGATTTGATGCTTATATCTACTTCAAATTAGTTCATATCCTAGGAAGTGGTCCATACCATATTTATACATATCCTATGATGATTTCCCCCATGCATTCGCTCATCTTCTAGACTTCTAAGTCACTTTAGAAAACCCATGTACAGAAACACACTACAACCTTTGTACATTCTAAGACCATGCATTGCATCCATATAAGATTTGGGGTTGTTGTGACTCCTAATCTAAGAAGACTATAAGGAATGAATTCGATCACACGTTCATATTTCCCTCGATATAATCTTCCTTTCTCATCCGTCCCGGGGATTGAGAGGTCTTCTTTCCTCAAAGATTAACATGCATCATTCTAGCTTGCTAAGCACATTTTGATCTCTTTGTTTATTTGTTTCAAGAACAATTCATGTCCCCTTTAGATTAGGAAAACTTAATTACTTGATATGTGATTAGACAATTTTCCTAGGTTTATTTGTGTGATCTTTCACTTTTGCATTGTATGATATTTGGCTTAGATCTTATGAATGATATTTTATCTTTTGATCTTCCATTTCAAAATTCTTATGTGATTTAATATACTATCATAGTATTAATTGTTGAACCAAACATAGTATAAGATGATTATTTGGATGCTAATTGAGGCCCGTTGAAAGACGGTGCGAGTTGAGGGTGTTTTAGTCGCGACAAAGGCTCCTTCCTCTCTCATACCAAAACCCCAAGCTAAGTTCTTTGGTTATGAAAGGCCGGTGCCCTTTATCCGTTTGGGTGAGTCAAATTAGGTTTCTTGGTTCCTTAAAGACCAAGTGGCGACTCTGTATCTGTTTTCAATAGACCTTTTCCTTCCCTTTCAAAACGATTTCAAACGAACAAGAGGTGGAATTCTGCGTGTCTACAATCTGGCGACTCCACTGGGGACTTTTATTTTCAAAACAAAATAATACAGAGGTTTAACTCATAAGAAGCATCCTTAAAATCATCTTTTTACTGTATCTGGCTCATCGCATTGCACTTCTGCATTTCCCCCTCCGAGTGTGTCTGAAACGCGGCGCTGACATTGTTCAGGTCTTGCTGTGCCAGGACACGAGTCACCGTTGATACTGTACCTTCCAAGGTATATCAAAAAGAGTAAAACTTCTATACCGTCTCTCTGACAGTATATTGGAACTCTCGTCAATGGACCCTTTTTGACTAAACCCAGCCTTTGCATATTGATTCCTGCAGAACCTTTCATATGACTGTTCATTTATCTTTTCAGATAGGACAATGTGATATAACTATTGTATGCCCTAACGGGATTACCTGAGCGGTGTGGACGCTTATGTGACATAGAACAGAACCTCATTCTTATGATTCTCAAGGCAATCACTCACATGTGAATCACATTGAGATGACCTGCCTAGGCACCGTAACAAGGATCTCTGCTCCATGATCACAAAAATATACACCGCAAACCTTGTTTGTCGGTCCAAAGTCATAGGAGTATGAAAACTTGCTAGACAGTATGATCACCATCATCACCCCCATCATGTTAACCAGTTTTCCCAGAAGCTCTGTCCAAATTTCCCAGAAATACCCAGATATAATCAGTTTCTCTCAAAAACTCTGTCCAAATATCCCAGAAATACCGAGATATAACCAGTTTCTCCCTGAAACTCTGTCCAGATATCCTAAAAATACCCAGATATAACCAGTTTCTCCCAGAAACTCTGTCCAGATCTCCCAAGAATACCCAGATATAACCAGTTTCCCCCAAGAACTCTATCCAGATATCTCAGAAATACCCAGATATAACCAATTTTCCCCAGAAATTCCCGCTATCCCCAGCAATCATACTGGAAAGTAAAGTTAGCACACTCTGTATGGCTAGGACCCTACTTGCTTAATTGTTATCTGCTAGAAGTAGGAGCATCATATAGATTAGGGCTTACATCTGCATGCTTGTCTCATTCACATGCACCGTTCCTATCAATCTGCATGCACTGTCTCAATCGGTCTATAAATAAGTCAATCCACATTTGTTAATATCATTGTCTATCCGGTCGTTACTGTCAAAATTTGATACACTCATCCTCTTGAATTTGTAGGTCAGTATAGATTCCCGAAGTCAGCCACTGTGATCCTCGTCCTGTGTTAGAAATTTGAACAATCGTTTGGTCAGAATCAGTCCGCCAAGTCATTACAACATGAATCAGGAAGAGTTGGAAAACAAGGTTACTGAGTTGGGAGCAACTATAAGCCAACAATCTGATCACCTGGCTCAAGTTTTGAGTTTTATAGAAGAACTGAAACAACAGCAGCCACAGTACCCACCTAGTCCCACCACCACCACCAGGGTTCATACCACCACCACCACCTGGGTTTGTGCCACCTCGCATCGCAGTACATGAGAATAACAGGGAAGAAGATTGGTTTTATGGGGTCCCGCTGCCCGCATATGAGAAAAAGTTCCAAGAAAAGATGGACAAAGTTGATAAGTTGGAAAGTGTGTTGAGGAAGAGCAAAGGGGTTGATGATTACATGTTAGACCTAGAAGGCCTCTTTGAGCCCATCAAGCTAAGGCTGCCCGATAACTTCAAGATGCCTGAAATTGACCATTTTGATGGAACAGGGAATCCAAAAAGTCACATCAAGTTGTGCATAGGCATCTTCCAATCAATGGGGTGCACTCATGAGCACATTGCGATGTTGTTCCCGCAAACCCTCAAGAATGCCGCATTATCTTGGTTTTTAACTCTTGAAGCCACCAAGACCCGAGTCTGGAAAGATGTTGCTAGAACTTTTATTGATCACTACTCTTACAACCAAGAGTTTGATGTCACCATCCGGGACCTAGAGATGACCGGGCAGAACTTCAATGAGTCCTTCGTTGCGTTCTTGAGCAGATGGAGGAATGAAGTGGCCCAAATGATCCACAGACCTGTTGAGAAAGAGCAACTACGCATGCTGGTCAAGAACATGCAACCAATATACCATGACAAGATATTCTACCAATCCATCTCCACATTCGAAGAGCTATTTGAAATAGGCACCAGAATAGAGGATGCCATCAGAGAAGGAAAGTTCAAGAAGGACGAACTCCGACACCAGTCCAAGAGACCCAACTACTCCCTGGACTCCCCAGATATCAATGCGCTTAGCAACCAGCCAATGGCCTACCCTCTCCATCCATACCAGTCCATTCCGCCAAATTGCCCAAAAGGCCCTCATGAATTCTCCAAACTTGATATTCCCCTTTCCACAGCCTTGGACCACCTACTCAAAAGGGGCCGCCTGCAGCTCCTCCCTCACAAGCCGCTACCGGATCCCATACCCTCCCACTACAACATGAGCTTACGATGTGCTTACCACCAAAATCTAGGCCATGCCACGGATCAGTGCATCCGCCTCCGCCATGATATTCAAAATCTCATAGAGGATGTACCTCCACCCTAATCCCATCTACTATCTTGGCTTGGACCAACCGCTCGAATGATCCCTTTTGCTGATGCCAATGAATGTTGAAGTTACGCAGTAAAGTGATGGTGTCTAGAACTTCTGCCAATAAAAAAAAAAGCGAGTCACCGCAACACTTCGTTTAAGACCAGGTCAAGTCAAGTTGAGTCTAATCTATGTTTTAAATCTATTTCGAGAGTAGTCTTGTGATCAAGTCCATCTTTTTTAAGTTTGGTTGAGTCTGTACCAAGAACTGTAATCCTTCTCTTTTGATGGAATGAAATCTCATTTTGTTTAATCTGATGTGTCTAGTCCCTAAATACATGAATCACTGAACTAAAAATGTCACTTTTCAAATCACCACGGATATTACTCTGCTAATAAATTTGTGCATAAAAAAAAAAGAATCCTGAAAAGATGAAAGTCAGTTCCGCGCTGACACCGATGAAGAACCGAGAATTGAATAGTCTTGCTTTATGAACTTAAAGATGCTTTTGCTCAAATCTCGAAAAGACATACTTGAAACTGACTTGGGGCTTGCCCAACACCCTTTTCCCACCATTTTGAAGCCTTGAGCCCAATCCAATTGGGAGCCATACAATTTGTCCGATTGAAAGCAGTGCAGACTTAGTCCTTGATGGTAGCCAAAATCTTTCAATGAGTTTCTTCTCTCCTTTCACAAAAAAAAAAAAGAGAAAAAAAAGTTAAAAAAAAAAAAAAGAAAAAGAAAAGGAAAGAAAATAAAAGCTCGCTAGGTTGAAAACCCGAAAATGGCACCTAGGCAAAAGATAGAGCAAAAAGGGTGTTGATTTCCAAAATCTGACCCTAGCCAGTCAAAATGTTGGAGAAAATTTTGATGAAACAAATGAGTGAATCATACGCTTCAAGGTACATCATAAGAACGTGCCTAGACCATGTTTCGAAAGGCTCGGAACGACCACAAATAAATTTCGAGAGCTGACATGCACATTTTTTAATTTTGAGATTGCAATCAGAAGATCTCTCACGAATCAACTATGAAAAGAAAAATTGACTGGCTAGGCGAAAGTGACAAGGATCAATCCTCAAAATAAAAAAATAAGAAAAAGAAAAGAAAGGAAGACCGAAACTGAATCCTCTTGTTCAAAGCTACCACAAGTGGCTCAAGTTTAAACTTATTTGACGATTGGTTTGAAAAAGCCCTCATACCTCAAACCCCTTCTTTAAAGCCTTGCCTTGAACTACGCTCGACCTTATTCCACTCGGGGATAAGTAGGCAACCATATCGGTTCGGTCGACACCATCATAATTAACCCCTCTTCTTTCAAGGTCCTGGACCGAACTACGTTGAACCTGATCCTCGCTCAGGGGTACGTAGGCAGACTTTCAAAAAGAAAAGAAGGATGGCTTGCTAGGTCGAAAACCCAAAAGGGCACCTGGGCAAAAATTAGAGCTAAATCCAAAGTGAGCAATAACAAAAGAGAGAAAAGAGCTCACTAGGTCACCTCACTGGTGCCTAGGCAAAAGTTATAAGCATCTGAGAGATTAAAGTCGCAGTCCTTGCCTCAAGCCAAAAATCACCTTCCACACTAGGGGCAAACTTCGGCTACCCGCCTCGTTTGCCTAAATTTTACTATCAACCCTTTATACAAGGGGCAAACTTTGGTTACCTACCTCGTTTTCCCAAAGAGTCCAATAAACCATTGTCCAAACTAGGGGCAAACTTCGGTCACCCACCTTGTTTGCCTATGAATACTACACCTCAAACTAGGGGGCAAACTCTGTTTGCCTAAAACGATCCCTTCATACCAAGGGTAAGTTTTCAAGTCACCAACTTGTTTTGAAATTTTTTGAAATAGAGTATCTTTTATTCTAAAAGCTAAGGCACTAATTCCAAGAACTTCTTGGGAAAAGTAGAGAATTGATTAGATCAATAGGGAAGAATTTTCAAAAACCAGATTTATCAGCAAAGTGCTATCATATTAAGCTGATGAGTGAACATAAAAGATGAGAGGTACATCAATTATGACGAAGGAACATTGGATCATGGCAGTTTGAGAATTTCAAGTCCGAACCGATCCTTCTTTGTTTGAGTCAGTAGAATCTGATCGAAACTGTATCAGAGTTCAAGGTTCATACAACCCAATCCAACTTTCCTTGTCATCGTTGTTCCTGTCAAGTCCATTTGTCCTAATGATCTCAAATGTGTGGGTTTAAAGTGATTCCCAATTATAAAACCTGTGGATACAAACAGAAGATCCAAACACCATTACTGCACTTGTCAAGGCTGCAATATGATAAGTGTCCCAAGAATCTCGAGCATTAATGGCAATCATAAGTCAGTCTGTAAGATCCACTGGCAATCTTCTTCCAGTTCCCCAGCAACCAAACCAAAATCATGTCACGAATTTCCTTTATCCCTAGCAGATTTGCTCTATTCCCAGTGTAACCATCTCCTCCCCAGTAGAATCTTCTCATCCCCAGCAAAGTCATTCCCAACAAAGCTAGTTCATCTCTAGAAAGGTTCCCTGAACAAGTATGGTGTATCCCAGTCAAGACCACATCCTTTCCTCAGAAGAAACCACTTTCATCCTAGAAAGAGTCATTTCATCCACAGGAGATTCAGTTTAATCCCCAGCAAGCGTATCGATTCATACGTCGTCAGTGCTTTTGATCATGGTTAGTCCAACTGTTGGTCTAATCCATGACAGTCACAATAGTTCACTATCGACTCATCATCTCGATTCGTACATCATCAGTTCAATCCATGGCAGTCACAGTAGTTCACTGTCGACTCGTCATCTCGATTCGTACATCATCAGTTCAATCCATGACAGTCACAGTAGTTCACTATCGACTCGTCATCTCGATTCATACATCATCGTTCAATCCATGACAATCACAGTAGTTCACTGTCGACTCGTCATCTCGATTCGTACATCGTCAGTTCAATCCATGATACTCACAGAAATTCACTGTCAACTCATCATCTCGATTCGTACATCATCACATGACAGTCACAGTAGTTTACTGTCAACTTGTCATCCCGATTAGTACATCGTCAGTTCTTCTGATAGGCAATTGCCTTTTGATTTTACTATCCAGGCAATGTACCTTGCCTAGTAAAATTAAACTGCTGACTTGCTTTGATCCTATAAATAACAACAGTGACTCAGATGGAAAGAATATTATTATTTATAGCTAAGTGTATACCATCACTTAATTCTAGGTCAAGAGTTCTGTGAGGAACACCTTTGATGGAGAGGTGACCCACACCAACAATCACCCAAAACATTCTTTTAAAGAAGTTTGTACTAATGATTCCATGATCAACTACATCCGATGGGGAGAATGACACTAGAGCCATCACACAAAATTAATCATATCATCTACAAACCAGTGATGGAGACCATGGGATTTATACTTGATAAATTCCCTCTCCCACTTAGAATTTTAAAAAAAATTGAGGGTTATAATTTTTTTTTTAGAAAAACTTTTAATTTAATTAATAAAAAATAATGGAATACTTGACAATGATTAATTCATCCTTACTTATGAAACCCACATGTGTAGATAATAAAATTATTCTATTCTCATGATTTTAGAAAATAAGCACTTATGTTTTCAAATTATGGAATTAGTTTTATTTCTAAATACACATGTAGTTGTCCATCATTTTAAATTAATATAAATTAAACATGCAGCTAGACATCTGCAATAGGTCTAGGAACAATTATCCATGTTGTCCTATTCATTAAACATGAAACAATAATAATCATTCAATCACACATAAATAAGGAAACCACAATAAAATAGGAATCCCACTATTATGGTCAAGCTGCAACTCTTGTGAAGAAATCTTCATTGAACCCGATTAGCTCTATGTTGCCACTACGCACGGGGTTCGAGCTGCCCGGTCAGCTCACGGGGATCGAGCTTCCCGGTCAGCTCGCGGGGTCGAGGGGGCAGCGCCCCGGAAGCTAAATTCGATTTACCATCAGCAACTGCCTTCCAGAACTGTTTTCTGAAACAGCCTTCAGAAACTGCCTCCAGATTGCTTTCTGAAACTGCTTGTAAACTGTCTTCACGAACTGTCTTCACGATTTACTTGAGATATATTACACAAACCCTATGCCTCCATGAAGGAGTTCACATGCTATTTCTTTGCAGTAAATTAACCACACATCAATCAAGCGTGGGATCCAATACACACAAATCCTATGCCTCCATAAAGGAGTTCACATGCTATATTAAAACAGCAAAAGTAACCACATATAAAACCATCGTGGGATCTAATCACACAAAATCAGTGACCATAATAGTGGAATAAGAACGCTGCAAAACAAGGGTTAGCACAGTTCTACATTCTATCCATCCATCAAAACACGCATAAAATATGTTTTATTGGACAACATGGTTGCGTCCAACCCATACGCAGAACCAACGTTGCTCTGATACCACTGTTAGGAAACTGCATTCCCAGAATCCATTGACAGCGCGTATAAGTTGGTACTGCAAAAAAAAATTATGTGAAAACTACAATAACCCTATAAGGGCGGAACTAGGGTTACCTTAAACTGCTAAAACAGATTGCTGTAGTAGACGAATCGAGAACACGGGCTCGATAACAGCTCACAATCTTCTACCGTATTCCTTTACTGCCAGAATATCGAACTGAGTGTGGGCTCCTTCGAAATCCTTTATGTTTATGCTCTCTCTTTTTACGCTCTCTTTTCTATTCCGAGTTATAATACTCTTGATGGAAAAACGTAAACTGAGGAGAGAGCCAAAGTAGCATATATATAGGCTACGATAGGGACCATAAGAAGTCAATAAGGAATAGGCTTCCTTATGGAATTAGGAAACCCTAATTCGAATTGAATCAGATTCTTATTTCCATAAATTATAATTCATACCACTAAAGAATTATAATTGCACTCCTATCCTTATCTCAAAAATATATTTCGAGCTCCATGTTATTAAATGCTTATTATCTCCTCATGTTAAGATTACATATATCCATTAATTAAATATAATTACTTTCAATCATATTTAATTAATCTCTTAAAATTCCTTGAGATCCTCTGCTTAACTTATCTGATATGTCGGATACAAAATCCACCTGCAGGGTTTGACATAATCAAAACTTATAAGCTTTCTCAAGGGGATATCATCAATCTCAAAATTGAGACATGGATTCCATCATTATTTAATATCCACCACACAATTAATATTGTCACCCAATCCAATGAGATATTGACCCATTTAAGGATCTCACCCTTTTAGGGATCAAAGTGTAAATATCAAATGTATGTGTCCATAAAATAACTTAGGATTTAGAGCATAAGCACTCATAATAGTCATGAGGTATTAATTATCTTATAAGTCAGTATAAAGATAATTACCCCAAGTCGGTCCCGTTTAATACACAAAATATACCAGCATGTTGAGTTGAAACTATACCGTTTCCCTCAGTCAAGACAAACCTACTACAACACCATGCTGTAGTCCTACCGATGGTGTGTCCAATCCATCTAAGACTGTAAACCAAAATCTTACATTCTACAAGATCCGATGGTCTGATCTTCCCTGTGCAAGCCGAACTCTACACACCAAACCATCTACTATGTAGAGTGAAAGACACACATGCATAATATTAAATAAATAATATAATACAAATATCACCCACACAGATTCTCATAAATAATGGATTAACTGATTTTATTAAATGAATAATAAATCAACTACATAAAGCATGACTTTTAGTATATATCCCTAACAATGAGTTCTATTCATTTTAAAAGTCTCTGTCCAAACTCGTCGATTGATCTTATAAAAATCATAACTAAATTCAGAGAAATTTAATATAAATGATTTCTGCCCAGACTTGTCGACTGATCTTGCAATAATCATAACTAAATTCACAAAATACCTATGAAGGTCCATTTTATTTCAAAAGAAAGCTATTTCGTTGAAGTTTATGAGAAAAATACTTTCTTAAACCCAGATTGAACTTAAGGTCTTTGAAAACTGAGTTAAATCAGACTCTATTATTATGAAATTTTGATATCATGCAACAAATGAAAAATATGCAAAGTTGTCACGCCCTGACGTAGCATAAATAGGGAAAGCATTTAATTTCCTGTATGGACCCGTAGGTCACGAAATTTGAAGGATCGATTTTGTCCCAAATGCCAAACAACATAATAACTTATATCAAGTAAGAGCAATCAAGACTTATACAATTTTTCAAACATAACAATTATTAAATCACGTAGAAATCTTAAGGCACAACCCGCCTTGCCAAAAAACATAGTAATATCTATAACAAGAATCCTTATTACAACTTCAGTTCATAATTAAAAGCAGAATTAAAACATTTTTCTCCACGAGTAGTTGTTCTCAATTGGCATAGTCATATTGTCCATCTTGATCATAACCTGAAAAGCCTAGACATAAATGTCCAGGGCACATCAATACCGTCAGCTTTAAGAAGCTGGTGAGTATTAAAAACATATGTTTCTAATATAACAACATACTTTCTTACCATTTCCAATTCACGGGTTTATTATTCAACATATTAGCGATACATGAGTGATTTCACATTTAAAAGGAACAGAACGTCAATGCAATGATATTAAATTAATATAACATGTGACCGTGCATGAAACAATGCAATCCACTTATCTCACTGACTATTTTACCTTGGCTGCCAAACACAACACCAACGATTCTCTCGAACCACTGGCCCATGGCCGTTAGATTTAGAATGTCTATCGATATGCCTACCGTATCTAAATCGGCCTGGGCGTAACTATACATTCAAGGTTACAATAACCTAATCGGTCTACAGTATCTGAATTGGCCTTGACATGATCGGACTGGCCTACCATATCTAAATCGACCTGGGCTCAATCCCTCTTAATTAACCTGACGTATCCAAATCGACCTAGGATAATTAAGGCTATAACACATCGCTGATTGACCTACTGTATCCGAATCGACATGGGCTCAATCCTTCCTGATTAATCTGCCGTATCCTAATCAATCTGGGATAATTGGGATCATAACTCACACAACACATTTTTGACTCTTCTCAACTCACCATCACACACCATGCATGTCAACTCGACTTAAACATGTATGTCACATGACTTATGCGGCAATGCATAATTACTAAAAATCAATATCAACGTACACGCGAGAATTCAAATCTTTAATCTACCCTTTTTCCTATTCTTTATATGGTATCAGAGTTATTTATCATATTCCAAGATATCTCATAATATGATGGCAGAGCAGTTTTAAACAAGTCTCGCTTATATTCTCTCTTCGGATTATCAAAACAATTTACACAGATCAATATAAATAAATCCATTTTTAGCCCCCGTGCTCCTAATGTAGAGCTAGAACTACTGCTACCGTGGAATCCGCGATCATACATGAGTACCTCGCCTTCCAAAAAAAGTGGCTGCTTTAATCTGATTTATAGAAACTGATTCTCTAATAAAATAGTAAGGTACAATAGCTTATAGCAGCAGGTACAACTTTAAGCAGCACCCAAAATTTTCCTATAGTTACTGATTTAAAGAGACAAATCATTCTGTCTCAGAGAGGCAGGACCGGTCACGGTCGTGACCGGTCCTGGTCATGTTTCAGGACTGGTCATGGTCGAGACCGGTCCTGGTCCTCGTCTTCCCCAAATTTCTCCCATGTTTTAGTTTTAAGGCTGATTTTTACCCTTTTTGATTTCTGGATGCAAACTTGACATACAATATATGATTCTCTCCGGTTTTCGCAAGGATTATGAATATGTGATCGAATTTAACCAATTCGAAACGTAGCTCTCGAATTTTACGAGAAACCGAGAGGTGGCAAAATTTAAATCTTAATATATGTCATGATATGAATGAATTAAGCTCTACAACTTTAAACATGACATCTATGGACTGTAATCTTTCATTTTTATCTATCAAAACCCATTTTGGTTAAGTTTGGAAAACAATCAATTTCAAGATCTAAGCAACTCATCAATGGTGATCTTCAATTTAAGTAATATGAACATCAATTAAAACATGAATTACATTCTAAGTGAGTTAATAATACTCACTGTGATTGTGTTTATGATTAAGAGTGTATGTTGAGAAAGATAGCAAAATAAGTACACCCACTTCAAGCTTTTGGTTATGGAGATGAGCACACTCTCTCTCTCTAGAAAATTTTCTATAAAACTCTCTATATCTCTCTCTTTTCTCTCTGATTTCAGTTGTAAAAATGTGCAGATTGTGAGAGGAGTGTGAGTTATATAGCAAATTCAATGCTTGGAGACAATAACTACCTATCACACTCAACAAACTATTTTTTTTTTCAAATTTACTAAACTCATAGTATACATACACACATACGTATCTAATCTACTATAAATCAGAGATTGTAGAGGTTCATATAGGTTAGCTAGGAGTCAAGTAAGTGTTTTTGGCAATTTTAGCTTATGGTCACAAATTAACACACACAAAAATGGCATTCCCAAACAAGCCTAATCCAATGATTGCTTGGTTTAAATGTATATAAAGCAAATGTTAAGTCTGATTGACGGGGAATCCCAATATGTGGGAGTTCAAATGGCGGGAACAGTTTTCGTTCGTAAATTGGTATTTTCGCGGGATTACCACAAAAATACAGAAAACTTATATTAACGTAGGAAATAATTTTTTGGTTGTATAAAATGCAGTTTGACTTATAAGCAAATATTTTTACCGTTATGAAAATACAGTTTTGAAATTCATCACAGGGATTCCTTAATTATAAAAATTATAGTTTGACCCCAATTAAAGAGTTTCTATTAAATAAAATAAGTAATAGGAATAAAATTTAGACATTACATTTAGTAATTAACGAAAATACAGGTTGTTACATCCCCCCCCCCCCCTAAACAGGATTTCGCCCTCGAAATCTAGACTAACTAGTCATGAAACAACTCTGGGTACTTCTTCCTCATATTAGCTTCGACTTCCCACGAGGTATCATTCTTGTCATGGTGATTCTACAGAACCTTCACCAATGGAATATCCTTATTCCTCAACTTCTTGATACTTTGATCCAGAATTTTCACGGGCCTTTCCTTATAGGAAACGTTATGACTTGTCTCAATATCATTGAAACTAAGCACATGTAAGGGACCTTGTATGTATTTTCTTAGCATACTAACGTGAAATACATTGTGAACCCCAAACATCTTGGGTGGCAGTGCGAGTCGATAAGCCACTTTTCCGACACGATCCAATATCTCGAATGGTCCGTTGAAACGCGGGGCTAATTTTCCTCTCTTGAGACCAAAACGCACCACTCCTCGGGTCGGTGAAACCTTAAGAAGTACGTGATCTCCGACACTAAATTCCAAATCCTTTTGGCGTCGATCAGCATAACTATTGTACCTGCTCTGCGCGGTTCTCATTCTTTCCTTGACCAGAGAAATCTTCTCGATGGTTTTTCTAACCAAATCTGGTCCTAATAATTCGGTATCTCCGATCTCTGCTCAACACAACAGAGAATGATATGGTCATCAATATTATGCTTCAAACGGAGCCATCCCGATACTCGCATGATAGCTATTGTTATAAGAGAATTCAACTAAAGGCAAGTGTATCTCCCAAGATTCCTCAAAATTGATAACACAGGCCCTAAGCATATCCTCCATGGTCTGATTAACATGTTTAGTTTACCCATCTGTCTGAGGGTGAAAAGCAGTACTCATCTTAAGCGAGGTTCCTATAGCTTCTTGTAGACTTTCCAAAATCTAGAAGTAAAGCGTGCGTCGCGATTTGACACAATTGACATAAGTGCACCATGAAGTTGCATAACCTGTTGTATGTACATCTGGCTCATCTTTTCTACCTGGTATGTCATACTAAAGGCAATAAAATGAGCCAACTTAGTCAATCAATCCACAATTACCCAAATAGCGTCATGATTCTGCTATGACCTGGGTAGTCCAGCTACAAAATCCATGGTTATGTGTTCCCATTTCCAACCTGGAAAAGGTAATGGTTCTAATAATCTGAAGGGTCTCTAATGTTCGGCTTTGACTTGTTGACACGTCAAACACTTGGATGCGAATTTGGCTACATCATTCTTCATACCTACCCACTAGAAATTTCTCTTCAAGTCCTTATAGATTTTTGTTCCCCCCAGGTGAACTGTAAATCTTGACTTGTGTGCTTCTTCCATAATATCCTTTCTTAAATCTCCACATTCTGGTACACATAATCTGTCTCTCCATCTGTACCCTCCATCATTCCCCACTTTCCATTATGTCGGATCCTTCTCTGATATCTTAACAAACCATGTTTGAAACTGTGGATATCGCAGGTTGACTTACCCACAGCTTTTCTTATTTAAAATCTTTTTCCAAATTTCAAATTCAAAACAAAAAGAGTCGCCACTTAATTTTTTTTAAAAGGAAAATTAAGAAACCGTTTTAAAAGCAAACTGATCTTTTAGAAACCAGAGATTGACTAGGTCCGGGGATTATGGAATGAGAGAGGAAGGAGCCCGTTGGACTAAAACACCCTCTCTCATCCTATCTTGCGATAGGCCTCTACTCAACATCCTTTTAATCAAATTTATTAATCTAAGCATGCCCTCAACTATACATATATACATATACATCACAAAAAGCATGTCCAAAGGGTGTAAAATTACAAATGGCAAAATATCATTCAAAAGCCACATAATTCAAGTAACAAGCGATTATGATATGCAATAGAGAACAAGTGAACTTACCCGGGATCCAGCAGCGATAGTAAACGTGTAATGCATGCGAACAAAAGAAAATCCTAAAAGAGTCTCTAATCACATATACACATAAGGCAAAACCTAATTCTAAGGTGTCGCGCATGGAGTCGAAAATTAAGTGAAAAATCAAGGAATTTAACGAACTAGGGAGGGATTGAGAAAATCGTACCTTAAGAGCGCTACAAAACAAGGGGTTAGTCCACATGATATGCAAAATATGATGTTAGAAATAATAATCCTAAATTTCTAGTTTAAATCCATCTAATGTAATTAAATCCAAAGCAAATAAATCTTAATTACAATTGCCAAACCATATGATTGAACATGTACATGAACAAGGACAAACCATGAAATACTCTTAAATCTTGAATTCAAACTCAACTAATCATTATTAAAGCATGGTTCAAATCTTAGATCATAAGAAAGTCATTTAGGCCCTTATTTACAAGGTAAGTCAAATGTGTCATAAAAAAATCTGAAAATTGCAGAGAGCAGACCAGACATTCAAAAATAGGAATAAAATACTTTCGACAGTTGGATCTTAATGATTTTTGGATATGTTATGCCTCTGTGAGTCTAGTTTCCAAATCAAAAAGAAAATCGAAGTTTCAACGGTTAGATCTCCGGGAATATGGAAAACACTAGACGTCACTCAGCATCTTACAACCTCCTGTCCAGAATTCTTGCACGATTTATTAAAAATAGTAAAAAAAATCAGAATTGCTTTGTTCTTTTTAGGGTGACTTCCTAACACCTTAATCTACTTGGAAAAAATTATTTTGGGTCATGGAAACTTTATTAGAACTCTGATTTAATTATTTCAAAAGAGTGTTGCTGTTCTGAAACTATTCTGAAATTCTGGACAGATTGTTGTTGCTTCACAAAAACCATGATCAAACCATTCTAAACATGAAACCACCTCAAGACAAAAATTACAGTGGTAGAACAATGTGTTATTGACACTTTCCCGTTGGTTTCACTTGATTTCAACGGTTAGATTTCGAACTAAAAATCTTTGATCAAAAAACAGTTTATGGATTCACTGTTTTTATTTTGCTAGTTCAACTTTTATTTGGTAACTCCAACTATAAAATCATGAAGTTGAGTTAAACCAAACCACTTCTCCCACCACTTGATGGCCATGGGAGACTACAAACCTTTACCCTTCATGGATTTCAAATGAAATATGGATGGACTTCATGAAATCTATAAGTTGTAGAATCTAAACCATGGAGATGGATTTAGACTCAAAACTACATTCTCCTACCATTTAATGGTCATTGAAGAAAAGGGGAGGGGGTTATGGCCATGACTCATAAGCCTTAAAGGAATGTTGAAGGGATTCCTCAAGACATCAAGTTTAGAAGATCCAAATCATGAATGTGGACTTGGATCCTCTTGTGAAGTGTTAATTAAACTTTGACTTCCTATGTGAAGCACAAGCCTACATAGGTGTTCAAAAGATCATGCTCTAGAGATCAAAGGAGATATTGAAGATCTCCAAGACCTTCAAGAGAAGAAAATAAACAAGAGAATGGAAGAAGATAACATGGAAACAAAAGAAAAACTCCTAAGTTTACTTGATGAACAAAGAGAATAATGAAAGATTTTAAGACTAGAGATGGGAAGAAGGGATAAGCTAATAATCTATGATTAGAGGATCACCTCCAAATTATCCTCAAAGTTTTCTTTTCTTTGAAGATGTTCCAAGCTCTTCTCTCTAATTCTCTAAAACACTTGTTTTCTCTAACAAATTGTTGGTGAAATGGAAGTATATGCTCTCTCTCCCAATATCTCTCTTGGTGTTCTTCTTGGTCTCTCTCTTTTTGTTCTTCTTTTGTCTTCATGAAGATACCTCTTCATTTATAGGCAAAATCAACAGATATTTTTGGTGAATTTCGGAGTGAAAAACAGGTGTAATTCCCTCATTAGTTGGTACAATGTGTACTTTCTGAAATTATGCAGACTGCTGCCCAGCGCGGCAGTCCAGACACTGACGCGGCAGTGCGTGACTGCCGCCGCGGCATTCATCAAATGCCGTTGCGGCACTTAATGACTGCCGCGCGGCATTCACCAAATGCCGCGCCAATTAATGGATTGCCGCAATTTTGTCAGTCTTACTTTATCAGTTTTTTGTTCTTATTTGCATGCGCATACGTAATGCTCTGCAAAATACAGATTTTAAAAGCAAGCGGCAGTCAAAAACCTGCGGCGGCACTTGATGAGTGCCGTAACGGCACTCTGTGAATGCCGTGCGGCAGTCACCAAATGCCGCGGAATCCCGCCGTGTGCCGGTTTTGACTAAAATTCCCCTTTTAGGTCTTTTCTCTTTTTGAAACAAATTATTTTTTGAATATCTTTTCCAAAAGTTGTGTTTTATATCAGAATTTTCCTAAATACCTGGTATTTCTCTCTTTCTGTGAAATTTTATCGCGTTTTAGGGACTTTCTGAAGAGCTTGGAATACTTCAAATCTTTCGGTCCTTATCATCATCGGACTTGGAGGTGACACTCTCCTAAATTTGACGTCTGGTCAAAATTGGGGTGTCTACAGTTTGCCCCTCTTCGACAGAGCTTGTGGAGCAACGCGTGCCTCAAGTGAATGTCGAAGTCTGTGTGAAGACATGCCTTTGGCCAGACTGTCGAATTTAGGTAAAACAAAATGCGTTGCAAGAAGTGGCTTCATAAACGGTTCATGTCGGTCGTGCTCAACAGTGAGCTGCCTACGTATCCCATCAGGAATCAGACCGAGACGTAGTTCGGGCACGGGGTCGAGCATTCACAAACGCAAGTAGTCACACGGATGGATGCACCTATCCTGTCGTGATGCAAGTGCCTTGCAATGGTGTTTTCTGATTTGACCTAGTTGTGTAAATATCGTGCTCATCACGTTTTCCCACGCATATTTCGTGACGTTTTAGTCAGGGAAGATTAATCATGCGCAAATCTGTCGTGAAGGTGCTTTTGATTTGATCACAAGGGTTGACGCGAAAACCGGGAATATAAATACGTTATATTCCCAAAAAGGATGATTAACGCAAATATGTTGCGAAAACCGAGAATGCAAATATGTTACATTCTCGAAGCGAGGGTTGACGCAAATACATTGCGAGAACCGGGAATATAAATACGTTATATTCTCAAAAGGATGATTAACGCAAATACGCTGCGAGAACCGGGAATATAAATATGTTATATTCTCAAAGGAGGGTTAACGCAAATATGTTGCGAAAACCGAGAATGCAAATATGTTACATTCTCGAAGCGAGGGTTGACGCAAATACATTGCGAGAACCGGGAATATAAATACGTTATATTCTCAAAAGGATGATTAACACAAATACGTTGCGAGAACCGGGAATATAAATATGTTATATGCTCAAAGGAGGGTTAACGCAAATATGTTGCGAAAACCGAGAATGCAAATATGTTACATTCTCGAAGCGTGGGTTGACGCAAATACATTGCGAGAACCGGGAATATAAATACGTTATATTCTCAAAAGGATGATTAACGCAAATACGTTGCGAGAACCGGGAATATAAATATGTTATATTCTCAAAGGAGGGTTAATCGCAAATATGTTGCAAAAACCGAGAATGCAAATATGTTACATTCTCGAAGCGAGGGTTGACGCAAATACATTGCGAGAACCGGGAATATAAATACGTTATATTCTCAAAAGGATGATTAACGCAAATACGTTGCGAGAACCGGGAATATAAATACGTTATATTCCCAAAGACGATGATTAACGCAAGTCCGTTGCGAGAACCGGGAATATAAATCTGGGCCCACAGGCTCAAATATTGCGATTTTCAAAATTGGGAACCCAACGGGCCCAAAAATTTTAAATTTTCACAAGTTGGGGGCCCACGAGCTCAAACATCTCAAAATTTTCAAAAAAATGGGGGGGGCCCATGGGCTCGAATATTTTGGAACTCCAAAATTTGCAGTCAAAGTGTACCTATGAAATGACCCCGAGGGCAAAAAGTGCAATGAGGGCAATTTTGGGGACTCAAACTCAATTTATGGGACTTGATTTGAATTTTTGGGGGGAAAGTAAATATCTATGAACCGCCTTAATCGCGGCACACGCGGTTTTTCGCGGCAGTCCGTGACTGCCGCGCGGCACTCACGGAGTGCCGTTGCGGCACTCGGCGAGTGCCGCGCGGCAGTTAACCGACTGCCGCGCACGGAAAAATGAGTGCCGCGTTTGAGGGCAGTGGCTTAAAACCGCCGGGGTTCTCTTCCCATTCTCTCCTTCTCTTCACCTCGAGATCTCTCTGGAGAAATTTTTTCCTCATTCTTTCTTTGCCTCTATATCGATCCACGATATTCCCAGGTTAGTTTTGCTAGATCAGGGCTTGATTAAACTTGTTTATTTCACTGTTTTTTCAAAATTTTCATAAATCTAACGCTCGAATTCTCTCTTTTCTTTGACAGTGTTATGGCGAGTGGTTCAGGACGCAAGAAGAGGGCTAGGTATACTGCCACGCATCACCCAGACGCCACGCTTTTATTGAGGGATCCTGACGAGCATCTGTCGGCCCGCGCATTCAAGCGCGAGGTAAACACCCTTCTTCTCTTATTTTTGTATTCTTTTCTTGCATTTCCTTTCCTGTGTGGATATACCGTAGGGTTGCTATGACTTTAGATACCCTGTTCCGGACGACATGCTCGTGGTGTTTTGAACCCCCCCACTTCACGCCCCTTGCAACAAAACTTTTTATTTCGGGAATAAACTGGGTGTTAAATTGGAATTCTTTCGAATACTCATCCTTTTATTTGTTACTATTTTCATTTCTTTCAACTTTTAATTTCTCATCAAAGGTTTTGAAAATCAAAAAATTTCAAACATCCAATATCCATGAATACACAATCCTGAAACTTCTCCCGTATCTTATTACACTTGTGGACTTCCCCGAACGTTCTAGGCGCCCTTCTATTATTTGAAACTGACCCCTGAATGCTTGCGACCACGTACTTCCTTGTACTTATTTTGGAATCAAAAAAATGCGGACAAACTACTTCTTTTCTTTTTTTTTTCTTTTCGAAACCTTGCTACAACATTGAATGTTTTTCTTTTATTCATTTCAAACAAACGTGAAATCTTTTGTGAACACTTCTTGACTTTCCATTTATTAATCATTTACTTGCTATTGTTGCCCTCTTCTTTATCCATCCCCTAACAACAAACTGTTTATTCTTTTCTTGCAGCTGCAGCCAAAGGTGCTGAAGGGGCACGGTAGCCTCGCCCACGGCCACGAGTGGTATATAGAGCTGAGCCCGGCTGTGAGGGCTCTGGTGGATGCCGCAGGGTTTGGAGACTTCGTCAAGCTTTTGACGAAGAGCTCCAACGACCTTCAGCAGATGCTTGCACTGGCCGAGCGGTGGTGGGATACCACGAGTACTTTCCACTTTGACTTTGGGGAGATGACGATGACCCCCCTAGACTTTAGCATGATTACGGGGATCCCGTTCGGAGGGGAGCCCCTGCGGCACTTTTCGGATCAGGAGTGGGATCGGATGGAGCCCTTGCTGGGGGTGGTCCCGGAGGAGGCCTTGGTCACTGCTCGATGGTTCATGGATACTTTCCGGGGGAAACCCGGCTTCACAGACGAGCAGATGGCCCGTGGTTTCTTGATGTATGTGCTGGGGTGCTCCCTGTTGAGCACCAGGGGGGACCGGATTTCCGCTTCCTTGGTAGCGTCGTTGGAGCGTCTGGACCAGGTTGTTAGGTATGACTGGGTCGGTACAGGGTTGGCCATCCTGTATAGGCATATGAGCGCCATTTCCCGGGACAGGTCGGCCGGTACCGGCGGGTATTGGAGAGCGTGGGAGGTATATTTTTCTTATATTATCATGTTGCTTTCTTTCTTCCTCTCTTAAGTGTGAGACTAATCTTCTTTCTTCTCTCTTTGTATCACAGATTTGGTCCCACGAGTATCTTCGCATGATGTCTCCGCAGACACGCGACGCCGACGCCCTTATCATGCCCCAGGGGCTGAAATGGGCGAAGGATAGGGTCGGGAGGAAGACCGGGGCCCATGATTTTGTTTCGTTCAGGAATTTCCTGACGAACCTGAGGGAGGGGCATGTGCACTGGCAGCCATGGCTCAGGGTGTTGCCCGAGACTAGTGCGGGGATTCGAGAGTCGGCCGGGTATGACCCGACGAGACGACTCCTTGATGGTGGGTCAGAGGGTATGGCGTGGTACTTGGGAGAGAGAGTGACCAGGCAGTCGATAGCGGCCCCTGGGTTTTTTTGTGCCGTTCCCTCCTCTCGACTCTATGAGGGCCACAGACACACTTCAGGACGACGATCTCACGGCTGCTCGAGCCGGCTTCGGTATCCATGGCTTTCTGGACGACCCGTCAGGATACGCGGCTTTCCGTGCCGCTAAGCTGATGCCGAACTTCCCTTTGATGGAGGTGACTCGGGTGAGTAAACGATCCCTTTATTATTTCTGTGAATTTTCTTTTACTCTTTACCCATGCTTTATTTCTTTTGTTTGCAGCCTGTTCCTGCTGCGGTTCGAGCTCCTGCCTTGCCCGAGTGGGACTGGACTATGTCGACTGTCTCGTTTGGCGAGCCTCACGTGACGACGGTCCCCCGACTCTCACAGGGCGCCCCCACCATTCCTATTCACTATGATCTTGTCCCGCGTGCTTATGCGGAGGAGGGCCTGACGTATGCCCATAGCGTGCGACAGTGGGTTCTTGGGCGCGAGTGGATGGTAAGAAGTTCATCCCCACTCCTACTTTGGACTGGGATTGCATCTCTCTCTTTTTTTACTAACCTTTATTCTCGTTTTTTGTTTTCAGGCTGAGGGAGCTCGGGCGACTGCTGCGGTTCAGCTGAGGGCCCAGGTATGACCTTCCACCCTTTTCATATTCTAAACGTCTTTTCAATACTTTCCTGGACTCATCCCCTCTCTTCCAGATGGAGGAGAACAGAGTCCTGTCCCAGCAGGTGGGGCAGCTTCAGCAGCGGCTTCAGCAGTTTGGCATCCCTCTCAGCGATGCCCCCGGAGGTAGTGGCGCTGGACGTGGTGGAGGTGGCGGCGAGGATACTAGCGGTGGCAGAGGCCGAGGCGGTGGTAGCGGCGGACATGGCGGGACTGGTGGAGGCAGCGGGACTGAGTCAGAGGAGGAGCCTCTCAGACGTACGACTCGCCAGACTCGCGGCCGGGGTCGGGGTCGCGGCTGACTCTGCTTTTGTTTTTATTTTTGAGGGTTCTGGGAGGATTTACATTTATTTTGATGGATGACTGTATATATATACATGCTTTATTTTGATGGATGCTTTCCTTTATTTCGTAGGATAGATGCTTTAAACATTTCATCATGCTTTCTGTTCATTCACCGTATGTGGGACCATGGCTTGGTCCCGACTTTATTTTAGCACTTGAATGCTGCTGTTTTCTTTTATTTATTTGATGCATGCAAAAATGAATGAATGAATGAATGTATTTGCACGTGCTGCATGATGCGCACGTTTTTTATTGCCTCTCTTTTTAGTTTTCTGTTTGCAGGTGGGCTATTCGAGGTACAAACAAAATCTGGCCGATGGGAAACTCAGAACGGCACTCGGATAAGCCTTCGCGGCACTCAGAGAATGCCGCAACGGCAGTCAGTAAATGCCGTGCGGCACTCACGGAGTGCCGCGCGGCACTTCATGGAGTGCCGCAGCACTTTATCGAGTGCCGCGATCTGGTGGGCAGCTTTATCCCCCTACTTATACCCTTCTTCTTCTAACATTCCGCAAAACATCTCCTTTCTCCTTCTTTTCTCTTCCAATGACCCCCATTAACTCTCAAATCCTCTTCCCATGGATGGATACTCTCTCGGGTATTGACAAGCTCAACTTTGAGTGTTTCCGGTTGAACGATCTCTTTTCTTTTCGAAGCATGAATTTGAACGAGGGCTTACTTCGAGCTGCTATTCAGTGTTGGGACCCCGCTCTCAACGTCTTCCGTTTTGGTTTTCAGGAGATTTGTCCTCTGTTCGAGGAATTCAGCGCCATTTTGCACACTGATCCCTCTGCTGAATTGGTGGTCCCTTTAATTCAGGCCGGGTATGTCCGCGACTTAGCCACTCTTCTCCTCATATCTCGAAATGCGGCAAGTTCTTTTGTTCATGATGGGCAGATCGACTTCGAACGCCTTTCTTCCGTTTACGCTCCTATAGGGGACCCTTATGATGGTGGGTACCAGATCATCCGACGTAGTGCCTTGTCGATTGCCATGCTCTCTTATTTCCTATTCCAGTCATCTTCTGATATTCTCATACCCATTGCCTGTGGTTTGAGGGAGATGAAAAGTGCTGTTATGCTGGTTCTTGGCGAGACTTTGATCGGATTGAGCCGTGCCTATGTTACCGGGGCCATGTTATCTACCGGGGCACCCTTCGTCTTGCAGGTTTGGCTCATGGAACGCCTCGACCTCTTCATTCACCCTTCGCATCTTCGCGGGCCACTCTCTTATGACCGTATGGAGGTCCATTGCTTATTTCATTCTGCCGACGCGTGGCTTGTTTGGCTCCAGGGCCTTTCTTCCAGTGACATTTGTTGGATCTGCCCTCAATGGACTCCTCGTTCTGTTGCTGTACGTCTTCCTGGGCGACCTGGCATCTGGCTGCCGGGCTTGAGTGCCACTACCTTCTACATTCCCGATCGGGTGGTTCGCCAGTTTGGGCTTCTGCAGGATACTACTGAATCTGTGACTGCTGATTTCACCAGGGGTTCTACTCTGCGTCCTCCCATTGTGAAGGCTTTCATAGAGGCTTGGTCGAGTAGGATGGCTGCTCCGTTCTCGATGGTCCCTGCTCCGACCGTGCCTACTACCCAGTATCTTCTAGAGATCCAGGCCTTGGTTGCAAGGCGAGCTTGACAGACACATGCATAATAAAGTAGACGAAAACAGGGAAAAGCTTGCTATTTTACAAAACTTTCTGACAGACCCTGCCTACTCTTTTCACGCTTCTGAATGTGATTTTTATTATTTTTCTTTTCAAGAAGTGTTGTCATGATAAAAATCAGAAGTGTTCACCCCTTCAATTAATCTTTTATGAAGTATTCTCCTTTCAATGTCTTTACTTGGCTCTTTACTCTGCTGTTTTGTTTTCTACTCATTCCATTCCATGAATTTTCATTTGTTCCTTCATAGTACTTATTTTGACAGCCAGGTGACCATGAGGGATGGTTTTGTATCTGGGTTTTTCGGCTAGCAAACGAAGTTTGCCCCTGGTTTTGGGGCTTCGAAGTGATTCCGGGCAAACGCCAGTTTGCCCCTAGTTTAGCACACACATTTTTTGCTTTTTAGGTTTCCTTGGGCCGAAGGCTTTTTGAGAGCCCGCCTACTTATCCCCGAGTGGGCGTCAGGCCTGCAGTAGTTCAGCTTGAGATTTGAAAGAATACGCCGCCCGGGCGGTTTTATTTAAATGACCGAACCGAGTAGGTTGCCTACGTATCCCCTAACGGGAATCAGGTCAAGCGTAGTTCATCAAGGTAGGAGGCTCTGAAAGAAATGGTTTCAAGCAAAGTATTTTTTGAGGCGATCGAGGTTAATTGGCTGTTTAAATTCAACCCCGTCCAGGTCCATGAGATAAGCCGCTCCTCCCGAAAGGAGGGTCTTAATGATGTATGGTCCGACCCAGTTGGGTTTGAATTTTCCTCTGGGGTCATAAACGGGCACTTTTAGTTCTTTGAGGACCAGGTCACCCTCAGCAAGCTTCCTCGGGCGAACCTTTTTGTTGAAAGCACGAGCTATCCTCTTCTGGTACCCCCGAGTATGGTTTATTGCGGTCAACCTCTTTTCATCAAGCAGCATCAATTCCTCATATCTTCCTTGTATCCATTCTGATTCCGTCACTTCACATTCTGTCAAGACTCTAAGAGAGGGTATTTCCACCTCGACTGGAAGGACTGCTTCCATCCCGTAGACCAATGAGTATGGCGTAGCGCCTGTTGAAGTTCTCACTGAGGTCCGGTATCCCCATAAAGCGAATGGCAGCTTCTCATGCCAATCTTTGTATGTATCTGTCGTCTTCCCCAAGATTGCTTTAACATTCTTATTCGCTGCCTCTACTGCTCCATTCGTCTGGGGCCTATACGGGGATGATTGATGGCGAGTGATTTTATATTTCTCTAAGAGCGGGATAACTTCCCCCTGGAAATGGCTACCATGATCGGAGATAAACTCGTTCGGGACTCCATATCTGCAGATTATGTTCTTCTCAATAAAACTCACCACATCTTTGGCTTTCAAGGTCGCATACGAGGCTGCTTCTACCCATTTGGTAAAATAATCGATTGCCACGATGATGTATCGGTGTCCATTGGAAGCTTTCGGGACTATCTCACCAATGATATCGATTCCCCACACAGAAAATGGCCACGGGGTGGTCATGCTATAGAGTTGTGACGGCGGGGTATGCATCAGATTTGCATGAATCTGACACTTGTGACACCTTCTGACATACTCACAACAGTCTTTGTCCAAGGTCGTCCAATAGTACCCTTGCCGGATGATCTTCTTTGCTAGCATGTGCCCATTCATGTGGGGCCCGCATACTCCCTCATGTATTTCCTCCATCATCCTCTTAGCTTCCCTTCCGTATAAACACTCTAAATTATACCCGGTGTAGGACTTCTTCCATAGTTTGTCCGCGTAGACCACGAATTGGGCAGCGAATCGTCGGATTGCCTTCTTGTCCTTTTCTGAGGCTCCCTCGGGGTATTCCCCTTCTCTGATGAATTTCCAAACATCTTCATACCACGGCACTTCGTCGTCTCTTTCTATGGCCGCGATCTTTTCAAATGACGGTTGATTCCTTACTTCTATGGATAGCGGGACCATGACAATTTTGGAAGGAATTTGGATCATTGAGGCTAAAGTAGCCAAAGAGTCGGCTAGTTGATTTTCTTCGCGGGGGAGATAGTAGAAAGAAATCTTTTGAAATTGTGCCTTCAGGCTTTCCAGATAGTCATGATAAGGTCTCAACTTCTCATGTTTTACCCTCCAATCTCCTCGGACCTGGGATATGATCAAGTTGGAATCTCCGAAGACATCAATCCGTCCGACTTTCAAAGCCAAGGCCGCTTCCATTCCAATTATGCAGGCTTCGTACTCTGCGGTATTGTTGGTTGAGTCGTATTTAAGTTTGACAGCCAATGGGGTAGGGACCCCTTCGGGTGCTATGAGAATGACTCCGACTCCATAACCTAACTGGTTGGCCGCTCCATCAAAGTACATTTTCCACAACTCCTCCTTGACCTCCATTATTCCTTCATCTGGGAACTTGAAGTCTCCCTTGTCCTCAGATTCTATAGCGAGATCGGCTAAGAACTCGGCGACAGCCCTTCCTTTTACAGACTTGGCGGTGACATACTTGATGTCGAACTCAGCCAGCATCATAGTCCAACGGGAAATCCTACTGGTCAAGACGGGTTTTTCGAACAGGTATTTTAATGGGTCCATTCGGGATATCAGGGTCACGGGGAAGGCTAGCATGTAGTGGCGGAGACGACGGGTACACCAAACCAAGGCCCAACAAGCCTTCTCCAAAGGTGAGTACTTCAACTCATATCCGACCATTCTTTTACTCAAGTAGTAAATGGCTTTCTCTACGTGCCCCTCTTCTCCTTCTTGGGCCAACATACATCCCATCGAATCCTCGGATACAGAGAGATAAAGTAACAGGGGTCTCCCAGGTGAAGGCGGTGACAAAACAGGTGGGTTCTGGAGGTAGGTTTTGATTTTATCGAAGGCTTGTTGACACGGAGTGTCCCATTTGAATCTCTCTCCCTTTCTGAGTAGTTTGAAAAGTGGGTCGCAGGTCAAGGTGAGTTTGGAAATGAAGCGGCTGATGAATTGTATCCTCCCCAAAAATCCCCTCAGTTCTTTCTCATTTTTTGGTGGCTGCATTTCGGTTATTGCTTTTATCTTGGTAGGATCCACCTCTATTCCCCTCTGAGTAATAAGGAAACCTAATAACTTCCCGGTGGTGACTCCGAATGTGCACTTTTGCGGGTTTAGCCTCATTTTGAACTCCCTCAATCTCTCAAAGAATTTTCTCAAAGCCTCAAGGTGCCCTCTCCTCTTTTTGGATTTCACAATCATGTCATCCACATACACCTCTACCTCTTTGTGGATCATATCGTGCAGTAATGTGGTGGCAGCCCTTTGATAGGTTGCGCCCGCGTTCTTGAGTCCGAATGGCATGACCCTATAGCAATATGTTCCCCACGGAGTGATGAACGTGGTTTTCTCTCTATCCTCGGGAGCCATGAGGATTTGATTATACCCGGAGAACCCATCCATGAAAGATAGAAGTTCATGTCCCGCGGTGTTATCAACTAGCACGTCGATGTGGGGTAATGGGAAGTCGTCTTTAGGGCTTGCTTTGTTCAAATCCCGAAAATCCACGCAAACCCTAACACGACCATCCTTTTTTGGGACAGGCACAATGTTGGCAATCCACTCGGGATACTCGGTGACCATCAAGAATCCAGCTCTTAATTGCTTTTCAACTTCCTCTTTTACTTTGAGTGCCCATTCTGGCCTCATTCGCCTCAATTTTTGTTTTATGGGTTTGGAATTAGGAAAGAGGGGGATGTGGTGTTGGACTATTTTTGGATCAATACCTGGCATATCATTGTAAGACCATGCAAAAACATCTTTGAATTCATTTAATAGACTGATTAGTTCTGTACTTTCTTTATTGCTAAGTGTAGAGCCGATGAAGACATTTTGAGGATTATTCTCATTTCCAAGATTAATTGTTAGGGTGTCCTCAATGATTTTACATGCAGATTCTTTTTCTTTTTCAATTAGTTTTTGCAGTTCAATAGGTATTTCATGATCATCACATTCATCACATTCATTAAGCGCGTTCGAGTAGGCAGAATCAGTCATACTTTCATTGATTTTCTTTGGAGTGATTACAACAGACATGGAAATTGAAAGACGCCTCATTTGGGCCATTACAGACTCTGGGTGTGGGGGGAACCTATCACTAGACTCAAGAACCCACTCCTTCTTGTGCTCTCCTCCCAGGCCAGTAATAAGGTATTCTTCCGGACCTCCTGTCTTGGTCATTTTCTCCATCTCTTCTTCCTCAGCCTTTCCTTCCTCACCTTCTTCACTTTCGGCGGCTTCCTCTACTATGCCCTCGACGTATTCACCTTTGGTCTTCCCAGGATCCTCCTGCGTGACTTCTGCGTTTCCTTCGCCTAACAGATCTTTCATGGCAGAACCGTCCAGCATACCAACCCAGTCTTTGGCAGCAACAGATTTTTCAGGTACTTGTAAAAATGGGTCTTTGTACTCAGAAAATTCATGGGAGAAGAAGATCTCGAACCCCGGCTTCATGCATTTGTCTTTTTGATCCATCCATGGTTCTGGGAAACCACAGAAGGGGAAATCTTCTCCTTCCTTCACAAAATACCCGTTGAGGGTCTTCAAGTAAGGATCCATCGGTGCGTTGACGGCCCTCTTCTTGGTTCTCAGCTCCTTCTTTGTTGGTTGATACCCGAGACCGTGAGTATGAGTTTGAGTAGGGATTCTTGGGGCTTCCGGCAGGCCTTGAAGGTTCTTCCCCAACCCCAATCCTGGAAAGAAACCCATCTTCTTCATGATTCCGGCGACGACTGGACTAGCATATTGATCAAAATAGGGCGGTAGGGACTCTCCCGACTTTCCTTCTTCTATCGCGCCGATGAACTCGAATCCTCCCATTTTTGCTTCTTCTTCTTGTAGCTGTAGCTCTAGGACCGGTGCACTTGACGATGCTTCAGATGATCGAACCCAACTGTCTCCGAGGATATCACAGACTTTGTTTTCCCAGACATATTTAACTTTTTGATGAATTGTCGATGGGATAGCGCCCAGACTGTCCAACCAAGGTCTCCCCAGCAGCAGATTAAAAGAAGCGGGGATATCGATGATTTGGAACTCAGCTTCCTTGTCCATTGATCCGATAGCAAGTTTAAGAAAGATGATGCCCATGACTGTCCTTTGGGTGTTATCATATGCCCGGACCTTTTGTTGAGACGGCACAAAAGAAGATTCATCCAAGCCCATTCGTTTGGCTGTGCGGAAAGGACACACATTAAGAGCAGACCCGTTGTCAATGAGACAAGCGGGTACGGTGTTCCCCAAACATTCAACAGTGATGTACAAAGGCTTATTGAACATGGGCCCTCCCGGTGGTAAGTCATTTGATGAGAAAGCAATAGCCAAAGTTGGAACTTTATTGATCAGCCCTACAAGGTCTTCCGGGGTGGTGTCGATAGACACGTCAGACTGATTAAGGGCGTCTAGGACCGCCTGCCTATGACGTTTGGAGGCAATCAGCAATCCCCAAACAGTAATGTTAGCCTGAGTCTTCTTCATCTGCTTGAGGACTCTATCCTCTTCTTCTTCCTCGTTCATCTTTTCTTTTCCTTTCTCCAGCTCCCTCCCCGGGTGATCTTCCTCTAATTCATGTGGCTTGAAGTGCCTACCAGACCGAGTCAAGTGGTCAATTTCTTCTTTTGCCCAAATATCGTCGGTTTCGGAAACGGTCTTTGGGCCCTCTTCTACCTCTTCGTCGCTTTGGTACCATAGATCATCTTCCCCTACCAGGCCTATGTTCCGATCATTGCTTTCTTGGACCCACCAATCTGACTGCTCCATTGCTTCATTCTCCCATATCCCTGGCTGGCTTCCAGTCGTACAGATTTCCGGATTTTCTGGTAACTGATAGAACTTCTTTGGTTCCCCGACCTTGGTGATTAGCTTGGACGGATCGAATGTCACTTCTTCTACTCCCAAGAAGTAAAGACCCCGCGGCGGCGGTACGGCACGATGGTTTGGCAGTGGATTCTTGGTAACATTGGGAGCCTTGACAGGTGGCTCGGATATCACTTTGTTGTCAATGAGGTCCTGTATGTCATGCCTTAACCTCATGCACCGATCGGTCGAGTGGCCCTTTTGTTGGTGATATTTACAGTAGAGATCTCCTTTGAAGTACGGCGGGAGTGGACTCGGCGGGGGTCGAGGTTCCAGCTGGCGGAGATGCCCTTTTGCTAACAGCCTGTCGAGGGCGGTTGATAATGATACTCCCAAATCTGAAAACTTCCTCATTGGCTTGTCTTCCCCTCCCCTTGGATGACTTCTGGTGATATCGAATTTCTTCTCCGGCTTGCTAAGCGCATTGACATCGGTGGGGCCAGAGTGACCCCCCGAATGCCCTCCATTCGACCCATAACTAGGCCTTCGATATCGGTTCTGTGGTTCTTCCTTTTTGATTGTTCCTTCTTGGATTGCATCTTCGATTCTCGTCCCTACGTCGAATACCTCAGCAAAGGTATTGATTGACTGGAATCTCATTTTTTCCTGATAAACTGGCTGTAGATTTTTCATCAACATTCGGATTTGGTCCTTCTCGGACGGTCTTTGTACCATTTTCGCAGCTTTCCCTCTCCAACGGCTTAAGTACTCAGCGAATGATTCTTTGTTCCCCTGCCTGGTTGTTTCCAAATCTCGGACAGTAACATCCAAGTCTTGGTTGTATTCGTACTGCGCCACGAATGCTTTAATCACTTCTTCCCATACCCTGGTTTTGCTTGGTTCAAGAGTGAGATACCAAGACAGAGCGGCTCCGGTCAAAGTCTGTTGGAATAGGACTGCCATCATGATAGTGCTCAATCCGCTTGGTTGGAAAGCCCCGATACACATTCGGACGTGACTGCGGGGGTTGCCTGTGCCATCAAATTTGTCAAAGACGGGCATTTTGAAACCGGCCGGCAGTGTCTCGTGGACTCCGTCATACAACCCTTCCAGTTCCATTAGGTAGGTATCCACCCCTTGAGCCTTGCGCATTACCCTCTCCAATTTTTCTATCTTCTCGGTCAGCAGCTTCTCCTTCTCATCTTTTTCCCTGTCCCTGTTGGCTCTCAGCGCATCATTCCAGTGTGCCTCTTGGTCGTCGAACCAATCCCCATCTCCTCCTCCCATAGGCGGGTCCATGACAGGCGGAACCACATGTGGCGGTCGGCGGTTCAGCTCCTCTATCATTCCCATCATTCGATTCATGTTTTCAGCCTGTCTTCGCATCTGTTCTGCCTGCTGTTCAACTAGTACCCTCAGTCCGGTCATCTCTTCATTGTTTCTCTCTTCAGCCATCTCGACGTATCCTCTTCTCACTAACCTTGCCGTAGGACCTCTAAACCACCCTTGGTTTGCTATTTTTGCTCCTACAATAAATTTTGGAAATTTCTTTTTAGAAAAACCCCTTTTTTTCTTTATTTTAGCAAAACCTTTATTTTGTAAGTCATGCGGATGCAAATGCATGTGTGTGTGTGTGCCTACTCTATATGCAAAAGAAAGGAAAATTCTAGTCCTAACACATAAAGCACATAATCACATAGAATCCTCATTCATGTCAAATGCGCCAACTTCACCTATCATTGTGATCCTTACTACCCCTTCAAAGGTCGGGCGAAATATTTTCGAAATTCATTTGAAAAGTATTTCTTTAAATGATGAGATTTTTCAAAAACAATTCTCAAGGATTTTGAAAAAATGAAAATGTTTCTCAATAACTATGATTGGATTGAAATTTTGCTTTGAAATTCATTTGAAGAGCATTTCTTCCAAAAATAATTCTCAAAGATTAGTTTGGGGCTTTTAATCAAAAGTGAAAGATTTTTTTGGAAGAGCAATTGAAAACTTTGGAATAAAGATTACAAAAAATCCATTTGCTTTCAAAGATTTTAAAATTCTTTGGGTAGAAGGATCACATGATCGGATTATCACCGTGCTTTTCATGAATTTGGATGCATACAAGGTCAATGATGCTTAGCTAACATGATATAAGAAGTATAATCTTATAACCAAGATTCAGCATGTTCCCAAATGTCGCGGGACATGAGAAGGAATTGCTAAAAGGTGATTAGGAGTTGTACATCTTTTATCAAGCAAGCATTGTCATCATCTCAAATAATCCCTTTTGGGCATACAAAACTCCCTAGTACATAGTCCTAATCAAGAGTTGATTTCCTAAGATTGAAAGGTTCTATGGAAACTACTATGCAAAAGCTGGGATTTGGTCAAATAAGGGACCCTTGACACACATCCGATAGGATGCTTAATATACCAAATCATGGTACGAGATCAAGGGTGATCACACGGTCCCATGATGACTTGACCGACCGGGTTGCCCCGAGCCTCCAAGGTCATAGTTCCGTGCAATCGACTGGCTGGACATGCAAGTGAAATGCAACAGGCACACAAAGATTAATTAATTCGATTAAAAGGATATTTTTCGAGTCTAATCCTCAAGTGAACCCAAAATCAGAATTCTGGTCTGCGAAACCAGAGATTCTGGGTTCGATCCCCAGCAGAGTCGCCAGATTGTGGATATCGCAGGTTGACTTACCCACAGCTTTTCTTATTTAAAATCTTTTTCCAAATTTCAAATTCAAAACAAAAAGAGTCGCCACTTAATTTTTTTTAAAAGGAAAATTAAGAAACCGTTTTAAAAGCAAACTGATCTTTTAGAAACCAGAGATTGACTAGGTCCGGGGATTATGGAATGAGAGAGGAAGGAGCCCGTTGGACTAAAACACCCTCTCTCATCCTATCTTGCGATAGGCCTCTACTCAACATCCTTTTAATCAAATTTATTAATCTAAGCATGCCCTCAACTATACATATATACATATACATCACAAAAAGCATGTCCAAAGGGTGTAAAATTACAAATGGCAAAATATCATTCAAAAGCCACATAATTCAAGTAACAAGCGATTATGATATGCAATAGAGAACAAGTGAACTTACCCGGGATCCAGCAGCGATAGTAAACGTGTAATGCATGCGAACAAAAGAAAATCCTAAAAGAGTCTCTAATCACATATACACATAAGGCAAAACCTAATTCTAAGGTGTCGCGCATGGAGTCGAAAATTAAGTGAAAAATCAAGGAATTTAACGAACTAGGGAGGGATTGAGAAAATCGTACCTTAAGAGCGCTACAAAACAAGGGGTTAGTCCACATGATATGCAAAATATGATGTTAGAAATAATAATCCTAAATTTCTAGTTTAAATCCATCTAATGTAATTAAATCCAAAGCAAATAAATCTTAATTACAATTGCCAAACCATATGATTGAACATGTACATGAACAAGGACAAACCATGAAATACTCTTAAATCTTGAATTCAAACTCAACTAATCATTATTAAAGCATGGTTCAAATCTTAGATCATAAGAAAGTCATTTAGGCCCTTATTTACAAGGTAAGTCAAATGTGTCATAAAAAAATCTGAAAATTGCAGAGAGCAGACCAGACATTCAAAAATAGGAATAAAATACTTTCGACAGTTGGATCTTAATGATTTTTGGATATGTTATGCCTCTGTGAGTCTAGTTTCCAAATCAAAAAGAAAATCGAAGTTTCAACGGTTAGATCTCCGGGAATATGGAAAACACTAGACGTCACTCAGCATCTTACAACCTCCTGTCCAGAATTCTTGCACGATTTATTAAAAATAGTAAAAAAATCAGAATTGCTTTGTTCTTTTTAGGGTGACTTCCTAACACCTTAATCTACTTGGAAAAAATTATTTTGGGTCATGGAAACTTTATTAGAACTCTGATTTAATTATTTCAAAAGAGTGTTGCTGTTCTGAAACTATTCTGAAATTCTGGACAGATTGTTGTTGCTTCACAAAAACCATGATCAAACCATTCTAAACATGAAACCACCTCAAGACAAAAATTACAGTGGTAGAACAATGTGTTATTGACACTTTCCCGTTGGTTTCACTTGATTTCAACGGTTAGATTTCGAACTAAAAATCTTTGATCAAAAAACAGTTTATGGATTCACTGTTTTTATTTTGCTAGTTCAACTTTTATTTGGTAACTCCAACTATAAAATCATGAAGTTGAGTTAAACCAAACCACTTCTCCCACCACTTGATGGCCATGGGAGACTACAAACCTTTACCCTTCATGGATTTCAAATGAAATATGGATGGACTTCATGAAATCTATAAGTTGTAGAATCTAAACCATGGAGATGGATTTAGACTCAAAACTACATTCTCCTACCATTTAATGGTCATTGAAGAAAAGGGGAGGGGGTTATGGCCATGACTCATAAGCCTTAAAGGAATATTGAAGGGATTCCTCAAGACATCAAGTTTAGAAGATCCAAATCATGAATGTGGACTTGGATCCTCTTGTGAAGTGTTAATTAAACTTTGACTTCCTATGTGAAGCACAAGCCTACATAGGTGTTCAAAAGATCATGCTCTAGAGATCAAAGGAGATATTGAAGATCTCCAAGACCTTCAAGAGAAGAAAATAAACAAGAGAATGGAAGAAGATAACATGGAAACAAAAGAAAAACTCCTAAGTTTACTTGATGAACAAAGAGAATAATGAAAGATTTTAAGACTAGAGATGGGAAGAAGGGATAAGCTAATAATCTATGATTAGAGGATCACCTCCAAATTATCCTCAAAGTTTTCTTTTCTTTGAAGATGTTCCAAGCTCTTCTCTCTAATTCTCTAAAACACTTGTTTTCTCTAACAAATTGTTGGTGAAATGGAAGTATATGCTCTCTCTCCCAATATCTCTCTTGGTGTTCTTCTTGGTCTCTCTCTTTTTGTTCTTCTTTTGTCTTCATGAAGATACCTCTTCATTTATAGGCAAAATCAACAGATATTTTTGGTGAATTTCGGAGTGAAAAACAGGTGTAATTCCCTCATTAGTTGGTACAATGTGTACTTTCTGAAATTATGCAGACTGCTGCCCAGCGCGGCAGTCCAGACACTGACGCGGCAGTGCGTGACTGCCGCCGCGGCATTCATCAAATGCCGTTGCGGCACTTAATGACTGCCGCGCGGCATTCACCAAATGCCGCGCCAATTAATGGATTGCCGCAATTTTGTCAGTCTTACTTTATCAGTTTTTTGTTCTTATTTGCATGCGCATACGTAATGCTCTGCAAAATACAGATTTTAAAAGCAAACGGCAGTCAGAAACCTGCGGCGGCACTTGATGAGTGCCGTAACGGCACTCTGTGAATGCCGTGCGGCAGTCACCAAATGCCGCGGAATCCCGCCGTGTGCCGGTTTTGACTAAAATTCCCCTTTTAGGTCTTTTCTCTTTTTGAAACAAATTATTTTTTGAATATCTTTTCCAAAAGTTGTGTTTTATATCAGAATTTTCCTAAATACCTGGTATTTCTCTCTTTCTGTGAAATTTTATCGCGTTTTAGGGACTTTCTGAAGAGCTTGGAATACTTCAAATCTTTCGGTCCTTATCATCATCGGACTTGGAGGTGACACTCTCCTAAATTTGACGTCTGGTCAAAATTGGGGTGTCTACAGAAACTTCTCATCTTCTTTCTGTGCTTTAATGATGCGGCTAATAAGGGTGGGCTGTAAAATGAGGCACCCAAAATGTTGCCATTCTCCTTCCTCAGCAATCTGTGCATCAAACTCAGCCATAGTCTCAAATGCTCACCATTCCCTAATCAGCAAGGAGGCAATTGTTCCACGAGTTTGTCGACTCAAAGCATCAGCAACCATATTAGCTTTACCAGGGTGGAATTCTAAAGTAAAGTTGTAATCTTTAATCAGCTCCATCCATCTGCGTTACCTTATGTTCAATTCCTTCTGTGTAAACAAGTACTTAAGACTCTTGTGATCTGAAAACAAATCAAACATCTCACCATAAAGATAATGTCTCCAAATCTTGAGTGCAAAAACTACTACAGCCAATTCCAAATCATGAGTGGGGTAGTTCAACTCATTCGGTTTTAGTTGTCTAGATCCATAGGCGATAACTCTACCATCTTGCATAAGTACACACCCCAATCCTTGATATGATGCATCACTGAAGATAGTAAACTTCTCATTAGGCTTGAGTATAGCTAGTATTGGTGCTGTGGTGAGACTTTCTTTCAACTCTAGAAAGGCGTGCTCATGCTTTTCTATCCACTCAAATTTTTGAGCTTTCTTAGTCAGTCTGGTCAACGGTGCTGCTATCTTGGACAATCCCTTAACAAATCTTTGGTAATAACCCACGAGTCCAAGGAGACTCCTAACCTCCGTAGGGTTGGTCGGTCTAATCCAGTTTGATACAACATCTGTCTTGGATGAATCCACAGAAATTTCTTGGGATGATACCTTGTGTCCCAAAAATTTTACTTCTTGCAACTAAAACTCACACTTATTGAATTTGGCATGCAAGCGATGATCCTTGAGCATCTGCATTGTTATCCGTAGATGTTGCCAGTCCTCTGACTTAGAATAGATCAAAATATCATCTATGAAGATGTGACAAATTGATCTAAATAAGGCTTGAACACTCTATTCATCAGATCCATAAACACTGTCGGGGCATTCGTCATTCCAAATGGCATTACCAAAAACTCATAGTGACCATATCGGGTTCTGAAGGCAGTTTTAGGCATATCTTCTTTTCGTACCCTTAATTGATGATATCTTAACCATAGATCTATCTTGGAGAGGGTTGTAACTCCCTGTAGATGATCAAACAAATCATCGATCTGAGTTAAGGGACACTTATTCTTGATAGTCACTCGGTTCAACTCTCGATAGTCGATACTGTGGACACGCGAAATTCCACCTCTTGTTTGTTTGAAATCGTTTTGAAAAGGAAAAGAAAATGTCTGTTGAAAACAGATACAGAGTCGCCACTTGGTCTTTAAGGAACCAAGAAACCTAATTTGACTCACCCAAATGGATAAAGGGCACCGGCCCTTCATAACCAAAGAACTTGGTTCGGGGTTTTGGTACGAGAGAGGAAAGAGCCTTTGTCATGACTAAAACACCCTCAACTCGCTCCGTCTCTCGACGGGCCTCAATTAGCATCCAAATAATCATCTTATACTATGTATGGTTCGATAGTTAATACTATGATAGTACATTACATCACACAAGAATTTTGAAATGGAAGATCAAAAGATAAGATATCATTCATAAGATCTAAGCCAAGTATCACACAATGCAAAGTGAAAGATCACACGAACAAACCTAGGAAAAATCGTCTAATCACATATCAAGTAATAAAGTTTTCCTAATCTAAGGGGACATGAGTTGTTCTTGAAACAAATAAATCAAAGAAAATAAGGATGCTTAGCAAGCTAGAATGATGCATGTTAATCTTTGAGAAAAGAAGATCTCTCAATCCCCGGGACGGATGAGAAAGGATGATTAGATCGAAAGGGGAAGCATGGACGTATGATCCAACTCATTCCTTATAATCTTCCTAGATTAGGAGTCACAAAAGCCCCAAATCTTGCATGGATGCAATGTATGATCATAGAATGTGCAAAGGTTGTAGTGTGTTTGTGTACATGGACTTTCTAAAGTGGCTTAGAAGTCTAAAATATGCATGAATGCATGAAGAAAATCATCATAGGATATGTACAAATATGGTATGGACCACTTCCTAAAATATGAACTAATTTGAAGTGCATATAAGCATCAAATCAAAGAATGAAAGTAAAAGTGTGCTTGCTGTGAATAGTGGATAGAACAGTAACATGATCTTTTGGAAATTGAAAAGAGGTGTTAGGAATGTTTTCAATGCATGATTTTTCATGGAGATCTTCCTTATTGTGTCTAGAAAACAACCCAAAAATCCAATCTTTAATAACTATTACATATTGAGAGAAATCATATGAACAATAGAGGTTACTCAGAAACAGAGTCTGTACTGTCGACTGAAATGTTAGAAAATCTTAGAAAATAAAAACAAAAGATCTAGATACCCATACTATACAGAAAGTTCCCTAAGACATTGAAGTTCAAGGGAAAAATAAGTTGGGACCACTCTTTGTCGAAAGGTTTTCTGTAAAACAAGTTGAAAGTCAACCTAGCTGCTGTGACAGTAGAGGCAGAATGTTTGGAAGGAATGTTTGGACAAAAATGGACCCCTTTCAAGTGCTTCCAAGTCAAGCCAAAAATCATGGGTGTTCTATAATGAGTTATAAAGACTTTCCAAGTGGTCTTGCATTCATATATTGAGTATTGAACTCAAAATAATTCTTTGAGGTTAAATGACTCAATGTTTTGAAGGTTTTGAGAAAACAAGGTTTATTTCTTGAAATCAAAATGAGGGGTTTAAGAGGGGGTTTTGAAATGGGGGTTTTGAAAACATGTTTTCAGTACTTAATGAAGATTATAACCACTTAAAATTTCAACATTTGACTCACATCAAGAACCTCCAAGATTATTGGAAAGTATTATTTCATTTTAAAGACAACTTCATGAATACATAGGAATGTATTGGAGTTGAAATCATCATCTATCAATCATGTTTTTGAGGTCAAGAGCTACTATCCATAAGGATTCACCCACCTCAAACTTCATATCATCATCTAGATGATGATAGACTAGTAAGTAAATAAAGAAAACAAAAACAAAAAGAAATGAGATAAGAGAAGATGAACAAATATAAACAAGCAAATAGATAGCAATCAATAGATGATATTCATGATGATCTTGGACTTATAGCTTGATGTTTCACTCATGTATGGTGACTTTGGACATGGAAGTAGCTTTCTCTCTCATAAATACCCACTAGAATGGTAGTTGGGTGTATTGAATGTGAAGTAGATAGAAGTAATGAAGTAAAAACAAAGCTTAAAACTCACTTTAATATAAACAAGCAAATAGATAGCAATCAATAGATGATATTCATGATGATCTTGGACTTATAGCTTGATGTTTCACTCATGTATGGTGACTTTGGACATGGAAGTAGCTTTCTCTCTCATAAATACCCACTAGAATGGTAGTTGGGTGTATTAAATGTGAAGTAGATAGAAGTAATGAAGTAAAAACAAAGTTTAAAACTCACTTTTTTGTTTGAAAATCATAGAAGGAGGCTTCTTTCTCTCTATTCTAACCTTATCTCTACAACTTTCTCTCTAAAATTTTTCAAAGCTTGCATTTGACACCCCCAAAATGAGAAGTCAAGGGGGGTTTATATAGGCCAATTTGGGGTGGTTTTGGGGTTTTGAAAGTAATGGTCCCAAACATCTGTGAACATAGAACTACGTCGTTTTGGTTTCTAATTAATCAAAATGAACCCCCAAAAGAAATTATAAAAGTGGACCATTCTGGGGGAGAGTGCCGCGGCGGCACTGGGCCTATGCCGCGGTGGTAGTGGGCTAGTGCCGCGGCGGCATTGCTCCTCATTTGTCCATATAATCCTTTTTAGGCCCCCAGAGGTTCCAGTATTCGCGAAAAGGCCCTATTTTGTCCGAAATTCACAAAAAATGCATACAAACTCCAAATTGAGGTTGTGATATACCGTTGGAAAGGTAATGGAGTCTAATTTAAATAAAAAAATAGTTCGGAGATAGGTCACCTTGAAAAGTTTTGCGGTATTCATGATAAAAGCCGATTTGATCGCATTTTTCACCTTCGAAAATTCATAATAAATTCATTTAAAATCCAAAAATTATGTGCAATATACCATCAGAAAGCTATTGACCTCTAATATCCATGAAAAAATGTTTGAAAAATAAAACGGTGCTCTGGTTTCAAAGTCAATTTTTGGTCAAACTGGTCAAACTTGGGATTCCCAGGAAGTTCTGGAAACCTCTGGGAGCTCCCAAGAGCTAACGTTTTCATTCGATTTTCTTTTAAAACTCATTTTAATACTTTTCACATGATCTAGAATGATCCCAAAACTTTTTAGCGAATTTGGACGACTTCGGTCAAACCTTAGTCAAACTTGGTCAAACCTTGGTCAAGAGGGACTTTCTGAGAACTTTCGGGACTTCTGGGAGCCGACGATTTCATCCGGTCTTACTTTAGAACTCAATTTATTGTTTTTCTTACGACGTAGTGCGTTTCCAGAACATTTGGTCTGAATCCAGGAGCGTTCGGGCTTTCAGGGGTATTTTGGTCATTCTGAGCATTTTGAGAGATAGAACTAACTTCCAGGAGTCCTTTTTGAGTCTTTATAATCATTGTGAACCACCAAGCTATGGGTCTCCTAAATCTGATAGCCGACAAAATGGGGTGTCTACAGTTTGCCCCTCTTTGGCATGAACTTGCGAGGCAATGCGTGTCGCAAGCGAGTGCCAAAGCTTTGAAGAGACATGTCTTTTTGGAGGCTATAGATTTAGGATAAAAGTGTTGCAAAAGATGTAATGATAGAAAACATGATGCTGGGGCCAGGGATGGTCGTGCTCTTCGTAAGCTACCTATGTATCCCAAGGGGAATCAGACCAGGACGTAGTTCGGGGCACAAAGGAACAAATCGCACACGCACAACAAGACAAGTGAATGCTATGTTATGAGGATGATATGCAATGCATGGATGTGATATGAATTGCGTCCTGAGTCCTATCATGTTTAGTGTTCTGATCTTAGCATGAGCTGGTGCTGTGGGGTATGTGCCACTCTGAGTGGACTTATGCCGTGCTAGTGTCTCCGACTGTGATGCAGTGGCTGACTCGGATAAAGACACAATGGTTTGGAAGACTCTGGGTCTCGGGGCAAACGTGCTTTGTAAGTGAAATGGATCAGTCACAAGGTTTAAGAGGATGACAACCAAAGGTGACCGAGGGATCTTGTGATAACCGATAAGTGCAAAAGCTATAATAATGGATAAATGATAAAGCTCATGATAATCAGGAGACACGAAGTCGTGGAATGACAGTGCTCGTCTTTGAAAACTTGACACGGGCGATGTTCTGGTTGTTCCTGATGACCGATCTTCGGGAGTCGGTTCTACTTTTGCTACTTTCTGCTGGGGATAGTGGAAACTAGTATCCTTTGGTATTTGTCCTCGGGGGATGGCGTAAGACCCTCAGAGAATCTCTCTTAACTATTTCTTGATCGGGAACCAGAACCCATCTCTGAATCTATCACGGTTGATCAGGTCTTTGCAATGGTTGGTCCGAACAGCCGATTCGTGCCTTCGGGAGCTAATATCTTTCTGTTTCTGTCCCCGGGGGATGGTGTAGGACTCTCAGGGAATCTCTCTTAACTGTTTCTTGATTGGGAACCAGGACCCATCTCTGAATCTCTCACGGTTGATCAGATCTTTGCAATGGTCAGTTCGAAAAACTGATTCAGGTCTTCGGGAGCTGATATCTTTCTATTTCTGTCCTCGGGGGATGGTGTAGGGCTCTCGGGGAATCTCTCTTAACTGTTTCTTGATTGGGAACCAGGACCCATCTCTGAATCTCTCACGGTTGATCAGATCTTTGCAATGGTCAGTCCGAAAAACTGATTCGGGTTTTCGGGAGCTGATATCTTTCTGTTTCTGTCCTCGGGGGATGGTGTAGGATTCTCAGAGAATCTCTCTTAACTATTTATTGATCGGGAACTAGGACCCATCTCTGAATCTCTCATGGTTGATCAGGTCTTAGCAATGGTCAGTTTGAAAAGCCGATTCGGGCCTTCGAGAGCTGACATCTTTCTGTTTCTGTCCTCGGGGGATTAACTGAATCTGCTGGAGATAAAATGGATCTGTTGGGGGATAAACCCTCATAAATCTTGACTAAAATGGGCCACCGAGTCTAATCGGGATCACGAACGGGCTAAAACGGGGCAGAATGGGCTGAAACGGGCTAAAACGGAGCGAAGCGGGGCCCGCGGGGAGCAGTGCCGCGGCGGCACTGGGCCACTGCCGGGCCGTGGCGACAGTTGGCCAGTGCCGCGGCGGAACTGGGTGGCCGGACTTCATGTGTGTATATCTCGGGTTTTTGAGCATTTCAAGTTCATTTTTGGCCATTTTGGGGTGCTTTTGGAGCCAAAATCCATCAAAAGGCAGTTTGTGCACGCTCAGGTGAGTAATCTTTCCCCATGATTGGAATTTTGATTGGTGTTTTGGTTTATTCTATTTTTTAAGAAGAAAGTTTGGTTTTAGCTTCCATTTTTCTTGCAGATCTATGGTTTCGAGCTCAAGGAGACCGTCTAAGAAGGCCAAGGAATGAATGAAAGTCGAGAGTCAAACCCCGGACTTGATTTTACGGGACCCCCAACGCCATCTTTCGGCCGCGGCTCTAGCGAGCCTGGTATGCGAAACTTTCGACAATTTAGGACTATTTTGTGCATTGTGCTAGTTTTATGAACTGTAGTGTGCACCTAGAGTTTGTTAGAAGCTTGTTTTGTGCTTGTATGTTGATTTTGTGTAGTTAGACTTTGTTGATTTTGTGTAGTTGGACTTTGGGTCGTGAATAGTGATTGTGTGCTCGTTTTGATAAATAAATAAATTAATGACAATAGTTAATTAATGATAAATGAATTTATTAAATTATTAAATTAAGCAATCCTAAATTTGCATCTCAAATGGTTTCAAGCGCATGATAAATCAACAAATGAGGATATTGGAGTAGTCTCACCATTATTGAAGGTGGTATCACTATCACACTTATTGGGAACCGTTGGTTTACAAGATTTGGGAAGATAGCCTTACGTAATATTTGTATTATATTGTCTAATATTTTAATAGATGTACCATATTTAATTATAATGAGAATCACATGTATTTGGAAAATTTTTGAGATGTTAAATTTGAAAAGTATAGCATCACTCAGCATTACTCCATTCATTATATTCACTTATGTCTTATTTTAAATTAGTTTATCTATATTCATATTTTTCTTGCTTTGAATAAAATATATAAATAGAAAAATTCTTCAACCATCTATGCAATTTTGCCTATTTGGTACAACCAATTTTAAGGTCCCAATTTATGGTAACAACGTCACGTTTATTGTAACTTAATGCCAATGAACAACTTATTTTTTAATTGTTATTGGATAGTAACAATGTTTTATTTGATAATTAATGTTCAAAGTGCCACTAGGAGTGACAATTGATAATATATGCTAAATTAAGACGTAATTTTGTATATATTACAAATTTTAATTATAGCTAGCACTGTTCGTGAAGACTCGAGACCTAACTCCACCCGACCGACCCGACAACTTTGAGTCGGTTTACACAGGTAGTGGGTGAGGGGTCTTACAACACACCCGACCACTTTTGGTTCGGATTTTGGTTGTTACTTTGCCAAACTCGAAAGCACCCAACCCGACCCGACTTAGCAATAACACCCTAAGGCCTCGTTTGTTTTGGAGGACTAAGGGTGGGATAGAGAGGGATTGGATTAATAGTCTATTTTAATTGAATAGTTCGACATTTGGCACGACCATTCTGCCCGGGACTAATTGTCCATTTTAAAAAAATAGTCCCCCATATGGGGGACTAAGTTATACCAAGAGAGTTGGTATTATTAGTCCTGAGACTATCAATTAAAAGGGACTAATTGTTCAATCCCCACCCTATCATCCAAACGTGGCCTAAGAAATCACATTACAGTCTAGGGGTGGCAATTTTCGACCCAACACGGCAACCCGACACGACCTGATACGAAAATAAATGGATTTGGGTGACCCGTATAAGGGCACGGCTCATAAACGAGTCGTCCCGTTTGACACGATTAATAAACGGGTTGAAGTGGGTCAACCCGTCTAACCCGTTTGACCCGATTAAGTATTTAAATGCAGTTGGGGCAATTTTTTTTAGTTGTAAAAATAATTTTCAATAATCTGGAAGTATAAATTACAAATAATATATATAAAAATTTTAAAAAATAAATTATTTAAAATATACATATATATATATATATATAAACTGAAATTGTGTTTTTTTTTTTTTGCTCACAAAAAAAAGAGAGTAGTTACCAACTTACCAAACAAATAAATTTATATATAATAATTAATAACTAATGTAATAAAAAAATAGTAATTAATAACTAATAAGGGAGGAAGGAAGCTGGAGCCTGGAAGCATTCATGTATCAAGCATTGCATAAAAAATAAATAAGATAAAATAAAAAATAAAAAAAAGAAAGGAAAAAAAAAGGGAGGAAGCCCGCTAGGATTGCGGGATTGGGAGGGAGATAAATTAGTCAATTAGACAAATACAAATGTTAATCTTGATTCTTGATCGATGGCAAGTGAAGAAATTTCTTTATACAGTTAGTAAAAATAATATTTCTTCTTATTCATTTTGTTTGGATGTACTTGGGTGTTAAGTTTATAATAGTTGGATATTGTTATATTTGTAGTATTTTGGTATTTAAGATATACGTGTTAATAATTGATAAATTTAATGGAAGACTTGTTTGTGTTCTTAGTAGGGCTGTAAGCTTATTTTGAATAGTCGAACCGAGCTAACCGGTCGATTTTCTTAAAATTACTTACGCTTAAAAAATTGATCCGACCGCCCAAATTGGCAAAATCGACCAAAATGTGAAAAATCAGTCGAACCGACCACTTCGGTTGGTTTTCAAAACATGAAAAAAATAAATATAAATATTCGAATCGAACCGAACTGAACCGATGACACCCTACACGGGTTACACGGGTTAAACGGGTGACCCGTATATGACCCGGCACGATTACGACCCGACACGATTATGACACATTAAGAATGACCCGATTATGACCCGACACGATTATAACCCGACACGATAATGATCCGACACGATTATTACCCGACACGACCCGATTGCCACCCTATATTACACACATTGAAAAGAGGATCAACCGTGCATATGAAATTCTCAGTTGTTCTCTCTCTCATCTCATAAACACAAACCCTAATCACTTAACCCACTTCTCAACCTCTGCCATTGGTGGTGGTGAGATAACACCGGCCACCGCCGCTGGGCTACGCCTCCAAGGTCTTTGCTTGTTTTCCCTTTGATGGAGCTTGGTGTCGCCGTCTCCTATGTCCTCGCACCAGCCCATGAGGTTTGTTCTCTCATCAGCTTCTTCTTCTTCTTCTAATTGATTCTTCTTGAGATTTTGGCCCTAATTTGCCCCCAGTTGTCCCCATTTTTTAGAATATTTGATTGTGATTGAGTATTATACAATAGATAGTAGATACATGTATAGAATACATGCATGAATCCGAGGAATGAAGATTTAAGGCCCAAATTTATGTCCATTGTTCTCTAATCTTAGTTGATTTTGGCCCTAATCCTCATGTCGGTTTTCACCCGACTCCACCCGATCCCGACGAGTCGGTTGATGACGGGTGATAATCCTCAAACCCAATGATGCTCGGGTGAATGAACGGGTTGACCTCAAACCCAACTCACCTGACCTGTGTACTGCCCTAATTATAGTGCCTGATACCACCTAGTTTTATACATATATATATAATCTATATTGTAAATTGGGTCAGAGTGTAATTTTTAGGGAGCTTCGGCCATAGCCCCTCAAATAAAACTCTTCAAAGCTAAAACACATGCTACTTTTCTTAACCGCATTAGGCCATTTTTACACTCAAATTGTTATAACTTTTGTTTTACTAGTCCTTTTTTTTTGTAAAATTTGATTTTTTGGAATCAGCAAAATGTGATTTATCAAACGAATTCAATATTGACCATGAAATATTGGGAAAAAAAACCTAAACATCAAACAAATATGGAAAATTGTATTTTTTTCACATGCATATAATAAAAATATATTTCTTTCGTACAATTGGCACCATAGATGCATAGATCTTGAAAAAAATACAAGTAATCAAAAAAAAAAAAAAATCACCCAAAAAACCCAAGAATTGAGAAAGTTATGGTAGTTTGAAGTTGACAGATAATATTATCTATTACACACACAGATAACAGATAATATTATCTGTAAGATAGATAAAACCTCAAAATTAGGCTGCAACTTAACTTTTTTTTTTGTAAAATTTCTACACCCATTGCGTCGATCTCAAAGAAATACATAAAATCAAAAAAAAAAAAAAATCACCCAAAAAGCCCAAGAATTGAGAAAGTTATGGTGGTTTAAAGTTGACAAATAATATTATCTGTCGGTTTCAACAGATAATATTATCTGTCTGAAATAAATTATTTTTTTTTGTACAATTTTCAAGCCCAATGCATAGATCTCAGAAAAATACATGATGTCAAAAAAAAAAAAAAACCAAAAGGCTAAAAAACGAGTGAGTTATGGTGATTTAAACTTCACAGATATTATTATCTTATCTGTGAGCGGAGGAGCTTTTCACTAAATACGGGACTTTTCATAAAATTGTAAAAAACGCGAGTTTTTGACTAAAATGCATCATTTTAAGGACCTAATATCCCATTAAAGATTTGTACACATCAAAGTTCACACGTGAATATCACCGATTCACCGTCGACAGTCGCCAGTAGACATTCACCGCTCACCATCTCCAGTCGATAGTCGCTGCTCTCCATCGCCATCCATCCATCACTGCTCACCATCAGCCATTTGGGGGCAGCTCTACAGGTACTCTCTCTCTCTCTCTCTCTCACTTAGTCTATCTTGCAATCTCTCTCTCTCTTTCTTGATGTGTCACAGATTGTTGAACACCATGATCTGGTGATTTAGGATTAGGGTTTCTTTGATTAGATGAACGCCATGATTCCGATTTGAATGTACCAAATAGCTGAAAACAAATTCCGAAAAATTCTGAGATAGATATTCCAAAATTTCCGAAAAATTGGAATCGGAATGCACTTTTGAGATCTTGAGTTTTCGGAATCGGCATTGGCATCGGAATAGTGGGTTGTGTCCGAAAAATTTGGAATTTTTTCCGTAGCCTTCTATTCCAATCCGTTCCGGCCGACTTCCACCCCTTTTGTCTTTAGTTCTGTTCATTGTGTCAAATTGTGAATTAGTTTACCAAAATTAACAATCGTAAATTGTCATGAACTAAGTGGGAGGGTGATGGGAAGCTGTGCTCAATTATGGGTTGGGTGGTGTTTTTATAAGCTGGTGGGCACCCTCCCCTTGTAAGCCAGGTTTTCAGGGGTAAGTTCTATCTATGGGTTTATGACAATTGGTATCAGAGCTGGCCACCACACCGTGGTATGGGTTGCTGTTCTGCGACCCATGATCCGGAGGTTTATGGGCCTTCCGTGGTCGTCGGTTCAGAAGCGTGGTGGTTTGTCATGAACTAAGTGGGAGGGTGATGGGAAGCCGTCCCATATCGCTTAATTATGGGTTGAGTGGTGTGTTTATAAGCTTGTGGGCACCCTCCTCTTGGAAGTCGGTTTTCAGGAGGTGAGTTCTACCCATGGGTTTATGACATAAATTGTGTCGAATTGTGAATAGTAAGATCCACTTTCCTTTGAAAATAAATTAGAAAACACACACACAAACACACACACACACTATACATATAAGATCACATTTATAGTGCTTTACGTGAACAAAATAACAATGTATGCAATATGAATACCCAAAATGCCGAAAGTTTTTAAAACTTAAAACTTCAGTTTTCAAAACTAAGAGTTGTGATTTGTAGTGAATCGTGAATCGTATTAGGTTGTATGAAAGTCGAATTAACTTGAATTTATTGACTCGTGAGCCGACCGATTCTAACAACTGTGGTTTTGTTACAAAATGCATTCTCCCGTTTCTGTTTTAAGTTTTTAACACTCTTGATCTTTGTTCCAAACATAGTTTCTATTCTTGTTATAAGACACAGAAAATAACTATCTGATTTCCGTTTTCAAGAAAACATAAGCTGAATACGCGAAACGTTACCAAACTCCACCTCAAATATACTAGTAGTTGATATTGTCTAACACCTAATATTAGGATTTGATGTCATGCTTCAACTTTTTATTAAGATGCATATCTCATGTTATAGTTACACTCTTGGTATTTACAAAATGCGGCATCGATGTATGCTAAAAGAAAATCGGATAGCTCATAGCTAGGACTTCCAAGAATTATAGGCTCACAGATATTCTTATCTTGGCCATAATGACGGCGACATGTCCAATGAAGCCTAGTGAGCATTTCATTTTATTTTAGAGTTTCAAGCCATGTAATTTGAATATTGTTTGAAGTATTCTGATGAGTTCTCTTATTTGTGTTTATGGATCAGGCTGCTGGTGGATGATCTGATAAAGGGGAGGCGGGAATGATTGTGTTTTTACCTATATAGAGGTGCCGATCTAGTGAGCATGCGGACATTTTTACAAATCGTTACCTCATTTGATAGAGTGTCTTGGGGCTGGTTCTTTCTTGTATTGGGCTCTGTTTTCTTTATGAGTTTCTTCTATGCTGCAATCATATCAAAGTTTCTTCCACTATCCGATAATGTCGTCATATCTGCCATACAGAATGACAGGTAACGTTCTGTTGTTCTTAACTTCCATGTCTTACAATTTGTTGAAACTTTTGACACTGTTGGGTTTTATCTTAGATGCACACTGATTGTTCATTGCTTTATTGTTTTATCTAACAGAATAGCGCTTGTTGCTAGTATCTAAAAATCATTGAAATGGATGTGGGACCACAGATACTATAGGACATGAAACACTGACGCGATATAAAGATACGATAAATTCTAAAAATTTAGGACATAAACATGGAGAGAATAGGGCAAGGTGATAAATATGCATTTTTATTTTGGCGTTATTTCATATGTGATAAAAATCATAAGATAAAGATGCTGTCATTTTTTTTTTTGTTTTAGAAGGGTCCAAGTTGATTCTTATTTTGGTAGGCTTATCTTGATATCACAAATTCTAGGATACCGTAATTATCTTTTGTTTTAAAAGCTCCTAGTTGATCCTAGGCTTATTTTGATATCACAACTTTAGGTGTTCTAAGTTTGTAAACGACCTAAATGCTTCCATATACATCTTATTCCTATTTCCACATACCCAACTGATGAGTGAATACTGATTATCCTTTTTGTTAAGTGCCCTAAAGTAACCACTTCAATTTCTTCTTGTTTGTCATGTTTCTTACATGTGTGTTTGAAGGAATAAAATAATGAGAAAGTTTGGATACAGACTTTGTTATGTCCTACGCTTCGTATATCAAGCAGTGCTCGGTCCGATAATGTCGTGTCGGACACTGACACAGTACCCTTGTAGGAGTGTCTGTGCTTCCTAACATTAATATTTTGGGCGAATTAAGCAGTTTCATTTTGACATTGAAGTTGTATACTTACTCCTATATGTGTTCAATCAATTTGTATCTTATATACTTTGTATTGAATGGTTTTGAGTGTCTTTGGGATTGCTCATAAAACCAAAATGAGGCAAAGCTATGTGATGCCGAACACAGACTGTCCCAAGCCATGGTAAGAAGGAGAGTTGCCTTTCGGTAGGTGATAGCCGTCGTAAGACTTTGTCAGGTCTTTTATGAACATAGATCCTAATGACAATTAAGATGATTTGAACATGTACAAAGAACATCAATAGCTGCATCGGTGAGGACAATTTGTAGGATGCACAGTCAAGGTCATGTAGGGTAGGGGAACACCAAAATGGACATGGGTCGAGATGATAAAGAAAGACTTAATAATGTGTAGATGGAATGAGGCTATGGCCGTTGACCGAGCAGAATGGAGAAAAATGATTAATGTAGCTGACCCCAAATAATATGTGACAAATGCATTGTTGAGACAAGTCTAACTAGACTCAAACTCTATAGTATACTGGTGCATTATGCCATTAGATCAAGGAACCTGCCTCTTAATGGCCAATATAGCTTGCTGATTATAGGAGCAAGAACGTTATTTTTTGTGCTGATTCCTTGTAAGACCTCGTGATTGATGCACATATTAAAAAGACCAAAAAAAGGATTCACCTGTAGGGTTGTGGAACTGGAATAGCATTTCCTGGAATTTTACATTTTACAGATATTAAAATATAACCTTGGATAGTTGGATGTATATACTTAATTTTTTAATCTCCACGGGAAACTATGAAAATAATGTTAGTATCCGACAACATAGATTATTCCTATTTTCTTCCATTTTTTGGCTTTAGAAAGCAGAGGTTTGAATTTTTGGACACAATCATCCTCTACTTATCTGTATCACAAAGTATTTCATGATTTGGAAGCTTGTGTCTTCGGCTCCTATGCTTTAGAAAAAAAGATTAATTGTGAATCTGGGTGGTGCATGGTGTTAAACATTAAAATGAAACTGAACTTCAGCATAGAAGGTACATTGCTTGTCATGTTGATTGGTGACTGCTAAGGCTTTGGTAAAATATATTCAATGGATATGCATAGTCCTTGCCCCAATTCCCATATACAATTGGTAATTGAAACAAGTGGAAATAATAGAATTCGTTACTATATGTGCTCTAAAGGTTGTCACTTGGCATAAGAAAGTACATAACATTGAGTCTTGGTACTAGATATGCCTCTGATACACGTACCCAAGTTGGCCACTCGAATTCTCCTCAAGAAACACTGGAAAATCAAGAGAAAAAAATGATGGCGGAGAAGGATTTCGTGCTTACACTGCATTTCTATACAAATAGAATATCTTTAAGCATTTTGGACATGTTGGTGCAGAACCAGCGAGAAGTGAGGAAATACAAGAGAGAGAGAGAGAGAGAGAGAGAGAGAGAGAGAGAGAGAGAGAGAGAGAGATCACACACACAAAATCAATTGTAATTCACACACACACAAAGTCAATTGTAATTCATTTCAATACTTAGATTACCCTACTTGAAAATGCCTTTAAATAGAAACTAAAATTTTATAACCCAATCAATTCCTAATATTGTGCCGCGAATGAAGCTGAAATTTGTTTAAGAAAAGTTAATCTTTGAAAGCTTACATTTATGATTCCCATCACATGTCCACCAAACTTTTCGACACATTTCAAGTTGTCTCCTAGAGCATGAGGTTTGGAGTTTATAGAGGCCTGACTCCTAAACACACCTTCGCCATTATGCGTATCCAACTCCACAGTTGGGGGACATCATATTCTTCTAGCATGCCTTTTGCAAGTTCAGGCTGTGCAGCCAAACCACCTCGCTAAATCCAAAGAATGTTGAACTATGGCGGAAGTGATATCTCTATCTGTCATGAACAGGTCATCATATTGGATGGTAAAAGGGCCATGAGATGGTCCCGCTTATGGACAGTGTTTGAAGGAGTAGATAGGAGGCAAACCGACCGTTGACAGTTTTTGCACCAAGAAATTCTGTTTTTCTTTATTGCTTCTGTACATAAAATAGAAATATTGTTGCTTATCAAGTTATGTTGCTAGGCCCTATCATGATCTTCCATGGGATTTTCATGATATGTTGTTCGGTGGCCAACGGTAGGGCCATAACGTGTACTGTTGTGGCATGTATAAGGCCATTCTATATATATATAGATACACATATATATATATATATATATATAGAGAGAGAGAGAGAGAGAGAGAGAGAGAGAGAGAGAGAGTGAGTGAGTGTTTTCTAGTATCTTCCATAAGTATCTGTAGTCATCCCTGATGTCATGACATCTTGATGGCTATTGTAACTGCCTTGCTGTCATCCTTGATGTCACTCGTGCTTTATCAAGTGAGTGATAAGGATGAATAATGTTTAGAAACTGTAATGTGCGGGGGTGTACTCCATTCCAACGATAGAAGAAGCATCAGATAGAGTGACTCAAATATTCTTGGCATTTTCTCTGTATCTGAGCAGCAATTATTTCCTCTATTGGTGCCACGCTCTACAGACTTCTTGTGCTTCTGGGTTGACAACCCACTTCTCTCTCTCTCTCTCTCTCTCTCTCTCTCTCTCTCTCTCTCTCTCTCTCCATCTTGCCTCACATTTAACCTGAGATCTCTTCTTCAGAATCTCTTTGCTATCCGACCTTTAATCACTCCATTAACGAACACTTTCACCTCTAGCGTTACACAATCCACAATTATATTATCTTTCTCTTAAGCTGAGTTTGATTTACATGTCTTGGTGGGAAAAAACTGAAAGGATCTCTCGTTATCAGAAGTTTAATCTCTCCAATTGCGAACTCTCCACTGCATTAACGATATCTCATACTCATATTATTTGAAAGCAATATCAACTTGAATAAGTTCCAAGACTGGGTAGTGGCAGTGTTCTTGTATACGCATAGGCCGAATTACAGTTTACTACCTTGAACTTGATTCATTTTCAGTTCGGGACGTCCCCCCCCCTCCCTCTTTTTCTTTCTTTCCAACTAGGTCATTGAAGCTTAGTTAAGTGATGTGATGCAATTAAATCCAACTGCTAATGGCGTGCTGATTTGTTAAATGGACGTGCATATTTGTGTGAACCTGCTCTCACAATAAGCTTACCTGGATGATGTGGCAGCCACTTCAATATAAATCACATGTAACTTTCTTCATCCCTTCTCTACTCTCTCTCTCTCTCTCTCTCTCTCTCTCCAAAAGTTAGGTTCCAAACTTTCCAGTTTTGATACCTATGATTTGGAAGCCATGAATTTATTTTCTTCGTCTTCAATCACACAGCATGGATCGAAATCCAAAAACTCTTCATCTCTCCACTTGTGTTTGTTACAATATGAATGGCTAGGACATTTCCGACAATTGATGTGTGAGTAATTAATTTGGTTTACAGTGCTGAGGTATTGTTCGCGAGATTCATTGTGGTAGATTTAAGGTGAGACTTGTGAGATCATTTAGCTGTACTCGATCATCATTATATTTTACTTTAATTAATCTCTAGTGGGTAATAGAATATTTGGTTAGATGCAAACCCATTATCAAATGAGGTGCAGGAATGGTAAGGTACCCTATTCCAAATAGTCTCTCCGAGCATGGTTTCCTTGACATGGGTAATGCTGTTCATACTTCATACTTTGAATGGCAACAATCACATTTTCTATGTGTCAGGCTATCAACAATCGGTCTATTTGATACAATTATCAACACTTTATATGACCTCAGGATAAACATCTAAGATGTATACTTGTATAGAGGGAAGTTTTTCACAAGCAAGTTATTAACTCATGTGTCTGTTCTAACTCACATATCGGTGTTTTGACAACTTGACATAGAATTTCATAATGGGTAGGGTCATGGTCTACCTGGAAATTAGGGGTGGCCATGACGGCGAGCAACATTTCTTGTTTAGTCAATCAGAAAAGGGCACTGTTTGACCATGGTCTACCTTGAAATTAGGGGTGGCCATGGTCTGGAAGGTTGGCATTATTATTAGCAATTATGAAATTTACCGGGCACTGTTTTTACTCCAATGGTGTGTGAACAGTTTCTATTTGAATCCTGTTTGGTCAATCGGGAAAAACAATGTGCCTAAGGTGTGACTTATATATCTCCATTAAGTTAGTTTCCAGGCCACCTTTTGCACATTTTCCAAATGCAGAACAGTGAGGTCGGACAGAGGGGGTGTGTGAGAGACCCAGATGATATAGAGACAAAAGGTGGGTTGTTCGAAGCAGAGGAGGAAATGTAGAAAAAGAGGGATATAGAAAGTTTTTAAGACACCATTTGATCACAATTGGGTTTATTGATCAATTGTGTAAATTTAATGACCTTATTAAGAAAAATGAAATGTACCTTTAAGGTAGTAAGTGTAATTTGGCCTGTAGATTTACTAATGTCATGCTTGATAATGAGCGTAACCAGGTGGTAGACTGAGCTCGCAACTTAATTTTAATCCCAAGCTTTTACCTTATTTCACATTGGCACCTTTTTTTTATTACAGTTCGATCCCAACCTTGCGCATTGTCAGAGCAACCACAATGGTGTGGATGGTACTACAACTTAGCTTAAACTTAGTGGTTGGTGTCCTACAATGGTGTAGCTTATACCACAAATTTAAAGTTGGTAGTATAGTTAAACTTAACGTTGGTGTACTGTTTAGTTCAACTATTGTATGGGGAAACAGTCAAATTTCAACAATTTCGTGAGGAAACGAAGGAAACTCAACTGTTTGAGACCAAACGCAATTCCAAACGGGCACCATTTGATCGTGCGAATAGCATACGGTTGAATTTCAACCGTTTGACTAAAAAAGTGGGGATGGTCATGTCTTGACCGTGTAAGTGACAAAATGATAAATTGCTAAACGGTTAACTTTTGTTCGTTTATTGTGAAATGGTCAACTTTTGTCTGTTTAAATGCCAAACGGTCATCTCTTGTCCGTTTAATTGCGAAACATTCAAATTTTGTCCGTCTCTTTCGCTACACCACTGGGATTCGAACAACTCTCATAAGTTTAAACTAAGTTGTTCACCATTGTGGATGCTCCCAGTTTGGGTCTGGGTCCAACTGCTCAACACATGACCATATACATGCATAATGATATTTGTGAACACAATTATACTGGATTTTCAATATTTCCTTAGAGCATCCACATTGGTGAACAACTTAGCTTAAGTTGTTGTACGAGAGGTGTGCGGATCGTGGTGGTTTAGCAAAAGACACGGGCAAAAGTTGACCGTTTCGCTATTAAACGAACAAGAGTTGACTGTTTAGCATTTAAACGGACAAAAGTTTACCGTTTCGCAATTAATCCTTTTGTCACTTATACCGTCAAGACATGACCGGCCCCACCTTTTTTTGGGTCAAACAGTTGAAATTCAACCGTATGCTATTCGCACAGTCAAATAGTGTCCGTTTGGTCTCAAACGCTTGAAATTCGACCGTTTTCGCATACAATAGTTAAGCTTAGCAGTATACTAACTTTAAGTCTACCAATACTACCAACTTTAATTGTGGTATAAGCTACACCATTGTAGGACACCAACCACTAAGTTTAAGCTAAGTTGTGGTACCATCCACACCATTGTGGATGCTATTGGCAACATTTTATAATTCATCATCATATTGTTAAGCTAATTGCCTTCCATTTCTATAACAGGTATTACTGCTTCTTGGTGCCCTTGACACTGCCTATTCTCGTGATTGCTATATACTTCCACTGGTTGAGTATGAAATTGTTTAAGCATGCTTGATCTCATCCTCTAAAAATTAAAGTTACGATCTTCTAGAAAGGGGCAAGTACATGGTAATCGTTCATTAATCTTCTACCTTTTGCTTTATATGTTACCTATAATAACTGTATTACTTTGTACTCTCTTTACCTTTAAATATATATCTAATTAGGTAACTTTTCATCCATATCCACATATACATTACTACTGGAATATAAATGTCAATCCTATTTGAAGTTCCCTCTAATGATATGTGGCAGGTGATATTTGGCAGGTGCTTGAATTTATTCTAGATTTTCTCTGTTCGCTTTGGTAGCCACTTGATATATTCCAAATTTCCAATTACTGAATATGATAATCAGATAAAGACTAAAGTTACAACTTAGATGTTAAATTTTGAGTTTATCTTAAGCTGAGCTAAAAAAATGCTTTAAGAGCATAAAATTCATTATCAATTTTCTACTTGAAGTATTTGGATAGGCGCAAAAGTTGTTGAACTCCCGATGGAAAATATGTTTAAGCTTAAACCTGGATACTCAGCAAATATTATGAGTTCAGGAATAAAAATTCTAATTAAGTTGGATAATGGTGAACATAATGATATGTATTACATCATACATAGGTTTATTCTACAGACTATATGCATGGATGTATCAGACCCGAGACCACCATCACTACAGTCATGGCACAACCACTTCACCATGAATGCCAGTCACCAACACCATTGATTCTGCGCACTACCAGCTTCTCTCCTCTTAACTTAGTTTTTCTTACTTTGTGTAAGTTCTCTTAGCCAACACCAATTCAAAACCCCACCTCCTAATAGATCAAAACATCACTGCCATCTCCACAAATCCAAATGCAAGCACCGGTGCCAAACCACATTGATACCTCTTGAATAGAACCATGGTAGTACCCAAAAACTGACGATTTTACTTGTTGCAATTCCTGGGATGGGTTCTTTTCAGTTCGGGGTTTGAAATATAATAAGCTTTTCCTTGAGTAGCTAAAAACCTTTCTCCACCTTACAGACCAACTTAAGACAATTTTTATGTGTTTTATCAATATAAATGCAGGATCTTATATGCATGCTTATATTTGTAATCTAAGTTTTGCCGCTGTATATGTATATATAGATATATATATATATATAGACACACGACATTGAGGTTGCATTTGGTTCTTATAGTTGGTCATATAATGACCAGTGCATTTGGTAATCTGGATAGCACCAATATGATCAATATACTTTCTGTTAAAAGAAAAGCACCAATATTTAGAGTGTATAGAAGGAATGTTAGAATGAATCTAAAGCAAAATGAAAAATTATAAACTAAACCCATTTTGAATTAGAATAAACTTGTCTCATAAACCAAGTTGAGATCTATTTTTTTTAGGATCAAATTGAATTCAATCTTGTTTTGTAGAAAAATGCCAGATGTCAAGTTTGATAACTGCAGACCTATAACAAAAATGGAATACTGCAGACCCATCATGAAAGAAGAAGTTAGATAGAGAAGCTATTTGAGAGATACTCTGCATGAAATTGGTGGAGCAGGGAAAAAAAGCAAGTGAGAGATTAAAGTGATCACGTCTCAGAGCGATGCTACTTGACACACTGGCCGTAAATGTAGATCACCACTACAAGAGATAGTGACAACAAGGCTTGACAAGTGTGCTTGATAATGATCAGCTCAAGTGTTGAGAGTTAAGACTACTAACAATTATGGTTTGAGAGAAAATTGGGAGAGTAGTTGTAGTGAAGCGTTTAGATCTAGTGGTGACAACTATGGTGATAGGTCGAAAGCAGTGTGGGTAATTGTTGTGTGCCTGAATCCCTTGACCCGGGACGAGGATAAAATCGTAACTACGCTTGTCTCGTCCCCAAGATTAAACAATACGTTAAACACTTGGGGTTATTGCAGATTCAAATGTAACCAAGTGAAAGGACCAAACAGAGCATAGGTCGGTAGGTCCCAAGTAGTCCAAGATTGCCCGGAGGTCAAAGCCACTCAGGTCAAACCTAAGTCAATAGAGCACCTGCAGCTACGATAATGATATATGTTTGTGTATATTTTCAAATCGGTCAATAATATCAGTCTATTAAATCTGTCCAGCCCGGCTGAATAATTTCAGACTTCTATCCTTTAATTGCTCTACTATTTTGCTGCAGCGATAATAAAATTGGGCCAGAAAAACGAAAACAAAATAAAGCGGTTTTTACTATTCATTTTTATGAAGTGTTTCCAGAATTTATAATACTGAAAACTTTACCATACGGATCCTGAGGGTCCACAAATTGTTAAAGTATACTTATTGTGCCCAGGATGTTGTTTCACTAAAACCAGGATACCATGGCTGGTCTACCTGCAATGTGGCTGTGGTGGAGAAAATGGCAAAGGGGACCGGTGGCACTGGTGGTGAGGAAGGGGGGGGGGGGGGGGGGGGGCAGCAGCGAAGCGGCAACAGTGGTGGTTTCTCGTATGGGATAATGATGGCAGTGTCTATTGCAGATAGTGTTGGTGGTGGAGATGATGACTTGTTGATTTTGAAACTCGCACTGACTCAACTGTATCTCGGTTGGTGCACAGGCCTAGACGTTTTATTCAAAAATATGAAAGAGAGCAGTACTCAATCTTCGATGGGACATTTGGAGGATTGTAACTGAATCCTAATGTTGTTTTTATCACCAACATTATTTAGGCTGTTAATTATATTAGATTGATTTGAAATCTAATTCTGATCCTGTATAGAAATTAAGCTTATGTACTTGCCAAATTCTTCTAATTTACTGTCACCAATGGGTGCTAATTGTGACTTGGGTTGTACTTAACAAATTCTTCAAATTTACTTGTCACCAATGGGTGCTAATTGTGACTTGAGTTCACGGTTGAAATTCGCATGCAGGGGAAAAGGCTGCATATATTTAATTCTCCCGATTCTAGACATGATGTGCATTTAATTGATATTTGTTTTCATATGAGTATCATAAGAATGAGACGAACTCGAAGGTCAACAATGAGGTGCCAAGCGTAAGAACTCAAATTTATACAGCCCATTTAGATTGAGAGAAGCGATGGGAAGAAAAATTTATTAAAAGAAGAGAATCGAATTGAATAAAAATTGATTTTCTCCACTCTATTTCCAAGGACAATTGTGAAGAGTAAGAGAAAGAGAAAGAGAAAGAGAAAGAACAACATATTTCCCCTGTTTGATTAGCTTTCACAAGAGAGAAGAAAATAAAGTATTTAGAATCAATTTATTCTTGGGTGATTTTATTCCCCCTCCTATTTTGCTATTTACACTCACGATTTAATGAATTTTTTTATTACCACTCTACCTTTATACAAAATGATATATATAGACAAATGAATAATATGCATCTATAAATTTTACTCTGTACTACACCCAACTATTTCAAAAAACCCTAATACCCTAACATTTGATCCATAACAAATATGTATTGGATTGTATTTGAACATATATATGCACGCATACACACGTAATACACACACATATATATACATACAGTCAGGCTATAAAGAGGGCGCCCTTTTTTTATTAAAGAGAGGACCTCTGTTTTGGCCGTCGGATCGTGTTTTCATTAATGGCAGTTTTGTCATTTCACTGTTTTTTAACACAATCTAACGGCCAAAACAGAGGTCCTCTCTTTAATAAAGAGAGGTGGCCCTCTTTAGAGAATCTTTGTATATACATAATACACAAAGTTGTATAAACATATACGAAGACATACATATATACATGATACTCATCTGTATGTATATACAATTTAAAAGGCCTTAACCCTATATATGAGTTTCGGAAATCCACTAATTCCATATATCTATTTTTCTTACCATGATACATAAACCGATTCATTCCTTGTAATAGTTGGCAAGGATTAATGGTCTTGACTTGCATGTATCTTAAAGAGTGGATTTGTGTACATATTGGCCACGATGTATAGTTGTATATCTATCTATAATACACAATACATATTTGATTAGGGATCAAGACTCATTTGTTTGGATGATTATTATACATGTTATTGTTTGGTGGGAATAGAAGAGAGGGAGAGGATGATGGGTGTAGTGAGTAATAAGAATGGTTTGAGTTTTTGTGGCTAGGGTTATCTTGGAATGAATGTGGGTGTAAAGAGCAAATTGTTTATTAGAGTGGTGGGTGAAAAGAGTAAGTAGGTGTACATAGTAAAATAGGTGGGTGCGGATAGAATTTTCCTTTACTCTTTTACGCTTCAAAACTTGGTCAACAGGAATAGCTTAGTTGGATGTGATTCACAGTCTACATGTAGGTCTTACCCAAATAGGCCAATTCTATTGGATAATTCTATTGGATATAGAGTACCACACTTGCGTGCCATGTGGTACCTTAAAGGTGTACACAATTTTTTCTGCTTGGAGATATATTCGTATTTCTAAAGAATATTTTATTTCTTGTCTCTACTTAGTTTAGGAGTGTGACATACTTGGGAATATATTTGCATTTTTAAGGAATATTTTTATGGAGTGTTGAACTGCTGTTGATTAGGACTAACTCTAATGGCTACACGATAAAAGTTTAATAACTACTTACCCTCATCACAATTAGGTACATAAATTTTTACTAGTGTTTTATAATGGATAATACTTGGGACACACTCAAAGATACAATTTTTGGTACACAACTTAAGAGATGTATCTATCTCTTTCTCTTGTGTCACTATGAGATCCAGTGACATTACAAGAGAGATATAGACACATCTTTTAGATCATGTTCTAAAAATTGTGTCTTTTAAGTGTGTCCCAATCTTTACTCGTTTTATAAAGCTGTTGGCAGTCAATCTGTACACACAACACAAAGTCCAAGAATAAATAGATTAGGTAACACTAGTACAGAAGAAAATATTATGAATTCAAATTGTCATTTACAATGGACGTTAGTTAAAACTGCTAACATAGGAACAACACCCCTACTCCTGCAGATTTCATTATAATATGGCCACTGTCTTCCCTATACACCACCTTGTATATACATGAATCAGGCACGGAGCATATTGCTTTTATAAATTAGTAATTTAAATTTAAAAAAAAATGAAAAAACAAAGAAGCAAGTAGAGAGAGAGAGAGACAGAGAGAGAGAGAGAGAGAGAGAGAGAGAGAGAGAGAGAGAGCGCACTGATTTTAAAGACCAAAAAACCTTTCTTCAGAGTGAGAAATAAATTGAACTTTATAAAATCTAGAATACTACCGAACAAATGAAAAGAAAAAAAAAACACACACACACACACACACACATTGTTAGTGACCTCTGTGTGCGTGTGTGTGTGTGCATTAGCTTCTACAGTACGTTTTTATAAAATTCCCCACTTTCCCTGATAAAGAAATGATGATACTATACTGGAACTCCATTTGGATACCGACCATAGCTAATTAAAGACTTTAGAAGATAGGCTTAGCCTTAAATTAGAGCTTCCCATATCCAACTTCAACAAAAATCTTCATACACCACACACTGCAGTGCTCAGTATATATACAGATTCTTAGGCTCATAGCCTGGTGTATAGAAGCTTTTGAAGCTAACAACAGTGCTTTCCAAGGCCAAAAAAGGCCGCGGTCTGCAATTAAGTCTTGTAAAGAATCTCCATACTAAGGATTTGAGCAAACTCAGAAATTTGATTTCGAATTTTTGCATTAACAGGTCACCAGAAAGTTTCTCAACGAATAATTGCCCCGGTGTTGATTGCCATTATCAACAATGCTCTCTGAAAAACATGGCGCAGGACTACGGTTTAAGGACTGTCTGAAAATGTGTAAAATAGTATCTGATTCAGCTGCTCTCTCATTTTCAATCCTGGTTTTTATAGAGACTTGTATCATATTGGTTTGCCAAATAGTACATACGTAATAAAAAGGCACCTACCTAACACTTAAAGTATATAGAACCGTTTCACCTATGAACCATCGAACTGCTTGTGAGCCTTCCCAAACACCTTTGAGAACCCAGAAGAACTTTGTGCAGCCTCGTACACACAATAGAATTAAATGGCGTAATCATCATAAAAAATTGAGGAACTTATTTCCCTGCATTGAGGAGCGAAACTGTGTTTTTCTTTCAAGGAAGTTACCAATAATCTCCACAAGTACAACTACCATTCAAGAACTTGTGGTACCTATTAACATCTCTCACAATGATCTCCCTCACCACCACTATGCTTATATACTTGAAAGCCTCGTGACAGTCCCTACAAATCCTCAAATTCTTCACAATCCTAAAGGCCTTCCCCGGTGGTGCCGCTCCACACACCAACCCAAACACAAGTGCCAATTTCTCACTGTGATACCATAACATTTCTCGTTTCTCTCCTTCCTCTACTTCATGCAACATCTCCTCCAAACACGGCACATAACCCAATTTCTCAATCTCCACCTTTAACTCAGCTATTTTGCCATATATTTCTTCTTTCCTTTCATGTCTCCGATCCCCGGAGAAAAACAAATGAACCTTTCCTTGCACTTCAATCCAACTCTTCCCGCCTTCCTTCCTAACCCTCCGATCTTTCATCATCTTCCTCACTTCCTTAACATCATCCCACCTTCCCGCACCTGCAAATACATTTGCAGCAATCACATAAGCCGAGTCATCCTGTAGGTTAAATTCCAACAAACTCTTAGCCATTTTCCAAGCCATGTCAGCATTACCATGAAATGCAGAACTCGATATCAACGCACGCCACACGGCAGCGTCCGGCTCAAATGGCATTGTCATAGCAACGCTTTCAGCTTCATCCAATCGGCCGGCTCAGCCCATTGCACCACCAAGAAAGTATAATGTTCGAGCCATGGTTCCAACCCGTAATCTAATCTCATCTTGCTCAACCACCTCTTGGTCTCGTTAACCAAACCCACATTGCAAAATGCGGGTCAAAATGACTAAAAATGCATATCCATCAGGCAAAATGACACGAACAACCATCGAATCGAATAGTTCCATTACCGAATTCTTATCTCCTGATTGAGCATAGCCAGCCATCATAGCATTCCACCCGATTAAATTCATTTCTGTTATTAACCCATCAAACACCCCACGAGCGTCTAACACAAGACCGCACATTCCATACCCGTCAATCAATGTAGTCCCCACAATTACATTCAAATCAAGCCCGGTAATCACCGAATGCCCATGAATTATCCTACATTGTTCCAACGCGGCAAGCTCAGCCGCAGCACGAAGAGCTCCCAAAACACTATACATAGTAGATCCAACATTACACTTTCTCATGCCATCAAAGTAAGATAAAGAATCAATGGGTCTCGAATTCTGAGCGAGCCCGATGATAATCGCCGCATAACAAACTTCGTCTCTATGGGAAATTTCATCGAACACCTTACGGGCGTGATTTGGGAGATGGGTTTTGTAGTTGAAATTGAGGAGGGCGGATGCAGTGAAGGGGTGGGAGGAGAGAGAGAGCTTGAGAGAGAGGGAGTGGAGTTGGAGGCCGAAGGAGAGAGAAGGGAGGGAAGCGCAGGACTTGATCTTGATGAGGGTTGAGAGAGTGCGGTGGTTAGGGGGGGTGGGGTGGTGGAGCATGGAGATGAAGAGGCGGAGAGAGTGGTGGTGGTGGGTGGTGGCGGAGGAGTGGGCGGAGATGAGGGAGGTCCATGAGACGACGTTGGGTTTGGGGATGTGGTAAGGTGGTGGAAGAGAGAGAGAGCGTAGGAGAGAAGGTTTGATTTGGAGTAGAGAGTGATGAGGTTGTTGACGATTGAGCGATCTGTGTTTGGGTTCTTTATGGCTTGGGCGTGGATAAGGCGTGGGTCCATGTTTGGGTCTGTTGACACATGTTTTGTGTGAGAGTGTTTGGACATTTCAGCTTGGTAGTTAGATGATATAATTAGTTCGTGGTAGCCAGTCAGTGTTAAAGTTAGAAGATGATGAGAATCGATTAATGATGTGTCTGAATAAAAGAGTAAAGTTACTACTAGTATTATTATTTTATAGCGTGCATAATTGGTAAAAGTTTTATACCTATGATACTGTGGAAGTTTCTATTCACTCAGCTGAAGTAAGCTGACGGTGTTTATGCTTGAGCTGACAGCGTTTATGCCTGGACATTCTCTGTCCAGACAACCCTGCCCCTATTAATGTAGGTGATGGAGCCTCGACGATGGTTACTACACAAAGTGGGATTATGTTAAGGATGGCCCCACTGATGACGAGTATGCCGGAGAAGATTTCTACACTGACGACTACCCTTACGCCAGTTAGAGATGAAGAAGTTATATCTAATTTATATTTCTGTTATTTCTATTGAGCTCTATGAGTTAATGTGTACTTGGGCATATGTTGTCTTCAAACCTGTTGTGATCCTGAGTACCACTCTGATGTTGTAATGGATAGAATTATTATTATATTTTCAGTTATTTTTCTGTTCTTATTGTTTTAGTTGGACTAGTACTGTGTGGTGTTGACAACTAATGATATTCACCCGTCATTCCCTATGGACCCAAAAAGAAAATTTATTGTTATCTATTTTTGTTGCTCCAGGACGTGACAATATGTATTTATTATTTTTATACGGGCTTTGTTTGTTTAATTTTTTAATTGACATATTGATTAGTTTTGGGGGTTTGCAATTCCGAATTCTCTTCTCTAATTGCATTGCCCAATCCAAAAAAATTATATTGGGGAAATGTATGGGGGGATTTGCATTCTCAATGTGCTCTCAATTTGTGAAATTGATTGAATTCGGTCGCTGTTTCAGAAGAGAGAACATATATGCTGGGGCTAGTGCCGATTTCATCTTCAGTCACGCTCCCTCCGCTTCCCTCTTGGAAAACCTGACTTCGGCTTGCTAATGTGTACACACACACACACACACACACACAACATATGTATATATATATTTCATTTGTTGATTTAGTTCTACGGCTGTAGGCAATTGAATTTATTTATTTTGATTTTAGATTTTAGGCCGCCAGAAATGGCAGAAATCGTTTGTGTTGCTGCACCGCTCATACGTCATTGCTGATGCTGGTAAATTGGAAGATTTGTGTTTTCCTTTCATTCAATTTTCAATAATGTTTTGTTTCCTTAATATTGGAGTTTGAATCTATGAAAAAAAAAATTGTAAAATGATGCAGACATTTGTTCTTAATGTAGTAAAATTGGTAGTACACCAAAGAATCATCCTAATTAACCTGTTGACAAAAAATTGTCACCACATAAAGAAAAGTGAAAATTTTACTTCAATTTTTTTTTTTGGCACAGGGTAAAGTGAGTTCATGGAATTGAAGAAGAAAGTGTATTATACACTGTTCAAGAGGTTTCTATTTAGTAATGTTAGATAACATGCTACAGGTCATAAGAATGAGAATATAGAGCTGAGTTGTTTCCCTTGTGTTTTGAAGGAAAAGATAATGGAAAGAAAAACAAGAAAGAAAACAAGCCTTGTGTTTTCCTTTTGTTTGTGCTTATTTGGCATTGATGAACATGAAGAAATCATGCAACATGCATTCAAACTTATAGGTTTTCTTTGATTTGTCTTGGAATTTGTCTCTATTGGGTAATGTTCAGTGCTTCAAAAAAGGAGGAAAATAGTTGCATACTATAGTATATACATGACATTATCTGGCATATTTTACGTGCTTTACTTAATTGTTCAAATAGAGTTAATTTAAGATTTTTTTCCCACCTAATTTATAGATAGGCTACCTGATGCTTTTGCACATGATGCCACTGAGATAGATGGATGTCATATATTAAAATGCATGCAAGCATATGCTTAAATTCTTGCTTGCGTAGTATTAGTACTCAAAAAAATAGGCCATGCTCAAGTGTGAGAGAGGTAAGTGTAACTGCAGATTTGGGATCAGCTTATTTCTTCTGTTGAAAAAATTTAGACTTTAAGATTAGTTTACCTTCTTCTTCTCCGAAAAGTTTGTGTGTATATATTAGACGCATTTGTATATAGTGACAGTATTCACAAGATAAGCAGTGACGGATCCAGGATTTCGCTAGAAGGGCTGTGTACAAGAGCTTAGAGTCACACGGGAGCCCCCAAGGCAAATTTTTTTTGGTCTATTTGTAATTAGGCCAACATATTACATATAATAAGGTTTTTTTTTTTTTTTTTTTTTTTTTTAAGAGAATGAAGTATAACTGGGCCAACATATTACATAAAAGATCATTTTCTTTTAGCCTAACTAATATTTTTTGGGGGCTATATAATAAGTTTACTTATTTGGGTGGGGGAGAGCAAAGCTTAATAAAATTTGAAAATTTTACAAAATACACATATAAAAGTGTAATTTTTCAAAAGCCAGGGGTGGCCACTGCCCCTGGATCTGCTGCTAAGATAAGGATAGTAATCAGAAAATTTCAAATCAGCAAAGCTGATGTAAGGAGCCTAACACGACACGTGGCCCTTTGGGTTCATGACAAGTGAAAAAATGACATCCTTCGCCGTAACTCTATTTTGGCATAATAACAAGAACTTGATAGACTATGGTTTTTTGAAGAGCTTTTGAAAAATCAAAGTCATCTTTAGAGACAGTTAGGATGATCTTCAAATAATGTGAGAACATATTCAGATGTGTGTGTGTGTGTATCACACGTGGTCTTCTATTTCCACTTGAATACTATGTGTTAAAACTTCAATTGGACATTCTCATTCTTTTACAATCATAATCTTTTCATCTCTTTTCCATGTGAGGTGTAGGATATACAATTTGTTAGTTTGAGGTTCTTTTTCTTTTGTTTTTTCTTTTCTTTTTTAAATCTTACTGTTATGAAATATGAACTGAGACTTGAATCAATAAATTATATGGTTACAAATGCTGTCTAAGTAGGGGTGAAATTGTTACTGATTAAAGTATAGTGTGTATGGCTTCTTTTAAGTCCATATGAGGCTTTCTTTTGTAGGAATCTTTTTTTCTTGCTTTGAGTTTTTCCGCATCCCTTTTTCTTTTATACATTGGTCATTGAGCTTAGTAGATAAGAACTTTAACTTCAACTATTCATTGATTTGCAGGTATGTGCATACAAAAATGATACATTTTGGTTTAAGTGGAAAAGGTTGATACCAAGATTATGTGACAATTTCAAAAGAAGTTAGGGCAAACCAATACATGATGTAAGCAACATGTTTCATAGTCATATTAATTCTCTGTCGGTTAACCTTTAGTATTTACATGTGAATTTTTGTATGGAGTTTGTTTGCGCATCCTAATGTTTTATTTACTTAAAAAAAAAAAATACTTACGAGAGGCGTTTAAAAGGAGATTTGAATGTTTCTGTTATTTATCGAGATTTAGCATCAAATTCTAAGACATATATTCCACTTGCTTTCTTAGTTGTAACAATCCGTCAGTTTGCTGACTCTTTTGTGGATAACATGGAATTGGAAAATACTGAATGTAACCAAATGTTGTGACTTCACTATACGTATGCAAGTAATTTATATATTTTAATTCAAAAGTGGTCTAAATGAATCGTGAATATCTGGAAAAGCTGTTATGGTCTGATAGCTTCATAACATTATGAAGTAGATTGTGGACTACGAGAGGTTAAGAAGAAAAAAAAAACATATCATTTTTGTATCTTATGTTATGACTCAAGTAAATTATTACTGCATGTTTATTGTCAACACGGGGTGTAGAAATTCTGGAATATGTTAACAGTATCACAGATGGAGTTTATTGTGAACACAGAGTATAGAAATTCTGGAATATGTTAACAGTATCACAAATAGTGTTTATTGTGAACACAGAGTATAGAAATTCTGGAATATGTTAACAGTATCACAAATAGCGTTTATAGTCAACACGGAGTATAGAAATTCTGGAATATGTAAATAGTATCACAAATAGTGTTCCCGTGCGCATTGTGAGGTTTGCATGCTAGTATCTATATATGAAAGCAAAAGCTTTTCCTCTTGCCATATATCAATTCTATGAATTTTCTGTATTTTAATTTTTTCTCCACACTTTTCCAAAAAAATAAAAAATAAAACTAATTACTCCCTCTCAGTGTAGTAATTGAATTTTTGAAATGAAACCAACAATCAGGGAAGTAATCCCCCAACCCATATCACTTCCTCTCACCTCACTTAATTATGTTGACCCATAATTGTATCTGATATACTCCCCTACAAATCAATAAATCATAGAGAATCAGTTTTCAAAATTATGCATTTTTTGTATTCTCTCAATATCGCAAGAAAATAGAGAAGAAGGGTACTAATTAATAAATTAGAAATATCAATATCTCTTATGTACATCCTTTAGATAAGGTTTTGAGAACACATTCGTACAATTGCTTGCTCAGATCACACTTCGGGTATGAGATGTTTTACATAGTTTCAACTTTGCTCTTTCAAGTTCTTATATTTTTTCCTCTTATGTATTGCAGTTTTACATTGTTTCAACTTGCCATTAGAGGTCTGTGCATTTTTTATTTTTAAAAAAATTAAATATAAAAAAACTATGGCTTTTCAATTTCTCATCAATGATCTATGCATTCATGCATGCCTTTTTTGTGTGTTTTGGTGTAGTACTACATAGCCACCAAGCACATAGTAGGCTTCATGTAGAAAATTCCATTGCCAATCATTGAGCCTCGGTTTGATCTGAAAATTGGAGAAGGAAAGGAAAATAGAAACGAAACAAAAAATGGAAATGAGCTTTTTTCGATAGTGTTATTTCATGCCTAGATGATGTGATAAATTTTAATTTTTTAATAAATAATTCAAACTCAAGAAAGAAGGATGGGAAGTGACTTAGAACATATCAACTTTTTAATTTATTTTCACTCTTTTTCTTTTTAACCAGACAAATAAAAGTATTTTTCTGAGCTTTCTCTTTTGTTTTTCCGACTAAATAGAGAATGAGAATACTAACTTGTGCCTTTAGGAAATATGTTAAAGAGCTTAAAAAAAAAAAAAAAAAAAAAAATTGCATAGGAAACCCACACTAATGAAAGGGTCTCACCTCATTTATTTCTAATTTTTTTTATGCATTTTAACTTCTTGGTACATGTTAATACAACCCTGTAGAGAATTAGTACTTCGATCACAAATACAGGTTGGTTGCTTATAACCCCTCCCCCCTTTCTCGATTTTTGTTTCTTACATGTAAGCTCCATTTTGGCCGGCAATCAAAATTCGTGCAGTTAGAAATTATAGTTATGTTCGTGGTCCGAGGGAGGGGAGATGCAGTAGGGGTGCAACTCGGGCGGGCTTGCCCGTGGTCAACCCGGGCCCGGCCCGAAAATTACCGGGCTTGGGCCCGTGATACTTTCACCATGGGCGGGCTTGGGCCGAAAAATGCAAGCCCGAATTCAATTCGGTCCGGGCTTGGGCAGAATTTTGCTAATCCGTGGAACCCGAGCCCGAGCCCGAATTCTATATATGTATTATTTTTTACATTATATTCTAGTGTTTTTTAGTGATAATAATACACTATTAGATATTATTCTAGCACTACATTAATATATGAATGTTTTTTTCTCAAATCTAAACAAAAAAAATAGATTTGATACTCTACATATTGTTGTTTACATACTAAAAATCAATTTGCACCAAAAAAAAAATTGTAATTCGGGCTCAATTCGGGCTCGAGCTCGGGTTGGTAAGTTCGGGTTTATGTCGGGCTCGGGCTCGGGCTTGGGCAGACTGCTTGAATTCGGGCTCGGGCCTGGGCAGAGCCAAAACCCTTTGGGTCCCGCCCGAGTTGCACCCCTAAGATGCAGGATGTGATCTTGCAGTGGAAGACATGAAATTTTATGCAAAGGCTTGGAAACAATGGAGTGAGTTTCTATTGTGAAAGATTTTGTTTAATTTATTGTCATTTTTAATTTGACAAATTCAATTTATGAGAACAAGAATTCAGTTGTGGTTGTATGGTTTAGAGGTAAAGGTTTAACAAAATCAAAGAAGACGGTGTGGCCAGTAAAATACATTTTCCATTCTACAACAAGGCTTTAAATGCATGTACCCTATGATATGTAAGGTAGGTTGATAGCAATGAAAGATTGGTTAATAGCAATGAAAGGTAGGTTAAAATTTAAAGTAAGAGATTACGTTTTCACTAGAAAAAATGCTAGTCACACAACACATTCCACAACAGGGCTTTAAATGTGTTGTACCCTGTGCTGTTTGAATTTTTTTTTTTTACACTTTTCTATGCACCACTTACACAACACATGATACATTCATTTAAAGCCCTGTTGTAGAATGTGTTGTGGAATATAATGTGTGCCTAGTATTTCTCAAAGGCAAATCTAATCTATTTTAATATTATTAAATGGAAGAATTTGGTGCCTCGTGGCTCTCTCTCCATTTTTTTGTCTTACTTTTAATCCTTCCTCTTTCTCTCACTCTACGTTACACTTCGTGAGCCCATCAAATAATTCTGTTGGCCCAAATATGGAAATCTTAGAGGGGGGTGAATAAGATTTTAGCAGAAATTTGACCTTTTTAAAACTTAATACATTAAACACAATCACAAACAATTATGTAAAGAGAAGGGAAGAGACACTTGCAAATCGAGTTTTCAAGTGGTTCGGCAATTCGCACACCGCGGCCTATGTCCACCCCTCAAGAACACCTCTTGAGGATTCCTTTACTCCGATCTACTTCACGGGTGTAGACCAAACCGTTACAAGAGCCTCCAATCTCTCCCAAAGAAGAAAACTTCTTCTTTGCAATCAAGGGTTACTAACCCTCACTCTTTACAAATGATTTGAATGCAAATTGAACTCTCTCTCTCTCTAGAGTGGATAATAAAATTTAAAGCTCACACAATAACTCCTTAGTGAGTAGATAATAAAAATAAAAGCTCACTACAATTTACTCTCTCAAGAATTACAATTGCAATCTAGAGCAATTGATTTTTCACTCAAACTAGGGTTCAAATGGGAATGATATTTAAACAAGATGTTTGAATGATTTTGTTAATGTTCCTCCTTGTTTATGACCCTTAAAAACATTCCTATATATAGCTTTTGAAAGATTATAGTCGTTGGAAGTGATTGGGTACATTTAAGACAACTTTTGGAGAGTTAGAAAACTACCCGTTAGGAGTTTCAGCGCGTTTCAGTCGACTGGATCGACGGTTCAGCCGGCTGGAAAGTTTATAACAGAGAAGAGGCATTCTGTGATAATTTCAGTCGACTGAACAGTGCTCCAGTCTACTGGACATTACCTTCAGCCGACCGGACCCTTCAAAAATCAGTTGACTGATTTTCTGCTGGTTTTTTGGCAGACTGACACCTCTTCACTAAAACGGCCATAACTCCCTCTACAAAATAAATATTTGTGATCCGTTTGAAGATTCGGAAACTAGATTCAAATACCTTTCCAACCATATAAAACTTAACATCTAATTCCTTACCAATTGGATCAGGTTTGCCTTTAAAGTTGACCTATTTGCGCAAAGGTCTTTGTTTTGACTTAGCCACTTGAAAGCTTTTGTGAAATGAATTTAATTGAGCGGTCTAAGTATGTTTAGGTCCTTGAGAGTATTTAAAAGTGTAAGAGAAAGGATCCTAAAGTCCAATTAAAGTTACTTGAGCCCTATGAGTGATTGATCAAAATGCTTACAAGTAAGTTCTAGTCTTCAACCAAGGATGGAAAAATCTTCAAGTCTTCAAGCTTGATTCTTGTTGAGCTCCATCACTCTTGGGCTTCACCATATGCTATCTCATGAACTCAAACAAAGTTAAAACATTTAAGATCTCTATCAAGAGATTAGCACAATGAAAATGTCTTGATAATAGCTTAGAATAGAACAAATGCAAACATGCTATTATCAATAGATTTGTCATCATCAAAACAAATATAAATAATGTCTTAAATAAATTCAAGGCTAACAAATTCCAATTCAAAAAAAATGAAGATGGTCAAATGTAATGAATATGGCATTGATCAATGAAAATGGAGAGACTTGATCTTTCTCCATTATGCTTCATGAATGCATCTTAATAAAAAGGAATGTAGAGGCTCCTATTACAAAGAATGTGAAGAGACTTCCTCCATAAAAAATAACTTAACTACCCATTAGTAATTGTGTTGACTACATATGTTCACACCTTAATATATACGAAAAATGTTAAGTACACCAATTTTGTACACCTAAGCGATTTATCTGTTGATGTGTCAATGACAACTTTGAAATAAATCTTTTATTGCCATTTTAAAATAAATTCTAAATTGTAGTGTTTTTGTTTTCTAATTAAAGAAGTCTACATCAACAAGTAAACTGTTTAGGTGTACCTATACATCATTAGTTCTCTATTATATATATATAGAGAGAGAGGCTCTAAAGCGGACGTCCGTTTACAGAAACGGACGTCCGTTTTTAGTGATAAAATTTTCTGTGGCTGAAAGTATTTAATATCGTTGCTAAAGCCAAAATCGCTTTTAGAGATGGTGTTCAATATCTTTAGCGAAGAGAATTTTGTTGCTAAAACCGGATCAGTAAACGGATGTCCGTTTTAGAGAGTTTCTGTATATATAGGTATATATATACATATATATATATATATGATTATGCATATTGAATTGATAAAAGGAAGTATAAAAGAAACCATTATGTATGGTCAAATTTGCAATAGAGAATAAAGGACAGAGAAAGTGGCGAAGGAAGTTGAGAGAGTGATGTACAGTGGCAAAGGGTCTGATTGAGAGATAATTGAGATACTAAATGAGAAAGAGCAGAAGAGAAAATTATTGATCGAAATATATATAGAGAGACTTTGATTAAGATTAGATTGAAGTCCAGATGTAAACGTAGGATCATCTAATCAATTGGAATCAAATGAAGCAAAAGAAAAAAAGGAAAAAGAGAGAGAGAGAGAGAGAAAGAGAGAGAGAGAGAGAGAGAGAGAGAGAGAGAGAGAGGAGTAAACACCAATATCAGTGCTATCTTTGTCTCTAGATATATCTATATCTATGTGTATACATATAAGTACATATTTTCTCGATCCAATGTAAGAGCAATGAAAGTATTCTTTATATGTCATTGTATTCTTTATATCAAATTTATTTATGTTTATGTACTACAAGTATCCTCACAAAGTTAATAAGGTAATTTTTTTTTTAACTTTTCAAAATTTGCTCCATTTATTGACAAATCAAATTATAAACCATAAAATTAAAGATTTTTATAATGTTCTCCTGTGCATTGCACGGGTTACAACCTAGTTTGATATGAAAATTCGAGATTTGTATTTGGGAAGCATATCATTACTCGGTTGGAAAAAGGGTATGAGTAATGCTATATATGGTTCCTAAATTTAATATTTCAAAAAGTAATGAAATGCTTCTCAAATTCATATTCCAAATGATATAGCAGTGGGACCACCTTCATTAAAGATGTGATCACTTTAACATCATCCAATCAAAATCCAATGGGCCTACTGTCACATCTTTTCAGCTGTGAATTTGGGAAGTATAACATTACTCTATATCAAATGGTTCCAATTACACATGGTAGTGGGACCATATTCGGTGCATTTCATGTTGTTCAATAATAGTGGGACTATCTTCAATAATAGTGAAAGCCTGGAAGGCAACACTTTAGTGCTTCAGTCTATTTCGTGTTGTTCCATCACACAAAAGTGGGTCCAGGGTTTTTTTTTTTGGAACTCACTTTTGTAAGAGGAAACAATACAAAATGGATTGAAGAAAAATGATGAAGTGCTGTCCATAGTGGGACAACCTTAACATTCTCCGATCAAAATTAAGTTGGCACACTGTCACATGTGTTTGGGAATCATTTGGGGACCATAGCATTACTCAATTGGCATTACATTCTCATTCCAATGATGCAATACTTCTTAAATTTGAATCTCAAATTTAATTATCAAATACTTTGTCACTTGTATACACATACAGAGGTGTGTGGTACCACTAATCACTGCCATAGCATATGGTATAACTATTTAAGCATTTTAGAACCAAAATTAGGATTTACCAATTATACCACACAATGTGGCAGTGGTATGTGCCGCGGCACATGACACACCTTTGGTAACCAATTTTTGGGATTCAAATTTGAAAATCATAGCTTCAATCCTAAATTTTTACGGGAAAATTAGTGGAAAATCCCTCAAAGTGACTCTTAGGAGTTTAGGGTCCAAAAGATTTCTTATATTGTTAAAAAGTCCCTCTAGTTGAAACTTATATTTGGTAAACATCCGTAGGCTAAATATTATCTCTCTCTCTCTCTCTCTCTCTCTCTCTCTCTCTCTGACTCTAACCACCATTACCACCACCCCTACCACCTCCGACCACCACCCCCATTATCTCCGGCGACTACCCTACCACCTCCGGTGACTAAAAAAAAAACAAGTGAAATTTCACTTGTTATAGGAAAAGTTAAGTGAAATTTCACATATTTTTTTTCCTATATTAAATGAAATTTCACATAACTTTGGTTAGAGTTAGATGATAAAGATGAAGGCATTTTAGTCTAAGAAATAGGGGGAAGACTTATCCTTAATGATAGATTTAAGTTGTCCTTACTATTAAAAAATCTTATGTATTAGTCATTTCCACCAACTATCCCAATTTTTATTGGAAAATATTATACACTGCCAATCAAATTGAAAAACCATAAAATTACTCCACCTTTTTAGTATGTGTAATGCCCCAAAACCAAGCCACGAGGGTGAGGTCCACGAGTCAAACAATACAAGGTAAAGCACAGAATAGTCCAACGTGGACCAATCCACAAGGCGGAAGCATAGGAGAATCCTACGTGGATTCCAAATAAAAGTCAATAAGTCAAAGTTGACCCACGAGGACCACACGGGTCAAATAGGGTCAACCAACATAGTTTGGTTTTGAAAGGAGTTTGTAAAGAAGTATAAAGAAACTCCAAAGGTTTAAAAGTAACAACTAATGAAGTTTTCTTTAAAAGTTTATCTATAAAGAGGGTTTTGAAGGAATACGACCAAATGGTCCTTAGGAAATTGAAAGTAGTAATTTTCCCATAATAGGGTAACCATGGGCTAAGAATTGTTAACAAGTATTAAAAACATAATTTAACAAGGATCCTAGAGGATCTAACTATCAAGATTAAGATTAAGATTAAGAGGGGGATAACTAGGATCCCCAAATATACAAGATCATTGAGTCTACTAGAAAGGGTTATAAAGCAAGGGCTAAACATGTACCCAATTACAACTACTAGGAAATATATATAAATCCTTTTAATTCAATCTACGAATAAGATAATGAATTACAACTAGAACAATGCTCCTCCATGAGCTGTGACAAAGAGTGTTTTCTTTTCAAAATCTAAGACTTCCTTGTAAGGAATCTTCAAATGAGATGCCACACATCGAAAACTTTTGGGCCTTGCCCTAATCAACATTTCCTAAAAAAGGGGTTTTATAGATTTATTAAGTACGACGGCTCAGTAGAAAATATTGTAGAAATGTACTGCTACTTCTAAAATCATGCTATGACATGCGGTGTAATGCTTTGCCGCCGTGGCGATGCAACTGGTAGGATGGCCTAACCGTGAGACATAACCAACTCAATATCCTAATCACACACTCACACACCGGATAGCGAGCCACTCAAATGTGAGTGTAGTATACAAGATCTCCGATAGCTAACCGATTATGACCTTGCATTTTCGAATATTTTAAGGAACACAAACAACCTTCCTAACCTCACACCCGCTTCCGGAATTTCATCAAACCACTATCCCCAAACGGGGATTTCAAGAGACATTCCCCAATCGTAGGAATTTGAACAATAAACATACGTCCCAAGCTAGTGCCATGAATGCTTTGCCAACTTGGTGACTATGAAATGCTACTAGATGCGATTATGCTTTAACAATGTCATTTCTATGATTTCAATATTATGAAATAAGCATGGTAGTTCAAGACACCAAAACTAAATTAATAGGGGAAAACATATAAAAGCACAACCATCATTTAGGGCAAGTAAGAGGTCACTAATATCAATAATTATTTAAAGCCATAACAATTAAATGACATTTAGGTTAAGCATGGATTCACTTAGGCTCATAAGACCATGTAGCACTTAATCAAATAATATAGGGAAGATTCCAAAACAAGATTAATCAAGTAATAGGTCTAACCTACACATAGCAAATCATGAAATTAGAAATAGGAGTGCACTTAGACAATGAAATCTACCTTGTTCTTGAAAAGGAAAGCAAGAGAGATAGAGAGTCCAAGAGTGAGAAATAGAAGAACCCAAGTGTAGAGCTTCCAACAATCAGTAACTTAGAAAACCCTCTTCTTCCTCTAGGGCATGGTTTGAGCTAGGGAGCTTCAAAATGAAAGAGGTAAACACCAAATGAGAGCTCTTGATAAAGGGTACAAGAAAACCTCTAAAAGTATTGATCCAATAATGCCTTGAAGGTCTTCAAAAGGAAGCTTTAGAGTCTAAGCTTCCATGGAAGTTTTTGACTTCCAAAACAAGATAGAGATGAGAGATATATAGAGAGAAAATGAAAAAGAAAATGAGAGGGAGAGTGAGAGTGAGAGTGAGATATAGGTTGGTTATTTAGGGAGAAAGAAAAGGGGAAGCTTCCTAGGGAAGCTTTAGTGGTTGGGGTGGTTGAGAGTGGTTGGGAGGTGACTTGTGGGTCTGGTCCTTGTCTCCCCCCCCCCCCCCCACACACTCCCACACAAATATGTAACATACATATCCATACATGTGCCAAAACAAATACCAAAGTGATATCACCATGTACCAAAATAAAACACACTGTCCTAAACCAAGACCCATATTGGTCCAAAATTACCAAAATGCCCTTTTTAAAATTTTGGGTTTCTACAATCTACCCTCCTTAAAAGAATTCCGTCCCGGAATTCGAACAAGAACGAAAGGTACTCAACCAAAGAATGGTCCATGATCACACCAAAATGCTGTAGTGTCATAAACAACGTGAACACTAGCACAACGTGAGAAAACGAAACATCTCACACATCGATTCCAGAAAGAAAAGGAAAGCTCAATAAAATAGTCAGTAAGCACACCAAAGGTGCTGAGGAACAAACGCAAAGGACATACGAGGTTCAACATTTCAAGGCGGAGTTACCTCCAAAGTTCGATAATAATAATGTACATGAACCTCCAAACCATTTGATCAACCAAAATTGTACTTGAATGAAAAGTAAGTACAACCAGATGTCTCAAATTCATCGAATCAAAACAAAAGTGATCCCTTCAAAGGGAGCACGTGATCACAAGAACACAACAGTTGTTGTATACCCAGAATCTGTCTCAAAATGAATAAGCCACAAGTATACAAAGGATATGTATACCAACAAAAGATATGATCTAATCATCAACCGGAAACCCAATCCAAAGAACCGAGGGTACTCCATAGAATGGAAATAACATCCGATCATGATGTAAGAGACATAGGATCTCCTGAAATGTGAAGAGTTCAACCAGGAGTTCCAACGGATAGAACATCTAATGTGCATAGCCAAGTACTCTACCGATAGACACCTTACACAACCAAGGGTGTCAACCTTTCAAGAAAAGGATTAAAGCAAACGGATTTAATCCAACTATTTAACATGTCTAAAGGAAAGGATTAGATAGATTCAAAGAAATATCAAACTCAATTCCAAGAATCCTTATTAACCTTCATTCGATACACAAAATAATCGAAGGAAAAAAATGTTATACAAGTGTGAATATCACACGGAGATTGAATCACAATTGTAAGTAAGATTCTCAAAGCGAATTATTAGTAGATTATCGAGGAATCGTCATATGAAGCAAAAGTATGATGCTTTAAAATACCAGTTCCAAGTGAACTAAATTACTTGATCAACTCTCATGGAATGATCCAAACACTTAACGAATGATACCAAGAAAAACTTCACAAGTAAACGGATAGTACTAAGTACTAGAGACAGTAACGGCTCAATGTTACGTCTTAACCTCATAGTAGGTACGGTCACAAAGACTTACTCGTAATACATCACTTCTCACAAGAAGACAATGATTAATATAGGCACAAAAGTTTACAACGATGGCAACGGGAAGTCGATAGAATACCTGATTATCACTTCCCAAAACATAAACGTCGCTGTAGTAAATTATAGTGGTTTTACTAATAGATGGATCTATTGAGAGATCCCATCTCAAAACAATTCGGCAAAAGAAATGCCACTGCCAAAAGTCAAAGGGTCTCGCAAGAAAAAGTGTCTAAGAAGACACAATGATGGCATCAACAAGACAACAATAAATCAAACAGGTAAACGAACGGATTTAAACCACCAAGTTCCCCCACCTTCGTTGTTGCATGCGACAAAAAAAAATATATGAAAGAATTACGCCTTGACCAAAGCAAGAAAACATATGGTCATAATGATATCAAGCTCCAGAACTTTCAACTATTGAAAGCCCGATTCGCATCAAAATGATCTAGAAGTTCCCGGACTGGGTGATCTTGAAGTATCACATGAAAGAGGGAAGCAAACTAGGAGATATGCCTATAACAAGAGTTATACCAAACTCATGTCACAAACGGGCCACAAATAACGAAAGTGTTCAAGAAAACACGGTCAAAATTTCTCAACAGAATGAAGACAATTCTACAAAAGTTGCCACACTAACCACACGTGATCTCAAACCAAACGATCACCAAGAATTCTCATCTTCTCAAAGCAAGGATGTAATTGAAGGATTGCAACGATCTCGAACAATGCACAATTACAATAATCTCACGACATGGTGAAGAAAAAGGACTCACTGATCACAATAAACAAGGAATGTACCAAGAGCATGAATCCAACTTGTCAACAATGACATCAACAGCAATATCAAGATGATATGGAAGTAAAAACTAGGGGTCCGTCTAGCTATTGAAAGCTCGTAACCCAAACAAAATCAACCCAGGAGGTCTAATGCAGATTTACACGAAAATCTTGCACAATCCAACAATAAGGTATTATGTGAACTACCATAGTATTCAAGGTATAAAAGATCATACGATTACGAAACAACAAGCCTTAAGGCATACAATAAAATGCAATTGAATTTAAGCCTTAGAGAACAATAAATTAAGGCTGCCAACAACAGAATCCATAACACCTAAGAGATCATACTACCAAAAACCGGTATAATCTCGAATTTACGGAGATAGCGGAATCGAGGATCTAAAAAATAAATCATCTAACAATATCCATCCCTCAAGAAGTGGGGAAAGATCTGAGTGTTCAATAACTCAAGTTTGAATTCAACAAAATAAATTTGAAGAATTTAATAAGGCAAAATTATCGAAGAAAGATTGATTCAAGAATCAATGAGTCCAAAGAAAAAGGTCATCACAGCACTACAGTGTGAGATACCCAAGTTCAAAACTTGAGGGTGAACTAGTTTGAAATCAACAACCTCATAAGAATCGAATCAACAAGGCACAAATGTGCTTTCAAGAAAAGACTTGGAATAACAGAACTACAACGCTCTAGCAAGAGCTCAAAGACCATAGGGATCAAGAATAAACCTCCTTTCAAGAAGTACAACAGAAACGATAATCCATACTTACTCACAAGGGAAGAAACACCAAAGAGTACATGTTTCTAAGACCAACATCACAGTGTTAACCAAACAATGTTAACAACGAATCCTTAATGAAAATTATAATGAAAATCGATAACGATCGATAAACAACTCATAAAAAAGATTTCACCAAACAACAGTATACGCAGTCTTAAAAGAAGAGACGATCCTCAGAGTCGTGGAATTTACTCACACGTGAAAATCACCGAATAAAGGAACTAATAGACTTGGAACAACACCAATCTATTCCTCACAAAAGCTAGAATCCTCACAATGATTCTACGATAGGATTTGATCATATGCAATGATCATATAATGAAACAATAATTTGATTGTGAAGATTTAAGCAATCACCAGAAATTTGGGTCAACCGACCAACCACATGATAGAAAACTCGTAATCTACTCAGAAGAGTAATTACAACATCAAACTGACATCCGAATGATGAAATTTTCACAGGATAATTAGTACGGCAATCCTAAAAGAAGGAAGAACTATTCCAACGATAAACAAGTATTCGTAGCCACATTAAATACACATGAATTACCTGTCACACCCGTTCCAGAAAATCATTGTTTTATCATGCATATTGACTTTTGTGAGTTATCAATGTTATTTGATAATTGGATGGTGGTGAGGTTGACTGTGAGTCAACGGTAAGGTGTCAGTGAAGACACGGGAACATGGCAGTTCATATTGCATTGGCACGATTAAATGACATTTATATGATTTAAATGTTATTTGATATATCTGGTATTTTATGAATAGTGAATTATACCTGTGTAGTATAATTTTTGATATTTCCGATATTGTTATATATCATTTTAAGAACTGTGGTGAGAACGTGAGTGTCGGTAAATAAAAAGTAGGTTGTGTAGAGATTCCACAGAATATAGTTTTCGGACGTTATTTTTGGACCCAAACGAAACCTAGTCGAAAACTTTTGAAATTTATAATTTTCACTTGTAAAGTTATAAAATGGACGTGTGCGAAGTTTCATGGGTTAAGGAGAAGTTTTGAGAAACTTGCGGGGAGGTAAACGTAATTCCCAAAAAGTTTGTCTATATATAGAAGTGGATGAGATTTCATTCTCATCCAAACTTCCAAAAATATCTAAAGAGAGAGGAGAGAGAAGGGAGATTGAGCCAACGGGCTTTGCGACGCCGATCGACGACCGTTCGTCCGTCAGATTTTCTCCAGATTTTAGATTTGAACTCGTGGAGGTAAGAGCTACGTTTTGATACTACTAAGGCCGTGTTTGGCCAATTTTTGTAAAAATCTTAATTCTAGACTTTTGGGAAAAACAAGTATAAACTTGTAGGAATTTTCTCAAATTCGAAATCCGACGATTATTTGACCTCCTAGTCGATCCTTCAAAGTTTGAGGGAAATCGCACGAGGTATGAAGTCCTAACTTGTGAAATATAGAGAAATACATGTTTTATATTTCGACGACGAAATTGAGATCCGGGCGAAATCCATGTGTTATTTGTAGGCCCGTTAATTATGCACACGCTAATTTGTGAAAAGCATGTCTAAATTTACGCGAGCACGTTGAGTTGTCTGTGTGGGTCAAAGGGGGGTCTTATACAAATTCATGCCGGAGTAAGCTTCTCGTTGTTTGAGAATTTGAGTAGCGACGACTACTGTGCATGGTTGTAGGCTTGGACTTGCCATGGCACTTGTGGGATGTAATGGTTGTAGGCTTGGACTTGCCATTGACATCGCGGTTTAAGGCTTGGACTTGCCGTTACCGGATGAATGCGTATTTTTCTCCCTAGAGACTATTGATATGATTTATGAGATTAAAGCATGTTTTGTCATATATTGCACATGTTAGACTTGTACGCTCAGCATATAGCTGAGCAGTGGAGATGTACTCCATTGCAGGTAAAAAGAAAGACAAGAAGAAGCGTGATGAGTGAGGCCGTTAAAGAACGTCGGGGAATCACTTGTTTATATTTTTTTGTATTATTCCTAAATCTTGCATAAAGATTTGCATATTCTAATACGTTGTAATAGATCTTTGGATTAGTTCTGTACTATGGTAATTCTGTATTTGAACGTCTGTAGTTAAGTTTTAAATGTTGAAAATCAGTTGTGATTGTATTGATGTTGGGTTGGAGAAGCATGAGTTGTTAATTATCAATACAGGGCTGCCCAGCAGGGGAGCAGTCGACTGGACCCAGGATCAGTCGACTGGATCTCGTGTGTTTGTGACACTGAAAGTGAATAGTAAGAGCAACAGTCGACTGAACCCTTTGATCAGTCGACTGCGCACTGTTGCTTTTTGGCTACTGCTTCTATTAATGGCAAAACCAGTCGACTGTAGTATCCATCAGTCGACTGGACCCCTTTTGAGTATATTGCATTTTTGGTTCTGCGTAACACAGTCGACTGGGGGAAACGAGCAGTCGACTGAACTACTGTAGATTTTAGCTACTGATCCAAATAGTAACCAGTGCAGTCGACTGGGTTCCCTGATCAGTCGACTGGACCTCTGTTAAGAATTGTGGGATTTGGTTTTTGCTAGGCACAGTCGACTGGACCCTAGGCACAGTCGACTGAACCTCTATTTTCAGAACTGATTCTTTGGAATGTGTTTTCACTTGGCCAAAACTTTTTATAACTCAAATTTTTAAGGGATTCGTCCACTCAGAGGGAAATGTTCCTAAGTTTTAAAATACTCAGGGTTGTTTTAAAGTTCTTTCCGCTGCGTATAATTATATTGATGTTTAGATGAGCCTTGGTGGCGTGCCACGTATCCGATTTCCACGCGTTGTGGGATGGGTCGTGACATTACCAGCCACAATCGAGGGGTAGCAAGATAGAATACTCTCACAAAGATTAGCATAGCCTTTAGAGAGGCTTTGCATCACGTGCGAAATAAAACTCATGCCCCTTGAAGGTAAGCATCTCAAGAATGTATGCAAAAATGTAGGAATATTTGAGTCTGGAGATACAACCTATATAAGCCGTCTAATAATACATAACGTTGCGTTATTAGAACCAATAAGTTATTCGTCGGGTTAGAAAACATCTTTCAAGTACTTCAAAAGTACATATACGTATAGGTTTTCAAATATGCGCAACATATTAACATGTTCGTTTTCATAAGTTCAAAACTTGTCTTCCAGATGTTCTACCTAAGAAATCTCATTATGAAATGCCAATCAAGGTATATATATGAGTATGCGTATAAGTTACTCTAAACACGTAAATCATGAAATATTATCTCATCATGTTAAAGTTATCATGCTTAACAATTCAAGATATTGAAACAAGTAATTACGTAAGCACATAAGCACATTAGCATGTTATCATATGATCCTGAAGGCAAGTAAACATGCTTTTCATCCTTTTCATTTATAACATGAAAATCTATCGCGTAATGTGCTAATCAATACATTATGTTACAATAGTGTAATCATATAAAACATATGCACGAAAGCATATAGGCACATAATCTCGAAGGCATGTAGCATCTAAGCATGCTCACTTAACATCTTCCAACTTAAAGAAAATTGATGACAACTTCATCATATTGGCATGCAATACTTAAGCATGTTTCCTCAACAACGAAAACGTAAACGAGTAATATAAGTTCAATAATATAGTTGAGATATTTAAGCATACATCTCGATGTAAAGTACTAATCAATACCTAATTATCAACCCTACAAGGCGCCGTACGTCAAGCGAATAATCCAAACAAGGAAACCCTCGTGTATATACCTTTTAACCTTGAACGGTTAATGATTAAATATCAACAGATAGTCACACCATGATGTAATACAAAAGTCAGTTCGAAAGAGTATAACATTAAGGTGAATCAAAAAGTAAAAACTACCCTATGTCCACAAATCAAATAGTCAGGATATATAAGCATGTGATCACATAAACACATAAGCATGTTATCACATAACCCCGAAGGAAAATAAACATACTATCATAATAAACACATCATTTAAATGAAAGTAAAACCATTCATTTAACTAAGCAAGGTTAATATCATAAGAGGTGCAATGGTCACACATGGACCCAATTAACTCCCAGAGTACCAAGGTATTCGAACCCGGTTAGCTCTGATACCATTCTGTAATGCCCCGAAAACCAAGCCATGTGGGAGAGGTCAATGAGTCAAACAATACAATGTAAAGCATGGAATAGTCTAACGTGGACCAATCCGTAGGGCGAAAGCATAGGGGAATCCTACGTGAATTCCAAAGAAAAGTCAATAAGTCAAGGGTTGACCCACGAGTACCAAATAGGTTAAATAGGGTCAACTAATATAGTTTGATTTTGAAAGGAGTTTGTAGAAAAGTATAAAGAAACTCCAAAGGTTTAAAAGTAACAAGTAATGAAGTTTTCTTTGAAAGTTTATCACTAAAGAGGGTTTTGAAGGAATACAACCAAATGGTTCTTAGGAAATTGAAAGTAGTAATTTTTCCATAATAGGGTAACCATGGGCTAAGAATTACTACCAAGTATTAAAAACATAATTTAACAAGGATCCTAGAGGATCCAACTATCAAGATTAAGACTAAGAGGGGGATAATTAGGATCCCCAAATATACAAGATCATTAAGCCTAATAGAAAGAGTTATAAAGCAAGGGCTAAACATGTGCCCAATTACAACTACTATGAAATAATATAAATCCTTGTAATTCAATCTACGAATAAGATAATGAATTACAACTAGAACAATGCTCCTACCATGAGCTGTGACAAAGAAGTGTTTTCTTTTCAAAATTTAAGACTTCCTCGTAAGGAATCTTCAAATCGGATGCCATGCATCGAAAACTTTTGGGCCTTGCTCTAATCAACATTTCCTAAAAAAGGGGTTTTATAGATTTATTAAGCACGACGGCTCAATAGAAAATATTGTAGAAATGTACTACTACTTCTAAAATCATGCTATGACATGCGGTGCAATACTTTGCCGCTGTGGCGATGCAACTAGCCGGATGGCCAAACTGTGAGATATTCCCAACTCAATATCCCAATCACACACTCTCACACCGGATAGCGAGCCACTCAAACATGAGTGTAGCATAGAAGATCTCCGGTAGCTAACCGAATATGACCTTGCGTTTTCGAATGTTTTAAGGATCACAAACAACCTTCCTCACTTCACACCCGCTTCCAGAATTTCATCAAACCACTATCCCCAAATGGGGATTTTAAGAGACATTCCCCAATCATGGGAATTTGAACAATAAACATACGTCCCAAGTTAATGCCATGAATGCTTTGCCGACTTGGCGACTACAAAATGCTACTAGATGCAATTATGCTTTAATAATGTCATTTCTATGATTTCAATATTATGAAATAAGCATGGTAGTTCAAGATACCAAAACTAAATTAATAGGGGAAAACATATAAAAGCACAACCATCATTTAGGACAAATAAGAAGTCACTAACATCAATAATTATTTGAAGCTATAACAACTAAATGATATTTAGGTTAAGTATGGATTCACTTAGGCTCATAAGAGCATGTAGCACTTAATCAAATAATATAGGAAAATTTTCAAAACAAGATTAATCAAGTAATATGTCTAACCTACACATAGCAAATCATGAAATTAGAAATAGGAGTGCACTTAATGAAATCTACCTTGTTCTTGAAAAGGAAAGCAAGAGAGATAGAGAGTCCAAGAGTGAGAAATAGAAGAACCCAAGTGTAGAACTTCCAACAATTAAGTAACTTAGAAAACCCTCTTCTTCCTCTAGGCCATGGTTTGAGCTAGGAAGCTCCAAAATGAAAGATGTAAACACTAAATGAGAGCTCTTGATAAGGGGTACAAGAAAGCCTCTAATAGTATTGGTTCAATAATGACTTGAAGGTTTTTAAAAGGAAGTTTTAAAGTCTAAGCTTCTATGAAAGTTCTTGACTTCCAAAACAAGATAGAGATGAGAGATATATAGAGAGAAAATGAAAAAGAAAATGAGAGGGAGAGTGAGAGTGAGAGTGAGATATAGGTTGGTTATTTAGGGAGAAAGAAACGGGGAAGCTTCCTAGGGAAGCTTTAGTGGTTGGGAGTGGTTGGGAGGTGACTTGTGGGTCTTGTCCTTGTCTCCCACACACGCACACACCCACACAAATATGTAACATACATATACACACATGTACCAAAACAAATACCAAAGTGATACCACCATGTAACAAAATAAAACACACTGTCCCAAATCAAAACCCACATTAGCTCAAAATTACTAAAATGCCCTTTTTAAAATTTTGGATTTCCACCGTATGTACAAGTCGTGGGATAGGAAATTCCAATGAGAAGTGACAAGAAGTTTTTTCTATGGTGGTATTTCAATTCTCATGTAGATTGGGTACCGTAAAAAGGGAGTAAGATGAAACTTTAGATAAGGTTGTATCTCCATGAATACATATTATCACATTTTTGCATGAAATTCATGTGGGTCAAATATTGTTGTGCGGAAAAGTGATAGGTTTATTGGACTCAATTGGTAGTGGTGAAACAACAATAATTACGTTAACTGTCCAAACCTCTCCTCTTCTTGTTCTTCCTTTCTCTATTGCATTCGGCATCACCTTGTGACTCATCACCAGTAATGACATACCTATTTCTATCCTTGATTAATGTCATCCAAACAGGGCCTTGGATTAGTGCTATTTTGAAAAGAAAAAAAAAAGCTCCATTAATCCCTTTGCCAATAGATTTGGTACTTTTTTCGGCTTGTTTGTCAAACACTATTGTTTAGAACATTCACTTATTATTTCAGCTAACCCAAACACCAAACAGGTTAATATCTCATCACTTAAAAAATAATCACCACAACCCGTTTAGGTTATCTTAAAACATAAGTGATTATTTTATAAAATTGAAGTGTTTTGTTGGCTCAAAATTTCAGCGCTTTAAAATCAACTAAAAAATTAAGCTAAAAACTAGCTGAGAAAGTAGCTTAATATTTCATCACTTAAAATTTCAACACTCAAGCTTAAAATTTCAACACTTAATATTTCAACTAACAAGCAGTATTTCAACACTTAAGTTTAAAGCTTTAGCACTTAATATTTCAGCACTTAAAATTTCATCACTTAATATTTCAGTTAACCCAAACGGCCTCTTAATATTTCATCACTTAAAAATAATCACTGAATATTTTAGCTAACACAAACGGGCTCTTAGTGGGATTGGGTCAGGTATAACTTGCAATTGTCCGTTGGGTAGGATTCTCCCACGCAATTCTCATGTGTTCATATTCCAAGACAGCTTCCTCGAGAAGAACTCATCAAGATGTTACCAATTTCTTGGATTACCAAGTATGAACAACTTCAGTGAGCTTTCAAGCCAACAATTCGCGAGACAACTGAGAGTCCCTTTTTCTCATGAAAATTTAGAGCAAGTTTGATTGCTCCAAAATTGAAGATGAGTGTAACCATGTTGTTTTCATTCTGAAACAAAAGTAGCTGGGATATCCAGATTAAACAGTTGTTCATTCTCTGTGGGCATGTGGTGGTTTTTACTTTTTCCAACTAGGTTTTGTCCCTCATGTATGCTATTGTGATTATACCCAAACAGGAACATTTATATGATGGGTTGTCTTCTCCTACTCTTTTTGTTTGGCCAAAATGAAAAACTTAGATGAAATGAAATTCAAAATGCTCCCACTCCAATTGAGATGACCACATTGCCACTAAGACCGTTTCAAATATGAAAACCGTAGTATTATTCATTCAATAAATCTACCACGGGGCTTCAATCTTTATCTCATTTTTTTTCTTTCTCTAATCTATTTTTGAATGAAGAGACAAATTTCCAATTCACATGCGAAACATAGTTAACACCTGTCTCAAAAAAAAAAAAAATTCTTTTCCAAGTAGGCTCCTAGTTCAATGTAGTTATGATTGTCAATTAGATCAAACCCCCCGCTTATTAGGGTTGATCAACCAGTCCGTCAGCTCTGTTTTGGCAAAAAACGACAACCGAACTGATAGTTTCGATTTGATACATACAGAATCGTCGGTCGACCGCTACACTAGCCTTGTTTTTGGTTAATTTTAGTTTGTGTTAGGTCCACGATTGCGCGGTTTGGCGAGGCACAGTGATAAATTAATTTTTGGACAATCACAGAAACTGCCACTACCCTCATGCTGCAGTTCTGGTGTTATGTTCATATTGGTTCGATTCAGCTGCTTTGTTTCTAATGGTACATAGAGGTTGAGCTTTGAGAAAGATAGATAATCTTGGGCCAACCTGAGTAGAGTCTTTGGGTCAGGTGCAACGTTCAGTATGGCTCGATTGACATGTGTAGTGTTAAAACATTAGAAGTTTGTCAGAAATTTCCAGTTATAAAGAAACTTAATTTGTGCACAATAAGCAGTAAATATTGGACTTACTAAGACGATTGTCCTCTAATTTCAGAAAAATGTTTTTACAATATTCACATACAATGGCTTTATTGGAAATTATATTTCTCTGGATCCACCGAAATTATCACATATTCAGGTTATTCCCCTTATACCGTTTGGTATTATTCTCTCAAATCCCTCAACACGAGAAAATCAATGCAACAATTACTTTGATAATCTGGTAACACAAGCTAATAAATCTCTAGGTACATGCATGCCTATCCTAATTTTATCAAAACGACGTAAGTATCATATCCTGGTGTACTAGTGATTACATTGAATATTTTCTCGTCCTATACGTATATGTCCTCTACCATGTAGGGCACAATATTTATGCCTAATTTGGGGCTAGAATCAAACACCAGCTACATATATATGTCCTCTTACCATGTAGGACACAATATTCATGCCTAATTTGGTGCTAGAATCAAACATCAAGCTTATACGCCTAGGTGTTCAAGTGTGGCTATTCATCTGTGATTCGTAAGTGAACCAAACCATTTCTATTCAACCAAAAAGAAATGCCAAAATTCTATATATTCACATGTTTGAGAATGTGCTCAATCTAAAATCACTTTTAAAATAAGTTTTTTTTTTGTCAAACCAGCTTTAACTTATAGAATACGGAGATGAAACCGACTCTCATCCTATTCTATGTAGTCCCAAACAGACTCTCTTAGGACCATTTATACCAGTTCAGTTGATGCTTTCCAGTGCAAAGTCATATAAGATAAATCCAAATCATGCAATTAGCATATTAAAATATACACATATTTAAATATAAACAAACCAAATCCCATTTTTTAATTCTAAGCTAAGAATCCACAAGACAAACACCAAATATAACTTCATTTCTTGAAGCTTATAAATTTAGAAAGCAAGCTCAACCAGAAACATACAAAGCATGTTAGCAGCAGCCAAAAATAATCCAGACAATAATTTCATATGAATTAGAGTAGTGCCCAACAAGTTCAATAAGTGCTCGGTTCAAGCTCAAGCCTAGACTTTAGGTTCGTTTAATAGACAAGTCAAACTCAAACATACATGAACTAAACTCATATTCGTTTGTTTAAAAACCAAGTCAAGCTCCATGCATGAGTTCAGCTTGGTTAGGATCGTATATACACCACCAAATATCATCAAAGCACCAAACGAGAATCCATAAAAACATAGCTAACGCTCGTAAAATGCACGGCCAAGCCGAAGCCGAATGGCCTCCCAAAAACATATCATCTCCGCACTAATCAAAAGTACAAATTACCACAAAAAAACACAATTTTTATCTAACAAGAACTATTTTGAAGCATTCCCGATTAATCTCTTAATTGATAAGAGATTGCCTTCTTGGAATCCCCAAAAAACAACACTTGCGAAGCACTTCAAGCATTCAGAGTAACAGACAAGAAAAGTAAAGCAACTAAAAAGAATCTCATATATTAAACTTTACAATACATCTCACAGTGAACAATATATAAATATATATATATATATATATATAAAATTCTAATCGAAGTGGGGGAAAGAAATCTAAAAAGAAGAAGCAAAAAAAACCTTTGGAAACCTCCCAAAAAAGGATAGGAGAGAAGTATGAAAATTTAGATGGAAGTTAATGTAAATTCCAAGGCCAAAAAAATTTTAAATGGGTAATAAATCCTGTCCAATGAGCTTAAATATAACAGCTACATTTGACATGGTAATGTCACTGCCATTAATCTTCTACAGCTAAATCTTTCACTTCCAAACTCAAATTCGTACATAATTATAACCTCAATCGGCAAGCAAATATCAGTAAAGGCTTGCACGTAACAAATATCAGTATATGCACATCATGAAATCTTACCCGTCATCATTCATATGCTAAGATCCCACTGGAGCAACGCCTTTAGCCTTGGCCGCGGCAGTTGCAGCAGCGGCTGCAGCCGCTGCCGCAGCTGCAGCCGATGCTGCAGCATTGGGTGTCGCCGGAGGCACTGAGTTCGACCGTGAAGTGCTTTCCGGTGCAACCATCTTCTGTTCTTGCTGCTTTTGCTGAGTCTGATTTGAATTGAGCTGAGCAAGAAGGGTCTTGATTTGACTTCCCGAAAGTGTTTCGTGCTCGAGCAAAGCATTAGCAAGTGCATGAAGTTCCTTATTGTGGGTGGTAAGAATGGTTTTCGCGTTATTATAAGCCCTTTCGAGAAACTCCTTCACTTCCTCCTCAATGAGCAGCCTCGTCTCGGTGCTCATACTCTTTCCATTATCATCATAGTTATGAGCAACGAACCCAACTTGTTTGCTCATACCGTACTTAGTAACCATAGCTCGAGCAAGACTAGTAGCTTGTTGTAGGTCCGAGGATGCTCCGGAAGTAACCTCGTTTTCTCCGAAGATGAGCTCTTCTGCAACTCGGCCCCCCATACAAACATCGAGCCGAGCAAGCATTTGCTTACGAGATATACTCGTCTCGTCCTTGTCGGGTAATTGTGAAACCATGCCGAGAGACATTCCTCGGGGAACGATCGTTGCTTTGTGTACTGGAAGAGCCCCATCGGTGTGGATGGCCACGAGGGCATGGCCGCCCTCGTGGAAAGCTGTGAGCCGTCGTGATTCATCGGATATAACGGCCGATTTGCGTTCGCTTCCCATCAAGATCTTGTCCTTTGCGTATTCCAGATCGGCCATGCTCACTGCTTTGGCACCGTCCATGGCGGCCTTGAGAGCTGCGACGTTGACCAAGTTTGCGAGATCAGCACCCGAGAACCCGGGAGTTCCTCTAGCTATGATTATCAGATCAACATCCTCTGCCTTCAGAACCTGTCAAAAGGTGTTGAATAAAACATAAGAGCAAGGCTAGAAATTTGTTAGAAAAAAAAAAAAACAGCAAGGAAATTGCAAAGAAATAACATCTTCCTTGGTATTTATTTGATAGATTCAAAGGTCTACAACAAATGACAAAAAAGGAAAAACGCCACACCAGTTAGTGCATTCACTAGAGACCAATATCCAAGGAGGGAAGAGGATCATCGTCATAATCATCATTTTTTTAATTTTTATCAAAGCCTCTACAGATAGGTTTGGGCCTCTCCTTGAAGCGATTAAAAACTGAATTCTCTAATAATTTTTTTCGAACTCATACGGTACCCTCGTATTTGTGTTGAGAGAATTAAAAAATAAAGAATAATAAAAAGAAAAGAAAAAACAACATAGAGAGAGAGAGAGAGAGAACTGTTTTATCAAAACCCACTAGATAGGTTTGGGCCTCTCCTGATGTTGCAGTAAAAAAGGAATTCTCTTACAAACATGTGCGTGTGTTTGTGTGTGTCTGTGTGCACGCGCATATACATGGAGAGAGAGAGAGAGAGAGAGAGAGAGAGAGAGACAACAGTGATACCTTTGACATATGTGATTCCATGATCTGCCTCCGGCCTTCAACATCTGGATTAGGAACAACTATATGACGGTCAAAACGTCCGGGTCTCACTAGCGCCTTATCGAGTGATTCCGGAAAATTAGTTGCAGCAATAACGATAATTCCTTCATTTTGCTTGAAACCATCCAGTTCAACGAGCAACTGATTCAAAGTCATCTTCATATACTGCTGGTCCTTTGGGTTGCGACTGCCTCCTATGGCGTCAATCTCATCAATGAATATTATACACGGCGATCGCTTCTTTGCAGCAGAAAAAAGATCTCTCACTCTTCGAGCTCCGACACCGACAAACATTTCCTCAAACTCACTGCCACTGCATGAGAAGAAAGGCACTCCGGCTTCTCCTGCAATAGCCCTTGCTAACATGGTCTTCCCAGTGCCGGGGGGTCCCACAAGCAGAACCCCTTTGGGAAGCTTGCCACCAAGACGAGTGAAGCGCTGTAACAAGTTAAAGGCTAGTATAAGGGCCTTTTTGGGGATACTTAGAATAGAATCAGATAGGAGAACCAAGGTTATGTTGGTTTGACAAAAAGCCAAATTTAGGAGAGTCGAGAAACATTTGACTGGACACGAACTCCTATGCAAGGAAAAGAATATTCACCAAACACTTGATCTTATAATTCACTTAGGAACCACATAACTGGTTCTTTACCTTCTCAAACAGCCACTAAGAATTTTTGATCGTTTCTGTACATTTGAGGAACAAATCTGACATCTCTTGGATAAACTGGAATTAGAGTTCAATATCTTACAATTCAAGTTCAGGCCACATTGCCATCCACCCAAGTAAAGAATTTTCACAGGAAAACTAGTTTTTTTGCAGATTTGGGAGGAAAATGTGATGAAGCAAACATATAAATGGAGCAATGTGGATCTTTTATTTTACTCTATACATCGATATGCAAGCCCAATAATGGATTTTGAAAAATATACAACGCAAAGAGGACTTGACAAAGGGTCTCTCTTGCGCGCGTGCACACACACACACACTGTGAGAGAGAAACCATATACTCGAGTTCCCATTACCTTAGGGTCTCGCAGGTAGTGAACAATTTCTTCTAGCTCTGCTTTTGCCTCATCAACACCCTTGACGTCATTAAATTTTGTGTTAGATTCCATGCTGGGTTGTACCTCTTCATTCAGACCAAGTCCTGAAAGTGAAAAAAGAGCAACTGAATAAATAAATAAAAAAGGAAACTTAATTAGCAAATCACAAAGAACCTGTTTGGTTAAAATTGCTACAAATTGGAGCTTTTTCAAAAAGCTGTTATGTAGCTTTAAAAAGGAGTCAGGTTTTTTTTTTTTTAAACTGTGAAAAAGCTAATCCAAGCGCTCCCAACTTTTTAGCAAGTGATTGTTTGTCCCAAAAAAACTACCCCAAACGTACTCTTAAGTGTAACTTAATCAAATTACCGAGGCGCCTAAATTACCAATGTAGACGTACCTTTGCTGATTCCTCTATCCTCAATGAGCGCTCCCACACCTGAAATCAAAAGAAAGGCCATGCCCAGAGCGCGGAAAGTACGCCACAACTGCTCTTTAAAATGCCCGCCTTCTGTGGCGACCATATGTATAGGTGCACTTGAAGTTCCAAGAACACCGTCTTTTGTTGATTTTCCTACATTCCTGAAAGCTGAAAGACTGCCTACACTTTCTTCCTCCACTGCTGAGTTGGCACCACCAGCAATTCCTGCATAGAGCTCCTTTTCACTTGGTCGAAATTTTGGGAGAAGAAACTAACAAATAGAGAGGAAAAAAAAAAAGGAATTACAACAGCAAAGTGGATAACAATGCGAAAACTTGGAGCCTTTTTAAAATCAATTCTCAAAAAGCACGTTAGGGTCCAAACGTGCTTCTGGGACACAGCCCATATATTAGTCTGTTTGGATAAATTTTGAGGACTTTCCAGCCCCAAAAGAACGTTTGGCTGAAGCAGGTCAGAGACGCTTCAACCTAAATGCGGTGCAGGAAGCACATTTGGGTTTTATTGATTTTTTCTTAATTTCCATGGAGTCCTTGTGAATGAGGCTTCTGTTTCTGATTATCTCCAAATGCAAAAGCTACAGCTAATCCCCAAATGAGCCCTAAATTACAAGTTCAGTCCTCTATAGGAGTGAAAACATAGGATATTAAAATGCAAATACATGTGAATTTTAACAGTCACAAAATTCTAGTTGAATTTTTTTCGAAAAGGTCCTTTTTTTCGTAAATGAACATTAATGCAAATCAGTAAAGACAGGTACTGCAGAAACTTCGCCATTACGAACCACAAAATTCAAGTCTAAGACATGGAAAAAATTAGCCACCCAGTGACGAAAATAACAGTTTCTAATAGGGAGCATTCTAATTCTTTACATACACTAAAAAGGTTGTTTAAAACTTTGCTAAAGAAAAGGAAATAGGATCATAAATGACAAAAGATAAGAGTGTATATCCATAACTTAAAATTTTCCACAATTACTATGTCCAAATCTTCACTAGATACTCATTTTCATTTCAAGCAAAGGCAAGCTAGTCCATAGAAGAAATAAGTACATATCCCACTTCCTCGTATAATTTTCAGTGACAGCCGAAGAAAATTTAATGGGGAAATACGGACAGCCAAGTGTGGTTCAGGTCTCAAAGTGACACCCAGCAAACACAAATTCCGAATGCCCTAAAGTAACCCTATCGAGGAACAAGCATGAACCTCTTAACTCAAAGAGCAAAGTCACTAATACACACAACCAATCAACAAAGGATCTAAATATCATTTAGATAAAGGCAAGAGGGATTAAAATTAAATGACAATATTTTTACACTAATAATAAGGTCAGCTAACCACTTATTACCACTTAAAAGGTTGTGTTTGGGTTGCAGATATAGAAAAAGAAAGGAAAAGGAAAGGAAAACATGTAGCAAAACTAGTTCACTTGTGTTTTCCTCCAACAAGCTCAAACAACATTTAAATTAGAAGTTTTCAAAATATGATTTGAATCTTAAGAAACAAGGGAGGGAAGGGAAGTGACTCACAAAATTCAAGATGCTTAATTTATTGCTACTTCTCACATAGTTTCTTTACCTTCCCATTTTCCTCATTATATTCCTTAATAACCAAACAAATGAAAGAGTTTTCCCTATTGTCTTCTTTTCCTTCCCCTCACTAAATCCACAAACGAAACAGAGCCTAACAAGGAAATAAAAGAGTAGAAAGGAAAATGGGTAAAGAAAACATGTAACCCAGGAGCAATCCACTCCACACCCACCTCTCTGCAATGTCTTGAGCAACTCGCTATCGTCCAACCTATCCATTTTAACCAATGCTTTAACATATTCGGAAAGTGCTGATGGATTGTAATGTAATGAAGGTTGGCTTTCAAAAAGTCTTATCACGGCTTCAGGATCATTTCGATGGTAAAGCTCTTTAAGATATGCGGCATCACTTGATCCCTCTGTATCTCGTACGCTGCGGGAGAGACTTCCAACATAGCTAGACTGAAACCTCTCTTGAGCTATTGGAAACCTACTTCCTGCACAATGAAGAAGAAAATTAATGACATGTTTGGTCATCCATTGAATTGAATTGTCCCATCCACATTTTAAATAGTAACTTCATCAAGAAATTCACCATTTAGAATAGAATGATTTCAAGAAATTGTAGTTATATGAGAAATAATGCATAAGATAGTGAAGTTGTTCATTCCAAGGAAACATATGAATGATTGAATTTGAGAATAGGGCCATTCAAGTTGACGGGACCAACAATATGGCCTTATAGTGTTTCGCCATATTAGAAAAGATGATGATACGAAATTTTATTTCAAGCTACAATAACCAAAAATTTTTAATAGCTCAAAACCGAAAAACAACATCCGATGTGACCTACACAGCACGTAGCAGAATGATTAGGAATTAATGCAGTGGACCCCTACAGCTCTCAAGAAGGCTTTATATGTTCAATAATGTTTGGGTTATTTGGTTATACAGGAAGTCAATGATGCATTTCAAGTATTCGTTATTTATCTATGATGATAATTGAAATGATAAAGAAATATATATGTATATATATATGTATATCAAAGGGGGCTGCTATCCTACAACATTCATGTCGTAGGATAGCATTGTGTCAAATTTTAAATGGACAAAAAAAGTCCATGCCACTACATTAAAATAAGGGTAATAGAGTAATTTCATAATTAAGTGAATTTGTAAAATTATTTTGATACCCTCACATAAATGAGGTGGCATGGACAATTTTTGTCCAAAAAAGTGTGTATTTTTATATTCGTTGTAAGTTAGCATTTCCCTATATCAAATTATGGGCAACTAATTTCTCAGCAGTGCTTCACAAGGAATCCTAATTACCAAACTAAATGCTTTAACACAATCAGTTGCTTCAAAATAAATATAAAACAAGGAATTGAACACAACAATTTCTTAACCTTCAGATAGAGCATATCCTATACAACTACCAGCCCTAATCAGCAACAACACATCCTCCATCAAATGCTCCATTACTGTCTTATATGAAGGAAAGATGGAAGAAAAGAAATGGGGGGAGGGAAGAGGAGAAAAACAACATATCCTCTATTAAATGCAATTTTATTATTTTTGTATGAAGGAGGAAGGGAAGGAAAGAAATGGGGGGAGGGAAGACAAGAAAATTCCTTGTTTGGTAAAGTAAAAGAGGAGATAGATAGGAAGGGAGGAGGAAGAGGTATCTCTCCATGCCCACTATTTCTCATCAGTCCAAAAGTGGTGAGGCTTTCCTCCATTTTTGACTTTCTTTCCTTCAAAAAGATGAATCAGTTTGTTACGGAAGAATGCAGTAGTAAATACATAATACTGCATACTTTCCTTCATCATATTCTTATTATTTAACCAAACAACCTTCATTTCCCTAAGGGTACCCTTCCCTCCCTCCTCTCTTCCCCCCCCCCCCTTCAACTTTTCCATACCCACCAACCAAACATAAGGAGAAAACAATCTTGTATCTTAGCAACTATAATAATAATAAAAAAAAAACAAAAAAAAAACTGTAATATCTGAAAATTGAAAAGTAATGATGTATCTAGAAGACTTCCTTGCTTTTTTTCATTTGGTAAGAAATTTGCTAAAACTGAAATACACATTCACATTAAAATTGTTAACCACATGGCCTCTTTGTATAGAGGGTGGTTACACTTCTTACACTGAATGTCGGGCAGAGCCCAAAGGTGCAGCAACATGGCCTTAGTTGGTGAAAATCAAATAGAGAAAAGCAGTACGTTGGACAAGGTCTAGGGAAAAAAAAAAAGATTTGTAAGCAAGCATGGCACTAATAGTCCATGTGAGAAACCCTCTTACTCACAGTACTAGAATCGGGGCATAGTCGGTGTGCAGGCAGAATCTCCTTTGGCCATGTAATTGCCATGTGTCACGCTTGATGCCTTCTCTTCTAGACTCATGTCTAATCTTCTTTGCCTCATTGGCTTGCCAAATAGTTAAATGTCCTGAAATGTGCGCCAACTAGGGGTGTAAACGAGCTGAGCTGCTCAACAATGGCTCGAAGCTTGGCTCGATAAAGGCCAGGCTCAGCTAGCTCATTTGAGCTCGTGAACACGGTCGATTAAGGCTATTGGAAAAGCTCGTTACAGATTTGATAAAGAACTTGTATAGTGACTTTTAAATATAAAATTATTATAAAACTACATAATTTTAGAGAAATATGACACATCTCGTAAATAGGCTTAATAAATTATTGTTTTATTATTAAACTATATAGTTTAAAAGGGCACGTGAAAAAACTCGTTAAAAAGCTCGCGAATACTTGAAACCTCAGCTCATTTGAGCTCGTGAGCAAGCTCGCGAGCCGGCTCGGCTCGTATACACCCCTAGCACCAACTCTCCTCCATGCAGTCAGGAGTTCTTAAATAAGGATGATCTATGAAGCACGAGTGCTTCTAAAATGGGGCCGCACGCGCACTTAGTGCGTATGGAGTGCGAGTGCGGCTGGAGTGCGGCTGAGTGCGCACGTAGTGCGTATGGACTCCATTAGAGTTCTTGGAAATGATTGAGTGCGGCGTGAGTGCGGCAGAGTGCGGCTTGAGTGCGGCAGAGTGCGGCATGAGTGCGGCGCGACACGCCGAGAGTGCGGCCACAGCTTTTTTTTTTTCTTTTTTTTTTTTAAGTGGCAGGGGTATTTTTTTTCTTGTTATACACTTCGAGGGGTGTATAACAAATACAAAAAAAAAAAAAAAAAGAGGCAATATACAAGGGTTTCTTGATTTCTTGAGATCAGACCACACCCAAACACATCGTTCTTCCTCTCTCTCTCTCTCTCCCTCTCCGCAGGCGGCTAGGGCACAATAGCTCCCTGGTGTCTCTGTTCGTCGCCTCTTTTGTTCGTCTCTCTTCCCTCTGCTTCGTCTCTCTATTTCACACACACACACACACACAAAACCTCTAACTCTCGATCTACTTCTAGCGGCGCAGGTGGCTCTGTCTCTGCTTCTCTCTATTCGAGATCTTCTCTCTCTCTCTCTCTCTCTCTCTCTATCTATATGTGTGTGATCCAGGTATGGGTTCTCTTCTCTCACTCTATTTGTTATTTATTTTCTCTCTCCTTTTTTATGGTTTTTTTTTTGTTAGTCATATTATATATCATATATGTTTCATGTTTTATTATATGTTTCTTGTTTCATGTTTCTCTCTCTTTTTTCTTTATCTCTTATTCTATGTTTTTTGCTTTATTTCTTGCTACCTGTTCTAGTTGTGAGATTCTTTTTTTGATTTGTGAAATTTTTTTTTTGGTAGCCCTCTGTTAGAAATGAATTCGGAGAGTGTGAATTCAAATATTCTTGTTACTTTGTTTTATTTCATGTTTTTATATACTATATGGTACTATATAAATGTGCATAAAAAAAAGGTAATATATAAATGCTACGTAAAATATATTTTAAAAATTTTATTTAAGTACCCCTGCCGCACTCGCACTGGTGATTTTGGGAAAATTGCCGAACTCTCCGCACTCGCGTCCCCGTCCTCGCGTCCCCGCATCCGCACTGGTGCTTCCTAGAGGATGATCCACCCCTCTAAGTAAAATCATGGGACCTCTCTCTCTCTCCTATGTTGAATGTCTACCACTAAGCTAAATATCTCTGACTGTGTACGTACCAACCTACCTCCATCTCATCGGAGTCCATCCTTACACACACACACACACACTCTCTCTCTCTCTCTCTCTCTCTCTCTCTCTCTCTCTCTCTCTCTCTATGTTCCATAATATCCCTCTCTCACGAGATCTCCACTCTTCTATGCATGATAATCTTTATCCAACTCAGCAATAAAAAAAAAAGCCACAGTAAGCATAAATTACTCGATAAATCAACCCACAAAGGGATTTTGTAGTTTCTAGCTTTTGCAAAGTTTCTGATTAATTGGGTGTTGGACACTTTCCATTTTAAAATACATAATAAGAAAGAAACAGGAATGTTGAATGTTGGCATTATTTTTGTCAATTGAAAAGGATCCGATGATACTTATAGACAATCATGTTCGAAAGGCAAATGCTTGTGGGTTTTATCCATTCAACAGGTTAACCTACGAGAAAAAAGTTAGTGTATGTACATCAGACAGCAAAATACTAGCATTATCATTTATCATTTTTTAGCACCAATTAACAAAATCAGAATTTAAAAGCAAAGCTCTTGAATGTTACATTTAGATGCCAATTAAACATAATATAAATATCATCAATGAATCCATACCTCTTCCACCTCCCAATTTGTGTAAAGTGAGATAAGATCTAGCAAACAAAACAGTTAATTGTCGCAATTCGGATTGCTGCCTAGCAACCTGTGACAAGGAAAACACGGCACATAGTACAAGTCTAAAGAGAGAATAAACAAATAATATCAAACTAAGAAACAATTCTAGCAAGAAATGAAACTATCTAAACCATTTTTGAAGCTACAAAAGTTCATCCTCTCTCAGGATATATTACAATTCCACTGAGTAGTCTTGGATAGAGCAGAATAAAGAGAATTCAGAAAGTCTACTCCAAAAAATATAGTCGGGACCAAAAAAAAGCATTATTGAGCTGAATTATAGATAAAATTTCATAGGATAATAGGAAAAACACAAGAAAAACAAAATTCCCTTGGTGAAAATAGGAAAAATATTAGCAAAACATAGCTATATGGAAGTCAAATGTATCCTAAAAATTCCATCTTGTCACAAGTCCTAGCTTACCTTCTCAAAACCCACAAAAGTGAAATCTTTGCCCAACATGTCTTAGCTTTGGAGCAAAAAGGGTAAAAACTAAATAGCCTATTGTAAATTATCAGAAATAAGATATCTATATGGAAGTCAAATGTATCCTAAAAAAGTTATCTTCTCAAAAATCCTAGCTTCTAAGAGTACCCATATAACAATACCTTCTCAAACACCCACAAAAATTAAATCTTTGCCCAAAAAATTCTTAGTTTTTGGAGCCAAATAAGGCATAAACAAAACAACAGAATAAATTGAAACCCACAAAAGTTCAGTGAAAACCGTAGAAATTAATACAATAATCAACCAGATTATATAACGAAAATCAAAATTACTATTATTACTATAAAATAATCAATCAGATTAAACTGACCTGCGTCAGAAGCCGGCTCAAAGCCATCTCCTCTCTGAGTGGCCAACAGAGTCCGATAGTTTCTCTCTCTAAAATTCTCCCTCCGTCTTGTTTGAAACTTCAGCTTTTGGGTTAACTTGTTAAGGTGTGGAATAGGAGAGAGAGAGAGAGACAGAGAGAGAGTGGACCCGTATCAGCACACAGATCGATCGTTTGATTCAGTGAAGGGGTTTGAAGGGTTCTAATCTACACACGGTGTGGTAATGCGCACCTCAGGTTCATCTTAGCGCCTGTTTGGCTAGAACTTCTGCTTTTGTGATTCATTCACAAAAAACTTCTTTTGGACAAAATGCAATTCTCACAATTTTTTTGCAATTAAAAAGTTGAAGCTGGTTTGTCCAATAATTTCATTTTAGTTTTGTAGAATTTTATAATTATTTATAAGCTTCAAAAAGTTTTGCCAAACGGGCTTTACGAGAATGTAAACAGAGTCCAATTTACCTGGAGCAACTGGAACTGAAACATGGTTCGAGCCTGAGTCCAAGAATGGGCCGGGCCAAGCCTAACCAAACCCTGTCCAAAAATAGGCAAGGCTAGGGTGTAAACGGTAGTTCGGTTTTGTTTTTTGGCACTTTAAAAATCGACCGAATAGGTTTGGTTCGGTCGGTATATCGGTTTTTGTCGGCTTTTTCGATTCGGTTCGATTTTTTGGCTTAGAATATTTTTTGGAAAATCGACCGAGCCGCTCAGTTTGGTTATGCCATTTTGGCTTACACCCTTAGACCAGTCTACTGCCCAAACCCGCAGGTAGGGGTTGGGTTGTCTCAGTCCAAGAAGTATGTAGTGCGACAACGTGTCAACTCGAGCTTGAGCCCCATTTTGGAGGGCAAGGGCGAGGGTTTTGACTCGGTGGAGCAGATAAATACACGCACCCAATTTCTCTCTACATAATCCTTATGTGTTAAAAAGGAGTACATGAAGCATCTACGATTATACATGTGGATGTAGAAAGAGATTTTGCCTAGTTTAGTTTTGATAACCTGTCAACTTGCCAAACCTGAAATGTCAAAATTAACCCCTAATTTTTTTTTGACACAAAAGTGGTAGAGGTATCTTTTACCTTTTATTAAGGAAAGCATTTTGGTGAATTCTTTAGCTACATGGAGAATTTTTGGATAGGTGTTAAACTATTGTAATTTGGTATTAAAAAAGGGGCGTTTGGGCACAAATCCCCACAATAACCAGTTTTAGGAGATAAGTTCATGCGCTTTTTTTTATTACAGCCAAAGGTCCTTATAACTTTGACTGGACGAAATTTCCCACTATATATAACTCGTCACCTTCATAAACGCACAAATCATTACGTCCCTTGAAATTCAAAACTTCGAAAAAAACTGCATGAGCCAAAAACCAATTTCAATTTTACACCAAAATCATCCGAAAAACTTCGAATTATTTGATAATCGACAAATAATCATCGTTGATTTGTCGAAGAACTAAACACTTGGTTCGCCATTAAAGTGAATAGAGAGAGTTCAAAGTAAAGGAAGACTAAACCCTACTTCAACTTCAAAAAATTTCAACAGTTATCAATGGCAGCAAAAGGAATTTTACTCCATTAGGATCTAGTTCAATCATCTTAATAATAGTTCATAACTACGTCAATAACCACTAATCATTCCAATTAACGTAAAATTACATACAATATGTTACTCTATAACCCTAATGTTATTGCTTCTACTATTGGATAAATGACATCATATTAATACAATTTTGATGCATGTTACTATGTTAAGCTTACATGAATAATGAATTTATTGAGAGTTTTTGTAAGATATCGCTAGGTATACACATAATTTTGCATCCATGTCACTGTGTTTAAAAAGTTCATTTCAAATTAGTTGAAAGTCACTGTGTTTTATGATTTCTTCATCAATCTCATTTTTTTAAAAAAGGGGATTAATCATCAATGTCACTGTCATAATTGACATTTTAAACAAAATCATTTTGTTAATAAAATTTCATCTTGAATGTCACTGTCTTAAAAAGGAATCCATCATCGATGTCAATGTCTTCTTAGAAAAATTGACACTTTGAATCAATGTCACTGATATAATTCTCATTTCGGATTCATGTCACTGTCGTAAAATGCAAATTTGATCAATGTCACTGACATAATTGTAACACCAGCCCATTTACCTATATTTATCTATATATGGATGTATTTCAGTATTTCTATATGCGTACATGTTAAGTGTCAGTCGTGTATGGATTAACTTTGATCATTGGTTATACGGATGTTTATTTTCTTAATCCTTGGAAGCTTAAAACAATAGAAGGAGTGGAGAACCGGGAGCCTTGAGCGATCAAGGCGTCGGAGCGCTCGAGCTTAAAAAGAGGTGAAAAGATTATTTTGCCCCTGGGCTCGAAAAAGTCTATAAATACCAGCATTTTTCAGCATTTTGGGCCTAGAAAACTCTGTTTTACAGAGAGCCCTTTTGAGAGAGAGAGAGAGAGTGAGTGTATATGCATTTCATACATAAACACCCTCATTTACATGCTTACATGGCTTCCTTTTCTTAATCAACACACACAAACACGTGTGTCACACCTTCTATGAAGTCTTGGAGTGAAGATCGAAGAAGTTAGAGGAGGATCAAGGCTTTGATCATGCATTAAGAGAGCTTGTACTTGGAGTTCTTGGAGATCAAGGCCACACACACACACACACACACACACACACACACACACACACACACACACATACACACACACACATACATATATTCTTCATCATCCTATTTCTAGATCAACATCTAGATCATTGTGAGTATACTTACTCATTCATAACTATGTTTTTTTTAAGTCTAATTCATAATATAGACACATGCATGTTACATGTAAGAAGAGTCAAGTTGTTGTTTGAAGAGATTTTGAAGTTTAAAGTACATATACATACCTTTTGATCATCTAGATCTTAAATGAATACTTCTACTCACTTATGAACATGTTTAATATAGTTATATGGATGATCAAAGACTAGGCATGTGTCATGCATTGAGGCTAAAGTACATATATATGAGTTGCTAAAACTGTCACTATTGAAATTACTGAACTCGAGTGCTTGAGCCTACTGAACAGGCCAGGTGTGAGCGCTCGAGCTTAGCAGTACTTGTAAGAATTGGTTGTTTTATATATATAATGAGTTTTGCTAAGTTTGGGTGTACCATGAGCTGTGTTTGCTGTATCTTGGGTTGAACTGTATATATATATATCTATATTTATATATTTGTGTGTGTTGGTTATGAGCTGTATCATACGTTATTGGAGTAATACCTTAGTAAAGTACCATTTTAGTATGATAAAAAATAGATGTTCTCTTAATGTGATATTATAGTAAACTATTAGATCTTATGTGAATGACATGCGAGAACAATGTGATAAGTAATGTGACGTACTTAAGTACACGACTCCGAGAATAATGTGCTTTTATGATTCGTACGACGCGCGTTAGTTGTAAAGATGCGATAACATTCATGACAAAGACGATCATATCCGTCGGTCTATTCTTTGTGTTTCGTCCGTCCGTTTGGTCAGTTCAAGAAAGAGTAATGAGTCGGGGTTTAGTTGTTGAGATGGTTAAAAGGCCTTAAGGCGACGATGTCAAGAGAAGGCCGTAAGGTGACGATGACAATTGAACCACGACTGAATGAATAAGATGGGGTTACCAAAATGTCGTAAGGCGACGATGTCAAGATGAGGCCGTAAGGCAACGATGATAATAAGGTACCCTAACTGCCGTATGGCGACGATATTCAAAGATTGAGTCAATGATCCAAAGTAATCTGAGTTATAAAGATTGAACCTATGGTTCAAAGCAAAGTATCCGAGTCAGTATGGATTAGGTTGTGGTCCCAAAGTGATCAATCGATTGTCGTCAGTTGTGTTTCAAAGATTCGAGTTATATATCAAACACTCACTTAGCATACGCGTTTTCTCGAGATTAGAATAATTGAGACCTAGAGATATGTTTTAATAAGAGAAAAATGGAACGTTCTACTTTCTTAACAGATTAACCAAGGTTTTCTGAGCTCTTTCAATGTAGTAGGTTTACTCACTCAGCTTGCAGTAAAGCCGACGAATTTCATGTCCTGGACAATCAAATGTCCAGATCGTGCAGAGGCTAATTACCCGGACTAGGAGTATGCTGAAGAAGGATATAGGTTTACAAGCTAGCTAGTGGATGAGAAGACTTTTGTTACATATCTTTTATTAGTAGTTTAGGCACTAGATGCTGATTTTTTATTATGTTATACGACTTTATGCACATGATATCATTATCTTTCCTTTCAGTTATGCGAGTTGTAATAATGAACTTATGACTCTGATGTTTAATATTATGTAAGCCTAAAATCACCCTGATTATTGTTATTGCCCTCATTTATTGTTTACTGCTTTTATCTTGGTTCTGTCTTATATGGACAAGCATGCAATTCTTCAACCAATCACGTATCTACATACCTATGAAGGAAATTTAAATTCGCTATTTTAGGCTTACTCCGGGACATGACAGGGATTTTTGGTATCAGAGCCGTAGGTTTAGTCGTGATCGTTGATTGTCCTACACATTTTTGAGCCTTAATATACCTTGCGCTAGTACTGACCATAAGATAGTTTCATTTTCAGGATAGCATGGAGCCAGTTTTCATCGAGGATGCATTTGGAGGATACTTCTGTTTCCTGACCACCTTCAGCTCGCTAATTAGGAGCTACATCTCCAAAGGGTTAAATCACGTGCACAACGTTTGGTTGAGGATGACTTTTGGAGAGCTATACACATTGATGGTGTCTAGGACTTGGAGAGGGTACGTGCTGAGGCTTTACATCGAGTACTCACTCTTTTACGAGTTGATCAGGAGATGGAGACTATATTACGAGATATCCCGCACTATCAGAAGATTTTTGCTCGAGTCGCACATATGCCACCAGTTCATGCCGCTCAGCCGCCGCCACCAGCACAGCCAGTACTTCCAGCACCAGTCATACCTGAGCCAGAGCAGGATGATGATGACAATGTTGACGCCAACCTGGAGGAGGACCCTATAGAGGAGGGTAACAGAGGTGAGGATGAGCTAGAGGATGAGGAAAATGATGAGCCCGAGGATGAGGGGGCTACGATGACTATCAGGAGGACGAGCCTGAAGGAGATGAGGATGGACCTGAGGACGACCATGATGCCGCAGGAGGGAGAGCTAGAGGAGGATCCCAACGAGGATGAGGATGATGGTCAGGAGGGAGAGGTCATGCCTATGGATGATGCTGATGGTGAGGAGATCGAGGTAATGCAGGTGCCCCAGGGTTTTACTGCGGGATCGGTTCTACCACAACACGTGGTTAATGGAGGATGGTTACCAACAAATGAGCAAGAGCCAGATGATCAGCCAGGAGGTGACCCGATCTTTGGGATGGATGATGGGTTTAACATTGTTGCTGGATTGGGTGCCACTAGAGGAGATTGATGTTCGAGCAGATGACTTGCCTCTGTTCGAGTCAGATATGGAGGATTTTTGGGATCGGATCCCTAGGATCTAGATGTTCTTCTGTTTCTGTAGGCTAAGGCATGTGGCCCACTCTCTTTGGTGTACATATTGTATATGATTTTGATGGTAGTGGTATAGATGTAAATGTGATGTAAATACCCTTACCATACCATTCTGTAAATGTTTTTGGCTATATATATATCAGCAGCATGCTTTTGCTTGTTATCATCCCTGAGTGTCTGATTCTCTAGATAATTGAGTGGGTTGCTTTGAGTGTTGTTTATATTTCCTTGTGATTGTTTTATTTTGCTTCAAGGACTAGTGAGTAACATTAGGTCGCTCTTGTAGGTTGACGTTATGGACGACGGAAGGAGGAATTTAAGGAATCGACGAGAAAGGGCCCCCGTCCTCGAGAACATGGATCCTATGGGAGCATTTGAAGCTTTTCTACAACGCTTGGAATATATTGGCGACGATCATCGTGCTAACTGTAATAACAACAACCACAATAATTGGGTGAACCATCAAGCTGCACCTCCATCGCTAATCATGGGAGACAAGATACTCAAGAGATTCAGAGCTCTGCACCCCGATGCGTTCGATGGGACCGGTGAAGCCTGGAAAGCAAAGAAGTGGCTAAGCAATATGGATTGCATTTTTGAAAGGATGAGGTGCGACGAAGAAGAGAAGCGTCATTTAGCTATGTTCTAGCTCACCTATGCTGTGGACGATTGGTGGGAGTTCGAGAAAGCAACGATAGGAACTAAAGCATTGGAGAGGATGATATGGATAGAGTTTAGAGAGAAGTTTTTGGAAAAGTACTTCCCTAAGGAGGAGAAGGACCAAAGAGAAATGAAGTTTATGGACTTGACCCAGGGTAACATGACGGTACGCGAGTACACTACATAATTCGAGAGGTTATCTCATTTTTCCCAGCGCCAGATGGATACTCCGCAGAAGAAGATCAGGAGGTACCACAGAGGGTTGAATCCTCATCTGCGCCACATGATGCTGGGACATCTGGCTACGACGTTTGAAGCATTGGTGAGATTAGCGTTCAGGGTGGAGAAAGACAGATGTCAAGGACCTAAGTTACCGGTTACCCGACCCCCTGTAAGAGGAAAGTTTGCATCTAGACCCCCGGGCTTCTTTCAAGGGACAAAAAGGACCTAGAATGGAGAGAAGAAGCCTCAGGTGACCTTTCCTCAAAATCAACTGGCTGCACTACAAGGATAACCCGCTGGTACTGGAGGAAAGACAGAGATTGTTACAACTGCGGAACACTAGGGCACCTTGCTAAGGATTGTCGACAACCCAAGAGGAACAGCCGTGCCACAGTGATCTGCTTCAATTGTGGTAAGCTAGGACATGTTGCTAGAGATTGTTAGGTACCTCCAGGTGGATACTATGGAGCGGCCACTCAGGCTAGGCTCAACGCGATCATTCCTGAAGAAGCTAGCTATGAAGAGGAGGAGGCACCACAGAATATGGAAGGTACTCTCCTGCTACGTGATCTTCATATTAGAGTTTTGTTTGATACTGGAGCTACAAATTCGTTTATTGCCTTTAAACTTGTTCAGAAGTTGGGATTAGAACCCCAAATGCTTAAGGACGCTCTTAATGTCATTTCGCCTTTAGGAGTGTCAATTAAGTTGAGTAAGGTGTGCAAGGACTGCACTTTAACTGTAGAAGGTCGAGTTCTTCTCGCTGCCTTGATTGTGTTGATGATGAAGGAATTAAATGTGATTCTTGGAATACACTAGTTTACGAAGTATCGAGCCAAGCTAGATTGTACTTGTAAGTCAATTCTGTTCTCCATATCAGTGTGACCCCTTAGGAGACGCATTTCTAACTAGATGTCTGGCGGTTGTGGAAAGTTCTAGTGACAAGCGGGGGTATTTGTAAAATACAACCGCGCTAAAAGAAGAAAATACACTGATTTAGTCTACAATTCCTTTATATATCTGCAATTTGGATTACAATACCAGCTTTTACATAATATGATTAATCTATGATAAGTTGTATTGTTTTAGCCATAATTTGTGCAGATCACTCCTTGCTGTGTGGAGAAATGAATAAGCAGGATGAAAGGGATGCTGGATTTTAAGGAAGACAGTTGAAAAATGAAAAGTGAATCTCGAGCGATCGAAGATCATTCAAGCGATCGAGGTTTTGATCGATCGAAGGAGGTTCAAGCCCTCGAGATATATCGATCGAGAATGTTCGATCGATCGAACATGGCTTTTATCAGAACTTACACGCACGCAGGAGTTTTGAACCCTAGCTTTAGATTTTAGTATATATATGCATTTTATTTACGTTCGAGAGGACGTCTCTTTTTGCATTTCATCTGTTTATATAGAGAGATAGAGAGTCTTGTTTGTTTTTGTAGGTTAAACTTTGGATTATTGCTTGGTTGTTTGAGGATTTCAGCGATTAATATAAGTGTTTGCGTTTCAGGTTTTCATATTAGTTTTATTTATATTCCGCCAGTAGTTTTACTAGTTTAAAATTTGAATAGCTCATAGTTTTGCTTGTTGGTTTGCTATTATCAATAGTTTTTGTAAATTTTATGTTTAAATCACAACCAAACAAAGCTTTAATGGATTTTTACATTAAAAATGCATCTGTGACACTCCAGACCATGTCTGAGTAGTCCACAAGTTGGGAGATCATGATGAAACAGTGATCTCCAGCCTCTACCATGCAGCAGTGTAAAACCTGCACTCGATCGATCGAGGTAGTTCGATCGATCGAAGCAGACATATAGTCAAGCGATCGAGACATCTCGATCGCTCGAGAGATGATGATATTTGATCGATCGAAAGCGCGTCGATCGATCGAACCTTCAGATTCTTGAGTAGTTCTTTTGCAGTATTCTAAGACTTTTTGCTTTTGAGATTTGTTATCAAACTGTCTGATCGACGACGAATAGTTGCCGTTTATAGTCCTAAAAATACGCTTGGTTAGCCCATTTCATGTAGTTATTAAGTGATTTTTAATAATTATTCTATATTTTGTAGATTTTGGAGCTTTAATATGAAAATGCACAAAAATCCAACGATTAGTGGCTTTGGAAGTCATTCTGGGCTCAAAAGATGATTCCGGTGAAAGATGAATGCAGTAGCAGCCTCGGAAAATTGCATTTTTGACAAGTAATACTTCAGATTTGAGAAATTTCTCCTGAGATATAAAATGTAGATCCTCGAGTTACGGTCGCGTGACCATAAACGGTGAGTCAATACGAGGTCCGAGTCAAAAGTTATTGCAATTCTACGATCGGTGCACAGAGTAGCAGAAATTTGAGAAAAATCTGGAAAATGCCCAGGTCGCTGGAGCGACCCGCTCGCGTGACCCGCACGAGCGACCCGTTAAAAGAGTCAAAAATGCGTATTTCGAGGTCCTGAAGGCCCTTGTGCGATCCGAATTGGCTGAATACGTCCAGAAACGTAAAAATAGCTATTTTAGTGCGATTTGGCTTAGGAAAGCTTCCTAAATCCTTCCAAACTCTATATATATCCTATTCTAAATCAATTTTGTGGTTACACATCATTACACAACATTAGATACAACCATATATAACTAAAATTTCAGCCATTGAAGAGAGGAAAGTAAGAAGAAGAAGAAGAAGACCAAGGATTCCCATGGCCTCCTCCATCAACCTCTTGCTATTCATCAATTCTATGGACAACTAAACTCTAGATCTAGGATTTCAATGAAACCCTAGCCAAGTAATAGGGTGTATTTCATGCTTTTCTTTTAGATTTATTATGTATGGATGATGATTACATGTTTAGAGGATTTTTATAAATAAATCGTACTTTTATTGATTAAATCATTACTTTCAAAGTTTATTCTTGTCTTAGATCTATTTTGATTGTGATGTGCTCAATGATCTATATGTGCTGTGCTTGTATAGATTATTTACATGTAATGGTGCTTTATTGAATTGTGCTATCAAGTATCCGAGTAGTCCATGCCTAGATTAGACGGATTATACCACAACCCTAGTTTAGTGTGGGATAATTCGTGCTAACCGAAGATGGATTATGTTGGTGCTTGAACCATAGTTATTTTCTTGACGGAAGAATTGGGCTTGTAGCTACAATTCCCCATTATCATCCAACTTAATAATCTAATTGAATGCATAAATATTCCTATTATGAAGCTAGTGGTGGATTTGCAATCCTAGGTTCCCTTTAAATATCTTTAAAACAACTTTAATAACTTTCATAGTTTAGATTTATTTTATTGTTCGTAGTTTAATTAAATTCAAAAATCAAAATCTGTTTCCATAATTAATTAAATTTAGGTTTTAAAATTAAAGCACTGTAGTATTTCAATCTCTGTGGATTCGACCTTTACTTTCACTACTACAAATCCTTAGAAAAGTAAAGTACACTTTTTACATCTTGATATTGACAACATCAATTTTTGGCGCCGTTGCCGGGGATTGAAAATTACTACCTTTAGTTTTAGTGTCTTAGTTTAGTTAATTCGTAAATATTAGATTTGGTTTTCTTTTTCTTATTTTTCGTTTTATTTTGAGTCACTAACTTTTCTTTTTATTTTGTAGTTTCTCGAGTCATCAATCTCTAACGTTTCCGAGTGGAATAGCTAATTGCATCAAAGGAGCTTACGCGAAAAAAAATTTAATAAATAAAATTTAAATTCAAGTAAAATTGCTCTTTTGAAATTCGCTTCAAACCACTGTAAGTCAGGGCGCTGTGACGCACTATTTGCATTAGTTTAGGGTGAGTTGCACTGCATTAGCTAGGAAACCCAGGGCGCTGGGAATTGACGTGGTCATTGCATTACAGGATAATTTGCATGCATCATAGTAGTTGTGTGCCTGTTGCCCTATTTTCGTGATTGCTATTCGTTTCTTTTGTTTAGTCAGCGTTGTTGTTATCCTTTTTTTTTCTTTGTTTTAGTTTATGTTAGGTACACGTTCAAATAAACCAGAATTAAAACCTTTCGACTCTGAACTTGAACGTACTTTAAGAGTTAGTAAGTCCGCAACCCAAGCTTCTAGAGCTAGGTTACAAGACGACAAATCAACGCCGATTCCGTCGTCGTTTTTTGAGGCCGAAATTCAAAGTACCCTTAAACGGTTAAGGAGAACTCGAACTTTTAAAATCGAACCGATTAAAATGGCTGACGAAAACAACGTAAGTAACGGAAATAATCCTAATATACCTCCACCTCCTCCACTTAAAAATTATTTTATTCCTACGACTTACATGCCACAAGCCGGTATCGAATTACCGGAGGCGACAGCATCTCACTTTGAGATAAAGTTGTCTACCATCTCGCTACTTCCTTCTTTCCATGGCCATCTAAATGAAGATCCATATCAACACTTAGGAGATTTTCAGATATATGCTCTACCTTAAAAATCCAAAATCTAACTGATGATGAGTTAAAATTGCGGCTCTTTCCATTCTCTTTAAGAGACAAAGCGAAGCATTAGCTTCAATCACTTGAGCCAAATACAATTAAAACATGGGAAGCCTTACACACCGCATTTTTACAAAAGTTTTTCCCTATTATGCGTACAAATCAGATAAGGAAATCCATAACAAATTTTGTAATGCAAGATGGGGAGACGCTTTATGACACTTGGGTGAAATTTAAAGAATTATTACGCTCTTGCCCACATCATCTGGTTCCTAAGTGGCAATTGGTTCAGGTTTTCTACGAGGGACTTATTCCCTTTATTCGGAATACAGTCGATGCCGTTTGTGCGGGTATCTTCCTACACAAAAGCGCCGACGAGGCATGGAAAATTTTTGAAACGTTAAGCGAGAATTCGACTGTGTCAGTACATTCTGAGGGATACCTTCACCCTAAGCGAGAGGTGAAAGTCGAGTCGAGTCAATCAATTGAGATACAAGAATTAAATAGAAAACTTGACCAACTTATGAGGATGGGGAATAGGTCCAATCCACCCTTTTCAGAAGTGTGTGCATTATGTTCTGAACCGTCTCATAATATCTTTGCATGTCCTTCTGCATCTCAATTCCCAAAATTTGTTGAGCAACACGTTAATTCTATGCAACAATTCCCACGAAATAACTTTAATCCTACGTCAAACAATTTTCCTAATACTTATCCATCCCAATATCAACAAAGTCAATACCAACAACCCCCTCCTAATCCTAACCCTCCACGGGTTAACGCTTTCGAGGAGAAGGTGTTGTCTTCCCTTAAAAGTATAGAAACGCAAGTCCAAGCACAAGCACAAATAGTGCACTCTCATACACAATCCATTGCGAAGCTTGAATCTCAAATGGGACAAATAGCTACTGCGGTGAGTCGTAGAAACGAGGGGAAGTTGCCTGCGCAAACTATTCAAAATCTTAAGGGACAATACGAGAATGGGGGTCGAGTGAGCAAGTGAATGCCGTTTCGACTAGGACCACAATTCGAGATGAGGAGATTGTTGTAATTCCGGATGAGGGTGAGAAAAATAAAAATATAAATTTGAATAAAGAAAAGGGTGAAGACGTGGATAGAGTTAGGAAAGCAAAAGAACCGGTCCCAACTAATTATATTCCGAGAATGCCATATACACCAAACGTTGAGGGACCGTCACATTTGTCTAAGAAAGGGTCAAAGGTAGAGGATATACTCGAGGTATTTAAACAGGTTAAAATCAATATTCCCTTCCTCGATGCTATTAAACAAATTCCCGCTTACGCTAAATGTTTAAAAGACCTGTGCACTCAAAAGCGCAAAATACGAAGTCATACTCCGAAAAAGGTCTTCCTCACAGAAAATGTAAGCTCAATTTTCCAACACGCTCCTCCAAAGTATAAGGATCCCGGAACACCTACGATTTCATGTGTTATAGGTGACACTGTCATTCATCGGGCTCTCCTTGACTTAGGAGCAAGTGTTAATCTTTTACCTTACTCCGTTTACAAACAATTAGGTCTAGGTGAACTGAAACCTACAGCCGCTACTATACAATTAGCGGATCATTCTATTAAAATTCCTAGAGGAATCGTCGAAGACGTCTTAGTAAAAGTTGACAAATGTTACTATCCCATCGATTTCATGGTTCTTGATACTGAACCCGTACTAGATGCTAGGAACCACACTCCTGTCATCTTAGGCCGTCCGTTCTTAGCCACGGCTAACGCACGTGTCAACTGTAGAACGGGGGTAATGAAAGTGTCGTTTGGGAACATGAACTTAAAATTGAACGTCTTTAACGCTATTGATCAACCTCCCAAGGACGACGATGCTTATCTATGTGAGACGGAGAGTGGGGTGAGACGAACAATTGAACCTAATAATGTAATAAATGTAAGTGAGGAGAATAATATAGTGGAAAATGAGCGGATGAATTTAAATAATACGGACCCTAATGACGAATTTACTCGAAAGGTTAGAAATCGAATTGAACATAATAAGGATTCGTCGAATGAATTAATGCATAGCGACCTTGTTTCTGCTTTCCACCGACATCTCCCTAATACCCTAAAGGGTACAAACTCCGATTTACGGCCTCCTTGAGTCTTGAGCTAGAATGGTCTAGCTAAAGACGTCAAAGTTAGCGCTTCTTGGGAGGCAACCCAAGCTTTAATTCGTCTGTTTCTCTTATTTTTTGAGTGTTTTTGGGTCGTTTTAGTCAGTTTTTGAGTTTTCTGGACATGATTGGGGGTTGGAGTTAATTTATTTTGAACTTATATAAAAAATAGAAGAAAAACGAGAAATATCCATCTCGCGAGCGCGGTCCGCTCTCGCGAGACTCGCTCGCGCGAGTTTGCCCCTTAGGTGTTTTTCTTTGTTTTTCTTTTTATGATGTCTCAGCTTCTCCTAGCACCTGATCTCGCGGGCGCAAGGTAGTCTCGCTCACGCGAGATTTATGGTTAAAAAAAAAAAAAAACCACCTCGCTGGGGATTCGCGCGCGCGACGGCCGCTCGCGCGATTTGCATGATATTTTCTTTTGTTTTCTATATCCTTCCCCCACACCTGTTCTAGTAGTTTTTACTTTTCTGTTTTTTTAGGTACTTTTAGATCGAGTCTTTGATTGTTTTCATAGTTCTGGTTATGTTTTATTTTCTTTTATAGTATGTTTTATTTTCTTTTATAGTTTATTTTCTTGTTGATTTTCGTAGTTTTGTTAAGTCTTATAGTTGATTTTGTTTAGTTTAGTGTAGTTTAGTTTTCTATGTTAGATATTTCTATTAGCTATTCTTTTGTTTAGTTTCTATTGTCGAGTATTAACAGGTCCGATTGAACTTTATCGTCATATTCATATACGTTCAGCTGTTTGTGAGTGCCGAGATCGAGGTATTATCGTTCCTTTCTTACGTACTCTCCTTTCTTTCGTTTTATTGTTTCATTGGGGACAATGAAAGGCTTAGGTTTGGGGGTATGCACTCACATTATTATTATTACACTAAATTTTTCAAAAAAATTTCGATACTTGTGCTTAAATAAACGATGATTACCGACGTTTTTGCAATATAAATTTGATACATCTTGTTATTTAACCTGGATTGTTATAGAATGGTAAACAAGAGAAGATGTGGTTAAACATTTGCTGAAGTCATGATGCAACGTTTTAAGTCATGTATCGTTTGAATCGTAGTTTTATATCATTGATTTGCACATAAACTTATGCACTGCACGTAGTCGCTTGAATACATGTCTGATGTGAACTATAATATGATTCAGATTTCTAGATAACACAAGGTGGAGACTAAACCCGGTGAGCTTTTGAGCCTATCTTTTCTTTTTAGAGGGTTATAAATACATTTTGTGTTTGTCGAATTTCATTGACATAGCGCATTAACTTGTTGTTTAGTTTCATTATTCTTGTTTTGGTTGATAGTCAAGTTAAAATATTTGTTACCATGCTAAATAATCTTCCGTCGTAAATGTTGAAGAACCATATAACCATAGGACATGATTTTAGGCCTTCTTTGTTTATTGACTGATAAATGATAAATTTCCTTAGTTCGCCCTTTGAGCCATTAAAATGCCATTTTTTCTTTAATTACCATTATCTTATTTTTGCTCCAATTTGGCCAACTTGGAGTTCATCTCTGAAAGATTGATCAACTTTTAGTAGGTGTTCAGGCGATGTGTGATCGAGAAGAAGAAGAAAATGAAAATAAGATGATGTTTAGGGTGGTTGCCTTGTTATTTATTGAATAGTCGTTTCAAAAGCAACAAGGAAGAAAAGAATAGAGAAAAAGAAAAAAAAAGAATTAGATTGAAAAAAGAGAAAAGAAAAAGAAACAGAAGGAGAAAAAATTGAAAGGAATGAAAAGAAGAGAATGGGAAGATGAAAGTTGGTAGAAGAGATGAATAAAAGAAATCGAACATGCCTTACTATGCCATTCTAAAACTACCTTTCTTTCATTTTCCATTGTCTGAGCCACATTACAACCTTTGAAAAGTCCTATTTGATCCTAGAAACATGGTTTGGATATATAAACGATGGGAGGGGGATTAAAACATGGTAACGATAAATTTTTGTTGACTGTTGGCATCCTATCCATGAGATTACTAATCTTTCGTGTCATGCGTCTTTTTCGAGTCATATGTGAGCATTTCTCGTTTTGAAAACATATTTCCTTTACTCACATATTTTAGAAAAATTACACCTGTTTCTGAGTGTTTCATTTGAGAGTGTAATTCATTGTGAGATTCGTAGTCGAGACATAGTTAAATGGTTATCCGAAGTATATTCCATGTTCATGACATGCACGTGTTCATTTGACTACCATATCACACATGTGCAATTTTATGAGAAACTCTATGGATTTATACGATGCATGTACTTATGATTGTTTTTTATGATGTAGGTAGACGTTTGATTCCATTTCTTCTTGTTCGTTATTCTATTTCAAATCATCGTTCTATGATAAGAAGTATTGATTGTTTTGTTTTTCGTTTGAATAAAACTTTTTAAATTGATAAGTTAATAAAGATGGTTGTGGGTGACTTGTTGACGAGAACCCTCACGAGACTTCACTCGTCCGACTAGGGACACCTAGGGGTTTAAAAGGCTTATTGCATATGCTAAATGAAATCGTGATCCATGTGAAAATGGAGTAGTATTTGTCGTAGTAGTTTTATTTTTATTTTCTTTTTGCTCGAGTACTAGCAAAGAGTAGTTCTGGGGGTGTGATCGGCGACGAATAGTTGCCATTTATAGTCCTAAAAATACGCTTTGTTAGCCCATTTCATGTAGTTATTAAGTGATTTTTAATAAGTATTCTATATTTGTAGATTTTGGAGCTTTAATATGAAAATACACAAAAAATCCAACGATTAGTGGCTTTGGAAGTCATTCTGGGCTCAAAAGATGACTCCGGTGAAAGATGAATGCAGTAGCAGCCTTGGAAAATTGCATTTTTGACAAGTAATACTTCAGATTTGAGAAATTTTTCCTGAGATATAAAATGTAGATCTTCGAGTTACGGACGCGTGGCCGCAAACGGTGAGTCAATACGAGGTCTGAGTCAAAGGTTATCGCAATTCTACGATCGGTGCGCAGAGCAGCGAAAATCTGAGAAAAATCTGGAAAATGCCCAGGTCGCTGGAGCGACCCGTTGAAAAAGTCAAAAATGCGAATTTCGAGATCCTGAAGGCCCCTGTGCGATCCGAATTGGCTGAATACGTCCATAAACGTAAAAGCAACTGTTTTAGTGCGATTTGGCTTAGGAAAGCTTCCTAAATCCTTCCAAACTCTATATATATCCTATTCTAAATCAATTTTGTGGTTACACATCATTACACAACATTAGATACAACCATATATAACTAAAATTTCAGCCATTGAAGAGAGGAAAGTAAGAAGAAGAAGAAGAAGACCAAGGATTCCCATGGCCTCCTCCATCAACCTCTTGCTATTCATCAATTCTATGGACAACTAAACTCTAGATCTAGGATTTCAATGAAACCCTAGCCAAGTAATAGGGTGTATTTTATGCTTTTCTTTTAGATTTATTATGTATGGATGATGATTATATGTTTAGAGGATTTTTATAAATAAATCGTACTTTTATTGATTAAATCATTACTTTCAAAGTTTATTCTTGTCTTAGATCTATTTTGATTGTGATGTGCTCAATGATCTATATGTGCTGTGCTTGTATAGATTGTTTACATGTAATGGTGCTTTATTGAATTGTGCTATCAAGTATCCGAATAGTCCATGCCTAGATTAGACGGATTATACCACAACCCTAGTTTAGTGTGGGATAATTCGTGCTAACCGAAGATGGATTATGTTGGTGCTTGAACCATAGTTATTTTCTTGACGGAGGAATTGGGCTTGTAGCTACAATTCCCCATTATCATCCAACTTAATAATCTAATTGAATGCATAAATATTCCTATTATGAAGCTAGTGGTGGATTTGCAATCCTAGGTTCCCTTTAAATATCTTTAAAACAACTTTAATTACTTTCATAGTTTAGATTTATTTTATTGTTCGTAGTTTAATTAAATTCAAAAATCAAAATCTGTTTTCATAATTAATTAAATTTAGGTTTTAAAATTAAAGCACTGTAGTATTTCAATCTCTGTGGGTTCGACCTTTACTTTCACTACTACAAATCCTTAGAAAAGTAAAGTACACTTTTTACATCTTGATATTGACAACATCATTGTCCTTAAATGCTCAGTTTGTCCAAACAGTTTCATTACTTTATGCCTTAAGGTATTTTTTTTCAATGACTTTTGTAAACTATTTTGAATGCTAACACCATTCAGAATGCAAGACTCAACTATTGAGTTAAACCGCTTTAATGTGTTTTGGGAATAAATGTGATGAAGTAGTCCTAGCTATGAATGGACTATTGATTCTCGATCTTTAGAAAATATGGAATACTGTAGATAGACACACTTCTTAGAGTTTAAATGTAACTACATGGTAGATGGTATGATCGCTGCGGATTCGTGTGATCCCAACATTTCCTTTTTATAAAGAAAACAATTTTTAAAAAATCACTTTCGTTAATTAGTTAATCACTAGTTTAATTTAATTTAGTTGCTTTAATTTTAGTAGTCACTTCATGGAACTTTGTGTTCTACAACCTTTCAAATATTGAGTTTTATTTTCCTTTTGGAGATTAATCTAGGTATTAAGTTTTTAACCTTCCCTGTGGGATCGACCTGGTCTTAACCAGATTACTACTTGCACGATTACCTACACTTGGGTATAGCACACGAGCGCACACATATTTTTTGCCGTGTCAAGTTTTTGGCGCCGTTGCCTGGGAAGGCAACAAGCTAACGCTTAGTTTACCTCAATCTATCTTTATCTCTTTCTATTTTCTTTTGTCTTTTATTTTTTAAATTAAAACTACTTAGGATCTTTCCCTTTATGTCCGATAATTCCATCGAAGGAATTTACGGAAATCCACTTTATTCATCCGACTCTTCTAGTTCTATTAATCTATCGGCCACACCCACCGATTCAATGGTCGATAATCAAAGTGAAAACGGTGAGAATGTGGTTGTACCAATTGACGATTCTCTTCATCCTTTGTGCGATCTCATGAAACATGAACACACACCTACACCTTCTTGTATTCTCATTCCACCTCATGCTGGCGAATTTCAATTTTGCAACGGAATGATTCAACTCCTTCAAACCTTCCATGGAATAGAGAGCGAGAAGGCATATCTACATGTCAAAGATTTCGAGGATGTTTGTAAAACATTCTCACAAAATTGCCCTGTAGATGTGACACGTCTAATGTTATTCCCCTTCATAAAGCAAAAGCGTGGCTGCTCACCTTAAAGTCGAATTCAATTTACACCTGGCATGCAATGAACACTGCATTCTTAAAGAAATTCTTTCCACCTCGCATGACCACCGAGCTAAAGCGACGAATAAACTCTTACAAACAAAAGAGCAATGAAACCTTTACCCAAATGTGGGAGCGTTTCAAGGATCTGCTTCTCCCATGCCCACATCATAGGTATGAGAAATGGCGAACCATAAGCTACTTTTACGAAGGGTTAAATGGTGAAACTAAAAAATTGGTCGAAACCATGAGTTCAGGGCCATTTCTTCGCAAAAACACCAAAGAAGCTGAAGCTCACTTCGAGTGGTTAGCTAAACATGCCCATGAATGGTCGAATTATGAAGATGTCCCACGCTCACAGATATCCTGTGTAGAGGAGAAGAGTCTATACCAATTAAAAAGTAAAGATCATCTAATGACCAAATATGAGGAACTAGCAAAGAAAGTAAAGGAGTTAGGAATGAAAGGAGAGAGTTCTAGGCAGCTTTTGCCTGAAGAACCTTGCGGCATATGCAACATGTTAGGACACACCAATCAATACTGTCCCAATATGCCGTACTTTCAAGAACAACCTCCCCATAGAAATGAATGCCATGCAAGGGTATAGGGGGCGGGGAATTCCTATAACAATCATAATTCGCTAAATAATAATCGATGGAATCACCCTGGTTTTAATTGCAAAAACGATGCTGGGACCCAAAATCAATACCAACAACAACAGCCCTACAATAACAATAATCAATATCAAGGGCAATACAATAGGCAGCCCCAGCCATTCAATCAAAATAGATCAAACAACTACAACTAAGCTCAACCCTCTAACAATCAGCAATCAAATGTTTACGTGCCACCTCACTAAAAAGGTGCAAGAGGAAGATCCTCTCTCTAATGCGAATTTAACGCAACAGTTAATTCAAATGATGAGTAAAATGTCCTTAACATTAGAGAGAATGAATGCATGACAGGAGGGGTCGATTGGAACGTTTCCTGCCCAACCACTTCATAACCCTAAGGGATTCAACAATGGTCCCAATAATCATGAACAGACAAAAGCTATGACTACTCTGAGAAGCGGTAAGATTATAGGGTGCAATATACACCTCTATACCCCTGAAGAGTATGAAAAGGATGAAGTGGTACCTAAAAGCAAACCACCAACTCAAGAAGAGGAGCTGTCCACTGAGAACAAACCATTAGAATCACATGACGATGCTCCTAAGGAAGTAGAAGAAGTTGAGAGAAGGCCCGGAAAGGAGCCTATCATTGACCAATTACCTAAATGCCTTTTCCCTGCACCTTACCCTCAAAGGCTTAAGAAACCCAAAATGAGGCAAAGAATAAAGAGTTCTTGGAATTGTTTAAACAAATCAAAATCAATCTCCCGCTCCTTGATGCAATCAAATAAGTGCCGGCCTACGCTAAGTACCTTAAAGACTTATGTACGGTCAAAAGGAGGCAAAGTGTGAAGAAACACGCTTATGTCGCTTGCCAAGCAAGCGCAATCATCCAAAATGAATTGCCTCCGAAACTCAAAGACCCCGGTACCCCAACTGTCTCGTGCCAAATTGGGAATCAAATGATAGACAACGCACTCTTTGATCTAGGAGCGAGCGTAAACCTGCTGCCATACTTAGTTTATAAACAACTAGGGTTAGGTGAACTCATACCTACCCGAGTAGCGCTATAACTGGCAGATAGGTCAGTCAAATATCCTATAGGAATAGTAGAGGACGTTCTCGTACAAATAGACTCCTTTGTCTTCCCGGTCGATTTTGTAATTTTGGACACTGAACCTGTGTCTAATCTATGTTCACAAATCCTAGTGATTTTCGGACGTCCATTCCTCAACACCATAGATGCCACAATCAAAATAAGAAGTGGTATTATGACCATTATATTCGGGAACATGACTCTAAATGTCAAGATTTTTTCAAATCCCCGACCTGAAGAATACAAGGATGAGGAAGAAATCAATTACATTGAAACAGTCATCAAAGACGAGGTTGATTTTGTAGTTTACAAAGATCCCTTGGAGGTAGTTGTGTCACAATTTGACGCTATCTATCAACCTAATGATTCTACCCCATTGGATGCTGCTTTAAATCACACTTGCCTCATGATGGAAACGAAAGAGGAGGATAGAGCTGAATGCATGTGGGTAACACTATATGAACCACTACCTCCAAAAACAAAATTAGTTATGCCCTCCAATTTTCAGTTTCCCAATTTGGAGTTAAAGGAGCTTCTAATATAGCTCAAATACGCTTTCATAGGGACTGAAAAGACTTACCCCGTCATAGTTTCATCTACATTAAATCCTGAACAAGAGGGTCAGTTAATCCAACTATTGAAACAACATAAGGGAGCAGTAGGATGGACTATTGCCGATCTCAAAGGCATAAGCCCGTCTGTGTGCACTCATAAAATATACTTGGAGGAAGATGCTAAACCTTCGCGATAAATGCAAAGGCGTCTGAATCCCAACATGCAAGAAGTCGTCAAAAAAGAAGTTTTAAAACTACTTGATGTTGGGATCATATACCCTATATCTGATAGCCCTTGGGTTAGTCCAACCCAAGTAGTGCCAAAGAAGGCAGGCATAACAGTAATCCCAAACAAAGACGGCGAATTGGTACCGACATGCGTCCCCAACGGATGGAGGATGTGTATTGATTATTGAAAATTGAACACTATGACCCGGAAAGACCACTTTCCATTACCATTTATGGATCAAACGCTAGAACGAGTGGCGGATCATAAATATTATTGCTTTCTGGACAGATATAGTGGCTATAATCAAATTGAAATTGCTCCTAAAGATCAAGAGAAAACAACTTTCACATGTCCGTTCGATACATTTGCCTACCGTCGTATGCCTTTCGGCTTATGCAACGCACCTGCTACTTTTCAGCGGTGCATGTTGAACATATTCAGTGATATGGTCGAACAAATACTCGAGGTCTTTATGGACGATTTTTCGGTGTTCGGCCATAGTTTTAAAAATTGGTTAGACAATCTGGAACGTGTGCTAACAAGATGCGAGGACAAACACTTAGTACTAAACTGGGAAAAGTGTCACTTCATGGTGACCAAGGGAATTGTCCTCGGTCACATTACTTTTGATAAGGGTATCCAAGTTGATAAAGCAAAAATCGACATAATCTCAAATCTACCTGTCCCCCGTACAATTAAAGACATCCGTTCTTTCCTGAGACACGCGGGATTTTATCGTCGCTTTATCCAAAATTTTAGTGCAATTTCCCGACCACTGTGTCAACTCTTAGTCAATGATGCACCTTTTGAGTAGTCTGACAACTGTCAAACATCTTTTGACACACTAAAGGAACACCTTACCTCCGCACCGATAATACAGGCACCCGACTGGAGTTTACCATTCGAATTAATGTGCGATGCTAGTGACTAAGCCATTGGTGCAGTCCTGGGACAGTGGAAGGATAATAAGCCCTATGTAATCTACTATGCCAATCGAACACTTAACGAAGCTCAAATAAATTATACGACTACCGAAAAAGAGCTACTGGCAATAGTTTTTGCTCTAGATAAATTCAGGTCATATCTGATAGGGTCCCCAATTGTTTGTTTTATAGACCACTCAGCCCTCAAGTACCTATTATCTAAGAAGGACGCGAAACAACAGCTTATCCGTTGGAGACTCCTACTCCAAGAATTCAATATCACAATCAAGGATAAAAAGGGAGTAGAGAATGTGGTCGCTGACCATTTATCTCGACTAATATTTACTGACAACACTGAACCCATACTAATTAAAGATGAATTCCCAGATGAGCAATGACACGAGAATTTTTCTGTGTACGCTTGTGTGCTATACCCAAGTGTAGGTAATCGTGCAAGTAGTAGTCTGGTTAAGTCCAGGTCGATCCTAGAGGGAAGATGTTAAACTAATTACTTAGATCAATCTCAAACAAGAAAATAAAAAAAACAATATTTTAAAGGAATGTAGAACACAAAGTCCCACAATTTATCAACTACTAAAGATAAAGCAATAAAAATAGATTAAACTAATTACTAACTAACTAATTTAAGCGATGATTTAAAACGTGTTTTTCTTAGTAAAAGGAAATGTTGGGATTACACGAATCCACCGCGACCTAACCATCTACCATGCATTTACATTGAAGCTCAATGAAGCACACTCTCTACAGCATTCCGTATTTCTCTGAGAATAAAGAATCTATAGTCCTTTCATGACCGGGGCTATATCATCACAATGGAGTTTGAAATACACGAAAGCGGTTTAAAACAATAGTTTAGACTCTCACCTACAATGGTGTTAGCATTGAGGGTGGTTTGCAAAATATATTGAAGAAAAATGCCTCAAGGTTTAAAGTTTACAGACTGTTTTGACAAACTGAGCGTTTGGGGACAATTTGATAACAAAACAATAAAGCAGAAAGTCTAGGAATACTGCACAGAATGTCCTCAAGAATCAGAAAGTTCGATCGATCGATGCGCTTTCGATCGATCGAATATCTTCATCTCTCGATCGATCGAACTGACTTCGATCACTCGACTGTATCGCTGTTTTGATCGATCGAGATTTCTCGATCGATCGAACACAGGGATTATTCTGCTGCATGGCAGAGGCTTGAGATCACGGTTACATCATCATCTCCCAACCTGGGGACTACTCAGACATCGTCTGAAGTGTCTCAGATGCAATTTTAACGTAAAGTTCCATTAAAGGTGTGTTTGTTTGTGATTTTTGCATCAAATCTAAGAAAACTAATTATTTAACTCTAACTAGCATGCAAAACTACTAGATAGCAGATTAAACTTCTATAAACTAAGTGCAGAAAGTAAATAAAGAAACCTGGAAAAGAAAACTTGTATTAAACCAGGAAGAATCCAACAAATAATGTATATTCTTGTATATTCTTGATGAAAACCTACAAAAATAACAAAGTAAAGCTTCTACTCTCTATAAACTGATGAAAAATGAAAGTGGGCGTCCCCCTGGACGTATATAATACGAGTATTTATACTTAAGACCTAATGCTAGGGTTAAAAACCCGCTTCTGCTGCGTGCGCGTAAAATCTGATAAAAGCCATGTTCGATCGATCGAACATCCTTCGATCGATTGAGCCTCTAGAGTCTTCGAGCGCTTGAACTCTCTCGATCGATCGAACCTTCGATCGATCGAATGGTCTTCAATCGATCGAGGTTCACTTTTCATCCTTTACTTGTCTTCATTAAAAATCATCACTCCCTTTTATCTTTTTCATCTAATTCTTTACACAACAACAGTAATCTGCACAAACTACAGCTAAAACAAACAACTTATCATAGTTTAATCAAATTGTGTACAAACTAGCATTGTAATTCAAATTGCAGATAAATGAAGGAATTGTGAAGTAATTTAACACATTTTCTTCTTTTAGCGCGGTTGTATTTTACAAACACCCCCGCTTGTCACAACCCCAACTAGCGATTTGCTAGTCCCTAGCAATAGAGCGAAAATAAAAACAAGCTAATTTATAATTATAATAGAAAAACTAAAATAACTAGATCCAGATTAACTAAATTAAAATAACAAGAAAGAAAACTACCTAACTCACCTTCGCAGGAATCGCGGTTGCATTTAGCAAATGCAACAAGCCGTTAAACCCCTAGGTTCCCCCTAGTGGACGAGTGTTGTCTCGTGAGGGTTTGTAGTGAATGTACCCACAAAATTCTCAGATTTTAAGCTAAAAAAGATATAGAAAAAATTTCTAAACATTCCCCTTTTATTCAACTATTAATTTAGCTCTACAAAACATATCATCCTCATTCAAACCATGAAAGAAATGCACATGTTCCTCGTGTCCCCAAGATAAAAATAACATATACGTCACATCCATGTATCCATGTGTGTGTGTGTGAAATTAACAGATATACATCAATTTTATTTAGAGTTGTTTAAACTATCATACTCTCAGAATTTGTAGTTTTAACTCAATCCTCGCATAGTTATTACACTCACAAATGAACATCCCACAGAAACTTGGCTAATAATGATCGCACATGGTATGAAAGCTTTAATAGGAGTGATTTTTCGGATACTAATGCTTTCATACTCGACTCTATAACAGACGAACATTTAGAGTGTATAGTCTCATGAAAGGAATACTACTTACTAGAGGAGCGAAATACCGTGGATAACTCAACTTACACGTTCATGTTTAAACTAAGTTGTTGAGAATCATTAAGGCTTTGACTTTTTGGTTTTTTATTTAGTAGGGTAGAAATTAGAAGGGTAAGAAATTGCACATTTTCAGCATGTGGCTGTGTTCCGTAATTTCTTCACTTTATTCCAACCATCCTCTCCATACATATAAATATATATATATCATCATTTATTTTTTATTTTTTTTTTAACCTTCTTTTCCTTTTCCTTTTTTTTTTTTAAGTGGACAGCCCTTCCCACTACTTTTCCCTCCTCATACTTCAACAATTTAATCACATTGGGTGTGCAATAGGGTATATTGAGGTCAAGGTATGAAAGTAGGGATTTAGAATTTCACAATGGATTCGGCATTATTTACTAGGTGTGGGGTTAAGAACAATGCATATTCAGAGATGTCGATATAGATAAATGGAGAAGGTAAGGAGCAAATACGATGGCTTAAATCATTTTCTCAACTTCTTAATTTTTACACGTCAATGTTCATTGAGTTTAGTTGGTAAATCCTGAACGTTCTCCTCTAATAAGTAACCAAAATGAAAGAATTAGAGACTATTTAATGAATTTAATCGGCATATTCAAGAAAAAACAATTCGAGTTTTAATGTGATAATTCCCTCAGAATTGAAGATTGGATTCAAAAACTCACTAAGGGTAACTAGTTTTCACTACTTCATTATTTAAAGTATGAAAGTCGTATTAACTCTTATTTTAAGTTTTCTGCATAGCTATTAACACGTGCAAATGATTTGGATACAAGAATGATCAACACATGCATTCATCCTAGCGAAACTAGAAAAACATGTGAACTTAATTCATAAAAAGATGAGAATAAAACGGTTGTGTCATTGCTTGACAACAGATAAATAAAAGTGAATATTCAAAATTATTCTACCAATTTAATTCAAAAACTTACTTACTTGTTTGAAAATTTTGCAAGATTGTTGAATGTGAAATTTTTGTAAAATTTTTGTAATTTACTTTAGTTGCTAATGGAAATTGTGGAAATTGTATGACATACGCAATAGATAGAATGGTCCAGATTGCTACAAACTAATGCGCATAGGTGATTATCTATCTACATCCCACCCCAAATGAAAATTGCAATGTCCTCATCAGGCGATTTTCAAAAATAGATAGAGAGATATCACCTGATATATATCATCATAAGAATGGCAAGTGTAGCAACCTGTACAGAAAGCATACAAACTCCAAGAAGCAGAGATCAAAAGAATATGAAATATAGAGCATTGGATCCATGCATAAAATGGAACTAATCACTGGAAAGATACAAAAAAAAAAAAATGAAAGAACAGAATAGTGATAATATGCACCATACAACTAAAATACAAAATATACAAAGCATCCAACAATACAAAATATCCCAACAGTATCCAAAAATATATATCCAACAACCAACCAACACATCCAAGTCCAATCACAATGACCAAAATATCTAAACAACTCAATAATCAAAAACACGCAAACAACACCGATCCCCCAGAAACTAAACATCATCGGCTACATCTGATAATATCTCAATAAAAACATCAGGAGCATCCCCACCGTCACCCTCAGTAACAGTCGATAGCGTTGGGTCACTCGTGATCGTGGCAGCTGGAATAGATAAGGGTGTGTCGGCCACGACAAGAGGAGGTGGAAGTAGTATCTCCGTAGTAAGCGGTGACGCCGATGATGTAGAAGCTACAGGATCAATCTGGGAAGAAGGGTCGGCAGATGATGGACCGGTGGTGGATGGTGGAATAGCAGATGTAGTAGGTGGGACAGTGGAAGTGTCTGGAGCAACTGTAGGTGGATCGCTGGGTGGTGGTACAGAAGCTGCATGAACTGCCTGGTCGACTCCGATCTATATCAAGATCGCCTCCAGCAGAGTAGTCATCTTATCCACCTTACCCTCAAGTCGAATCCTGGCCTCTCTCTCCTCCAATAGCAACGTATGAATAGTCGGGAGAGGCGCAGAAGAAGACTCTCCCTGGGTACGAGCCTGAGACCTCTGTCTCAACTCAAATCTCGCCACCTCCTCAACAGGATCTATCTCCTCCTTAGAATCATGCTCCTCAGCCTCTATGGGCGTCCCAGAAGCAGCACCCTCCGTATCGGTGCCTCCTCCTCTCCTCCTCTTCTCACTAACCTTCGCCTTGCCTTTGCCCCGCCTCTTTCTCTTTTGCCCCTCAGACCGGCGGGAAGCAGTCTCGCCAAAACAGCTGCGAGATTGGGCAGTCATATCACCCGCCAATGGAAGTAAACCCGCCTGCTCAATAACCCTGTGAATGGCCCAAGCATCCTTTAGGTGCTTCTTGGCCTAAATGTATCGAGTAGGGTGCCTCATGAAATTAATGTAGAGGCGAGACAAACAGACAGGCTGCCATGTCCCGATCGCATATAACACCCGGGCGTACCACGCTGCAATCTTCTATCGATAAGATGTCACTAAGAGGCAATTGCTGAGAGCGAGGTGCAGCATATGATAGTTATTTGTGAGGTAGAAATCAGGAATAAGAGCCTCGCCATCCCAGCCCGGAAGAGCACCCCCAGTGATCTCTCTGATAATAATAGTCGGGGAGAGCAGCGGTGTGTCGGGGCGATGTGGACAAATGCAGTCAGGTACCTCAGGTACCCCAATAGCAGTAGAGACAGTGGCCGGACTAAAAATAATCTCCCGGCCACGGAAGAAAGAGCGAAGTGTGAACGGAGCAAGTGGATCCCTGATCATCGTCACACACGCCTCTCGGATCCAGGACAGATTAACGTGCTTAGGCTGGGAGAGGGGCGTGTACCACCACAGCATGGCGCGTATCCGTGCAAGATACCAAGGAGTAGCCAGCCATGCTGTCTCGAGGGGGTCGCTCAAGCATGACCTTGCAAGACTGGAAATATCTGGTGAACCATACCCGGTCGTCTTCGTTTCTGAACCCGTGATTGGGTATAGGGTTGGGTATGGTTAGGTCAAATGGCTTGGCTTTGTGATACCCATTGATAGGGTTCATTGTTTAGCCCTGAAACATAAGAAAGAAATAAAGAAACATTAAAAATTGGGAAACCAGAAAAGGAAATGACACTGTCATACTTCGATCGATTAAAACATGTTCGATCGATTGAGAAAAATGCAGGTTCGATCGCTCAAGACTTGTTCGATTGATTGAAAGGATGCTGGGTTCGATCGCTCGAACTCAGTTCGATCGATCGAACACAGCGAAGTGGTAGTCTCGAGCGATGAGAACAGACAAGGTCCGAAAATATGAAATATGGCAAAACAATGAAGAAAACGAGTAAAATAACCAATGGGGGGAACCCCCATACGAATTTGAAATGAAAAGATCAAAGAGGGGGTCTCGGGGCCTAACCTCGATAGATGCACCGAGAAGGGGAAGAGGGTAATGATGATGATGATCAGAGTGCCCAGCTGCTCCTCAATTGATGTTGGCGTATTTGGGGGAGGGAGGGGGGGCAAGAATTTTGTGAGTCCTCTTTTGTCTTCAATCTCTCGAAGAAGGGAGAAGAAGATAGATTAAAGAAGATACTGAATGATGCCTTGTTTAAAAACAGGTTTCGATCGCTCGAGAAGGATCGATCGATCGAACCTTCGATCGATTGAGCCCTGCTGAAGAGCTCGAGGTCATGATACTCTCGATCGATCGAGAATCATTCGATCGATCGAACTCTAAAAGTCAACAAGATCATAAAATGGATAAATTAAACATCCCCAACTAACCAACATTAATCTGGACATAAAGAATAGTGATGAAACAGCTCATTGGTAAGTCATGTAAGCCAAAAACATCATCCTCATAGTAGAAAATTGCAAATTTATATAGGCTAGCCCTATTGCCAGAGCACAATTCTTTAATGCCAGAGCAACCCATCATATTTCTAACGGGTTTTTGACATTTCTAATGGATGATTTCCGTTACAAATTAAAAAGCGTTAGAATTTGTTCTGGCATTAAAGAAATGTGCTCTGGCAATATGACTACCCTTTATATAAATAAACTTCATAATAGCATCCACTTGCAATATTATTGCCCCCAACATGGTCTTTAAAACCTTATTGAAAAAGAAAAACTAAAATAATGCTAAAATTAACAAAACTTTGTCTAAGAATCACTCCAATTGATAAAAGAAATATGAAATGACATAAAACAATTGAAGTGAAACACTATTCGTCAAGCAGGAAGATTTCGTCTTCCACAACCTCCTTCTCTGTCGGAACTTCAAATGTAGAGTCTAAACTTGATGATTCCCTTTTCCAGAACAAGCGAAAAGCAGCGAGGACATCATCGAGCAAGTCCGAACTCTCTAAGGAATTGATTCCACCGACAACATGGGATCCGGATGGAGACAAGGATAACAGAGTATAATTACGCATCGGACGTTCCTCTTACGGCGGAGTTCTCGGGGACCTTATGTATGGTCCAAATCCATGAAAGAGTTGATGTGGAAGGTACAACGGTGGAAATGGTGGATTCATAGTAATATTCCTGACAAAGGGAAACAAAAACGAAACGGAGAAAAAAAATTAACTAGAGCAAAAAAAAGATCAAACGGGAAGAATTAAATAAAGCAACAGGTATAGAAACATAAAGGAATGTGACCCAGAGTTAACAATTGGCCGGATATTCCCAGGTGCACTAGCAGGTAGAGGGCATTGAAGCCTGAACAATAAGTAACTCAAATACTCATAAATGTATGGAACCACATGGATGACCAGGATGTCGTCAACATATGTGAATACGACATTATGGCATTCGGGCACCACATCCTGTAAGTCCTCTTCTTCCCATGGCTCCTACATTGAGTCATTTTCCCACTATTCCATCAAAGCGTCATCGACCTCCCACACTGCATATCCTTCAGGCTCTCCCTCCTCTTCAGGGAGTTCCATGTGCTCAAATGAGTTGATCTGGAGGAGAGCAGGATCGTATGGGATGTATCCGTGGATTAAGTCAACGACGTCTTCGGCTCTTGGCCCTTGGTATGGAGAAAGCAAAATTCTATTTCATCAGCAGTCCACGGTGGGTTCTGATATTCTGAATCAGCCCATGACCCTATCGAGTGAACATCGTCATCTCTCATGGTGGACAACCTGCAGGAGATAGAAATGGAATAGCAGATTATGATCAAGGTCACACTCAAAAAGATATAAATAAACAAAAGAACAAAACAAAACGAGAAACAGCAAAAGAAAAAGTACAACAACATTGTTAAAACGCACGTGAGCGTTCTAGGTTGAGGCATAGTCGGGCTCATCCAGTTGGATGTGCTCGACCTTGGGTTGGAAATCTTCTAAGAACGGTTTTACCCTTTGGCCGTTGACCTTGAAACTTCCATCGTTCTTAGGATTAAATAACTCAACGGCCCCATGTGGAAAAATAGATTTGACTGTGAAGGGTCCTGTCCACCGAGATCGGAGTTTTCCTGGGAAGAGATGAAGGCGCGAATCATATAATAAAACTTTCTGTCCAGGCACGAAATATTTTCGAAAAATTGTTCTATCATGGAGAGCCTTCAACCGTTCCTTGTGGAGTTTGGCATTGTCATATGCATCTCGTCGGATTTCTTCCAGTTCCGCCAACTGGATTTTTCGGAGATGTCCTCCCTCTTTAATATCGAAATTCAATGAGCGTGTCGCCGAATATGCTTTATGCTCAATTTCAACGGGGAGGTGACATGCCTTACCATACACTAGCCTATATGGGGACATTTCCAGATTTGTCTTGTAGGCAGTACAGTATGCGCAAAGAGCATCAGTCAGTTTATAGGCCCAGTCTTTTCTGTTGAAACTAACCGTCTTTTCTAAAATGTGCTTGATTGCACGGTTAGCCAACTCTGCCTTGCCATTTGTTTGTGGGTGGTAGGCTAGAGCGATCTTATGATTCACCCCGTATTTCTTGAGTAGTGATTCCAAAGGCCTATTGCAAAAGTGTTTGCCTTGGTCAGTTATTAAAGCTTTTGGGGTTCCGAAACGCGATAAGATATTTTCCTTAAGAAAGGAAATTACCGTTTTATGGTCATTGCGTTTCGTCGGTATCGCTTCTACCCATTTTGATATATATTCCACAACAAGGAGTATATATTCACAGTTATTAGATTTAGGAAATGGGCCCATGAAGTCTATGCCCCAACAATCGAATATTTCAATCGTGATGATGGGAGTTAAGGGCATCGAATTCATTTTCGAAAGTGTACCAATCTTTTGACATCGTTGGCATGATTTACAAAAAGCATTGGCATCTTTGAACATGGTGGACCAATAGAAACCGCTGTGCAATACTTTGTGTGCGGTCTTTTGGGAGGCAAAATGGCCACCGCAGGCTTCAGAATGACAGGAGGCCAAAATTACAGTTATGTCCTCATTCGGAACGCAATGCCTGATGACCTGATCAGCACAATACTTAAATAAGTAAGGGTCATCAAAAAAGAAATGGCGTGCGAACGAAAGGAACCTTTTCTTGTCCTGATTTGACCAATGGCTCGGGGTTTCTCCTGTAACGAGGTAATTTATTATATCCGCATACCAAGGAAAAATGGAGACAGCCATTAGTTGCTCGTGTGGTAATTCATCCTTTATAGGTACAGGCTCAGTGTTGTCCGTGAATGTTAACTGAGATAAATGGTCGGCGACCACATTCTCTTCTCCCTTTTTATCCTTGATAGTGATATCAAATTCCTGGAGTAGGAGTATCTAGTGGATAAGCCTCTGTTTCGCATCTTTCTTAGATAGCAGGTACTTGAGGGCCGAGTGGTCTGTAAAACAGACTATTGGGGACCCTATTAGATAAGACCTAAATTTGTCTAGAGCGAATACTATTGCCAGTAACTCTTTCTCAGTAGTAGTATAATTCATTTGAGTTTCGGTAAGTGTTCGGCTGGCATAGTAGATTACATAAGGCTTGTTAATATAATAATATTAGTACCTATATAGTATAATGCATTAGTGAAAATCATTAATACCTATTATTATAATGTATTTGTCGTCCTAACGAGTCCTATTCTGCTCGATTCAGATTAGTCAGAGTCCAATGTGATTCTGGATACCGGAGGTCTAGACTGTCATGCCCCGGAAACCGAAGCGCGAGGAAAGAGAAAAAGATGGAGAGAAAAGAATTAAAATCCAATCACAAATGCGGAAGCGACCTTAGAAACCCACGGGGGTTCCTACAAGGATGCTTACTAATACGTAAATCCAAAATAGGCTTACATGTTAACAAATCCATCAAAGATGAAAGCATTTGAAAATCACCTTAAAAGACTTTCCGGGGAAGCACTAGATCAAGGAGAGAAGGAAAAATTACAATGAACTTAATAAAAGATCATTTTTGACAGTTGCTGAATTTTAAAACACCCGTAAGTAACTATATCTTTGAAATTTTCACATTCTGTCCACGAAAGTCCATGTAAAATTCGATTCTGCACAACTTTTGTCAAATAGCAGTTTTTTCAAATCCTCACCATTTGGGCAGAAAATTGAAATAACAGTAGCAGTTTTTATTTGACAGCAACTTTTACAGCATAAGGACCATTTTTGGATAATTGCTGAATTTTAAAACATCCGTAAGTAACTACATCTTTGAAATATTCACATTCTGTTCACACTAGTCCATGTAAAATTCAATTTTGCACAACTTTTGTCAAATAGTATTTTTTTCAAATCCTCACCGTTTGGGCAGAAAATTGAAATAACAGTAGCAGTTTTTATTTGACAGCAACTTTTGACAGCATTTTGACAGCTTGTTGAAATGTTCCCAACGATGTTAAATCCTCAAGTTTAAACATCAATGTATGACTAAACAAGTCCTAAATGACATATAACACGTGCCTAGACCAAACGGAACTTCATGTACTCGAAATTTATTAAAGACGAGAAGTGAAAGAGATAAAGAGAGGAAAAAGGGGAGAGGGAGAGATTGGGAGAGAGATATAGGGAGAGATAGGGAGGAATGTATTCTAAATACACACACATGTGTATTTTCACATTCGGAAACATTTTAAAAACATATATATACATAATTCCAACATAAGTAAAAGGAAAGAATATTTGAGAAAGGGAAAGAGATCAAAGAGGGGAGAGGGGAGAAAGAGAATGGGAGAGATTTAGAACGTTTAAATGTTTGAAACCTTGTTGGAATTAAAAGAGGGGTTTGATCCGGAAAGGACCCAACTATAAAACGAACTATAAAACGAACTAAACTACAACAAATGAACTCTCATAAAAGCAACTACCCAAACCAATCCGGTAAGGATTCAAACAAAAGAGAAAACCAAACAATTGACATGTAAATAAAAAAGACAAGAACTTAAAGAGGTTCAACGACCTCGGAAAGTAAATACATCATCATAAAGTGAGTTTAACAATTGAAAGAAATAACCATGAAAGCAAGGGCTAACACTTGTCCAATTAAAATCAAAGAAGCTTCCCAAATACAAGAGATAAGAGCCTAAGCTCACGAAGTTTTTGTAAAACCTTAATACTCTAAGTTTCAAAGCATTAAACATTTACAATCTCCCAAAATGACTGAATCAACAAGAGAGCTATTCATATACATAACTAAGCATGAGTCTTCAAAATAGAACAAAATGCCTCATAGTTTACGCGTCGGGTCACATATGCCCTTTGCCCTTATCAAGCTTACCTGAAAAATGTTGTCGTTTTTATGAGAACGACGGCTCGTAAAAAACATTGTAACAAGTCTATATGCTATCCATGACTAAAATGAAATGAGGTGCAATGGATCGCCACCATGGCTGCAATGAAATGTTTAAAGCCGCAAGGCTATGCGTGACAAATGCACATCTCTCTCGTTACCGGACCATGAGCCACCCACGCATGGAGTGTAGCATACCAACTTCCGGGAGCTACCCGAATATAGTTTGGAGTTTGAATGTTTCTAAGGTTCTCCCTGTCTCACATCACAACCCATATCCGGATTTCTTAAATCAAATTCCCATACATGGGGTTTTTCTCTCTTTTCCAAATAAAACATTTATGTCGTGATACATGAATTCTTGCCGATTAGGCCTCAATGCATATGATGTTAACAATGGCATTAAAGATGATCCACTACAATAGACTAAGCAATAATTTAGTCCATTAGCATGATATCAAGAACTTCAAAGAAAGTAATTAAATTTCATAATTTAACGTTCCTAACAAAGATTTCTATACTAACGTCCTAGCATGCTTTTACACATAAAGGGAGCATCCTAGGCACGTCTAGCATCACATAAGCAACTATAGAACAACCAAAACATGTAAATTCACAATTAGACATATAACCCTAAATTTACAACTTTGGGAAAAACCTAATGCATGTGTCTAAATTATTCTCACAACATCATTTTAATTACATTTAACACCCCAAATTTTCAACTAGTACAACTAAAGCATATAATTCACATTTAGGCAAAAATCCCTAACATTATAACTTTGTGGGAATGTCCTAATACATATGTCTAAGTTCTCTCCTAGCATAAAAGTGAACTCAAGGCATCTTAGACAAGTATAACATATATAATTGCACAATGTAAATCTACCTTAAAGCTTTGAAATCCAAACAAGAAAATATTCAAGAGAGCTAGAAAAGGAAAACCCAAGAGCTTCAATGGAGTTGCAAGGATTTGTAGGGAATACCAAGAATGCTCCAACAATGCTTCACAAAAAGAGACATGGTGGTAAGCAATTCAAATTTTTGAAATTAAAGGAAACCCTAGGATTTGGGGGTTTTCTAGAATGCTTACCAAATAAGAAACCTCAAGCCCTATCAATGTTAGAGGCATAAAAAAAAGCTCCATGGAAGTCACACTAAGTAAGAGAAACCAAAGATGAGAAGGGAAACTAGAAATTAGTAAACCCTAGATTATTAAAGAGATGAAGAGATTGTTCTTACACTTAAAAGCAAGTTTTAGGGGGTGAATGGAAGCTTGAAAATGATCTTCTCCAATGATCCCTTGAAGCTTGAAGGATGAAGTTTGAAGGAGAAGAAGAACTATGGAGGTTGTATCCTTAGGAGAAGAAGAAGAAAAGAAGAGAAGGAAGGAGAAGAAAAGAAACGTGAAATGAGAGGGGGTGGGTAGTGTGGCCGGCTATAAGGGAGTGGGGTGGGACCCACTCTCTTGTATGCTTTAAAAAAATCATATGTTTGGTGCTCTAATGGACAGTCTGACCCAACGGTGTGAACCCAAAATTAAATAAACACACCCACACGAACATAAATAAATTTTAAAGCACCTGAAAAGAAAAATAAATAATATAGTCATGCTCCAAAAATTTAAATACAGCCGAATAAATTTAGAGCCCCCAACAGAAAAGGTAAAATTACCCAATTGCCCTTTAATAAAATTCTGAAACATGACATAGACCTAAAAAAGAAAAGAAAAGAAAAGCATTAATTAACACAACAAATAGTTCCAAGCAAAGTTTATATATATATTTTTTATTAAAATATCCAATATTCTCCCATTGATTTTAATAAAAATAAAAATAATTGCATATTGGGTAAAGATAAAAAAATTATGCATAATAAGGGTGCCAATGACTTGAACTCCCACTTAGAGTTCAACAAATCTTGCTCCAGAGTCAGTAGTGATAATGTTTTGAACTGTGACTGCTTTAGGGAAACAAGATGTTGCATCACACCCATAATTTTTCAACACTCTATTCCAAGCTTCTAAACTAGCACATTTACGGCCATGTGCTAGACTCCGGCTTCTTGAGCGCTCTAAAGAATTAGCTCCATTCTCATTGGAAGCGGCTCTACTTCCACACTCAAATAGGTGAGTCTATCAAGGATGCTCTCTTAACTTTGACATCACACCAATAATGGCTATAGAACTCATTAAGAGTTGTAAATAACTCAACCTTATATCCGTCATGAGATCTACTTGCACCATAGGGATAGCCAATGAGATAGTACTCAAATTAGTGCATGTTCATCAAACCACTCTATGATTCGTTCTTACCTTTGAACCTAGTTCGTAGGATCTTTGGTCCTTAGGTAGGGTATCCTCAGAGGCGATTTATCTTTCTTTGGGCTTTAAGCATATCCCCATCGATGCAAATCAAAATTTTACTCTAGCTAGATTTTTTTTTTTAATATTTCCACAAACTTGATTTTTTCCATTGTAGTACTTATTTCTACTCTCCCAACATTAAAGTACAACCACAATGGATAAAACAAGTGGTATTGATTTTCTCAAACATTCAAGTTTCATACAGATAATCATAAACCAACCCACTTAATCATTGGCTTTCAACGTACTAATAAACTCCCAATATAAACGCATAGCTAATGGTATGCAACCAATCACCTCATAGAGTGTTTCAAAACTCATCGCTAAACCTTTCGAGTATAGCGGAAAACCTTTGGTTTAATAAACCATAACCAATAATTTTTTTAACTATTATCTCATTAAACAAGTAATGGTATTCAAATAATAGGTAATCATCCTGGAAATCCCAAGGTATCACAAAATTCATCTTCGTTAACTCTAAAAAATCATGATGAATTTCTCAATATACACTTCTCAAATCATCTTAAATCTAATCCAAGGTATCACGCCATTTTAGAAAATATCCAAATATAAAAATTTTAATAATCTTGGATTAAAACAAAAAATAACCCAAATTATTCATCTTAGAGAATGGCCAAGACAATCACAAAACAATCATCTATATACTATACCTAATAGCGGAGAGTTGAGGCTGTGATAAATCTTATGCTGACACGTGTCCCTAATAATGCACATTGTAGATACAAAAATGCCTCCTCTCTGTGTAGATACTGAAAGATCAAAGGTCTCTCTACCTCTGTCTCTTCCTCCTGAGTCCTCTCCCTCTCTCAACCTTTTTTTTTACCACTACACCAGAATGGCCGATTTGTCACTGCCCTGGGAGGTGACAAAGGGCCTTTGTCACTGCTACGACCGTGACGATTTTCGGGGTGACAAAAAATATTTGTCACTGCTCTGTGTAGTGACAATTTCGTTTGTCACTGCCCATTTGAGGACCCCTTAAAGGGTTAATTTCCTTCCTTTTGTCACTGCTATGAACCGTGACAATAATTTTAAATTTGTCACTGCCCTAGAGGTGACAAAGTTGGTGACAATAATTTCAATTTTTGTCACTGGTCTTTGTAGTGACAATGTTGGTGACAATAATTTTAATTTCGTCACTGCTCTTAGAGGTGACAAATGTAGGTGACAATTGCCTTTAATTTGTCACCGCTATTAACCGTGACAAATATAATGGCAATTCTGAAAAAAATAAATAAAAAAATAAATAAAATAAAATAAAACTTTTTTGTTTAGAATGGTGACAATTCTGAAAGAAACTAAGAAAAAACCAAAATTTGCTATGCAATTACAATTCAATACGATTTACCTATAAACACAAATTGCCCGTACCCGTGGGCACGACACAGAAAATAAATAAAAATAAAATGAAAGTAAAAGACAATTTAATAATGGATTTTTAGAAACAAAATTTAATTTACAAGAAAATGAATTTAGCAATCAGAATGTACACCAGAGTTATTATAATATTGGAACTTTCCAAAATCTCCAACAAAAGAAAAAGAAAATACTTGTTTGAGCAGACATAGTTCTTAAGGAGCCAAGAACTGCTTTAGCTTCAGTTGGGATCTCTATTGAACTATCTTAATTCGACGTTTCCAACTGTACTATGTAAGAAAAAATCATTCAGTTTAAAGATCATGTAAACCATTTAGAATAGTCTCAGAAAAGATCACACTGGCATAATTGGTTAATAATAACTTAATGCATTCATGCATAAATTATATCAGGTAAATGAAATGAGGTGCAAATAAACTGCAAGACAAAGTCCACAAAGCTGGCATACAGAGAGGAATATTAACAGCGCAAGGCACAATGCATATTAACAGGATAGGCACAATAAATATCTGTGGCCATCCAAATTCCAAATCTTATTAAAACTTTTTTTATGGCCACTACTCATTGACGACAGCAATATTCCAAATCTTACGAACACCGAAACACTTTCGCTTCTGTGTTTCTCCAGTAAATTTGGACAATGATGCTCAGAGTTTGCTAGTGAGCATGTTCTGTGAGAACTTGCGCCAACTTGTTCATGTACACTAAACTGAGTCATGCAATGTATATTACATATATTGTATTTTGTTTTCAAAAATGTGAAGTACCATTGGTCCATTAGTGAACAATAAGCAAAATGGAGAATATCTTTGGACCCCTCTTACAAAGAGAGGAATGCGCTCCTGATTCACTAGAGTGCCCAAGAGTTTGTTATTCATTTTCTTTTGTATAAATCTTCTGACATGGTTGGAGTACTGACTTCAAATACAACATGTTCAGTACTTAATTTCTGCCTAATACGCTTCTAGAATTTGACCATGACCATTAGATATTTTTGGAATTTTAAAGATTCCAACACCTAGACATACTACAGATTGTGCACATGCCGAAGTTAATCTAAAACATTGTCCACATAATGGGGAAGTCTAGGTGTGATGCTAGGACAAAAATTAAGAAAGAACGAAAGAAGGAAAAGTCCAACTTGTTACTATGTGAAATATTCAGCTTTTTATAGTAGAAAATTTTTCAAACAGAGCTTAACAAAATGTCAGATCCACATCTTTTACTTTTAACTCACCTCTTGTAGTTATAAAACGTGACATAATTCAATTCTAACCAGCAAAGTAAGCTTGTAAATATAACACCGTTCGTTCAAAACCATTTTTTAGCTCATCAATACTCTAAGACCCTATTATGTTACTTTTGATGAATAGGTTTAAGGAAAATGAACAAAAAGAAAAGAATTTATGTGTGCAAGTAGACAATTAGAGATGGATTCATGCATAAAACAAAGATGTAGCCACAACACAAGTCTGGGTAGATATAAAAGGAACAGAAAGGACGCAGTACATACCACAAGTGCATCTATTCTGGCTTCAATGACCATATATGGAGTATATCTTGCCGCATATCCATACATTAGAGCCAAAGCAGCATGTATATCATTAGAATCATCCATCCGAGCTCTATCCGAGAAAAAAGATAGAAATTTGTAATGGAGTGCGATATTATTCAGAGCAACAGGCATAGTAACATAGAATGAGCAAAGTAGACTTGATAGACATATATAGACCATTAAATGTCAAAATAAGAGAAACACAAACTGATCTGGGATAAACTATCATCAACAAATAGCTACCTATTAATGCAGAAGTCTATTTTTGTGTGTAGTGATGATTCTAAACATGAAGTAAAAACAGTAGCAATTGGAGTGTGAGAAAAAACTCAACCCCATTATTGGTGTTAGATTTTATGTCTAAGGTTATCATGTTGTTTTGACCTTTTTCGTGTTGAAAATATCATATATTTATCTATATAATAAGGGAGGGCGGTGTGGGTCCCTCCCATTCTAGCTACTTTCAATCTCAACCCTTCAGAGAGAATTAGATATTTTTAACCCTTAGATTCTTTATCCACTACATTCAACTGAAGAGAGAAAAAAAAAAAAAAAAAAAGGCCTCTACAACTAACCCACGCCCACACCACCAATTCAACAAAAAAAATGAAAAAGTGACCCACGTCCCTCTACCCCCACGTCTCTCTCACACTCATGCAAAAACTGCTTGCTAAGAAATTATAAAAAAAAAAAAAAACAATAGTGTCTCCACATACACTTTCAGCATCTCTCTCTCTCTCTCTCTCTCTCTCTCTCTCTCTCTCTCTCTCTCTCTCCTGTCTTTAGGATGTGTCTTTGTGTGATCATCATGTTTTTAATCGCAGTACATAGATAAAATCGAATATGATGCTTCCGTTCTTTGTATGGCTGGTTCCTTTACATTTAACTCAATTAAGTTTTTTTTAATGGTAGGTGAACTGTAAGCTGAGCTTAATGTGGTTTCTTGCTATTCATGTAGGCCTCTCGGAGATCCACCTGCACCCTGGATAGGTTCCACAAATACTGCTGCAATTAATTACTGCTTCACCATCCAGGTTGGTATTTGTGTTTTGGTGCAATTACCTGCATTCGTATTATCAGTAACCTTCATCATACTAAAACAATTAGTGGCTTGATAATTACATATGCATCTTTCAAAATTTACTCTCTACAAACCATGCCCAAAACCCAGAAATTTGTATCTGTGAATCAATTTATTATTTAGTAAATCCAAACCCACACTTAAAAATTGAGCAAAAAAAATATAAACTACAAAAGTTAGTTTTCCAGCAAAAAAAAAAAAAAAAGGGAACAAATGAATAGAATCTAAAAATCCATATGGAACAATATTAACTACAGAAGTTAGTATTCCAGCAAAAAAAAAAAAAAAACTACAAAAGTTAGTACAAATCAATCATAATCGAACAAAATCCAAAAATCAGCAAAAATAAAATGAAAAGAAACAAAAATGCACAAATCAACTATTCAAATGTACCAAATCCTGAAGAGAATAACCCAAAAACAATTCAACAGTCCATAAGATAGAACCTAAAAATCTAAAGAAAGAGAAAGGAAGGGGAAAAAAAAACTAAATTTTGGTATTGAAGGATCAAGTTAAATCAATAAAAATAAAAATAAAAATAAAAACCCAAATATGACCAACTTCAGGAGAACCTAACCCACAAAGATTATGGATCAAACCAAAACCCAGAAATCAAAATACTAAAAAATGAATTATAAAAAATAGCAAAAAATTGACTATGTACCTGGGAAGAGTGCAACCCTTGGGCTTCCATTTTAATTTCTGATAACCACTATCAGGTCTACCATTTGCCCATTTGGATCCAAATTTATGTTAGTTGTTTTTTTCTTCATTAGATACAGAAGGTTTTTTTTCCCCTTTAGTAGGAACAAGTTTTTGATTTACTAAAACGTGAAAAAGACGTGTTTGGAGATCGTATATAAGCTATTTTTTTAAAATTATTTTTTTAATATTCATCCATTAGCACAAAAACAATTTACACTATTTTGTTAGGTTGGCCATCATATATACGACTAATTGTTTTCATTGATGTACGTTGTTTGGTAATGTAGTTATTCTGTCCGCCCCCCACCAAAAAGTTGTCCAACATATATATATATATATATTTGGTAATCGGGCGTGTCCGGACGAGCTTGCGCGCACCTCGACTAATCCTCCGAGGCTGGAGGCGCCGCGTGAATACTCCAGTGGCCACGTTCCCCATGACTCGAACATTAAACCTCTTGGGTAGTACACCCAAAAAGGTTACCACTCAGCCACAAGGGACTTGGTTAGTTGTCCAACATATATACTTTATATACATCTATATACGCATATGTGTGGTCCCACACTGCTTAAAACTAGATAGAGTATGGTATGCTTACCACAAGCCAACCTGAGTTTAAGCAATTTAGATCTTATTTTAGGTCTTATTTTCAAGCTATTAGGCCAATAAACTTGGAACATTTATAAATGCAAGAGAAAGAGCGATTGAGATTGATTAACAAAGGCGGACCTGGCACTGGTAGCCCAATGCAAATCCACTGTGAAAAAAAAATTGTTAGTAGTGTTCTATAGCCATAATCCACCATTGTTAACTAACTTACAAACATTATTTAGTTGTTATGTTTTTTATCAATAAATTATAATAGAAACAAGCACTCTATTACTAAATGATATATTTACAGATGTATATTTTTTGTTTAATTCATAAAATGAATGGCTTTTGTTAATTCGGTGTAGGTCCAATTGTGATATAGTTCATTTTAAATTTTTTTTGCATACTGAAATGGTAATTATAATATTTTCAAGTGCATGAAGATAGGCACATATTTAGACCCACTTTGGTACTTTTGAATCATAAGTTCAAGCACTTTATAGTAACCAAAGAAAACATCACTTTGCATGAGTATTTTACATGTACAATGTCTAAGAGTTTCTTCTTCATTTTCTTCAACATCAAAACAGCCCATTATAATATAAATGTATTTTATATACATTCATATGTATTATGTACAATGGCCAAAATGTCTAGCTTTCCAACCATTTAGTTGGGTAGGTAGCATAATAACTGAAAAACTGCGTTTGGAATTTTTTTGTCATCTATTTTATAATCCGAGTGACAGCCCATTTGCCCATTTGGATCCAAATTTATGTTAGTTGTTATTTGCTTCATTAGGTACAGAAGATTTTTTTTCCCCTTTAGTAGGAACAAGTTTTTGATTTACTATATAACCTTGATTACTATGTTCTTATTTGCTAATCATGACAGCAAATGTTCTATTCAGAGAGTTAAACTTATAACAGCACGGTTTGTTTCTTTTCTTTTTTTCTTTTTTTTTTTAACATTGTTTTGGACAACTAATATTATTTAGTCTTCTATTTAGAAAATTCTCTCTCTCTCTCTCTCTCTCTCTCTCTCTCTCTCTCTCTCTCTCTCTCTCTCCTGTGTAAGAGTTTCATATTAAATCCGACTATCAACATTTAATTTTTTGTACTAGGCTAAAGCTGTAGTTGAAAAAAAATATACTGTATGGATAACATTTCAATTGATTGGGCTATGAACAACACTGCATACCACTAACACCCCCGTCACCTTAGTCCTTTCTTTTAAGGCCGTGCCCACGAGCACGGTCATTACTGAGTAAGTGTCACACACGTTTAGAAAATTCAAATTGCTATGTAAGTGTCACACATAACCACGTTTTCTTCGAGCAGTTACTAAATGCACCCACCAAATTTCTCTCTACACCCACATATATTAACATGTTCACTTCTAAACTAAAGAGGTGTAAAAATTGGCCCAATAAAGGGTAAAGTGTAGTTTTTTTTTTCAAAGAGCATTGTTCTCATTATCTTTTTTTTTTTTTTTAAATGCTACTCATTATTGTGCATTCACCGGGCTGGGCTAAGTATATCGAGATTGACACTTACACGTTTTATAAATTGATTAAGAAAACTCACAATAAAATTTAACGAATGATATTTTAATTAAAGGTTGCAGTACTCATTTTTGTATATGTTGATGTAGTTTTAATGAATGAATTTAGTGTTACAGTACTCATTTTGGTATAAGTTTAGATCTGTTTAAACATATCTTGAAGTTGACAGCCACTGTAATTTTGTTAGTTGCATAAATCTGCTTGGAATATGATTAAGAGAGTGCTTCTACTTCTGTAGACTTCAATTAATCAGTTTTGGAATTCATATTTTGTTGTTGTTATAGTCTTATATCATTTTTGTCTATTTTTTTCGGTTATTTGTTAAAGATCAAGAGAGTCTTTAATGAATTGAATCTTTGCATATTTTTTGAGTTGTAAAATTCTTATCACATTTTGTCTTTGTTCTGATATCTATGAATATGTTGTAAAAATTCCAACCATATCTCAGATTAATTTCAAAATCAAAATCAATGAATTGAAAATATATTATTGTGCCTGTGGAACTAATTTCTTCACTTAAATATCACATGGGTTTGAATGACACGGACAATTTTACGCAATAGATTTGATCTTTAAAAGCATTGATATATTTTTTTTCCTTTTTTTACCGTCCATTGTCATAGATATCCTTTCATTTTTCACTTTTTATTCCATTTTTAATTCATCTGTTTGGTTATCTATGGAATAGTAAGGCCCAACACTATTGCTAATATTGCTTTGAATTTTTAATTCATCTATTTCATTTTTAATTTGTCATTTATGTTAATTTTTTAGCTGAGCTATCTGTATTGATTATTTCAGTATTTTTGCAGATGGCTGGAGACCTGAAGAAAACCGTGAGTGTAAAAAAAATAAAATTTTCCTTTTATTTTACGTTTTTAGTTACTATAACTTAAAATGTTTTATGCAATAGGTGCAATTTTTTAAAAACAGAAACGTTGGCATTATCATTCGAGAAGAAAATGAGTTAAATAGAGAGATACTTGCTCAGGTAACGAGATCAATAATTATTGTATGTTTTTTTACTTTTAAATAACTCAAATTTTGGGACATGTATTAACAATACTTTTTCTTATCAAGATTTTTTAAGGTGAATGCAAATCGCTCCCACAAGGGGAAGGAGAAAACAACAACATCCAATAAAGGGAAAGAGAACATGATATACCCAATTAAAGAAAGGAAAGGAAAGGAAAAGGTGACCAGTCAAGGAACGGGGAAAGAAAATGTATTTCCTCTCTATTTATATATTTTTTTTGCAGTTTTTTTCATGGATTTTCGTTTTCGATTTGCTGCATTTAATGGATGTTGACAAAAACTGTACTATCTTTTGCTTTTTCTTTTTTTACTTGATACTCAGTACACTATCTATAGGGCACGATTGGATTAAAGTTTAAAAAATTACATCGAAATTCCCCGTTGGCAACAATTACTATGGTTAATTTAAGGGAATCCCAATTATATGTTACGTGATGAAATTTTAAACTAACACAATCACTTTCATTTAATGTTTAGATCATATACATCATAGAATCCTCAGTTAGTGGATTTATCTGGCTATATTTTTGGGGGGGTATTCCTGCTAATTTAAGATATTTTTTATTATAATTCCAGATTTTTTCCCCGATGGCTGAGATGACAATATATGGCCAAGTAAGATTTATGGATTTGTTATACATATGCAATTATTCTATACATGTGTATGTACTAATACTTTCAAACTTTTTACAGATGGATAAAGACCTGGACAAAGCAGTGAGTATATACAATTTTATTATTTGCTTTTATATCAGCATGTATTGAAACTAACATGTTTTGTACAATAGGCGCAAATGCTAAGAGAAAACAATGTAGGTCTCATAATTCATGACGAGCGTGAATTAAACAGAGGGATACTTCATGAGGTGAGTGTCTCAATTATTGGTCTATGATTTAATATTTTTTGGCAAAAGTCAATTTTCACGTCATGTGTGTTTGATAATTTACTCTTCTACCGTTGTTTTAAGGGGTATGTTGAACGCAACCGTAAAAGGAAGGAGCAAGCAATAGAGAGTGACAAACTAATAGCCGATATAAGAAAGAAAAAGGGCAAAGAAAATGTAAGTTTTTGATATTATGATTATGTTACGATTACTTTTCTTTTTGTGGTTTGTGAATTTAGGGCCCCTTTGGTAGATAGGAATGAGTTGGGTTAATTCTATTTCTTTGTTTGATGTGACTACGTACAATGGAATGATCATTTGTTTTGGAATGTCTATTTCTACATAAGCAGGAATGGGCTTTCCTTGCAAAAACCTATTGAATGCCCATTCCATTCATTGCCAAAATAGTTATCTATACTTACAAAATTCATAAGATATTAACTTTAAATATAAGATCAAAATTACTTAACTAATTTTTGTTTAACATCAATTTTCATTAAAATTGGATCGAATGGGTCAATAGAATTACTTAACAAACAAGTATATATCAAATGCATATCTTCGTTAAAGAATTTCCAAAGACCACAAAATTGACATTCCAATCAACAAACTCAGAAGACCAAAACTATACAATATTCACAGATTTCATCTTATTGTATAGATGATAAAACTAAATAAAACAATCACCAGGTTGTCAAAATAGCGCTTGATGGTCAAGCACTATATGGATCATATAAAAATAACCACCAAAGCCTTTAAATTTGATCAAAAAACGAAACCCACCAAACAAAAACTTTCATAATCAGGCCCTGGATTGAGTTACTAAGCTCTACAAATACTCCCCCAAGCAACAAATTAACCCAGAAGAACCAACCAAAATAGTTTGGTAAAAATTAAGCTCAACATTATTTTCAAAAATTCAAAATATTAGCAATGGATTGAGTATGTATGTGCTTCAAAGTTACTTTTTAAATTCAAGTTTGCTTTTGAACAAAAATGTTAACTTTTTTTTTTTCAACTTTTAAAACTCCCAAGTTGCCAAGGAAACAAATTTAAACTGAATACTCCTTCAAATGCTCAATCCGGTTGTTGCAATAGGTAATTAGAATGAGGAAGTCTCTACGAATAAACACTAATCATACTTACAAGAATACATCAAATACTAACTTGGGATATTGGAGTAAAAATATTTATCTAAATTTAGTTAATAATATATTTAATATTCAAAGTGAGTTTTCAAATATTTGATATGTGTTTAAAATATTAAAACATTTAAAAGTTTATACTACGCAGCAAAAACATGTAAATAAAATCACACATTTCAAAGAATTGCCTAAATATAGTCAATATTACATTCTTAGACTTTCCATTTACGTTAAAACACTTCACTAAAGGAAACTTTCATAAAAATATTTGTACTGAACATATTTTGTACACATATCAAATATTTAGCAAGACAGAGGAATGGAATGACTATTGCTATTCTATTAGATATTTTGTACACTTATCAAATATTTAGTACAACAGAGGAATGGAATGACTATTTCTATTAGATTCTTGCGTCCATCTCATTCCTGCTATTATACCAAACATGCCTTTAGTATTAGTAGTTAGGTTTAACATCCTTGCTCACATGTTTCACTTATACATGTTAGGCACCCGACAGTGTTTTATCAAAAGCCATGTCGTCTCAACGAGTACGACGAGAAATGGAAAAGTCTGCACAAAAGATACAACCCCAAAAATTGTGCAGGTTACCCATAAGGGAACGTCGTCGTGCAGCTTTAGATCATGAATTAAGTGTACGAAAGTCCATCACGCAGCCATATAAAAGTCCAGCACGAGTAATGGTGTCACGCCCATGTCCTATACTCCGAACACCTAACTCTGGAGGTTGTTTTATTGGTGAAATAACTCCAATAATGGTGGACACTGTAACTACATCTAATCGTTTGGTCTTGCAATCTATGCCAACTCCACGGAATCTGTCCACTGAACTTCCATTTGTCTCGACATTGGTGGAATATCCTTCCAATATGATGGTCTTACAGTCTATGCCTGCACCAAGAAGCATTGGGAAAGAACCTTTGTGTACAGACAATGACAATATCATCGCGGCACAGACGAAATCGCCTTCGCATCACACGTCTTCTGCTTCGCAGATTAATAGGTGAATAAGCGTTATTGTCTGTACACTTTAACTCTCAAATTCTTATATAGATATATTTATAGAGAATCCTTATAATTGTAGGCCAACTTCTACAAGTCAACATTTCGAACATAACAGTGATGGTGAATCAGAGGATGAATCAGATAATCGCCATGCCAACATGGAATTACCTCGCCACATTTTGGACAATATGGATATGTCAGATAATCTCCATGCCAGCATAAATTTACATCGCCATTCTTTGGGCAATATGGATGTAGAATGTCCTCACTGTACAGCCCTACACTGGATGGATGAGAAATTATCACGTTCATCTGTAACAAACCCCCATTTTGGAACTTGCTGTTTACAGGGAAAAGTTAGACTCCCCTTGCTTAAGCCTCCTCCTCCTGTGATTCAAGCTTTGTATGATGGGGAGGACGTTCGTTCAAAATCATTTCGACGATACACTCGAGAGTATAATGCATGTAATGCATTTACAAGTCTCGGGGCTAAATTCGATACAAGAGTTCTCACTGGTAGGGGTCCCATATCTTTTGCCATTCATGGGGAATTGCGTCATAGAACAGGAGCTCTAATCCCTCAATCTGATCAGGCAGCAAGTTACGCTCAATTGTATATTTATGACCCTAATACTGCTTTACAAGAGCGTCATCGCAGAAATTCACAGTTAAGAAGGGATGTTCTCGAATCTATTTTAGAAACTTTACAACAGTACAATCCATTCCCAGCGAAATACCGTCAGGCTTACGAACTCCTATACCGATCAGAATTAGAAGGAAAAGTTGTTCCTGCTTATCTTCATTATAGTAAGTCAAATAATCGACGATGTTATAACCTACCAACAGCAGATGAAATCGCGGTTATAATACCCGGGGATGGGACTGAAATTAGTGCGATGAGGGACATCATTTTACATCTGAGAGGCAACAATGGGTTGATGCAGATTAATGAGTGCCACCCAGCTTATTTGCCATTGCACTACGTTTTGTTATTCCCTCGAGGTGAGCTTGGATGGGAACCTGATATAAAACAGTGGGATGTATTGCATAATCGCCCGTCCGACATTCGCCTTACTCAGATGTAGTACTACTGTTATCGTTTGTTTCAACGACCCACAGAATACTCAACAATCCTCAGAGCAGGAAGATTATTCCAAGAGTTTCTGGTTGATGCTTGGGCAGCAACTGAGCAAAATCGATTGACTTACTGTCGGTTGAACCAGGATAAACTTCGTTCTGAACTTTACAAAGATTTAACTAATGTTATTGTTGAACGCGATGGATTGAATCCTGGCCAAATTGGCCAACGAATGATTTTACCGTCCTCATTCCTAGGGAGTCCAAGGCATATGTTTGAGATTTTCCAAGATTCAATGGCTATCACGCGGCACAATCATCACCCAGATATATTTCTTACCATGACAGCAAATCCAAACTGGCCCGAGATAGTTTCAGCTTTGTTGCCGCATCAAAAACCCACCTATCGTCAAGATTTAATTGCCCGTGTTTTTGAGTTAAAAAGAAGATGTTTAATGAAAGAGATAGATAAAAATGGAGTTTTTGGCAAAAAGGTTGCGCATGTCTACACAATTGAATACCAAAAACGTGGCCTTCCGCATATGCACGCTCTTTTCTTCCTTCATGGACCTGACAAGATTCGGACATGTGATCAGGTTGATAGGTTAGTGTCTGCAGAACTCCCAAACCCGGGAGAGGATCCTGCCCTTTTCGATACTGTCAAAAGATGTATGATACATGGGCCATGCGGAGCTCGAAATAAAGAAGCTCCGTGTATGGATAATGGAAAGTGCACCAAACAATATCCTAAAGCCTTTGCAGAAACAACCACAATGGACCAGCAAGGATATCCTATCTATCGTCGTCGCAATAGTGGTCAGTCGTACCTGATGGGTCAACATAATGTTGATAATAGGGATGTGGTACCCTATAATGCCCATCTTTCTAGAATGTTTAATTGTCATATTAATGTTGAAGTGTGTGCGGGGCTGAGATGTGTCAAGTATATTCACAAGTATATCTACAAGGGACATGATCGCACAACGATGGTTCTCGGAGGGATCGATGAGATCCAACAATATCTCGATGCTAGGTATATTGGTCCAGTAGAAGCAGCTTGGCGATTGTTTGGGTTTGGTATGCATGAAGAATTTCCAGCAGTAATTCGATTGGCACTTCATTTACCCGGAATGCATCAAGTTGTTTTTGATCCGACTGAGACAGTGGATAATATCACAGCTCGAGCTGAGCTGAAGGAGTCGACCCTGACTGGTTTTTTTAAGTATTGTGAATCCAATGAGTGGGCACGTGCGTATACTTATCAAGAATTTCCATCAGTTGCTGTCTGGCACAAGACACAGTGTATTTGGACACAGAGAAAACAAGGGTATGCTATTGGGAGAATGTATTTTGCTAGCCCAAATTCAGGAGAGAATTTTTATTTGCGTTTGTTGTTGACGAACGTTAGAGGGCCACGATCATATGAACATTTGCGCGCAGTCAACACTGTAACTCACCCTACATTCAAATCAGCATGTGTTGCATTAGGACTGCTAGAAGATGATGATGAGTGGATACAATGTCTTCAAGAGGCTACAGTAATGAACACCGGGCACCAATTGAGGAGATTATTTTGTGTAATTCTTACAGAGTGCTCCCCGTTGAATCCGTATGAGTTGTGGAAGCGATTCTCTGTAGATATATGCGATGATCTTCATCATAAGATTCGTACATTGCATGGAATTCCAAACCCGACTGTGGCCGAGATAGAGGATTACGGTCTCTACCTTCTAAATCAAATGCTTCAACAATCAGGGAAGAGTTTGGCCAACTTTTTGCCCATGCCGCAACCGAGGGGAGATTGGAGCAACGTAAACAGTAACAGGTTACTGTGTGAGCATAGACAATTACATCTTGACGCTCAATGTGAAGATGTGCAAAGTCGAATTGATAACCTTAATGCTGGACAACGTGCTGCATTCAGTGCGATCACTTCTGCAGTTCTAGAAAATAAAGGTACTACATTTTTTTTGAGCGGAGGTGCTGGAACAGGGAAGACATTCACTTATAATACAGTTGCCCTGAATATTCGTAGGCTTGGGCATACTGTTATTACAGTTGCATCCTCGGGTGTTGCATCGTTACTGTTAGTGGGAGGCAGAACTGCACACTAAACATTCTCCATTCCATTAAATGTGCATGAGAATTCAGTGTGTGGGTTTAGCAAGCAGTCTGTGCAAGCTGAATTGTTCAGAGCCACTAAGTTGATAATATGGGATGAAGTTCCAATGCAGCATAGAAATTGTGTCGAGGCAGTTGATCGCACACTCCGCGATGTTTGTGATATTGACAAGCCATTTGGGGGTATAACTGTTGTTCTCGGTGGAGATTTTCGTCAGATCTTGCCAGTCGTGCCCAAAGGAGTTCGTGAACAAATAGTGGCTGCTTCGTTGAGACGCTCTATGTTATGGAACAACATTCAAATTTTAAGTCTGGACTCCAATATGCGTTTAAATAATTTGGACCCACGAAATGCCATGTTTGGGGAGTTTCTTGCGGAGGTAATAGTTCTTTAAGTAATTCTATTTAGGTAGTTTTCATTACAATAGTTATTTTTTATACCAATTGCTCTATTTGTTTTATTTGATTCGTATTCAGATAGGGAGCAAAGCACAAGAAGTTATACAACTTCCTTCTGCAATACATAAGTGTCGAGATGTTGATGAGCTACTATGCACAATTTATCCCCGACTGGGTGTGGAAGGGACGGCGACGCCTGCTTATCTCACTAAGCGGACAATTTTGTCAGCACGAAATGATGACGTGAACACGATTAATAAGGCTGCATTAGATAAATTTCCGGGAGAAACATTTACTTATTTGGCTGCGGATAAGATATCTGACGATGATGGGGATGATTGTTCTGTCACGAATAGGTATCCTAATGAATACCTTAATTCATTGGACCCTACCGGCTTGCCCCCGTTCAAGCTTCAGTTAAAAACGGGCTGCCCTATTATGTTGCTAAGAAACATAGCGCCGGCGGATGGACTGTGCAACGGCACACGATTGATGGTTGTCAGATTCGCATCGCGTGTAATTGAAGCACAAATTTTAACTGGTGATAAAGCTGGAAACTTAGTGTTCATTCCCAGGATATCCTTGGCACCATCAGCAACAGAACTTCCATTCAATATGACAAGACGTCAATTTCCAGTAAGGTTGGCGTATGCAATGACGATTAATAAAGCTCAGGGTCAATCGGTGCAGCATGTTGGAATTGATTTGCGCAATCCTGTATTCAGCCATGGACAATTATACGTTGCTTTGTCCAGATGTACGTCTTTTGATCGTATATGTGTTCTTCTTCATGGTTGTTCTACCGATTCCACGACAAATATTGTTTACCCTGAAGTCCTGATATAATGTTTGAAATAGACATTATACTCATAACTTTGTTATATGGTAATTGATTGTAATGAGAAGTAAATCTGTCAACTATACAGTTATTTGGTTTGTCTTTGTTATCTGCTGAACGATGATTAATATGTTAACTATGTGATATGATATTGGTTATTCAATGACATGGTGCTTGAATTCACTAACTCCCGGTATAAGAGCTTTGAGGGTTTCACATCTGCTGGATGTGGTTTACAGATTTTTATTGTTAAGAAATGAGGAATACTATAGATAAACAAATTTTAAGTACCATTCAACATGTCAAATATTTTTTTTGGAATATTTACTTAATTTATAAGCAGTAAATTTATAGTAGTCATATCTATTTCTTTATGCAGGTGACTATGAGGCCCCCTATACTTAAATGTACATCTATACGTACAAGGAGAAGAAAAAAGATTAATGACTTAAATGATATCATATTTACATATGGCAACCCCATATGGAAGTGGGGTATACATAGAATTGAAGAGTATAGTTTTATTGAGAGACCACATACACTTGATGATGAAAGAGATATAATGGGGGGGTTAATTAGGACTCTCCCACCGTATTGGAGACCTATTATAGCAGATATATTAACCATTAACAGGCCATATACTGCAAAGAATCTAATCGATTTCTTAGAAGAAGCCGAGCGTGATATACACCCATTATGGATAAAACTTGAGACTGAACCTATGAGTTTAGATTTAGATTCCACAGTGGGAGAGCATATTAATGAAAAATATAAGATATACCAAGAACTTAAGAGAAAAGGTTTCCGTCCAAACATTACTATTTTAATGTATGCTATCGTTGATACACTTCCAAATTCATGGCCTAAAACCTCAATCCACACCTCTCTACAAAAAGATGTGAATGAATTAAGAGATTTAGTATCAATGTTAGAGAGAATAGAAAATGAGTTGACAATTGAAAACGAGATGATTTGTATAAGAGCATTGGAACAAGTGGAGCAGGGACTGAGGGGGAATTGAACAAAGATAAATGAAATGTGCTTTTGACAGGTAATGTTTGTTTTGTATTTTTTATTTGTGTTTTATTAAATTTGATATTTGAACTGCACTTACTACTGTTATTGACCCAGACTATATTTTTTGTAGAAATGGTTCAGAGATGTTGCATGGGAATTTGAATTTGCATCAAATGATTTTGAAATAATAAAAGCCCGTAATTTGAAAAGATGGGGAATCAACAAGGTAATCCACAACGATATACCATGTGTATCTAACTTATGTTTTTCAACACGCACTATATTGTTTTCCATGTCAATGAAACTAATATAATAATTTTGTTTTCTTTTCAGATTGTTGTGCATTCACCGAGCTGGGCTAAGTATATCGAGATTGACACTTACACGTTTTATAAATTGATTAAGAAAACTCACAAGAAAATTTAACGAATGATATTTTAATTAAAGGTTGCAGTACTCATTTTTGTATATGTTGATGTAGTTTTAATGAATGAATTTAGTGTTGCAGTACTCATTTTGGTATAAGTTTAGATCTTTTTAAACATATCTTGAAGTTGACAGCCACTGTAATTTTGTTAGTGTAGACACCCAATTTTGACCACACTGATAGGATTTAGGGTGGACAACGTCTTGGAGGATTCGATGATGAAAAGTACCCCGTGGAAGGTACTGGATTCCACACAAATCAGAAGATCGGACTTCGGAAAGTGACTTCAAGCTCAGAAAAGCCCTTTTCCATGGATAAATCCCGGTTTTGTCAAAATCATCTCTCAGAATTCATATTCTCTCAGGGTTATATGAACATTAAGTGTTCTAAACGCAGTATTCTAGGTATCCAGAGATTCAATTTTAAAGAAAAGTTCGAAATCGACGCACATTTGAAAGCAATTTTGGAAAAGACGTCATTTGATTTCAAAAAGACGACGAAAGTTCCGGAGGACTTCCGGACTTCAATTGGACTTCAATTCTCATTATAAAACCTCTGGAAATATTTTTATACTGAAATTCAACCTGACAGCTTTCCAACGGTACGTAAACGGACGATTTCGGACACCAAAAAGCATTTTTACAAAAATCTGGAAAAGCAGTGCACGTGATTTTTGAAACAGGGTTTGTGGGTGACCAGAGGAGCAAGAATAGTAAGTGGCGGTTTTGGGTATGGGGGTGGCGGGTCCCACCATAACCGCCACTTCCATTTGTGTCCTCCACGGAGCTTTTTGAGTTCCAGACCCTTCTAGAAGCTTCCCACTGCGAGGAAATTGCCTGGAAAATGCGTTTAGGCTCCGAAATGGCCATTTTAACCCTCTTTTAAGCTCTAAAAATCCTGTTTTAACCCTGAAACTTAAGAGTTAAGTCTTCAAAACTCTATATAAGATCTCATACATCTTATATGAGATGACATCTTAACACACTAGACACTTGGAAGAGATACACTTGAATATACTTGGAGATACAAACACACATAGAAGCACATACAAGAGAGAGAAGTATACTTTGAATATACTTTCAATTTAGGTGAATTCTAGAGAGAGAAAATTATGAATTGAATTTAGATTAACTTAGGCTAATTAGACCACAATTTGAACATCAATTGCCTCCCTCAACTTCCATGGATGAGTGCTTGAAGAACACTTGAATAACACTTGAAGAAGAAGATCTTCAAATCAATTTTGGTCTTGTAATTGAGAATCCTCCAAGAGGTAAACACTATAGTTCATCTCTAATTCCTACTTTGTATATATAGATCTATAAGATTTGGATCTAACTTAGTTCTATTTCTACTTATTAGAACACTCATCTTCTTCCTCTCATGTTCTTCACACACTCACATAGTTAGATCCAAATCTCTTTGATTTTTATTGATAATTTACAATTAGAGATTGTTTTTCACTTTGATTTTCAATTTTGGTTTCATTCTTCAATTTTAGTTTAGATTCATGCATACATGATTATATATATATACATATATCTATTTTGAATTCCATGATGGTTTGGAAATATGATCTATGAGAAGGATGATTTCTATGTTCATACCTATCTCTTGATTATTCCTATTACCTAGAATTCCTATTGAATTTCATCTCCAACATGATATTTATAAGTCCCTTTGATCCTTGATCTAAAAGTTCTTCATAGAACTTGAGGGCTAAATTGATTGGGAATCATGATAATTAAGTTGATCTATGAGTTTGATCTCTCTAATAAGCTTCAACTATCACTAAAATGTTTTCCTCACACTTTAAAATGAACTAGATAAAAATTCAGCAAAGCAGATTGGTTTTGTCCATTAGATTTGGTCCATCAAAACCCATAGTTTGATGGATTTCAAATTTTCTGGGTAAACTTTGATGAATTAGCTTTCATCCGGTCCGTTTTGAGAGCTTTTAGGATTCATATACTATTTTTAGAAATTGTTGAGAAATCGGTTGACAGATTTGAACATCGTCTCTTTGTGCTTGAATTTCAGAAAATCTATAATAGTTATCGACGTTCCGCTTTTTGGGGATGATTCCTAACTCATATATCTATATGCCGATGTAAAATCGTGAGCATACGATCGAGTTAGGATCGTTTTCTAAGCGTTTAAAGTTGATACAACTATTCTGGAATTTTCTAAGTTTAATTACAAATATGATTATGTATACAAAATGGTCATACCTTGATCACTCAACAACAATTGATGAATAAAACTTGGTTTAGAAATCACCTAGGATAAATGGATGAGAGACCAAAAGCTTAAATCAACTTGGTTAACATGATTCATGAACTTCTATTATACTTCTATTATGTTTTGCATTCATTTGTCAAATGATACCAAATTTCCAGAATAACAGAGTCTGTTTAAAACACTTTTTCAGAAACCTTGTGATTACAGAATGTCCATGGGTTTATTTTTATCATATACTACAATGAAATAGCTTTCTTTTGACACCAAGTAGAGCTTCATATGATTTTTGTAGATTTAATTATGATTTTTACAAGAACAGTGGACAGTCCTGATCCACTGTTCCCAAAACATTTATTTCTCAAACAATAAAATTGATATTGAGGTCCCACTTTTTGGAGAAGTTCCCTAAGACATGTATCTAACTTTCTGTAAAAGGGTTTTTACCCAGCTCATGTTTAAGACCACTTTTGATAGGATTCATTAGAGGTTGCTGAATCTGGAAATTTAATTGATGACATGTTTTCTTTGTTTATCATGCATATCATTTGTTTGCTTGTATTTTTGCAATGCTTTGGGTATTCTTTGGTGTCTTAGTGCAGAGAATTAAGTGCCTTGGACCCGGACGTCGATTTGTGGTTTGCCTCGTCTACATGTGGCTTAGTGCCCATGTATCGTGTACTATCTCTATCCTTTCTCTTAGAATTTTTCTAGGTTTACAACTTTGATTTCAACGACACATTTCCTTTAGGATAAGTCTCCGTTTATATGATTATTTGTTAGAGACATCTTATCTAGGATTGTTGCATGATTGCATTGCACGTTTACATTCTTTTTGCTTTCGCGACTCCGCTTGAGTCAACCAATGTAAGTCTTCTCGTTCCCTTTGCATATCACGACATGTTTACTTTATTTGCATCGGTCCCGGGCGGGACTAGCCACTGTGAGTATACTTCTCCCTTGTATTGCATGAGCATCCGCTTTCTACTTGATTTAGTCTCTTGAAATGATTTTCATTAGATGTTTCTTTTTGCCATGTATATACCTATCTAGTATGTTTGAGGAAACAACATCTATTATGAATTAATAACAAGGATATTTGAATCAAGGCCTACCATTCGGTAGGGCGAGGAGGGGGTGCTTTAGTCCTGCTTGGGCTCCTTCCCCTCTCGTACCAAGACCCCCGAACCTTGTTTCTGGTAATGAAGGGCGAGTAACCTTATTCAATTTTGGGCGAGTCAAACTTGGGTTTCCTAATTCCCGATAAAAATTAGGTGGCGACTCTTTGTCTCTAGGATCGCGTGAGGAAGTCCTAGTTTTCCCTGAAGTGTGCTCCTTGGGATCCGTCCCGGGACACTATCGAGGGAGAGCGTCAGGACCTCCTCCTCCATTCGCGACGGTCCACAATCTGGCGACTCTGCTGGGGATTTTGAACATGAAACCAATGGTTTCTTGTTCTTCGAGGGTTTGACTTGAGCCAAAGAATATCCTTGTTATTAATTCAATAATCATGTTGTTTCTGCCTACATTTGCACTTGCATTGTTCTTTCACCGCGACTACTTGAGATCATTGCCTTGAAGATAGAGGGCCCTCTTTCCTCTATTTGTCAAGAGTTTTGGTAGCATGTAGTCACCGTTAGCCTTGTACCGCGTGCGGTATATAGAGCCTATGTGTGAACGGCACGCCCTCGGGGAGGCGGTCAACCACACCGTTGAGCTTGCTAATGGACCCTTTATGAGACTAAAACCCGGCCTTTGCATATAGTTTCTATAGAACCCTTCAATTAGGATCTTGATTATCATCTTTGATTAGGACAATGTGATGAATTATTTGCGCTTGCCCGTAAGGGATTATGTGGATGATGAGGACGTGTATGCGAAGGCATCATCAAACCTTGTATGGTGGATTCCTCTAGGGTAGTATGGTCTTTATCCGAACATCCAATCACTATTTGAGGACAATTTTGAAAATTTTTGAAATTATAAGCACTTCTTTGAAAAACCCCAAGTCTTTTGAAAATTCCAAGAATATCCCTTTTGAAAATTTGCTTTGAGATTCACTTTCACAAAATCTTTCCAAAATTCTCCTTAGATTTTAGAGAATTTCAAAATTCCTATTTCCAGAAATCATGATCACACTTTGATGATTCAATTTCAAATTCTCCTAGATTTTAGAGAATTTCAAAAAATTTTTTACTTTGGTCTTCAAGAAATCATGATGATTCAATTTCAAAATCTTCCTCTCAGATCTTAGAATTTCAAAATTCCCACCTCAATTTTTAAGAATCATGATTTCTCACCACAAGCATTGATGGTTCAAAAATTCTTTTGAAAATTACAAATCTCCCCATCTCTTTCAAAGATTTTCATGAAAAATTTCAATTTTCAAACATGAACCATCAAGAATTTCAAAACTCAAAATCCTTGGATAATGATTGGATTAGTAGGGTGATTAGCATACTCAAGGAATCTTATGTGCTTATGTGCTGATGTGCTAGGTCTAAGCTAGATTAAGGTGCATTGCATTTAGATTAGATTGCATTTCATCTGCATTACATGCACTACACGAGCATTGCATATACGACTCACGAGTGCGACGCCTCTAATATACTTTTAAAAAAGAAAAGTTTTGTTTTCCTCAGAATTTTGAAAGCTTGAAAAGATTTCTTTGATTTTAAGAAAAATGTTTTTGAAAAAGGAAATGATTTTCCATTTATGATTTCCATCTTTGTAAATCCACCTTCTTATATCATTCTTTGAAAAATTCTTTTGCTATAAAGATACCTGATTATTTGAAAATCCCTAAATAAACCAGATAAGAAAAGATAGGACCGAAAAGTTGTACTCCTTTCTGGGTCAGAGCTCCGAACAGCCGTTTGATCAGATCAGGGTTAGAAGAAGGAACAGCCGAGTCGACTAGGGTTGAAGATATGACATACGAAGCGGATATGGAAGCCAGATTGGCCGCAATGCAAGCTGCCTTGGATCAGAGCAGGGAGCAGAATCGAGAACAACTTGCCACTATGATGAGAATGATTGAGCAGCTAACTAATCCACCACCACCACCTCCAGAGCATCATGAAGAAGAAGATTTTGGGGAGACAGTTCAACCAAAGGTTCAGCTAGATCAGGAAATTCAGGACAAGTTGGCCAAGATCGACAAACTAGAGAGTGTGATCAGAAAGAGCAAAGGGGTGGATGAGTATTTGTTCGATGTTGAAGGGTTGTGTGACGCTCCAAAAGCCAAACTCCCAGAGAAGTTTAAGATGCCGCATATTGAATTTTTCAATGGAACCGGAAATCCAAAGAGCTATCTGAGGCTTTATGTAGGAACTTTGCAGCCCATGGGCATTGGATCTGACCTCTTCGCTCTATTGTTTCCAAGAGTTTTGAGTGGAGCAGCACTTTCATGGTACTTGACGTTGGAACCAGCCATAACCAGAGATTGGGAGGCATTGGCCAAAGCTTTCGTGGCTCAATATTCATATAACCAGTTGTTTGATGTAACTGCAAGAGATCTAGAAACCACCCGACAAGAGTACAGGGAATCCTTCGCAGGTTTCCTTACTCGTTGGAGAGCTAAAGCTGCTCAAATGACTAGCAGGCCAGCGGAAAAAGATCAGGTCCGAATGATCATCAAGAATCTACAGCCCGAATACTTGGAAAGGCTAGAATTTCAGTCCATTGTGAGTTTCGAACAGCTGTTTGACGTGGGAACTTTGATAGAAGATGCCATTAGAGATGGAAAGATCAAGAAAGAAAGCACGAGCAATCGATACAGAAAGACAGAAAGGCCAGTCTATCATCAGTCTGCTGACGTCAACACACTATCTCCTCAGCCTTTTCAGAAAGAGCGTCGAAGTATGGCTAATGCAAGAGGAAGTCAAAATCAGAAACAGTCGAGAGAGAAAAGAGAATTTTCCGACTTGGGGATGCCACTAAGCACCGCACTTGAAAGAATGATAGAAAAAGGGTACTTGCAGAAATTGGAACCTAAACCAGAGCCAAATCCACTTCCACCGGGTTTCAAAACAGAGTTCTTTTGTGACTTTCATCAAGGCCGTGGACATAGCACAGATAGATGCTGGAGACTTCGCCATGAAATTGAAGACTTGATTGAAAAAGGGGTCATCTCCCCTCCTCCCTCTCAGCCAAATGTTCAGAAGAATCCTCTCCCTAATCATAAGGGGAACATGCCAAATGTTAACTTTGTAGAAGAAGGATCTCAGATTTATAACCCAAAGATCTACATCACATCCTCGAATCAACCAGCTATGGATGTTCAACTTCCGGAAGACGCTGCAATTTGCATCTTGAGAAATATGGAAGAGGAAGAATGGGTCGAAGAAGCACTGGCTTTTGAAGAAGAAATAGCCAACGGAAATCTTACAATTGAATGGTGGGATCCCAATGCCATCACCGACGACTCGATCTGGTATGAGGAAGAAAAGCCCATAGAAGCAGTCACCGAGAAACAAAGCACTGAGCCGATAGAAGAATTGCTAAAGCCTGTCGAGAACCTTGAAATCAAAGATGACGATCTTATTGCAATGATGGAAGAAGAAGAAGATTGGTGGTATGATGATGAGGATGATTCCGTTAATAATACCATAATCCCCGATGATTCTGTTTGGAAAATCACTGTTGGCACCGAAAAGTTAGCCAAAGAACTTGAGTCTATCTGGATCACCAATGAAGCAAACCACTTGACCCGTTCCGGACGTCATTTCAAACCTCATGAGTTAGAAAATCGTGGAAAAGAAACATGGAATGAGAAAGAAGTCGTCAAAGCAAAAGAGGCTGGTAAAGGAGCCGTGAGCGAAGAAGAAGATGAAATCCTAAAGCAATTGAAGAAAACACAAGCTTGGATCTCAGTATGGGGATTACTTATGACCTCTCACAAACACAGGCAGGCCATGCTCGATACTCTCAATCGTTTGGATGTTTCTGTCAATACTACTCCCGAAGATCTAGTAAACATGATCTCTTCAAAGCCTTGTAAGCCTGTAATCACATTCACAGATGAAGATTTACCGCCGGAAGGGGCACACCACAACAGAGCTCTCTACATCACTGTACATTGCCTGGGGAATAGAGTACCGGTCTGCTTGGTAGATAATGGGTCAGCCTTGAATGTATGTCCTCTCCAAACAGCTCTCAGAATGGGGTTGTCTATTTCAGAACTCTTGCCATCAACACAAACTGTGAGGGCCTATGATAACACCAAAAGGGCCATTGTGGGAATGATTAAGTTGAAAATTGAAGTCGGGCCATTAAACAAAGAAGCTGATTTCCAAGTGATTGATATTCCGGCTAGCTTTAATCTGCTATTGGGACGTCCGTGGTTACATGTGAATGATGCAGTCGCCTCCACTCTCCACCAGAAAGTCAAGTTCATCTGGAAAGAGGATGTGGTAACAATCTTTGGGGATAGCTGGATCAAAGAAGAAGGGACAAGCCATGGTCCTGTGCTAGAAGTCCAAACACCGGAAGAAGAAAATGAATTGGGAGGATTCAACTTTGTGGGAATGATAAATGAAGGAGCTAAGAAAAAGAAATCCGTTTGGGATCGACTCAGCTATGAGAAGAAACTTCCTGATGCATCTGTCTGGGGCGAAGAAATCACTCCGATCAAGAAAAAGAAGCCGTTCATCACCGGACGCGAATATAGAAAGATGTTCGAGAAGGGAAACCCGGTTGCCAAAGATCTACAAGAAGAAGTGGGACAGAATTGGATCCCTGAAGTCATGCCATTGTACTTTGACCAGTATGCCAATCCTAAAGTGGCTCATATGGTGCGGAAGATGAACTATTTTCCTGGAATGGGACTAGGTCGTCGTCAACAAGGAATAACTGAACCACCGAACTTCCACGAACAGAAAGATAAATCTGGGCTTGGGTATCAATTGACTGAAGAAGATAAGAAGAAGATGACAAAAGGAAAAGGGCCGATGGTTGTTTCTGGGCCAAGAATCCTGAATGGATACTTCGTGAAAGAAGGCGATGACTTTCCCTTCTGTGGGTTCCCTGAACCATGGTATGATCCGGCTACCAAGAACATTAAGCCTGGATTTGAGATTTTCTTCAAACATGAGTTCTCCGACTATGAGGATCCGTTCTTGTATACTCCGCCTATCAAGAAAGAAAGGAAGGACTGGGCTGAGCTGATGACAAGTGATGATTTGAACATGCTAATGGATGAAGAGCTGAACATGCTGATGGATGCCGAAGAAGCACTGGGAAATGTGAAAGAAATCAAGCCAATAGAGGGAGCTCTGAACAATTGGGTGATAGAATCGGAAGTCAACAAATCCCCTCCCCCATTTCCCCGGAAGTCTGTAAAGGCCAATATGAGCCATGATGTTGAGTCTGCTTTTGCTTTTGATGTACCCAAAAATGTTAATGAAATGAACGAGGATTTTGCTTACTCTTCTGTGTCTGATGATCTTGATTTTGAAATTTCTGAGGATTTGCAAAGATTAATTGAAAATGAAAATGAATCTGCATGCAAGATTATTGAAGAAACTTTGCTAATAAACTTGGATAATGAAGATAATCCACAAAATGTTCATATTGGCACCACACTCACTTCACAAGAAAGCAATGAACTAATCAACTTATTAAAAGAATTTAAAGATGTTTTCGCTTGGTCCTACCAAGATATGCCAGGCATCGATCCAGAGATTGTCCAACACCACATCCCTCTCTTTCCAAATTCAAAACCTGTTAAGCAAAAGTTGAGACGCATGAGACCCGAATGGACTTTGAAGATCAAAGAAGAAGTTGAGAAACAATTGAAAGCTGGATTCCTGATGGTAACCCAATATCCGGAATGGATAGCCAATATAGTTCCTGTGCCAAAGAAGGATGGAAGGATCCGTGTATGTGTTGACTTCAGAGATCTAAACAAGGCTAGTCCTAAGGATGATTTTCCGCTTCCACACATAGATGTTCTGGTAGATAGCACCGCGGGGCATGAGTTGTTATCATTCATGGATGGTTTCTCAGGGTACAATCAGATTTTATTGGCACCCGAAGACAGAGAAAAGACTACATTCACAACTCACTGGGGGACGTATTGCTACCGAGTGATGCCATTTGGGTTAAAGAATGCTGGCGCAACCTATCAGAGAGCTGCTACTACTTTGTTACATGACATGATCCATAAAGAGGTAGAAGTTTATGTGGATGATATGATTGTTAAGTCCAAAGAAAGAAGTGGGCATTTAACAGCACTCGCCAAGTTCTTTGAAAGATTAAGGAAATACAGAATGAGATTGAATCCACAGAAATGTACTTTTGGAGTTACCACCGGAAAGCTGCTAGGATTTCTCATCACACAGAGAGGAATTGAGGTTGACCCCACAAAGATCAAGGCTATTATGGATATGCCGCCTCCGACAAATGAAAAGGAAGTAAGAGGATTTCTGGGAAGAATCCAATTCATCAGCCGCTTCATATCTAAGCTCACTGCTACTTGCGATCCGCTTTTCAGCTTGTTGAGAAAAGGGAAGAAATTCGAATGGGACAATCAATGTCAAGAAGCTTTTGACAAGATCAAGGCTTATTTATCAAACCCACCGGTTCTTTCACCCCCGAAGTCAGGGAAGCCTTTGCTGTTGTACTTATCCGTGTCAGAGAATGCTATGGGATGCATGTTAGCCCAAGAAGGAGATGAAGGGCGTACAGAGAAAGCCATTTACTACTTAAGTAAAAGGATGACTGGATACGAATTGAAGTATTCTCCGTTAGAAAAGACATGTTGGGCTTTGGTTTGGGCCACTCGTCGTCTGAGGCATTATATGTTGGCCTTCCCTGTTGTTTTAATCTCCCGAATGGATCCTTTGAAGTACCTATTTGAAAAACCAGCATTGACCGGAAGAATCTCCCGATGGACATTGATGCTATCTGAGTTTGACTTGATACATGCTACGAGTAAATCTGTTAAAGGAAGGGCTGTCGCAGAACATTTAGCAGAACATCCGATAAATCTGGAAAACGAAGGAGAGTTCATGTTCCCTGACGAAGGATTGATGGAATTAAAAGAAGATGTGTGGAAAATGTACTTTGATGGAGCTGCAAACCAAAAAGGATATGGAGTAGGAATCATCCTTGTATCCCCTGAAGGAGCACATACCCCATTCTCTATTAAGCTGAAGTACACCTCCACCAACAACACTGCTGAGTATGAAGCTTGTATCTTGGGGCTAGAAGCCGCATTGACTTTGGAGGTAAGGAAACTTGATGTATTCGGGGATTCCAATTTGATCATATCCCAAGTTCGAGGAGATTGGAAAGTCAAGGAAGAGAAGTTAAAACCCTATCATGAGTATCTTGATTCTTTACGAACTCGTTTCTTGCATATCACGTTCTTCTACCTGCCTCGAGAAGAAAATCAGCTAGCAGACTCTTTGGCTACTTTAGCGTCAATGATTGAGATTCCTGTGGGGATAAAGCTAACTCCTTTGATGATTGAACAAAGGGAAAAGCCGTCTTATGAGATGATTGGGGAAATAGAAGAAGCAGAAGAACTTCCGTAGTACACCGACGTGTGGAACTTCATTGAAAATGGGGAATATCCAGAAAGCGCCTCCGAGAAAGACAAGAGAGCCATAAGAAGATTCTCGGCTCAGTTCATGATTTGTGGTGGAAGTCTATTGAAGAGATCTTACAATGGATTCCACTTGACATGTCTATATGGAAACAGTGCGAGAAAGATGATGGAGCAAATTCACGAAGGGGTGTGTGGTCCTCATATGAGTGGACACATGTTAGCTAAGAAGATCATCCGACAAGGATATTATTGGACTACTATGGACAAGGACTGCTATGAATATGTCAGAAAATGTCACAAATGTCAGATCCATGCCAATATGAAGCATGTGCCGCCGTCACTGCTATACAACATGACTATCCCTTGGCCATTCTCAGTTTGGGGAATGGATGTTATTGGAGAAGTAACCCCGAAGGCGTCTAATGGGCATCAATACATCCTGGTAGCAATTGATTATTTCACAAAATGGGTGGAAGCAGAGTCTTATGCGACATTGAAGGCTAAAGATGTGGCCAGATTTATCAGAAGAAATATAATCTGCCGATACGGGGTCCCTCATGAGTTGATATCCGATCATGGCAGTCACTTCCAGAAAGAGGTTTTGGATCTACTAGAAGAATACAAGATCATGCACCACATGTCAGCGCCGTATAGGCCACAAACAAATGGGGCAGTTGAAGCAGCTAATAAGAATTTGAAGACGATCCTAAGAAAGATGACTGATACATACCGAGATTGGCATGAGAAGTTACCGTATGCACTGTGGGGATACAGAACATCTATCCGAACATCTACAGGAGCCACTCCTTATTCATTGGCTTACGGAATGGAAGCAGTACTCCCAGTTGAAATAGAACTACCATCTTTGAGAGTTGTGGCAGAATCCGAGATTCCAGAATTTGATTGGCTAAGAGATAGATATGAGGAGCTAATGTTACTTGATGAGAAAAGGTTGGCCGCAATTGATCATGTGCATGTGTATCAGAGAAGAATAGCTCGAGCATTCAACAAGAAGGTCCATCCAAGAAAACTTGAGGAAGGCGACCTTGTGCTTAAAGCCTTAAAAGCACCCGTTTTCGATCCTAGAGGGAAATTCAAGCCAAATTGGGTTGGCCCATACGTCATCAAGAAGCTTCTCTCTGGAGGAGCGGCATACCTGATGGATCTAGATGGAGTTGAGTTCAATCAGCCAATCAACATTGACCGTCTCAAGAGATACTATGCTTAAAAGCCTTTTCTTTCAAAACCTGTTCTTTCAAAACCTCCAGCATTCGAGGAACTACACTTGACCTGATTCCCACTTGGGGATATGTAGGCAACCTGCTCGGTTCGGTCACTGCTCCTGAAACCCTCAACCATACTTTCTTTCAAGACCTGGCCGAACTACTTTGGATCTGATTCCCACTTGGGGATAAGTAGGCGAGCTTTCCTGGCTCTCGATCCCTGAACCTTGCAAACTAGGGGCAAACTTTCAAGTTTGCCCAAAGCCTCAAGATATCACTGCCACACTAGGGGCAAACTGCGTTTGCCCAAACTTCCATTTATCTCTATCAACTAGGGGCAAACTGTCGTTTGCCCATACCTCGCTACCTGTCCTCTCTGGATCACTTGGCTATCAGAATTAAAGCACCTAAGTGAAAAATCTGGTAATTCTTGATATTAAGTTGAAAAGTTTTTTAGCAATCTAAAGATGTGAATCTAATGTCAAGACTGAAACATTATGTGGAAAATTTTCAAAAGCTTCAAGATTACATGCAAAGCCAACACAATATCCTGCTACAAGATAAAATCTCATTTTCAAAACATGCAAATCCTTAGAAAATTCAAATATCCAAGTCAAAAGACATTGTCGAGAAAGAGGAATCGTCAGAAAATTCCTTTCCCTGTAAAATCGAGTCCTGTGTGTCAGTGTGCAAAGTGTCAATCAAATCAGTCTCGTGACAAGGGATGCAAAGCGAAACAGAAGGATAGCATAAAGCAGCATCAAGCAAAGTCAAGAGTACAAGCCCATCAAGGCTCAGACAGAATACATCAACATCAGTCTCAGCACAGAAAGCAAGAAAAACAGAAAGATAGTCATGGGTGCATATGATCATCATCAGCGACGACGAGTAGCCCGTGGGTACCGAGCAGGCATATCTGAGGTCGTAGAGCTATCATCATCTTCAATTTGGCACCTTCGCCTAGACCCACCAGCCCCACCAGAAGGGCCTGCATTCATCCGCTCCAACTGTGATTGAAGCTGCCTAACTTGAGTCACCTGTGGAAGAAAAGAATCAGTATAGGGGTTTGAAAAAGCAATGAGATGCCGGTTATCATTGCAAAATCAAGAGGGGTCATGGTTATCTCCCCAAAAGGCATGTGAAAAGTATTTGTGGAATCCCACCACCTTTCAGCAAGAGCTTGAATCATGGCCAAATCATTAGTCGATCTCTCCAATAAGGTTACAAACGACCCAAAGCCCGCTTGCTTGATATTGGCTACTACTTGGGGACGCGACTCCGACAATTCATTAAACCATTCAAGGCATTTTCCATGGCTACCATGACCTCTAAGATGACCAACCACATTCTAAAAAGAAAAAGGATGATTTCTAAGGAATCGCAAGAATAAAGAGACACGTATGAAGATGTGAAACAAAGGAGTAATTAAAGAATGGGTTACCTCTTGACGAAAGGCCCTCCTAGAGATATGATTTAGTGGATTTTTCATGGTTGCATACTCCATGGTTTGAGTTGATGAAGCTCCACTAGCTTGAAATTGGCTTCTACGTGTTCTAGAACTTTCACCTTGTCCATGGGAACTCATGGTTGTTGATGCTTGAAGCTTGAAGATAAGAGGTTGAAGATGATGAATAGTAAAAACCTTGGTACTTGAATCCCCTAGAATAGGGAGGAGTTGATGAAATCAACAAAGTTTTTGGAGGTTTTAATGCAAGAAATCACTCAAAACATCAAGAAATTGCAAGATTTGAGCACCTTAGAAGGAAGAGGTGATGCATTGAAGAAGAAATGAATGAAGAACAAAGAAGAAAATGGGTTTAAAACCCCAAAGTTGCGGCTGGCGGTTCCCAAGGGGGTGTGGGGAACCGCCATTTACTATTCACTTCCTGCCATTTCCCCATTTTGCTCTATATTCGCGTTTTGACCCCCCGGAACTCTTGATTTGATCCCGGATTGGTCCATTTTTGATATATAAGCCTTGAGAGTGCTTAAAACTTGTTGGAATTGGTCTAGAGGACCTCTGGAGAGTTGAATCTTGGTAAAAATCCATTCAAGAATTGAAAAAAGTCCCCCAGATGAGAAGAATCAAAGGCACCGCAGCCTGAAAGTGGCCGAGAAACGGCAAACTCCCGTCGTTTTGGGATTGATTATGAGTTGTCTTAGAAAATGGACATTTGAGTCTACTGTCGCTTGAGAATTACATCCAGAAAGGACTTTCAGAAGATGGGTCAGAATGCGAGATGTTCAGAAAGGGTTAGAGTAAGCCTGACGTGTTGCAAGAATGATTGCGTTGGTCGAAGCACCAATATGAGTCTCAGAAAGAATCAGCAGGGCCTCCAGAATATGTGCTCGCGTCCCAGAAACCTCAGATATCTCCTCAAGCAGAGAATTTCCAGATATTGTCAAGATATACAGAATTCGTGCATCTCTCAGAATCATAGGATCTCCCCAGTAGAGAACTTTCAGAATTAAGTTTCTCGCAAGAATCGTGTATCCAGGGTTGCCTCCAGAATGTAAGGTTTCTCTCAGAATCGTGGGTTGCCTCCAGAATGTAGGGTTTCTCTCAGAATCGTGGGTTGCCTCCAGAATGTAGGGTTTCTCTCAGAATCAGAATCGTGTATCCAGGGTTGCTTCCAGAATGTAGGGTTTCTCTCAGAATCATGTATTTCTCAGCATCGCATATCAGGGTTGCCTCCAGAATGTAGGGTTTCTCTCAAAATCAGAATCGTGTATCCGTGGGTTGCTCTCAGAAGAAGGGTCATCTCTCAGAATTTGTGTATCTCTCAGAATCCGTGCATCAGAACAGAAGATTTATCCTCAGAAGAAGGGCCTGTTTCAGAAGAACAGAGGATTTGTCTCCGGCAGAGAGACCTGTTTCAGAAGATTTGTTTCTAGACCTGCCACAGAAGATTTGTCCTCGGAAAAAGGGCCTGTTTCAGAAGAACAGAGGATTTGTCTCCGGCAGAGAGACCTGTTTCAGAAGATTTGTTTCTAGACCTGCCACAGAAGATTTGTCCTCGGAAAAAGGGCCTGTTTTAGAAGAACAGAAGATTTGTCTCCGGCAGAGAGAGACCTGTTTCAGAAGACTTGTTTCCAGACCTGATACAGAAGATTTGTCTAGAAGAAGGACCTGTTTCAGAAGAGCAGAAGATTTGTCTCCGGCAGAGAGACCTGTTTCAGAAGATTTGTCCCCAGCAGAAGGACTCTACATCAGCAATCGTCCCCAGCAAAAGGACTCTACATCAGCAATCGTCCCCAGCAGAAGGACTCTACATCAGCAATCGTCCCCAGCAAAAGGACTCTACATCAGCAATCGTCCACAGAAGAAGCAATCGTCCCCAGCAGAAGGACTCTACATCAGCAATCGTCCCCAGCAGAAGGACTCTACATCAGTAATCGTCCCCAGCAGAAGGACTCTACACCAGCAATCGTCCAGTTGTTTGACATGACTCAGAATTCATCCAAGATACTTCGCTATTTCAAGAGTCGTCCAGGATACAGATGACGCCTACGAGCCTTAAGATCAGAAGAATAACTTTGACAAAAAACCTCGAGAATCATCCAAGATACCTTTAGCATATTCGACTGTGAGAGAGAGTCGTTGCATCCTTTGCATTAGATTTTGCATCTAGGGAACCCTTGAGGATGATTCCTCCAGCACTTTCACATTTCATGTTTTCATATTGCACCAGCATCCTAGGATAGGAGCATTTCATCCGCATTGTTGTTGTTTGTTTGTTTTCCGTCTTCTCGCGCGCTTGAACTACGCCCTGGTCTGATTCCTGGAAAGGATACGTAGGCAGCTCCAGCGGAGCACGACCAGCATCAGCTTCAACTTAGCCGCCTCTACCCAGCATTGCATTGCATTCTTGCATTTGTAATTTCTTGATTTTTTTTCAGATTTTGAATTTCTTGATTTTGCGGATTTTTTGTTTTTCCTAAAACCTCTCAGTATGGTTATTTGGGTGCCTTCAAGGCTTTGGCACTCACTTGCAGTTCACGTTGTTCACAACAAGTTTTGCCAAAGAGGGGCAAACTGTAGACACCCAATTTTGACCACACTGATAGGATTTAGGGTGGACAACGTCTTGGAGGATTCGATGATGAAAAGTACCCCGTGGAAGGTACTGGATTCCACACAAATCAGAAGATCGGACTTCGGAAAGTGACTTCAAGCTCAGAAAAGCCCTTTTCCATGGATAAATCCCGGTTTTGTCAAAATCATCTCTCAGAATTCATATTCTCTCAGGGTTATATGAACATTAAGTGTTCTAAACGCAGTATTCTAGGTATCCAGAGATTCAATTTTAAAGAAAAGTTCGAAATCGACGCACATTTGAAAGCAATTTTGGAAAAGACGTCATTTGATTTCAAAAAGACGACGAAAGTTCCGGAGGACTTCCGGACTTCAATTGGACTTCAATTCTCATTATAAAACCTCTGGAAATATTTTTATACTGAAATTCAACCTGACAGCTTTCCAACGGTACGTAAACGGACGATTTCGGACACCAAAAAGCATTTTTACAAAAATCTGGAAAAGCAGTGCACGTGATTTTTGAAACAGGGTTTGTGGGTGACCAGAGGAGCAAGAATAGTAAGTGGCGGTTTTGGGTATGGGGGTGGCGGGTCCCACCATAACCGCCACTTCCATTTGTGTCCTCCACGGAGCTTTTTGAGTTCCAGACCCTTCTAGAAGCTTCCCACTGCGAGGAAATTGCCTGGAAATTGCGTTTAGGCTCCGAAATGGCCATTTTAACCCTCTTTTAAGCTCTAAAAATCCTGTTTTAACCCTGAAACTTAAGAGCTAAGTCTTCAAAACTCTATATAAGATCTCATACATCTTATATGAGATGACATCTTAACACACTAGACACTTGGAAGAGATACACTTGAATATACTTGGAGATACAAACACACATAGAAGCACATACAAGAGAGAGAAGTATACTTTGAATATACTTTCAATTTAGGTGAATTCTAGAGAGAGAAAATTATGAATTGAATTTAGATTAACTTAGGCTAATTAGACCACAATTTGAACATCAATTGCCTCCCTCAACTTCCATGGATGAGTGCTTGAAGAACACTTGAATAACACTTGAAGAAGAAGATCTTCAAATCAATTTTGGTCTTGTAATTGAGAATCCTCCAAGAGGTAAACACTATAGTTCATCTCTAATTCCTACTTTGTATATATAGATCTATAAGATTTGGATCTAACTTAGTTCTATTTCTACTTATTAGAACACTCATCTTCTTCCTCTCATGTTCTTCACACACTCACATAGTTAGATCCAAATCTCTTTGATTTTTATTGATAATTTACAATTAGAGATTGTTTTTCACTTTGATTTTCAATTTTGGTTTCATTCTTCAATTTTAGTTTAGATTCATGCATACATGATTATATATATATACATATATCTATTTTGAATTCCATGATGGTTTGGAAATATGATCTATGAGAAGGATGATTTCTATGTTCATACCTATCTCTTGATTATTCCTATTACCTAGAATTCCTATTGAATTTCATCTCCAACATGATATTTATAAGTCCCTTTGATCCTTGATCTAAAAGTTCTTCATAGAACTTGAGGGCTAAATTGATTGGGAATCATGATAATTAAGTTGATCTATGAGTTTGATCTCTCTAATAAGCTTCAACTATCACTAAAATGTTTTCCTCACACTTTAAAATGAACTAGATAAAAATTCAGCAAAGCAGATTGGTTTTGTCCATTAGATTTGGTCCATCAAAACCCATAGTTTGATGGATTTCAAATTTTCTGGGTAAACTTTGATGAATTAGCTTTCATCCGGTCCGTTTTGAGAGCTTTTAGGATTCATATACTATTTTTAGAAATTGTTGAGAAATCGGTTGACAGATTTGAACATCGTCTCTTTGTGCTTGAATTTCAGAAAATCTATAATAGTTATCGACGTTCCGCTTTTTGGGGATGATTCCTAACTCATATATCTATATGCCGATGTAAAATCGTGAGCATACGATCGAGTTAGGATCGTTTTCTAAGCGTTTAAAGTTGATACAACTATTCTGGAATTTTCTAAGTTTAATTACAAATATGATTATGTATACAAAATGGTCATACCTTGATCACTCAACAACAATTGATGAATAAAACTTGGTTTAGAAATCACCTAGGATAAATGGATGAGAGACCAAAAGCTTAAATCAACTTGGTTAACATGATTCATGAACTTCTATTATACTTCTATTATGTTTTGCATTCATTTGTCAAATGATACCAAATTTCCAGAATAACAGAGTCTGTTTAAAACACTTTTTCAGAAACCTTGTGATTACAGAATGTCCATGGGTTTATTTTTATCATATACTACAATGAAATAGCTTTCTTTTGACACCAAGTAGAGCTTCATATGATTTTTGTAGATTTAATTATGATTTTTACAAGAACAGTGGACAGTCCTGATCCACTGTTCCCAAAACATTTATTTCTCAAACAATAAAATTGATATTGAGGTCCCACTTTTTGGAGAAGTTCCCTAAGACATGTATCTAACTTTCTGTAAAAGGGTTTTTACCCAGCTCATGTTTAAGACCACTTTTGATAGGATTCATTAGAGGTTGCTGAATCTGGAAATTTAATTGATGACATGTTTTCTTTGTTTATCATGCATATCATTTGTTTGCTTGTATTTTTGCAATGCTTTGGGTATTCTTTGGTGTCTTAGTGCAGAGAATTAAGTGCCTTGGACCCGGACGTCGATTTGTGGTTTGCCTCGTCTACATGTGGCTTAGTGCCCATGTATCGTGTACTATCTCTATCCTTTCTCTTAGAATTTTTCTAGGTTTACAACTTTGATTTCAACGACACATTTCCTTTAGGATAAGTCTCCGTTTATATGATTATTTGTTAGAGACATCTTATCTAGGATTGTTGCATGATTGCATTGCACGTTTACATTCTTTTTGCTTTCGCGACTCCGCTTGAGTCAACCAATGTAAGTCTTCTCGTTCCCTTTGCATATCACGACATGTTTACTTTATTTGCATCGGTCCCGGGCGGGACTAGCCACTGTGAGTATACTTCTCCCTTGTATTGCATGAGCATCCGCTTTCTACTTGATTTAGTCTCTTGAAATGATTTTCATTAGATGTTTCTTTTTGCCATGTATATACCTATCTAGTATGTTTGAGGAAACAACATCTATTATGAATTAATAACAAGGATATTTGAATCAAGGCCTACCATTCGGTAGGGCGAGGAGGGGGTGCTTTAGTCCTGCTTGGGCTCCTTCCCCTCTCGTACCAAGACCCCCGAACCTTGTTTCTGGTAATGAAGGGCGAGTAACCTTATTCAATTTTGGGCGAGTCAAACTTGGGTTTCCTAATTCCCGATAAAAATTAGGTGGCGACTCTTTGTCTCTAGGATCGCGTGAGGAAGTCCTAGTTTTCCCTGAAGTGTGCTCCTTGGGATCCGTCCCGGGACACTATCGAGGGAGAGCGTCAGGACCTCCTCCTCCATTCGCGACGGTCCACAGTTAGTTGCATAAATCTGCTTGGAACATGATTAAGAGAGTGCTTCTACTTCTGTAGACTTCAATTAATCAGTTTTGGAATTCATATTTTATTGTTGTTATAGGCTTAAATCATTTTTGTCTATTTTTTTCGGTTATTTGTTAAAGATCAAGAGAGTCTTTAATGAATTGAATCTTTGCATATTTTTTGAGTTGTAAAATTCTTATCACATTTTGTCTTTGTTATGATATCTATGAATATGTTGTAAAAATTCCAACCATATCTCAGATTAATTTCAAAATCAAAATCAATGAATTGAAAATATATTATTGTGCCCGTGGAACTAATGTCTTCACTTAAATATCACATGGGTTTGAATAACATGGACAATTTTACGCAAAAAATTTAAACTTTTGAATTATTGAATTTCTTTTTTCTTTTTTCTTTTTTTCGCTCCGTGCCCACGGGCACGGGTTATTACTAGTATATATATATATATAATATTTTTTATTTTCTTGTTTTAATACTTGAAAATAGAAATTATAATTCTCAGTTGTCAACAGGGTTATATAAACACATACAAAATTAAATTCATAGGGTAGAAAACTTAGCATGTTTGTTAGCTAGATTGTACACTACATTTGGAGTTATAGATGTTTGAGGTTACTTGTAAATCAATTTGTAGATTCCATTGTCAGTAGTTAGTTAAGTCAGTGAAAGTTGGTTGAAATAGTGGCCAGCTGGCATAACTCAAATCTACTGAGAGCTGAATGTGGTATGTATAAACTTCAGTTTCAACAAACGAGAAATATCTGTAGCCCACAAACCATGAATTGAGAACATTTGTGGGATTGCAACTGATTGAAGTTGGGGATCACAACAGAAATTCGGCCATTGTATGGACAATTCAAAACAAAATGACAATAAAAGTGATAGTAGTGATTGTCATAGTGACTTACTGGTAAAACTTGAATACGAGAAAGTGATATTGAAGGTATATATTATTTGTATATATACTATTTCTTTTATTTAGGTGGTTTATGTTCCCATACACAATTCACTTTCTTTAAACAATTCTATAATCATGTACGTAAGGTGTAAGTCACTGTTAAAAGTATGGTTGAGGATCATCGACAGCACCCAAACGTGCTACCATCTCAGCTGCACCACAAAGTTAAATCTTTTTTTTTCTTTTTTTTTTGCTTTTATGAAAAATAGAAAAAATTGGGAAAGGGTGTGCTGCCAAGTTAGTAGCACCTTTGGTTCATACAATAATGATACGTGTAGTTAAGTTTTAGGTGGCCTTCAAGTTGGGGATACATCTCACTGAAAATCCATGCATGTACATGCTTTGGACAATTCTACATGTAATGTATCGGACTATCATTTTTTATTTTTCTGCTTTCAAGTTTTGTCAACCTAAACAATAAAAAGCACTTACAATCTCATCAACAGCGTCAATAAGTCTTTTGTGCTTCATTCGTATGTGAAATATCACCATGAGCTTCTTGAAAGACTTTTTTGTTAGACCTTCAACTTTCCAAGCTACCTAGCTGTAGTTGAAGCTAATCTTGAGAATGGTTTTGGTTGGTGTTTGCACGTAATGGGCTGGTACACTCCCCAAGACTTCCAAGCTTGCAGATTTCAATGTGTTCCCTTGCAAGGTGTGCTATTTTCCTGTGATTAAAAGAACAATCTTGATCTCAATGTTGTTAGATGGCACCATTTCCCTTACATTTCACAATGACATTTGCAAGGAAATTTTTGAAGAAAGAAAGAGGGAGAGAGAGAGAGAGAGACACCACTTTTTTCATTGCTTGACTTTAAACAAATATGAACAAGATAGTTTGACAACTTGAACAACCACAAGCACTTCAGGTTTACTACGAAGTGCTTCTTACAATGTAGAGAAGGAGCTTCAGTTCCGTCTTGTTGGACTGTAACCTCCGTGCAAGAATTTTCTCATACAATCACTAGGGACGACAATCATAAACTAATAGGGTTAAAATCAATGGGAACTCACTGCGAGACTAAAAGCAGATTAAATGAAGTCAGTATCTCATTTCAGTTCAAACATAAGGTCAAAAACTCTTTCACAACTTTTGCTCCTTTCTTTATGACAAGAAAAATACTTTTTCAAAATTTTTGTCTAGACCTTCTTAATACTGGTGCAAGAAAGTCAATAAGTTTATATCAAAAATGATACAAGCCAAAGCACAAAATTTAATGCCACTAACAAGTTACCTAGCAGCACAACTACATTCCAATTGAAGGTAACAATCATGACCAAATGCTCACTCACAAAAAAAAAAGAAAAAAATTGTAAACTTGCACAAAATCAGAACAAAACATCTTTCAAGCAACATAAAAGCAATAAATATATACCAGAAAACATGGCCTCATAGTAAAAAAAAATGATTCACAATGGAAATAAGTAGGAAAGCGGAAGGTGAGAAAAGAAAATAAAAAAACAGATTCCGTTTGCTAAACAGAGTCAATTGTTGTACATGCAAAAAAACTTCTTTAGATTCTTAAATAAAAAAAAAAAAAAGAAGGTGAATATGACAACTCCTAGATCTCTAAGATAAATATGGTGGAAATCGTGACGCCAAACTAATTCCCTTATTAATAGATAAATGTATCAAACCTTGGCTTCTAAAAAAAAAATTTAAAAACCTGGTGGTTGTATGATTGACCAAAAAAATTCTTACGATTCTTACGCGAAAAAAAGTGAATATGACAACTCCTAGATCTCTAAGCTAAATATGGCGGAAATCGCCAAATTAATTCCTTGGTCAATAGATTAGTGGATCAAATCTTGGCTCGTTTAAAAATGAAAAAAAAAAACAGAGCTTACCTCAATCCACAAATATGAAATGATGATAGTGCATACCATTTACTGCAAGTTTGTACTCGCTCTGGGTATGTTCGCAAACCTCGTTCAAAAATCATTTTTGTTTCTCGAAAGAAAACAAACATGATGTTCAGTACAAAAGAAGTGGCTATCAATATATATGATGTTCAGTACAATGGTATAAAACAAAGAAAGTTGAAAAGGAAAAGATAAAGCATATCGTTTTGGAAAAATTTGGCAATAGTAAACAAAGTTCAAGCCTTCATTAAAGAAAAATTCAAATAAGTTGTAAAATTCATATATAATCCCCATATGACTATAATGACAAACATTTAGTGCAAACACTAAATAAGTTGTACAAGAATGTAATAACCTAGTGCAAAGTATGTTATAAAAGTAGAGCAAGTGATGTTGATGATTGCCATTGCAAAATATATATATATATATACTATGAAAGCACTTGGGAACTAAAGTTGGGAACTATGGCATTACTCATAAGAATTTGGGAACCAACTTTTTTCTTTTAATGTGAATCAATATAATAATCTAAAAAAAAAAAACAATAAAACCATTTGGGAGCCAATTTTGGGAACCATGGCATTACTCATAAGCATTTGGGAAAGTAATGACCTAGTGCAAAGTATGTTATAAAAGTGGAGAAAGTGATGTTGATGATTGCCATTGCAAAAATAAAAATAGAAAATACTATGAAAGCACTTGGGAACCAAATGGGAACTATGGCACTCCTCATAAGAATTTGGGAAGCAACTTTTTTAATTTCTTTTAATGTGAATCATTATAATAATCTAAAAAAAAAACAATAAACCATTTGGGAAGCGTATGACCAACTTACCCATTATGCGCATGAAGATAATGGGTGAATGCAGTTTTGCTCAAGTAGGACTCATCAAGTCAGGAAGATGGCATACAACATTGTTTTAGGCACGGAGTACAAAAAGATGAACAGAATTATTATATTGTAGAGGTGAGTGCAGTTTTGCTCACTCCAAAATTGCTCACTCGGCCTCCTCTTCTATTGGTTAATGCAGTGAGACTCAATGCTTTACACAATTAATTAATTGAGCCTCACTTCATTAGTCAATGGGAGATGAGGGTGAGCAATTTCGGAATGAGCAAAAATGTATTCATTGTAGAGAGCATGGTATGTTCTAAAGCAAACGGTGCTTCATGCTAAGAACCGATAGGAAATGTATAAAATAGAATCAAATTTAGTCAAACTCTAGCAAACCCATTTTCAATCTTTGTGTTAATCACTAGCTATCTCTATCCTTGGATCTGTGAGAAAGAAAAAGAAAACAAAAACAACAAACACAAAAACTGCCTATAAGGATAAAAATTCCCAATTGAAGAACTGATATTAATATTGGACAAAAGTACACTTATCTAGAGGAATCAACCAATACAAAAGGTTTTAATACTCTGTAGAAATGACCAAATCAAAGAAGCAAAACAATGAGACAGCAATCAAATTTCAGAAATCACAAATTTCAAGCACAATGATGCGACAACATCAATACAAAGAAGAATGAAGTTTAACATAAGCCTCATTAGGATCAAACGCTTTTATGTCCTCAACATGCGGAGTTACCGGAAAATGACCACAAGCATGCTTACAGATGTACCTGAAAATTGAAATTCATTACATTGTAAGCTACAATTTCAATTCATCGTAACAACACAAACGTGATATTCTTACTAAGAGCAAAAATTGCAGATTATATTCACCTCATGGGGAGTGAAATTGCAAACCTCGATAATTTTTGCCCTCAATTGCTTCTCTCGTCAATTGGAATCACCATAAATAGCACTAGTAGCCCTGATACCCTAAATGAAACGAAAATCCCAAACATGCAACTGCAAATTCATGTATACAGACACATATGTATATATATATATGATCACTGCCAATGCAGTGTGGGTTATCGAGTCCTCCTTCACCGTGAACACCGTCGGCGGTGGTGGTGGTGCCTCAGGCAGCAGAGGTTGTTGCCGATTTTAAAACACAACAACGAGTAGTCCATGGATCAAGAACCATCTAGAAATAGAAAAGAAAAGAAAACACATTTACACAAACTACACGCATATATCTATATATATATAGAGAGAGAGAGCAAACAAATTCATACCCTTGAGTCGAGATCAATGCTGACACTGTTAAGGTTTCTCGATTTTTAGTTTTTTTTCCTTCTATTTTTCTATTTTTTTTGAAGAAGAAGATAATGGGAAAGAGAGGGAGAGGAGGAAGTGGACGAAGATCGGAGGAAGAGAGGGGATCGGAGGAAGTGGACGAAGATCAGAGGAGGAGAGGGAGAGAGGGAGAGGGCGAGTATCGGAGATAGAAAGGGAGAGAGATGGAGGCGGAGTTCAATTTTTTAGGGTTTCGCAAGTCTGTGGGGACCTGGAAACCACTCCTCTAAATTGTTAAGGGGTGGGGGGGGGGGGTTGGTTTGGCAGTGTTAATTTAGGAAGGTTTGTCACCGTTCGCAACGGTGACAATTGTACAATAAACATTGTCACTTTTATTGACAGTGACAACCAGTTACTTTTGTCACCAATTCCCATTCATCACCGTCGATGACGGTGACAATTTTGTCACTACCACAGACAGTGACAAAGCTAGCGAAAATAAGGGTGACAAATCTGCTGTTTTGGTGTAGTGACATTTTCTTTTTCGTTACCACTACTGCCCACCAGACCTCTCTACCACTATGAATAGCCACCGTCTATTTCCCTATACGTATACAAATACACACAAATACGTATATGTATATGATATTCCATCTACTATCTATCATGTTTCCAATCTCCAATTTTGCTATTTTCATTATTGCTTATCGTGGCCTCCTGACTCCTGTATTTCTCTCTTTATTATTGCTATTTTCATTATTTGTGTATATGATGTTTTTGCTCCAATTCATCATTTTTCGTTTTCCCACCATGCAGCGATATACGAATTCACAGAAGATATCTTAGTTTCATGAGTCCGAAATTTATCTTCAATTCTCCATTATGTTGCAGAAGAATTTGGGTGGCGCGATCTGACCACTTAATATGCTTCTCCAGGTATTGGTTCCATTTGATATTTTTTGATTTCAGCATTAAGTGAGTTGTCGTGGATTTTTGTTTTTAGGAAATGATTTTTTTTTTAAGATAGTATTGAGATAGTTTTTAGAGGGCAGGCAACTATGTTCGATGCGGCTACCGTCAAAATTGAGAATGAGAAAAAGAAAGAGATGGATGCAAAAGTTAAATCCCTTTGGGAAAAGTAGTACTTGCCTTAGGCGATTCTGGGCATTTTTGTACAAAAACTTAAAGTAAAGCTGATCTTTCCAGGAGTTTCCTTTCAAGTTTGTGAGTAATCTTATGCAATACTTTCCAAATTTGAATTACAAAAAATTGTTTCTCAAATACTTTGCCTATTGTATACATGTAGTGTGAGGCACCACCAACCAATGTGCCGCATGTTTACAGTTAATGCATTTGGGATCCAAAATTTAGGATTCAATTTTGGGAAGCATAGCATTACTCTGAAGTTGTTTTTTTTTAGATAGCGCATTACTCTAATAAGCTTTGCGTGAAACGTAGGTGTGTAAGCCTATTGTCTGTGTTGAGCACATGCAAAACATGAGAGCAGAAATTTGACCCGGATGATAGTCAGTGAACAATTATTCTATATAATAAGCTTTGCGTGAAACCAGTAAGTAAAATGGTGAAGCAAAGTAATCTTAATACGTAATTTAAGTGCACTAATAGATTTGTTGCAAAGTGTAGGGGCTTTGAATTAATTATGTATTGAACTCTTTGCTATTGCGGTCTTTTTTGATGTGCTGATTTAGTATTGGGGCTGGATATTTGCTATTGCTTTTGCTTTGAATCGGTTGGATCCTTTTATTAGTTTGGGTAGGGGGTTTTTAGTTAAGGATTTGGTTGCATTGCAACTGTTTGTTTTATCGCCAAATGAGTGCCAATTTGTTACCAACGTTCACCCACTATATCTTTTCACTCTTTTCAAGAAACATACATATGTACACATTACACACACATGTATAGAGTGAGAGAACTTTAGAGGGAGAAAATAAGGATTGACTCTTCTTCTTGGTGAATTTTGCATTTGTAAATCGAGTAAGTTAAAGTTCCCACTCCTTATCTGCAATTTAAATCAATTCTTTGTAAATATAGATACCGGTGTTGTTTTTCTTCTTAGTTGTATTACAATTTCTTCTTCTTTTTTATTTGTATTTTTTGGTTTATGGTGTTTGGATAGTGAAGAAACTTTGGATTCAACCCAAAAATTTAAGCTATTACGTGGAGAGGTCAACATGTATATTTAGCCATCACCAACCCCATGTTTATTCAATGTGGGACATATTATCTAACACGCCCCCTCACGTGCAGCCTCTTCTTGGGTCTGTAAAGTGCGCCTCTTTGGGTCTTATCATCGTGTAGCCTTTTATTGGGTCTGTCATTGTCATCATGGAGGTGTGGGCTATTTTTATTTTTATTTTTATTTTTCCTCCATAGGGTTGGGAATGGACCTGACTCTGATATCATGAAGAAACTTTGGATTCAACCCAAAAGCTTAAGCTGTTAGATAACATATATATATATATCTAGCCATAGTCAACTCTATGTTTATTCAATGTGGGACATATTATGTAAGAGATAGAAAGTTTTTAGTTTGCCTTGATTTTTTTTTAAATTCCGCGTCAACAAGGAACCGCTTGGTGGTGTAGATAATTTAAATGGTACATATTCTTTGGACTCTTGAACTCTGTACACTCAAATACCCCATTTACTGGAAATTCTATTGAAATTAGTTGAACAGTCCAGATATAGGATGTTTTTTCTTATTAGCATGGTCTAATCACAAATACTAAAGGAACTTTTGAGCAATTTTCAGTGTAAATTTAGGATATCAGCTTCAATATGGCCATATGGGATACGTTTTGGTAACTTTAGTAAATGAAAATGCATAATTATCGGGTGGGCTGAAGAAAATCCAAGATTTGTCCAGTATGGATCAGTTTATATGCGACCAACACTCACTTATTCTGGATCAGTTTATATGGAACCAACAATCACTTATTCGGGATTTTTATGAGCTTTCACTCAGTTCGGTAATTTTTTTTTTTAAATTGCTTCAAAAATAATCTTTAAATTGAGTTGGGATGATGCGGGTGTTTAGGACATTTTTCTATGAGGGTAGCTATAAAATAGACTATTTGCACTTGATATTCCTACTACATTGTAGTCCTTAGCATTTGAATTGATAATCAATACATCCAGTTTAGATTTGTTACATACAGGTTGCATCCTTGGTTTGAATGGTAACCTATGTCTCTACTGGATGGGAATCAAGGTGGATTTGTATTTTATGTAATAAGTTTCAGATTTTTAAATCATTTTTTTTTGTTATTTATTCAGTAGAGAATTTTGGAGTAAAAGAAGTAAACCATTTGTTAACTGGTGTTGCTTGAAGAATGTGAAATATGCATTTAGGAATATCAACAAAATGCTGCTTGGTTTCATCGAGAAATGTCATGGTGAAGTTTTTGTCTGTGGATTAATGTGTTTGTTTGCGATGAAGTATGAGAATTGTACTCGAATACATTCTGTTCTTTGTATTTCAATTTTCTGCTTTACATTGTTTTCTACTTTTTTCTGGTCAATAATTGCAAATTTATCCAATACTGCATGAGAAATAAATACTTTGGGTCTAACTCATTTTGGACATAATAAGGATATATTTTTCTTCAACAATTATTCTGCACGTTCAACAATAAAAAATTTTGTATACCAAAAAAAAAAAAAAATTTCTACACCTCGATATTTAATAATTTGTTATGAGGAACGTCATTCCCGTGCATTGCGCGGGTTATAAGCTAGTTGTAGATAATATTCAAAGTATCTCATGTTTTTCATGTAACTGAATAGAAGACTTTATAGCACAATCAAAGCTTTGAAAGTTGTCAAAACTGTTATTAGAAGATAAAAAATATTCTGTAGTCTTTGTAAAGCCAATTGTCAAGTCACAATACATGATGTAAAATCATTAAAACCCTCTCAGCATACCAGAATATGCATACCAGCTCAAACCAATAAACTACTTTGAAAAATAAAGTTTCTTTTTGTTTTCCTTTTAAAATAAATAATTGTGCAATTACGTACTATAATAGCACTTTAGTACCTTATGCACAATATTTCATATGTTCTTCACTTATGATAAAATCTCCACATTATGGAGTATAATCAATCACATTAAAATGTGTAACTACACCTTAACTTAATGACGTAAATTCACATTTGAGTGACTACATTAAAATCTATCTCGTGATAATACATTTAATCTCAAAAATTTATGATTTTCACAATCTCAAAGACCTCCCTTAGTTTTGAACTAGTTATAACCTGTGGCCGAGAGCACGAAGTGAAAGAAAGAAAGAAAGAAAGAAAAATACAAAGGCTTTTTCTAAGCGTTTGGAAAGAAACAGAAAAAGAAAGCAAAATTTTTGTGATTATTTAGCCCATATTTGAAAAGCAGCATTATTCATCTCACTAATTGGCCCTATGTACTATATCAAACTGATACAATTAATCAAATGACCTATAAAAAGGGTGGAATTAAAAAAGTAATTAGTTCAAACTGATACAACTAAGCAAAATTTACAACCATAGTGATGGGAAAACCCATTTTCTAGATAGCCAATAGAACATAACAAATCCGCTTCCTAGATTTTAAAAAAGTGCAAGTGCAAATACATTTTTTGCGACTTGAATTATGAAATCCATTGTTGAAACACACTTCCTAAACTTACTCATATTATATCAGTTTGATTAGTTCTATGAAAGTCATTTGATCGGAGTCACGGAAAGGTGTATGTGTGTGCGAGAGAGAGAGAGAGAGAGAGAGAGAGAGAGAGAGAGAGAGAGAGAGATGATTATAATAAGGCAATATGATTATAATATGGCAACTGTCCATGATTATAATATTGCAATATGATTATATGATTTTTTATGATTAAGGAAATTTGGGTAGCTATGGTCAATGTTTAAAATACAAATTAGTATGTAATCAAAATACTCTGCCTAAAGAAAGTTTGCTTTTTGCATTACGTTCGGATAGAAGTACTTATGGACATGCGTCAACAAACCCTATTTTTGAGGTTTTTAAGTGCTTTAAATTTATTTAAATAAGATAATATATTCTTTTTGCGCACCGAACGTAATTTTTAACCTAAAAGTAGATCGAAACGTAGAATTTCATGCACCAATGTCAAATTAGGCTAACAAAGTGGGGGTGTATAAAATTGTATACGCATCTATAACATTGTAGCAACATATCAAAGGTACAATGTTATGGCAAAAACCAAAATCAAACGTAACACAATATAACAGCCACAACATAATCTTTAGAGAGAGGAAATAAAAAGAAAAAAAAACATACAATTCCACATTGGCACATACCTCTGTGAGGGTGATATAGACTCAAGAACTTTAATGTCAGAGTTCCTCTGCTTTCTTTGATTTAATTGCTACTCATAAATTCGCAATATGTTTACCTATATCTACATGTATATTGAACCTAAACATTCACACCTTACATAATCAAAGTATTTTTAAAATTTGGAAAGCTATGATTGTATGATTTTTTTTTTAAAATACACATAATGAACGAAATTCTCATAATGATAAAGAGTTATACTCTGGACCGTTGCTTTTGGGTAATTAGTATTTGTTGACAAAGAGTAATGCAGCTTTTGCTTAATTAGTATTTATCATAACACTTTTTATGGTCCGGGGGTTTCATAATAAACAATTAGAAACTTTTCGGGGGGTATAAATGAAAAATAGCAAGAGAGAGACCACAAACAGACACGTAGAGAGAGGGAGAGTTTGGCGAGAGAAAGATCACAAACAGACTGTGCTTTTCCTTAATTAATTCTCATACTTTTAAAATACATTTGGACACTATTGTGATAAAAAATGCTTTTTGCACTAACCATAATTACAAAATTTGAATTAAAAATTTGAAAAGCATAGCATTATTCAAACACAAAAAAGCATTCACATAATTACAAAATTACAAATCCATAGGTCATTTTGAAAGAGAGTAAGGTTATTACATAGAAAAACCAACGAATCATGAAAGCCAAGAAAAAGTAAAAGAAAAAAAAAGGTTAACTGCATCATGTACTCATTTTGCACATGTTCACTACCACAGAGAGCCACATGTTAACGCCTATTCATTGTGTTCTTATCCATTATAGAGGGAGTGTGAGGGAGAAAGAGAAAGAGAAACCTGATAGGAAAGGTGACTAGAGAGAGAGAGAGAGAGAGAGAGAGAGAGAGAGAGAGAGAGAGAGATTTGTGGGATGTTGTAATTTTGTTAAAATTTGTGGTCCAAAGTGGGTGTTTTTTCAAAGTCAAACTTTTTCTCTCTCTACATCTCTCTTGTTGGTGTGGTGTTGGGTAAAAGAGTGGTGGAGACTCTTGTCCCACATTGCTTATGAAGAGAGAGTTGAAAGGCTTAATATATACTTTGTCATTATGGGCTTAGTAATAAGTTGGAACATGTGGGCTCTCACGCGCACATGAGCCAAGCCCAAGCTCAACCCAAATCCAATAGAAATTTGGGTTTCGACCCGAAAATCGTTTAACCAGGCGCGTCACGTCTTACTCGCGCGCAGGGGGGGGGGGGGTGTAAATCCCGGCCTCCAAGCCTCGCGGGCTCACCCGGTTAGGCTTAGTTTTACAGTTTATTTTTCTCAAACTTTCCTTTTAATTTTTGTTGACTTGCCAAATGTGATTTACCAAATTAACTCAATCATATGAACGTTACAGAAATTTTATCCTTGATCAAATCACACGTTTGCTCTCTTTGTGGGATTTTGTTGGGTTTCTAAAGCTATATAATAGCAGTTCTCCTTCATGAATAAACACACAACAATATACAATCTTCTTTCTCTGGTTCTTCTCTGCTCTGTTCGTCTCTCTTCTCTGGTTCGACCACTGATATTCTTACAAGGCTATTCTGTGCCCTTTGTTCATCAAGTGCACGATAACAAAGACGAGACTGCTTAATCCTGGAGGGTAAACCGCTGAGACCTTCTGTACCGAGGCAAGAACTCTGAGGGGCGGAAATTACTCTTAAGGACAGTGTTCTCCACACGACTCAGTCAGACTCTTCGACGCGTTTGATAAGTATTTTCGATCATAGCAGTGTCTGTTTACTATTATTTTTTCTAACAATCTTAAGAGTAATTCTCCATGGATACTGCTATGCTAACCGCAGCTAAAGCTATTCCCGATGTCACAAGAATTGAATCGTTTAACGGGAATAACTTTAAGCGCTGGCAAACCAAACTGCTACTTATTCTTGACATTGCAAAGGTTGATTTCGTTTTGACTAAACCAAAACCCGTTCAAGATTCTGAAAATTACTAAACCGAACTGCCTCTTTGGGAAAATGCAAACAAGATTTGCAAAAGTATTATTCTGAACCCCTTATCAAATGAACTTTTTGATATTTACTGTACCTTCAAATCGGCAACTGAAATTTGGGATGCTTTGGTCACCAAATACATTATTGAGGATGCCGGAATTAAAAAATATGCCATCAGAAACTTTCTCAATTTTCAAATGACCGATGACATAGATGTTTCTACTCAAATTCACAATTTTCATCTTGTGGTTTCGGAACTTAGTAATGAAGGAATGAAATTGCCCAAACCGTTTGTAACCGGTTCACTTATTGAAAAACTTCCGGAGTCTTGGAAAAATTATAAGAATATGATGAAACATAAGAGGAAGGAAATGACTTTGGAGGAAGTTGTTGTTCATATTCGTATTGAAGAAAAGAACCGTTCACTTGATCGGAATGAGAAAGCCAAAGCTATGGCTTCCAAGGCTAACCTCGTTGAGGAAAAGCCTAATCGCACCCAAGGGAATTTTCAAAGGCAGAATAACAAACCCCATTTCAATAAAACAAATTTCAACAAAAATCTCAAACCCCAAAACCAGTTTGCTAAAAAGAAAGGGGAATGTTTTGTATGTGGCAAACCGGGTCACCATGCTGCTCAATGCAGACACAGGAAGAAAAACGACAAACCTGCCCCTAGAGCTAATCTAGTTGATGCAGATGTTATAGTGGCTGTCGTTTCTGAGGTCAACTTAGTGGCAGAGGAGAAAAATTGGGTGGTAGACTCTGGGGCTACCAGGCACATCTGTGGCAATAGAAGTGCTTTTACCTCCTACACACCAGTAGGGGAAGGAGAGGAACAAGTGTACATGGGGGACTCTAGGCCCTCACCTGTGATCGGGAAAGGGAAGGTAGTTCTCAAGCTAACTTCCGGAAAGATCCTCTCTCTTACCGACGTTCTCCACGTGCCTGATATTCGTTGGAACCTTGTGTCTGTGTCGCTGCTTGGCAAAGTGGGGGTGAAAGTTATTTTGATTCTGATAAAGTTGTAATGACTAAAAATGGGGTGTTTGTGGGAAAAGGGTACTACAACAATGGTCTGTTTGTTTTAAATGTTCTTGATAATTTGAATGGAAATGCTACTACTTCTTCTGCTTACTTGATTGATTCTCATGATTTATGGCATGCTAGATTAGGACATGTGAACTTTTCTTATATAAAGAAAATGAAAGAATTAGGCATTCTTGAAAATGTTAGTATCACTAATAATGAGAAATGCCAAATTTGTAGTGAAGCTAAAGGTACTAAGAAACCTTGCAAACAAATAGTACAAAGAGAAACTGAACTGCTCACTTTAATTCACTCAGATTTAGGAGACATGAAATCAACTGAATCTAGAGGAGGAAAGAGATATTATGTGACATTCATAGATGATCACTCGAGATATACTAGAGTATTCCTACTTAGAAATAAAGATGAGACAGAAGGAAAATTCATACAATACAAAGCTGAGGTTGAAAACAAGTTAGATAAAAAGATTAAAAGACTTAGGTCTGATAGGGGAGGTGAATATGAATCTGGCCCTTTAGGCCAATTCTGTGAACAACACGGTATAGTACACGAGGTAACTCCACCCTATTCACCAGAATCTAATGGAGTAGCTGAACGGAAAAATAGAACTTTAAAGGAAATGATGAACGCTATGTTAATTAGTTCAGGAGCACCTAATAATTTGTGGGGGGAAGCTATCCTCTCTGCGTGTCACCTTCAAAATAGAATTATTTTTAAGAAAACAGGAAAGACCCCTTATGAGTTGTGGGAAAATCATAGACCTAACTTGAAATACCTTAAAGTGTGGGGGTGCCTAGCCAAAGTTCTACTTCCAGAACCTAAGAAAAGGAAAATAGGTTCGAAAACAGCAGATTGTTTATTTATAGGATATGCTGAGTATAGTGCTGCATATAGATTCTTAGTTCTTAAAAGTGACGTGTTAGAGAAAAACACAATAATTGAATCGAAAAATGCAGACTTCTTTGAAAACATATTTCCTTTGAAAACAACCATTGAGAGACCAAGGTTAGAACCTACAGTTGAGCCTAATGTTGACTCGAATGAGTCCGTAGAAATTGAATTAAGAAGAAGCAAACGAGATAGGAGAGAAACAAACCTAGGAGATGGGTTTTTCACGTTTTTAATGGATAATGACCCAATGACTTATAATGAAGCTATTTCCTCTCCCGATGCTCCCTTTTGGAGAGAAGCGATTAATAGTGAGATAGAATCTATCATGGCTAATCATACTTGGGAATTGGTTGACTTACCTCCTGGTACAAAACCTATAGGATGTAAATGGATATTCAAAAAGAAGTTAAAACCTGATGGATCTATCGATAAGTTTAAAGCTAGGCTTGTAGCTAAGGGATACACTCAAAAGAAAGATGTTGATTATTTTGATACTTATTCTCCTGTGGCTAAAATATCATCTATTAGAATTCTAGTAGCTCTTGCTTCTTTGCATAAACTCATAATTCATCAAATGGATGTTAAAACTACGTTTCTTAATGGAGAACTAGAAGAGGAAATTTACATGGAACAACCTGAAGGTTTTGTATCTCCTGGAAACAAAAATAGAGTTTGCAAATTAGTGAAATCTCTGTATGGTTTAAAACAAGCACCAAAACAATGGCATGAGAAATTCGATAGTGTAATGACCTCTAATGGATATATTGTGAATGAAGCCGATAAATGTGTGTATCATAAATTTGATAATAATGTTGGTGTAATCATTTGCCTATATGTGGATGATATGCTTATTTTAGGCATTGATATGATTGTGATAAATGAAACAAAACATTTGTTATCTTCTAGCTTTGATATGAAAGACCTAGGTGAAGCTAATGTTATACTTGGGATAAAATTGACAAAAACCAATGAGGGTTTTATGATGTCTCAAGAACACTTTGTAGAAAAGATCCTTAAAAAGTTTGGTCACTTTGACACCAAACCAGTTAGTACTCCTTATGATATGAGCATACAATTGAAGAAAAATAATGAAACTAGTGTATCACAGTCTGAATATGCTCAAATAATTGGTAGTCTTACTTATCTTATGAATTGTACCAGACCTGACATTGCTTATGCAGTTAATAGGTTGAGCAGATACACTCATAATCCTAATAAGGAACATTGGACCGCTATATGTAGAGTACTAAAATATCTCAGAGGTACTATTGATTTTAGTTTAACATACTGTGGATTTCCCGCTGTACTAGAAGGGTACAGTGATGCTAACTGGATCTCTGATTCAGATGAGACAAAATCCACAAGTGGGTATATATTTACCCTTGGAGGAGGTGCAGTCTCTTAGAAATCATCCAAACAGACATGCACTGCTCGGTTTACTATGGAATCCGAGTTTATCGCCTTAGAGAAGGCAGGTTCTGAGGCTGAGTGGCTTAGAAACCTCTTGGCAGATATCCCTTTATGGATGAGACCAGTTCCATCTGTGTCGTTACATTGTGATTGCCAGGCTGCAATAGCCCGAGCAAGAAATAAGGCCTATAATGGAAAAAGCAGGCATATTCGCCTAAGACATAACATTGTGAAACAGCTGTTAAAAGATGGGATTATATCCCTAGACTTTGTGAGGTCAGAGATGAATTTAGCGGATCCTCTGACCAAACCATTAGCAAGGAAGCTAGTGGCCAATACATCGAGGGGGATGGGACTTGTGCCCATAACAGAGGTCAATAGTAGTGGTAACCCAACCTATATGAGTGGAAATCCCACAAACTAGGTTCATATGGGTAATAACAAACTACTGGTTGACTTGGTGAGACACTATCAATTTTACATAATTATAGTTCATCCCTATGGTGTAGATAGTGTAGACTGCAACGTGTGAGGTTGAGTCTTAACTCTTAATGAATTCATAGTCCTTATTGGGTGGTATGTATAGTTGCAATACATACTTGATGAATTCACCTATATGAGTGTGGAAGTGGGGCCGCTTCCTATGAGAACTTAGGCAGGTTCTCTAGAGCACTCATGAAGTCCAGGTACGGCGCATGGCCGAAACGTGCCAAACCTCGTTAACAGCCTTGTTTATCAGAGTGTATTGTGGGTGATAAGTACTTTGATTTACACAAAGAAATAAGGTTCATAGAAATTCGAATTTCACTAAATTTCTGTGAATCAATTCTTATTTCCCTAAGTGTTGGTTCATAGTCCAAAAGACACCATCACTGATGCAATATACTAAAGTGGTCGATCGTTACTTCTCAAAATTTGTCTTTGAAAAATGTGGGGGATTGTTGTAATTTTGTTAAAATTTGTGGTCCAAAGTGGGTGTTTTTTCAAAGTCAAACTTTTTCTCTCTCTACATCTCTCTTGTTGGTGTGGTGTTGGGTAAAAGAGTGGTGGAGACTCTTGTCCCACATTGCTTATGAAGAGAGAGTTGAAAGGCTTAATATATACTTTGTCATTATGGGCTTAGTAATAAGTTGGAACATGTGGGCTCTCACGCGCACATGAGCCAAGCCCAAGCTCAACCCAAATCCAATAGAAATTTGGGTTTCGATCCGGAAATCGTTTAACCGGGCGCGTCACGTCTTACTCGCGCGCAGGGGGGGTGTAAATCCCGGCCTCCAAGCCTCGCGGGCTCACCCGGTTAGGCTTAGTTTTACAGTTTATTTTTCTCAAACTTTCCTTTTAATTTTTTGTTGATTTGCCAAATGTGATTTACCAAATTAACTCAATCATATGAACGTTACAGAAATTTTATCCTTGATCAAATCACACGTTTGCTCTCTTTGTGGGATTTTGTTGGGTTTCTAAAGCTATATAATAGCAGTTCTCCTTCATGAATAAACACAAAACAATATACAATCTTCTTTCTCTGGTTCTTCTCTGCTCTGTTTGTCTCTCTTCTCTGGTTCGACCACTGATATTCTTACAAGGCTGTTCTGTGCCCTTTGTTCATCGAGTGCACGATAACAAAGACGAGACTGCTTAATCCTGGAGGGTAAACCGCTGAGACCTTCTGTACCGAGGCAAGAACTCTGAGGGGCGGAAATTACTCTTAAGGACAGTGTTCTCCACACGACTCAGTCAGACTCTTCGACGCGTTTGATAAGTATTTTCGATCATAGCAGTGTCTGTTTACTATTATTTTTTCTAACAGGAGAGTGTATAGAGTGAGGGATATTAGGGAAATTGAGAGAGAATGAATGTGATATTATCAACCTTAAATTGTAAAGCAACTGGAAAAAGTTGAGAGAGATTTGGAGGATTTAAATTTCATTACTTAAATTGATTTCCTGTTTTAGCTATATATCACTTCCTATTTCTCTCAACCATCATGGAGATAGATGTATTATAAAATCAAATTGATTTCTTTGGTAAGAGAGAGAGAATTAGGGAGTATGAGAGAGGAGAGTTAACACACAAATGGCCATGATTCCAGCAACAAAGATATATGAGGCAAGATATATATACATGTTTGATATATGTAGTATTTTTGATCCAACGGTTTAAAATATCTCAACTTGTCTCAATGGCTAGGATTGCAAGTTACTAATTTAAGAGGGATCCACACCGCTCTAACTTATTGTATAGATGGTAGAAAATTTTCCAAATCGTAAAATATCTTTATTTCTCAGACTATTCTTTTAAATAATTAACTCCACAAATTTTCCATCACCAACATGTAGTCCAATTTGCCACTTTAATTTCACGAGAGTAAAAATCACTGAAATTATCAAAAGCTTATACCCCGACTATTTCTATCATATACTACTATATCTCAAAAAGCAAATAAGATAACATACCTGTGCCTTGGAAATAGTGTTTGCAAATAGAAATATGAGCTCTTACCGAACACAGTTGCATATTCCCAAATCACATTACTCTCTGTAGGAATCGTCTCAAATTGTTGGATAATAATATAAAATAATGCCTTCAAAAGAATCCACCGATAATAGAACATATCACCGTCAATTCCACCATTGCTTTTGAACCAATAAGAAGGTGACTAAGATGAGGCGCGAAATTCTCTCTTTCGACGATACGCGCCCTCTACAGGTGATACCCGGTGCAGTAGGAAATAGCACGCCGTCTTCGAGATACAACAGCCCGACCACATTTGCCGTAAGCCCCATCATGTCTGCATAGCTGATAAGAAAGAAGCTTGCCCACTACTACTTTCTTTACCCAAACAAAACTTAATATAAAATAAAGAAATAGGGTAAAGTAGGATTTATCCCTAATCCTAGCCTTTTCTAGAAATAGGTTATTCATATATCTGAATCTAGAAATTAGTCCATTTGTGTTGCTAAAGACATAAATACCCCTATATTTTCCCCTCTCTCTCTCTCTCTCTCTCTATATATATATATATCAAATATCTTATTTTCAAAATTCGAAACCCATTAGAGAATCTGCAACTATATATGGATAGAGATTTCTACTAGAGAGAGAAAGAGGAAGAGAGAGGGAGAGAAAGAAGAGAGAGATACAAAGATCGAGAACATTTATCAAAATCGATGATCCATGTAGACCATATAAATTCGAAGCTATTTTTATTGAAGCAAGGAAGTTTGGGATCCACAATTGCGACGGCTAGGGTCCTGGAGTCGATTGTGATCGATGCAGTGTCGAAGCAGTTCATCGCCGAGCATAGCGATGTACTCTCAGAATTGTTTAGATTAGCAAGCTCCGAATCAGGCCCGAATGCAATCTAGGCCGGTTTGTCTTGCTTGATTTGTGTATCAATGTCGAAGAGAATCAAATCGAGACTAGCTGGTTTGGGAGTTGTGAAAAAATTGGGAAAAATGCTATCTGATTTGAAACTAAGCGTTTTGGGGATAGAAAATGTTTTGAAGGTTCTGAAAATGGAGCATAACCTCCCTAAGTTGCTTTTGGATGCGATAGTTTGGCTTGTATACTTAGTAGTTTAATGGCTTGTGAACTTAGTAGTTGTAATGGAGCATAAGTTCTCAAAAATTTTACAAAAGAGTGTGAATTTCTCAGTAGTTTAATGAGAAATTTTGCAAAATACTGATCATATTTGAAATTTCTTATAATATCTTAGTGTTTTTTATCTTATTTTTGATTGAGGAATTGTTCATCGTTATTCAGTTAACTAAGAAAGTTCATGTTCAATAGAAAACCCATTACTGGAAATTACTCAGAAAAAATTAGCGAAAAAATATGATAACATTGATATTTCACAATTGTTTTGCAATTTTACTTAGTAAAGTATCTGTTTCTCACATCTTGTTGGATATACCTGTTATCTATTTGTGTGATTCCTTGTTAATATTTATGCGTAATTTCTCAGTTTATTGGATCAGATATTTCACAAAGGAATGAGAATTTCTCAGTATTTTAATCAGAGATTTCAGCAAAAAAAAAAAAAAGTGGGAATTTCTCAGCTTTTAATGAGAAATAGGGAATTTCTTAGTATTTTAATGAGAAATTTCTACGGATTAAGGAATTTCTTAGTATTTTAATTAGGGATTTCACAAAAGAATGAGAATTTCTCAGCTTTTAAGTCTGCAAAACGTATGAAATAATTTGAATTTCAACCAAAAGATCATGGTGAGCAAATTAAGGAGATACCTTGCATTAAATGAACAAAATCCCATAATCAGTTAATGAAAACTACAAATCAGCAAAACATCAATAAAAATCAAATAGAAAACTCTACCATATTCAGTTAGAAATTCTCAGTTTATTACGAGAATTTCTCAATAAACCTTTAATCATCACCTTTTCAAAGAAGAACAAATTTTTTTTTTTCCAAAAGCTCAAACAATACAAACATGAAAACAAACAAACGCATATATATGATTTAGATCTGTATTATAATGACAGCCAAACTGGATGAATCAAGTCTGCAAAACATATTAAATAATTTGAATTTCAACCAAAAGATCATGGTGATCATATTAATGAGATCCCTTCAATTAAGGGAAACATAATCCCATTATCAGTTAACGACATTAACTGATAATCGATATCTATATGTCCATATATAGATACACGAATATACAGTACGAATCTTAAGCGGACCATAAAAAATGGACCTAAAAGAAGGACTGTGTAAAGACTGAGAAATTCTCACAGAAGATTGAGAAATTCTCACAAAAGACTGAGAAATTCTCACTCATTGAAAAACGTATTAAATAATTTGAATTTCAACCAAAAGATCATGGTGAGCAGATAAGGATATTCCTTGAATTAAGGAAACATCATCCCATTATCAGTTAATGACATTAACTTCAAATCTATATATGTCCATATAGATATACGAATATATATATAGATATATATGTGTATAACTAGCCATGTGAGTAAGGGTATTTTAAGCATTAAAATTTTATTAAATTGGAGGAAATGACCTATTTCTAATTAACATGCCTAATTAAGAGTCTATTTCTAATCTAGCACTTCCGATGAATTAACTTCTAATTAAATGGCTGGAGAGTGACTATTTCTTATATTTCTATAAGAAATATAACTTATACATGTGAAACAAGTTTATGCACAAAGAAAATCTTTTTGTTTGAAGGGTAGTAAACTGTAGTACACCGTATGCAGCTACACACGTATATATAATAGTTTTGTTGGCTAATCAATCTGACATTCATTCACTTCATAAACCAAAAGGAATTGTAAGTGTTTGTCTACCAAAAACCTTATAACCGTTGGGTATTGTTGGAGATTCGTAATCTTCCTTCATTGAATTCAATTCCCACTAAAAGGACATCAAAAACTCTTGGTTACCATTACCAAACGTTTATAATATTAATACCTATATAATATATAGTAAATTGCCAATAAATCCCCCATTGATGGACTTTCATGGTTGAAGGACACCAAATTTTCCATTTTGGTATGAGATCCCTAAAATCCTAGTTAAGATGTCTAATCATGGTTAGGGATTTTTTTGTCTCCTATATACCCCTGGTATATATTTGTAAGATATATACACAAACTGTATATATTCAACAAATCATTCAATTATGGATGGTATTAATGCTCTAATATTTCCATGTTTGGTATTCAATTGAAGGAGAGATTAAATGCAGCCAATCACTCCATTAGGATGTTTCACTTTCCTTGCCAAAACCAAAACTGCCAACATGAATTTTGACTCATTTATTGAGTGAATTGAATCAACATTTTCGTTATCATGGATTTTGACTCATTGGTGACAGCATCCACAACGATGACAACATATAGCGTCAACCTCACCATGCAAATCAGCCATCACCAAGCCGAATCAAACACACCATCATCCTCCATCATCTATTCTAACTTGGCCACTATCATCAAACACATCATCCCCAAGCCAAATCAGCCATCACCGAGCCGAATCTAACACATCATCATCCTCCATCATCACTACTAATCTACCAAATCCCACTATCAACCATTAATTGTCACATTAAACAATTATTCATTGTGGCTCTTTTTTTACTTCTTTTTTTTTTTTTTTTTTGCTTCTTGCAGTTTTGTAAAAAGACTTCACCTCGGTTCTAATGTGATTTTTTTGGGTAAACTTTGGATGAAGTTGCTATATTTACGTAGGATGAGATAATTGCATTTCGGTTCTAGGAAGCAAGTGTACTTCGAATTCTGAATTTCTCAAATGCTCATATTTTTTGTTCTTTTTATAGTTGTTCCACCTATTGACTTGCTAAGTTAGTTTTGTGAATTTCACAAGTGAAACAAATGGGTGCTATCATGATTTTTGTTATTTGCACAGTTTAAATTGTGAATTTCACAACACAAGCTGTGAATTGAATATATTTGCTTGTGAATTTCACAACACAAGTTGTGGATGCTGTCATGGTTTTATTTATTTGTACAGTTTAAGCTGTGAAATTCACAACTCAAACTGTGAATTATAAACTTTGGATGAAGTTGCTATATTTGCGTAGGATGAGATAATTGCATTTCGGTTCTAGGAAGCAAGTGTACTTCGAACTCTGAATTTCTCAAATGCTCATATTTCTTGTTCTTTTTATAGTTGTTCCACTTATTGACTTGCTAAGTTAGTTTTGTGAATTTCACAAGTGAAACAAATGGGTGCTATCATGATTTTTGTTATTTGTACAATTTAAATTATGAATTTCACAACACAAGTTGCGAATTGAATATATTTGCTTGTTAATTTCACAACACAAGTTGTTGACGTTGTCATGGTTTTTATTATTTGAACAGTTTAAGCTGTGGAATTCGCAACTTAAACTGTGAATTATAAAACTTTAGTAATAAAAAAAAAGTATTCTGTTACTTCTAATTTTCTTGGGATTTGTTACAACCCCAAATACATAAAAGTTTTTATACTTGTCTATATTTTTGAAACATTAAATCATGAATTTAGGAGAGTGTTTTTAGGATAAATTAGCCATAAATGATATTGCCTTTTTGAGAAATGTTGAGCTTTTACTTCACATTTATTGTCGGGCATGAATTTAGTAAGGGTATATTGGTACCTATAATCTGTTGGATAAATATGTGTTTTGGCCATGTTTAAGGGCTAATAAAAGTGGGACCCACTTAGAGTTTAAGTGGGGTCCTTATGGATTTGTGTTCTCCTCCATGAGGAGATGAAGTTTGGATATTCACATGTCCAAAACTATTGATGGGTGAATGAGAAATTAATGGTTAAAGGTTGCCCCATACAAGGAGTTGTTGAAATGAAAGAGATTCACAACTTACCTTGTCCCACATAGGAAAACTAGAAGTAGCCTTTAATGTATTTATAAGGCTACTTCATGTTTTGGGTTTGGGCCCCAAGGAGTACCCAGTTTTGTGGAAGGGGGAGGACCTAAGGCCCTTTGGGTTTACTCCACACGCGCGCCGCCGCCGCCGTCCGTCCGACCGTACCGGGTCGGGGCGTGGGTGCGGGTGCCGGTGCGGCCCGCACAGAATATTTATTTTTAGACCCTCAAATTTAGTTTTTTCCAATGTGTAATGAGAGACCCTTAGTATTTCTGCACATGTTTTACATTGCAGAAACCTTTGGGATTTCTGGAAGAGTTACGGAACTCCAAAAGGTTGTAGTTACAACCTTTGGAATTTCTGAAATGATGAAGACACAAATATATTCTAACTATCCAACAGTCTATACACATCTTGTTCCACACAGTTTAGAAAAATACTGTTCTTCAAAGTGTTCTTCCTTCTAGTCCCAGTTTCAGAGAGAGAGTCACAGAATATAGTTAGTTCGCCGGAGCAGTTGTACGTTGTGCAAGTACCACTGCTAGAAGCCGCTGTATCCTGGGAGACAGACGCCGACGATTTCCTCAAGCACATCCGGTGAGGGCGGCGAATCTGTTTTAAGGAAACTGTGAATAAAATCACAGGCCTCGGTTTGATAATTCTCCTGTTTATTTTTTCTGTTTATGTCCAAATGTAATTTTCTGTTTTTCATTAGTTGTAATCAGAATCTGTTTCTGTTTTTACAATTATATCAATGAAATATTTCCAACAGTTTTGAAGATGAAATATTTCCAACAATCTTAAAACACATTCTATATATTTTACAAAACAAAAACAGATTCGGTTTTGGGAAAACAGAAACTATTTTGAAAAACAGTTTTACAAAAACTGCTACTATAGTTTTACAAAAACTGCTACTGTAATCCTCATTTTCTGGCCAAACGGTGCAGAATCAGGGAAAATTGCATTAGACGGAAAGTGTGCAGAATCGCATTTTGCTTGGGACAACGTGACCAGAATCTTAAAATTCATTCGTTTTCTAACAATTATTTGGGAAAAGAAATTCTGCTGCTGTTAAAATTAAAAAGAAAATATTAGATTTAATTTCTTTTCTCTTGTGACAATTTCAGAAATGGGAAATGAGACCCTGAACTCTGTTGCGACCGATGGTGCTACCAACACTGTGGTGATTGGTTCGATGAGTGTTAAGATTCCCTCAATCCAAATGGTTCCTGTTAACCACGGGGAGAAACCCGATAAATTTAATGAAAATGAACAAGATCAAGAGGTTGTGCTAGCTATTGATGCTTTGAAGCACTCGGACTTTTTGTGCCGAAACTATGTCTTGAATGACTTAGACGATACACTCTATAATGTGTATAGGGTCAAGACCACTGCTAAGGAACTGTGGGAGTCCTTAGAAGTGGTGGACTCAAAGACTGTAATCAGTCAAGTCCATGAGGCAAATGTGACGGTGTTAGATTATATCTCAAGGGATATCTCTGACATTAATCTGTCTGCTGTGGTCTCTGAAGTGAACTTCGTGGATTCAAATCCAAGGGAATGATGGATAGACACTGGTGCTACACGCCACATATGCTCCGACAAAGCTATGTTCACTTCCTTCGAACCAATTACTAATGGTGAGAAGATGTATATGGGAAATTCCGCCTCCTCAGATGTTGAAGGGCAAGGGAAAATAATTCTGAAGATGACTTCAGGAAAGGAGCTAACTCTTAACAGTGTCCTTTATGTACCAGAAATTCGTAAGAATTTGGTATCTGGATCTCTCCTAAGCAAGCATGGCTTCCGAATGGTCTTTGAGTCAGACAAGGTGGTATTGACCAAAGCGGGAATGTATGTGGGGAAGGGGTATATGTGTAATGGGATGTTCAAACTTAATGTAGCAACTGTATTCCAAAAGTTAATAAAATGAGTACCTCTTCTGTTTACTTGCTTGAGTCTTCCAATTTGTGGCATGGTAGACTAGGACATGTTAATTTTAATTCTTTGCGAAGATTAATTAAATTAGACCACATACCAAACTTTCATATTGATGCAAGTTATAAATGTGAAACTTGTGTTGAAGCAAAGTTAACAAAGACTTCATTTCAATCAATTGAAAGAAGCACTGAACCTCTGGAATTAATCCACACTGATGTATGTGATTTAAAAATGGTTCAATCTCGAGGTGGCAATAAGTATTTTATTACTTTTGTTGATGATTGCACTAAATACTGTTATGTGTATTTGCTAAAAAGTAAGGATGAAGCTTTGGAAAAGTTCATTCTATACAAGACAGAGGTTGAGAATCAACTAAGTAAAAAGATTAAGGTGTTGAGAAGTGATAGGGGTGGTGAATATGTAGCACCATATGATGAGTTTTGTGCACAAAATGGAATTATTCACCAAACCACCGCACCTTATTCACCTCCATCAAATGGAGTTGCTGAAAGGAAAAATCGTACCTTAAAAGAAATGATGAATGCTATGTTAATAAGTTCTGGATTGCCACAGAACTTGTGGGGGGAGGCAATTCTCTCCGCAAATTATATTTTAAATAAGGTACCTCGAAAGAAAGTTGATCAAACCCCGTATGAACAATGGAATGGTCGAAAACCTTCCTACAAGTTCTTACGAATGTGGGGGTGTCTTACAAAAGTTCTTGTACCTACTCCTAAGAAAGAAAGGATAGGTCCAAAAACTGTTGATTGTTTATTTATTGGCTATGCACATAATAGTAGTGCGTATCGGTTTCTTGTACATAAATCTGAAAACCCAGATATACACAAGAACACAATCATGGAGTCTAGAAATGCGTCTTTCTTTGAGAATATATTTCCTTGTAAAGAGGAATATAGTTCTAAAAAACGCACATTTGAGACTGTTGGGGAAACTAGTAAAACCCAACAAGAAAATGTTGATATTGAGCCTAGACGTGGGAAACGAGCTAGAACCTTAAAATCTTTTGGTCCAGACTTTCTAACTTATGTTATAGAAAGTGAGCCCCAAAGCTATAATGAAGCTATTAGATCACCAGATGGTCCATTGTGGAAAGAAGCAATCAAGAGTGAAATTGATTCTATCCTACAAAACCATACTTGGGAACTGGTAGATCTCCTCCTGGTTGTAAGCCATTGGGCTACAAATGGATTTTTAAAAAGAAAATGAAGACGGATGGTACTATTGATAAGTATAAAGCAAGGCTTGTCATCAAAGGGTATAGACAAAAGGAGGGTCTAGACTACTTTGATACGTATTCTCCTGTTTTGGCCATGTTTAAGGGCTAATAAAAGTGGGACCCACTTAGAGTTTAAGTGGGGTCCTTATGGATTTGTGTTCTCCTCCATGAGGAGATGAAGTTTGGATATTCACATGTCCAAAACTATTGATGGGTGAATGAGAAATTAATGGTTAAAGGTTGCCCCATACAAGGAGTTGTTGAAATGAAAGAGATTCACAACTTGCCTTGTCCCACATAGGAAAACTAGAAGTAGCCTTTAATGTATTTATAAGGCTACTTCATGTTTTGGGTTTGGGCCCCAAGGGGTACCCAGTTTTGTGGAAGGGGGAGGACCTAAGGCCCTTTGGGTTTACTCCACACACGCGCGCGCGCCGCCGTCCGTCCGTGCCGAGCCGGGTCGGGGCGTGGGTGCGGCCCGCACAGAATATTTCTTTTTAGACCCCTCAAATTTAGTTTTTTCTAATGTGTAATGAGAGACCCTTAGTATTTCTGCACATGTTTTACATTGCAGAAACCTTTGGGATTTCTGGAAGAGTTACAGAACTCCAAAAGGTTGTAGTTACAACCTTTGGAATTTCTGATATGATGAAGACACAAATATATTCTAACTATCCAACAGTCTATACACATCTTGTTCCACACAGTTTAGAAAAATACTGTTCTTCAAAGTGTTCTTCCTTCTAGTCCCAGTTTCAGAGAGAGAGTCACAGAATATAGTTAGTTCGCCGGAGCAGTTGTACGTTGTGCAAGTACCACTGCTAGAAGCCGCTGTATCCTGGGAGACAGACGCCGACGATTTCCTCAAGCACATCCAGTGAGGGCGGCGAATCTGTTTTAAGGAAACTGTGAATAAAATCACAGGCCTCGGTTTGATAATTCTCCTGTTTATTTTTTCTGTTTATGTCCAACTGTAATTTTCTGTTTTTCATTAGTTGTAATCAGAATCTGTTTCTGTTTTTACAATTATATCAATGAAATATTTCCAACAGTTTTGAAGATGAAATATTTCCAACATAATCTTGTAGGGATTTTCACAAAACTTTTTTTAACTCAAGGATCTATTGCCATATAATTCTACCGTCTAGGGATTTATCACTTAAAGACCCTATAATATAATGCATTAGTAAAAAGCATTAACTAACATAACAAATATTTCCAAGCAAAGTTATATATTTTTTTATTAAAATATTCAACAGAAATTACAGAACTGTTATTAGTGATAAATTACTCACTTAAAACTGATAAAAATATAACAAAACATGAAAAATGAACATTTATATGCACTTGTTCTTTACTTCAAAACACACTGAGAGCATCCATGTATGTCTTCGATCAAGTGAAGTTTCATTACTTGGAATCCATCAAAACAACACTCGTTGTTTTGAGTTATCAAGTGAGGTTTAATTTGTTGCAAAATTACTTTTTTTTTCTTCTCTTTTTTGATCAAGCAACTTTGATGACTCTGTGCGGTATGGAAACACTTAGAAAGGCAGAAAATGGCAGAAAAAAATAATCACTCAAGATACAGATACATTACGTGATTATGGGATTACGGGATTTTAGATAATATTGGTAACATACTCTATGACCAAGCCTATAATTATGAGATTTATGCTTAATATATGGATATCATTAAACACATTATTTAATGACTATACATATATCTATATCTATATAATAAGATAGAGCGGTGTGAGTCCCTCCTAAGTTAGCTACTTTTAATCTTGACCATTGAGGCAAGTTTAGATATTTCAAACCGTCGGATTGATTGTCCACCAAAAGTAGTTAACCCCATCAAATATTGCATTATATCCTATTAAAACACTTAATTAAAAAGGAATTCCCTAAATTAATTTGAATTTGAATAAATACATGTTTATATCCAAATTGTCAACTTCAGTAAATAGAAAACACAAATCTTGGGTAAACTAAATCATTAGACTGTTTGTTTTTAGCAAAAAAGGAATTCCCTAAATTAATTTGAATTTGAATATATACATATCTATAGTAAATACAAAACACAAATCTTGGGAGATAAACTAAATCATTGGACTGATATTTTCAAAATTGAAATATTGGAATATAAACTTCCCATATCATACATATATTCATAGAGTTTATTTTTTATAGGTTTTTCTTTTTTCTTTCCGTGACTCTGATCAAATGACTTTCATAGAACTAATCAAACTGATATAATATGAATGAAAAATCACAGAAAGTTGAAGTTTAGGAAGTGGGTTTCAACAATGGATTTCATAATTCAAGTCTCAAGAAATGTATTCTCACTTGCACTTTTTAAAAATCTAGGAAGCGTATTTGTTATATTCCATTGTCTATCTAGAAAATGGGTTTTTCCATCACTATGGTTGTAAATTTTGCTATCAGTTTGATTAGTTCCACCCTTTTTATAGGTCATTTAATTAGTTCTATCAGTTTGATATAGTCCATAAGGCTAATTAGTGAAATAAGTAATGTTGCTTCCCAAATATGGGCTAATTATAAATAATCACAAAAGTTTTGCTTTCCTTTTCTGTTTCTTTCCAAAAGCTTAGAAAAAGCCTTTGCTTTTTTTTTTTTTTTTTGTGTGTGTGTGTGTGTGTGTTTTTTTTTTTTTTCACTTCGTGCGCTCGGACATAGGGGAAGTCTCTACGAATAAATATTAATCATACTTAAAATATTCATCAAATATTAGACTAAAAATATTTAACTAAATTTAGTTAATACTATATTTAATATTCAAAGTGAATTTTCAAATAGTTTAAATTAAATGTTTAAAATATTAAAACGTTTAAAAGTTTATACTATGCAGCAAAAATATGTAAATAAAATCACATATTTCAAAAAATTGCATAAATATAGTCAATAATAAATTCTTAGACTTTCCACATACGTTAAAAGTTGCCAATGAAATAAATTTAAACTGAATACTCCTTCAAATGCTCAATCTGGCTGTTGCAAGAAGTAATTGGAATGGGGAAGTTTTACGAATAAACATTAATCATACTTAAAATATTCATCAAATATTGAACTTAAAATATTTAGCTAAATTTAGTTAATAATATATTTAATATTCAAAATAATTTTTTAAATAGTTTAAATTAAATATTTAAAATATTAAAACATTTAAAAGTTTATACTATGCAGCAAAAATATGTAAATAAAATCACACATTTCAAAAAATTGCATAAATATAGTCAATAATAAATTCTTAGACTTTCCACATACGTTAAAAGTTGTCAATGAGAAAACTTTAAACTGAATACTCCTTCAAATGCTCAATCCTTGTTGGAAGAAGTAATTAGAAGGAGGAAGTCTGTACGAATAAACATCAAACATACTTAAAATATTCATCAACTATGTTGGACTAAATATATTTAAATAAATTGAGTTAATAAAATATTTAATATTGGAACCAATGTCTTCTTCACTTAAAATTCCAACCATATCTCAGATCTTTAAAGCATGGAATTTTTTTTTCCCGCTTCGTGCCCACGGGCACGGGTTATTACTAAATAGCATGTGGGTTTGAATAACCTGTACAATTTTACGCAAAAGATTTGAAAATTTTAAAGTATTGCATTTTTTTCCCTTTTTTTTTTTGTTTCGTGCCCACGGGCACGGGTTATTACTAGTATATATATATTGACTTATATACATGCATACGGATAAAACGGTCATCCAATATCATAAATTTGGGGATTTTGGACTGATTTCAAAAAAGTTCATGATTTTGGGTTGATAACTATTTTTTTTCTTCTTTTTTACACAAAATTGATTTCAGTAAAAACTTTAGAGCTGGTTCAGAATGGAACATACAAAGTGTGAAATTTCATACGAGAAGGATGAATCTATAATTTTATACTTTTCTTCACCATTATTCGTCGTAGTCGTAGTCCATCCATCAATCTCATCGCCAACGAGTATGGAATTCTGAGTTATACACGATGAACGAGTGGGAAATTCTTGGCAGCTCTCTTTCTTTACTTCACAACGGCCAAATCTTTCATTGTGTTCGGAGTTGATCCGTTAATCTCCTCGCCAACGAGTGTGAAATTTTGAGTTATTCATCACGATGAAAGAGTGAGAAATTGTTGACAACTCTCATTCTTCACTTCATAGCGGCCCAATCTTTTTGTAGTGTTTATATTTTGAACTCTCGAGATCTTCAGCGTGAACATGGGTGTGTGGGGGTTTTATCTATCAAAAATGCTACACACACAACCTATTCCACAATCAGGACATCTTGACCATTGATTTTGGTAGGTTCCGTGCAGGACCTATGTGGGATCCTCATGGGACCCATTAAAATAAATAACCAAGATGTAGATGTCATGCCCCGAAGCAGCAAAAATAGAGAAAAAGAAATTTCCTTTTGGGTCCATAGGGAATGACTGGTAAATGTCACTAACTTCCACTCCACGCAATTCTAGTTAACAGAAAGAACAACCCACAGTAATATTAGCCTCTTGGATAGTAGCCATTGTTGTTGATTACGTCACCTGCAGAATAAGGTACAGGATAGTCTGGACGGAGGAAGGTCCAGGCAATAAAGGCTATCAGCTTACTGAGAGCTGAGTGAATATTAACTAACAAGGTACCAGTTATCTGAAGTAATAACGAGTTTATGAAGACACGAATTAAATGCTACTATGATAATATCTTTATCCTTTTTTTACTTAATGTCGTTAACCAACCCTTTCGTCTTGTTACTCGAAGACAGATAACCAACATACTCTGACTGAATGGAATAGACTCAATCGTTTAACTCTAGGGATACACCCTCATTCTGTCCACCGCTTTCAAGCGCATATTCACAGCTCACCACATATCATGGACTCCACATTAGTCCGTCCCCCAACTTTTAAGGGCATATACACAGCTCAACGCATTACAGGGACACAACGTTTACAACAAGGCATATCAATCTATTGCCACAACTCAATGTCATCTACCAGTGATCCCAGCTCACCGCTTTTACGGGCATATTACACAGCTCACCACTTTTAAGGGCATATTACATAGCTCACCGCTTTTAAGGGCATATCATAGATCATCTGGCCTATCTTAGGACTACTTGGACCAGTTCACCGCTTTTAAGGGCATATTACACAGATCATCGCTTTTAAGAGCATATCATGATGAAACGTCCGTCCACGTAGCGTTCCCAAAACTTATCAAACCTACCTAAGTTCCGTTCTAACATCGACACATGACAGTCCCCAATGTGGCCTGACTACTCTGATTAAAAGAAATGGATAATCAAACTCATACATGAATTGCATAGTATCTCATGTCATCTTATTAATCATTCATTCTCAATCATACGTATATTTGTTGTCATATTATCCCAGATCGACTCAAAATTGCGTAATAGAGGTCTGAATCGAGAATCGAACAATCGAACCCTTAATATAATAAATAGGCAAAGGAATCCATGTTCTGCCAATGCCAATCCATTGGGATAAGGGTCCAATCGATTGGGATAAAAGTCATAACAATCGATTGAGGAAACTGACAATCGATTGGGTCCAACCAAAGACAATCGATTACTAACTTTCACAATCCATTGGATGAAAAATAATGGCAATTGATTGGGTCTAGACTGATGTCAATTGACTGGAAATCATGCCAATCGATTGGTACTTCGTCTTCACTAGCAGATTATGAAAACAACATATATAAACGTAGAAATCATGCGTGTTATACATCTAATCTTCATAAAAACTTATATAAACATCAAATAAAGGGACCATGTGAGTTAGGACTCACCTAGGGTGTGTTTGGGTGTGTGTACTTTGAAAACCTCCAAGCTTTCTCTCTCTTCCTCTCCTTCTCTCTCTGTCTCAGCTCTGTCTTTCCTTCTCTTTCTCTTCTTTTGCTTCTCCCTATCTTCTTGTTCTTCTCGTCTTCTTAACTACCCAAGGCAGTGTGTGTGTGGGTATATATATAGATATATGGATGTGTATATATACTCATAAGATGTGCCTCTCTCTCTCTCTCTCAAAGCTGTCAAAATTGGCCCAAGGCCAAGAATGAACACATATATATAGAGGTTGAGAGTGCCACACGTCCAAATCTCAAGCAAAGAAGAAAACTTGTCTTACCTTACGCCAATCGATTGGTAAACATGGCAATCGATTGGTTACAGACATTCAAAGGTAATTGATTGGAAAAGATGGCAATCGATTGGTATGTTGCCAAGTAATGAATTCAGGTCGGTAGGATGACAATCGATTAGAAAGCAAGGGCAATCAATTAGTACCCAAATTTCACCAAAAAGAAAGGAAATGTTATAAAAGTATAGAATGAAATACCAGGTCTTATTATATATCAAAATATAGGGTATTACATCATCCACCACTCATTAAAGGATTTCGTCCTCGAAATTGAAAATAAGTAAGGTCTAAAATAAAAATGGAAACTTTACTCGCATCTCTGACTCTAGCTCCCATGAAGCTTCTCCTTCATCATGATGCCTCCACTGAATCTTCACCAATGGAACCTCCTTATTTCTGAGCTTCTTGATCCCTTAATCCAGAATGCGAATAGGTCCCTCGTTGAATGCAACGTTGTCGTTGACTTCAATATCTTTGAAGTTGATCTCGTGTGCTGGGTTGTGGGCACACTTTCTCAGCATACTGATGTGGAAAACATTGTGTACTGCTGACATCTTCGGTGCCAATGCAAGGCGATAAGCAACCTTCCCAACACGTTCTAGAATCTCAAACGGTCCGATAAATTGCGGCAATAGCTTGCCTTGCTTCTGACCAAATCAAACGATGCCTCAAACAGGTGAAACCTTGAGTAGTACGTGATCTCCAATGGCAAACTCTAAGTCTTTGTTGTTGGAAAATAGTAGGATAGTGCTACGAATTCTGATTGAGGCGTGCAACAGTTTGCACTGTTCTTAAGAACAATTCCGCCCCTCGGAGTCAATGACTCGATGCACAAGGTCTCAGCGCTATGCTCCCCAGGATTCAGCAATCAGTTTCTTCCAAACGTGCACTCGAATTGGAAGAATATATGAGTGCTCAAAATGCTCCAAAAATAAAGATGCATATTTGAGAGAATGATTTTTAAAGAATATCAAAAAGAGAGAGGAATTTTCTATGTTTCAAATGAGAAGAGAGAATGCTATTTTATAAGCCAAATTGCCCAACGGTCATTTTATTAAAAACAGATTTAATAGCCTCCAACGGCCATATTTTTAATATAGGAGTTAATAACCTCCAACGGCCATATTTTTAATATAGGAGTTAATAACCTCCAACGGCCATATTTTTAATACAGGAGTTAATAGATTTAATAGCCTCCAACGGCCATAATTTTGATACAGCATACTAGTTGCATAAATGTAAATGACTTTGTTTGCATTTTTGAAATAAAAGGCCCAAGTCCAAATAAGATAATTCCAACAATCCCCCCCCCCCCCTATTTAAAAAATTTAAACAACATATAAAAAGAAGTGGAGCAAAAGAATTCAATGCATCAAAACTGGTGCCTTTAGGGCTATGAACCAGTCCCTAGGAATACAAGAAGTGATTTACAGGAATTTGGTGAAATAAAAATTTCTATGAACCAGAATCCCTTATTGTAAACCAGTCGTCTTGTACCCACATTGACTCCTCAAAATCTGAGCAACTCTAATCAGTGTGGCGCCTCTAGGCCCTGCGCCAGTCCTGAATTTTCATAAGTGCTCTAGAAAACTTGCCCAAGTTTTCATAGAAAGCGGCCCACTTTCACACTTATATAGGTGAATCCATCAGGTATGTATTGCAATTAAACATACCATCCAATTTATATGGGCTATGGAATTCATTAAGAGTTTAACTCAACCTTTCACATTGCAATTGCACTATACACCATAGGAAGGGACAAAAACATAATAAACTTATAGTGCATCTCCAATCAACCAATGACTTGTTATTACCCATATGAACCTATTTCTTGGGTTCTCGAATTACATAGGTTGGGTTACCATCATTGTTGATTTTTGTTACAGGCATAAGTCCCATTCCCCTCGATGTTTCATACACTAGTTCTCTTCCCTAGTGATTTTATTAAAGGATCATCCAATTTCACTTCTAACCTCGCAAAAGTAATAGATATATCTTCATCATCAAGCAATTGCCTCACAAAATTATGTCTTAGGCGTATATGCCAACTCTTGCCATTATAGGACTTATTTATAGCTCGGCCTATTGCTGCCTGGCTATCTCAATGTAAAGGCACTGATGGAACTGGTTATTCCAACTAGGAACATCTACTAAGAAGTTGCTAATCCACTTAGCCTCAGTACTAGCTTTCTCAAAAACTACAAACTCATATTCCATCATTGCCTTAGCTGTGCAAGTTTGCTTGGACAACTTCCAAAACACTGCACCTCCACTAAGCGTGAAAATAAATTCACTTGTTGATTCGTCTCATTTGAATCCGAAAATCAATTCGTATTACTTTATCCTTCTAAAACTGTAGGAAAACCATAATACATTTTTCCGAATTCATTTGTTCCCGGAATAAATATTGGGCCACATTGGACATATATAATATCGTCATTATAAAAAGTTGAAGCAAGACTCAACTAAAAACATGCTTCATCACTAAGTTATTTGAGAAGTCAGTTTACTCAAATCTTTTCAAATATTCCGAGTAAAACTTGTACAATAGTAGGTTCCAAAATTCACAACCTCAAGCTTTCTAAAAAGCTTGTAAAAACCACATTTTTTTTTTCAATAAATCTTAATTTTCAATTCTCAAAATTTTCCTTTCTAGGCACTACAAATTTCTCCACCAAGAAAAAAATACGGTTTCTCAAAAGTATAAAATTGAGATTCACATATCCCACCAAATGAGCATAGAGTATTGCTAAAATAAAATTTACTTTTTGCATCATAATTCCTTCATTTGAACAAACTCATGTATCTCAATTTCTCTTTTATAAGAAAGAAATGCATAACAGGCGGGCCTCTACAACAATACTTTTGGGAAAATATCGTAGGTAGAAAAGTGCCAACTCATCAGAATAATTCTAAGCTTGAGCATGCTCAAAATAAAGATTTAGTAAGCACAAATTCTCGTATTCAACTAAAATCCACTTTTCTAACCCCCACTATGACTTTATCCACATAATTCATTAGTCATAAACATTTTCTACCATGATATATATATATATATATATATTTAGCTCTAAAAGTCTCTAAGTATTAGTGTTAAATGAATATCCCAATAAAAACACATATTACTACTCTGCTAGTAATTTCCTAAGGATTAAAAAATATACAACCCAAACTTTAAAAATAACAAAATTGGGGTTTTCTTTATTTCCAATACTCAAAATGGGTAACACAATTGGAACTCGAATGAACTATACATCGCAAGTCAAAGCTGTTTGGTCCGAAGATTAACAAGTTCACCAGAAACTTGCCTCACCCAATAAAACCTTATATATGTTCACAAACCAAAAATCAATGACCAGTTGATTTTAAAGACTTGCTTCGTAACCATTAATGTAAAGCCCTTTTTTTTTTTTTACCCAAACAAGTAATCTTAAAAGTCTCTAATATGAGAATAAGATTTTTCTTAGGTACAATATATATTGGACAGTATAGACACAATAGAATCTCTCTCAAAGAGAAACATGTACTGATCAGTATATATCTGTAGATACATACATACATGTATATATATATATAACTTTCATGTTAGTTCATAAGCCGATTGTGTGACCTTACAAAACTAACAATCACTATTAAATTGTCATTCACACTTATAACCATTGGAATATAAAAATAATCCTTTTACACAATGGTATAAAATCCGTTGGACAAAAGCTTTCAAGACTTGAACAACCAATTAAAGTCAAATTATTATGGCAGTTGACAAAGAAACCTACAACAAATCACTAACTTTTGGATATTAAATGTTTTGAATAACCATTTCTACATAACATATACTTATAAATATTTATATTAAAACAAATCCAACACTATCACCTTAAGTGCACATACAGAGATCTGTTACAAAAATTATATTGACTTTTCCGTTACTACCATAATCAGTGAAAAGAAAACTTGAGACCATTCAATTAAAATTGAACCCTCTATTATTTTTTTTTTCCAAGTAACTGATCACTCTTTCTTATGGTAGACTTGCACTCAAGAATATCGCACATAAGTGCCCCTATTCATGTAATTGTATATATAAATTTCCCAAATAATAATCATAATAAAAAGAGGAACAACCAAGGAGGTAAGCTTTTTGTAAGCTAATTTTCTTCGGATGGGGACTACCAGGACGTGCCACGGCTAGCATGGATATTTCACAAACTGACCATCATATGGAGAGGCTTAGTGTGGTTAACCAACATTCCACATGTTTAGTGTACTTTTAAAACTCTTAACACCAAATATAAATGCCTATATCCGTTGGGTAAGAAAAACTTTTTCCAAGCAAAGCCTTTCAACCTATGACATTATTAGTGTTCAAATAGGTTAATGCTTTCGGAAAATAAAAACGTAGTCACATTGTGCATCAATTATATATACAAATCTATGTCAACCATACATCTCTGCACTATGCATACAATATAACAATAATGTGTTAAATAATCCGTAAGGATCTTATCTATGATATGATCTATCTGTCGGAATTTAAGCCAAATTTGGTCCTAAAAATACTAATAAGAATTCATAGATCTAAGTGAGTTCTTGATATAGTGGAATTGCTCAAATCCGCTTATATTATATTATATTATATATATATTCTACTCAATCAAAGTCTCAAATCTCTAATTGGATCTCATGCACATAGTTTAAATCATTTCAAATTAACCCAATAAAAACAAAAATTTTTTCTTTGTAATAAGGAAAATAGGAAATTTCATTTTATTTTATTATTATTATTTTTTTTTCACCTCTTAAAGTGAAGATTATCAAAATAAAAAAAAAGGCATTAGAACTAAGAGGATGATCAAAATTGTGAAAATTGTTAAAACTGAAAATATAACAGAAACAATATTACCGGAACAATAGCCTCTTGAACAGATCTTGGGTTGAGTCGTTTTGCGTCGTTCATAGCAACATCCATGAGATATGTTCTTAAGATTGTTGGAAAATAGTAGGATAGTGCTACGAATTCTGATTGAGGCGTGCAACAGTTTGCACTATCCTTAAGAACAATTCCGCCCCTCGGAGTCAATGACTCGATGCACAAGGTCTCAGCGCTATGCTCCCCAGGATTCAGCAATCAGTTTCTTCCAAACGTGCACTCGAATTGGAAGAATATATGAGTGCTCAAAATGCTCCAAAAATAAAGATGCATATTTGAGAGAATATTTTTAAAGAATATCAAAAAGAGAGAGGAATTTTCTATGTTTCAAATGAGAAGAGAGAATGCTATTTTATAAGCCAAATTGCCCAACGGTCATTTTATGAAAAACAGATTTAATAGCCTCCAACGGCCATATTTTTAATATAGGAGTTAATAACTTCCAACGGCCATATTTTTAATATAGGAGTTAATAACCTCCAACGGCCATATTTTTAATACAGGAGTTAATAGATTTAATAGCCTCCAACGGCCATAATTTTGATACAGCATACTAGTTGCATCAATGTAAATGACTTTGTTTGCATTTTTGAAATAAAAGGCCCAAGTCCAAATAAGATAATTCCAACATTTGCGTCGCTTGTCAGCATAACTCTTATGTCGTGTCTGAGCTGTCTTCATCCACATATAATTTGAATCTTTTCACTGGTTTCTCGTACCATTTCTAGCCCAAGAAGTTGAGTATCTCCGACTTCGGTCCAGCATAGTAGCGATCGACAAGGTCTTCCGTACAAAGCTTCGTATGGTGCCATTCCTATGCTCGAATAAAAACTGTTATTGTAGGTAAACTCGATCAACGACAGGTGCGTCTCCCAAGAACTCTCAAAATCAATAACGCAAGCGCGTAACATGTCCTCTATCACTTGATTTACTTATTCAGTTTGTCCATCGGTCTGCGGATGAAAGGCTGAACTCAAGTTTAATGTTGTTCCCATTGCTGTCTGGAGACTCTTCCAAAACTCAACAGTAAAACGCGAATCTCGATCTGACACGATAGAAATAGGTACTCTATGTAACCGTATAACGTGTTGCAGATACATTCGACTCAAACGTTCTATTGGATACGTCATACTATAGGTGATAAAATGTGCCATCTTTGTAAGTCGATCCATGATTACCCAAATGGCATCGTGGTTCTGTTGTGACTTCGGCAATCCTACCACAAAATCCATGGTGATGTGTTCCCATTTCTATTGAGGAATCAGTAACGGTTATAATAATTCACGTGGTTTCTGTTATTCTGCATTTACTTGTTTACAAGTAAGACATTGAGATACATGCTCAGCTACTTCTCGCTTCATTCCTTCCCACCAGAAATTCCTCTTCAAGTCCTTGTACATCTTCGTACCTCTAGGATGAATAGTCATCCGTGACTTATGAGCTTCATTCAATATTTCCTTCTAGAGATTTTCTTCGTCAGGTACACAAAGTCTACCTTTACATCGTAAGGCTCCGTCTGTACTAATACTCCAAACTTCTAGTTCTTTAGCTGACATCTTGGCGAACCATAACTTTAAATCCTCTGCTGTTTGTTGAACTTTTATGATACAACTGATTAAAGTTGGTTGTATTACAAGACATCCAAAATGCTATCCTCCCATTGGTTCCACTGGTTGAAGATCAAATTCAGCTAAAACTTCCAATACTTACCATTCTTGAATTAATAATGCAGCAATTACTAATCCTGGTTTAGGACTCAAAGCGTCTGCTACGACATTTACGTTACTGGGATGGTATTGTAATGAAAAGTCATAGTCCTTGAGTAACTCCATCCATCGTCGTTGTCGCATGTTCAACTCCTTCTGAGAGAACAAATACTTCAAGCTCTTATGATCGGAAAATATATCAAACTTCTCTCCATAGAGATAGTGTCTCCAAATCTTTAATGCAAACACTATTGCTGCTAGTTCCAGATCGTGCATAGGATGATTCTTCTCATGTACCTTCAATTATCGAGATCCATATGCAATGATATTCCCATCTTGCATAAGCACATAACCAAGTCCTTGGTACGATGCATCACTATAGATCACACACCTTTTTTCACTCTTAGGTATTGCGAGTGCTGGTGCAGAAGTCAATCTTTCCTTTAACTCCTGAAATGCTCTCTCATGTTTGTCTGTCCATTCATACTTCATCTCTTTCCTGGTCAAATTTGTCAATGGTCCTGCTATCTTGGAAAATCCTTCGACAAATCTTCAATAATATCCTGCTAAGCCAAGAAAACTTCTGACCTCGGTAGCATTGGTCGGTCTGTTCCACCTTAAAACTACATCAATCTTAGATGAGTCCACAGAGATACCATCTTGAGATATAACATGCCCCAAGAATTTGACCTCTTGTATCTAAAACTCATATTTGCTGAACTTCGTATACAACTTACTATCTTGAAGCGCCTGTAAAGCAATCTGCAAGTGGTCTGCTTCCTCCATCTTTAAGTAGATCAAAATATCGTCGATGAATACTATAATGAATTTATCTAGATATGGTCTAAATGCTCTATTCATTAAGTCCATGAATACTGCTGGCGCGTTCGTCAATCCAAAAGGCAAAACTAAAAACTCATAATGCCCGTATCTTATCCTGAACGCAGTCTTTAACACATCCTCTGGTCGAACTAAATTTGATGATATCCTGAATGTAAATTGATCTTTGAAAATATCTTCGATCCTTGTAACTGGTCGAATAGATCGTCTATCTGAGGAAGTGGATATCTATTCTTAATCGTCACCTTGTTCAACTCCCTGTACTCTATGCAGAGTCGAAGTGTCCCTTCCTTATTCTTTATGAATAGAACCGGTGCTCCCCAAGGTGACGTACTCGAGAGAACAAATCCTAAATCTTCAAGTTTGTGAACTGATTTCTTCAGTTCCAACATCTCAGTTGGTGCTATCCGATACAGAGTCTTAGAAGTCGACAATGTTCCAGGTACTAGTTCCACACAGAAGTCTATCTCCCTTTTTGGTGGAAGTCCTTTAATATCCTAGAATACATCTACAAAATCTCGTACAATAGGGATTTGATCCATCGTTAGTTTCGCATTCATACTCACGATTGTAGCCAAATAACTTGTGAGAAACATGTCGCTTGTCGGCTGACACTAGAATTTGATCGTCGGTCGTCCAGGTATTGGGAATACAATCATCCTTATAGGGCAGTCCAAATTGGCTTCATACTTTGTCAACCAATCCATTCCTAGGATAATGTCAAACTCTGACATCCACAATACTACTAAGTCGGCTGGAAGATTCCTATCTCCCAAAGTTAATGGGCAATCTTTACATACTTTATCCAGTTTAACAGTCACTCCCAATGGTGACACAACATTAAGTGCTGGATCAAGTGTTTGGGGTTCTAAACCCAACTGACGCACAATCTTGACAGGGATAAAAGAATGTGCAGCTCCAGTATCAAATAAAACTTTAACTGGACTATGAAAGAGTACAAGCGTACCTTCAAATGCTGTTGTTCATCAGTGTAAAAACCTCCTTCTCCTGGGATTATAGCATTCACCCGAGTCTGATCTGGAGGTCCTTGGATTCCTTGAACTGGTGCTCCATAATATCCTCCTCGTGATGCACGACAATCCTTGCTCAAGTGCCCCGACTTGTTACAGTTGCGGCAGATGGTGTATAGCCTGTGATAAATTATAGGGGCAGTGCAGTTTCTTGCAATATGTCCCGGCTTTCCACGGTTAAAACATCCTCCATCATTTGGTGGAAGAGCTATAAGCATTGCTTGTGGTGGCGGTCCTTCCTGTCGATATGGTTGGGGTGGAAGATAACTCTGCTGGGGCTTCTTGGTTTCTTCCCAGGTTCTCTTGTTGCTTTGAAAATTACCCTGAGGTCTCCACCCTTGGGTATTCCTTGGCAGCTGGGTTTGGAAATTCCTCTGTTGCTGAAAATTTCTCGACGGCTGGGGTCGATTCGTCGGGGGTCGCTGTACTAGATACGCATCCTTCTCTAGACTTATAGTAAGTCTGACCAGTCCTTCGAAACTCTGGTTCAGATGACCAATCATCATATGTCAAAGGTGGGGATTAAGTCCTTGGTGGAACCGCATAATCTTCTTCTACGGCGTATCAATCATATATTGGGCGAATCGAGACAATCGCTCAAACTAGGTGGTATACTCTCTTACCATCTAATCTCCTTAAACTAGGCTCATAAAATTCTTCTCCTGGTTATCCTTTTCATCTTCCGAAAAGTACTTCTCCTAAAATCTTCCCTTGAACATCTCCCAAGGCATTGCTCTTGCTGCATTCATCCCAATAGTGGCTCGTTCAGCTTCCCACCAATCCGCGGTGGCATAGGTGAGTTGAAACATAGCAAGACAGCGCTTCTCTTGTTCTCTGCACTCTAATGCTTCAAAGATCAATTCCATCTCTCTTATCCACTATTCAGCTTTCCATGGTTCCATCAATCCATCAAACTTCTCGGGACGGAGTCCACAAGAATTTGCTAATAATTTGTCTCCAGTTTGTCTCTGCTGAAACGATGCAACTGGGGGTTGGACAGGTCATTGATTGGTAGCATGGTTGTAAGTGTCGCCTACATGTTGCATCCTCTGCATAAAAGCTTCAAAAACTCTGGATGGTCCATTCCCTCTGGAATAGGTGCTCCAATATGTGCTTGATGATTTCTCAAGGGTCCTACCATAGTGTGCTTAGGGAAGTGTACCTACAAAAGATCTATCGGTAAGCTGAAAGTCTTCTCATAGAAATAAAATCAAGATAGGGCGATAAACAATGATAAAAACTAACACTTCTTCTAAAGAGCTCATAATACTCAAACATGCCATCAATATTAAAGTACTGCTCGTATATATCAAAAGATGTACCGCATAGTACACACTAGTCAAACTATGTACCATATGGAACAAAGGCTAAAACAGTACTAAGGTTAGCTATTTACAATGCAACAACTACTACTGCTAATACTATATAAAGCTATGGTTAAATCGCTATCTCTCAAGCTCCCAAAAATCATGTGGACAACATGTACTGATAAAACTAAGAAAATCTAAACTTCTGCAGATCCTGACTCAAAAATCGTCAACGTCTGATTCTATTGGTGGTGCCTCATCCTCTGAAATGATATACATCTCCTCAAGGGGTGCATCCTTAACTGGTCCAACAAGATCTCTAGCTACTACTCCAATGTCCCAATCCTTAACTACGTCCTCTGCATTAGCGTCCTCCATCACGTCTGTTATTGCATGGTTGGCAACATTGACTGCTACTGCGGCGAATCCATTGGCTATATCAAGAGCTCCTACTATCGTAGCCTCTCCCATGACAAAACCAGCAAGCTGAGCGACCATCTTAGCCATCCATCCTACTGACATATGGGTCATGGTTACCATATGCATAATAGGTCAGGTTGGTAACTGAAGCATAACGGGTGCCTCTGGTATAACTATCTCCTCCTCAGGAACAACGTCCTCTGCTACCTCTATAATCACGTCTCCCTCTATGACTATATCTGCCTCAACAGAATCGAGGTCCTCTGGCTCTGGCTCATCATCAGAAATGTACTCTGGCTCCTCCGGGTCATCCTCCGGCTCATCATCTGTAGGCTCCTCCTCTGCTGGGTCCTCATCATCCATCGGCTCTTCATCTCTATCCCCATCAATTTCCTCATCAACATGCTCATCCTCTAGCTCTGGGTCCTCATCCTGAATTGACTCGGGCTCTGGAACTGGTATATCGGGTACCGGTGATGGTGGTGCTGTCGATGCTGGTACAGCTACAGGCTCTAGTAGAACAGGCCCTGCTATGATAGCCCGTAACTCGATCTCATCTACCTCCGGCTTACTCTGGATCAACCTAGCCATCTCCTGGTATATGGCTGCTTGGGTCATAGCGTAGTGATATGCATCCATACATATCTCTGTCGAGTGTGTAGTACCAACAAAATAGAGAGAAGTCCACATCCTCTCCTCTAAGTAACAACTAGCGGTCTAGCGAATATGACTCTGGTATATCTCTGGAATGGTTGGCTCCATGGTGTCGCCATGAATGACATGTCTGCCAAAAGAGTCATCCATAAACAGGTGGAAATCTGGATCCATGCTAACTTACGAAGGAACTATCTATCATCAGGTAGACGATCTTATCTTAAACTCATATCTCATCTCAGGGATCTTAAAAAAAATGCTAGGACTAGATGGCGTGGAATTGTTAGTGAATGAAAGTATTACAACCTAGAGCTCTGATACCAAAAATCCTGTCACGCCCTAGAGCAGCAAAAATAGAGAAATATAAATATCCTTTTTGGGTCCGTAGGGAATGACTGGTGAATGTCACTAACTTCCACACCACGCAGTTCTAGTTAACAGAAAAAACAACCCACAGTAATATAAGGAAACCTAGTATATTATCAACATCAGAGTTATTGCAATAATAGAGCTACAGCGGAAGTATATAAGGTTTGGAAGCAACATATGCCCAAGTACCAAATATAACAAAGCAATCTAAACGGAAATAATAAACTAATAACTATCTCCAGATCCTTAGCTGGCGTAAAAATCAGTGTAGTAATCCTCCCGGCATATGCGTCATCATTGGGGCCATCTCCTGTGTACTCGCCTCCCGGGTAATAGCCATTGTCATAGATCCATCACATGCAGAATAAGGTATAGGATTGTCTGGAAGGGGAAAGGTCCAGGCAATAAAGGTCGTTAGCTTACTGAGAGCTGAGTGAATATAAACTAACAAGGTACTAGTTATCTGAAGTAATAACGAGTTTATGAAGACACGAGTTGAATGCTACTATGATAATAACTTTATCCTTTTTTACTCAATGTCGTTAACCAACCCTTATCATCTTGTTACTTGAAGACCGATAACCAACATACTCTGACTGAATGGAACAGACTCAATCGTTTAACTCTAGGGATACACCCTCATTCTGTCCACCGCTCTTAAGCACATATTCACAGCTCACCGCATGTCATGGACTCCATGTCAGTCCGTCCCCCCAGCTTTTAAGGGCATATGCATAGCTCACCACATTATGGGAACACAACGTTTCCAACAAGGCATATCAATCTATTGCCACAGATCAACGTCATCTACCAATGATCCAAGCTCACCGCTTTTAAGGACATATTACATAGCTAACCGCTTTTAAGAGCATATCATAGATCATCTGGCCTATCTTAGGACTACTTGGTCCAGCTCACCGCTTTTAAGGGCATATTACATAGCTCACCGCTTTTAAGAGCATATTACATAGCTCACCGCTTTTAAGAGCATATCATAACCAAACGTCCATCCACGTATAGTTCCCAGAGCTTATCAAACCTACCTAAGTTCCGTTCTAACATCGACACATGACAGTTCCCAATGTGGTCTGACTACTCTAATTAAAAGAAACGGATAATCAAACTCATACTTGAACTGCATAGTATGTCACGTAATCTTATTAATCATTCATTCTCAATCATACTTATCTTTGTTGTCACATTATGCCAGATCGACCCAAAATTGCATAATAGAGGTCCGAATCGAGAATTGAACAATCAAACCCTTAATATAATAAATAGGCAAAGGAATCCATTTTGTGCCAATGCCAATTAAATGGGAAAAGGGTCCAATCAATTGGGATCAAAGTCATAATAATCGATTAAGGAAACTAACAATCGATTGCTAACTTTGGCATCCATTGGATGACAAATAATGGCAATCGATTGGAATTCTATCCATTTGATTGGGTCTAGACTGATGTCAATCGATTAAAAATCATGCCAATTGATTGGTACTTCGTCTTCACCAGCAGATTATGAAAACAACATATATAAATGTAGAAATCATGCATATTATACATCTAATCTTCATAAAAACTTGTATAAACATCAAATAAAGGGACCAAGTGAGTTAGGACTCACCTAGGTTGTGTGTACTTTGAAAACCTCCAAGCTTTGTCTCTCTTCCTCTCCTTCTCTCTCTGTCTCAGCTCTGTCTATCCTTCTCTTTCTCTTCTTCTACTTCTCCCTATCTTCTTGTTCTTCTCTTCTTCTTTATCTGCCCAAGGCAATGTGTGTGTGGGTGTATATATATAGATATATTCCTGTGTATATATACTCACAAGATGTGCCTCTCTCTCTCTCAAAGCTATCAAAACTGGCCCAAGGCCAAGAATCAACACACACATATATATATATATATAGAGGTTGAGAGTGCCACACGTCCAAACCTCAAGAAAAGAAGAAAACTTGTCTCAGCTTATGCCAATCGATTGGTAAATATTGCAATCAATTGGTTACAGATATTTGAAGGCAATTGATTGGAAAAGATCACAATCGATTAGTATGTTGCCACGTAATGAATTCAGGTCGGTAGGATGACAATCAATTGGGAAAGATGGCAATCGATTGGTAACCAAAAAGTGGCAATCGATTGGGAAGCAAGGGTAATCGATTGGTACCCAAATTTCACCAAAAAGAAAGGAAAGGTTATATAAGTATAGAATGAAATACCAGGTCTTATTATATATTAATATTATAATATAGTTGTGAAATAGGTTGTGTATGTAGCTTTACTCTTTATCTATTTAAAATCAGTGCACAGTTGACTTGCATGTCAAATTTGAAGGAGAGTGTATTATGCGCGAGGAACAAATAAGGGTAATTTGGTCCAAAATTTTTTTGTTGACTTTTGGCTAAATTGTTTTATGAGTTGGACCTATTATAATAAAATTCCACTAGATAGGATTTTATACTTGTTTACCTAAAAATAAATTCGGGGAAAAAACTAGAGTTTTATCATCTTTAATCGTTCTGCAAGTCCGATTTGGAAGACATTTTTGTTTGGCGTTAGACTTATACTATTCCCAATGTGAGAACTAACTACTTTCTTTATTAGCTACAATGCAGGTTTGTTTGGGTTTGTGCGGAGATTATAGCAAATAGATAAGATATGGTGGGAGTGAGATTATCTGAATTGTGTTTGATAAAATGCCAATCAGAAGACCGAATTGAATCTACTATGGAGTGTTGAGTGATGATTGGGTGTTTGTGGGTTCCCATTTTGGAGATTTCTGTGGTAGTTTAGATAGAGAAAGTGAAGAGAAGAGTGCAAAGAACTGACCTGGGTTTGTGATGAAGAGAGCGTGTGAAATTTAACAATCACAAAATATCAGTGCCTTTGTTCCACTTTCATTTCCAAATTCAACACCCACAATACTACAATATTACAATTTTCTTGTTAAAATTCCATTTCCAAATGTGTTGAAAACTGTGTGAAATTAGCACTAAGATTGAAAATTTTGCTCATGTGTGGAAATCTTCTTAGGATCCATGGTGTAAATGAAAACTGTAAGGCAATGAGTGACAATCACGTAATGAATGAGACGAATGGATGACTGCAATCAATGATTATTGGTAATCATGGATATCCACAAAACAATGGCATTACAAACTTGTAACAGACTCATACCCTATATCCCTACAATTATAGGATTTTATTTCCATATATAACATATGCGTAATCATTGGGATATAATTCTACATATGTGTAGAATTATGCGATTTTATTTCCATATGTAAAATTTTTACTCTTCAAGAAAAAGTTATTGCAAAATTTCTTAGTCTCAAAAATGATGTTCAGTCTAGTGTGAAATTTAACACTCATGTTCATTCTAGTGTGAAATTTAACACTAAACATAACTGCAACACATCATAAAAAATTGTAAATCACAAAACACATAGTAAAATTTCATAAACTTACAGCGATGAATGGAGAAATTGGATGAACAACTAATGGCTACTTGACAAAGTCAAAAGATCCCTCTAAAATTTGAAAACTATTGTAACGTATAGACCCGTTGATTAGTTGTTTCCATAATTATCTCCACATTCAATGGGTTTGTTTGCAACTGAAAATCCTCATATAGTCCTTAATTATATACTATATATATCCGAATGTATCTGTATATATTTGTATATAATTCTCAACATAACACTTGTGGGTAAAAAGGCAAAATTAATTACCTCAATTTGGATATTTCACTATTTTGGACCTATTGCCAACATCTTTTTTAAGTTGGGCCTAATTCAAAAATCTTTGGCAGGGAGGGATATATGGCCAGTTTCCTATTCTTTTTAATAGCAAAAAAATTGCAAATTCGAAAAAAAAAAAAAACAAGAAAAAAAAAGAGATCTGAAATGAAAAAGAAAAAAAAATAGACCAAAAAAAAGTAGATCTGAAGGAAAAGAGAAATCTGAAAAAAAGAAAAAAAAAGATCTGAAAAAAAAAAACAGATCGGAGAACGAAAAAGAAAAAGAAATAGGATATGAAAAAAGAAAAAAAAAAAAGGAGATATGAAAAAAAAAGGTTTTTTTTTTGTCCCAAGAAGTTCTCTCAAACTTTTAATCCCAGCTAATACCCACCCGATAGAAACCTACTTTAAGACTATTTTATCATGTCCAATGGCGCCACCTAACGCCGGATAGGATAAAAGTTATATGTCTCTTATCCTGACTACCAAAAAGGTTTAGGAGTTATGTTATGGTAATTAAATTAGGGAACTTCTATCTGTCCGAAAAAAAAATTTTTTTAAGGAACTTTTACTGTGTTGTAGGTTTGTTTTGCATGGACTTGTATAGAATGCTCGGAACTCCCTAGGCTTCAAGGGAATCATTGAATTCTCTAGAGTCTTTTAGAGACTTGTACAGAATATTATAAGTATAGCTTCTAGAAAGATTACTTTCTTAAGAGATCCAAAACATCTAAAATATTATTATGAGTTTCTATTCCATTGGATGATCGCCTCTTATATAAATCCTGGTCGTTGACCGTACTAACTATTATTTATAAGTAGGGTGACCTTCATCAAAATTATTCAATAATTATTAAGTTTCTTATGAAAAAAAATAATACTTCGAAGAATTATGCAGATTATTGACCGAGTAGTAAAAAGTGCATACTTATGTGCTTTCTCTACTTCTTCATATCTCGTCTAACGTCAAATATGAAAAGTCTACTTAAGTCTTGTAACACGTAAAAGGTAGCACACTGGGCCAAATTCCTGGATCCGCCCCTTACAGCAAGCTATTCAATAAGTCGGGCTACAAATGTACTTACCCGCCGTCGACAATCACTATCTATGATGGGGTAAGTCGCCCTCATGTTGATACCATTCACTCCAAAGTCAGATCTCATTGGAATGTAGCCAAAACCTTGATCACCCCACTCTGTGTTTTGAACAACCTACATGTCTTCTCCATCAACATGTTGGATAGCAACAATGAGAATGCTGTGGGATTCAATAAAACAATGTTCTTCACCTTTCACCTTCAGGAATTGTCTTAGACTTTAATTCTCTAACGTTAGTGGGATGTCTGGGGTACGGAAAATTGTTTGAGCCAACCTGTAAAATGACTCATCAGTCATCATCCTTATGGAAGTGCAAACTTCCAACAATGGGATGGAAGACAAGCATTCTGCTCATAGCATCCATTCCATTTATAGCATCATAACCAGATATGAAAAGTGGGCCTTTATTCTTTGTTAGTTGTTAACAAAAACAATATTGGATTAGCCAAAACACAAATTAAAATTTTCATAATTTGCTAAAATAACCTTGATTTTTTCGATGTGTTTTAGATTTTCCATGAATTGCAAACTTTTCCCTTGTAGGGATAGTCATGAGCATGTGCGATGCCTCTTTCTCTCATATAGGCATAGGCTATACACATATTACACCCTCCGTTTTCATCCCACTCAATTACGTCAAACAATTCTTGGGTAGAAAATTAAACTCTCTCGCCAAACTTCGACTCGTGCACAATTGAAGCAAGTGTAGAGGTTGTAAGAGCCCAACATGTATCTATCATGATTAAAGAAAAGAATTAATTAATTTGTACAAATAAATAATAATAATAATAACTATAGACAAGCGATTTAGTGGCCTGGTGGTTAAATGATGTTACAACTGGTTAAGTTGTGGCTACCGTATGAGGCTTTGTGTGATTGCGTGTGTGAGTGAGTGGGTGTGGCATTTTATAGGCTGAGTTTTTCTTCTAGGTGTGTGAGTTTTTGGTGTGTGTTTTCTTAATGCGGAGGTGTTTGGTATTTGTTTCTTTTTGTGGTGTCAAGTTTTGGTGATTCTCCTCCTTGGGCTTTGGGGTTTCTCTTGTTCTCAAGTGTGTGTGTGTGTGTGTGTGTGTGTGTATGTATGTGTGTGTGTGTGTGTGTGCTGCATTAAATTAGGTATCATGTGGTTGTGGGATATTCATAGTGCTTCGATTATGTTGTTTCGTTTTGACTCTAGGTTTGTGGGGTTTATTTGTTTTGTGTGTGTATGTGTTGTGTTTTTAGGGTCGCAAATATAATCGCGTTAAGGAAATAGAATCTAGACCATGACTGGTCTCAAGGAAAACTTGGTTGCTACTGCAGTATTCCCTTCCTGGATGATGATTGATCTTGCGGTCTAGCTAAGGTGCTGCTGTGTTTTTTTCTCTAATTGTGATTCGTTTTCTGCAGCTGGTTCTATTTGTTTAAATCCTTGAGGCTCTCTATGGATCATGGGTTTTTAGAATCTCACCTTTTCTTCCTGGTTTCTATTACTCAAAGTATTTTTTTTATTATCTATGCAAAATCTGGGATATGGTCTTTACGCATTGCTTTTGAGTCGTGGATTTCATTATTCTCGGGCATGCAGATGGGTATTCTATAGTTCGCTTGCTGGGCCAGTTACAATTTTTCAAATGCATTAAAGCTCTAATAGGTGCAATTATATGTGAGTTGCTGACTGGATTGATGTGTTTCAAGGGGCTCATATGCTTTCACATGAGTGTAGGCACCCCAATTTTGACCGATCGCCAAATTTAGGGGATGGTTACCTCTAAAAGACCGATGACGATAATGACTGGCAAAAATCTGAAGATTTTCTAAGCAATTCAAGTTCTTCGGGGAATTCTTCAGTCCCAACAAAAGTCTTCAAAAAGGAAAGGGAGAAATCGGATGTTCGGGAAACCCGGATATGAAATACGTGTGAAACAAACAGTTTGAAAATTAATTTCAAAATAAATAAATATAAAAGGATTTAGAAAAGAAAACACAAAAGAGACAGAGAAAGAGAGAGAACACAAAAACACACACACACAGAGAGACGAGAGAGAGAGAGAGAGAGAGAGAGAGAGAGAGAGAGAATTTTGAAAAAAGAAAAGAAAATATGTACATAAGCATATATAAAAAGTAATCTATATAAATATATATAATCTATTAAGAGTATTATTATTATTTATTAAGTATACTACCATAATTTACTAAATATGTTAAGTATATAAGTAAAAATATAGGTATGTATTTAGCATATGAATATATATTTGAAAAATAAAGTAAATTAAAAAAGTGATAATTCCGTTAGTAGCGGCATGCGGGATGTCCGCCGGCACTCGCTGAGTGCTGCACCGATACTCACTGAGTGCCGGAATGGCACTCACTGAGTGCCACAGACAAGTCAGCAAGTGCCGCTCGCTGTAACAGACTGTTTTTCTCAAATACGTATGGAATATTCTTTCACATAGGTTTTTCACACGAAATTACTTAATTAAACCTATGAGGATGGTCTATATAAGGAGGTCTTCACCTCCATTAAAAGGGGGCTTCTCTCATATGCAAGAAATATGCAAGAAATATACAAGAAAACATAGAGAGAATTGAGAGATTTGAGATTTGAGAGAAATTTTGAAGAAAATCAAAGAATCTTTGAAGAATTTTAAGAGTTTGAATAAGGGTTTGAAGAACTTGGAAGATCTTCATCAAATTATCAAGAGAATCCTTGAGGTTATAAAGGTAACCTTCTAATCCTATATAGATTTAAGTTGTACTTCAATCACAAATTCATAAATCTAAGACTTTTACACATTTTCAAAACCTCTCTTCCTATCCCATTTCATCACACACCACATAGAGTTTGTGATTGAACTTTCATGTGTTGTTTTCATTAATTTGGATTTAGATATAGTCTTGGGTTTAAAACAAAACACAAGTTGTAAAAGTTTTCTTACTTGGATTTTATTCAAACTTTGATTTTACTTCCTTTTGTCTCTTTTTTTTTTTTTTCTTTTTTTGAAATCCATGAGATCTTTAATATCTCATTGGATCCTCTTTGGTTTGATCCTTTAGTTCCCTACGATCTTATGATTTATATGGGGATTAAGACGGATCATGGTTATATCCATATGATTTTTTTGTTGGGTTTAAGTCTTGATTCATGACTTGAATCCTTCAAATTGAATCTCATGAAGTTCTTTCTATATTTTTTGAGGTTCATATGGTTTTGGGTCATATCTTAGTCTCCAAGGACCATTAATTTGAGAGGTTATTAGGATATAAAAGGTTCACATCCCTCAAGGTTCATCAACTTAGGAGAGGGATTGAATTGATAACTTCCATGATTTAAGATGTTGATATTGGTGCAATGAATCCATAAACCAATTGTGATCAAAGATTTTTTATTAAGTCATGGTCCATTGGAATTGGATGAGACCAATTGGAGAGTGTGCATAGCTCATATATGTATCACTAGGATTTTTTTTTTGTGATAAGAATTTATGCTTAAGAAGGTTTGGTCTTATCGTTTGTCACATAGTTACTATTGTGGACACGCGGAATTCCACCTCTTGTTTGTTTGAGATTGTTTTGAAAAGGAAAAGAGAAGGTCTGTTGAAAACATATATAGAGTCGCCACTTGGTCTTTAAGGAACCAAGAAACCTAATTTGACTCACCCAAATGGATAAAGGGCACCGACCCTTCATAACCAAAGAACTTGGTTCGGGGTTTTGGTACGAGAGAGGAAGGAGCCTTTGTCGCGGCTAAAACACCCTCAACTCGGCCCGTCCTCAATTAGCATCCAAATAATCATCTTATACTATGTATGGTTCGACAATTAATATATGATAGTATATTACATCACATAAGAAAATTCAAATGGAAGATCTAAAGATAAGATATCATTCATAAGATCTAAGACAAATATCACAATGCAAAGTGAAAGATCACACAAACAAACCTAGGAAAAATCATCTAATCACATATCAAGTAATCAAGTTTTTCTAGTCTAAGGGGACATGAATTGTTCTCGAAACAAGTAAATCAAAGAAAACAAGGATGCTTAGCAAGCTAGAATGATGCATGTTAATCTTTGAGAAAAGAAGATCTCTCAATCCCCAGAACGGATGAGAAAGGATGATTAGATCAAGGGGAAGCATGGACATGTGATCAAGTTCATTCCTTATAATCTTCTTAGATTAGGAGTCACAAAAGCCCCAAATCTTGGCATGGATGCAATGTATGTACCTAGAATGTGCCAAGATTGTGGTGTGTTTTATGTTCATGGATTCCTAGAATGACTTAGAAGTCTAAAATGTGTATGAATGAAAGAATGGAATCATCATGTGATATGTACAAATGTAGTATAAACTACTTCCTAAGACATGCGCTAATTTGGAGTGCATATAAGCATCAAATCAAAGTATGGAAGTAAAAGTGTGCTTGCTGTGAATAGTGGACAGAACAGTAACATGACCTTGTGGAAATGGAAAAGAGGGGTTAGGGATGTTTTCAATGCATATTGTTTATGGAGATATTTCTTATTGTGTCTAGAACATAACCCAAAAAGCCAATCTTTAATAACTATCACAGATTAAGAGAAATCATATAACCAATAGAGGTTACTCAGAAACAGAGTTCGTACTGTCGACTGAAATGTTAGAAAATCTTAGAAAATGAAAACAAAATATCTAGAGGCCATATTACACAGAACGTTCCCTAAGACATTGAAGTTCAAGAGAAAAATAAGTTAGGACCACTCTTTTTGGAATAGTTTTCTTATGAAACCAGTTGAAAGTCAGCCTAGATGCTGTGATAGCAAAGGCAGTATATCTGGAGAGAATGTTTGGACCAAAATGGGGTCTTTCTATGCATCTCCAAGTCAAACCAAAAATCATGGGTGTTCTCTAATGAGTTAGGAAGACTTTCCAAGTGGTCTTACATTCATGCATTGAGTATTGAACTCAAAATAATTCCTTGAAGTTAAATAACTCACTGTTTTGAGGGTTTTTAAAAAAACAAGGTTTATTTCTTAAAATCAAAATGAGGGGTTTAAGAGGGGGGTTTTGAAAGTATACTTCCAGAACTTGGATGAATATTCTAACCACTTGGAATATCAATTCCTAACTCATTTCAAGAACTTCCCAAGTATTTGTAAAACATGGTTTTATTTGGAAGCCAAACTCAAGAATCTATGGGAGTATGATACATGAGAGGATAGATGATACATGATATGATATAGCATGCTAAAAGTGGTAAAGAAAATGTTCATGCGATATGGGTTCATCTAGATAAAAGAGAGTGTTGCATCAAAGTGTGAAAGTCAAAAAGTGACATGCTGTTAATAATGGACAGACTGTATGCATTACTTTATAACATCATAATAGGATGCCAAACATGCCTAGGAAAATGTGAGAAAAATTGTAGAGCCTCCATAGTGTGTCTAGAATGCACAGAAAAAGACCAAACCTCAATAGTTGTCACAGATTAAAAGAAACAAATCAGAATGTACACATGACTCAGAAATAAAAGCTGCACTGTTGACTGATTTTATATGATTTTTCATTAATCAAAGAAATGGTTTATGATAACCCATTATATACCAAAAGTTTCCTAAGACACCCAAGTTTCATTAAAAAAAATAGAAAAGATATATGTACAGTAATGAAAACATCCAGAATAAGTGCAAGAAGTCAGGTAAACATTTAGTGAGAACAGAGGCAGATTATGAATATGAACTTCTTAAATCCGAAAATAATACTTTCACATCTCTATAATTGATGGGAAAAATTGGAGACAAACTATGATGTCTTATAAAGATTTTCCAAGTGGTTTCATTATCATAACTCAAGTATTTATTTCAAAACAAATCTTTGAATCTGAACAGCTCACTGTTTTGGATCATTCTTGAAGAAAATGGATTTGGGTTTTGGAATAGAGTTTGAGTTCTTGATTAGGGCTTTTGAAATAGATTTTCAAAGCATGAACTTAAACACTTGAGATGACTATGTGACCACTTAGAATCTCATCTAACCTTGAATCATCAAAGAACTCCCAATATTACTTGCACAAATATAGTTTTGTTTGAGAATATGACTTCAAGAATGCATATGAATGTATTGAAGGTAGAATCATCATCCATCAAACATGTCTTTAAGGTCAAAAGCTACTACTATCCATAAGGATTCACTCTACTCAACCAACATGTCATCTAGATGATGATGAACAACTAAATAATCAAAGAAAAGTAAAAAAGAAATGAGTTTAAGAGAGAGATGAACATCAAAGTAACAAGCTTTCAAATAATAAACAATAGTTGATAATCATTGAGATATTAGACTTGTAGCTTGGTGTTTCACTCATATATGGTGATATTTGGACATGGAAGTAGCTTCCTATCTCATGAATACTCAAGAATGGTGGTGAAAGAAATATTTGGATGATTAAAGTTTTGATAGCAAACTCAAGTAAAAAGAAAACTCACTTTGATGGAGAAAATAGAAGAAGAAGACTACTTCTTCTCTTTCTCTCTCTATATTTCTCTAGAGTTTCTTCCTAAGCTCCCTCTAAGCTTCCATTTCTCTCCCATAAATGGAAGTAAATTGCTTCTTTTATAGGCAAATGAGGGGTAGTAAATGGGGTTTTAAAAAGTATAAAAAGGTCTCCCATTGGTCCAAAATAAGCTAGGAGCCAAAACTACGTCGTTTTGGTTTCTAATTAATCAATTTGGATCCCCAATCAAAATTACAAAAATGGACTATTCTGGGGGAGAGTGCCGCGTCGGCAGTGGGCCATTGCCGCGGCGGCACTGCTCCTCCTTCGTCCAGATAATGCTGTTTAAGCCCCCAGAGGTTCCGGTATTCGCGAAAAGGCCCTATTTCGTCCGAAATTCACAGAAAAAGCATACGAGCTCCAAATTAAGGTTGTGATATACCGTTGGAAAGGTAATAGAGTCTACTTTACATAAAAAAAATATTTCGGGGATAGGTCACTTTGAAAAGTTTTGCTGTATTCGCAATAAAAGCCGATTTGATCGCCTTTTCCACCTTCGAAAATTTATAATAGATTCATTTGAAACCCAAAAATTATGTGCGATATATCGTCGGAAAGGTATTGACATCTAGTATCCATAAAAAAATGTTTGAAAATTGTTACGGTGCTCTGTTTTCAAAGTCAAATTTTGGTCAAACTGGTCAAACCTGGGATTCCCGGGAAGTTCTAGAAACCTCTAGGAGCTCCCAGGAGCTGACGTTTTCATGCGATCTTCTTTTAAAACTCATTTTAATACTTTCCACATGATCTAGAATGATCCCGATCAATTTGGTCGATTTTGGTCAAACTTGGTCAAACCTTGGTCAAACCGGTCATTGGGGACTTTCCGGGAACTTCTGGGACTTTCGGGGGTCTCTGGGAGCTGACTATTTCATCTCACTTTACTTGAAAACTCATTTTCTTACTTTTCTTACGACGTAACATGTTTCCAGAACTTTTGGTCCAAATCTGGGAGTTTTTTGGGCTTTCAGGGGCATTTTGGTCATTCTAAGCATCTTGAGAAATAGAACCAACTTCTAGGAGTCCTTTTGAGTCTTTTTCGATCATTGTGAACCACCAATCTATGTGTCTCCTAACTATGATAGAAGATAAAATGGGGTGTCTACAGTTTGCCCCTCTTTGGCATGAACTTGCGAGGCAACGCATGTCGCAAGCGAGTGCCAAAGCTTTGAAGAGACAAGTCTTTTGGAGGCTATAGATTTAGGATTAAAAGCGTTGCAAAAGATTCAATGATGGTGAGGCTAGTGCTGGTCGCGCTATGTGTGAGCTACCTACGAATCCCAAGGGAAATCAGACCAGGGCGTAGTTCGGGGCATAAATGAAAAAATCACACATGCACATACACAACAATCAGGCGGATGCTATGCTAAAAGAGTGATATGTAATGCATGGATGAATTGCGTCCTGAGTCCTATCATGTTTAGTGTTCTGATCCTAGTATGATCTGGTGCTGTGGGGTATGCCACTCCGAGTGGACTTGTGTCGTGCTAGTGTTTCTGACTGTGGTGCAGTTATTGACCCGAATAAGGACACTAAGGTTTGAAGACTCTGGGTCTTAGAACAAACTTCTGAATTTTGGAAAGTGTGCTTCGCAAGCGAATGTAATCGGATATGGGGTCCCTGAGGACATTAATCAAAGATGAAGTTTGACAGATAACCGATGGACATGGAAGTCTTGGACACAGAAACCCTAAGAATTCCAGTGATGGACATAAAAACCAGAGCTGTCCAGCGACAGACACGGAAGCGCCATTACTGGACGTGGAAGCCCAAGATTTTGAACGAGAATGATGAACACAATATATTTTGAATGAGAGTGATGGTAAAACAATGATGATTAATGAACTGACGATGCACGAATGTGACTGTCATAGGTTAGACCAACGGTTGGACTAACCGTGATCAGAAGAACTGACCATGCACTAATTAAGGTGACGAGTCAACAATGAACTACTGTGACTGTCATGGATTGGACTGATGATGACGAGTCGACAGTAAACTACTATGACTGTCATGGATTGAACTGACGATGTACGAATCGAGATGACGAGTCGACAGTGAACTACTATGACTGTCATGGATTGAACTGACGATGTACGAATTGAGATGACGAGTCGACAGTGAACTGCTGTGACTGTCATGGATTGAACTGACGATGTACAAATCGAGATGATGAGTCGACAGTGAACTACTGTGACAGTCATGGATTGAACTAACGATGTACGAATCGAGATGACGAGTCGACAGTGAACTGTTGTGACTCTCATGGATTGAACTGACGATGTACGAATTGAGATAACGAATCGACAGTGAACTACTATGACTGTCATGGATTGAACTGACGATGGACAAATCAAGATGGCGAGTCGACAGTGAACTACTATGACTGTCATGGATTGAACTGACGATGTACGAATCAAGATGGCGAGTCGACAGTGAACTACTGTGACTGTCATGGATTAGACTGACGATGTACGAATCAAGATGGCGAGTCGATAGTGAACTACTGTGACTGTCATGGATTGAATCAATGGTTGGACTAACCTTAATTAGAAGAACTGACGATGTACTAATCGGGATGACAAGTCGACAGTGAACTACTGTGACTATCATGGATAGAATCAATGGTTGGACTAATCTTTATTAGAAGAACTAACGAATTGATATGCCTGCTGGGGATTAAATTGAATCTACTGGGGGGAAGCGACTCTGCTAGGGATGAAAGTGGTTTCTTCTGTGGTCTTGACTAAGATATACCATATTCATTCAGGACACTCTTCTGGAGATGAACTAGCTCTGTTGGGAATGACTTTGTTGGGGATGAGAAGATTCGACTAGGGGAAGAATGGTTGCACTGCGAATAGAGTAATTTAGCAGCGGATGAAGAACATTTGTGACATGATTTCGGGTTGGTTGCTGAGGAGTTGGAAGAAAATTGCTAGTGGATCTTGTGAATTGATTTTGTAAAGGCAAGTGAATGCGATTGGAGGGATGTCACCAATGCTGGAGGTTCTTGGGACTTATATCATGTTGTAGACTTGACAAGTGCAGTAATGGTGTTTGGAATATCTGCTTGTATCCACAGGTTTTATAATTGGTAATCACTTTAAACCCACACATTTGAGACCATTAGGACAAATGGACTTGACAGCAACAACGATGACAAGGAAAATTGGATTGGTTTGTATGAACCTTGAACTCTGATACAGTTTCGATTAGATTATTACTGACTTAACCAAAGAAGGATTGACTTGACAAAAGTAACGACACGAAATTCCCAAATTAGCATAATTAAATGTGTCTCTGTCATAAATGGTGTACTGCTCATCTTTTATGTTCATTCCTCATCTTAATATGATAGCACTTTGCTGATAAATCTGGTTTTTGAAAAAATTCCTCCCTATTGATCTAATCAATTTTCTACTTTTCCCAGGAAGTGCTTTGAATTAGTGCCTTAGCTTTTAGAATAAAAGATGCTCTATTTCAAAACTTTTAAAACAACTTGGTGAGTTGAAAACTCGCCCTTGGTGTGAAGGGATCGTGTTAGGCAAACGAAGTTTGCCCCTAGTTTGAGTTGTAGAAAGTAGAATTCATAGGCAAACGAGGTGGGTGGCCAAAGTTTGCCCCTAGTTTGGACAATGGTTTATTGGAGGTTTTGGGCAAACGAGGTAGGTGACCGAAGTTTGCCCCTTGAATGAAGCGTAGATAGTAAAATTCAGGCAAACGAGGCGAGTAGCCGAAGTTTGCCCCTAGTATGGAAGGTGATCTCTGGCTTAAGATGAGGACTGCGACTTTTAATCTCTCAAATGCTCATAACTTTTTCATAGGCACTTGTGAAGTGACCTAGCGAGCTATTTTCTCTCTTTTGTTGTTACTCACTTTGGATTTAGCTCTAATTTTGCCTAGGGGTCCTTTCGGATTTTCATCCTAGCGAGCCATCCTTCTTTTCTTTTCTTTTTTGTGAAAGTCTGCCTACGTACCCCGAGTGGGGATCAGGTCCAACGTAGTTCGGACCAAAGTGTTGAAGAAAAGGGGGTTGATTATGATGGTGTTGACCGAACCGATGCGGTTGCCTACGTATCCCCGAGTGGGAATCAGGTCGAGTGTAGTTCAAGGCAAGGCTTTGAAAGAAATTGGTTGAGGGTTTTTCAAACCAATCATCAAAAAAACTTAGCTCACTCGTGGTAGCCTTAAATAAAAGGATTCAGTTTCGATCTCCCTTTCTTTTCCTTTTTTTTCTTTTCTTTTCTTTTCTTTTCTTTTCGTTTTGAGGATTGATCCTTTTCACTTTCGCCTAGCCAGTCAATTTTACTTTTCATGTAGTTGATTCTTGTGAGATCTTTTGATCACAATTTTAGAATTCCAGAATGTGCATATCAGTTCTCGAAATTTATTTGTGGTCGTTTCGAGCCTTTTAAAATGTGATCTAGGCATGTTCTCATGATGTACCTTGAAGTGTACAATTCTCTGTATCACCAAAATTTTGTTCCTTTCATTTTCTCCATCATTTTGACTTGCTAAGGACAGATCTTGGAAATCAATACATTTTTCAGCTCTAACTTTTGCCTAGGTGCCATTTCGGGTTTTCAACCTAGCGAGCTTTTTTTTTTTTTAAAAGTGGAGATGAAACACACTGAATTGTTTAGATACCATCAAGGACTAAGTCTGGATTGCTTTCAATAGACAGATTGTATGGCTCCCCATTGGATTGGGCTCAAGGCTTTGAAATGGTGGAAAAAGGGTATTGGGCAAGCCCCAAGTCAGTTTCAAACATGTCCTTTCAAGATTGAGGCAAGAACATCTTTAAGTTCTTAAAGTAAGACCATTCAATTCTCAACTCTTCATCGGTGTCAGCGTGAAATCGACTTTGACTTTTTAGGATTCTTTTTTTTGTTTTGTTGCAGAAAAAATATTAGCAGAGCAATATTTAGGATAATTTGAAAAGTAACATTTCAGTTTGATGGTTCATGCATTTATGACTAGACACATCAGATTAAGCAAATTGAGATTTCATTCCATTAAAGGAGAAGGATTGCATTTCTTGGTATAGACTCAACCGAACTTTAAAAAATAGACAGACTCGACCACAAGACTACTCTTGAAATAGAGTTGAAACATAGAACAGACTCGACTTGATCTCAAATGGAGCGTCACGATGACTCATTTGTGATTCTTATTTTATTTTTTCTTTTTTAGCAGAAGTTCCAAACACCATCACTTTACTGCATAGCTTCAACACTCATTGGCATCATCAAAAGGGATCACTCGAGCGGTTGATCCAAGCCAAGATAGTGGATAGGATTAGGATGGGGTACATCCTCTATGAGGTTCTGAATGTCATGGCAGAGGCGGATGCATTAATTGGTGGCATGGCCTAGATTTTGGTGGTAAGCACATCGTAGGCTCATGTTATAGTGGGAGGGTATGGGATCCGGTAGCGGCTTGTGAGGGAGGAGCTGTAGTGGCCCTTTCTGAGTAGGTAGTCCAAGGCTGTGGAAAGGGGAACATCAAGTTTGGAGAATTCGCGAGGGCCCTTTGGGCGATTTGGCAGAATAGACTGGTATGGACGGAGATGGTAGTCCATTGGTTGGTTACTAAGCGCACTGACATCTGAGGAGGCCAGGGGATAGTTGGGTCTCTTGGACTGGTGATGGGGTTCATCATTCTTGAACTTTCCTTCTCTGATGGCATCCTCTATTCTGGTGCCTATTTCAAACAGTTCTTCAAATGTTGAGATGGACTGGTAGAATAGTTTGTCGTGGTACACTGGTTGCATGTTCTTGACCAGCACACGTACTTGCTCTTTCTCAACAGGTCTGTGGATCATTTGGGCCACTTTATTCCTCCATCTGCTCAAGAACGCAGTGAAGGATTCATTGATGTTTTGCCTGGTCGTCTCTAGGTCCCGGATGGTGACATCAAACTCTTGGTTGTAAGAGTAGTGATCAATAAAAGTTCTAGCAACATCTTCCCAGACTCGGGTCTTGGAGGCTTCAAGAGTTAGGAACCAGGATAGTGCAGCATTCTTGAGGGTTTGAGGGAACAACATAACTAAGTGCTCACGAGTGCATCCCATAGGTTGGAAGATGTTCATGCACAACTTGATGTGACTTTTTGGGTTCCCGGTCCCATCGAAGCGATCAATTTCTGGCATGTTGAAGTTCTCGGGCAGTTTCACTTTGACGGGTTTAAACAGGCCTTCTAGATCTAGCATGTAATAATTAACCCCATTGCTCTTTCTTAGTACACTTTCCAGCTTGTCTACTTTATCCATCTTTTCTTGAAACTTTTTCTCATATACAGGTGGCGGGACCCCATGAAACCATTCTTCTTCCCCGTTATTCTTATGTACAAAGACGAGAGGTGGTATAAACCTAGGTGGTGGTGGCGGCATGAACCCTACTAGTGGTGGCGGGAACTCATGTGGGTACTGTGGCTGCTGCTGTTTCAGTTCTTCCATGAAACTCAAAACTTAGGCCATGCGATCAGATTGCTGGCTTATAGTTGCTCCCAACTCAGTGACCTTGTTTTCTAATTCTTCATGATTCATGTTGGAATGACTTAGCGGGCTAATTCTGACCAAATGATTGTTCAAACTTCTGACTTAGGACGAGGATCCCAGTTGTTGACTTTGGGAATCTATACTGACCTACAGATTCGAGAGGAGGGGTATATCAGATTCTGATAGTGGCGACTAAACAAACAATGACAGTGATGTTAACGAAGATAGACTGACTTATGTATAGACTGACTGAAACAGTGCATGCAGACCGATAGGAATGGTGTATGTAAATGAGACAAGCATGTGGATGTTAGCCCTAATCTATATGATGCTCCTATTTCTAACAGATAGCAGTTAAACAAGTAAGGTCCTAGCCATATAGAGTGTGCTAACCTTACTTTCCAGTATAATCACCAAGGGATAATAGGGATTTTCGGGATATTTCGGGAAGTTTGGACAGAGTTTTTGGGAAAAATAGGGATTTGGAAGATTCGAAGGAATTTCCAGAAGTTATGGGGGTATCTAGGAGAAATAGGATTTCTAGTTGAATTGGACTGAACTTCTGGGAGAAACTAGTATTTTGGGTATTTATGAGAAATATGGATAGAGTTTCTAGGAGAAACAAGTATATCTGGGCATTTTTAGGTGATTTGGGCAGAGATGCTGGGATTTTTGGAGAATTTGGGAGATTTGGGTAGAGCTTCTGGAAAAACAGGTACTTTGGGTATTTTTGGGAAATTTGGATAGAGTTTCTGGGAGAAACTGGTATATCTGGGAAAATTAGACAGAGTTTCTAGGAGAAATTGGTATACCTGGGAAATCTGGGAGATTTAGACAGAGTTTCTGGGAAAAACTAGTATATCTGGGAAAATCGGACAGAGTTTCTGGGAGAAATTGTTATATCTGGAAAATTTGGGAGATTTGGATGACGGTGATCATACTGTCTAGCAAGTTTTCATACTCCTATGTCTTAGGACCAACAAACAAGGTTTGCGGTGTATATCTTTGTGAACGTGGAGCAGACATCCTTGTCATGGTGCCTAGGCAGGTCAACTCAATGTGATCACATATGAGTGATTGCCTTAGGAATCATAAGAAAGAGGTTCTGCCTCATGCCACATAAGCGTCTACACCGCGCAGGTAATCTCGTCAGGGCATACAGCGGTTATATCACATTAACCTATCTGAAAAGATAAATCAACAGCCCTATGAAAGGTTCTACAGGAATCTATATGCAAAGGTTGGGTTTAGTCAAAGAGGGTTCGTTGACGAGAGTTCCAATATACCGTTGGGGAGACAGTACGGATGTTTTTACTCTTTTTGATATACCTTGGAAGGTACAGTATCAATGGTGACTTGTGCCCTGGCACAGCTAGACCTGAACAATGTCAGCACCGCGTTTCAGACACAGTCGGAGGGGAAAATGCAGAAGTACGATGCGGTGAACCAGACACAGTAAAAAGATGATTTTAAGGATGCTTCTTATAAGTCAAACCTCTGTATTACTTTGTTTTGAAAATAAATATCCCCAGCAGAGTCGCCAGATTGTGGACACGCAGAATTCTACCTCTTATTTTGATTTGAGATTGTTTTGAAAAGGAAAAGAGAAGGTCTGTTGAAAACAGATACAGAGTCTCCACTTGGTCTTTAAGGAACCAAGAAACCTAATTTGACTCACCCAAATGGATAAAGGGCACCGGCCCTTCATAACCAAAGAACTTGGTTCGGGATATTTGGTACGAGAGAGGAAGGAGCCTTTGTTGTGGCTAAAACACCCTCAACTCGCCCCGTCTTTCGACGGGCCTCAATTAGCATCCAAATAATCATCTTATACTATGTATGGTTCGACAATTAATACTATGATAGTATATTACATCACATAAGAAAATTTAAAATGGAAGATCTAAAGATAAGATATCATTCATAAGATCTAAGACAAATATCACACAATGCAAATGAAAGATCACACAAACAAACCTAGGAAATATCGTCTAATCACATATCAAGTAATCAAGTTTTCCTAGTCTAAGGGGACATGAATTGTTCTCGAAACAAGTAAATCAAAGAAAACAAGGATGCTTAGCAAGCTAGAATGATGCATGTTAATCTTTGAGAAAAGAAGATCTCTCAATCCCCGGGACGGATGAGAAAGGATGATTAGATCGAGGGGAAGCATGGACGTGTGATCAAGTTCATTCCTTATAATCTTTCTAGATTAGGAGTCACAAAAGCCCCAAATCTTGGCATGGATGCAATGTATATACCTAGAATGTGCCAAGATTGTGGTGTGTTTTATGTTCATGGATTCCTAGAATGACTTAGACGTCTAAAATGTGTATGAATGAATTAACTGAATCATCCTGGGATATGTACAAATGTAGTATAAACTACTTCTAAGACATGAGCTAATTTGGAGTGCATATAAGCATCAAATCAAAGTATGGAAGTAAAAGTGTGCTTGCTGTGAATAGTGGACAGAACAGTAACATGATCTTGTGAAAATGGAAGGAGGGGTAAGGAATGTTTTCAATGCATAATTGTTTATGGAGATATTTCTTATTGTGTCTAGAACATAACCCAAAAATCCAATCTTTAATAACTATCACAGATTAAGAGAAATCATATAACCAATAGAGGTTACTCAGAAACAGAGTTCGTACTATCGACTGAAATGTTATAAACTCTTAGAAAATGAAAACAAAAGATCTATAGGTCCATATTACACAAAACGTTCCCTAAGACATTGAAGTTCAAGGGAAAAATAAGTTGGGACCACTCTTTTTGGAATAGTTTTCTTGTGAAACCAGTTGAAAGTCAGCCCTAGATGCTGTGACAGCAAAGGCAGAATATCTGGAGAGAATGTTTGGGCCAAAATGGGTTCTTTCTATGCATCCCCAAGTCAAACCAAAAATCGTGGGTGTTCTCTAATGAGTTAGGAAGACTTTGAAAGTGGTCTTACATTTATGCATTGAGTATTGAACTCAAAATAATTCCTTGAAGTTAAATGACTCACTGTTTTGAGGGTTTTGAGAAAAACAAGGTTTATTTCTTGAAATCAAAATGAGGGGTTTAAGAGGGGGGTTTTGAAATGGGGGTTTTGAAAGTATACTTCCAGAACTTGGATGAATATTCTAACCACTTGGAATATCAATTCCTAACTCATTTCAAGAATTTCCCAAGTATTTGCAAAACATGGTTTTATTTGGAAGCCAAACTCAAGAATCTATTGGAGTATGATACATGAGAGGATAGATGATACATGATATGATATAGCATGCTAAAAGTGGTAAAGAAAATGTTCATGCGATATGGGTTCATCTAGATACAGGAGAGTGTTGCATCTAAGTGTGAAAGTCAAAAAGTGACACGATGTGAATAGTGGACAGGCTGTATGCATTACTTTATAACATCATAATGGGAGGCCAAACATGCCTAGGAAAATGTGAGAAAAATTATAGAGCCTCCATGGTGTCTATAATGCACAGATAAAGACCAAACCTCAATAGCTATCACAGATTAAAAGTGTCACGCCCCGGCGTAGCCAAAATAGGGAAAAATTTTGAATTTTCCATCTTGGACCCTGAGGCACGTGACTGGTTGCATTACCGAATTGTCCTCACCAAATGCTAATAACAAACAACATAACGAAAGGGATAAAACCAACAATAGCTAACAAGGATATATTATAATAAGAGGCCACAATACTAGTTAACTATTACATCCTGGTAGATACATCAGAGTCTTATGGCTCTAGAGCATTACAGAACTATTACAAAAGATAGATGAAGTCCTCTGCTAGAGGTTACAACCAAAAACATTTACAAAGACATCCACTAGTCTTCTCTAACTAGCATATCCATAGCCATCTTCGGTGTACCCTTCCTCCATGATCTCCTCTTGCGTAGCATCACCCGTGTACTCATCACCTGGATAAGCTGGACATGGGAATGTCCAGCGAGATGAATGTCGTCAGCTTATGAAAGCTGAGTGAGAAAACTAAATCAAATGGAACTTATATAGTCACACACAATAATAAATATATTTACTACTTTTTATTACGTCTAATAAAGTTCTCTCACGTTCTCACCGTCAGACTATAACCACTTACGTGCCCATACAGGCATTCGAAGAGAAAATAAACAATCGATATAACTCGCTTCTACATCTCGGAACATTATCACAGTCCATTACTGAAGTCTATTTCGGAGTCCTAACTCCAATTAACAACACCAAAAAGGCTGTCACTATTGCACAACTACATTACTTTGTACTTGCCAATTGTAACCAATCCCTCTTTCGTTAACCAAACCATCTTACACTGATCAAACCATCTTTTATTGACCAAAACCATCTCGCACTGACTAAACCATCTTTTATTAACCCAAAACACTTGTTACCTTCACTTTGTCACGAAGAACCACCACTTCTCCATCACGAAGAACCGAAGCATTTACGGAGTGCAAGAACATCCATTCCATCACTAAGAACCGAAAGGAGTCTTCACTCTAAGAAATACCGTTTCATCATCACGAAGAACTGAAACGTTTAAGGAGTGCAAGAACATCCATTCCATCACTAAGAACCGAAAGGAGTCTTCACTTTAAGAAATACCGTTTCATCATCACGAAGAACTGAAACGTTTAAGGAGTGCAAGAACATCCATTCCATCACTAAGAACCGAAAGGAGTCTTCACTTTAAGGAATACCGTTTCATCATCACGAAGAACTGAAACGTTTAAGGAGTGCAAGAACATCCATTCCATCACTAAGAACCGAAAGGAGTCTTCACTCTAAGAAATACCGTTTCATCATCACGAAGAACTGAAACGTTTACGGAGTGCAAGAACATCCATTCCATCACTAAGAACCGAAAGGAGTCTTCACTCTAAGAAATACCGTTCATCATCACGAAGAACTGAAACGTTTACGGAGTGCAAGAACATCCATTCCATCACTAAGAACCAAAAGGAGTCTTCACTCTAAGAAATACCGTTTCATCATCACGAAGAACTGAAACGTTTACGGAGTGCAAGAACATCCATTCCATCACTAAGAACCGAAAGGAGTCTTCACTCTAAGAACCAACACTTTTCCATCACAAAGAACCGAAGTGTTTACGGAGTGCAAGAACATCTATTCCATCACTAAGAACTGAAAGGAGTCTTCACTCTAAGAAACACCACTTCGCCATCACGAAGAACCGAAATGATACACAACTTTCACATTCGTCAACCACCCTTTTTTTTCACTATCTTGACCTCCGCTGCCCAGATTACCTATCCGACAATTATCCTTAGCATAATCTGCTTCTAACATAGCATAACCGACCCTTACGTTTTCCCGACCGCACATTCGTCACTCATTTCGGAATTTAGTACATTAAAGGACTTCCGAATATATACTTTCGAAGTTATGTTTATACATCCGTCATCCTGTTTTATGTCGTAATATACTTACAATGGAAACTTATCCAATCACTATCAACGCAATAATCGTGCCGTACAACATACTTATAGCTTGGGTATGAACTCTCTATGGTCATCACACTATATTCATACCAACGGAAACCTAGCGTGTAGCTCATGGATTTAATACCAATAATATATATATATGAAGCCCCTAACATACTCATCTACTCGATAGCACTACCATAGCACAAGATATCCATATCCACATAGGTACCGGTAAGCAAGCATCATTAATAAACACATCATACAAGCATTTATACAATCTGCCAGGAATTAATTTTACTATGTCGACTGAATTGATATAATTTATTTGGACATGATAAATTGATTTGTAGATCAAACTCAAAACGATAACATTGTATATAATTGGATTAGCTTCATGTACAAAAAAATCTAGCTTCAATTGCATTTTGGAGTTGCTCAAAACATTTATTTTACTTAGACATTTCTATATTTTCGGACTGCTCTGTCCCAGATTTATAGTACTGCGTTGCATGTGCATTTTACCTATCAAGGAGTCATTTTTAGACTAGGCTATAGAAGAGTTATTTGTAGATAAATGAGTTAAATTTCTCCACAAAAAAACCTAGCTTAATTCAGATTTTGGAGCTGCTTAAAACACTCATTTTACTAAACTACATTCTGCTGGAGGTTTCTGTTTCTCAGATTTAAAGTACTTCGTTGCATGTACATTTCGCCTATGAAGAATTGATTTTCAGACTGAGCTATAGAAGAGTTATTTGTAGATATATGAGTTATATTTCTCCACAAAAAAACCTAGCCTCATTCCCATTTGTGAACTGCTCGAAATGTTTGTTTTACTAAACAACACTCTGCTGGAAGTTTCTACTTCCCAGATTTGAAAATTTATCTTGCATGGCATGGATCTCTCAAACTATCAAAATCAAGCACTTAATAAAACATTACTACATGCTATATAGGTTCTAAAGTGAGTTAGAATACTCACATAAACTTGAAATTGAGCTTGGGCCTTGGATTTGAGCTTAGGAAGCTTGAACACAAGCTTCAAGTGATGGAATCTTCTTCTTCCTCCTCTTCTAATCCTCTTTCTTCTCTTCTATTTTTCTCATGGACATGCAAGTCTCCTAACTTCCTCTCTAAATGCAGATTGTAATGTCTAAAAAGAACTAAAAATGTATATGCATGGAAGCTTATATAATGCAAGACTTATGCTAGGTGTCACATGCATGTATGCATGTTAGGACAAGTGTCCTACAAGTGGACAAGTGTCACATGGGGTGGTGACATGTGTCAATGGGGTTGCATGTAGCTTCCATGTGGCCGGCCATGTGGGGTCCACCTCGAGTTTTGTGCTACTTTCTCGGTTTGCGTGCATAAGCTCCTCGTTATGCGTATCGATCTCGGTTTACGTGCAGACGGGTATTATTTCTGATATTCGGGTCCAGGTACGGGACTAAGTTAATTCTAATTACGGTCGAGTCGGTGCAGTGATTATAGCCTAATTAGTAATTACATTACACTGATACAGTCACACAAATAAAATAATAATATAATAATAGACCAGATATAGAAATTCATAAAACTCGTATTATTGCACGTAGAGAAATTACAGGCATTACATCTTCTACCACCTATTACAGGATTTCGTCCTCGAAATCTGAGCTATCTAGGCACTAAAAAGAAAAGGAAATTTCTCTCGCATTTCCGATTCCAGCTCCCAAGAGGCTTCTCCTTCGTCATGGTGTTTCCACTGAATCTTTACCAGCGGAATCTCTTTGTTTCTCAACTTCTTGATTCCATGATCCAGAATCTTTACAGGTCCTTCAATGAATGTAGCATTGTCATTTACTTCGATATCTTTGAAGTCGATCTCGTGTGCCGGGTTATGAAGACATTTCCTTAGCATGCTTACATGGAATACGTTATGAACTCCCGACATCTTGGGTGGTAACGCCAATCTATAGGCGACTTTTCCTACGCGATCCAGAATCTCAAATGGTCCAATGTAGCGTGGCGATAGCTTTCCCTTCTTTTGTCCAAACCTTACCACGCCTCGAACCGGGGAAACTTTCAGGTAAACATGATCTCCCACTTCAAATTCTAGGTCTCGATGTCATTTGTTCGCGTAGCTTCTTGTTTCTGCTTTGCGCTGCTTTCATCCTTTCCTTTTATCCGTCAGTCTGTGGATGAAATGCAGAACTTAGCATCAGAGACGTTCCCATTGCTTTTGGAAGACTCTCCCAAAATTCTAGTAGTGAATCTCGAATTACATTCTGATACGATTGACACCGGTACTCCATATAATTGCACAACCTGTTGTTGGTATACTCGACTCATCTTCTCGATACAATAGGTCATGTTGTAGGTAGTAAAATGGGCTTATTTGGTCAGCCGATCAATAAATACCCAAATAGCATCATGGTTCTGCTGAGATCTCGGCAATCCCACAATAAAATCCATGGTGATATGCTCCCATTTCCATTCTGGGATTAGTAGCGGTTGTAGTAATCCTAGAGGTCATTGGTGTTTCTCCTTGACTTGCTGACAAGTAGGGCACTTGGCTACAAATTCTACGACCTCTCTCTTCATGCCTTTCCACCAAAACTTCCTTTTTAAGTCTTTGTACATCTTGGTTCCGCCGAGGTGTATGGTCATTCTCGACTTATGTGCTTCATCCAGAATGTCTTTCCTTAAACCATCCGTGTCGGTTACACATAACCTTTCCTTACATCTGAATCCTTCGTCTGTTCCAATATTCCACTTAGTCGGATTCTTTGCTTTCGCCTTCTCAAACCATTTTCTCAATCCTTCATCCTTCTTTTGAGCTTCGAGTATTCAATGAATGAGGGTTGGTTGCACCATAAGACGTCCAAAAGTTTGTCCCTTATCTGGTCTTGCTGTCTGAATGTCAAATTCTGTTAAAACTTCTAAGGCTTTCCATTCCTTGATTAAAAGTGGGGTGATAAACCCTCGGGGTTTCCTGCTCATCTACGACCAAATTTGCTTTACTGGGGTGGTATTGCAAATTAAAGTCATAGTCGTTAAGTAGCTCCATCCAGCATCGTTGTCTCATGTTTAGTTCCTTTTGAGAGAACAAGTATTTCAAGCTTTTGTGATCCTAAAACAAGTCAAACTTCTCTCTGTAGAGATAGTGCCTCCAAATTTTGAGTGCAAAGACAATTACAGCCAATTCCAAATCGTGCGTAGGGTAGTTTAATTCATGTGGCTTTAATTGCCTAGATCCGTAAGCGATCACCTGACCATTCTGCATGAGTACACATCCTAGTCCTTGATATGAAGCGTCACTGTAGATAGTATACTATTCACCACTCTTGGGTATAGCTAGCGCTGGCGCTGAGATCAACCTCTCCTTTAGTTCCTGAAAGGTGCGTTTGTGCTTGCCCTTCCACTCAAACTCTGAGTCCTTTTTCGTTAGTTCGGTTAAAGGTGAGCAAACTTTGAGAATCCTCCATGGATCTCCTGTAGTATCCAGCCAATCCGAGGAAACTTTGTACGTTGATGTGTTGGTTGGTCTATTCCAACTAGAAACTGCGTCCGTCTTGGTTGAGTCCACCGAAATTCTATTCTGTGAGACTACATGTCCCGAAAATTTGACCTCTTTCAGCCAAAACTCACACTTACTGAACTTAGCATAGAGACGATTTTCTCTAAGTGTCTGAAGTGCAATCTTTACATGCTTCTCGTGTTCTTCATCACTCTTCGAATAAATAAGGATGTCGTCGATAAACACGATGATGAATTGATCCAAGAAGGGTCTGAACACCCGATTCATCAAATCCATGAATACCGCCGGGGCATTAGTTAATCCAAAAGGCATAACTAAGAACTCGTAGTGCCCATATCTTGTTCTGAAAGCTGTTTTCGGTATATCTTCCGGCCTGACAAGTAACTGGTGGTACCCAGATCGTAAGTCAATCTTCGAAAAGGTTGTCGTTCCTTGTAGTTGATCGAACAAATCGTCTATCCTGGGAAGCGGGTACTTGTTCTTAATAGTAACCTTATTCAACTCTCTGTAGTCAATACAGAGTCGAAGATTTCCATCCTTCTTTCTAACAAATAGAACCGGGGCTCCCCAAGGTGACGTGCTTGGTCTAATAAATCCAAGATCTTCTAATTCTTGTACTTGCTTTTTCAACTCTAGCATTTCTGTTGGGGCCATACGATAAGGAGCCTTGGATAATGGTATCGTTTTGGGTATCAACTCAATACAAAAGTCGATCTCGCGCTTTGGTGGTAATCCAGAAATGTCCTGAAAGACATCCTCATAGTCTCGAACTATCGGAATCCGAGCGATCATCAAATCTGAGCCTGTAGTTTCCATAGCGGCTAAACGACTTGTAAGAAAGGCGTCACAAGTAGGGTTGCATTGAAAACTAAAGGGTGCACTTCCAGGTACTGAAAATGTGATCGACCTACCAGTACAATCTAACTTTGCATGATACTTAGTAAGCCAGTCAAATCCTGAGATTATGTCAAATTCCTTCATTGACTGAACAATTAAGTCTGCATGTAGGTTCCTATCCTCCAATGTCAAAGTGCAGTCCTTGCACACCTTTCCTAGCTTCACGGTCACTCCTAAAGGTGATACCGCGTTAAGGGCTACCTCAAGTGCTTGGGGTACTAAACCCAATCATCGTACAATCTCAAAGGCAATAAACAAATTCGTAGCATCTGTATCAAAAAGCACTTTAACTCGACTAGCATATAATGAGAGTGTACCTTCCAAGTTCTGCTGTTCCTTTTCATCATAACTGGCCGCCTCGGGTATGATAGGATTTAGTCGACCTTTGCTAGTTTAACCTTGAGTAGTAGGCCCATGATAGTTTTCTCTTGGTGCATTGCAATCCATGCTCATGCGTCCTCTTTTGCGTCAGTTGTAGCATATAACATTAACTCGGTTGTTGGTTCTGGGGGCTGTGTAGTCCGGGGATCCCACAATTGAAACATCCATCCTTGTTGTTCCCGGTAATAGTGGTTGGTACTTGTGGTGCAGTTGGTTTTGCATGCTTATTCTGGGGAAAGTGTGTCCTGGTTTCTTACCACTATTCCACGGGTGTTTGTTTCCTTGGAAACGGGTCGGAGGTCTTCCCCTTGGTCCATTCCTAAGCTGAGGTGGCTGATTTGTCATTTGTTTGTGTGTTATGAACCTAACTAAATAACTACTGGTCACCCTCCAGTCCTAACTATGGTTACGAGATATATAAACGATATAAGGTATAGCTAACAATTCTAATATGAGTACATATCACATCAATACATTTCATCAAGTAGAGAAAACAAATCTTTATAGATAACTTCAAATATTTACATAGAAAGGCGTACACGCTACCACTAGTTTATGTTATATGCCTGGGTACATACTATATACACAAAAAGATGGGCTACGAGTCCTAATACAAGTAAAGCTCTAGATCCTGGGAGTCCTATCCCAAAAGTCCTTCATATCTGACTTATATGGTAGAACATCATCCAAGATTGGAATCTCCATAGGTGGAACCCAGTCCAAGTACGGGTCAAACTTATCAACCATCTCATCTTCATCCTTATCCAAAGGCTCTATATCTGCATCCTTAGAGTCATCCTCAAAGTCATCCTCAACCTCTGGCTCTCCAGCCACCATGACTATCATTGCTTCCCCCTCACCAGCACCCTCTGTTGGGTCAACATCCTCTGCTAGGTCAATACCCACTGCTGGGTCAATCTCCTCATCAACCCCATCCTCCATATCCATCCGGGATGTAATAAGGAGCCATGCTAATCACAAAGCTACCGTAAGGTTTATGTATTCATGGATGGAAAAAGGTCTAACTGTTTATAACTTAAGGGTGTAGGACAATCGGTGTACACGTCTTAACCTAAAGCTCTGATGCCAAAAATCCCTGTCACGCCCCGGCGTAGCCAAAATAGGGAAAAATTTTGAATTTTCCATCTTGGACCCTGAGGCACGTGACTGGTTGCATTACCGAATTGTCCTCACCAAATGCTAATAACAAACAACATAACGAAAGGGATAAAACCAACAATAGCTAACAAGGATATATTATAATAAGAGGCCACAATACTAGTTAACTATTACATCCTGGTAGATACATCAGAGTCTTATGGCTCTAGGGCATTACAGAACTATTACAAAAGATAGATGAAGTCCTCTGCTAGAGGTTACAACCAAAAACATTTACAAAGACATCCACTAGTCTTCTCTCTAACTAGCATATCCATAGCCATCTTCGGTGTACCCTTCCTCCATGATCTCCTCTTGCGTAGCATCACCCGTGTACTCATCACCTGGATAAGCTGGACATGGGAATGTCCAGCGACATGAACGTCGTCAGCTTATGAAAGCTGAGTGAGAAAACTAAATCAAATGGAACTTATATAGTCACACACAATAAGAAATATATTTACTACTTTTTATTACGTCTATTAAAGTTCTCTCACGTTCTCACCGTCGGACTATAACCACTTACGTGCCCATACAGGCATTCGAAGAGAAAATAAACAATCGATATAACTCGCTTCTACATCTCGGAACATTATCACAGTCCATTACTGAAGTCTATTTCGGAGTCCTAACTCCAATTAACAACACCAAAAAGGCTGTCACTATTGCACAACTACATTACTTTGTACTTGCCAATTGTAACCAATCCCTCTTTCGTTAACCAAACCATCTTACACTGATCAAACCATCTTTTATTGACCAAAACCATCTCGCACTGACTAAACCATCTTTTATTAACCCAAAACACTTGTTACCTTCACTTTGTCACGAAGAACCACCACTTCTCCATCACGAAGAACCGAAGCATTTACGGAGTGCAAGAACATCCATTCCATCACTAAGAACCGAAAGGAGTCTTCACTCTAAGAAATACCGTTTCATCATCACGAAGAACTGAAACGTTTAAGGAGTGCAAGAACATCCATTCCATCACTAAGAACCGAAAGGAGTCTTCACTTTAAGAAATACCGTTTCATCATCACGAAGAACTGAAACGTTTAAGGAGTGCAAGAACATCCATTCCATCACTAAGAACCGAAAGGAGTCTTCACTTTAAGGAATACCGTTTCATCATCACGAAGAACTGAAACGTTTAAGGAGTGCAAGAACATCCATTCCATCACTAAGAACCGAAAGGAGTCTTCACTCTAAGAAATACCGTTTCATCATCACGAAGAACTGAAACGTTTACGGAGTGCAAGAACATCCATTCCATCACTAAGAACCGAAAGGAGTCTTCACTCTAAGAAATACCGTTTCATCATCACGAAGAACTGAAACGTTTACGGAGTGCAAGAACATCCATTCCATCACTAAGAACCGAAAGGAGTCTTCACTCTAAGAACCAACACTTTTCCATCACAAAGAACCGAAGTGTTTACGGAGTGCAAGAACATCCATTCCATCACTAAGAACTGAAAGGAGTCTTCACTCTAAGAAACACCACTTCGCCATCACGAAGAACCGAAATGATACACAACTTTCACATTTGTCAACCACCCTTTTTTTTCACTATCTTGACCTCCGCTGCCCAGATTACCTATCCGACAATTATCCTTAGCATAATCTGCTTCTAACATAGCATAACCGACCCTTACGTTTTCCCGACCGCACATTCGTCACTCATTTCGGAATTTAGTACATTAAAGGACTTCCGAATATATACTTTCGAAGTTACGTTTATACATCCGTCATCCTGTTTTATGTCGTAATATACTTACAATGGAAACTTATCCAATCACTATCAACGCAATAATCGTGCCGTACAACATACTTATAGCTTGGGTATGAACTCTCTATGGTCATCACACTATATTCATAACAACGGAAACCTAGCGTGTAGCTCGTGGATTTAATACCAATAATATATATATGAAGCCCCTAACATACTCATCTACTCGATAGCACTACCATAGCACAAGATATCCATATCCACATAGGTACCGGTAAGCAAGCATCATTAATAAACACATCATACAAGCATTTATACAATCTGCCAGGAATTAATTTTACTATGTCGACTGAATTGATATGATTTATTTGGACATGATAAATTGATTTGTAGATCAAACTCAAAACTAGAACATTGTAGATAATTGGATTAGCTTCATGTACAAAAAAATCTAGCTTCAATTGCATTTTGGAACTGCTCAAAAAATTTATTTTACTTAGACATTTCTATATTTTCGGACTGCTCTGTCCCAGATTTATAGTACTGCGTTGCATGTGCATTTTACCTATCAAGGAGTCATTTTTAGACTAGGCTATAGAAGAGTTATTTGTAGATAAATGAGTTAAATATCTCCACAAAAAAACCTAGCTTAATTCAGATTTTGGAGCTGCTTAAAACACTCATTTTACTAAACTACATTCTGCTGGAGGTTTCTGTTTCTCAGATTTAAAGTACTTCGTTGCATGTACATTTCGCCTATGAAGAATTGATTTTCAGACTGAGCTATAGAAGAGTTATTTGTAGATATATGAGTTAGATTTCTCCACAAAAAAACCTAGCCTCATTCCCATTTGTGAACTGCTCGAAATGTTTGTTTTACTAAACAACACTCTGCTGGAAGTTTCTGCTTCCCAGATTTGAAAATTTATCTTGCATGGCATGGATCTCTCAAACTATCAAAATCAAGCACTTAATAAAACATTACTACATGCTATATAGGTTCTAAAGTGAGTTAGAATACTCACATAAACTTGAAATTGAGCTTGGGCCTTGGATTTGAGCTTAGGAAGCTTGAACACAAGCTTCAAGTGATGGAATCTTCTTCTTCCTCCTCTTCTAATCCTCTTTCTTCTCTTCTATTTTTCTCATGGACATGCAAGTCTCCTAACTTCCTCTCTAAATGCAGATTGTAATGTCTAAAAAGAACTAAAAATGTATATGCATGGAAGCTTATATAATGCAAGACTTATGCTAGGTGTCACATGCATGTATGCATGTTAGGACAAGTGTCCTACAAGTGGACAAGTGTCACATGGGGTGGTGACATGTGTCAATGGGGTTGCATGTAGCTTCCATGTGGCCGGCCATGTGGGGTCCACCTCGAGTTTTGTGCTACTTTCTCGGTTTACGTGCATAAGTTCCTCGTTATGCGTATCGATCTCGGTTTACGTGCAGACGGGTATTATTTCTGATATTCGGGTCCAGGTACGGGACTAAGTTAATTCTAATTACGGTCGAGTCGGTGCAGTGATTATAGCCTAATTAGTAATTACATTACACTGATACAGTCACACAAATAAAATAATAATATAATAATAGACCAGATATAGAAATTCATAAAACTCGTATTATTGCACATAGAGAAATTACAGGCATTACAAAAAGAAACAAATCAGAATATACACATGACTCAGAAATAAAAGCTGCACTGTTGACTGATTTTGTATGATTTTTCATTAATCAAAGAAATGGTTTATGATAACCCATTATACACCAAAAGTTTCCTAAGACACCCAAGTTTCATTAAAAAAAAAATAGAAAAGATATATGTACAGTAACGAAAACATCCAGAATAAGTGCAAGAAGTCAGGTAAACATTCTATGAGAACATAGGCAGATTATGAATATGAACTTCTTAAATCCAAAAATAATACTTTCACATCTCTATTATTAATGGAAAAAATTGGAGACAAACTATGATGTCTTATAAAGATTTTCCAAGTGGTTTCATTATCATAACTCAAGTATTTAATTCAAAACAAATCTTTGAATCTGAACAGCTCACTGTTTTGGATCATTCTTGAAGAAAATGGATTTGGGTTTTGGAATAGAGTTTGAGTTCTTGATTAGGGCTTTTGAAATAGATTTTCAAAGCATGAACTTAAACACTTGAGATGACTATGTGACCACTTAGAATCTCATTTAACCTTGAATCATCAAAGAACTCCCAATATTACTTGCACAAACATAGTTTTGTTTGAGAATATGACTTCAAGAATGCATATGAATGTATTGAAGGTAGAATCATCATCCATCAAACATGCCTTTACGGTCAAGAGCTACTACTATCCATAAGGATTCACTCTCCTCAACCAACATGTCATCTAGATGATGATGAACAACTAAATAATCAAAGAAAAGTAAAAAGAAATGAGGTTAAGAGAGAGATGAACATCAAAGTAAACAAGCTTTCAAATAGCAATCAATAGTTGATGATCATTGAGATATTGGACTTGTAGCTTGGTGTTTCACTCATATATGGTGACATTTGGACATAGAAGTAACTTCCTATCTCATGAATACTCAAGAATGGTGGTGAAAGAAATATTTGGATGATTGAAGTTTTGATAGCAAACTCAAGTAAAAAAGAAAACTCACTTTGATGGAGAAAATAGAAGAAGAAGACTACTTCTTCTCTTTCTCTCTCTATATTTCTCTAGAGTTTCTTCCTAAGCTCCCTCTAAGCTTCCATTTCTCTCCCCTAAATAGAAGTAAATTGCTTCTTTTATAGGCAAATGAGGGGTGGTAAATGGGGTTTTAAAAAGTATAAAAAGGTCTCCCATTGGTCCAAAATAAGCTGGGAACCAAAACTACGTCGTTTTGGTTTGTAATTAATCAATTTGGACCCCCAATCAAAATTATAAAAATGGACTATTCTGGGGGAGAGTGCCGCGTCGGCAGTGGGCCAGTGCTGCGGCGGCAGTGCTCCTCCATCGTCCAGATAATGCTGTTTAAGCCCCTAGAGGTTCCGGTATTTGCGAAATGGCCATATTTCGTCCGAAATTCACAGAAAAAGCATACGAACTCCAAATTGAGGTTGTGATATACCGTTGGAAAGGTAATGGAGTCTAATTTACATAAAAAATAGTTCAAGGATAGGTCACTTTGAAAAGTTTTGCGGTATTTGCGATAAAAGCCTATTTGATCGCCTTTTCCACCTTCGAAAATTCATAATAGATTCATTTGAAACCCAAATATTATGTGCGATATATCGTCGGAAATCTATTGACCTCTAGTATCCATGAAAAATGTTTGAAAATTGTTACGGTGCTCTGGTTTCAAAGTCAAATTTTGGTCAAACTGGTCAAACCTGGGATTCTCGGAAAGTTCTAGAAACCTCTGGGAGCTCCGAGGAGCTGACGTTTTCGTGCGATCTTCTTTTAAAACTCATTTTAATGCTTTCCACATGATCTAGAATGATCCCGACGAATTTGGACGATTTCGGTCAAACTTGATCAAACTTGATCAAACCTTGGTCAAACTTGATCTCGAGAGAGAGAGAGAGACCTCACTGCATCACCGACCTCACTCTCCCTCCCACGTCGCAGCTTTGGCGCCCCCTTCTCAAGGTAAGCTTCATCTCTCACTCTCTCAAGATTCTCTCTCTCTCGCTCTCTCGAGATCTCTCAACTAACACCCTCCCTATTTTGTACTACCATAGTATATGACGATATATCTATTCAGAACTTGGTAACAAACAGTTCAGCTTGACAAAAGTGTGGATCTTATACAATTCTTTCCCACTGTTATAGGTAAGTCATGTGTATTGGTTGTTAGTTCTTAGCTGTAATATGTTTTTCTCAGGCTGTACATGTAAATTTCGTGTTTGTTGGGGGCTTATTCTAATTACTTTCCTCTGCTTATCAAATGGGTTAGAATTGGAAGAAGCCGCCATGACCCATTCTCTTGGCTTGTGAGTTGCAGTTTTGGTGGCTCCCACACTAGTCTAGAGTTTAGAAAAAAGTTTGACCCATATGATTGGGACCATCAAATAATAAACTTAGACATGCCCATAAATTGGTGCATTGCCCCTATATTGCTGCGTTACACCATAGAGACCAAGTGCAATAAATTTTCTTTTTATAGTCTTTTGGAATTTTGCATTAAGTTTCTCCTTGTTAGTACCATCAGGTAATGAGCAAAGCTAAGTTGGACTTTGGTTTCTTGGCAACTAGTCTTGGAAACCATTGTTGTCTTCAACTTTATACTTGGTCATGTTTTTGGACTAGAGCCCCATTTTGTTCGTATTGTTGTTTTTATTAGTCTTTCTAGAAAATTGGGATGCTTGTGTATAAAATGCACTGGGCACTACCCTTTTACTACATTCCAAACTCACATCAACTCACTAGTCTCGTCTTTCTTTCTCCGTAGTCCGTATATATTCAAATTGGGACACTCCTAGAAAAAAAATAGAGTTACAAATTTGTAAGCACAATTAGTAATCAAAATAGTATAATACAATTTAGTATGCAAAATTAGTTGATATACGTGGATCAACCTACAAAATTAGTAAGCATTTTTGTTATTAATTTATTTATTAAACTTCAGGCATTGTGGACAATAACATGGAGGTGGAGAATTCGGGCAGAAATGACAATATGGATAAAGAGGCAGAGACTGTTGAATTCAGTCCACATTATGAAAGTGATGAATGGGGGGACACCTCCAATTGTCGTGATATTTACAATCCTCAAGTGGCCAATGATCTCAAACCTAGTGTTGGCCAATAATTTCAAACAATAGGGGATGTTTATAATTTCTACAATGCATATGCTAAACAAGGTGGCTTGAGAGTTTGAAGTTGGGTGTCTAAGACGATGGAAGGAAGTGATGTGGTTTATAGGAAGGAGTTTGTATGTTTTAAACAAGGAAAGGGAATAATGGTTGTGGATGTAGCAAGCCAAAGGCGTCAGAGAACGGTGAAAGATGGTTGTAAAGCGAAGATAGTTGTGGTGAGATCCAACTCTAGGGTATATGTAGTGACACAATTTTATGAGAGTCATTGTCACCCATTGGAAACACCTTCAAAGAAGCATCTTTTGAGATCTCACCGATCCGTTTCAAGTGCCCAAAAGAGTTTGACGCAACAACTTGGACTTGTGAACATACCCTAACATCAGCAATTCAGTTTTCTCGGAGTCCAAGCTAGAGGGTTTGAAAACATTGGATGTACACAAAAAGATTTATTTAATCAACAGAGGGATATGCGTAATGAGAAAAAGGGGCATGATGGAGAAATGTTGAGTGAGTATTTAAAATTGGAACAGGCGAAGAATCCATCATTCACATACAAAATTGAGGTAGATCATGAACAGAGGATAAAACATTGCTTTTGGACTGATGGGACATCTAGATGGGCTTATAAATTTATGGTGATGTGGTCGTCTTCGATACTACATACAACACCAATCGCTATGGTATGATTTTTGCACCAATAATGGGGGTTAACAATCATGGTCAGACCATTATTTTTGCTTGTGCATTTTTAAGTGACGAGACGTCAGATTCATTTATTTGGCTATTCAACCAATTTTTGGAGGCTATGCCAGGTGATGCCCCTAAGATGATCATTACTGATCAAGACCCAGCATTGACTAAAGCAATTTCCCCTAATCTTCAGGATACATTCCATAGATTTTGTAGTTGGCACATTTTGATGAAGTTCTCTGAGAAGATAGATTCGATCAAATATAGTAAGCACTCCAATGAGTTCTGCAATTGTATTTGGAATTCGGAGTCTAAGGAAGAGTTTGACGAAATGTTGATAGTTCTTGTTAGGAGGAGTGGGTTAGACGCGAATAGTTTGTTGAAGTCAATGTTTGATATTCGGTCCAAATGGGTGTCTATTTATTGTAATCACATTTTCTCTACCGATATGACAAGTAGTCAAAGAGTCGAAGGCTCTCACGCATTTTTTAAGAAATTTGTGAAGAAGGAAAATTCATTAGTTGATTTCATGATTCAATTTGGTAGGGGCCTACTACGGCAACGGAATGAAGAATTGTTGTCCGATCACAAAGATCGAACCGAGAAGCCAAGGGTGAAGATGCGTCATGACTATTTGTTACAAATGGTTGAGATTTATACGTCGAAAAAGTTTTATGAACTTCAGGATGAGCTTTGGGAGTCCTTGAACTATAGATACGAGCACATCAAGGAGGATGAGAAGCACCGGGTATATCAAGTTCAAAGAAAGTCATTTCAAAGAGTACGAGAACTTCTTGATGATAAGGAGTTGTGTTTTGATTCATGTAGTTGCAAATTGTTTGAGAGCTCAGGTATACCATGTAGACATGTGTTAGCATACTTGCACAAAATGACCAACTTTGAAAAATTTCTGGAACACTACATCTTAAAAAAGTGGACTAAAATAGCAAAGACTAGGGTGGTGGTTGATAATGACAAGGGCACGGTGATAACTGATGACAAATCATATCTACTAATACGTAGTGAATTGATTCAATGTTCTTTGGAGGTGATTGACAAGGCCTTAACAAGTCCAGAATCCATTAAGATTTATAAAGATGCTTTGGCTAGTGCAAGTGAAAGAATGGAACATGTTGGTAGTGGTCCAATGTTAGATTGTGGTACAGTTCAAATGAGTTGTAATAATGTCCGTACTTACAATGACCCCAAGCAAGTGAGGGCAAAAGCGTGTGGAAAAAGGCTTAGAGGAGGGAAAGAAAAGGCACTACGGAAGGTGAAGAAGGCTATAGCAAGACGTTGTCATGGTTGTGGTTTAGTTGGACAATCCCATGACAACAGGAATTGTCCAATGCTTACAAATCAGTATGAATATTTTTTTTTATTACTGATTTATAATAATTATTATTATTATTTTAAATCTCTCACATTGAATGACGAGTTTGTTTTTGGTTTAACTTTGTGTAGAGCTTTTCACGTCAATGAAGATGCAACTCCATGCTCAAGTTCAGATGATGATAGCTATGCTTCCGAAAGTCCATCAAGCTTCAATTTCCTTTAATTTTATTTTTTTAAATTATGTTATGGCATTTGTGGATCATGACTTTTAATATGTGATGGTATTTGTGGATCATGACTTTTAATATGTAATGGTTTTGTGGATCATGACTTTTAATATGTAATGGTTTTATCGGGTGACCATATGTTGTGTTCCATTATGGAATGATTTCACACTATTTTGGATCATGACTTTGAAGAAATACTTATGATTTGACCCACCCATTTTGTGCAGTTTTAGCAAAATTATGTGCAAAATTTGTGCTGTGTTTGTGCAGTAATTTTGTGCAGAATTTGTGCTGTGGTTGTGCAGAATTTCTGCTGTGGTTGTGCAGAAGTTGTGCTGTGTTTGTGCAGTAATTTTGTGCAATTTTATCAAAAAGCTGTGTAGTTTGTGTGCTGTTTTTTGTACAGTTTTAGCAAAAATCTGTGCAGTTTGTGTGCTGTCTTTTGTGCAGTTTTACCAAAACTTTGTGCAGTTTTACCAAAATTTTGTGCAGTTTGTGTGCTGTCTTTTGTGCAGTTTTACCAAAATTTTGTGCAGTATATATGAACATTACAAAATCAAGAATTGTCACAAAAATCAATAACAACTGATTGAGGATGTCTAAATAAACCCAATTCATCATAAAACTCCTAACATCCATTCTCAGAAAGTTCATTACAATACACACCAGCAACATTGACCATACACTACGCCAAATACATTTTCTTAGACTTAGCACTTCTACCAAAACTAGATAACATAAATATGGCAATTATAATACACACCAACATCATGGACACTCGAAACCAATATTTCTTCCTTTCGATATGCTTTACGATCTCTGCTCTTAGCCTTATCACCTCTGTTTCATCTCTTCGTTTTCTTTTTTCAATGTAGCCTTCTTATTTCGAATCCTTGCAACCTTCTTTGCCAATTTTTCAGTGTCATATTTGCTTTCCAACATGGACCTTCTCATTTGAGGAATAATTTCAGTAGCTTGAGCACAAATGGGTGGGTCAGCCCATTGGAAAAACCCACAGTAGGCATCATCCTGCAACAAAAACATTTGAATTCAAAAAAAAAATTTGATAGTATATATGTCTACATCTACATATTTTGAAGATTCAAAAATTTTGAATCACCTTGTAGTTACGACACCCAATGAACCTTCTTCATGGGTTCTTTAAGTTCCATGATGTCCACATCAGTGATAATGAACAACATCTACGCATCATCCTATTCCCTTTGCTTGAATTGCAATTTTCGATTTCCATGACACAGAACCTTCTCTCTCCATTGCAGTAGCTCTCCAATGTCCCTTCATCTTCACCCATCTTCGTGCTCTTTAATGTCTTATAATTTATGAAATTTATGAAATAGTGTTTTTTTTTTTTCAAAAGTTAGGTGGTTTTCAAAGTTACAAACATCTTGGCACCAAAATTGTGCCAAAAGTGTTGCAACTAGGGGACATATCATAGAATTTCCCTTGCTTATATTGTACCGAGTGATTTACCACATTGTTTTTGGTATGCAGTACAAAAATGTTAGACTGGATTATCTGAAGAATATATGGAAGGTAATAAGCTGGAAATATGCAAATGAAGTCTACGAGAAAGAGTGCCCTTGAAGGAAGAAACTCTTTCTCCTCCACTACTTGTTTGAAGAGATGATACTATCTATGCTTTTGTTGAATTTAAGGGGAATAAAATGATGTTTGTAGATGAGGGACCTCAGGCTCTATGTTATTGTGGAAGAATTCCATGTTTGGAAGACATATAAACTTGTATTATGAGCTCTCTGCTATTTCTGTAATCTCATAAATCACATGATGGTACTCTATACTACTAGTAGCTCCAACAAGTTCTTGAAGACCCCCATCAGGATCTCAAATCATTTGAACATAAACGTGCAGTTACCACAAAAATAATGACATTGCACAAACTGCGCTCACCTTGATAAACAGTATGCAAGGGCCAGCACAGCTGACAATGATCTAACAAAATTCAATAGCCTTTGCTTAACAATTTGGCTAGCTTCAACAGGCAGGTACCACCGGATCCAAAGCTCTGCCAGAAAAGAATTAAAACAATAAGATAGCCCATTTGGCATTGTTGAGAGAATTTAAGATTTTTCTTCAACAGATATTCCAAACAATAGCAAATTGCTGCTTCTAATTTAAATTATTTTCCATCTTTAAAGTTGAGTCCCTATATTGAAAAAGTTGTCAAAAAGTTGACTAAAATCTCTCACAAATCCAAAAAGTGGTTGTTTGGTCCCAAATAAGTTATTATCCAAACGGTCTCTAAGTAAATCACATATGTCCTTGGCATGTATGTTTTGCACTAAAAAGAGATACAACTCAATTGCAAGTCAATCATGTTATATCAACAAATGATTATGAAAATTGCAAAAGTTAATTGGCAAATCAAGTTAACGAAGAGAGATAGAGTGAGAGACGGAGAGAGACGTTACCTGAAAGACGCCGAAGCTGCAGACTGCGATGACCTGGGCACAGTGATTCAACTGTGGTAGTACAAAATGGGGAGGGTGTTAGTTGAAAGATCTCGAGAGAGCGAGAGAGGGAGAATCTCGAGAGAGGGAGAATCTCGAGAGAGGGAGAATCTCGAGAGAGTGAGAGATGAAGCTTACATGGAGGAGGGGGACGCTGGAGCTGAGACGTGGGAGGGAGAGTGAGGCCGACGACGCAGTGAGGTCTCTCGAGAGAGAGAGCACAGTGAGAGAGCGAGAGTGAGAGAAGGAGAATGAGAGAGCCCCCAAATTTTTTTTAACATTTGCGCCCTAACATTTTGATTACCTGCCCAAAATTTTGATAATCCAAGTTCAAAAGACCGGGTCATACCCATGTTCACCGGGTTGTTCACTTACCCACTTCATCATTGAGCCGGACCGTATATGTATACTTTCTCTATCCTCTTTCTATATATTACCAACATCGCTAATTAGAACCACCAACATTGCCCCCGCCACCAGAATCTACGTACCTACACCATCCCCATGTATGTGACCACCTCTCTCTCTCTCTCTCTCTCTCTCTCTCTCTCTCTCTCTCTCGTGCTTGTGTGCAATTTTTCTCCATATCTCCAAATTCAATTAGAATGTATTAAAACCCAAAATTTGATTACCCAAATCTCTACTCAAAATTATGTGTTAACCTATAGCTCTTTATATCATACCATGTCTTCTATTTTCTCTCTTTATATCTCTATCATCTCTCTCTCTATATATATGTATATATATATACTTTCTCTATCCTCTCTCTATGTATTACCATCATCACTGGAACCACCAATATTGCTCCCGCCACTAGAATCTACCTACACCACCCCCATGTATGTGACCGTCTCTCTCTCTCTCTCTCTCTCTCTCTCTCTCTCTCTCTCTCTTATTCTTGTGTGTAATTTCTCTCTCTCTCTATAGCAGTGTGTGTAACCAATGCATGTGTGTGTGTGTGTCCGATTGTATGTCCTGTTGTGTCTGTGTGTAATCTCTCTCTCTCTCTCTCTCTCTCTCTCTCTCTCTCTCTCTCTCTCTCTCCCTCTCCCTCGCTCTCTCTCTCTCTCTGTAATGTGTGTGTGTGTGTTTGTGTGTGCAAGCAGGGTCTCTGCGCGCGCGCGTGTGTCACTATTGTGTGTATAAAATTTTCATTTTTGTCCATATACTACTTTTTCCCTCAAAACATGAGGCCCTTACTAAGATCTACATACAGTGTGCATGTTTGTGTTAAAGAGTTATTGTGTGAGTTCTTTGTCTTCTTTACAAAATGAGTTATGCTTTTTTTTTTTCCTAATTGTGTTCTTTGTTTGGTTATAATTTTAGCTTAATTGTACCTATGTGGTTGCAATATTGGTTTTTTGCATTATGTTTTGGTTATATCTATTTAGTATCTTAGTTTTAGGGTTATGCTATTATACTTATTCCAGTCTTACTTTTGCACAATCATATAGAAAAATATTTCGTTGTGTGTAGGGCTGCAACAAAACTGATCGGACCGACTGAACCAATTGATTCGGTTCGGTCGATTTTGATCAAAAACTACATCAAGTGTAAAAACTGAACTGAACCAAAACTGATTGGTTTGACTAAAAATTGCAACGAACCGTTTTCACCCCTAAGTGTGTGGTTAGTATTTCAATTTTTGTATCGAAATTTACTGTTTATTATTTTTCGAAATCAATGTTTTTGTCCAGGTAAGATTGTATATGTTTATTACTTCCAAAAATAAAGATTCCTGAATTTCCTTCAGACTATTTAAATGCATATTTTGATTGTTTTCATAATGATTATGTTTTCAAATGGGTGGGATTGTGTGTTTATTATGTTTTCCTATAGTAATGTTTCCTACACTGCTTCTGAATATTTTAGATGTCTGTTTAATGTTTGTATAATAATTGTATTTGGAAAATGGGCAAAATTTTACTAATCTTTCCTAAATTTGTGTTTCTATTGTATTTGTAAATGGGAAAATTGTGTGTTTATTAATCTTTACTAATTGTGTGTTTCCTAAATTAGTGTTTCTAATATTTACTAATCTTTGCTGTAATGATGATAGGTTCCAGTTGGAGGTTGACTTTGGGAAATAATTGGATCAGGTTGGACATGAAGCTGAATGCTCTAATAATAATAAAAGTAGGGCTTTTATGCAATATGGTCCTGTTAACCAACCCAATAAGGTAGTAAGCCCATAATCAAGTTGGGAGGTTAGGTCTGGAAAAAGGGTAGATAGACCCAAATCGTAGGAGGAGGATAGACAGCTAAGACCATCTCCAACAATAGCAGCAAATCAATGCACCAAAATTATTTGCTACGCCATGTCAGCAAAATGGGCTCCAAAGGGAGCATCAAACAGCAGTAGCAACTTTGCTGCCCTTGTTATTTGCAGCAACTTTGCTACATTTGCTTGTTGCATCAAATCTATTTTTTAGAATAAAAAATGTGTTGCAGAGAGAGAGAGTGTGGTTGGATGATAAAAAGTGATTAAAAAGTTTGAATATAAAAAAGATAGAAAACTAAAGACATATTAAAATAATCAACATTCTGTGTATCCTTTGGAGTGCATGTGTTTGATTCATGTGGCAAATATAAATTTTTGCATCAAATGAGTCATTTGATGTGTAAATTTTACCTTCTCCATTGGAGATGCTCTAAGAAAGGGGTATATAGAAGATGAAGAAATCATCCCTGAGTGAATGTTTTGTGAAGGAAAATGCCCCAAGGAGAAAATTGCAGCAGTGTCGCAACCAAATCGGTATGTGAAGAGGCAAAACTGGATGATGGATTCGGTGGCTCAGGGATCGATGAAATTTCTGTATGAAAGATCAAAGAAATCGAGTCCCAAAGGAAATCGAAGAGCAAGGCGAGATGGGAGCTCGAGATCAATTCTACTGCAGCTAACTCATTGGCCGCGGGTCTTTTGGACTTAGCCGATCGTGATATGGTACCAGATGGAAACGCATGTGAGCAAGTTGTGAAAGATTTAGCTGAAACAAAAAAGATGTGGGAGTTCGGCAAATCGGTGGATCTTGAGTTTAACGGCGATGAAGTTGAAATCATTGACAAACTGGCTGATCTTGAAAGGAATGATAGGAGGAAATTCAAGAGATCGAGCTTAGTTGACCGGTTTGTTTGCTGATCGTTGGGGTTTCGGAGTTTTCCATGTCTTGTAAAATTATTTCGTGGAATGTTAAGGGTTTGGGGAGAAGGGAAAAGAGGTCAACAGTGAAAAGAATGGTCTCGAAATCTAGGCCTAGCATGTTATGTATTAGGAATCCAAATTGGAAACAATAAGGGATACCTTATTAAGAAAAGTAAGTGGAAGGCGTTTTGATCAAATTGAAAGTGTTGGTTCGATTGGGGCTTCAGGCAGTCTTTTTTGTCTATGGAATAATGATTTCTTTTGTTTACAAGAGGTCAAGAAGGGCTCTAGATTTATTCTATTAAAAGGTATGTTGGTTGAGAATAATATGGAATGTGTAGTATGTAATATCTATGCTCCAAATTTTGATCTTGAGCATAGATTGTTTTGGGAAGAACTTGCTGTGTTGAAAGGTGACTCGCATATTCCATGGTATTTTGTGGGTGATTTTAACGTGGTCAAGGATGAATGTGAAAGAAGAGGGGGTGCGTTCAATGGTCAAGCAAGTTTGGAGTTTGTTAACTTTATCCAAAATTGTTCGCTTGTTGATCTAAATCTTGCAGGATGGACGTTCACATGGTCCAACAATAGAGAACACCAATGTTGGGGTCGGCTGGATCGTTTTTTAATTTCCGTTGGCTGGACCCAAAGATTTCCAAGGCTGAAGCAATGGAGTTTACCCAGGGGTTTATCAGATCACAACCCAATAATTTTGGAGAATAGAAGATTGTGATTGGGGCCCTATTCCATTTCGGTGGTTAGATAATTGGGCGGGGAACCGCCAGTTAAATTCAAAAATTGAAGAGCTTTTGAAAAGTAATGATATTGAAGGCAGAGGGGGGTACATTCTTAGAGCGAAACTGAAAAGAGTGAAGAACTTTGTGAAAGAATGGAAGGGGTTGGAGCTTGATAACAACCCCCTGGGGAATATTACCCAAATAGAGGGGTGGTTAAATGAATTGGACTTGGCAGTAGAAAGTCGTCAATTGGATCTGGCTGAGAGGAAAGAGAAAGAAAAATTATGGCTGGATCTATGGATGGTGTATAAGATGGAGGAATCTATGTGGAGGCAAAAAGCACGGGTTAAATGGCTTCGTAAGGGGGATAAAAATACGAGTTTTTTCCACACGATCGCTAACAATCGTACAAGAACCAATTGCGTGGCGAAATTTTGGTTGACGGGGTATTATGCTCCAAACCATCTAAGGTTAAATCTGCGATCTTTCAGCACTTCAAGAAGCATTTCGAGAATAATTTTGGCAATAGACCGGTTTTAAGTTCAACTGATTATCCGCAGATCTCCAGGGATCAAGCATCTATGTTGGAGAGTGAATTTACTGAGGAGGAAATTTTAATAGTAGTTAATGAACGTCAGGGGGGGGGGGGGGAAGCACCTGGTCCGGATATGGTTTCAATACGAATTTTTTCCAAAAGAATTGGAAGGCGATAAAAGAGGATTTTATGCGGTTCATTGCGGATTTTCATGAATCTTATGAATTTGGGTGGGGATTAAATGTCTCATGTATATCGTTGATACCCGAAGTATCTAATCCAAAGGAAATTACGAATTTTTGACCAATTAGCCTGGTGGGTGGAGTATATAAAATTACGGCAAAAGTCAAAGCCAATCGGTTAAAGAAGGTGATGGGGAATTTGATAAGTGAAAATCAGTCGGCGTTCATAAAAGGTAGGCAAATAATGGACAATTTACTCATTGCTCTTGAAATGATTGATTCGATGAAGAAAAATCGTGAAGGGGGAGTGGTCTTCAAAGTGGATTTTGAAAAAGCTTCTGATAGTATCGATTGGGGATTTCTTGATCGAATGCTTGAATTGATGGGTTTTGGGGTTAGATGGCGAAAATGGATCCATGAGTGTATATCGAATGTTTCCATTTCAGTGCTGGTTAATGGGTCCCCAACGGACGAGTTTCAGATATTCAGAGGTTGAAGACAGGGGGACCCACTGTCTCCATTTCTATTTAATATTGCTGGTGAAGGTCTTCCTACTATGGTACAACGAGCATGTTCTCGGGGTCTATGTGAGGGGTATAAGATAGGAGGAGAAATTCTTTCGATTGCTCACCTTCAGTTCGCTAATGACACTGTGTTATTCTGTTCTGCGGAATTTATGCAAATTCTAAATATTGAGACTGTTGAGATGTTTTGAGGTAGCATCCGGGTTGAGATTAATTTCACAAAAATGTACATTAGTGGGGATTAATGTCAGTGAAGACAATCTGGAGGAATAGGCTGCATTGATTAAATGCAAGAAAGGTCGACTACCTCTAAATTATCTAGGTATCCCGTTGAGTGCCAGAATGTCATCTCTTGCGGCTTGGAACCCAATGCTCCTGAAAATTGAGAAGAAGTTGGCAAACTGGAAGAATAGTTTGCTGTCTATGGCAGGGAGGGTAATGTTGATAAAATCTATGCTCAAGAGTGTGCCTCTTTACTATATGTCCATGTTTAAAATTCCATGTGGTGTAGCTGCTAAAATTGAAGCTATACAACGTCGATTTCTATGGAGTGGCCTTAGGGATAAAAGGAAAATGCATTTGGTGGACTGGGGCACTATTTGTTTAAGTAAAAAAAAAAAAGGTGGGCTGGGTATCGGGAGAGCTGTGGACAAAAACTATGCATTGCTGGTGAAATGGTTTTGGAAATTTGGTCGAGTTGAAGATGCTTTGTGGAAAAGAGTTATTTGTGCTAAATATGGGTTGTGTGCCTAAGATGTGTTTCTACGGATTAATATTAGGAACTCTCTCTCTCCTTGTTTAAAAGGTTGGTTCTCTGTGGGTCACGATACTAATGATGTTGCATCAGTTATTCAAACGGGGATTGGCTTTTTTCTTGGCAATGGTAGGAAGGTTTGCTTTTGGTCAGATCCTTGGGTTAATGATCGGAGTTTGAAGGAGTGTTTTCCGCGTATATATGCGTTGGCTGTCAATAAGGGAGGGTTTGTCTCTGATTTTTGGGAAAACAATCTATGGTTCTGGAGAGTTGAGTTGCGCAGAGCTCTGTTTGGGTGGGAAGTTAATGAGTGGACTGAATTTGTGGGGTCAATTGGATCAATGATCCTTAATGAGTTCAAATCAGATTGTATGATTTAGAAATATGACTCAAAAGGATTATACTCCATGAAATCGTTTGGCTATGCTCTGGAGAGTATTCGATTTTCTGAACTTAAAATGGAAGGGGCTGAGTGGAAATGGCTAGTACAACCGAAAGTTGAAATTTTTTGTTGGAAGTTGCTAAAAGAGCGCATTCCAATTAAATGTACCTTGAATAGATTGGGTTTGAATCTTGGTGGTAAGATGGATTGTGGATTATGTAGGGAGGATATTGAGGATGTTAATCACTTGTTTATCCATTGTAAGTGGTCTAAATGGGTATGGCAAAATTGTCTTAGTTGGTGGGGTATCAAACTTTGTATGCCAAGATGCATCGCTGACTGGTGGTGTCAGTGGCAAGGGCTATGCCCCACCAATAGTCTCAAGAAAGCATGGACTATTTGTTTTTTTGCAATTGTTTAGTCAATTTGGTTGGCTAGGAATAAAGTGGTGTTTGAAGGGGGAAGTTTTGATTCTTCAGGTTTATTGGAGATTATTTAGGTCAGGGTTCTGTGGTGGATCAATTTTAAGGTGAAGGAAGCGAGAATTTCAATTAATGATTTGTTATACAATTTTAAATCGGCTTGTGAAGCTCCAACTATCCGAAAAATCCCCAGAAAAATTAATTGGACAGCCCCGACGATCGGAGTTTTAAAGTTTAACATGGACGCATCAGCTTTTGGCAAACCGGGGCCTGCAAGGGTTGGTGGCGTTTTGAGAGACAACAATGCTAAGGTAAAGGGTATGTTTTCTATTAACATAGGTATCGCTGATTCGAACTTTGCAGAGTTACGGGCCGTTCTTGAAGCCCTGGTTATGTATACTTCTCAAAATGAAATCCGCGGCTCTCATTTGATAATTGAAAGTGATTCTTATAACTGTACTTCTTGGGTGAATGGTGAGGATTCCTCGTGTTGGAGATATTCGAGTACCATCAATCAAATCCACAATCTGTTACGAACTGCCGGTAGTGTGTCGTTGTTAAACTTTTCAGGGAGGCAAATGGATTGGCAGATAATCTGGCAAAGCAAGGGGTGTTGCGAAGCGTGGATTTTCGTCCTTTCTTTTGATGAGGAGGTTTATGGAGTATTGTGTGTATAATTGATGGGTAATTGGGTGTGTGCGTGCGTGGGGGGGGGGGGGGGGGGGGGGGGGGGGGGGTTGGGGGGGTGGGGAAGGAGGTTTTTTTGGCATGTGTTTTTTCTTTCGGGTCTTTATTCTGTGATGTGGGAGTGCTTATCACTCTGCTTGGTGTGTGTGTTTGTTTCGTGTTGGTTGGTTGTTTTGTTGGGTGTACAGATTGACTACTCTGATTGTCAAGCCTCTTAAGTTGCATTTTTAACAGAATTTTAAAGTGGATGCTGGATGTGGTAAGAATGCTACAATTCTGGCAAAATGGGATGCGGCTGTAGTACGGACATTTGTGTTCTTTTGTGGGGAATCCAAAGTTTCTTGTTAAGGGTCGGGGAGAATTGGTTCACATATGTAGTGTTGGTATATATTTTTTTGTGCTGTCTTGAGATACTAACTGTTGTGAAGGGAAAGATCGATGCTGTTGCTGATAGGAGAACACCTGCATTTCTCAAAGGCAGTGGTCACTGCTGACCAGTTTGAGTGGTCTGATTGTTAAGCTTTTGAAGCTACACTTTTTACTTGTACATGTGCCTCTTGGCATCAGATTTTTATGCTGCTATATCAAATCTTTCTTTTAAGGGTCTGATATGGAAACAAGTTTGTCCAATGGGTCTGCTATGGTCCCACTCATGGTCTGAGCAATCTTGTTGGGATGGAGCTATTCTGCAGTGGTTTTATTTCTACAGTGGTTTTATTTCTGTGGCAAATGTTGATTGAAGGGCGTGGATATGTTGATGGGGTTTTGCAATTTTTAATTCTTGCTGATTGGTGTTATTGATGTGATCAATATCATTCTGTTTGGTGAAGAATATCATTGTTCAGTAAGGACGTTTGGCTCATGCTTAGGTTGAAATAGTCTGGTGTAAGCCCGTGGTTTCAATTCCTGATGTCTGTTGGCTATGCTGTGGTGATTAGCAGTAAGTTTGGTTGGGGTAAATACTTAGTGGAGGTGTATTTTGCAAGGGTTTCTGTCTTGTTTTCTTACAATTTTTGGGAGTGGTATGTTTGGGTTGTTTTGTATTTTTGATCTGTGTTTCTCCATTGAAAATACTTTTGTTCACCCAAAAAATAGTTCACCAATGTTCACCCAAGCATCCCATTGGTCAATGTAGTGGGACTCAGGATTAAACAAATGATGTTTAATCCTGAATCCCACTGCATTGGCCAATGAGATACTTGAGTGAGCATTGAGAACCATTTTTTGGATGAGCAAAAATGTTCTCTTCTCCATTTTGGGGCGTAACTTTGATTTTGGCCTATTTGGCTTTCTATTTCAATTAGACTTGCTGTTCAAAAAAAAAATATATATATATATATATATATATATTTTCCAATTTTCCTTTGGATATTTTGAGTCAATATTTTCTTTTTAGAGTAAAACTTCAGGCACACCCATTTCCACAACCTCACCCTCCACAACCTGATGTGTCAACCATGTAGTGGGATGTGACCCACCATTTAACACAACCTCACATATGATATTCCCACTACATGATTGCCACATCAGGTTGTGGAGAGTGAGGTTGTGGAAATGGGTGTGCCTGAAGCTTTACTCTTCTTTTTAATCCGCTTTTAATTGTTTGGAAGATTGCTAATCCTTTAAATTGTTCTACTTTATAGCTCATAGTAAATTTCAAATCCCAAAATGATATCATAAAATAAAAGCTTCCAATTAAATTAGGATGCCCAACCTTAATTTTAAAAAAAAATCAATTAAATGAGGTTGTCCAATCGCAATTCCAATTAAATAAGAATGAGTATTAGGATTTGGATTGCCCACCCGTGACTAACATTAAACTCCAAAAAAGTATCTCCAACTTATATTAGCAATGTAGTAAACCGGTGAAACGTTAAATTTAATTAGGATTAGGATTAAGATTGCCCACCCCATAACTAACATTAAAATCCAAAAGTGTACATCCAAATTATATTAATAGTAAAAATTCAATCCCAAAATTATAGCACAAAAAGTAAAAGCTTCCAATTAAATTAAGATGCTTAGCCGTAATTCCAAAAATAAAAAATTACAAATAAATTAGGTTTTGAAAAATGTTTGCAATATAATTATCAAAACAAAATCCTAAACCTAATATTTAATTTCTCTTTAGTTATCCAATCAATAAAAAGGTACATGTTTAGTATACTTAGCCTTAGGGATTCTAGACACTAAGACCTTAGGTTTCCTTCTAAGCTTTTGGTTGGATATCAACTAATTTATGTTTTCAGGAAAAAAAATAAAAAAAATAGAAAACTAATACATTCTAGGGGAAAAAAAAACATAACATAGCCACGTCTAATTCTTATTTTTCAAGCTGTGAAGAATTTTTAAAAGGCAGTGTGTGTGAGTGAGTGAAAGTTCCTGTACGTACATGTATGTGAACGTGTGAGAGTGTGTATGGCATTTGAACCACAACATACAAATTGTAAGCCCACTTTTGGATCAACTAATAAAAATTTCAGAAATAAAAGCTTCCAATTAGATTAGGATACCCAGCTGTTTCAAAAGTAAATTTTTTTTTTTTTTTTTTTTTAAATCTATATTAGGATTACAACCCCCAAGTGAATTAATAGATAGTGCCTTTAGGCATGGACAATATCTAGTATCTACATATACTATTAGTGAAATTTTGCACTAAAACATAGTATATTTATCACTACATATATGCTATATGTAATGAGAAATTTCGCATATAGCATAATATAACTGAAATTATGCACTAAAAATATAGTATATTTAACACTACATATAGCATATATGTAGTGATAAAATTTGCACTAAAAACTACTACAAAACCTAATTAGAAAACAGAACAAAAATTCCAAAAACTGTTAAAATTGATCAAAAAGTACAAAACTGTTTGTAGTAATAAATTTTGTACCAAAAACCTGTTACAAAAATGAATTAGAAAACAGAACAAAAATTGTTAGAGAATAATACAAAATAATGCCTTCAAAAGAATCCACCGATAATAGAACATATCACCATCAATTCCACCATTTCTTTTGAACCAATAAGAAGGTGACTGGAATAAGGCGTGAAACGCTCTCTTGAGACGATACGCGCCCTCTACGGGTGATACCCGGTATAATAGGAAATAGCACGCCATCTCCGGCACATAACAGCCTGACCACTATTGCCGTAAGCCCATCAAATCTGCACAACTGATAAGCAACAAACTTGTCCACTAGTGCTTTCTTTACCCAAACAAGACTTAATATAAAAAAAAAAATATATATATATATATATATAGGTTATACACGTGAAACAAGTTTCTGGACAAAGAAAAACCTTTTTGTTTGAAGGGTAGGTAAACTGTAGTACACCATATGCAGCTACACGCGTATATATAATAGTTTTGTTGGCTATTCAATCTGACATTCATTCACTTCATAAACCAAAAGGAATTGTAACTGTTTGTCTACCACAAACCTTATAACCGTTGGGTGTTGTTGGAGATTCTCAATCTTCCTTCACTGACTTCAATTCCCACTAAATGGGCATCAACATCTCTTGGTTACCATTACCAAAGGTTTATAATATTAATACCTATATAGTATAATGCATTAGTGAAAAGCATTAACTAACACAACAAATATTTCCATGCAAAGTTTATATATATATTTTTATTAAAATATCCAAGAGAAATTACAAAACTGGTAACAATATAACAAAACATGAAAAATGAATATTACTTGTTCTTTACTTCAAAACACACTGAGAGCATCCATGTATGTCTTCGACCAAGTGAAGTTTCATTACTTGGAATCCATCAAAACAACACTCGCTGTTGAGTTACTTCGATCAAGTGAGGTTTAATTTGTTGCAAATTTACTTCTTTTTTTTTTTTTTCGTTTCTTTTTCTATCAAGCAACTTTGATGACTGTGCGGTATGGAAACGCATAGAAAGGCAGAAAATGGCAGAAAAAAATAATCACTCAAGATACATTACGTGATTATGGGATTTTAGATAATATTGGTAACATTTTTTTTTTTTTTGGTAACCATGGGTGTTCGGACCAGCTTGCGCGCACCTCGACTAATCTCACGAGGCCAGGGCGTCCGGGTGAATCACCTGTGGCCACCCCTTGACATTCGAACTTGATATCTCTGGGTAGAAAGCCTATATTAATTATGAGATTTTATATCCAAAAATGATTATGCTTAATATATGGATATCATTAAACAAATTATTTAAGGGTGATGCTATTGTCACTCCATCATTGAACTAGTACACTCTATAGTACCACTCTTAAAACATGTGGTACCATACATGTTATGCATTGCATACATGATACCACATGCTCTGAGAGTAGTACCATGGAGTGCATTAGTTCAATGATGGAGTGACAATAATAATTTCCATATTTAATGACTATACATATATATATATAGATCGACTTATATACATGCATAAGGGCAAAACAGTCACCCAATATCATGATTCGTAGGACGTATTAATTTAATCTTTTTTGTAATAGACTTTATCCAAAAAGGGTTGGTAAAGAAGGATTTTTGGGTAGATTACTATATAAAGATTTGTTACATTAATCAATACATCTATTGTTTGCTTCAATTGGTATTTATAAATTTTTGGCAAAACAACCTTTTGCTTCTCCGTATTAGTTTTAAAGAGTCTAAAATAAAATTGAAGGAAAAATACAAGGTAATTAATGAAAGGTCTTTTAGCCCCAAATTTTCGTATTAGTT